>CM057456.1:618657500-621057500 GCA_016271365.2 Neoceratodus forsteri | reverse complement strand
AGCTGCCCCTCCCTTCCACCCTTCCCCTTCATTGACCCTTCCCCTTGTCCTGTCCCATCTCCTTTTGAAGCAGTCCACTGTTCTACTGGATACCACTTCTGCAGGTAACGCATTCCACCCAGCCACCACCCTCTCTGTAAAAAAGTGTCTCCTCATCTCCCTCCTGAACCTTCCTCTCACCAGTCTCATATCATGGCCCTTGGTGGCCCTCCCCTCCCTTACTTTGAACAGCTCCTCTGTACCTGTCTTGTTTATTCCTTTCATGTACTTAAAGGTTTCAATCATGTCCCCTCTGTCCCTCCTCTCCTCCAGTGAGTACATGTTCAACTCCCTCAGCCCCCTCTCGTATGATAAGTCCCCAGCCCCTTGATCATCTTTTGTCGCCCTCTTGCACACTCCTCCAGTAACTTAATGTCCTTCTTCAGATCGGGAGCTGATACTGCACGCAGTACTCCAGGTGGCGGGCCCAACTAATGACCTATACAGTGGCAGAATCGCCTCTCCTCTTTGAGGATATACCCTTGCAATACAACCCAGCATTTTGTTGGCCTTTGCAGCTGCCTTCCTACATTGTGCCGAGTTGTTCACTGACCTTGCAATGAGCATCCCCAGATCCTTCTTCCTCTCTGTCTATGCTAGCTGCACTCCCCAGCTGGTAACTCCTCCTGGTTCTTCATCCCAAAATGCAGCACCTTGCACTTTTGGCATTAAACCCCAGTTGCCAGGTGTCTGACCAGGTTTCAAGCTTTGCCAGATCATCCTGCAACCCCTGCCATCCCCCTAGGTCATCCACCACTGTTCCTACCGTGGTATCATCAGTGTAACCCCTAGATGGCGCTATCCCAGGGGCTACTACCCCTGCCTGATTTGCCACTAACAGGTTGAGGGGCCTGGATCCAATGGCGGGTGCCTCCACCCAGAGGTCAAGGTTTGCAATAGTTAAACTAACTTGGTCACAGCCCTCTGGGACACTGCAACCCCCCTTTCTTCCCACTAGTGGCCCACACAACATATCAGAATTACCTTCACAGTATACACTTACCCCCAGGTCTGGTTCCGGCACTGGGACCTCCTGTGAAATGAGATACAGTGCAACAATCACAGTACAGTACTTTAACATAGACAAATACCTCAGGCAGTATAACTTTGCTGAAACAAGCAGCTCTGATTTATTTAGGGGATATAACAAGGACAGGGAGAAATCAAGTTAATTAGCTTATCACTCTAATAATCTACCTATGGCTCTGTGCACAGGCCTATCCCTATCAGTTACTGTCCCTGGGTACCCAAGCCCTAGTGGCTAGTCCAAACCGTGGCAGCTGGTAGGGGCCCTTTCACACAGAGAAAAGGAGAATTACACAGTCAGCAGTACAGTAATTCCATTTGGATTTAATGTGGCAATTCAACAGGGAGCGACCCTGAATTAGTACTCACGACCTCCAAATAAGATAGGGTCCTTCAATGTCAGCAGGGCTCACTTGAGGTACACAACCTCTTCACACATCCATATAAAGAAAGCACTATACCAGGCAGGCTGCATCTGTATCCGATGTAATTACTGCACAATACCAGGAGGGAACACACAGCAGATTCAGTTCCTGACAGACAGAGTGCAATTTTCAGCAATTCCTCCAGTCTTCTACAGGGTGAGCCTGGTTTCTACTCTTCAGAGATCCTTTGATTCTTTTCACAGGACGGATTCAGTCCTAACAAGCTGTTACACAAGCTGCAGACCGGAACTCTGGGCCTTACACGTTTTTGACTAAACTGCACACTGAAAAGCACAGGGCTCCTTCCTTCTTCACTGCCAAAGCTCAACTGAAACTCCAACCGACAAAACGGCACTTCCTTTGAGTTCCTCCCAGTTCTTGACTGGATTGGCTGTCACTCACAATAGACTGCTGCTGTTGGTCCAAAAGGCACTGAAGTCTAAACTACATCTCCCAGAGTCACTACCCATACAATCCTCTTGTGGCTGGCTCAGATTATGAGTCCAAGTTCTGATTCGTCTCAGGCACCATTTTAGAGCTAGCTTACCCCACACTGATTGGTCCAGTTCAGCAGTTCAAAACTAGAATGGGGAACTAGCAGACACAGTTCTGACTGCAAAGAAAGCAGGTTAGACAAACTGTAATTTCATTATTACTCTAAATAATTTCTGGCAAACAGTTACATCTTTCAGATAGGTTCCTTTGCACTCCTAGTGACTGCAAAATGAAGTGAATTGGCAGCAGCTCAGTGGTACTCAGAGAAGCACACAGTCCCCCCATACAAACTAATTATGTCTGCAAGCAGACAGCTCTTAAAGAGACAGTACCAGAGGCTCTAAAAACACTCACTGATAAATGGCTTAAATGCCAAACACCATTCAGGCTTGGAGCATTCAAGCAAGCTCCTGGAAGTCTTTGGGAACCCCATTTGCAGGGGGTTACACCCTTCCTGGTTTGGGAAAGCTTGACGCTCATGCCAAGCAAGTACCCCCATAAGTTTCAACTGCAACTATATACATTTGCATTAGGCTCTACATGTAATCATCAGTCAATATATCATTTTACCAAGAACACATTTCTGAAACATTGCAGTACGTCACTCTACACAGTATTACATACACATTGTACCATAACTCAAGTTATTACCTCTTGTACATGAAACCTGAAGAGGGGGCCCTTCCTCATCAGTTACCTTGGGGCTGGATGGGGCAAGGGCACCATACTTAGAGGGCAACACAAGTAACTTGAGTTAGCACTGATGCTCAGTTTGGGCAATGAGCTGGGGACACATACACTCCTTTATGGACAACATTGAGAGGCAAGTCCACAGGCCTCCCAAGTGAATCATAACTGAGGTGCACCACAGGCTTTACAGCTCGACCAGTCTTCTAGGGGGAACTGTTATAGTCTCTGCACTCTGAGCCTCATTTTCAGCATTGTCCTCACTTGTCAGGGAGTCTCCATGGGGTAGAGAGACTAGAACTTGGGGCACTTTCAGCTCCAGGAGTTACAGTTTCTGAGTCCACAATATTTGGCTCTGCATGGAGAGCTTTCGGACACTGGCAGTGGACTGTCAGAGCACTCAAAATACTCTTCTTGTTCGGTGTATCACCAGTCTGCCCTAATCTATCATTTTCCTCCCTGAAAGCTCAAACAGTTCAACCATGCACAATGATTCCATTTCATCTGATCTGATGCTTTGCACTTCACTTCTGGGAGCATTGGCTCCAGGGATGAGCTGGGGACTTAGACAATCCAGAAGGCCCAGCTTTGTCTCCAGTATTGACTAGGGATTGCCCTGAAACAATTGACTCAGTTCAGTAGAAGGATAGTATTCAAAGTCACTCTCACTTTCTTCCGATATGGACTGACAGTCATGCTCAACTGGGACTTGTGGAGGGAACACTTTAACTTTGCTTCTGTAGGTGCAGACTTTCTTGATCTTTTCTTAGCAGCAGCTCTAGTCACTGGTCCAGAGGGGCATCTTCTAGGGGCTCAGACTCAATTAAGATTTGTCCAATGGGCAGTAAATGATTTCTATGCATTGTTTTACATCTTTTGAATTATTCTCAGGCCTTACTTTGTACACTGGCAGATCATCTAGTTTGCCCACTACAATGTGAGGGAGATGGTGCCATCTGTCAGCAATCTTGTGCTTGCCATGCAGTCCCAGATTTCTTAGCAATACCGAATCTCCCTCCTGGAGTTCCTGTGCTTTCACCTTTTTTATCATACCTTTCTTTGTTGGCCAGATTTCTTTTGGCAGCCATGGTTTGAGCCAGTTGGTACGCATGAGTTAGCTGGGCCTTTAACTTTTGCACATACTGTAAATAGTTGTCAGCTTGAACCCCATCAGGAGAGACCCCAAAACACACATCTACTGGTAGTCGAGCTTCTCTTCCAAACATCAGGTGGTAGGGGAGAATCCAGTGGCATCACTTTTGGTGCAGTTATAAGCATGTACCAGGGTGCTAATTTGTTGGCTCCATCTAGGCTTGTCCTTTGGGTGCAGGGTGCCTAGCATATCTAGCAAAGTGCGGTTGAACGCTCAGGCTGTGGTCCTGGGGGTGGTGGTAAGAGTGGTTCTGGACTTTCGTGACTCCCCACAGAGAAGCATCTCTTTGATCAGGCGACTCTCAAAGTCCTCCCTTGATCAGAATGGATTCTTTGTGGAGCCCATAGTGAACAAAAAGTTTTCTCAAGTACTTGGCCACAGTGGATGCTTTCTGGTCTTTGGTGGGAAAGCTTGGGCATATCTCGTGAAATGGTCAGTGACCACCAGCATTATTGATATTTCTTTGATCTGACTCCAAACTCAGAAAATCAATACAGACCAGCTCCATGGGTGCACTGGTGGTGATGTTAACAAGGGGGCAGCCCCTCAAGCAAAGCTTTCCTCTGTAAGCAGCGACTAGAAGTTTGAATGTGTTGCTCACATCAGCCCCCATCTTAGGCCAATAGAATCTGGATCTCACCAAGTCAAGTGTTCTGTCTATACCAAGTTGCCCCATTGGTTGTGCAAGGACCCTCAGTACTGAGTCTCGAAGGCAGTGGGCAGCACTAGTTGTTATTTGTCTACTTGTCCCCTCTGTCTACTGTTCTCTGTATAACAGTTTATTGATCAGTTTCAACTTAGGACCTTCTTTGTATAACAGTGCAGTTCTCAAATCAGTGGAGCGTAATTGGATACATCTTTTCTCCATAGAGGGCTTCTAAAGCTGCTTTGATCATGGGATCGCGGGATTGAGCCCTCGAATACTGTCATTGTCCAGCTGAGGCAGTGCACCAATGTCTATTGCAGAAAACTGGCAATAAGCAGCAGGTATGCAATTCTCAGAGGGTCCCAAGCAATCCACCATGCAGTCCACTCGTCCGTGGACATTTGTTCCTCCCTGTCAAACTTCAGCAGAGTGCCGAATGTCAGGTTCTGCCAATCGGACCCAATCATTCTGGGGAACAGGCCTCCGGGAGAGCATCAGCATCTATGTGGTTCAGACCTGCTCGGTGATTCGAGCATAGTCATATGTAGATAATGCAGAAAGCCACCTATGGCCAGTGGCATCCAACTTAGCTGAGGTCTGCACATAGGTCAAAGGATTATTGTCAGTTTTACTAGTATTTTAGCCCCATACAGTACTCATGGAATTGGTCAACAATAGCCCACTTCAAAGCTAGGAACTCTAACTTATGTACAGGATAGTTCTTTTTCGGATGGGGTCAGGCTTCTACTGGCAAAGGCCACTGGTCTCAGGCCATTCTCGTGCTCTTGGTACAACACAGCCCCCAACCCTTGCAAGCTAGCATCAGTGTGGCAGGTAAGGTTTTCTTGGATCGGCATGAAGCCAGCACTGGAGCATGGGTAAGTTGATATATGATCTCATGAAAAGCAGTCTACAATCAAAAGTCCAGCGGGCCCCAAATACTTCACTCGGATGAAAATACACTCTTTCAGTCTTGAGGGCGCTGACTTTTGGTATTTTGTGGGTTGGGGATACCCTTGAGTAAGGTTAAATAAAAGAGCGGATCACTCTTGAATAGTCCTTGATGGCGCTAATAATAACCACAGAATCCCAGGAATCTTTGCAGTTCTTTTAGATTTTTGGGCTGTGGCAGGTGGTCAAGGCCTCAACTTTTACTTGGTCGGTCTCTATTCCTCGGTGGATACTATGTGTCCCACTACTTTACTGATGTTTGAAAGAATTGACACTTATCAATGGACAGTTTAAGGCCAAAGTCCTCCAGTCGGTCCAATACCTTAAATAATCTGTCTCATGTTCCTCCAGTGAGCTGCCAAACACAATAACATCAACTAGGTATACAGGCACTCTAGTAAGTTCAATGTCCCCACTGCACTCCATCAATCGTTGAAAAGTGGCTGGGGCACCTGAAATCCTTGAGCATCCTCATGAATTCACAGAAACCAAGCGGACAGATAAAGGCGTCTTCTCCATGGTCCTCTGGGGCCATCGGGATCTGGTAGTACCCACTGCGAAGATCCAGCACAGAGAACCATTGCTCCCGCTTAGGCAGTCCAAAAGCATCCTGAATGCGGGGCATTGTGTACTGATCAGGGATAGTCCGCCCGGTTTAAGTGCGATAAATCACACACATCCTTACTGTTCCATTCTTTTCCTCACTACCACAATGGGAAGCATAAGAGCTTCTGGATTCTTGTATTACACCAGCAGCTAACATCTCTTGCAGATGCCGCCTCACATCATCTACATGCCAGCAGGTCCAGGCGCCGAGACCTCTCACTAAATGGTCTTTCATCATGCAATGGATATTGTGCTCAGCTCCTTGCACCATCCTACATCCCATTCCTTTAAAGAAAACACCTGGTCTCTCGGGCAAGCTTTCTCACTGATCCTCACTTTCCATTCAGCTGGCAGCGAGAGTCGCAAATCAAACAAGTCAGGCGTTACTCTGTCATTCTTCCTTGAACTCTTGCTGCTGGGTAGCACTGCAGTGTCTGCACAATGCACATTAGCCAGGATGCAACCTCTGTTTACTCGAATGTCTCTTTCAGACACATTATGAACTTGGACCATTACCCTTCTGGCATAAGCATGGGCTCTAGGGCAAAATACTAGGCTTGACCAGCAGTCCCTCTGGCAATTTTCCATCGCCTGGTGCATCCAACATTAATATTTTATTCTTAACATCCTTTCTGATACGGACCTCTCCCTGTAAGGTACACTAAGCATTTGGTGCCATGGATCAGAGACTCAGATCCTTCTTCCATACAATTCTGACCGGTTCCTCTGGTTCTGTTTTTTCAGCATCTCTGTGCCTCATAGGCCTTCTTAATTAAAGCCGGAACTCTTAAAGCTCTACTAGTCTTTGACCCCTGTTTTTCATAACACAACTTCCAGCCTTCCGAACATATGAGCATTTGTTCAATCAACAAAGGACACCATCTTACAGTCAGTGAGAGGACACACTAAGGCTGGGGTCTCTACTTGTTCGACCACTCCAGCCACGGAGGTGGGAAGCACAGCCAAATCTCGATATACCTGAATAGGGGTAGGCCTTCAATTCTAACCCCCATACATGCAGTCCTTCCTAATGGTTGTAAGGGTACATCTGACAAATGCTTCTGATACCAATCCTGGAACATAATTGTCACTTGGGAGCCACTGTCTAATACAGCTCTTGTAGACACTCCATTCACCTTTACAGTGGTCTCCATGGAGGGACCCACTATTCTGGACCAGTCTGGAGAGGCGGTAGTGGGGGGCCTGGGCAACTGACCCTCACAAAAGGACGTGAATTAGCATTTTGGTGCCCTCACTGGGATCATGTCGCACCTCTTAACCACTGATTTCTTCTCCAAGCTCTCCTTGTAGCCTATATGCAACTTTGTCAGTGTCTTTTGGGGACTGGCATTCCCTTTTCATGTGCCATCTTTCCCACAATTATAGCAAAACATACTTTCTGGGTTTGAGCTGGCGAGGCGCCACACTGGGAGCCAGAGGGAGTACTAACTGGAAACCTGGGTGCCATCTCTGTCTCGGCGTGATAAGCATTTGGAGACATCTTCGTCAGTTTCTCCACTTCCATGGTCAAGGAATTGAGTTTGGAGCTGTTATCAGCAGGAGATACATGGGTGGGTACCCCCACCCCATAGCAGATGCAGTCGGATATAGGCTGGCCCGTACTTGAGGGTGGCCTTCATAAAGGACTGTTTTTGAATTCCGGATCTCTCTCAACAGTTCGCTCCATTGGCATATCTTTTCCTTGTCAGAGCACTCATTGACTGTCAACTCTGCCCCTGAACTTCCACTTGATGGGTCACCCTCAGTCACTCGGGTCGTAGCCACAGCTGTTGGTGCAGGTACTCCGAGGTCGCTTTTCTCAACTCCTCGAATTCTCATTAACTCATCATTAGGAGGGTGGGATTTGAGTCGTTGTCAGGCGTAACTGGAAGCAACAGCAGTTCTGAGAAGGGGCAGACTTAAGGATTCTGTCCAGTCTGGTTCGGTCCAGTTCAATGCTGGCAAACCACCCTTTTCTGAGGCATTCTCCTAAACAATTTTTCCAGCCGAGACATACACAGACAACAACTCCCCTTGGTACTGTTGTGCATTTCTTACTCTCCACCATAGGTCCTCATCAGAATCTGGGCTCCCATACACATTCTCCAAGGCCTCAAGATAGGCCTGTGCAGTTGCTTCAGGGTTACTGGCCCGTTTAGCACGGATGGTAGCCAGGGCAGGACCTCGGAGGCTCTCACTAACCCTCTTTCGCTTTAGCCTTCGAGCATTGCCATTCTAGCACTTGGGGCAACAGAGTCTATCCAGGTCTCCCAGTCATCCTCCCCTTGGGGGTGGGAGGGTGCCAGAGAGATCCTCAACCTTCGTAAGAGTCGTTGACTAATGGCAGGTGCAGAAATAGGGTCTGCATTGGTTCAGCCACCATTACGGGCACTGGAGCAGGAGAGGGTGTTGGGAGAAACACCCCAGGTGGCAAGAATAGTTTCTTCAAGTCCTCCACAGTTTTCCCTCCCAGCAACCATTCAGCAAATTTCTCCTCAAAGTTTCAGACAGTGGTGGGAGCTGATTCCCCGGTCTTTACTGTCCTTAGTTATCACTCTCCAAGCAGTGAGGGCTCCCTCTGGGGTAATGGTCTGTGGCACTTTGGAGCTATCTATGGGATCCTTAAACTCTACTAGGGCCAGGAAAGTGTGGGTGAGCAGATTAGCATGCTGACCCACCACCACAGGGTTTTGTAAACCTTCCACCTTGGAAAGTACTCCTGCACAGTGTCCGTATTGATACCAGGGGATGTCCAGGATAAGCATAGCATTTTGGGGTCGATCTCTCCCAGTACACCACTCCACCAGCCGGTGCACAGCCACTTCTGTCGGGTACCCATTTTTTCTTAACAGTGGTTCGTGAATATGGCCACTAGAACACACACAATCCCAGCGGTGAGCCTCCAAGATGTAACCCCTAGATGGCGCTATCCCAGGGCTACTACCCTGCCTGATTTGCCACTAACAGGTTGAGGGCCTGGATCCAATGGCGGGTGCCTCCACCCAGAGGTCAGGGTTTGCAATAGTTAAACTAACTTGGTCACAGCCCTCTGGGACACTGCAACCCTTTCTTCCCACTAGTGGCCCACACAATATATCAGAATTACCTTCACAGTATACACTTACCCCCAGGTCTGGTTCCGCACTGGGACCTCCTGTGAAATGAGATACAGTGCAACAATCACAGTACAGTACTTAACATAGACAAATACCTCAGGCAGTATAACTTTGCTGAAACAAGAAGCTCTGATTTATTTAGGGGGATATAACAAGGACAGGGGAAATCAAGTTAATTAGCTTATCACTCTAATAATTACCTATGGCTCTGTGCACAGGCCTATCCCTATCAGTTACTGTCCCTGGTACCCAAGCCCTAGTGGCTAGTCCAAACCGTGGCAGCTGGTAGGGGCCCTTTCACACAGAGAAAGGAGAATTAAACAGTCAACAGTACAGTAATTCCATTTGGATTTAATGTGGCAATTCAACAGGAGCGACCCTGAATTAGTACTCACGACCTCCAAATAAGATAGGGTCCTTCAATGTCCACAGAGGGCTCACTTGAGGTACACAAACCTCTTCACACATCCATATAAAGAAAGCACTATACCAGGCAGGCTGCATCTGTATCCCGATCGCAATTACTGCACAATACCGGAGAACACACAGCAGATTCAGTTCCTGACAGACAGAGTGCAATTTTCAGCAATTCCTCCAGTCTTCTACAGGGTGAGCCTGGTTTCTACTCTTCAGAGATCCTTTGATTCTTTTCACAGGACGGATTCAGTCCTAACAAGCTGTTACACAAGCTGCAGACCGAACTCTGGGCCTTACACGTTTTTGACTAAAACTGCACACTGAAAAAGCACAGGGCTCCTTCCTTCTTCACTGCCAAAGCTCAACTGAAACTCCAACCGACAAAACGGGCACTTCTTTTGAGTTCCTCCCAGTTCTTGACTGGATTGGCTGTCACTCACAATAGACTGCTGCTGTTGGTCCAAAAAGGCACTGAAGTCTAAACTTCATCTCCCAGAGTCACTGCCCATACAATCCTCTTGTGGCTGGCTCAGATTATGAGTCCAAGTTCTGATTCGTCCAAGGCACCATTTTAGAGCTAGCTTACCCTACACTGATTGGTCCAGTTCAGCAGTTCAAAACTAGAATGGGAACTAGCAGACACAGTTCTGACTGCAAAGAAAGGTTAGACAAACTGTAATTTCATTATTACTCTAAATAATTTCTGGCAAACAGTTACATCTTTCAGATAGGTTCCCTTTGCACTCCTAGTGACTGCAAAATGAAGTGAATTGCAGCAGCTCAGGTGGTACTCAGAGAAGCACACAGTCCCCCATACAAACTAATTATGTCTGCAAGCAGACAGCTCTTAAAGAGACAGTACCAGAGGCTCTAAAAACACTCACTGATAAATGGCTTAAATGCCAAACACCATTCAGGCTTGGAGCATTCAAGCAAGCTCCTGGAAGTCTTTTGGGAACCCCCATTTGCAGGGGGGTTACATCAGCAAACAGACTGATCTTGCTCTTGATGTTGTCCAATGATATGTCTGCAATGAATATCCCAAACAACACTGGTCTCAACACCGAGCCCTGTGGAATACCGCTCGTCACTACCCTTGGGTGTGAGAGCTCCCCAACCACCACCACCCTCTGTTGCCTTCCCTGAAGCCAGTTCCCTACCCATCTCACCAGCTTTGCACCTGCCCCTGTCCCTACTAACTTACTTCCCAGCCTTCCATGCGGCACCAAGTTGAATGCCTTACTGAAGTCCAGATACAGGACATCCACTGCATGGCCCCTGTCCAGTTGCCTAGTTACCTAGTCACATGTCAAATGTCACATGCTCACAACATGAATGCTTTACCTGATGAAAAAGGAATACCTGTCTTATACCTGATGTATGGTTGTGAAAAGTTGCAATGTACAGTATAAATATAACCCAAAATACTGTATCAAATAGAGTGTTGACAGTGCCTAGAGTTAAAACTATTTTGGTTGCTTCAGCATATTGATGTGTAGCCCCTCTACAAATGAGGGTTCCCGAAAAGTCTTCCTTGAGCTTGCTTAAATGCTCACTTCCAGGCTAGTGTCCTGTGTTTTAGCAGTTTAAATGTATTGCCAGAGAGTGCCTGTATAGCCTCTGTGTACTGTCTCTTTAAGAGCTGCCTGGATTTCAGTCATAATTAATCTGAGAGGGAGCTCTGTTAGAAGATGTACTTGTTTGCTGATCATTTGTTAGAGTAGTAATAATATTGCAGTTTGTTCTAGACTGCTTTCTTTGCAGCATGGACAGTTCTGTTTGTTTCCATCATCTTGGTCCTGGACTGCAGAATGGGTCAATCAGCACATTTGGGACTCTAAAATGGAGCCTGCCTACAGGGGCTTGGTGGGGCCAAAACTTGTAGGAATTGTAGTTTTGGGCTTTTGGTGCCTAAAATAACCTGGAGGGGGAGACCTTGTTGTGACTGACAGACAGATCAGCCAATCGAACCTTTTGGATCTTGGGGAAAGTCCCACACTGCTTGCAGTTTCAGTTAGATCTGAGCTGGGAAGTGAAGAAGTAACAGCTTGAGATAGTTCGAGCAGCAATCCATAGTGGATTTGCGCGGGAGAACTGTGGAAAGGCCTGAGTTTGGCCTGCATGCCTGCCTGCCTGCCTGCAGTCCCTGAGAGGGAACTTTTGCTTTTTTCAGACTGAATCCGAATTTGGATGGGCGAATTAAGCCACTGAATTGTGACCAGGTTTTAACCTGAAGAAGACCGAAGATTTGCTGAATACGATTGGCCTGTCAGGACTTCCAGCTACCTCTGAACTCCCGGATTGTGCAGAGACTCTGTGATTGCGACCGGAGAGCCATTTGCCTGGTACAGTGGAATTTCCTTACATGTAAATGTGCTGTGTGCTTATAGTGGGTCGTGATTTGGTTCCCCACTGTGTGTCTGAACTGTGTTTTGCTTGCTGGAGGCTGTATTCAGCTCCACGGACTGAATCCGTATCCATTTCTATTTGCCTGAGCCCTGCTACACTGGCCCAGCCAGAATACCTGCTACGCAGAGAAAGTCATCGATGAGAGACCGGTCTGGGGATCAGCCCCCTGCTCAATGCCTTGAACAGGAATGATGCCTCAGTGATTCGTGTGGACCCTGCTTCTCCAGGCACTCCAGCTCAGCAGCCTGCAGTCTCAATTTCATCCTGCCTGTGTCCAGTATTGGGTATCATGAGTAAACATCAAGGTAGCTCCCTGCAACAACAGCTAAATCTAAAAGTGTTGTCATCTGATTGTCTTGTTGCCTTTTCTTTCACGAACTGAGCCCTCCAGCTCCGGATTACAAATAGTGTGTGTTGTGTATGTTGCTTTCTTCCATCACAGGGGCCCCAACCAGCTGCAACGTTCCTGGCTAGCCCATCGTTTTCCTACCTGGGTACCCAGAGTGTGTGACTGTGTAGGGACTCTGAACTGCATGCATAACTGTCTGATTAATATAGCTTTTAAGCAAATCAACCTGATTACACCCTTCCTTGTTCAAGTCCCCTGAATAAATCAGATTTAACTTTGTTTGCATTTAACCTGACTGTGGTTCCAGTTTGTGCCAAACGTATTGTACTGTTGCTATTTGCTGTGCTTAACCTTGTTTTACAGGGGGTCCCCAGGGTCAAGCTAGAGGAACCAGCCCTGGTGGTAAGTGCAAACAGTGTGGTAATTGCCTGGTGAATAAGGGTCATTATGAAAGTAATTATTGTATATTGTTCAGGCCACTAGAAGGGAAAAAGTGGGGTTACAGTGTCCTGGAGAGTTGTGCCAGGTTAGCTTGACCACTAACAACCCTGATCTCCGTCCGGGTGGAGGCACCCGTTTCATTAACCAGGCCCATTAACCTGCTACTAGCCAAGCAGGCAGGAGTAGTAGCCCTTGGTATGGCACCACCTAGGGGTTACAGATGTATTTAGTTATTTATTTTTGGGGGGGCTCCAGAACATTTCAAAGCACTTTTAGGGTGACAGAAAGATGTAAATTCTAGGGAAAAATTTTAGAGCAGTTTTCAAAAAAAAAAAATAGTTTTACAAGTTCCTGGACAGCCAAGTTGTGTCTGCAAATATTTTGCAACTCAAGTCCCTAGACCGGACAGGAAGACATTAATAGACACATAATTTGCATTGTTTATGGGATGGTCTGACTGAAAAATCTAAAATAAGCTGTATGATTTTGAAATGACTCTCCAGCCTTACAGTACACTGGAAGACCCACAGTGGCTGGGCCTAGGTTATCAAGCTAAGCTGAGTGCTGTACACGTCCATCTCTGTCCGCATCTCATACTCCTCTGCAGCTTACTGCTCAGTGGGGATCTCGAACCACATGACAGGCTGAAGACTATAATTGCACAGGTTTCATATTCCAGGGCCTTAGCCTGCACCTTCCTTTCAACATGGGGCCTTTTGTTTTCATTCTGCCTATTTTTTTCCATAGAGGTGTTCATGCTCCTTTGGCAGGCTGCTACTATCGTCCACCAACCTACCGGTCTCCAGGGGTCATTCGAGGACTTGTTACGGTGTGCGTGCCCTGGTGGACCCCCAAGAGCTGACCCAGAGGCATCATCCTGTAGCAGCCCCAAATTTTTCTAGTTTTCACCCAGTGCAGGACCCCAGACAGAGAGAGATGCACATGCCGTGGAGGCATGCATGGCCCTCTTGCTCTGGTGATGGCCCCATCCACCCACCCATTGGCCTAGCACCCCTGGCATCCCTTGGCTGTACTGCCCCCTGGCCTCCACCGCAAGGCAGTCAAGTGCCGAGGGAGCTCAGGCTCCCTCCCCGGAGAGAAGATCTGCCCGATGGCAGTTCATCCTGCTCCACACCCTCTCCCCCCCCCCCCCGGGCTGACCTCCGATGACCCGCACCTGCTCCTGAACACGGGTCGTCAACATGGCACAAGGTAAGGCGTCCAGTGCCTCAGCACCACCAGACCGGCGGCATTCTGCCTATTTTTATTGCTTTTAAAAATGGAACAGGCTGTAACCTTTTATTATCTTGCAGTCCATACCTACTCTAAATTACATATACTTTACTGTTGTGTGGCTTATACATGAGTAGTTAGGTACGAGTATGTATTTACTAAGCAGGGGGCATGACGTGTTTCAAATGTTTGTCTACAAATTTATTGAGACTAGCTGTCTAGTTTATCATATATTGTAAAACAGTATGACTGATTAGGGGTATAAAAGGGGTATACTAAGTAATGTGAATTGTGGAGGGCATAATATTCATGTTTCTATTCTTTCATTTCAGAAATCATAACTAGTGACATTTTCTCTATATTTTTACCCCTTCAATAGTCACTATGTTGTATCATTTTATTTTATGACTCCGTGACCTTACACTGCTCTCCTACAATTTGTTCTGTAAGGACATACTCTTACGTTTGAATATTCTTGATTGATAAGAAATGGACTCATGCTGCTGTTAGTCTACACTGCCAAGATAAGACATGTGCTCATGCTGCTCTTAAGAACAGTATCAGTACATCAAGCTGAGCTGTATAGCCTAGAGCAGTGATACTCAGTCTCGACTTCCTCAGGAGCCACATGAGCGGTCACATTAGCCAAGGAGCCACAACATACACTTCCCAGCAAATTTTGGTAAACATACTCCAGTGTAAAAGAAAAGATTTCAATTACTAAACATTTCTTTCATTTCATTTATTTAATTTACTAAACAGTTAACATTTGCACAGTCTGACAGGGTGCAGCTTGGAAGAAAATGTGCAATAAACTTTGAAAATAATGCTTGCTGGAGAACAATGCAGTGGCATTATAGTGCATCCTGGTTGGTTAATTCTGTAGAATGTGGGAACTATTTGCATTGCTTACTGGGAAGAGCCGCAGGTGATAAGCTGAAGGGCCACATGAGACTCTAGAGCCATGGTCTGAGGATCACTGGCCTAGAGGTTAGAATAATGAGGTGCAATTGAGCTCGATCTATCCAGTACACCAACTTGGGTCTGAGTCCCACAGCCTCCACTCACATACTGTGTGACTCTGAGCAAGTCACTTAACCTCCCCCAGTGCTCCTGGGTTGCCCTGTAAACAGGCACCTTGCCTACTGGGCCTTAAATGGTTACCAAAGAATAAAATAAATACATTTCTTACAATCAAGTGTGGACTTAATGGGAGTGCAACATAAAAGCTTTAACTGGTGAAAAAAGAATACCTATCTCGTACTATATGTATGGTTATTGACAGCTGCAGTGTATAGTATAAATATAACCAAAAGAACTGTATCAAATAGAACGCAGACAGTGTCCAGAGTTTGAACTATCTGGTTGCTTCAGCAATGTTTTTTTTTTTTGGGGGGGGGTCTCCAGAACATTTTTCAACCACCTTTTTGCTGGCAGCAAGCTGTACATTCTGGTGAAGAATATTTATGCATATGTATTGAAAAGTCAAACATAAAAAGTTAACAATACAATACGAGGGGTGCAGCATCTACTGCCATATTCAGATGGCAAATTGAGACTTGGTTTGGCTTTGCCCAGGCGTATAGCTAATCAGCAGAGCTAAGCTTGTCCATGGGTAATCCTCTTTCTGTTCAGCACCATGGGATGTCTTGTCATGAAAGATGCTACACAAATGTATTTTGGCACAGAAAATCCATCTCATTTCTATACTCTTTGTTCCCAAGAAATTTAAATGAAGCAGAAGTTAAACTCTGCTTAGCCGCTATTCACTTTGAATCCATGGGACCAAAGGCTTCTCAAATTACATAGATTTGTTTTGCTGGGGAAGCATGATCCAAGTATTCTCTTAAGACTTGTTTTTGGTATGGTATACCTCAAAGTCCTGCATATTTTTATCTTCAAAAGTACATGGCATGACAGTCAAGGTGCCCTGCTCCTCCTACCTCCCCAAGCAGATGCAGCTCCTGAATTAAAACCCCTTTACCTCAGAATTAAAAAAAAAAACTTTACCTCCCCAATCCGAAATAAATAGGAGTCAATGCACAGGGAGCCACTAAAGTTGCTCTTAGGTGTGAGGGGTATGACAATAGCCTTACAGCCCGTGAATGAAGCAGTAATGGCATGGGGTGGCTACATTCAGGTCATTCCCACCCCTCATGCACCAAGCAGTATGAGGCGAAAATGAATGCTGTTCACTGTGGGGGGTGGGATTACTGATTGGTAACCAACAGCCTGCCCCCCCCCCCCGAGTGGTGGCCTTACCTCTATTATAAAACAAGGTAAAGTGCTTTAAATCTTTTACAATTTAAAAAATAAAAGAAGGACTTCCAGTTCCACCTCCTATCAATGCAACTGTAAGTTCTGCTGCCCCCCCCCCCCGATCAAATTCACTGCAATCTGCACCAAGGGAATGCAATTTTGGTATCAAACTTGTCCAACTCTTACCTTGCATGACGCCACCTAAAAACAAGAAAAAACATCACTCACTAACTCACGGACAAACCAAGCAGTTTGACTGACCAACACAATACACAGGCCTGCAGCTGCAGTAATACAGCTGTAACCACCCCCCTACAAATGGGGGTTCCGAAAAAGTCTTCCTTGAGCTTGCCTAAATGATCACTGCCAGGCAGGTGTCCTGCGTTTTAGCAGTTTAAATGTGATTACCAGAGCCTGTATAGCCTCTGTGTACTGTCTCTTTAAGAGCTGCCTGATTGCAGCCTAAGTAATCTGAGAGGGAGCTCTGTTGAAAAATGTAACTATTTGCTGAAAATCATTTAGAGTGATAATGATAATGTAGTTTGTCTAACCTGCCTTCTTTATAGCAAGGACTGTTTGTTTGTCTCCACTATCTTGGTCCTGGACTGCAAATTGGACCAATCAGTTCTGGTGAGACCTAAAATGTAGCCTGACTACAGGAGCTGTCTGAAGTCAAAATCTGTAGGAATTGTAGTTTTGAACTTTTTGCATCTTTTTTGCAACTGAAGGGGGAGCTCTTGCTTTGACTGGCAGCCAAATCAGCCAACCGAATCTTTTGGATCTTGGGGAAGTCCCGTGCTGCTTGCTGTTTTCAGTTAGTTATCTGAGCTGGGAAGTGAAATGAGAAGAGCTCAAGTGTAGTCTGGGCAGCAATCCTGAGTGGATTTGCATGGGAAAACTGTAAAAGGACTGAGTTTTTGGCTTGCATATCTGCTGCTGCCCCTGAGAGGGAGAGAAGAGAATTATTTTGGACTAAATCCAAGTTTGTGTGATTAAGTAAGCTACTGAAGTGGGCCAGGCTCAACCTGAAGAAGACCGAAGATTTTGCTGAATGCGATCGGCCTATCAAGAGTTCCAGCTACTCCTAAGCTCCTGGTGTATGCAGAGACTTTGCGATTGTGACCGGGGAGCGGTTTGCCTGGTACAGTAGAATTCCTGTACATGTAAATGTGCTATGAGCTGCTAGTGGGTTGTGAGTTAGTTCCCCACTGTGTGAACTGTGTTCTGCTTGCTGGAAGCTGTATCCAGCCCAAAACGGACTGCATACGAATTTGTCTCCATGCGGTCTGGGCCTTGCCAGACTGGCCCAGCCAGACTACCTGCTGCACAGAGAAGCCATCGACAAGAGACCTGCCTGGGGATCAGCCCCCTGCTCCACGCTTGAACAGGAACGATGCCTCTGCAACTCGTGTGGGCCCTGCTTCTCCTGGCATTCCAGATTAACCACCTGCAGTCTCGATTTTCGTCCAGCCTGTGTCCAGTCTTGGGTATCGTGAGTAAATACCAGGGTAACTCCCTGCAACAATAGCTTAATCTGAGTGTGTCATCTGATTGTCTTGTTTCATTTCCTTTTCAAACTGAGCCCTCCGACTCCGGATTACAAATATTGTGTACTGTGCATGTTGTGTTTTCCATCACAGGGCCCCAACCAGCTGCAACCCCGGGTAAGAATCCTGGCTAGCCTATCTCTTTTCCACCTGGGTACCCAGAGGTGTGACTGTGTGGGGGGACTCAAAGTGCATGCATAACTGCTTGATTGATATAACCTTTAGGCTAATTAACCTGATTTTGCCCCTTCCTTGTTCAAGTCCCCTGAATAAATCAGATCTAACTTTTTCTGCATATAATCTGACTGTGGTTCCAGTTTGTGCTCAAAGTACTGTACTGTTGCTATTTGCTGTGCATAACCTTGTTTTACAGGGGGTTCCCAGGGCTGAACCAGAGGAACCAGCCCTGGAGGTAAGTGCAAACAGTGTGGGTACTTTTGTGATGTACCAGGGGTACTGTGAAAGTGATTATTGTACAGTGTTTAGGCCACTAGAGGGAAAAGAGGGGGGTTACAGTGTCCTGGAGGGATGTGCCCAGGTTAGCCTGACCACTACCAACCTTGACCTCTGGGTGGAGGCACCCATTTCAGAACTTGGGCCCCTTAACCTGCTACTAGCCAAACAGGCAGGGGTAGTAGCCCTTGGGATAGCGCCACCTAGGGGTTACATCTGCACCACCAACAGAATGCGGTGGTCCACAGCACGAGCTGGCCTGTCAGTCAATGAGCGCGTGCTTGTACAAGTACATGCTCATTCATTGCCAGCTCATGCTCATTCATTGAGCTCAGTCATTCTTGTCTGCACCACTCACAGAATGCGGTGTCCACAGCACGAGCTGGCCTGTCAGTCAATGAGCGCGTCCTTGTACAAGTACACGCTCATTCACTGACTGCTCAGTTGGGTGGCTGGCCACAAAGGTGATAGGAGGGCTGTGCCGGTCGCCCGCTTAGGGTCGGGGCGAGATGTTGGGGCACTACCTGCTGGGGTGGAGGAGGGGGTCCACAAGACAAAAAGGAATGGACATTTGGGGATGGGATGGGGGACTGCTAGACACCAGGAAATTACACATTTTATACCAGGCTAGCAATCAGCAATCGGGGTGGGGGGGTGAGGTGGGACCACTAGACACCAAGGAAATTAATTTTACATTGGTCCAGCAATCAGCAGGATGGGGAACACTAGACACTAGGGTGATTATTAATTTCACATTGGGCATGGGTTCAGGTAGGGGAGGGACCGCTACCCACCAGGGAATATATTTTACAACTTGAGACATGGGTTTGAGTTGGGGGGGTAACCACTAGCCACCAGGAAATATATTTTACAGCTATGCCAGGAGCGTGGGTTCGGGTGGAGGGAGGGACCGCTAGCCACCAGGGAATAACTTTATATCGGGCAGGTGATTTTTTATTCAACATCGGGCCAGCAATGGGGCTTGGGGGTCAACTAGACACCGGAGAAATATTGTGCTGGCAATCAGAGAATTTGCCATTGTAACTTTGCCTTGCTTTTAGTTTTTTTTTAAGTGCAATTTGCACTTAAAAAAAAAAAAGGCAAAGTGAACTCACAAATGGTGAATTTCCTATCACACAGAAAAACTTTGCGAAATGATCTGCAGAGGCGGATTTTGCAACTTCACTGTATCTCTAGCCTCTGCTTTGTATATCACTTCACACCATTCACTCTGCTGAAAAGGCCTACCTTGTTAGTCATCAGGAAGGCTCTTACCAGCCGGAATGTCAAGATTCAGCAACTGGCACCGAACAATTAAAAATGCATACAGTAGATGCCCCAAACCTTCCGCACTGTCACTAAAACTCACCCACTACTAAAAAGGGCTGCCTCCCAAACTCTTCTCCTTCCCAGATCCAGGCCTGACTTTCACTCCTGGAAGGTGGCTGCCTGCCGTAGGAACAGAAACCTCCCACATCAGGCCTTGTGGATCCCCTCGATCAGCAACCAGCAAAGAGAGGTAGGCAAGGAAGCATTACTGGACTGCATCACATCAGGCAGGGTGATAAGCTGAATACCCAGTTTAATGGACTATTGGTTTCCTTAAGTACTGTTTACAGACCTAGCCCTCAGGCATCAGAGTGACCTGAACTGATTGTGGGGTTCACAAGAGAGATCAACATCTTGGATCCAGCGAGACATTCTAGTAGGCCCACCACAGCCCTCTACCTGTGAACACTGGAGACTCTGATTAAATTACTCTTGTATTAACATTTATGTCCTTACAAGTTGTGTGCTCAGTAGTTGGAGAGTTGTTTTTTTTTGTTCTCCTTAAGCGTTTGGTGGTGGGATAGGATGGGGGAGGGGGGCTATATCTACTCTAATTGACAGAATGAAATATCCAGGCAAACTGACACTTTAAAGAAGAAGAGATAGGCCAGTCTGGGCCTGGCAGTGTGGGGCAAGTGACTGGTCATCAGGTACTTGTTGAAGACTGGAAACCCAGCAGTCACTAAAGGTGGGCAGGGGTATCTCCAGGGATGAGGCTCTGGGCACCATCCAGCACAACCTGTTCTTTTTCTGGAGCAGGGTGGATTGCCCTGTATCTTGAACACTGAGCACTGTCCATGCAGGGCCTGTACCTGGGCTTAGGCTCCATAGTGGTACCAGGGTAACCATGATGGCGAGCACCCCCACTTGCATTGCGATGACTCAGAGATGAGCCTCCTCGTGTTATTTTGCTTAGGGGGCCTAGCTCTAAAAGTACAGTACAGATTCTTGCATAACGAATGGGACAGGTTTTACCTAACCCTATCACAGTTGGGCTGGGATTAATGTCTCTGGAGAGAAAAGGCAGAACAAGGAGTCATTGGCAAAGAAAAAGTGATTTTGCTCATGGTCCCCTATCCATACCCCCTTAATGATTGGGTTTTGATGCACTGCCAAGGGCTTGCTGCATAGGGCAAAAATCAGTGGGAAAAGTGGGCAGCCTTGCCTCGTGCCCCTGGTCCGATGGAACCTGTTTGACTTAATTCCATTCACCTTTACATTGGCTTGGGGTGCAGCACAAGTTGATTTAAAGCAGGTCCTGAGTGCCTGGCCTATCCCATCTCCTCCAGGGTGGGGTGCAAGAAGCCCAAATGTTTTCTCAGCATCCATGAAATCAGGGGGACCTGTCCTTCCCAGACAGCATGTTTAACAGTTACCTAATATTGTAATGTAGTAGACATCCATTAATAAAGTCAGTTTGGTCAGGGTGAACCAAGGACCCCACCTAGCTTTGTAATCTTAGGGCCAAGGCAGATATAAATACCTTAAGGTCAACATTTCGGAGGGAGGTGGGGTGGCAGAAACTAAACTGGGTCATATTCTTTCCTGGCTTTGGAAGGAGCATTATTTGAGCATACTGCCAAGATGGTGGTGCTGCGTCCCATGTGTGAACTGCCTGTCAAATGTCCCACATGAAGGGAGAAAGCAACTCTCCAAAGGATTTGTAAAACACCAATGCAGTACCATCAGGGTCAGGCGATGTTCAAGATTTACGGCATTGCATCGCCTCTTGGATTTCTCCCAGAGACGTTGGAGCATCCAGCATCCCTCTCTCGCATCCTCTGTTAGCTGTCGGACCTTCACTCTGTGGAAGAAGGTATCCAGTTTCTCAGAATGGTGTTCCAATAGTTACCCAGTGTACAAGGCCTTGCAGAACTGCCCAAACGGATCTGCTGTTGTCCTGGGATCAGTCTTGTATTGTTGTGGACTGCCCTGCCTATGGAGTCCCAGCGCCACCCCGCTTGCACTCCGCTGCAAAAGTACCAGGTTAGCAGTCAGCCTGCTCTATTCCCTGATTTGAAAAAGCACTGACAAGAGTAGCAGAATGCCCCCTCTATAGCTCTCTCCAAAAGTCCTTTAGTTTTGCCCCACAGTTTTCCAATTGCTGTTTAACCTCTTCAATGAAGGACAATTCTGTGCTCTTCCTCAAAGTCACATAGCTTAGACTCCAAGTCATGCTGCTCTCTCATTTTCTCTTCCTTTAGGTCAGAGGCAAAGCTAATAGCTCAACCTGTAAGAACTGCTTTTAGGCCATTCCACCAGGCTGCCTGGGATGTTTGGCCTCTAGGGTTTGGAACCTGATACTCAGATACACACAATTCTCCACTATCCCCTTGTATTCGGTATTTGACAGGAGAGAAATGTTCAGCAGCCAACTGGGCATTGTAATGACTGGGGCAAGCACCAGATCCAGAAGGCCCGGAGCATGGTTCAACAATGTCACTGATTTGATATCAGAACAGTCTGCAGCGTGGACCCATGCAGAGGCCAATAAAAAGAAGTCCAGTCATGAATAGGCATGATGTGGAGGGAACCAGCAGGTACAGTCCCTAACATTCGGATGGAGAAACCTCTTTATTTCCACCAGTCCTAATTCCTGTGCCATACATCAGAGGCAGTCCGCCATCCTGCTCCCTGTCCCCCCCCCAAACCTCCAACCTGTCTAGGGCAGGTTGCATGACCCCATTGAAGTCCCCCTATCTGTAGATAAAGATCACCTGGGGCCAGGGCATGTGCCAGCAACTGTGTTTTCAAGAAGGGCATGATGTCCTCTTCTACATTAGGGGCATAGATGTTTAAAAGCATGCAAGATATGGAGCTCCAGAACTCCTTAACGAAGATAAAACAGCCTTCTGGGGCTCTTACTCTGCTTGTGACTTCTGGGAGGGGGAGCATGACTTATGTACCAGGATTGCCCACTACCCCCTGGCAGTATGGATGTGCCTTGTATGTACATTAATTTACCACCCCCACCCAGGTGCGCTTTAATTTGGCATGCGCCGCTGAGAGGTGGGTCTCCTGCAGAAATGCTATTGCAGCCTCATTACATTGCAGCTCCTGGAGAATCCACGGTCTCTTTTCTGGGCTGTTCAACCCTTGCACATTGTATGTTACCACATGACCTTCCATCTTGACACTAGTATGAGTCCCCTCCCTCACCTTCTCAACAGGTCCCCACCTCTGTCGCCCCCACACCATTAGACAGCTAAAGTAACAATAGAGCTGAACTGCATACAAATACAAAACCAAAAACTGTTCATATCTTGAACTAGAAACGTGAACCATAGGAACTTCAATAGGTGCACGTACCACCCAGTTAGTGTGTTTGATGGCTATCAAACTACTTCATGGCACTGACTACATGGTGTCCCCTCCTGTTGCTGAAAGGATAACTACCCATATCAGGAGTTAGCTAAAGATAGAATGATTCCTCAAATTTCCTAATACTTTATAATGTTTGATATTGTATTATATTTATGGAAACTGTTATGTAAATAATTTCAGAATTAAAAGAAACAAATTTTGGCCACCTGTAAGTAACACTGTAATGTAATATAAGGGTGTTATAACACTCTTGGGTAGGCTGAATGTTTAAAGTATGACCACAAGTATAGAATTAAAATGTTTACAAATTAGTGTTACTCGGACAGTGCATTTGTGGATCCTACCACCCTCCATCAGATAGTGCTGGTATCCTACCTTGGATCCTATCAGAAATCCTACCAAACATGGAGTTAGGATTTGGGGTCAGATAGCGATGGATCCTAGGTCAAATCCAGGGATCCTAGGTCAGATTCAAGGATCCTAGGTTAGATCCAGGGATCCTAGGTTGGATAATTAGGATCTAGGGTCAGGTCAGATAGCAATGGATCCTAGGTCAGATTCAGGGATCCTAGGTTGGATCCAGGGATCCTAGGTTAGATCCAGGCATCCTAGGTTGGACAGTTAGGATCCGGAGTCAGATAGCAAAGGATCCTAGGTTGGATAGTAAGGATCTGAGCTGGATCTGTTGGTCAGATTCATACATCTATTGCTGGGATCCACAGGATCCACAAAGTTTGTCGGATCCATGCACTGGATCCTAGAGGGTAGGATCCGTGGTCCAATAGCACTGCTGTTCTACCACAGCAACTATCTGACCAAATGGGAGGTGGCTGTTGGTATCCTAGTTTCTAGGACACTATCTGAGCAACATTATTACAAATATATATTGGTGAACACTAATTGACATTGTAGAGATGTAAGTAATGTTTAGATATAGTGATATTTATTCTTTTCCTATTTTGTTCTGGAAAGTTGAATGTATTTTAAATCGTAATAGCTTTCTAAGTCAAACAATAAACTGAAACTGAAACTGACTACGTGGTGACGTGGTGCACATCTGATGCCTTAGTGCCACCCTTCCCTCCCAGTGACACAAGAAGAATACCTCCCTTCAGTCTCAGGAACCGAGTCTTTTTGACTCGATAACTCAGATCACCCCAGATGAACTGGTAGGTAGATGGACTGGGAAGCTGCAACCATAACCAACCCCACTGACATGTAGCTCTGTAACTATGGTAGCCCACCACCCCATATGCAGCAATTTTCTTACTTTCAGTTCACAAGACCTCACAGCCCAGTGGTACCACCCTAGACACTGCATAACTGTGAAAGGTCCATTGCTTCATTTATTTTATTTATTTATTGACTTGTTTCACCAGGAAAGGCACACTGAGCAATAAGATGCTCGTCTCCCGGTGTGGCCTGGGGGGGGTTGGGGTACAAGGGAGAGGATAACACGCAGGTTATCACTGTTGTAGACATTTAGCATTACAGTTTGTACAATAGGAGAGGATACCATGCAGGTTATCAATGTGGGATACACATGTCATCACAACACTCAGGTTATCACTGTGAGAAACATTTAGCATTGCAAGCTGTATGTTGGAGCAGTTAACAGGCAGGTTATCAATGTAGGATACATATAACATTACAGGTTGCGCAGTAGTAATTGTAACCATTAGTAGGAGTTGCAGCTGATTAAAGGTTAACAGTTTACAGCTGGGATACAATTAGACACAAGACATGAAGATCCATAGCACGGAGCAGTTGTACATGGACAAAAGTGCAGGTAAGACAGCCATAGAGTAGTAAGTGCAATGGTTTGTATTATAAGCCAGCTCCAAAGCGTATGCTAGGTGCCGCTGGTCAGGCAGATTACAAATACTTTTGAGCTTGGGGCAGCTCATTTACAAAGGTTCCACATCAAAGGAAAGGGTTACAATAAGGTAGGGAGGTCTAGACATCACTCACGGTATCAACGGAGGTACAGACAGCATTCATGGTATCATCGGAGCACAGCAAGTCAACTGGTAAATAAGCGGGAACAGTGCTACACACTCAAGATTACAAGCAAGCATAGAAAACCATAAGGTACAATTGAAGCAACATTGCTAATTAGAGGTTGGGGGAAGGGGAAGAGTAAGGAAGGGGTAGGGGAGATGAGAGGGCAGAGTCCAGATGGAGAAGGGAAAAAATATGGCAGCCAGAGGCCTTGCCGTAAGGTGAGAGGGAGGGGAGGCTAAGGTGGGAGAAGGGGTAAAAGAGGGGAAAAGGAGGGCGGATGAAGGGGAAGAAGATAAGGGAGAGTGGGGACCAGAGGGCCTGGACAGGTCCAGGAAGGGGGGGTCAGTGGGATAAGAGGGCCTGGACAGGTCCAGGAAGAGGGGGTCAGTGGATAAGAGCAAGGAGGGGTGAGGTAAGGAGGAGGGGGGTGAGGTAAGGAGAGGGGTGAGGTAAGGGAGATTTACCGTAAGGTAATTTACCAGGGCGGTAGAAGGGGAGTGAGTAGAGGAGGAGTGACGGATTTGAGGAGGGAGTTCGTTCCAGAGTTTAGGAAAGCGGTGTGAGAAGGCTATTTGTCCAATGGAGGCCTCCTACAAGAGATTAATAATTGTCACAAGTCAGTGGCTCTGAGGGCATGGGTCAGACTAGGGGGTGAGGATAGTAAGCAGGCTAGGTATGATGGGAGGGAACTAAACCAGAATTTCAAGACAAATTTAGCACAGTGCAGTTGGCGGCAATTTGCAAGGGAAAGGAATGCAAGAGAACAGTAGAGATCACAGTGATGAGTGCGGGGGAGGCGTTGAGGGTAAAGCGGCAGAAGGCACTAGTTCACGCCTAACGGCTAGTGGGAGGCTGCAGTGGTTCCTGTAAAGGGCACTGAGCTTAGGACGCAGTTTTTTCAAGATTGCACTTGATGTGGATGGAGAAGAATAGATGTTGGTCGAGCCAGACCCCTAATTACCGGAAGGAGGAGGTGCTTTCCAGTATTGTCCCATCCAGGGTATGGAAGGAGGGGAGGGTGGAGAGCCGGGACAGTCGTTGGCTTGTGCCAAAGGTCGTGGTGACTGTTTTTTTAGCGTTTAGAGAAGTTAAACTTGATTCCAGCGTCAGCTGAGCTGCCGTCCTTTCAAGGAAAAGAGCCAAGCAGGGCATCCACTGCCACACTCCTCGCCTTTAAGTAACCTGTAGTTCACCCTAGTCCATGTAGTTAGCCTTCATCTGGCTCTCCTGGGCCCCCCAGGCACATGTGACTCCACAGAAAAAAAGAGAAAGGCACCCTTCCTCCAACCTCTTTGCGCCCTGACTGCACTATAAGAGGGAACCATCAGTACTATGTGTTCTGAAAGGAGCTATGGCCTCTAAGCTGACCCCCTTCCTGGTTCCATCCCAGACCCTTCCTCTGTTGATTTCAGTCTGTACTTTTAGAGTATTGTATACAGTATGCGCCCATTGATTAACAGTGAGCTGTCAATCAGTGGGTGTGTACTGTTTACGGTATACGTTCCAGGATAACTCAGTCAGTGGCTGGCACGTGGTGGTGAAAGGAGGAGCTGTGTGCCTGTCGTTAGCTCAGTTTGGGAATGGGGGGAGTGGGATGGTGGGGCATTACCTGTTGGCGTGGGGGTGGTGGGGGGTTCACTACACCACTAGGGATATGTTCATTAGTCATTCACAGGACGGTGATCAGGGACGGGGAGGGACCGCTGGACTACCAGAAAAATTTTGAGAACTATAGAACAAGACAGTAATCGGAGCACAGGGGGAAGGGACTAATGGACTACCAGGGAGAGTTACTTATTTCTACGGGGATGGCGACTGGGAAAGGCAGAGAGTCCACTTGCCTACCAGGGAAATTTTGATAACTTTAGAAGGGGATGGTGATCAGAGCACAGGGGAGGGACCACTGAACTACCAGGTATACGTCTCTCTTTCTACAGGGACAGCGATCGAGGAAGGGGGAAGGACAACCAAACCACCAGGGACAGTTGTTTTTTTCTACAGGGATGGTGATCTGCAATCTGGGAGGGAGGGAGGGACCACTAGACTACCAGGGCATATTTTTAATATAAAGGGACGGTGATCAGAGAACAGGGGAGGGACCACTGGACTACCAGGGAAATTTTAGTAACTATATAACGGGATGATGATCGGTGATCGAGGAGGGGGAAGGGACCACTAGACTACCAGGGCATATTTTTAATATAAAGGGACAATGATCGGAGAACGGGAGAGGGACCACTAGACTACCAGGGTAAGTTATGTTTATTACTCGAGATGGCGATAGGCAAGGGGGGGGTGCAGTACCTCCACCAACTACTAGGGTTGTGCAGAGTTAAGAGGAGGTTGTGCAGAGTTAGGAGGTTCTCCTCAGCAGTATTTTCTCCATGCAAGGGAACCCTGCAAAAAGCCCTTGAGTGGAGAAGATGCTTAGTGAATAGGACTGCATCAATATGCAGGTCCCCTCCCCCTCATTACCACTGCAGCCCCCTCAAACCTTTACCCCAGTGCAAACCCAGTTTGCGGGTGCAAAGTGGGCTTTTGTGAATACCACTTTGGGGCAAAACCCAGTTTGCACGACATGAACTGGGTCTGCAGTGGGGCACGGTTTTGTGAATCAGGCCCCAGTTGTGCTCTTCAGGCTGGCTTCAGGAAAGAAATTGACAAAGTTCTGGTACATTTTGAGAGAAACAGATGATGCAACTTACAACAACCAGGATGCAGAAAAAAAAAAAACAGCCCCCACCCTCCTCCCCAACCCAACCCTTTAAAATACAACTGCATCCCTCCCTCTGCTACAAGCCCAATCACACCCTCCCCCCACCATCCACAATGTCATGTATTAAACAAAAATAAACTCCCATGAGGGGTGAATGACACAATCCACCTGCCTCCACAGCAGGCCGCTGTCTTGTCTTTAGTACATTTCTTTTGTATAAATCAATATTTCCCCCCACCCCTATCCCTGGCAACAGCACTCAACTCCCACCTTCCCCCCGGCACCCAAATTTTCTGTTAACAGAAGGCCCCCAGGCACTGCAATGAAGACGACCGACAACTGTCCTACTCCGTGACCGGCCGCCTTCTACTGAATGAAAGCACTCTCGTGCTTGCTCACATAGTGAAATAGCTGATCACATGCTCAGCATCAGGAGACACTGATCTGGAAGTAGTCTTTGAGCCTAAGGCAGGCACTGATGAGGTCACAGCAAGATGACAGCAGAAAAGGACAGCTGTCAGAGAAGGCCTCAAAAGGCATGTTACCATGAAAGTCAAAACTGAAATTAGACTGAGAAGTGAGACAAGTGACAACCAAATGGAATGATGCCTTTATTTTTTGTAAAGAGGAAATTATTCTGGTGCTGATTTTAACAAAATGCTGCACATGTGCTGCTACAGTACCTCTGTTCTCCACCTAGTCTGCAGTGCTGGCAGCAAAATTGTGCCGCTGTTCTGCAGAAAGTGCCTATCCTTTTTCATCCCTTCTACCTCTTCGCCCACTTAGTGCTCTATCTCTCTCCCATTGCTGCTACCTTTATGCTAGTCTCTCTTTCCCCTTCTTTGAGGTCCAGCATCTTTCACACCGTTCCTCTTTCCCGGCCAAATACTGCCTTGCCACTGTTCTCACTTAACTCCCCCTCTCCTTAACCCTGCCATGCTGCCTTCTTGCTTCCTCTGATCACTCACTGAAAAACCTTTCATGTCCCTTGCAGTAAATCTGGAAAAGGACAGTCTGCTACCTCTTATTGACTGGCCTTCCAACACTGTGGAACAACCTCCCTCTCCCCATCCCTCTCTTTTTCTCCCTGCACTCTCTCAAACCTTTCTCACAAGCACACTTCTCAAAAGAACGCACCAGCAGCTAGGCTTCTTCTTCTCTCCACATTACAACAATTCATACCCTACCCCCCACCCACACACACATATACACATGTATTACCCATTGTGCATCTTACTCTGTCATATAGCTTAAAACTCAGTTACTCTGTAATTGGAATTTTGCTGCACCATTATTCAGTTACAAATATTATGCCATACATTAGTGGCACGCTCCCCAAGCTCTCATCCTGGCTACCCCTATAACCAATGTACTTTGTTCACTTTTTAGATTGTTCTTCTTCCTCTGGAATTCATTACTCGCACTGTGTTTTTATTGTACATGAAGATGCATCCACTGTAGTCACTTTAGTTGTTAACTGCTGTCTCACCCCCTGCTGTATCCCTTCTACCAGGTCGTCCCGGAACTGAGCACTGGCTCAGTGCGTCTATCTTAGTCACCAAATTTTAAGTAACTGACTTACTAGATAAGATCCTGGAGCTAGCCACCCAACTATAGGATCAATTCTATACTATTTATTACACCCTTGCACATGACTGAGACAAACTTCATGGTTTTAGGAATGAAAGGGGTGGTGTATGTCCTGACTGGCTGTTGGGTGGGGGTGGGGGGGACAGCAAGTGGCTGCCCGGCTCCTAACCCCCTCTACTTCCCTATGAATGATTTGTTAACATTGTTGACATGCTCTTCTACCTATGATATGGGGTGATCTGAAATCCAAGCTGCTGCAGCTATTTTCAGAGGGCTGAGGCTTGTGGCAGACAGGCCATAAACTATGAAGTGCCTCTGTGTCACACAGTAAACCATTTCAACAATGCCTGGCTTTCACTGGGAGGGGAATCAGAAAAGGCAAACAAAACACCCACAGAAGTGTACAGGCACAACAGCATATAAATAATCATAATAAAGCAGAATTCCCAGTAGGCACCAAAGGAATGCAGGGCAAGTGAAGTAGGGGATTATGGACCGAGCAGGTTTTTACAATGAACAGTATCATGCAATTAGTACACTGAAGCCGCCTCAGCCAGAAAACTTTGGGTTCATGCCACAACTATAATTCTTGTCCTTTGCTTCATGTTATAAATCACAGTGGCCATCCCTCCAATCAGGAAGCAGGAATGCACTCCCATGAGACCCCTTCTCATTTCACACAGAGCAGGTTCTCAGAAATAGCTGAATGTTCTGAAATGAAACAACTCGGTCCACAATAGATGCGGGATGTGGGTTGCAGTAGTTGTAGCAAGGTGTTTTTTTTTTTAGAACTTTCTTCTACATTAAAAAAAATGTAATAACTTGAAAAAAGATTCATATTGCTGGACAAAACAAAAAAAAAAGTCAGGAAATTAAATGTTAAGGATGAAGAGGCATGCTTAACGAAGCTTTCAATGTTATTAAGGCTGAAAAGTTACCATTAATCAGGCCTTCCATGTTAGGGTTTCTAAGTCAATAAGAACCAGGCTATTGTAACCCTAACTGGCCCATGCTTCCCCTCCCTGTGTAATCTCCAAAACCCAGAAGCTAGCTTCTGGTTTTTAAAGTATTTACATCATTCCTGCCAAGCAGTGAGCGGCGTTCCAAAGTTCAGGTTGATGGCTTTAAGAATGGGCAAGACTTGAACTGTCAGAAATTTGTGTTTTATATAAAAAGCAATTAACCAGCTGAAGCCCGAACAACAGTCTAGTAAAAGTATTATAAATCATTATTCTATTTGAGAAAGAGTACCTCTTATATTACTTTTAAACCACAGTTAAAGGAGTACTTGTTGGCTAAACTCAAATGTAGTTCTAGCTTGTAACCTGTCATGTCTTCTACTATATGCCAATACGAACAATCTCAATTACTGTTTAGTATTTCACTCCCAGGTTGCTCCTGTAAAAGGAATTTCGACTCCCGTGAGCTTACCCAGCAAACAAAAAATAAAAATAAATTAATAAAATAACTTTTTAAAAAAAATGTCTTCCTCCCAGCACCAGAGCCCCTAAAGTCCAAAGACAGAAATAAAGGAGGGTCTTCATATTTTTGTTAAACAAGTTTTTCAAAGATTTATGATGAGGGTTCATTTTTCTAAATACAAAACAAGTGTGGGGGTGTGGAACTGAAGATAATGACTGCTTTCCTTTAAACCGAGGTCCAGTCTGCCTAAATCTACTGTCTGCTGTTGGAGATTCAAATGAGATGTTAAGCTGAGGGGCAGTCTGCCTGATTGTACGTTTTTTTCACCTTTTTTAACTGCGTATGGTATGGTCCACAAGGCACAAGTGCCTGTTTTCAGGGGCAACCCGGGAGTGCAGAAGTGGACATTAAAAAGCCCAAGGCACTTCTCAAAATGGAAGAGGTATTTTCTTAAAATTGCAATCCAGAAAAACAATACTTTATACAGATAATTAAATAACATTAAATCAACACAAAAGAAACTCATTTATCATAAAAAGATTGTTACATCAACAAAAAATAATGTGGGAAGAAACAAGGTAAGGAAAAAAACTAAAACTTAGTAGTACAATTCTAAATGTCTACAGAAATCAGGACTTTTACCCATCCTAAGTCGTCAGAAGGGCATATGGAACTGACTGAGTTTTTAAGCCAAGCACGCTTATTCCATGTTCTTTTAAAGCAAGAACTTGTACAGGTCTGAAATTCTTTCCCATAAATTCTGTAAACTGAAAAGTTTACCATGCTTAGACCGTCCAACGGGGTATGAACAATTTGTCTTAAAGGAACACTGTAAACCTTTGTAATCCTCAAAGTGTCTCTAGTTTAAAAAACACATTTAATTATTGGTCTTATTCTGTAGGGATTGCTGATTTAGCTGGCAGTGTGATTCTGATTCCTTTTTTACTTTTTAAAAGTGAAAAACAGACTGCCCACCATGCTGGTGTTACCACACAGAAACATGTTTGTTTACATTCCTTGATCAACTCCGATTGCATCTTTCCTGGACTTGTGAATACACCAGCACAGTCTAGCCACTCATGATGCAGTCAGAGGAGAGGAGAGAAAACTATTGCATCATGAGTGGGTGCACTGTTTGGGGGTGTTCTTAATGTTCGGGAAGTATGCAATGAGAGCAGACCGAGGACTTGATATAAAACAAGGTTGGGTATAAATATACCACTAGTATGCATTTCAGTTCTACTAAGAAAGGAGGCAGATGAAACAACCATCAACATTAAAGAATTTAGAGAAGGTAAGCAATCATGAAATGTAGTTTTTTAACTAGAAATAATATGATGCCTAAAGGGCTGACAGCATCCCTTTAAAAAAGTTTAGGAATTTCCCCAGTGTCCGGGCCAAGTTTTTCCCATTCACTAAAAACCACTAACAGCTTAATCTGCTTCAGTACCAGTCAATTTGCATCTATATCCCCTCCTCCAGGATGAGACTGAAAACACAAAGTATTTCCTAGCTTTCCTTTCCCTATACAAAAAAAAAAAAAAACAGAAAAAAATAAATGGCTGCGTTAAAACATCTGCACGATCATCATGTGTGAGCACTAGATAATGCCCTGCATGGTGGCATCCAGGATGAGAAATGAACAGGGGAAATGCTGGAAGCATCCAACATGAATCTACACCCTTTAGTCCCTGCCGACCAGACTGGCCACCCCGTCTTCCACACATTAGACAGGCTAGATGGAGGGAGGCTGTTTTCCAACCCACAGATGGAGCCCAACACAGGGCATGAACCAAGGGGAAATAGTCCCCCTGCTGAACTGCCAACACTTCTTTCAGCACCTGGTGTTCAATGGGACCTTCCTAGTCTACTACTGACCAGACCCAACCCTGCTTTGTTTCTGAGAGCGCCCTCCCGTGTTCCCTCTCATCTGCATCGTGGATCACCTGGAGGATGAAGGTAAGAGCCAGGGAGGAGAAGAGCAGGGCCAGAGGGTCAGCTAAGCAGAAAGGATCACATCAGTGATTGGGATGGTAGGGGGATAAGCAATATTATACAGGTGCGGTAGTGCCTTTATATTAGGGTTGAGTAGGCAGTTTGTTTAAGCTCTATATTTGCATATTGATAACTCAGTCGTCCTTTGACCAATTTGCCCAAAATTTGGCTTACACAGAGTCAGTGCCAGGATGCCAGGATTTTGTAAATTTGGCAACTATCGGTTCAGCGATTAAAATGTTATAGAAGGTTCAATACACATGCAATACCCAAAATTGAGATCTTTTTTGCTCACTGATAGCAATAAAAATGTGATAAAGGTTGGAATTTGAAAGTTGAAACTTACTGGTTTGGTAGAGCTTGGCCCAAGGATGATGCTTTGATGACTAATTTTTCATTGTATAGTTTTCAAATTATAAAATAATTTTTGTTTCTGCACATGCGCAATGCAAAAATAGAATGTTCTGAGGATAAGAATGCTTTTGCAAAAAAATATGTGTATTTTTTATTGGTTACGTGACTGCTAGCAGTAATGTAACCAGTAAACAAGCAAAAAAATAAAATAAAACAAAACAGCTTCAGCATGAAAGCTGGTGTGGAATCCCTTCACATCCTGCACAGTCTGTCACATAAATCTGAGCTTGATCCCCTTCCCCAAATTATTAGTTAAGCAATAATGCACAAAAGGGTGTATGTCATGCTGGGATAATGTCATGCCTCAGGTGGTTGAGCATAAGGCCGCTGGCTGAGTGCATCCAACACCCAAGAAGTGACATTATCCCAGCACAACACATACCCTGGAGTATCTTATTGCTATAATACAATGGCTCGTTTGTAGAAAAAAATAAATAAAAAAATTAAAAGGTACATTTAAAGTAGATTTTTAGTCTTACTTAAATGGGTAGGTGTACATACAAAAAAATAGTACTGAGTCCTTGTTTTGTCCAGTAGGTGGAACTGATGTACTGTTGGTGTGCTTCTGTCCTCTATTCATGAATATCCTTCTGTCTGTATGCAGGTGATGACTTAAGGCTTTGCCTCCTCCACCTCCCCAGCCAAATGTAGATCTCATCGTCTGCCTGTCTGCTGTCCCTGTTACTCACAGACTACAAATCTGCAGATTCCTTTTCTGCTACTAATTTCAGTTCTGCCCACCACGCATTAATGGTAAGGGCAGTTGATTTCTCCTGCTGGTTTGGGTGTGTCTCCAGTTCTCCCAGTACAGTTGGTGGATGTTTGTACTGGGAGAATGCTGAAAAGTAAAAACAGCAGCACTGACCATGGTGTGCTTTTCAAAAACATACGCTAACTCTCCTCAAGCTGGGAGCAGGGACTGCACTGTAGGGAAGCCGACAACTTCCTTTTCAGTTTTATATTTAATAATTAAAAATGCCAGGAAAAAATGTTTTATATCTATCTGCACACCATGCAGCAGTAGTTCCGGGAGACATTGTTTAACCAGGAAAGGCACATTAAGCTGAAGCTTGTTTCCAGGTGTGACCTGGGAGCACAAGGAAGTTAAGTGACTTGCTCAGGGTCACACAATATGAAAGTGGGGGCTGTGGGATTCAAACCCAGGTCTCCAGGTTTGCAGCTCAGTGCCCTAAATCTCCACGCTATACTGCCTCCTCGTTCCTAGTTCCTTATCAGCATAGTTGATTTAAAGAGCTAGTAGAATAAAAAAATAGCAGACAGAAAAATGTTGCAAATTTTAAGACGCAGTCAGTTGTAACTTTTTATTTCCAAAGTATTTTGCTGCTTCCGTTTGCTCATTAGAAAGTTTTCTGTGTGGTAATATTGTGCTGGATGTGTGGAACAGCCCTCTGCCCGGCAGCTGACATATCTAGTTCCAGTCCCGCCACTACATCATCAGCACTGTGACCTCACTGACTGTGACATCATATCTGATTGACCTGGCAGCTACTGAGTGGCTCTTCCTGAGTAGCTGTGATGTCACCGTCAGAGACATCACAATGCTGATGATGATGTGGAGGGAATAGAACTAGATATGTCAGCTGCCAGGCAGAGGGTTGTTCCACAGACCACAGCTACTAACATCAGGTTAAAAAATCTTTTAACTTCCAAAAGGTAAAAGAAAAAGCACCTTAGATATAAAAGTAATAGTTAACTGCTTTTAAAAGCTAATATTAATTTTAGGCAGTACACTAGCGCCTGAATAAGGTGCCACTGATACGCTGCCAAGCGGAGGACAATAAACCTGTCCGCAGAGTCAGGGACAGTGAAGCTAATCGCACTGACAGTTCACTGTTATTTTTTAACCTGGCTTTAAATTAGGGGAATAGACACAAGGGTTGAGTGGAATTGTTGGCTGGGAAAATAATAAAGGGGTATTTACTTGTTTGACACTGTGAGAGGGAAGAATTTACATTTTAAAAAAATCGGGAAGTACTGGCAAACTCTGTGGCAGATATGTTAAGTATAGACAACATAGACATGGTATGCGGAGTGTTTTTTTGTTAATGTTAGATGTGGTCATCTATGTACTGGGACTAGATCCGTGATGTTGTACTGGAATAACATCACGGGTCTAGCCCTACACTGATCAATCAGAGCCCAGGATTGTTTCTTGCCATTGGATAATGAGTTTTGACCAACAGTGAGCAGAGTGTTAGACCTATAATAAATAACAAGTTATCAACACAGCGGAGACTACCACAGTGTGCAAAGGACTTAGATTTAGTGAGATCATTTATGAACAAGCATTTGTCAATGCCGAATGTTTGCTTGCTGGCATTGGCATTGGTAGTGTAGGAGTTAGAGAGATGCATAATAGGAATGGCAGTGAAGTATTGAACTGAAGCCAACCCCACCACCACCCTGCAGAGACTGACAGGCATTGGGGTGTGCCTTTGGGTTGTCAGGCATAACGGCCATGCCATTTCACCACACCCTACCCTGCAGACACCGACAAGTGTCACTGTGTGCCTTGGGGTCTTTGGCGCTTATGCTCACCCCATTCCATCAGAAAATATGGTGAGACAGGTGCACTATAGGAGAATGGGGTGAACTTTGGGGCTGAAGAGTCCAAGGCACACCTCGATGCCCCTCACTGGCTGCAGGGTGTAGGTGGTGGGTAGAATGATATGAGCATTACAGGCGACAATCCCAAGTCACACCCCTGATGCCTGTTAGTCTCTACAGGGTGGGGCGTTATGGTCGGAAACCCTAACGCCTCAGGCGTTCATTGGTATTTTCACTCCAAATTTTAAACATGGGTTTTTTGTGACCCCACCTTATGAACAGTGGTAATATCAGTTCATTAGCCGAAAGCTGATTTTGCACAGCGACTATGCCATTTGGCACCACAGGTGCAAAAACACATTTCGAACAGAATGTGAAAAATGACAACTGTACTGTTCATGGAGAGGTGTGAAAAATGGCAATACTGAAAATCTGCAGTGAAAATATTAAAAAACATGGTGAAGTCACGAGCGTGCGTAGAAACTGAGCACCCGTAATGTAATTAGTTTTGGGATTTTTTACAGCAGATTGTCAACACAGGCATTTTGGGACCTCCGCTCATGAACAGTGTCACTGTGATTTTCTTAATCTGTCCCGAACAGTGATTTCCCTCAGCGACCACGCATTTCTGCGCTGGAAGTGCGAAAACACATTTTGGCCATGGTGTGAAAAATGACAGCTGTACTGTTCATAAGGAAGTGTGGAAAAATGCCACTGGTGAAAATCTGGACTGAAAATATTACAAATTAGTGAATTTACGAGGGTGCGTGGAAACTGCACAATGCTCGCTCATAACACAGTCATTTCATGGACTTTTGTCACCAAATTTTTAACATAGCCATTTTAAGACCTCTGCTCATGAACAGTGTCACTGTGATTTTCTTACTCTGTCCCGAACATTGATTTAGCACACTGACTGCGCCATTATGCGTTACATGCAGAAACACATTTTGGGAGAGATGTGAAAAATGACAGCTGTACTGATCATAAGGAGATGTTGTAAAATGGCAATGTTAAAAATCTGAGTAAAAATATTAAAAATTTTCTGGACTTCTGATGCACAGGAGACCGCACTACTGCTTTCGTAAACAGATCATTTGGGAATTTCTTCACAAATTTTCAACATAGGATTTTGGGGGCCTACCTCATGAACTGTGACACTGTTGTTTACTAAATTGGTCCTGAAAGGTGGCTCCGTGCAGTGACCGCAAAATCACCTTTCAGGACAGAATAACAAAATGACAGTGCCAGAACTCATGAGGTGGGGTCACAAGAACCCCATGTTGAAAATTTGGTGGAAAAATTCCCCAAAATGCCTGAGATATGCATCAAAGTTGAAAAAACCTTATTTATTCCATTATACAGCTAACCGGTATTTCCTCAGTTCGTGGTCGGCTTTGAAGAGTGCAGATGTGTTCCCGGTCCACCGAAGATCATTGCGCTGGGTTCCGCAGGAAAGTATGAGGCGAGGTGGGGGTGTGGGGAGTTGGGTGCACAGAGGGTGGGCACGGGTTGAGGGAAGGGGAGCAAGATAGTCAATGAGGACCTTTTTTGTTTACAGGTTTTCTGAACAAGATGACGGGACTTTTGCCACGCTGGGAGGGCTCCCAGCGTGGCAGCTGGAAAAGTGTCTTTGGGGGGCAGCAGATGGACGTTTGTCACACTGGGGTGGGCACCCAGCATGGCACCTGGAAGTGTCTTTGGGGGCAGCAGACAGACATTTTCCACGCTGGGGTGGGCTCCCAGGCGTGGCACCTGGAATGTGTTTGGGGGGCAGCGGAGGCCGGCAGGGGATTGGGCACCCCGTCGGCCACACGGTGTGGGGGGGGGAGCGCTTAAGCACACTGGGGTGGGCTCCCAGCATGCATGTATGTGTTAGTGGGGGGAAAGAACTGTCAATGAAAGTTCAGATGCAGTGCCGACGTAGGCAATTTGCATATTGCGGACGGCAGTATGCAAATTTCCTGCGGTAGTGTTTTTCTTAGAACTGCACACCACTGCATCTGAACAGCTGTCATACACAGCTCGGACATTCACTGGAGCGGTGCAGCCGCGCCTGCAAAAGGAAGCAGGGCATTGGAAGTAGGGGAGGTACACCTACAAAAACTTGCATGGTGGCACTATGTTTCTTGCACATGCGTACAAGCAAACATAAAAAGGAGAAAAACAAAGGTCCCAGTATAGACCCCTGGGGACACCAACAGAGATTCCAGTTAAGTTGGAGACAGAGTTGCCAAACTTGACCTGTTGGCAGTGGCCCCTAAGGTAGCTAGTAAACCAAGACAATGCAGCATGGGAGACCCCTACCACAGACACTTTACACATGCAGTGCTTTTCATACAATGTCTCAAAATGTTTTACAAAGTATTATAAAATGGCATTGGAAAATCCATAAACATAATTAACTGAAACATGTCACATAACCAGGCTTTAAATGCTTTACTGAACACCCTGTTGTATGTTACTGCTTACATAAATATAACAAGCTTCTTCTGCCAGCGGGGTGGGGGGTGGGGCTTGCTTGAATGCCAGATCATGCAGTCTACCAATGAGTGTAGTCTCTGACAGCCAGTGGGTGGAGCTAACATGCCAGTTGTATGCTAGAAGATGTATGTCAAGATGGCACAGTCATCAGAGGGAACAGGTGTGCTGCCAGACCACCCCTGCCTCGCCTCAGGTCACTTGCCGGGCCACCCGATGAAGGAGGGGCCCCTCCCTAGTAGCAGCTGTCTGTGAATTCAGAGTGTGTGAGAACAACAGACATCACTGTCTGGTTGTCTGGTAGCCTCCAGGGACTAACACCAAGACAGCAATTAAGGCTCTGGGGCTTTGGAGCCTGAAGCCATTTAGTGTAGATTGTCATTAATTCAGCCGGCCCGGTGATGCTGAGGGTTGAGGCGCTGGACACACCTCGCAGCATACCGGCGACCCGGGTTCGGGAACGGACTTGGGCCACTGGGGGTCGGCAGAGAAGGGCAGCGATCAAGCATCCGGAGGACTGCTCTCCCTTCCCGGGGAGGGATCCAGGCCTAACATCGCTCCTCAGCGACTCCTGGTGGTAACGAGGGGCAGTGACAGGAATATACAGTGCAGAAAGTCATGGGGGTGGAGCGGCGGCAGACATCAGCATGCTAGTGCCCCAGATGTCATTGCATGTGCATGCTCCGGGGGCAATCATTATGGAAAAAACACTCAGTGGACCAGGGAGGCAATGAGGGCTCCAGGGACCAAGCCCACATCCCCAGTGCCGGACCATCTCTCCTCAGGTTCCCCTTGGCTCTCACCCAGGACCAACCCTCTAATTGCAGAAAGGCCACCAGGTAGGTCAGTGGGCCCTCCCCTGTGGGGGGTGATCCAGGGGGCTGGAAGGTCCTGAGTGGAGTCCCTGGGAGGGAGGTCTCAGGCGGGGAGTAGAGGCTTCGGTCGAGCGGGCACCTCCGAGAGATGTCCTGGCCACCTGAGTGCACAAAATAGAATTAGGAAAAAAAAATTGTCATTAATTCAAATGGGGGTGTAAAGGATCACAGGGAGTGAGGGAGTATCCTAAGAGGCTACCCTTCAAGGGAAGCTCCTGGTGACCTTTCAGCACACAAAGGATCTCACCAAAGCAGGTGTTACCTTTTATGGGGTGATACCTCTCTTGCTCATGAGAGAGAAGCAGCCAGCCAGTGATGCTGAAGATGAGGATAGCCCTGGTATCAGATGTTGAGCTGTGAATTCAGGTAGGAGATATGCCTACTATTGTTTCAAGGATTCCCAAGCTGGAATGCATAACCAGAGATTCTGCTTCTGGCAGACGGTCCAGGGAGCTAGCCAGCCCCTTTTAGAAGGTTGGTTGAGGCATGTGCAGTCCAGCTGATGCCCAGCACACCATCCGGTGAGAGTAAGAATCAGGTTACTGAGAGGCCCCAGAGAGGGGGTGCTCATCAGCAAGTTATGCCTGAGTGAAGGGTGCTGCCTTCTGCACAGCAGCTGACTTGATGAAAAAAGGTATCAGTATGTGTGAAAATGAGTATAACCCAAAGCGATAATCAAAATGGAAAATCTGCTCAATTCAGAATGTACAGGAGAGACTCTGATCTGATGTATAATCTCACCCACTCTCACTAGTGAACTATAAGGAATGATCAGAGTAGCAAGCTCCATGTGTGCGATAAAGGGTGCAACCCTGAAGTAAGGGACCTGGAGATTCTGACTCACGTCTGGGGTCTGAATCTAACCTGCTTTAGTAGTGCTAACAAAGAGAGTGTTTTGGGGACTGGGTTCCTGAATGTGTAACTGTAAATAAGTTAGTAAACATGGCAACAACATTAATCCTATCCAGTGTTTATTCCTGCACCCACAGGACGGATCCTGAGTAAAGCCAACTTGGGAGTAAATCACAGAAGGAGAGGAAGGTTGTGAACAGGTGGGACATATGGTGTGAATGTCCAGAGGAGGCCTCCAGCGAGCAAAGCAAACAGCACACCCCTAGACATGGAAGGTACTCCTGATGCCATGCCCCTCACCCTGGATTCCACCTGGCACTCATAGAATGGTTATCATGCGGTGTCAGCCCGAATCAGTGGATGCCACAATTGACAGGGGCTCTCAGAATTGCCTGCCATCTAGTCCAGGAGTGGAGAACCCAGAGGGGAAGGAGAGAAGGAGGTGTGTACATAAATTAGATACTGTTACTACAGCGTTTCTAGGCAGCTATTTTCAGCTATTAAGTGCTTGGTCAGCATACCCAGATGTGCACAACTCGAACCTGTTTTACTGATAGGGGAACTGTTACCCGATATACAGGGTATAGCCTCCCACTCATGATAAGTGCCATGGCGTTTTATAACTGCCTGAACAGCCACCAGCGCTGGGTAGGAGAGAGACCGTGGCTTAACATCTCACCTGAAGTATGAGATGCATCCCATCTGTTACTTGTTTGTTTGTGCACTGAACTATCAGAAATATGCCATTTGTAGTTTTAACACAGCTTCACACCCATATTCATTGCTTTGCAAATCGTCACATGGAACGGATGGGTACAGTAATCATCCGAATGTCTACTGGGTCAATACTAACACTTTGTTTTATCATTACTAAGTTCTGAGAACGTACTAGGAGTAAAGATCAATTCAGTGCCTGATGTTTGCAGCTTGAATTTTATTCAGACCTGCATCTTTCAATGTGCCATATATTGGCAGTTTTGATCAACTAACACTGATCTAATTTTGCATGGATTTTGCTGCTGTTGCTGCCGAGAGTTTTCCCCATGTGTTTTGCTAATAGCCCAGTGGGATTTCCTTGAATAAATCAATACAAACAAATACAAACAATTATCTTGATGGCCACTAAGTATGGAGTACATTACAAGATCCTTTTAATAGTTCATAGTTTCCTCTTGATGCAGTTTAGGGTTTTGAAAGCAGCAGTACCCAGACCCTATCAGGTCTTTTTTTTTGGGGGGGCAGCTGCATAACTCATGCATAGTGGTGAAGTAGTACAGTACTGACAAATTCTGAAGCCAGACATCGTGAACTGATACAGCTGTGTGGTACACCACTGACCCCTTCAAATGTCATCTTTTTACATCTGGTAACAACCCAGCACATGTCCGTTTCGGAGTCAGAGACCATTGCTGTGGTAGTTTGGAGGTGTGGGGGTGAGGGAAGTGAGTCTCATGACACTGGGTGGTAGTTGTGGTTGTGGAGGAATGGGATGAAGGAGAATGAGTCACAGTCTATTGTGGTGACAGTTTTGGAGGTGTGAGGGTGATGGAAGTCAGACTCAGACCATCACAGGTGGTAGAAGAGGTAGGGTGAATAAAGTGAGTCTCACATCATCTGGGTGGTAGTTTGGAGGGGTAGGATGAGGGGGAGTAAGTCTCAGACCATCAGAAGAAGAATCAGCATTTATATAGCGCTTTTCATACACAGTGTATCCCAAAGCGCTTTTCAAGCAATGCTAGACTGGTTGTGAAGTGACTGAATGTGTACTGGTGACCATATCGCACATCAGCACCCACACACAGCCTGGACAATCGCATGATCCAGTTTATGGGAAGGGGAATGCTGGCCAGGACACCGGGAATGTCCCCTACTCTTTGCAAAGAGTGCCCTGGGTTATTTTGCTTCAACCTGGACACCCACCAGGACATCACCAGGATGGGTAGAAGGGATCTCAGTTTAATGTCTCATCCGAAGGACAGCACACCCCAGCAGTACTGCACCCCTATAATACTGCACTCAGATGCCAGCATTTTAGGTATGAGTCCAATCCCGGTGTGGGACAAGAACCCTTGACCTTCTGGTCCACAGGTGGATGTGCTACCAACTGAGCCACACTGACAGCTGGGGTTGTACTTTGGAGGTGGGGGGTGATGGAAGAGAGACTCGTACCATCAGCTGATAGTTAGGAGTTGTGGGGTTTAAGGAAGTGAGTCTCAGACCATCAGGGGTGGTAGTTTGGAGGGATAAGGTAAGAAAAGTGAGTCTAGCAGAAACGGGGTGGTAGATTGGAGGGGGTGGGATGGGAGAAGTAAGTCTAAGACCATAAGGTTTGTCTTTTGGCAGGGTGAAGATGAGGTTAGTGAGTCTCAGACTATGAATGGTGGTAGTCTGGCTGAGTGTGGGAGTGCTGTGAGTCTCACACCATCAGGAGACAATAGCCTCGCAGTGTAGTGGTGAGGTTAGTGAGTCACAGACCATTGGAGTTATAGTTTGGAGGGGTGGGGGTGAGGGAAGTAAGTGTTAGACCATTAGGGTGGCAGTTTGGAGCGGTAGGGTAAGAGAAGCAAGATTCAGACCATAGGGATGGTAGTTTGGAGGGGTGGGATGAGGAAAGTGTTTCAGATAATCAAGATGGTAGTTTGTAGAGGTGGGGGTGAGGGAAGCAAATGTCAGACTACTGGGGTGGCAGTTTGGAGAGTTGGGGTGAGGTAACGAGTCTCAGACCATTGGAATGGTAGACTGGAGGGGTGGGGTGAGAGAAGTGACTCTCGGACTATTGGGGTGACAGTTTAGAGGGGTGCTGGTAAGGGAAAATGGACCTCACACCATCGTGGTGTTAGTTTGGAGGGGCGGGCTAAGGAAATGAGTCTCAGATCATCAAGGTGGTAATTTGTAGGGGTGGGGGAGGAAGCAAGTATCAGACCATTGGAGTAGTATTTTGTTGAGTTGGGGTGAGGTAAGCAAGTCTCAGACTGTTGGAATGGTACTTTGGAGGGGTGTGATGAGTGACATGAGTCTCGGACCATTGGGGTTGCAGTTTAGAGGGGTGCAGGAAAGGATAGTGGGCCTCAGACCATTACGGTATTAGTTTGGAGGACGGGTTGAGGGAAATGAGCCTCACACCATCAGGGTAGTATTTTGGAGGGGTGCGGATGAGGGACGTCAGTCTCAGCCCATCAGGGTATTAATTTGGAAGCGTGCCATGAAGGAAATGAGTATCACACCACTGGGAGTGGGTACATTAGTTTGGAGGGGTGTGTTGAAGAAGTCTGTGATTTTCTGTTCTCTAGAATTGATTTAATTTTTTTTAATTTTTTTATTTTTACAGGAAGTAATGGACTGGATTTCTAATACACACTTTCAGCTACACCTGTGTCAGACAGTATGAAGGCAAATAAATCACTCATAATAAAATACTAAAAAACTATAAAACAGGAGAGATACTGCAAGTACAATGGCAATGTTTTTTTTTTCTCGTTCTCTGAAATTCATTACTTATACTGTGATTTTATTGTTTATGTACACGCACGTCTTGTAACTTGTCACTCTGTTATTGTTGTTTCACTCCCTGCTGTATCCTCTTCCCCATGTCGCACCTTGAAATGAGCGACTCAGTCTGCCTGAGTCACCAAATTTTAAATAAATAAATTAAAAAAATTAAACTACTGTACTATGTAAAACAAGGGCGTCGACACAAGTATACATGTTTTCGTCGTGGTGGAATAATAAACCTGATGATGTGCACAACTGAGCAGCCTGACACCACAAGTCAAACCAAGCAACCAACAGGGACAGTTCCCACCAGGTGTACAATCCCATCATAAATAATCTAACACTTGCATTCTTTGGCATTCTGTGCTTTCCATTAGCGACTATAAATCATATATGTGGGCGATTCCATGTCATAAGAGCAAAGATTTGTTAGCAACTACAATGACAGCGAGTGCACACTGCTGACTACAACAACAGTGATGCGCACTGCGCCAAAACCAACAACAGTGACAGGCAACAACAGGCTATTAAGGGACAACATTGTTATTATTTTTATGCAGAGGGCTGCACCCTCTGCACCTCCGTTATAATAATAATCGACTCCAAGGGGGGGCCTGGCACAGGGGTACAGGGAAACAGTCAGTAGGGGGCCATTTCGGGAACTCGAGGAACGCGATCCCTAAAAAAAAAAAAAACAGAAGTACAGCAACACAAAACCAAAAGTAATATTGCTCCCCACCTGGCTCCGAACCCGGGTCCTGCTGCATCAGAGGCATTCAGTGACTCCACTATACCACATAGCCAGCTCGGCAGTACCTAGCCAAATGTCCTCCCATATCCTCGCACAAAAGAGCTCCCTAGCAGAGTCGCTGTGTGTGTCCAGTCGCTGCATGCGTCCTGTCGCTGTTTTGCCCTGTAATATGAGCTGTTACCGCCTCCCACTATGATGTACCACTCGCTCTTTCTGCAGGCGCTCAAACTGAGTCGCTCATATTGAGTCACCCATATCACTGGATACCATGTGGGTTCCTTGTAAGGTCATAGGACTGCTGTCCATTGTGGAACACCTAAAAATGAGATGTCACAGCTCACGAGGCAATGCCAAGGAATAGACAATGATCAGTGCAATAATTCTGTGTCTCTGTGCACAGAGAGTAAGCAGCATGAGAGCTAGAGAGGGTTAGAGATAGAAAAGGAATACTGTGGATGAGGGGAACAGCAATAAAGAACTAAACAAATCGATTGGTAGGCGTGATTTATTGCTTTGTCAAGGGGCAGTAGTAACGCCTCGGCTGCCACTGTAAACTTGGCCTCCTAGGTTCCTTACTCATTCCAGATTAATTGAATGCCAAGAAACATTTGTGATCAGCTGGAATTCAGTAGAAATCCAGAGTACTGACTGACTGTTGGACTGAACAAAGTGATTGGATCTCTTCAAAGCACTGAATTTTCTGATGTGAGCAATCAGCAAGTTATTAAAAAGACTAGCTCTCACTGCTGGCCACTTAGGAGATTTTGATCTTACATACAGCTGCTAATTCCACATGCTGGCAGCTATGGAATGTTTACTGGAGAGCAGCCATCACAGTTTGTCTCAGTCCTCCAGTAATGGCACGGCACAGCCCACCAAACCCTTCTTCCTCTCTCTGACACAGCCTGTGGTATTCAGAATATTATAGTCTGTGACTCGGAATCACTTGCTGTCTTATGAGAGCCTTTTAGCAATTTCCAGTTGTTACTGTTTCATAAAGTCAGGTGATATGCCTACAATAATTTTGAAAACCAAAATAAGAGGCAATGGCTACCAGTTAAAGCAGCACTGTTCCCAAGTCTCCGACAACAGCTTTAAACATATTTCTTTCTTTTTTTTTTTTTGTTTATTGAATTTTCCGATACAGTCAACATGTAAGACAGTAAGTACATTTTAAACATGAAAATGCAGACTGCATACAGATGTCAACAGTGCGACATCAATAAACTAAAGAAAAAATAGATTAAAAAGAAAGAGCAGAAAGGAAATCAAGACATGCTGAATATAAATAGTATATAAATAACGTGGCGCATGAAACAGACTGAATTACATTTCATTCTTCAAGTCTTGTGCAATTAATTCAGGTTCATTTATTTATTTATTTATTGAAAGATGTCACCAGGAAAGGCACACTGAACAGCAAGCTGCTTGTCTCACGGTGCGTCCTGGGGACGCATTTTTCTGGGGGTTAGTTATTTAGGTCAGAGTTCAGAGGATAGCCAGTGCATGTGCAGGGGTATTACTCACTTAACACCCACTCTTCTGACTCTACCCGTTATTGGTCTATTGAGCTGCACTAGCTGCCAAGGTGCCTAGAATCTCCCTTTCATCCCTGTCTGCTAGGTAGCTAATGAAAGGAAGCCATCTGCTGGTGTATTGGTCCAGGCTAAGCTTCAGAAGGGCTATAACTCTTCCCATCTCCAGAATTTATTGACATAGATTTAGCCACTGCTCAAGGGAAGGTGGAGGGGCCAGTAGGCAGTGCTGTGTGATTGTTTTTGGGCTGCTCCCACAAAGATGATAACAAGGTACCTCTTACCCTTGCCCTCACTCCCTGTGGGGCAAGCCCTGGGATCCAGTGTCGAAACTGCCAAGGTAGTGGTATCAAGAGTGTTTCCCTGTGGCTGCTCTAAACTTGGCCTACAAATCTTTAAGGACTGGGAAGTCCAGAAAATATGTTTGCGTGTCCCAACCATCCCACAGCCTATCCAACATCTCTGACCCATGTGTCCATAGTGTTTGGAAATTGTGGGAGTATGGAAACGTCTAGTGGCAGTCTGCCAGCAGAATTCCTTCCAGCTGGGCGGGGCTGTAGTTTTATGAACTTGCTCCTATATTAATCCCCCGCCCGTATGTGAGTTCACAGCCTGCCTCTTCTTTCTATTTGTCTTTAATATGTACCATATGGTCCACCTCTAGGCTTCTGAGAGAGCTGTAGAGTACTGAAATGAATTTCTTTTCTCGATTTTGCGGGCTAATGTGAGTAATACCTGCCAAATTCGACATTCATGTTTCTTAAGGCCAGCTTAAGACTCTTGGCTCTGTCAAGAGGTAATGTCTTATTTGCATGAACCTATCTAGATAGGTCTTGTCTGGGCAGCCTAAATTTTGCAGCTAACTGTACAAAGAATTTCAGGTTGGTCCTCGCATAGAATTGCCCTACCTGTTTTAAGACCACGCATTCCCACCTCTCGAAACTCATGTCTAGTTTCATTGGCTGAAAGTCTAGACATGCCCTGACCGGAGTAAAGCTACATATGCCCTTGGCCAGGTTCCACTTTTTGCATATTTGTTCCCAAACTTGGATGGCTAGCCCTGCCCAGGCACTGGTGGTGCGCAGACCATTAAGATTCTTTCCACCTGTTGAACATATTTATTTCAATCACCCCGTGTCCCACTATCCCCTTAAAAGAATGTACTATACAGTACAGATAAAGATGTAAATTGTCTGAATTACTGAATCAGTGCAGAAAACAGAGACCTTTTTCACTGTTGCCAACCCATACTGTATAAGGCAATGAATAAACTTGTCAGTAAACACACACACACACACACAAAACTGAAGGCCAGTAGGGGTCTGTAAGCCCATCATGCCCCCACCCCTCGTTCATGTCCAAAGCTAGAATGAATAAATAAGTTGTGCAAACTTACTTTATGTATTTCCCTACATGGATGCATGCGCACGCATACGTGTGCACGTGCACAAACGCATACATAAAGGTACTGTCCCCCCATCAAAATGAGCATACACATATCCCATATCCCTCTGTGCAAACTGACCATTTTGTAGCACCATGGAGGCTCCTCATTTGGAATGTGAGCCTTTATGCCATACTGACCAGTGTTCATCAAGCACAGACTGCAACTCGTGACGTCAAGCCAAGCATTCAGTAGTCTGCATTACTGCAGGCCACTCTTAGAAAGAATACCACGCCAAAGCATGCTCCCCATTATCCTCAGAATGAACTGGAAACATGGCACTGGGTGAAAAAAAAGACAGTCAGCCACTAGTAAATTCTTGCAGCCACATTTTGTGGTCACTGTCACCTTCACCCTTTGGGGAAGGGTGCTTGAAAACCATGTAAGCAATAAGCCACAACAGGGTGTGCCTTAAGGGATTTTGACGCATGTCCTGGGGGTGTCATGCAGAAGGCTGAAATGTCCTTACGCCCCTGGAATTTGCGTCAAAATTATTTAATGCACATCCTGGAGTGGCTTACTAAAGTGATAACGTACTAGTTGGGTAAAGGTAACCATATGAGGCAATAATGTGATAACAGAGTCAATAAAAAATGAGGCTGAAGGCCCGAATACTTTATCTTTACAAGACGTATTACCGAGGATACTGACTCAAACTAGCATGCTTCATGTGTTTGCTGCTGTGAGTATAAACCAATCAGAATGCAAGAACAAGAAACAAGAAGTGCAGCGTCCTGAAAGACGAGTGGGTGCTTGCCAAGAGAATGACGTATACAAAAGGAAACAAGTTTGGCAGCACTCTAGGAAGCAAAACTGAACATGAAACTTCTTAAAAAAAGAAATAAACACCCAACAGGGAATTGTGCCCCTGCAAAACACCAGAGTCCATGGCACTAACCCCAGCTCCTCGGGTCTTCTCGTGACCCTTCGACACGGGGTGTGGCCAGAGGTGCACAGTCATTCTTTTATTCAGAAATCTTAAAGTAATACACACAACAGTCCTTTGAATTCAACATTACTCAATGCACTCTCAGCATGTAGCAAGGCACAACATTTTTAGATGAAATTTCAAATAAAATAACATTTCATTCTCTAGCCTGTTCATATTAAGAGTAAAAATAACAATAATAAATACTAGATAAACACTGCTCGCTGATATGATATACTGGAAACTGCATTAAACAGCAAATTTAAAAGGCACCTGAGGGGGTAGGGAAGTAGAAAAAACAAAACAAAAAGAAAATAATAACACAAAGATAAAGTAATAGGACAAAATCCAAAGATGTGGCAAGGCATGTGTTGCCTTAACAGATGCAGCACAGTTACTCACAGAAAGGGGAGGTTACATCTTAATTTTACAACTAAAGCTACTGATCTGCATTTAAAAATTAAGTGCAGATGAAGGTGTAAACAACACCAAAAGCCTCAAAAGACAGCGAACAACAAGCTATGACAGTTCATTTCCAGGTGTGTCTTGGGGTGGGTTACATGGAGCTGTTTTGAATGTGAATAGGCCACGTCTAACTAAACAGCCACTGAGCAGGTAGATGCTCCGCCAGCAGCCAGAAGGTTCAAAGAGCGCTGCAATCTACAAAAGAACTGGAAGCATCCCAGCAGCCTATGCCACAGAGTAGGACTTCGGAGTAAGAGCCTGACTTAGCATCCACAACCTTTGTACCAGAATATAAAATACAGCCCCTGCAATTCAATCAGTGCTACACAGACACCCTCCCCCCGCATAGGCTGATACAAAGATCCCCCCTCTTCCTGGCATGGGCTGATACAAAAGATCAATACATATCTATTGACATTAGTCACAACCAGGAGCACCCATGAAAATAATTCAACTGATAAAGCCAGGGCTGAGTAGATCACACTTTGAATTGGCTGATACAAAAGATTCCCATCCGGAATGGCCTGATATAAAGGCCCCGATCATGGGCTAATACAAAGATCCCCCAAAGCATGGGATACTATAAAGGATCCTTACCCTATGTGTGGGTTGATACAAAGAATCCCACCCCCAGCATGAGTTGATATAAAGCACCCCCAGCATGAACACATATTTCCCAGCATGGGCTGATACAAAGACCCTCCCCACCAGCAAGGAGTGACACAAACACCCCCTCCCCAGTATGGGCTGATACACAGCAAAGCCCCCAGCAGCATGGGCTTATACAAATACCCCCAACATGGGCTGATTAAAGACCCCCTCCCGCCAGCATGGACTGATACAAGGATATCCCCCTTCTTCCTGGCATGGGTTGAAAAAAAGGATCCCTGCCCCTGGCATGAGCTGATACAAAGGTTCCTGGCCCCCAGCATAGTATGATACATAGAATCTCTGCCCTTAGCATGAGCTGATGTAAAGGATCACCACACTGGCATGAACTGATACTCAGAGTCGCCTCTGCCCAGCATTGGCTGACACCCCCCTGACACCCCACATGGCTTGATACAAAGGATCCCCATCCTTGGTATGAGCTGTTATAAGGATCCTCACCCACATTTATTTTATTTATTTATTTTTTTGGTAACCAGGTAAGTGCACTGATCCAGAGGACCATTTTCTGTCATGACCTGGGCCACAGGGTGGCGATACAGTGAGAAACATCAGCAGACAATAAGTTACATTATGGTTAACCAGCCAGGTGCAAACAGTTATGGGCAGTAAAATAGATACAGACACAAATTACTATTTACATTTAGGTTTGGTAGATATAAAGAAAGAAACTACAGGCAGCGAGTACAGAGGAGAGAGCAGTTAAGCATTTGCATTCAATGAACCATATGGTACTCAGTATATTTATGCAATTACACACAAATGTACATAGGTAATCGGTCAGATTACACTAAGGTAATAGTCAAGCTGCAACAGTTTTTCCAGGGGGGGCAAAAGACCTAGATGACATATAGTGTACAGGCATTTGCAGATAAAAGAAAACAGGGGGGATACAGGCAGACAATCACAGAGGGGGAAGGTAGTAAACCATTTGAGCAAGCTAGCCCATGGGCCATTGAAAGAGTAAGCAGATACATTGACAAGTTGTCTAGGGTAGACTTGTCTATGTCCTGGCATATTGTCGGAGCAGGTTGAGTTGAGAAAACCTATCGAGTAGGCTGAGCGAGACAGAAAGAAGGTTGCACGTGGGGTGGTGTCCTGGACAGTTGGGGGCTTTAGGCGGGGAGATGAAAAAAGAAAGGGGGGATCATAGCAGCTCCTGACTTGGTAGGTTTAAGGCAGTTTTAGGGTTCCTGCGCATCCCAGCGTGCATCTGCAGGTGGACTCTTCCAGTAGCCAGGCCTTCAGGTTAGCTTTAAAAGATGCATTGGGATGGAGATGCGCGAATGGATGCAGGAAGACGGTTCCAGAGGGAGGGGGCTGATACAGAGAAAGCCTTACTGCCCATCACTGTAGAGACACGAGGGACTTCAAGGGTGGAAGTGGAGGAGGCCCTGAGAGGTCTGATAGCCACTCTATTTGTGAGAAGGCTGGTATAGGGGGATAGTTCATATTTTCTGAGGGCGCCGTCCACCAGGCAGCCAGTGGCATAGTCAAAGTGTGCCTGGAGAGGGTGCCATCCTAATGACTGGTAGAGAGTACAGTGGTGGGTAGATGAGGGGGCTTTGAGAACAAAGCGACAGATAGCATTGTATGTCACAGACAGATGGGAGTGTTGCTTTGTGGACGTGACAGAGTAGATGGGTGAGCAGTAGTCAAGGAGAGGGAGAAGGTTTCCTTGCGCAATGGCAAGGCAAGCTTTAAGTGAGAGCAGGTGGGCTGCGCGGTACACTGCTCCTAGCTTCTGGTTTATCTTTTTTACAGTCAGGGTTGTGTGGTCATTGAAGGTGAAGGAGGGATCAAGAGTCACGCTGAGATGTTTGAAGGAGGTGACCTGCTCGAGTGGGGGGGCCTGCGGGTGTGCATACGGTGAGGGAGGATTTTGACTTTGTGACCTTAGTTAGGAAGGGCTTTGATCCGAAGAGCATAGCCTTTGTCTTTTTCCTATTTACTAGGAGTTTTCTGGATGCAAACCAGCTTTCTGCTGCAGCATAGTCAATAGTGAGGGCGGAGGAGATGGCTTCCAAGGACTTATCACTATGGTACAGGACTAGGTCATCCGCATAAAGCAGTGCATTGCAGTTCAGCAGGTAGGGCATTGATAAACACGGAGAAGAGAAGGGGACTGAGAATAGATCCCTGCAGGACTCCTGTACTAGTAGGAAGGGAAGCTGAGGTCACTTTGCCTATGAGCACAGATTGGGACTTGCTTGTGAGGTAGCTTTGGAACCATGCTACAGGTCCAGGGGCGCAGCCAAAAAGTCGAAGTGTGGAGAGAAGGAGATGATGGTCTACAAGGTCGAAAGTCTTTGACAAGTCAACAAAGAGTGCACCCGTGGCCTACATCACGGGCTGACAGAAAGGATCCCCACCCCTGGCATGGGCTGATACAAAGGATCCCTGCCCCAAATATGAGCTGCTATACAAAGGATCCCTGCCTCCAGAATAGGCTGATATAAGGATCTCTGTCCTCAGCATGGGCTCATACAAAAGAGCCCTGCCCTTGGCATGGGCTCATGCAAGGATCCCTGCTGCAGGCACGGGCTACTCTACAAAGGATCCCTGCCTCCAGCATGGGCTGATATAAGGATCCCTGTCCTCAGCATGGGATGATACAAAGGATCCCCACCCTTGACATGAGCTAATACAAACAATCCCTGCTCCCAGGATGGACTACAGTCACCAGTCATTTATCTGCCTCTCACTTATATGTCATACTCATTTTCCATCCGTGTGGCTGAGCAATCTTTTGTTATGTTTGTCATAGAAGCCACACTTTGATAACTGTCACACTCAGGTATCCGTCTGTGACAAGGGAACATATGGGGTCAGATATCTGAGTGCTGACTGTACTAAACAATGATCCCCACCCCTGACATGGGCTGATACAATGGATACCTGCCCTAGCATCTACTAACATAAGGATTTCCGCAGCACTGGTTGATATAAAGGATCCCCCCCAGCATAGGCTGATACACAGATCTTGCCCCTACATGGGCTAATAAAAAAGATCCTTGCCTCTGGCACTGGCTGATATAAAAAGATCCCACCCCTGGCATGAGCTGATATAAAAGATCCGGGCTGATCAAAGGATCCCCACCCCAGCATGAGCTGATATAAAGGACCCCACTGCAGTGCGGACTGCTAAAAAGGATCCCCTTCCCAGTATGGACCGATATAAAGGACCCCGTCTCCCAACATGGGCTGATACAAAGATTCATTCCACATACCAGTATTCCTCCCTGCCAGGTTTAGATTCTGCCTTTCAATAGCTGATGCTAAGGTTTGAGAGTACCCCCCTCCAGCACAAATATCCATTCAGTGTATGATGAGAATTGCTCAAGAAAAATGTATTTTTTTCTTTCCCTGAAGTAGATATCTCCTAATCCTCTCTGCAGCATGCCGGCTCTATATCAGTTTCCCCTCTGGTGAGCACTGATTTATGACAACTGTTTATCTCTCTGAATTACTGCACATTCCCCAGCATTGCAGGGCATCAATTCAGAAAACTAGCAGCCACATCAGAGGCAACAAAACATGGACTTGTTAATCATTATTATCTAATAAAATAATGTACATGGGAAGGATTAAACAAGACATCAGAACACATTCGAACATTAGGGGCTTGATTTTCAAAGCCCCTAGAATGACGCAAGGTACCTGCGTCAAACATAAATGATGCAAGTGGCACCTTGCATCAAAAGATGTGGCAATCCCAATTCTCAAACACGGTCTGCGTTTGAAAGGGGAACCGCTGTACCAAAGTGGCACTGCACCAGCCTTGCGCCATACAGTGGGGTGCGCCAGGTCACAAGGGGGTTTGCGCTATGGTCAGGCTGCAACATCCCCTTTTTTCCAATTTTGCAAGCCCCGCTATGGACATAGCAAGGGGCTCCACTTAGATCAGCCAGGAGGTGGTCTAACAGCTCTGCGTCAATACGGTATGAGGCTGCCAGTGGAGGGGGGGTGTGGCCCTGCCAGAATGGTGGTGGGGCAGACACAGCATGGGAGGATGCCCTAGAGAGCATGAGGGAGACGGAGCAAGTGCAGCACGTGTTGCCAAACTGACATTTTCAGTGATATAGTCTTTTTTCTGTGTTTGTATTCAACCATTTTTGTAATAGTAATGCCTCCTCCTCTAATGTCCCCCCCATGCACCAATAGTGTACTGGAGGTCATAAATGTATTGGCAGTGGCCCCCTCAACCCCCCCTGGACTAGAGTATGCCCCCAGATGACCTGCCAGCCAACAAGGTACCCAGCCGGTGGGTCACCATCTCTCCCGCAGCTGTCACAAGTCCATCTGCGGCTTGCAGCATTCCCTTCTGGCACGTCCCTTCTTTAGCGCAGCTATCAGCTTGTGGCAAACTCAGGGAGTTTGCTACCAGGACCCTGATTTTTCTAAAATCAGGTGCAGGTTTCCTGGCACAGCCGGAGTTTGCCGCAGCCCTGGAGCAACAGAACTTGTGTCGCTCTAAGGACTCTTTGAAAATCAAGCCCTAGGTGTGTGGACTCCAATTAAGAAGCTGTGTTACTATCTAATGATGCTTCTGAACTTATTCCCTTTTTAAAATCTTTTTGTTGATGTCTCTTTATTAAAACGATCTAACAAGTATGTGTGGTATTCTCATACCCTGGTGCCCCTTCATATTGCCTTCATAAACTCCGACCCACTCTCCTACTCTCTTCCCCATCTGAAACCCCCTGCTGGTCAAGCCACCATCTCATACAGGTTCCCCCTGATCTGGTCTAACCTCCCCCTTCTAGGATACTAAATAAGCCAAAAAAAATGATTAGAAGTTTTACACGTAAAGTGCTAGTCAGCTGTGAAAAGGCATACCACTTGGCAGAGAGTGATCAGCAAAATAAAAACAAAATGTGTATAAATAATCTATATATATCTATATCTAGCTTTATTCATGTTGTCTACTTCGCCACGAACTTGTTCGAAAAAATGTTTAACAATCTACTGTTGTGCATTTCTTGAAATGGTTAGCATATCCCACTGTTTTGTGTTTGTTATGATATACCGGCTATTTAATACCCTGCCCTTCCTATCTGCTGCTCTTCTTCTCCCTCCTCTCTGACCACACTGCTTCTGTTTGCTTGCTCCTGAGCTCTACTATAAGGCTCCCCCCTTGCCTGACAATTGATGTGCCTGTCTGCATCCCAGCCTGCAACGTGGATCCTTCTGGTATTTCTCTGTGCACAGATTGCTCTGTACCACACTGCACACAGAGAATAACTAGTCCCTAACTGCTAAGAACAAGCTGGTAACTCCACACCAAGTCAGTGTGGTGATATCACTGGCAAAACAGCAAAGCGTAAGTGCCCTAATGATGTCACCACACTAATGAGGTTTGGAGTTACCAGTGAGTTCTTAACAGATAGGTATGTTTATTATACTGTATATAATATTACAGTAAGCATGTTTCCCATAGCTGACATTTTTGGGGCTTCTTTATTTCTGGTCTCAGAGTAGGTAACATTAGTGTGCTTTTCAGTTATTTATTCTGTTACTTTTAAGCAAACGCTTTTTAAACCACTCGATTTAGTGCAGTTGTGTGACTGAGGGTGAATCAGCTCTACTGGTTTGGCTGATTATGGCAGCTGAGAAAAGAAATCATTTATGTCCTGAACCATAAATTATCTCTTTCTCAGTGTTCCAAACTTTGAACTGCAAGACTTGGAAAATGCCGGTGGGGCTAAATTGTGTTTTGTTGCATTTGGTCATTAATTATTGCTTTGCCCCCCACAAATCTGGAAAGGAGCAGTTCTAATGAAAAACTATTTGAAAACTACATTTATTTATTTATTTATTTAATATTTGGTGACTGCGATAGGAACATGAAGCTGGAGCTCATTTCTGGGTATGACCAAAGGGAGGGGATACACTGGGCAGTGAAAAGGCAATAACAAATAGAGTGACAACGGGTGCATGTACTTGATCAATAAAAGCAAGGTACAAGTAACACATTCCTGAAAATTGAACAACAATATAGAAAGTGGGAAAAGTACCTCGGTCAGGGGCTAGCAAGGGTGACAGGGGAGTGTATAGTCAAGGTATGGAAAAACCTCTGTAACAGAGTCATGGTTGTTTAGTACATCAACATCAAATTTTAGGCTGAACAACTGGGAGGGGTAAAATGAGTAAACGGAGAGGAGGTGAATAGGGGATGGGTTGTAATTCAGAGAGATAAAATCAAACTAAAATAATACAATGTGAACTGTTCTGTATCAAATCACAATGGGCTCCATGCATAAAAGGGCTTAAAGTACATGCCAAAGGCGTGTACCCCGCTTATGCAGTTCCGCACCTGCGGACAGGCACACACACCGGATGGTAGTCACTATAACCAGCCATCTGTCCACAGCCCCACCCCGGCACGTAGCCGCACATTGATGGATGGAGGCTGCATGGGGACAGAGTGTGGGATGCAGGCAGGCATCCAATCAGATGCCTGTCCTGGGTCCCAGAGTGGATCCCTTGTGCCACAAGTGTGTGTGTGTGTGTGTGTGTGTGTGTGTGTGTGTGTGTGTGTGTGTGTGTGTGTGAAAGTATGGGGCCGGCACTGTAGACCGGATGGGCGTTCACCTGAACGGCTGTCCCCAGTCCTCTCAAGCTGCCCTGTGTGCTGGACCATTATGAAGGAGGACCCCTACTGGTGCAAACATCTGCTACAGGCATGTAGCATACCCATCAGCAGTATGGATGGCATGCGACTGCATACCCAGGTGACAGGTGGCATGTACAGCGGAAAGGTCAAGGTGGGGAGGACAGCAGTCCCCCTGTATGCATGCCTCCCACTGCCATCTATTGTTCTGCAAGTATCGGGCTAGCAGCATGGTTGTGTCTGAGTCATGCAGGTGGGGCTGCTGGTGCCACTCTGCAACAGCTCACAGACCACTAGGGTGCTACGCCTGTCATAACCCAATGCAGCATACATACCACATGGCTGGGTCTGCATAAGGTGCTGTCTAGTAGACCATACTGTGTGGATGCACAGTCCTACCATGGCATACACTGTAAGCTGGCATGTCTGCAGTGTCGGCCAACATCCACCTGTATGTCCATGACTACAGCCGTGGGACACAACTATGGCTGTGCCACGATGCAGTATAGATGCCCCGTGGGTATTATGGCAATCCCATTGTTTGTGTATCTATGCAGTACCTATGGGTGGCATGCAACAACCCAAAGCGGCAGGCAGCAGGGAATATGTGCCAACTGCTGTTCTATGACTCATGGGGAAGCCTGGAACTACCATGCCCAGGGACTGGGTGTGCATGGAGGAATCAGCCATGGGATAGCATAACACAGTTATGGCAGGTTCCCCTCCACCATAACTAATGCACCCCAGTATGCGGCACTCCATGCAATTCCACACCTTTGTGAATCACAAGGAGTGTGGGCACGTATCTGACACACCCACGGCCCGCGTGTAGCTGCCTGTGTGGCTGGGGGATCCGGTGCACATCAGACCAGTTCAACAACAATAGTGAATGCTGCGGGACCCCTGCTGCATGGCAGTCACACTTAGGGTTGCCTAAGTGCCTCAGATATGCTGTGCACAGGCATAGTGCATAGGGCCCATTAGAAGAGGATGTAACTAATAACACAGAAAAATGCAATTTGCTGCACACTAAAGCCCAGTAAAGATAATAAAAAGTTCCAGTAGCAAGTATGTGTAAAGGCAGCAAAAGAGGTTTTATTTAATTAAAAGTACATGCAGTGGAAGGTGCGGCGTTGGATACCCCGGCACTCTGGTTCACAGGCATGATGTTTATACTAAGGTTCATACTAAGGTAATATGGTGCAAAGGGGGCTGAGAGGCCCATAACTGCACCTTACCAATTATAATACCCCAAATCTATTTTATTGAGGATAAATTTGTCAAGGCGATTTTTAAAGTTTTTTTTGTTATTACTGGTAACAATTTCAGAGGGCAGGTTATTCCAGGGATTAATAATTCTTTGTGTATAATAATATTTCCTTCATACATGAAATAATTTAGCCCTGTTAATCTGTAATGGGTGACCTCTAGTGTTATATATATTGTTTTTAAACTCAAAACCCATTTGAGCAAACAGATATGGGTCATTTACTATATCGAACATATAAATTAAATCTCCTCGAAGGCGTCTAAATGATAAGGGCATCAGATTAAGCTTTTCCAGACGTTGTTCACATGGAACATTAGAGAGTCATTTTATATTTTTTGTGAATCTCCTCTGAATTTTTTCAAAGGATGCAATCTCACTCTTTTTATATGGATTCCTTAGTTGTGATGAGTATTCTAAATGGGGTCTAGCGTAGGCTCTATATAGAGGAAGCATAATCCCTGGGTCCCTTGATTTAATGTTTCTCTTAGACCATATTATCTGATTTGTTTTACTAATTGCCTCATTAATTTGTTTATTATGCCCAAGATCATTCGATATGTAAATGCCCAAGTCTTTTTCATTAGTAGTAGTTTCTAGTGGAAACCCATTTAACATATATGTGGCCAAAGGGTTATTTGGACCAACATGTTTCAGGACCCAGATGCTCATCTTGGTTTGTACCTGTTCACTGACCCCCAATCCCACCACAGCTCGCCATGGTATAACAAGCTGAGACAGTTGAAGGCAACAGAGCGTAGGTTGGAGTGGTCTGGCTCAGTGAATGACAGGATGGCTCTGAACACTCATTATAAGGAGTATCAGAGGCAACCCAGATGATTGCCTAAGGAAAGAACTGGCCAAATCAAATCTTCTGCACTGTGGACAGATTAATTCATCCTTCCTGTCTATAGTCTGGGGGAGTGTTACACGCAGATAATTGTGACAAGTTTGGATAATTTTTCCTGGAAAGAAAGCCCTCCACGAGGGCAGGGATCTATACAAGTGATCTGTGTGTGGTGGGGGGGAGACAGCTATTTGAGTTCATGGAGGAGAAAATGCTCTCCACGTTACTGTTGTGAGTTTCAGCTGGTTACAGTAGAGGAGGTGACCTAGGCGATCTCTGGACTGCGCTCCACTTTTTGTAAATTCGACCCAAGTCCTACTTGGCTGTTAATGGACTGCCAGGAGGCCCAGGGTCTAGTTTTTGCTAGGGTTGTTCAGTACTCCCTTAATAAGAGGTGTCTTTCCAAAGCTTTGAGGACAGCAGTAGTAAATCCGCTTCCCATGAAACCACTGTTGGGTCCAAACTCCCTTGCAAATTACAGGCCGGTCTCAAACCTTCCCTTTCTGGAGAAAATTATTAAGAAGTTGGTGGCAACTCTGCTCAAGGCTCACCTGAAGAAAGTTAACATCTATGAACCATTCCAGTCTAGTTTCAGTCCTTAGCACAGCATGGAGACTTGCAATTGTTGAAGTGTCAACTTACTTGATTCTGGCGAGGGATAGAAGAGAGCAGTCAGTTTGGGAACTTTCTCATCGTGACCAGCTGCAGTCAGCTGTGGGGTGGTCCAGGGATGGTTATTGTCCCCCATGTTATTCACCGTATACATGTTGCCTTTTGGAAAGGTCACTCGGCAGTGCACGCTGTGTTTTCATTGCTATGCAGACAACACTCAGCTGGACCTGTCCCTTACACCAGCTGGACATGAAGCTGAATTTGTGCTGACCTAATGTCTACAAGAACTTTCTGACTGGAAGACATCCAGCTGGCTGAGTTTTAATTCAGGAAAGATGGACTTATTTCTGGTGAAGCACAGTCCTCATTAATTGGCTAACTTGAGTAGTATGCCAGTTCTAGCATTTGTATTTATTTTATTTGAATTTTGATGACCGGGTAGGCCCAAGTGAGACAAGACAGTCCCTTTTTCAGCGACGACCCAGGGAACCTAAGCATTCCACAAGTATTGGTCACTATTTATTTATTTATTTATTTATTACAGTGTCAGAATTACAACCCTTTGAGTCAGAGACTCATTTACAAAGGCTCATCGTCATACACAGAGTAGGACAGGGAGGTGAAAAACATACAGCGAGTGGGGAACAGACAGTAGTGTAGGAACAGTATCTTGGCAGAAATATATACAATTACACTTTGTGCAGTTGGGAAAACAGGTGGAAGGTCCATACAGCACAAGAAGAAAAAAAGGCCCCTTCTTGCAGGAGACAGGCCTATACATGATGGTAGCTAAGCAAGAAGGAGCGATCTTTGGGCATATATATTTTGGGACTAGTAGTGGTAGATGGCCGGAGTGTGGTGCTGAGCTCAAGATTGCAGGTGAGGTTTATATGTGATTGTAGCTCAGCAATCATGGGAAATGTACACTGGTATAAGAACAGAGTGGGTGATGTGGGATTAAGTGGCTGGCTAAGGACCATTTGTGGAGCAGTTATTTACAATTGCAATGACGGGAGTTTAGAAAGTGGCTACGCAAGGATGACTTGAAAGGTCCAATTCTGAGCTCAGACAAGGTATCAGGAGGGAGGGAGGGTGTTGAACCAGGAGGGTGCCCTGTAGGGAAAAGATCTCTGAGCGAGGGTCGTCCTAACCCTGGGGACTACTAGCAGGGACTTAGCAAAGCTTCGAGTGTGGACAGGAGGGGTGGCTGTGCTGATTAGTTTAGTCAGTCTGGGGGGGGGGTTAATCCGACACGTATTTTTTGAGTGAGCAGGCAGGTCTGGTAGATTAACCGCTCTTCAAGGGAGAGGATGTTAGACAAGGCGTAAAGTGTGCAGGTATGTGTTTTCCTGTCAGCCCCAATGAGTCGCTGACAGGCCTTGTTGACTGAGAACTTGATTTTGCCCAGGGCAGTGTTGTCCGCTGCACCATATATTAGGAGTCCATAGTCCACTTGGGACAGGACAGATGAGCCAGTGGTGAGTCTTTGTGCTTCTGGGGGGAGACAGGCTCTGAGCCGATAAAGCAAGCCTATGCGGGAATTTATGGCAGAGCAGAGGGTGTGGATGTGCTCATGGAAGGTGAGGGAGGAATCAAGGACGATACCTAGGTATTTGTATGAGGTAACCTGTTCAATAAGTTGGTGGGAGTGGGATTGAATGGACAGTGCAGAGCTCTTGGGTTTGTTCTGATTGTGGGTGAACAGCAGAGTTTTAGTTTTTTTCAGATTGATCACAAGCCTGTGGTCGAGGAACCACTGCTCAGTCTGGGCAAAAGCGGATTGCAGCGCAAGCTGGAGTTTGGCGGGGTCAGGGTGGGATGTGAAAAGGACCACATCATCTGCTTAAAGCAGAATGTTTTCTGATGGGACACTGGGTAGCATGTTTAGGTATAGGCTAAATAGTAGTGGCCCCAGGATAGAGCCTTGGGGAACACCGGAGCGGACCTGACAGGGGCTAGAGAGGATATTGTTTATTTTTACGCACTGGGTACGGGCAGCGAGGAAATTTGCAACCCATTTTACAGGGCCCGAGGTGAAGCCAAGCTGAGTGAGGGTGTTTATAAGAAGAGGGTGGCAGACCGTGCCAAAGGCCTTTAACAAATCGATGAAGACTACCCCGGCAGGATGCCCTTTGTCCAGGGCCGAGTGAATGAAAGTGGAGAACTTAATGAGGGCAGCTGTGGTGATGAAGCCATGGCGAAAACCGTGTTGTTCCTTGCAGAGAAGGTTATACATAGTAAGGTAGTTTGTTATCTGGTCAGCCATTATTGGTGGGGGGGGCAGGATGTAGATCGGCCTGTAGTTGCCTGGGGTCATTTTATCACTGCCGTCGTGTATGGGGGTGATGACAGGTCTTTTCCATGCTTGGGAGAATTGGCCAAGTCGGAGGGAGAGGTTAAGAAGGTCAGTGAGGGGGGTGAGAACAACATCTAGGGTAGCGTAGAGAAGGCAGGGATCGAGTGAGTCACTACTGTGTCTGGAGCCCTTTAGGGCTTTGATCAGATAGGGTTTGGAAGCAGATGGGGAGAGGGCTCGGAAATAGAAGGGTGGGTATTGGAGAGTGGTGGTAGGGGGATTGGGGCTGGATCAAAAAAGTTGGTGGGTAGGGTGGAGGAGAGATCCGAGAAGGCATCATTCAGTCCATTAGCTATACCGTGTGTTTCAGTGGTGATGGCACCATCGATATTGAGCTGGGAGGGTGGGGGGATTGGGTTTGCCGTTAAGTTCTTTTAGGTTGTCACGGAACTTGCATGAGGAGCCCTAGGTGGATGCAAGGGTATTCCTGTAGTATGCCGTCTTTGCACTATGGACACCAACATAGAGGTGGTGATAGGGAGAAGGGCAGAGATAAATGGGGAAAGTGACAAAGGCAAGAAGGACAGGGATGGGGCAAAAAGGAGTAAGGCCATCAGGAAATGGAGGGTAATGAGTACCAATGCCCATAATCTGGGCAACAAGCTCCCTGAGCTGGTGGCCTTGTTGGAAGAGGGATGCCTGGATATCGTAGCAATCACAGAAACATGGTACACAGAGAACGATGACTGGGATGTAAACACACTAGGGTACATAACCTACAGGAGAGACAGGCAGGGGAGAAGAGGGGAGGAGTAGCTCTCATGTAAAGGAAGGATAAAAGCAACTGAACAAAAGAGTAAACAGGGAGGAGAGGAGGCACTGTGGGTCACCTTGGAGACTGAAAGGCACCACAACCGCATAGGGGTTAGGTACAGACCCCCATGTTAGGGGATGGAATGACAAGTATATGACAGAAGGCATTCTTAGGATGGCAGAGAAAGGGAGATACTGTTGATGGGAGACCTGAATTTGCCAGATGTTAACTGGAGCACATTTGCTGCAGCCACATCCAAGAGCTGGGCCATTCTCGATGCCCTACAGGTGGCAGGCCTCAGACAGCTAGTTTCGGAACCCACTTGTGAGGGAGCAATCTTAGACCTCGTACTTTCAAATGGGGGCAGTGAGAGGATCTCAGATCTAGAAATGGGTTGCCATCTGGGAACAAGTGACCATCAAACAGTGTGGTTCACGTTAAACTCAGCTACAGAGTCAAGCCATACAAAAGTGAGGGTACTGGACTTCAGTAGGGCTGACTTTGGCAAGATGGGAGAGTGCCTCAGAAAAGCACTAGCAAACAGGCTAGAAGGAGGGGTGGAGCAACAATGGGGAATCATCAAAACTGCCATCACAGAGGCAACAAGCTTTTGTGTGAAGCAAATAAACAAATCATAACGAAAGAAAAAGCCACTATGGTTCTCAAAAGAGGTGGCTTGGAAAGTCAGGGAGAAAAAGATAGTATTCAGGAAGTATAAGGAAACACAGAAGGAGCAGGACAGAGAGCTGTACCAGTTAAAGCAAAAGGAAACAGGGAGGAAAGTCAGAATAGCAAAGGCCCAAACTGAGGAAAAGATAGCCAACTCGGTTAAGAAGGGGGGGATAAAACCTTTTACAGGTACATCAGAGAGTGTAGAAAGACAAAGGGAGGGATAGTGAGGCTGAATAGAATGAATGGTGGGTGGGCAGAGGGGGACAGTGAAAAAGCAGGGATACTGAAACGAATATTTCTGCTCAGTATTCACAAAAGAGGAGGGGGAAGTGCCTAATCCAATTAACAGAAGCTCTCTTGATAGGGTGGTCGATCCCAGCCCTTTCACAGAAGAAAGGGTTCTGCAAGAACCCTAAAACTGAAGGTGGACAAAGCAATGGGGCCTGATGGAATTCACCCCAGAATTCTAAAAGAATTAAGGGGGAACTAGTGAAACCACTGACTACATTCTTTTAATAAATCAGGGAGGATGGTGTGGCACCCAAGGACTGGAGGAAGCGGATGTGATTCCCTCACAAAAGTGGGACCAAGACAGAGGCAGGAAACTACAGACCTGTCAGATTGACCTCTGTGGTAGGGAAAGGATGGAGTCACTTCTGAAGGAAAGAACTGTTGAGTACCTAGAGGCCAGTGAGGCACAGGACCCAAGGCAGCATGGGTTCACAGCAGGAAGGTCATGTCAGGACCTAATCTAATAGATTTCTTTGACTGGGTAACTCAAGTAGTAGACCAGGGAGGGGCTGTGGACATGGCCTGCCTAGACTTTAGCAAGGCATTTGACACAGTCCCACAAAAGATTAATAGTCAACTAACCAGCCTGGGAGTGGGTCCCAGGGTGGTAGACTGGGTAAACATTGGCTGGACAACAGGACACAAAAAGGTAATTGTAAATGGGAGTCCACTCTGAAGAAAGAGGGGTTACTAGTAGGCACCGAGGTTCAGTACTGGGTCCGGTCCTTTTTAATGTCTTTATAAGTGACACTGCAGAGGACTGGAAGGAAAAGTATGCCTCTTTGTGGATGACACAAAAAATCTGCAACAGGGTTGATATACAAGGAGGCGTGGAAAGGATGAGAAGGGACTTGGCAAGGTTGGAGGAATGGTCAAGTATGGCAGCTAGGATTCAATGCAAAGAAGTGCAAAATAATACCTGGGAAACAAGAACGAGGGAAGATTACACAATGGGGAGGTAGTAACAACAACAAAAAGGACAGAGACCTGGGGGTAATCATATCAGATGACCTTAAGGTTAGCAAGCAATGTGAGAAGGCAGTAGGGAGGGCTGGGGTATACTGGGATGCAGGGAGGCATCACCAGCAGAAAACAGGAAATTGTTATCCCTCTGTACAGACAGTTGGTGAGACCCCATCTGGAGTACTGCATCCAGTTCTGGAGACCCCATCTCCACAAGGACATAGACAGGATAGAGGCAGTCCAGAGGACTGCAACTAAATGGTGCAGGGTCTGCAAGAGAAGCCATACGAGGAGAGACTAAAGGAGCTTAATATACAACCTTGAGGAAAGAAGGGAAAGGGGGACATGATAGAAACTTTAAGTACCTCAGTGGAATCAACAAAGTCCAAGAGGGTAGCATATTTCAGAAAAGAGGCGAGCAAGAACAAGGGGACACATTTAAAGATAGAGGGGGTAGCTCCAGGCTTATGCGAGAAGTATTTTTTTCACAGAGAGTAGTGGATGCATGGAACAGCCTTCCTGAGGAGGTTGTGGGGTCTAAAACTGTGGGAGAATTCAAGAATGTATGGGACAGACATTAAGCAATTCTTGTGAGGGGTAGGAAGAAATAGGCTGTTGGTTAACTAGGATCTGCGGCCTATCCTGTAGGTAGGGAAATGGGCAGACGAGGTGGGCCAAGTGGTCCTTATCTGCCGTCAAAGTCTATGTTTCTATGCCCAGGTGCATTTGTTGCGCTCAGTTCTATAGGCTTGTTTATCGGCAGGCTTCCTGGACTCCAGGGCTCTGTGCCAAAGATCATCCCTGAGACGCAATTGCTTTATGAGAGCGGGGGTGATCCAGGGAGAGTTGTGTCTCCTTTGCATGGTTTTGGAGATGGGTGCATAAGCATCGCAGGCCCTGTTAAAGTAGTATATAAAGTAGTTGAGGGCAGCCTCAATATTGAGGGCCAGTTTTACTGGGGACTAATCACAGCTGGCAAGGTGCCGACGGAGTAAGGCAAGGTTACCCGCAGACATGCGCCTCCTGGAGACGAGGACAGACTTAGGCTTCTCAGGGTTACATGACCAGGAGAAAACAACTGGGCAGTGTTCACTGAGGGCATTTGGTAGTACTGTCAAGTCAGAGATCTTATGAGGCCTGTTTAAGAGTACCAGGTCCAGTAGCGTGGCACTAACAGTAGTCGGGTTGGGGCGGAGACAAGTTGGGTGAGACTGAGCGCCACAAAAGCATCTTTGGCATTGTTCCCAGCATTAAGCAATGTACTAACAGTGGTACCATCAGTAGTAACAATAACAAGTAGAGATATTAGCAATATGACACAAAGTAAAACATAAGATATGGAACAAGCATAATTCTACGATATAACCACTTTCCATCTCATATTTATATATGGTACATAGACTGGAACATAAGATAGGTAACATCATACATTCTAGGACAATAGCAACTTTCTGTCTCATGTAACCCCCCTACAAATGGGGGTTCCTGAAAAGTCTTCCTCGAGCTTGCCTAAATGTTCACTGCCAGGCTGGTGTCCTGCGTTTTAGCAGTTTAAATGTGATTGCCAGAGAGTGCCTGTATAGCCTCTGTGTACTGTCTCTTTAAGAGCTGCCTGGATTGCAGTCATAAGTAATCTGAGAGGGAGCTCTGTTGAAAGATGTAACTATTTGCTGAAAATCATTTAGGGTGATAATGATAATGTAGTTTGTCTAACCTGCCTTCTTTGCAGCAAGGACTGTTTTGTCTATCTCCACTATCTTGGTCCTGGACTGCGAATTGGACCAATCAGTACTGGTGGGACCTAAAATGGAGCCGGACTACAGGAGCTGTCTGGAGTCAAAATCTGTAGGAACTGTAGTTTTGGGCTTTTTGTGCCTTTTCGCACCTGAAGGGGGAGCCTTTGCTGTGACTGACTGACAGAAGGATCAGCCAACCAAACTTTTTGGATCTTGGGGAGTTTCCCAGGCTGCTGCAGCTAGTTTCAGTTTTGAGCTGAGAAGTGAAGAAGTAACATCTCAAATGATTTTGAGCAGCAGTTCTGTGTAGTTTTGCATGGGAGAACTGTGAAAGGGCTGAGTTTTGGCCTGCCTGTCTACCTGCTGTCCCTGAGAGGGAAAACAGAGTTTATTCGGACTGAATCCAAGTTGTGAGGACTATTTAAGCCACTGGACTGTGACCAGGCTTTAACCTGAAGAAGACCGAAGATTTGCCGAATGCGGTCGGCCTGTCAGGATTTCCAGCTGCTTTTGAATCCCGGTTTGTGCAGAGACTTTGCGATCGTGACCGGAGAGCGGTTTGCCTGATACAGTAGAATTTCCTTACATGTAAATGTGCTGTGTATTGAAAGTGGGTCGTGATTTGGTTCCCCACTCTGTGAACTGTGTTCTGCTTGCTGGAAGCTTTATCCAGCCTAATCGGACTGAATTCAGGTTCATCTCCATTCAGCCTGGGCCATGCCATGCTGGCCCTGCCAGACTACCCCACTGCATAGAGAAAGCCACAGATGAGAGACCTGCCTGGGGTTCAGCCCCCTGCTCCACGCTTGAGCAGGAATGACACCTCGGCGAATCGTGTGGGCCCTGCTTCTCCTGGCACTCCAGATTAACCACCTGCTGTCTCGATTTTTGTCCAGCCTCTGTCCAGTCTTGGGTATCGTGAGTAATCATCAGGGTAGCTCCCTGCAACAACAGCCTAATCTAAAGTGTGTCATCTGATTGTCTTGTTGTTTTCTTTCACGAACTGAGCCCTCTGGCTCTGGATTACAAATAGTGTGTGTTGTGCATGTTGTTTTCTTCCATCACAGGGCCCCAACCAGCTGCAACGTTCCTGGCTAGCCCACCATTCTCTATCTGGGTACCCAGAGTGTGTGACTGTTTATGGACTGTGAAGTGCATGCATAACTGTTTGACTGATAGAGCCTTTAAGCAAATTATCCTGATTACACCCCTCCCTTGTTCAAGCCCCTTAAATAAATCAGATCTAACTCTTTTTTGCACTTACCCTGACTGTGGTTCAAGAGTACTGTACTGCTGTTATTTGCTGTGTATAACCTTGTTTTATAGGGGGTTCCCAGGGCCGGACCAGAGGAAAGCCCTGGTGGTAAGTGCAAACAGTGTGGGTACTTGTGTGGTGTATCAGGGGTATTGTGAAAGTGATTATTGAGTATTGTTCCGGCCACTAGTAAGGAAAGAGGGGGTTACAGTGTTCCGGAGAGCTGTGCCCAGGTTAGCTTAACCACTACCAACCCTGACCTCTGGGTGTAGGCACCCGTTTCAGAACTCAGGCCTCTTAAACTGCCACTAGCCAAGCAGGCAGGGGTAGTAGCCCTTGGGATAGCGCCGCCTAGGGGTTACACTCATATTTCACAGTGTACATAAAATGAGAGCAAGACATAGGATTATCCCCTGCTTTATGTGCAGTTGCAAGTACCTGGGGGAAAAGAATAGGATCTTGTACTGTGTTTTAAACTGTGAGAGGGATGTACAGGAGAGAAGTCCTGGTGGAAGGTTGTTCCATTTATATGCAGCAGCAAATGAGAATGACCTCGTTCCAACTGCTAAGCGAGTTTTAGGTATAATTAGTAATGGTTGGTGAGATGATCCAAGGGACCTTGTAAATAGTTTCCGAGCCAGCAGTTTAGAGAGGCTGGGTGGGGAGGGAAGATGTACTAGTTTGAAGGTGGTACAAAGCAAGGGGAAGTCAAATTTAGCTTCAAACCTGGCCAATTTAAGGTACTGAGCACAGCACAGTGGCGAGTCCAGGCTGGGGCTGAGGCAGCAAATCTGGCTATCTGGTGATATGCTTGCCTGAGTCTATTCAAAATTGATGGCTTCACTGTAGTGATCAAGGATGCTCCATAGAGGAGACCTGGGAGAAGGGTTGCAGTAGAGATGGTCTTTCTGGATTGGGAAGTGAGCTAGGGAACAGTACAGTATAGTAACCCAAGTTTCTGATGTGTTGCTTTTATAATTTTATCAGTATGGGTCTCCAAGGATAGGTTTTCGTCTAAGGTGATGCTCAGGTATTTGAAGCTTTTGACATTTTTCAGAGCCACCCCCGCTGATGTTTTAACTGCCATAGGTGGTAGGTTATCTAGTTTAAAGGAGGTGTGGTGGAATAGCATGGTTTGAGTTTTTTTAATGTTAAGTACCAGCAGGTTGGCTTTGAACCAGGCCTCCAAGGCCTTAAAATCACTCTCAAGGTTAATGTTTATGACAGTGACATCTTTAGCAGACCTGTATAGGATGGCATCATCAGCATATAGTTGAACCGCTGCAGCCCCACTATTGAATGAGAGCTCATTGATGAAAATGGAGAATAAGAGTGGTTCTAATACGGAGCCCTGTGGGATACCGTAAGTTATAGAAGCATCTTTCACTGGCACCACACTGAGGGCCGTGAACAGGGTCAAGAATCTTGGTGTCATTGTAGACTGTAAACTAGGGATGAGCAAATATCTTATGCTGAATACTCAGACAAATACTGATCAGCTGTTTTACCATGTGAACAAGTGCAGGAGCACATTCATTCCCAAGAAGTTGGTCAGCCGTGAAGGAGGGCGGGTTGTATTGGTCACCTTCCTGTGCCTGGGGGGCTTCCCAATGAGGAAACGTGGGTGCTGGGGGTGGGAGTTGGGGGCTGGAGTGATTATTTCTTTCCTAGGAAGACAAACATAATAAAAGCACAAAATTGCTACAAGAGATGGTGGCTGGCTGTGGAGGCAGGCAGGTTGTTCTGGGCACCCACCATTGGATTGTTTTTTTAAACATTAAATTGTGGATGCTGGGGTGCAGAGGGCAGTTGGGAGGATGGGGGGTTGTGAATCTTTAAGGAGTTTGGGTGGGGAGGAGGGCAGGGGCTGTTTTCACTTTTTTTATGTTCCTGAATACAGTTAATAGTGCCACTATTTGTTAATCAAAGAAACATAGAATTTGACGGCAGATAAGGACCGCTTGGCCCACCTAGTCTTCCCATTTCCCTACCTAACAGATAAGCTGCAAACCCTAGTTAACCAACAGCCTACTTCCTCCTACCTCCCCACTATAATTGCCTTATGTCTGTCCCATGCATTCTTGAATTCCCCCACTGTTTCTGACTCTACGACCTCCTCAGGAAGGCTGTTCCATGCATCCACAACCTTCTCTGTGAAGAAATATTTCCTCACATTACCTCTGAGCCATCCCCCCTCTATCTTCAAATCGTGCCCCCTTGTTCTTGCACATTTCTTTTTCTGAAAGATGCTACCCTCTTGGACTTTGTTGATTCCCTTGAGGAATTTGAAAGTTTCTATCATGTCCCCCCTCTCCCTCCTTTCCTTGAGGCTATACATCTTAAGCTCCTTTAGTCTTTCTTCATATGTCTTCTGGCGCAGACCCTGCACCATTTTGGTTGCCCTCCTCTGGACAGCCTCCACCCTGTCTATGTCTTTGCGGAGATGGGGTCTCCAGAACTGTACACAGTACTCCAGATGTGGTCTTACCAACTGTCTGTACAGAGGGCCAACAACTTTCCTGTTTTCTACTGGTGATGCCTCTCCCTATGCATCCCAGTATCCCCCCAGCCCTCCTTACTGCCTTCTCACATTGCTGGCCCACCTTTAGGTCTTCTAATATGACTACCCCCAGGTCCCTTTCCATTTTTATTGTTGTCAGTATCTCACCCCCCATTGTGTACTCTTCCCCTGGGTTTTTTGTTTCCCAGGCGCATTACTTTGCACTTCTTTGCATTGAATCTAAGCTGCCATACATTTGACCATTCCTCCAACCTTGCCAAGTCCCTCTTCATCCTTACCACCCCACCTTGCGTATCAACCTTGTTGCAGATCTTTGTGTCATCTACAAAGAGACATACTTTCCCTTCCATTCCCTCTGCAACGTCACTTATAAAGACATTAAAAAGGACCGCCCCAGTACTGAACCCTGTAGTACCCCACTAGTAACCCTCCTTTCTTCACTGTGGACTCCATTTACTATTACCCGCTGTGTCCTGTTGTCCAGCCAGTGTTTTACCCAGGCTACCACCCTGGGACCCACTCCGAGGCTGGCTAAATTGTTTATTAATCTTTTGTGTGGGACTGTGTCAAATGCCTTGCTAAAGTCTAGGTAGGCCGTGTCCACAGCCCCTCCCTGGTCTACTACTTTGGTCACCCAGTCAAAGAAATCAATTAGATTTGTCTGACATGACCCTCCCGCTGTGAATCCATGCTGTCTTGGGTCCTGTGTCCCACTGGCCTCTAGGTACTCAACAATTCTTTCCTTCAGAAGTGAGTCCATCATGCTCCCTACCACTGAGGTCAAACTGACAGGTCTGTAGTTTCCTGCCTCTGTCTTGCTCCCACTTTTGTGAAGGGGAAACACATTTGCCCTCCTCCAGTCCTCAGGTACCACACCATCCTCACATGATTTATTAAAAAGGGTAGTCAGTGGTGTTACTAGTTCCTCCCTTGGTTCTTTTAGAATTCTGGGGTGAATCCCATCAGGCCCCATTGTTTTATCCACCTTCAGTTTTAAGAGTTCTTTCAGAACCCTTTCTTCTGTGAACGGACTAATATCAACCCCCCTATCCAGAGTGCTTCTATTGACTGGATTAGGTATCTCCCCCTGCTTTTCCATTGTGAATACTGAGCAGAAGTATTCGTTCAGTATCCCTTCTTTTTCACTGTCGCTCTCTGCCCAACCACCTTCCTCTTTATTCAGCCTCAGTATCCCTGCCTTAGTCTTTCTTTGCTCCCTAATGTACCTATAAAAGGTTTTATCCCCCTTCTTAACCGAGTTGGCTATCTTTTCTTCAGTTTGGGCCTTTGCTATTCTGACTGCCTTCCCCACTTCCTTCTGCTTCAACTGGTACAGTTCTCTGTCCTGCTCCTTCTGTGTTTCCTTATCTTTTTCTCCCTCACCTTCTCCGCCACTTCTTTTGAGAACCATAGTGTTTTTTTCTTTTGTTTTGATTTGTTTATTTGCTTCACACAAAGGATTGTTGCCTCTGTGATGGCGGTTTTGATGTTTCCCCATTATTGCTCCACCCCAACTTCTTGCCTGTTTGCGAGTGCTTTTCTGAGGCACTATCCCAGTTTGACAAAATCAGCCCTCCTGAAGTCCAGTACCTTCACTTTTGTGTGGCTTGACTCAGTACAGCTAAGTTTATCGTGAACCACACTGTTTGGTGGTCGCTTGTTCCCAGATGGCTACCCACGTCAAGATCAGAGATCCTCTCTCCGTCCCCATTTATGAGTACCAGGTCTAAGATTGCTCCCTTCCGAATGGGTTCCATAACTAGCTGTCTGAGGCATGCCCCCTGTAGGGCATCGAGAATGGCCCTGCTCTTGGATGTGGCTGCTTCAAAGGTGCTCCAGTTAACATCTGGCATATTCAGGTCCCCCATCAGCACCAATCGTACCTGAATAACGAATAGTGCATTATTTGTGGTATTCAGGAAATACTATTTGTCCCTCGCACATCCCTACTGCAAGCTGTCATTGGAACATCAGGTGGTAACAGTGGTTCATAGTGGGTTTTTCCAGCTACGTAGGGAATATCGCCTGGATTAACTCCTATCTAGTGCATGAGGATCCGATGACCCTGGTACATGCCCTAATTACCTCCAGACTCCATTTCTATAATGCTCTTTATGTAGGGCCACTGTATCTGGAAAGTTGGTACACTGCCCACTGCTACTACATAATTCTGCGATCAGGCTGATAAATTGTATAACGATCTCAGAACACATCTGACCTATGTTGTGTAGTCTGCACTGGCTTCCACTTAAGCAGTGCACCACTTTCAGAATTGCTTTGTTAACTTACAAAGCCCAGTACACACTGGACATGGACTACATCAAATAACTCTTGGCTTAATATGCTCTGGGCTACCCTTTCCGCTGCTCCACTGAAGATAGTTTACTGGCTGTGCCAAGATCCCACCTGAAACAGTCTGGTGACAGAGCTTTTGCATTTGTGGCACCCATCTTCTAGACCTCTTTGCCTAGCCAGCTACAGAACTCACCATTGGTGGAGGCATCTAAAAAGCATGTGAAATCTTATTTATTTGAACAAGCCTATGGTGAAAACTAACTTGGAACAGTGACATCCAGAATAATTTTTTTCATTTTTGATTATTGTCTAACTTTATCAGTATTTTAGATTAACATTGCGTTAGGAAGCAGAATGCAGCATTGTGGAATTTAAGCTATTTATTTGCTTGCTGTGTTTTAAGAATATCTGTAATATGTACTATACTCTGTGGAGCACCCTGAGCCTACAGGGTAGGACACTACATAAATGTCTTAATGCTGTACAGAGTGGATATTATTTCCTTTTTATTTTATTTTCTTGCTGTTTAACTCCAGTGGCCATGTTTGGTTTTTTCCTTCATATAGGTGGCCACCATTTTGGGCATGGTGGGTGGGGTGGAGGGTCATTTATTTTTGTATATCCTCTGTGGTGATTCTGAATTTGTCTGCCCCTGACCCCTTTACTCGTTTAATAGTAGTCAGGAGCTACTGTGTGTTAAAATGTCTTAAAAGAGTTTGTTTTGGTTTGCCTATTAAAAATGTCAGTTCCTATGCATTTATTTTAAACGTTTAATAGTTCTACCAAATTTGGTACAGTACATGGCCACAAGGAGGGCGTATTTTTCTATGTAATGTCAAATATTTTATTCTGCTGGGTAGAGAGTGCCTCCATTTTTCATTTTAGTTCTTTGGCGTGATTGAACCGGCCGCCACCAAACTCTTTCATGTGAATGACCCCAAGGTATATTTACTACATTTATTTATGTGAGGTCAGTGCTTCGGGTTACTAATTTATTAGTAAACTCTTTTATTCGATTATTTCCCTAATGTGTCTTTAGTAGGCTTAGAATGCAATATTTCTTATCTATTTTTTTTGTTGCCTTTTATTGAGTCATTTTTATGTTTTTCCTGCTATTGTGCAGAGATGCATTAATTTTCCGTTTTTTTTTTTTTTCCTCCTTTGGTCTGCCCTGACCACCCCCCTCAGACTGACCCCCTGCCCATCCCCTGGCTTCTTCACTGGTAGGCGTTGCCCCAGGTTTACCGCTTGTCACAAACTCTCACTCATACATTCACACTTCACCTGCCAAAGGAGAAATACGGAGGGCTGAGTCAGTTGATGTCTCCAGACACAATTTTCTTCTTTTTTCTTTTTAATCTTTCTTTTTAGGGAGGCAGTATAGCGCAGTGGTTTAAGGCTCTGAGCTACAAATCTGGAGACAACCAGCAGACCAGACCTGGGTTTGAATCCCACAGCTTCCACTTGCATACTGGGTGACCCTGAGCAAGTCACTTAACTTCCCTGTGCTCCCAGGCCGCTCCTGTAAAAAAGCTTTCAGCTTAGTGTGCTACTCCTGGTTAAACAACTAAATAAAATAAAAAACTTAATAAAATAAAGTCAGAACACCTAGTGGTAGGGAGTTTTGGTTGCTAAGTGGGTTGGGGAAGGGGTAATTTAATTGACTACAGAGACCTTGGGGATGGGGGGGACTTAGGTGCCAGGCTCCTGGACCACCTAACAGCCTCTGGTTCTCTTCCCCCTACTAGTCAGGTTTCAGGAAACAGCACTCCACTATCACCTCCCTGCTAAGAGTCTTGGACCATGTCCACTCTGCTATGGATCTAGGCCATGTCACCTCTACCATCTTTGTGGACCTGGCAAAGGCTTTTGATTCCGTTTCCCACCACCTTCTGATCCGCAAACTATGTTTGTCTGGGTTGTCTCAATCTGCAGTAAATCGGTTCAGTTCCTGTAACCCCCTACTAATGGAGGTTCCTAAAAAGCGCCTAGGAGCTTGACTAAGTGCTAACCTGCCTGCTGGCGTTCAGTGTTTAAGCCGATAGAATGGCACTGTGAGTGCAGGTAGAGCCTCCACCTACTGTCTCTTTAAGAGCTGTCTGCTTGCAGACATAATAATGCTTTTCCGGGGTTGTTTCTCTGCTCAAATCCGCCTAAGCTGCGGAGGAATCGCTCCCATTTGCAGTCGCTGGAAGCAAAAAGGCAGCCCATCTGAAAGCTGTACCTGTTTCACTGTAAACATTTAAGGCATTAGTAATATTGTAGTTTGTCTAACCTGCTTTTGTTACAGCTGGGACTCTGTGTGTGTGGCCCCTCCATTTTGGAACTAAACTGCTGTGCTGGGCCAATGGAATGAGGGGAGCTTTAAAATGGAGACTGTTTGGACCAACCAGAATTCGGACTCTCCTGGGAGCCGGCTTACAATGGGAGGTATAGCTAGTAATTCTGGGAAATGAAGTTTTGGACCTTGGCGCCTTTTTGCACCAACTGAGAGAGCGTTGGAGTGATTGACAGCTGAGTCCACCAACTGGACCAGGTGGTGCCCGAAAAGAATGTTCTGCCCTGCGACTGAGAGATCAGATCCGTTGTGACCGTGAGGAGAGAAGGAGCTCTGTGCTTCTGCGTTGTATAGTTTCACGCGGGAAGCGCATGAGAGGCCCTGCAGTCTGTCGGTGGCCGTTGCAAGCTTGAATCGGACTGAATCTGAGTTGTCTGAAAGGAAGGAAGGAAGGGTGAAAGTGGAAACCAGGCTCACCCTGTAGAAGACTGGAGAAACTGCTGAATCGCGCTCGGTCTGTCAGGAACTGAAGCTGCTGTGTGAACTCCCAGGTGTTTGCAGTAAGTGCGATCGGGACCGATGAGCAGCTGCCTGGTATAGTAATTTCCTTTACATATAAATGTGTTGAATGCTTGTGGAGAATAGCTGTTCCGGTTCTCTTGTCACGTGTAGTGTAAGCTGAAAGCTGAACTGAGTGTAATCGACTAAATCGGTCCACTAGTCAAAGCAGTTGGGCCTGGCCTGTAGAATCTCATCTCTCTGCCTTGTTTGTCTGGCAATCCAGAACAGCCATCTGCATCAGGTTCTCAGCTTGGGGTAGTGTGAGTACAAATCAGGGCATTCCCCTGCGACCTGTTATCAATCACTAGTGTTTCATCTGATTTTCTTTATTTCATTTCCACAAGGACTGAGCCATCCGGCTCCGGATTACAATTGGGTGTTGTGCATATCTTTTTTTCCTACAGGGCCCTATCCATCTGTACCTGCCGGCAAACCCCGGGCAACGGACCTGGCTAGCCCCTCCAACCTGGGTACCCAGAATGTGACTGTTAAGACCCTGTATGAGTGCACAGTACTGTGAGTTAATCCTGCCAATCAGCTTGATCTCCCCCTCCTGTGTTCCACTCCCCTTAAATAAACCAGATTCGATGTTATTGACTTTAAACTGTCTGAAGTGTCAGTACCTGTATAGCAGGCATTGCATTAGTTCGTGTATGTTGATCAACCTTATTTTAAAGGGGGTCCTCCGAGACGAACTTCAGAATCGGTCTCGAGGGTAAGTGGTACCTTATGGTTGAACCGTGTGTACATGTGGGGCATTGGTACTGTAATTCCTATGTATTGTGTGGATCATTAGAGGGATTAGAAGGGGGTCTCAGTGTCCCAGAGGGCTGTGACCAAACTCAACCAACCATTACAAACCCTGACCTCTGGGTGGAGGCACCCGCCCTAGAACCTAGGCCCCTCAACTTGTTGGTAGTCCAGCAGGCAGGGGTAGTAGCCCTTGGGATAGCGCCACCTGGGGGTTACACTCCTATTTACTCAACAGACAGCAATCAGTCCAATTTGGAAATGCCCTCTCCTGTCCCCTCCCCATCCAAGCTGGCGTACCCCAAGGCTCTGTACTTGAGCCCATTCTGTTTTCAGTCTTTATAAATGATCTTTCCTCCATCTGCTCCACCTCACACATACAGATGTACGTGGACAATACAGTGATCTACTCCTCTGGCCCCCCTCCACAAATGATGTATTCAACCCCTTCAGCAAGACTTTGTCAAGTTCAACTGTGGTTTCAGGAAAGCCAGCTAAAACTTAACACAAAAAAAATGTCCTTCTTAGCTCCAATTGTTGCTGCCCTTCCTCCTCCCCCCACCACATCCCACCTAGCCAATTTACCCTGTCTCTCTTCCCTGTGCTTCCCTTCTACTGCTACTTTGCCTCCTTTTGCGTATATCCCCTCTTTTTGGCACTCAGTTTGTTTACATAGCTGTGGTATTCATAAAATACTGAATTGTCCTGATGTTATTTCTGCTTGCATAAAAAACAGATTATTAATACAACCCCAGACTTACCAAGGTGCTGTACTCACACTCTGATGTAATGTAATGTAAATGTCCTGATTTTATTACTACTTGTATATTTAATCCTGTATCTCCTATCAATTGATTGTTTCCTGGGTCGCACCTGGAAATGAGCTTTAGCTCAGTGTGCCTTTCCCAGTCATAAACTTTTAAATAAATAAATAAAAAGTGGGTTGGAGGAAAGGGTGGGGTATTTACATGTGCATCACTTAGGTTAGGGGGAAGGGGAGATGGGTGCTAATTTTATTTAGCTATTTTAATAATTTATTTTATTTTAGAATAGCTTAGCTATTCTATCTTCCCTGGCAATGAGACAGTGGCATGTATCATCTCTGGATTATGATTCAGTTAGGCATATAATGTCTGGCTACACTAATGCAACCCAGGTTTTGAAATGGGTAAACTTAATGGTAGAACACTACCGATATTTAGGGAGGCTATGTTCAATAGCGCTTGACTGCAAGTGCCAGGCCCAGAGCTACTAGCAGTGCTAAGGTTTATGTGGACATTGCCAGTCAAACAGAGAAGCATTAATGCAAGACCCCTGGAGGTTCTGAAGTACTGCTTCAGTCTCCAGCCTTTCCTCCTGGTAAGAAGAGGCAGGCAAGTGGCCCTGGAAGTACTGCCATTTTGTGTTATCTTGTGGCACTCCTTGAGTACCACCAGGGTTAAGTGTTCTGTGCTGGAGGCAAATGGTTGGGAGGCTTGGGTGCTGTCAGGTTGTTCCGGGGATCAGTAGGCTTTGGTATCAGCATGGAACCAGCAGAGATAGCCTCCCTTGCCACAGACGGCTGTAACATTTCTGGTAACTGTACTGTAGATAGGAAAGCAGCAGAAAAACTATAAGGAGCATGTTTTCTTTGAGAGAGTATGGGCAATTATTAAGACTTGTCTGAGAGTTATAGGATTAGTAATCTGACTGATTAACTAAATAAGTTAATCAGTCAGGTCACTAATCCTATAACTCTCAGACACAGACCACCCAGGTGGGGTGTTTGCAGTTCTACAGTACTAGGGTGTACTGGAGAATACTGTTTAAATACTTTCAGCAGTCAGTCTTTGTCAGGTAACCAGTTTAATACTGCATAATATACTATCAGCAGACAGGCAGCAGTATATAAATTAGGTTAGGGTCAGGGGGTGTTATATTTTATTGATTGGGCCATGGGGGACGAGTTGACATAATACAGTTTATGTGGGTGAGGGAAAGGTTTAACAGGGTTTTTCCCTACTTTTTGTCTGCCTAAGAAGTGTAGTGGCCCTTTGCCAAGGGTAAACTCTGCATTGTTCTTCCATGCAGATTACTGCCATGCAACAGGCAAACTTTACAATATTTTTAACATCACCACAAAGACTACTCAAAGCATAGTTTCTAGACTTTGCCCATCTCTTAACATCACCCTCTGGGAGAAGTGTAACTTTACTATCATATGAAATGAGGTTCAAGAAAGTGACCAAATCTAAAAGCTTCATTGGTCGAAATGCATCACCTGTCCATTGATTAATTTACTAGAAACTGCAGAGTTCGTGACTAACCAACCCTAATCTACCTAGCAACAACTTAAATAAAAGTAATTAAACCCATTTTTTATTAAAATAAAAAACTGTTAACCCACAACAGGACATTGGTCTCCACAAAATAAATGCACTTCCCAGAATCAATTAAAGGCATTCAGCATTTCTTACCAAGCTCACATATTCTACCTAGCAACAGCCTAACTACAGGAAAATGAAACCTTTTTCTATAACAAAAACAACAACAAAAAACGTTTTCCATTTTATATGCGTAATAATCCACTCCAGGACATGGGTTAATGCATTGCCCCCATGTGTGTTGAGAGGCACTTGACTGTTGGCCTGCTACGGCTGCCTTCCAGTTCACCCAGGGTGAGCATTAATTCTCTAGAATCCCGTGCTGTTGTGGGTTACTCCTTATATACTGTATTTACCACCTCTGAGCTTCAGGGTGTGCCTCTGGGTCCTGCTGTAGCTCCCCAGATTGAATATTATTGTTTCATACTGTCGGTACACTTGAGTATATATGGTAGATCAATACTAATTTTTGATTTAAAATCCTGGTGTGGATTGAAGGACATCACCCCCTCTATGTGGGAAGTAGAGTTCTGAAGTTTTAAATGTGTATGGTTTATGCTGCCATGCTATAAAACTAATGATTAGATAAACTTGAGTTGAACTGAGTGGGTAAAATGAGGGACTGTCGCTTATAACATTGGATAGTTTTAGCGGTATGCCTACCAGCACCCTTTCTGTGGTCATCAGGGCAAGGCAAGCAACTGCCTCCACAATTAATGCTAAAGCAACTCCAGTTCTCATGCCTGAACCCATCCCCCTCAATCATTCAGTGTGTCAACATCCTGAGGCACCTGGCCTCTTCCAACCCACGACTGCTAGCGAGGAGCTTCCATCTGCTCTGGAATCCAGGGTCTCAGTTGGCACCCAAATATGTGGGCTGTACTTGGAATCAAGTTGTTGGCTCTCCATCCCTAACAGTGAGGTGTGATTGCCAGTTTCTCACACATCAAACCAAGGCTCCTCTCTGCAGTGCTTCTCACATGTAATTTGGGCGGAGGTGCTGTTGGCTGGTGCAAGAAATTCCACACTGCTAGAGTAGACTGCAGAATAAACAGCTGGCATCTGGCCGGTTAATAGAGTGCATAGAGTGGGAGCAGATGTCAGTGGTACACATCCAAAGCTGCCAGCTGAGATGGTGGCAGAAAGCAGACTATATGGTAGAGCTGTGTGAGGCACTTTCACGAGGCCATGAGGTCATATCATATAGTAGGAAAACCATGAACTGGTATCCACCAACCACTTAGCATGTGGCATACCAGGTTCAGTGCTGTGAGGAGCAGTCATCAGGTGAGAAATTACACTCAGATCCTGTCCACAATTCTTATTACCCAAGCCATAAGTCCAGGGAGATTACAGAGTTGAGTTTACCCCCCTCTCCTTTCCAAAATCTCCCTCCTTCTAAAGCACATTCCCTTTTGTGGCAAAGCTTGGTAGGCTGACTTTGTGAGGCGATCATTTGTTTGTCTGCTTGCTTTTAGTTGATAACCTAGTATGTCCTTCTGCTGTCTAGCCTGTTTTCAAGGATGATCAGAGTATAAAGGTACATACTATACAAAGTACAATACCTGTTGAATAATACATGGGATGGTGTGCGTTACAGAGAATTTAATACACACCTGAGGTGTGGGATGCTACATAAACCCTGAAAGTGTAACTTGAGGGGTTTATAAAAGCATCACACACCGAGGGTGTGTATTAAATTTGAGTAAGACCACCACCTAATGCCTTATTTTATACAGTTTCTGGACATCAACTTTTTCCTCAATTTTCTGTCTTTGTTGTTTGTCCCCCCACCCCAACCCCAGTCAGCGAGCAAATACTAATGCCAGTTCAGCTCTGATAATTAAATTAAAATGTTCAGAAATATGTTCCAAATGCCTCTCCCCAAACTGAACCATGAAGCAATTTTTTTTATATCAGAGGAGCTAGTTTAACGTGTAGCACAGACTGTGTTACTTTTTGTGGTCGAAAACGAAGCCGCTTTCACACTGGGCACTGAGTCCAATTATAAAGGACTAATTCCAGTTGCAAAGTAATGTCAGTTTCCTGCTGTTTGGTGTGCATGTGTGATTGCCATAATAACTGGACAGTTATTATGGCAAATGACAACTGACCATCTGCGATGAAAGACTTGCTGGCCAGTTATTATAATAAAATGCGGTACAATGCCAGGTTGCTGAAAAGATGCATGAGTAAATGGACAGTAAATATTTCTTTAGTAAACATTTAAAAGACTTAAGTGAAGCCAGGTTATTTAAACTCAGGGGGTAACAAATTATAGTACTTAGCTGCCCTGTATATCAAAGATCTGTGACCTTATCAGCCCGATGGCACAGAGGGCTGAGGCACCTAGCACCTTACCGCTTCCACACTGGCAACCCCGGTTTGGGCATGGACTCGGGTCGTCCGGGGTCAACCAAGAAGGGAGAGGATCAAGCGTCTGGAAGCACTACTTTCCTGTTCTGGATGGGTTGGGGAGGCTTGGTGTCTCATCCCTTGGCTGCCCCCAGGTGTAGGCCTGGGGTACAGTGCAGTGTCCGAGCGCCAAAATACGGAGGGGAGCTGTGGCTCTGTGCCATGTGCATGCCTCCACGCGTACACATCTATGTTGCCCAACTGTGGGGTCAGGCAGCCCAACAGAACAGGGAATAGAATGGGAAGCCCAGGCTCCATGAAGTCCTGCCCAATCCACACTGCCACCCTTAACCTCTAACCCACTACTGGATTATGCTCCAGGTAGGGGGAGGACAGCCCTCCCCTTTCTGGCCCCACCACAAGGGTAGTCCATGGGGGGCTTGGGATGGTTGTGTGCCAGTGGAGATAGTGGCTGGTTGGGAGAGGCAGGGAAGGGACTGAGCAGCTCTGCCTGGGAACCCCAAGGGAAAAAAGGATTATGGGAAATAAATATATTTGACCTTTGTTTAATAGTAGCAACATTTAATTTTTTTATTCTTTGGTAACTGGCACAAGGCCTGTTTTCAGGGGCAGCCTAGGAACACTGGGCAGGTGACTTGCTCAGGGTCACACAGTACGTAATCGGAGGCTGTAGGAATCAAATCCAGGTCCTCTGGATGTACCAAGCTCTTCACAGCTTGTTACTCTAACCTCTCGGCTATATCATCAGCCTGCAGATCCTTCTGAAAAGCAGTTTCCAGCAACATAAGGTGCATGAGGTGCCTGATTTGTCTCCAAAAGGAAAAAGAATGGAAGTTCCATGCCCATCTATGCTTCTCCCTGGTTTTGCCACTGCCTAACTAGTAATAGCATGCAGAATGTAACTGGACCAACATGCACGCCGGCAGTTCCTGCTCATTAATATGCATGCTGTGTAGATCTCCGTGCCCAGTAACATCACTTTAGACAGATTGTGAGTGCATTAGAAGGCTTGCATGCTGTTGCATGGAAGAATTAATAACAACAGATGAATGCTGTTTTCTGTTTCGTCTCAAACTGTTGATGCAAACATAGGCCATCCCAACTTAGAAGAACATGCTGATGAGTAAACCAATGTCCTTTGGTTTTGTTCTTTTTCAGTTCTGAATAAGAAAATATGCAACACACTGCAGCATGGTGTGTATGGGTGCTTGTGTCCTTAGCGGAGTTGATCATTCCATTCACAATCCTGAAGGAGATCGTCATTGCCTTTTGACAGGCTGCAGGCAGGATCTACAAGCTCCAGACTTGGTCTGATCATGAAACAGAATTGCGCTTTGCTCAGTACTTTCAAGGTAGATGCCACAATGAGAAACCCGTAGATCATCAATGTCCCCCTAACAGTATGAAAGGGCAACAACGCAGGCATATACCTTCCTGGTAACTGGGAGGGAGTTCCCACTGGTGACTGGAGGGAACCTTCACGTCCAAGGAACCCGGCATTCATATTTAGGTGCCCACTTTGAAATTAGTCTGTAAAGTGCATCAGGATTTAAAGAGGGAGTCCGGGCAAACTTTCTAGCATCAGTAAATTGAGAATTTGGCTCAGCATATCCCCAATCAGTATCATGCCAAAAAATGAGATCTCTAAGTTACTTTTTTAAAAAGTTACAAGCCATTTTGTACCCCTAATTTCATTGCCTGTTCAAAAAGGTAGTTTCATTGAAGGGCTACTGAGGATGTCATAACCAGAACTCACAGCCCAGTTCTCCCTGCCAGCTACCTTGTAGGACTTGTTTCCCATAGGACAGATAAAACTGCAATTGTATTAAACATCTGAAAAAGAAACGCTGACACTTGGGGGCAGATTTTCAAAGGGTGGCAAAGGCTTGCATCAAGCTCTGCACCATAGCACTTTGAAATCGCCACTGCACCAATGCCATTTGCCACAACTGTGCCTGATTTTCTAAGGTCAGATGCAGTTGTGCCAGTTTTCCTGATTTACGGTGGCTTGCACCATTTTTCTGCTGCAAGCACCATAAAAACGGTCCCCAAGACTGACGCAAGCTAGATCACACACAGATGGTCTAACCTGCAACAACTGTCGCACAGGATGGAAAATCCTGTTTGGCTGCCGCAAGAACATCATGGCGCACTCCTGGGGCGTCCAACAATCTCGGGGCTTTGAAGATCCAGCTCTGGGTGGTACAGGACATGCATTTCCAGAATCTGCAGATGCAAGGGACTCAAGAATGTGATGAGCCAGCCCAGTGGCATGGAGGGTGAGGTGCTGAGTGCCTTACCTTCTGCCATGCCGGCAACCCGGGGTTGGGAACGGACTGGGGTTGCTCAGGGGCCTGTGAGGAGAGGAAGGACTGAGCATCCCAAGACAACTCTCTTTCCTCGGGGAGGGGGGTTAGTGTGGCGTGCTGCTTGACTGCCACCCAGCGATGGCTGGATGGCAGTACATGTGTGTCACCACGTAAAGGAAGGGAACCCATGTGCAGGGCACAGAGTCTATCTTTGTGGAAGTGGAGCTAGGACATCATATTCATTGCACATCCACGGGCCCCGGGGAGAAAATGGTGGAAAAACACGGAGGCTGGGCTTAATGAAGTCCTCTCCGAGAGTTTACATGGCTGGACCAGTCCTAGGAAGTGGAAGGGGATCGGGACGGATGGTGATCATGGGACAGGCTTATACAGCTGCCCAGCCTGCTAGGGAGCAGTAAAAACCTCTATAGAAAAAAAGAATGTGATGGAGGGATTGGAATACAGTGGCAAACATGGCTTAATGCCAAAGTTGTGTGAAAGTTTCAGAATACTGCTGGGATGAGATTTCAGAATGCCACCAGGTTGCAACTGTGGAATGCAGCAATAACACAATCTGAGAAAGTAGCTGGGAAACACAATTTTGGAATGTGGCAAAAAACGCTGAAATTTACAAAGCAGCAGTGTCAAACATTTTTAGAGTGTGGCAGAGATATGCAGTTTTGAAATGCAGAAGGCATAGTTGCGGAATGTGACAAGGATATGCAATGTCATAAGCTGTCATGGATGCATCATTCCGGCATGTGGTCGTGATGCACAACTTCAGAACATGGTGGGATGCTTGATTTCAGATTGTGGTGGCAACTTGCAATTTCACAAAGTTGCGTGGACATAGAATCTCAGAATTTGGTGGGGTTGCACAGGTTCAGAATGCGGTGGTGGTCACATGCCATTTCAGAATGTGGCAGAGATGAACATTTGTGGAATGCGGTGGGATGTATAATTTTAAAGCATGACAGTGAAATGCATTATTTGAATGTGATGGGTAGGCACAGTTTTGGAACGTGGCAGGGATGCACGATTTTGGAATGTGGCAGGGACGTGCAATTTTAGAATGTGTCTTGGACATGCAATTTTGGAATGTGGCAGGGACACTGACATTCAGAACGTGGTGGGGATACGCAATTTTGGAACATGGCAGGGATGCACAATTTCAGAGTGTGAAAAAGATGGGCAAGTTTAGAATGTAGAAGGGACACCAATATTCAGAATATGGTGGGGATACGCAATTTTAGAACATGGTAGGGATGCACAATTTCAGAATGTGAAAAAGATGGGGAATTTTGGAATGTGGCAATGACACCCAACTTTGGAATGTGGCATAGAGGTACAATTTCAGAATGTGACTGGGACATACAGTTTTAAAACATGGTTAGGGAGGCGCAGTTTTTAAATGTGGCCGGGAAAAGCAATTCTAAAATGTGGCAGAAGCACATCATTTGGGGATGTAGTGAGGACGAGCTTTTTAGGAATGTGATTGGATTTATTGGAATGTGGTGGTGAAACAATTTAAGAATGTGGCAGGGAGATAAAATTTAAGAATGTGGCTAGGACAAAATTTCAGAATGTGGCAGGAACGTGCAATTTTGGAATGTGGCAGCGACACAGTTTTGGAATGTGGCAGTGACAATGTCAGACTGTGACACTGACATACAACCTCAGAATGTAGTGGGAAGGTACAATTTTGCAATGCAGCAGAACATGCAGTTTTGGAATATAGCAGGTACACGCATTTTCAGAATGTGTTAGGGATGTACAATGTTAAAATGCAGTGGGGATGTGATGTGCAGTTTTGGAATGTTGTGGGTGTGTACAACTCTGGAATGTGGCAGGGACAATCAATGTCAGAATACAATAGTATGTCCTATCACATTTTGACAGTGCAAATCTCTACTATAGAAACATAGAAACACAGAAATTGACAGTAGATGGGGACCAAAGATCCATCTAGTCTGCCCTGAACCCTACCCCCCTTAGGATTTCATGAGACAATCCCCTTGTGGCTGTCCCAAGCTGCTTTGAATTCCCGTACTGTTTTGGAGTAAATGACTCCAGCCGGTACACCATTCCATGGGTCAACCACTCTCTCTGTGAAGAAAAAGCTTTGCATGTTGCCCCCGAGTCTTCCTCCCCTCAATTTCATCTCATGTCCTCTTGTCCTACTGGTGCTATTGACCATAAAGAGCTCCTGGGTAGAGACTCTGTTTATACCCTTCAGAAACTTGAATGTGTCAATCATGTCCCCTCTGTTCCTGCATTGTTCCAGGGAGCACATGTTGAGTTCCTGGAACCTGCTTTCGTATGGCAACTTATGGAGACTGTGTATCATTTTTGTTGCCCTCCTCTGTACTCCAATCTATCTATGTCCTTCCTGAGATAAGGTATCCAGAACTGGACGCAGTACTCAAGGTGGGGTCTCACCAGGTACCTGTACAGCGGCAGGATCACCTCCTTTCTTCTACTTGTGATGCCCCTTCCTGTGCATCCCAGCATCCTGCTGGCCTTCTTTGTTGCCTTTTTGCATTGTCCGCCTACCTTCAAACTGTCTGATATGATAACCCCTAGATCCCTCTCCTGATGGGTGGTTGCTAGCTTCTCCCCTCCCAGGTACTAACATACAAACATACGAATGTGCCAGCAGAAACAGACCACCCGGTCTATCTAAGTCTGCTTGAGGTGTGCAGCCAACACCTCTAGTTTGCAGCTGCCCCACCACCTCCCTTTGTCATCCCACTGCCACCCCCACCCTCACTCTCCCTGTTCGCTGTCCCATGCCTTTTGAAGCTGTTCACAGATTTACATGATACCACCCATTCTGTTAGGGCATTCTATTTTGCTACCACCCTCTCTGTGAAACAGTGTCTCCTCATTTCCTTCCTAAATCTTCCCCCCCTCTATTCTTAGCCCATGCCCCCTGGTGACCCTCCTCCTCCTTAACTTAAAGACCCCATCTACCCCATCCTTATTGATTCCCCTCAGTTACTTGAATGTCTCGATCATGTCCCCTCGTCCCTTCTTCCTCTAGGGGGTACATATTCAGGTCTCCCAGTTTGCTGTCATAGTCTCTCCCCTCCATTCTACATATCATCTTTGTTGCCCTCCTCTGCACCCCCTCCAGTAGCCTGATATCATGCTTTAGGTATGGCCTCCAAAACTGCACACAATACTCTAAGTACGGCCTTACCAGCGACCTGTAGAGGCAGATCACCTCTCTTCGCCTGGACGAAACCCCCCTCGCTATGCACTCCAGCATTTTGTTCGCTTTTGCAGCCGCTCTCCTGCACTGGGCAGTATTGTTCATGGTCCCTGTTATCATTACCCCTAGGTCCTTCTTCTCCTCAGTGATCCCCAGCTTAACCCCCCAGCCAGTATTCTCTCCTTGGGTTCTTCACCCCAAAGTGCATAACTTTACAATTCTTTGCATTGAACCCCAGCTGCCACCTCTCTGACCACTCCTCTAGCTTGTGTAGGTCCCCCTGCAACTGCTTCCATCCCTCCTCTCCATCCACCACTGCTCCGATTTTGGTGTCATCAGCGAACAGACTTACCTTGCTCACCACCCCGTGTGCAATGTCTGATATGAAGAGCCCAAACAATACTGGCCCCAACACAGAGCCCTGTGGCACCCCACCCATCACCGGCCTTGGAGTTGAGAGCTCTCCTCTCACCACCACCACCCGTTGCAGCCTGCCACTCAGCCAACTTGTAATCCAGTTCATCATTTTTGCCCCTACCCCTACACCAGTTAGCTTCTTCCCAAGCTGCCCATGAAGCACTGAATCGAAGGCCTTGCTGAAGTCCAAGTAAAGAACATCCACCGCTTGACCCTTATCCAGCTCACCTGTCACCCAGTCATAATACTGTATGAGGTTGGTTTGACAAGACTTCCCTGAAACAAACCCATGCTGCCTCACATCCTGGAGGCCACTGTCCTCCAGGTATGACACCAGTCTTTCCTTTAGTATTGTTTCCATGAGTTTGCACACTATGGAGGTGAGACCTACCGTACAATAATTACCCGGTTCATCTCTTGGCCCACTCTTGTGTAATGATACTACATGTGCCATCCTCCAGTCCAGTGGCACACATCCCGACACCAGTGAGGTGCTGTGCAGATCCGCCAGCGGCTCTGCCAACACCTTAGCCATCTCCCTCAGCACCCTGGGGTGGATACCATCTGGCCCTGGTGCCTTGTCTACCTTCAGTGCCCTCAGTCCTTCTAGGACTCTACATGCCTCAATTCTTCCATCTGTCGCCTCCTCTCCCCCGTCCCCACCCTCCCAGCCCATGCTGGTAGCAGTTCCCCTTTCTCTGCAGCATTTGACACCATGGACCATGGTGTGCTATTGGAGCGCTTGCGGTTTATCTGTGGGCTGTCTGGTACTGTCCTCAGTTGGTTTCGATTTTTCCTCGAGGGTAGGACTCAGAGGGTGGTGTCTGGGATTTTTTTCCTCGGCATCATTCCCCCTATCCTGTGGGGTGCTGCAGGGCTCCATTTTGGTGCCCATGTTGTTTGTGGTGTACATGCTGCCATTGGGGGTGATTATTAGGCGGTACGGTTTGAGTTTTCACTGCTATGCAGATGATACTCAACTGTACATGTCCTTTGTGCTCGGCCAAGATGCTGCCTTTTTGGTCTTTAACAACTGTCTAGCCGAAATCCTGGACTGGATGAATGTGAGTTGGCTGCGGTTGAATCCAGAGAAAACTGAGGTATTGGTTGTGGACCCAGGTCGCCGAGAGGCGGCTTTGTTGGCAGGATCACCCTCGGGTTTATGGCTTGGGGGTGTTCAGCTAACTACCTCAGACTGGGTGCGGAACCTGGGCATTGTGTTTGATGACTGTTTGACACTTAAATCTCAGGTGTCGGCAGTTGTCAAAGCCTCTTTTTACCATCTGAGGAACATCGCCCAGGTGAAGCACCTGGTTCCTCCTGACGATCTTCCTACTTTGGTCCACGCCTTCGTTACCTCCCGCCTTGACTACTGCAACGCCCTTTATCTTGGGCTACCGGAGGGTTGATACTCGCCACTTGCAGCTAGTGCAGAATCCGGCAGCCAGGCTATTGACTGGTTCTTCTAGGGCCAGTCATATAACGCCTGTGCTCCGCGGACTGCACTGGCTGCCAATATGCTGGCTAATCACCTTCAAGTTCGGTTTGCTGACCTATAAGGCCCTACACAATCAGGGACCTGGCTACCTGAATGATTTCCTTTGTACCTACTGTCCCTCCCACCCTCTCCGATCCACTGACGAGGGATTGCTAGAGATTCCCAGGGTTCGTTTAAAGACCTCTGGGGCCGGATCTTTTAGTTTTATGGCCCCAACCCTGTGGAATTCTCTACCTCGTCAGGTGCGAGATTGCCCAACTGTCCAAAGCTTTAAGGGGCATTAAAAACACATCTTAGGGGAGGAGGGGGGGGGAGGGAGAAGAAGGGGTTGGGGTAGAATAGGAACTGATGTTAGAGTAGAGTGTATAGTTAGTTTTTATGTTTGTAGTGTAGTTACCCGGTGGTGTGTGTGGTGTAGTAGTCGAGTGTGCAGACAATGGGGGAAAATGTACAATAAGATGCTGGTGTGTATCATGAATATGTGGCTATGTCTAATGCAATTTCAAATGTTAATAATGTCATTTGAAAATGGAAAGTACTATGAAGAGGGATGGATGACATAGGAAACCTGAATGTGATATCCTGGAATGTGAAGGGAATAGCGAGCCCAGTGAAGAGGACTGCATTTCTGACAGCGCTTAGGCGTAAGGGGGCACAGGTAGCCATGCTGCAAGAGACACACCTGACAGAAGTGGAGCATGCCAAACTGGTGCGGAATTGGGTCAGGAAGTGTTTTGCGGCCTCCTATTCTTCGCATAAAAGGGGAGTAGCAGTACTATTGCATAAGAATCTGCTCTTTGAGGTTAAAAGAGTGGTGCGTGACCCTAAAGAAGGCAGATATATTTTTGTTACTGGGGTCTGGAGGGAGAAGACATTTACCTTCGGGTGTGTTTACGCACCGGCGGTGTATGACCCTGTTTTTTATTCCTCTTTGCTGGGCCTGCTTACTAGAGAGCAATTTCTGGGACTCATTATGGGAGGGGATTTTAACTGGACAATGGATGCAAAGATGGATCACTCGGAGGGAAAGGGAAGGGCGACAGAGGCTATGGGTCAGTGGGCAATTGGCATAGCGGATTTGGATCTAGTGGATGGGTGGAGAGCAGTCTACCCATCTGGGGCGGGAGTATACATTTTATTCTTGCCCTCATAAGACCTGGTCCCAGCTAGATTATTTTTTCCTACCTAGAAACTGGGTGGAGCGTGTGCAGGAAATAAGTCATAGCCCTATTTTCCTCTCGGATCATGCAATGGTGGTATTGTGCATTGCGGGGGAGGGGGCAGAATAGACCGTCGTCCTGGAGGTTTCCCACGTACCTGGCTAAGGATCAAGCATTTAAGGAATACTTAATGGAGCAGTGGAAGCTATTTGAAGAGGCGAACAACACGGGGGAGGTGTCCAGTACTGTGGTTTGGGAGGCAGGTAAGGCTTATATGCGGGGCACGATAATAGCTTATGTAGCCAAGATTAAAAAACAGAAAAGGGGGAAAAGGGAAGAACTCGAAAGGCAAGTGAAAGAGTTGGAGAAGAGAGTAGGTGGAGGAGAAAAAGGAGATGCCCCTAAGCTGTTGACAGTGGCAAGGGAGTCCCTTAACTCTATTTTGAGGGAGGAGGCAGGGAGGTCATGGTTCTTCTGCCAGAGGAGGGTTTTTGAGTGGGGAAACAAGCCTGGGCCTATGATGGTGAGGCTGATGAAGGGAGGTAGATGCCCAACCAGGTTATTGCGGATTAGAGGGGAGGGGGGGCAAATCATAACAAGCTCTAAGGAGATAGCAGAGCGGTTCAGGGAGTTTTACGAAAAATTATACAGGCCGGAGTATAAGGGGCGGAGAGAATGTTTTCGTGAGTTCCTGAGTGGGACAACACTGAAAAAGATCTCAGATGAGCAGAAGGAGAGGTTGAGTTTGCCCATTTCAGGGCAGGAAATTCTGAGTGCCATTCAGAAGTTGCAGGAAGGGAAAGCCGGTGGACCTGATGGCTTCCCGGTCGAATATTATAAGGTGTTAGGGGGGAGAATGGTAGGGTTGCTGGGCAGGGTGTTTGAAAGAGGGGGACGAAGACCAGATTCCAGTGCTGCCTGACTCATGTTATGAAGCTAATATATGCCTAATTCAGAAAGGAGGACAGGATGAGCTTGAATGTTCCTCCTATCGGCCGATATCCCTTCTCAATGTGGATATGAAAATCTTGGCTAAGGTGCTGGCCACCCGATTAGAGAACATCCTGCCGGAGGTGGTCCACCCAGACCAGACAGGGTTTATTAAAGGGAGGCAGTCCTATCATAATGTCCGGAGGCTGGTTAATATCATATGGCGTGCTGGGAGAGCTAACTCTAAGATGCGGGTGATATCATGAGACGCTGAAAAAGCATTCGATAGGGTGGAATGGGATTTCCTATTAAAGGTTATGACCCGGTTTGGTCTGGGGGACTCATTTATAGGATGGATTAGAGCTATGTACCAGAAGCCGAGTGCACAGGTGCTAGTGAATGGAGTTTTGTCCTCAAAGTTCAGTCTGGGAAGGGAAACGAGGCAGGGGTGCCTGCTGTCCACCTTGTTATTTGCTTTGGTGATGGAACCATTGGCGGAGGTGATAAGACAGCAGGAGGGCGTAGTAGGAGTAAGGGATGGGGAGTGGGGAGAGCATAAGGTGGCGCTCTACGCGGACGACATGTTATTATTTTTGGGAGATATGAATGGGTCTATAGGATGTCTTATGGATATAATTGAGGAGTTTGCTGGGCTTTCGGGCTATAAGGTAAATGTGAAGAAATCGGAGGCCATGGGATTCCCAGAGGTAGGTCCGGAGGTGCGACAGAGGGGATTTAGAGTGGTTGGGTTGGATTTTAAATACCTAGGGGTGCGTGTGGGAAGAAGGTGGGACGAGTTATATAGGCTGAATTATCAACCCCTGATAAACCGGATATTGACAGACCTGAAGAGGTGGATGCAGCTACCAGTGTCTTGGATGGGTAGAATAAACCTTATTAAAATGAACATTATCCCACGAATTTTGTATCTTATGCAGATGTTGCAGCTGCAGCTGGTGCAGAGGGATGTGAAGCATTTAGAAAGGGGATTCACAGAGTTTATATTGCAGGGGAAGAATCCCAGAATACGTTCATTAAGGCTTAAGGGGGATAGGAATAGGGGTGGAATGGGCTTCCCAGACCTAGGGATATATTATAAGGCAGTCCAGCTCTGTGGGGTAGCGGATTGGGTGCATAAACCAGAGGTGGCTAGGTGGATTAGCTTGGAGCAGGAGGGAAATCCAGGGAGGCTTACAGCCTATTTACATAGTAGAGGGAGGAGGGCATATAGGGATGTCGGTAGTGATAACCCTCTTGAAGAGAGACGCTGGATGCCTGGTGTCATTTCTGGCGACAAAGAGGAGGGACCCAGAGGGAGACTATTTTGCTCTCAATTGCGAAAAATCGCTTCTTTGTTCCTGGGTTGGAGGACAGAGGGTTTAGGGAGTGGGAGATGGGGGGGTGGTATGTCTGGGGACATTGGTGGAAAAGGGGAAGTTAAAGGAGTTCCACAAGGTCAGGGAAGAGATTGGAGTAGGGGACACACATGTGTTCTGGTATTTACAGCTGAAAACATACATAGGGAGTTTGAATGTAGGGAGGGTATGGGGGATTACAGGTGGATAGAATAGAACAAATGATTTGTCGGGGAATATAGAAGGGTTTGTGGGAAAATTGTTCAGCAGTATAGGCAGAGCTTACCAGACGAGGCCAGACCTTGAAGGCCCTATGGGAAAGGATTTAGGGGTGCAGATTTCGAAAGGAACTGAAATTAATGCTGGGATTTGCCAGAGGGGATTATGATATGCAACAAATTTAAGGAGGCTTCTATAAGTTCTTGCATAGAGTCTATTGGCCCCAGTAGCAATGAATAAAGTACAACCGACTATCTCGCCGAATTGTGGAAGGTGTGGGACAGGTCTACGTACCTTCTTCCATTGTTTTTGGACATGTCCGGTGTTAATAAAATATTGGGAAGGGGTCATACAAGAGATAAATAAGGGAGCGGGGGGGCAATTGACCCGCAACCCCCTTGTTTGCTTATTCGGAGTGGAAAGAATAGAAGGGGAAGAGGAGTGGCAAATATTACCCAGATGGGTGCGGGTCTCGTTAGTATTGGCGAGACACTGCATTCAGAATACATGGGTCACTGGAAATGGACCCAAGATAAGTGACTGGAGAAAGCTGGTCATACGTATGTTGGCCTTAGAGAGATTAACTTGGATAGTGAGGGATAGGGAAATGGCTTTTAGGAGGGTTTGGGCCCCTTTCATGGCGACGCTGAGTCTCACTGAAAATTTAATGCTACCTCGGGGTTGTACGTATAACATATTCAAGCGCATGGGGGTCAGACGAATATAAAGGTAACCCAAGGGGGGGAGATAACGGGTGGGAACACCCAGTGATTAAACCCTGGTTAACTGAAGGGAGAGAGTTTGTTACAGGGACAGTATATAATAATGAGGGCGACCCTGGGGGTCCTGAATGTATGGATGCATGGCTAGGTTTGGAGGTATTGCTGCACACTTGACTACACCTCTAATCGACTGCACCTTTAATTGGTTAATAGACTGTACCTTTATTGGTTAATGGAATGTTTAATAAACTAGTTTATTGGTAAATGGAAATAATAAATAGAAACCACAGGATGTAGTAAATTAAAGTAAAAGCCGGGTAGTTAGAGTAGATTAGAATGTATGTATGTGTATCTGTTTATATGTATGTAAATGTATGTGTTTTTTTTACTTTTTTTCTTTACCCTGCTGTCTGTAGCGTGTATAAGTTGTTGTTCCCTTGTTGTTCAAGAAAATCGTTAATAAACAGAATATTCAAAAAAAAAAAAAAAAAACATCTTTTTGGCCTTCCATATAATGATTTTTAAATGTTGCTGCCTTGGATTAATTTTAATCATTGTTTTAATTATTTATTGATTTTTATTATGTTATGTACAGGTGCCTTGGTTTTGGAAAGGCGTCATTTATAAATAAAGTTTGATTTGATTTGAACACTGAGCAAAAGTATTCATTCAGTGCTTCTGCCTGCTACACCCTCTTTTCCGTCCACTCCCCACCCCTTTTTATCCTCACTGTTGTCTCCTTGCACTTCCTTTTCTCCCTGATGTATCTGAAAAAGTCTTTCTCCCCCCCATTAATTCCCTGTGCTAATCTCAGCTCCCTCTGGGCCTTGGCTTCTCTCACTTTCTGGTCACCTCCCTGGACCATCTTGCATATTCCTCCCTGTCCTCTTCCTTCCCCATCCTCCTAAACCTCTGGTGCGCCACTTGTTTTGCCCTCACCACCTCCACAACCTCTCTGTTCAACCAGCATGGTTTCCTTGCTCTGCTCCTGTTACTCTGTGCCTTGGTGCAGGCTTCTGTTGCCTCTGTAACCCCCTGTTTAATAATATCTCATTTCTGCTCCACGTCCACCGCCTGCCTTATGCCCTCCAGTTTTCCTTTCAGTACTTCCTGCATCCTCCCAAAGTCTGCCCCTCTGAAGTTTACCACCCGAGTAACTGATTTCTCTGGCTCCCCGCACATCGTGATATTAAACCACACCATTTGGTGATCGCTGTCGGCTAGTGGGTCATTTATTTATTTATTCATTTATTTATTTATTTTGAAAGTCGGATTTACAATCTTTGAGTCAGGGACTCATTTACAAAGGCATCTCGTTGCAGGGAGGGTAAACATGGTTACAGTGTGAGATACAACAGTGGTAACATACAGGTGCAATACAGATAACAACAAGAACACAATACAACAGTGGTTTACAGGATAAAGTTACATGCAGTAAATAGCAATCGTATAAAAAAAGGGGTGGGGGGGAAGCAGTCCAATGGACATTGTCAAGGCTATGGGCAAGAAATGGGGAGGGACCCCAACATTAGGTTGATTAAGGGCAACTACAGCTTCGGGTGCCAAAAAGGTGGTTACGGACAGCAACTTTGAAGGGACCTATTTTGGTAGACTTAGTCACAGAGAGTGGGAGGGAGTTGAACCATGTGGGGGCACGGTAGTGGAAGGACCTTTGGGCTGGGGAGGTCTTGGTATGGGGAACCAGAAAGCTGGCCTTAACTGAGCTATGAGTGGCAACGGATGGGGATGCAAGCCGCAGGGATGCGGTGACCCCTTGGGGGGAGAGTCCTAACAGGGATTTTTTGGCAACTAAGCAGGTTTGGTAGCGCAGGTGCTCTTCCAAGGTGAGCAGGTTGGCGGTTGAATACAGCAGACAAGTATGGGTGTGGAGGGATGCACCAGTCAGGAGCCTGCAGGCCTTGTTTATCAAGGTCTGGATTCTGGTGAGGGCGGTATTGTCGGCCGCAGCATAGATAGGTAGGCCGTAGTCCACTAGGGACAGGATGGAGGAGTTGATGGCCAGTCGGAGAGCGGTTTGGGGAAGGCAATCTTTGTGGTGATAGAGAAGGTCAATCCAGGAGTTTATGGCTGAGGACAGGGTATTGATGTGGGTGTGGAATGTAAGAGCCAAGTCGAAGGTGATGCCCAGGTACTTGTAGGATGACACCTGCTCGAGGGGGTGAGCATTACTGGGGAGAATGCAGAGGGGGGCATTTTTGACCTTATTCTGGTGAGGTGAAAAAAGCATAGATTTGTTTTATTTGAGGTTAATGACCAGCCAGTGGTCAAGGAACCACTTTTCAGCTTGGTTGAATGTGTGCTGCATGGATTCCTGTAGAGATGCGGGGTCAGGGTGGGAGGCAAGGAGAACCGCATCATCAGCATAGAGTACCATATTGCCCAAGCAGGAGCTGGGAAGGGTATTGAGAAATAGGCTGAACAGAATGGGGCCCAGGATGGAACCCTGGGGGAACCCCGAGCGAATGGGCAGGGTATTGGACAGGGTGCCGTTTACCTTCATAAACTGTGATCTGGCAGAGAGGTAACTGGTGAACTAAGCCAGTGGGCAGGGAGAAGCCAAGTTGGTGGAGGGAGTCAAGTAGGAGGGGGTGACAGACAGTGTCAAAGGCCTTGGAGAGGTCAACGAACACTGCACCCGCAACATGATCAGAGTCGAGAGCAGAGTGGAGGTGCTGGGAGAACTCCAGGAGGGCTGTAGTAGTGCTGTATGCAGGGCGGAATCCATGTTGTTCTGGACACAGCAGGTCTTATTTGGCCAGATACTCGGAGAGCTGAATGGACACTATTTTTTCTAGAGCTTTGGAGAGAGGGGGGAGAATGGAGATGGGCCTGAAATTGTTAGGGGAGGTTCTATCTCCACTCTTATGGATGGGGTGATTTCTGCAATTTTCCAGGCACTGGGAAATTGACCAAGATATAGTGACCGGTTTAAAAGTTTGGTGAGGGTGAGAGGGGCTAGTACAGTATCTAGGACTAATCGGAGAATCCTGGAGTCCAGGGGATCACAGCTGGGGTTGTTGCTAGCTAAGGCTTTTTGCAGATGAGGCCTGGCTTCAAGGGGTGTTATGGCATGCAGGTAGAAAGGGGGGCAATCCGAGGTGGGGAGGTGGAGGCAGGGATAGGGTCGAAAAAGTAGTTGGGAATGACAGAGCTTAGATCTGAGAAAGCCATATTGAGACACTCAGCTATGCGGGGAGGATCAGTAATGATGGTACCGTCTATGGAGAGTAGTGATGGTGGGGGGTCTTTCCATTGAGCTCTTTCGTATTGTCCCAAAAGGCATGGGATGAGCCACAAGTGGATTCAAGGGTGGCTTGATAATATTTGGCCTTAGCCTACCTTATAGCCCAGGTGCACTTGTTACGTGCTGCATTATAGGCTTGTCTGTCACCCAGTTTGCCTGTCTCGACAGCAATATGCCATAGATCATCTCTTTGTTTCAGTGTTTGGATGAGGGATGGGGAGATCCATGGGTCGTTGTGTTTCTTGGTACGGATTCTGGTCAGGGGGGTGAAATGATCGCAGGCCTTTCTGAAGGCACTGGAGAAATAGGCTAGGGCAGAGTCAATATCCATTGCGAGTAGGACTGAGGACCAGTCAAGCTGGGCTAGGTGCATTTTTAGCTTTCTGAGACCCCCGGGGTGAAAGTGCCGGCACGAGGTGACCTGGGACACTGGTTTTGGTGTGGGGGATGACCAGTGGCAGAGGACAGGAGAGTGGTCACTAAGAGAGTCTGGTAGTACATTAATATCCCTGATTTTATGGGCGCGGTTCGACAGAAGTACATCTAGGAGGGTGCTGGAGCCACCTGACTGGTTAAATCTAGTGGGTGAGGTAACTAGTTGGGTCATATCTAGGGCAGCAAAGGAGTCCCTGATATGGGGAGCAGTGGTAGTCAGCCAACTGACATTAAGGTCACCTAGGATGAGCTGCTCCACCTTGTGCGGGAGTGTGGTGAAGTAATCAATGAGGGAGTGGACAGCTGGTCTCTGGTCCCTTGGGGGTATGTAAGAGACTGTGAGAAAAAGAGGGCCCCTGGCTGGGTCAGGGGTAACCTTGAGGGTGAGGGCTTGGGCACTAAAACTGAGCTTGGCGGCAGGAAGAGCATGGTCTAAAAGTGTGTCATGCATAAAGACTGCACACCCGCCACCACGTTTGCCTATACAGTCTTCCCTGAACAGAGTGTAGCCAGGGAGGGAGATAACCCAGTTATGAGTTTTTCTCGAGAGTCAGGTCTCGACTAGTGCTATAACATCAGGATGGTGTTGTACAGCCCAGCACTGGAGAGCGGCGGAATTTTTAGGAGGTTGCAAATATTCATGGATGCAATGCTGAGGCCAGTACTAGAGTGGGGTATGGGGTGGCTAGTTGACAATGGCCCGGGGTTGGGGTGTATGTTCCCGGAGAGCAGAAGGAGTAGAGCACTTAATCTGATGAGCGGTCTGTGGTGACCAGGACCCTTAGCCAGGTACCGATGAGAGGTCCTACTAGTGGGGTACAAGGGATGGTTAGGAGCGGAGGGCAGGTATGGCAAGGAAGGGTGGGCCAGGTGTCCCTGGGGAGGGGGATTGGTTGGAGGTGGATGCTGTGGAAAATAGGGGTGTCCAGGGTGGGGGTTGGCTGCTGTAGGGTGGTAGAGGGGTGGGACTCAGGATGGAGGGCAGGGGGCAGGATGGGACGTGGGCAGAGCAAGAAAGGTAACCATGAGTAGGCTGAGTGTGATAGCCGTGGTGCCCATTGCTATTTCTTATTGGGGGCTAAGGGGAATAACTGACCTTCAGTGAGGGTGACTGCCGCTGTGGAGTAGTTTTTTTTTTCTTCTTCAGAGTACAATATGCTAAAGGTGAGAACAAGACAGGGGATAATGATGATTAGAACAAGAAAAGGCATAGGCAAGGTTGGAGGATTAATAGGAAAAATAAGATGCCTCTAGTGGCAGATCGGTATAAACTGCAAATGGAAAAATGGGCACAGAGAGGGAGAGAATGGCTATGGGAGTGGCTGGTATTAAGCACCAGCAGTGTCACCAGTATACAGAGGAAAAGGCGAGTGGGGTTGGTGGGGGCAGATGGGAGAAACAGCAATTCAGCAGTTAGACAAAGCAGTTTTTAACTTCAAACTTTGTTAATACTTAAACAGCTTAAGGCAGTTGAAACTCTCCAAAAATGCTATAGTTTCCTACTCTTAACTATTCAAAGAAGGGGTTGTAGTTCCCTACACTAACAATTCAAATTCAGTAGTGGGCACAAAGACACATCACAGATTTAGTTGCAGAGGTTAGGAAAAAAGAAATTTAGGCAGCAGACAGATGAGCTCCAAGGGGCTGTGCCAAGCAGTTCAAAACTCCAGGAGCTGAAGCCAGTCTGGGAGAGACAGAGTGCTGAATCTGCCTATAATTTCAGGCACCATCCACCAACTGGGTTCTCGGCTAGCAAGCTGGACTGGAGCTGCTTTCCTGAAGTGTACCTGGAATCTTGCTCTTGAGGGCAGGCTGGGGAGCACCCTGAGGCTGGCTGTGCTCAGCACCAGACTGCTAGTGCAGAAGATGGAATCCCCCTCAGGGAATCCTGGAATCTTGCTCTTGAGGGCAGGCTGGGGAGCACCCTCCAGCTGGCTGCGCTCAGCACTAGACCGCTAGTGCAGAAGATGGAATTTATTATTATTTCCCCTCACTGCCTCCCCATTCGACAATATCAGATGTAAAGGGTTCTTTAGCCTAGTAGGTACATTAACCAACTGTGTCAGGAGACCCTCCTGGATTGTGTCCAGAAACACTTGCTCCCTAGCTCTGGAGGTGACCTTAATGCTCCAGTCAACCCCCAGCAAGCTGAAATCCCCCACAATGACCACCTTCCTTTTTCTACATACTTTTCTGATTTGTCTCGCAAACTCCCTGTCAAGCTTCTCAGACTGGGACAGCGGCCTGTATACCACCCCAAACCTCACTTTCCTAACCCTTGAGTCTAGGAGCTGCAGCCAGATTGCCTCTGTTCTCCTTTCTTCTCCCTCGTCCCTTGTGCATTTGATCCCGTCCCTCACATAAACTGCCACCCCCCCTCCTTACAGTCCTTCCTGTATAATTTGTATCCTGGGATTGCCAGATCCCAGTCTTGGTGCTCAGTTGCTCACGTTTCTGTGACAGCTGCAACATCCACCCTCCACACTGCTAAGCGTGCCTGTAGCTCAGCAGATTTGTTTCCTAGGCTTCTTGTATTCAATGAGACCACCCTCCATAATGCACCCTACCCTTAACTAACCTCCACTCCCTCCACTCCCTTCTACTCCCTTCCTTTTTTGGCTGCCCTGAGTCCTTCCCTGCTAGCCTGGGGGTAGGCTGTGACTCCACTCTGTCGGATACCCACCTACCTGCTGTCCACTGCCACCCCATCTAGTTTGAACTTATTTTGCTTCTGTAAGCACACCCCCTGACGAAGGCGAATTGTCGCCGCCTGGGGATCAAGTTATAGCTTTGGCTTTTGCCAAATAAATGTCTACTTGCTGATACTTGTGTTGTGGCTAACTATTCTGTGGGGTGCAGTGATTCACTGGACTTGGTCTAGTTTAAATCCACCCTTGTTGCAATATACCCCCCAGTCCTTGCTTTAATACCTCCTTGCCCTCCCCACTCAGGTACAGCAGGTAGTAGCCCATTTCTGGGTTGCTTCTGCCCAGATGCATAACTTTGCACTTTTTCTTGTTAAATTTTAACTGCCACAAGTTGGACCAGTGTTCTGGCCTGAGTAAGTCACTTTTCATTTGCTCTACCCCCTGTGCAGTGTCCACCCTGTTGCAGAGCTTTGTGTCATCTGCAAAGGGGCACACCTTCCCGCTCAACTCCTCTCTGATATCTTAGTTAAAGATACTAAAGAGTAATGGTCCGAGGATGGACCCCTGTGGCACCCCACTTGTCACCTTCCTATCCCCTGATGCTGCCCCATTTACTGTCACAGACTGAGTTCTCTGTTCAAGCCAGCTACTCACCCATGCTACCACTTCCTGCCCCACTCCTGTATGGTCGAGTTTGTTTAGCAGCCTTCTGTCTGGTACAGAGTCAAAGACCCTGCTAAAGTCAGGGTAGATAACATCAACAGCCCCCCCCCCCCCCGGTCCACAGCCCTAGTAACCGAGTCAAAGAATTCAATCAGGTTAGTCTGGCAGGACCTTCCCATTGTGAAGCCGTGCTGCTTGGCATCCAGTTGTCCAGATTCCTCAAGAAATGCTAGTATCCTTTCTTTGAGCAGCGACTCCATCATCTTACCCACCACTGAGGTGCGGCTGACCGGGCGGTAGTTTCCTGTCTCCTCACTGCTACCACTCTTGTGTATGGGGACCACTACAGCCCTTTTCCAGTCCTGGGGAACTGTTCCTTCTCTCAAGGATCTGCTAAAAAGATCTGCTAGTGGTAATATTCCGAAATTGTCCCTGCCAAATTCTTAGATGTGTCACTGTCGCATTCTGAGATTTAGTGTCCCCACCACACTGCTCATCCCTACCACATGACAAGATTACATGACCCCCCCCCCCAGCATTCTGAAATTGTGCACCACCTCGACATTCCGTAGCACTGTCCAGCACTGCAGTTCCAGAACCACTTCCTGCTGCATTCTAAACTACAGGACCATGCATCTGAATATTCTGCCAGTGCATGCACTGCACTCAACCCTGTATCAGTTTATTTTTTTTCAAATGATTACTACAACTACTGTTTCTTAAACTTTGGAAAATAAGTCCCACAATGTTGCTGACAGGGAGGATTTGGCTGTGAGTTCTGGTTATGTCATCATCAGTAGCTCTTCGCACTAAAACTGACTTATTTGAACAGGGAGTGAAATCAGGGTTACAAAATGGCTTGCAACTTTTTAAAAGAAGTAATGTATTTTATTTTTTATTTATTTCATTTGTAATTTTTGCCCAGGAAAGCCACGCTAACTTGTTTCCAGGTGTGACTGGGGGACGTTGTATGGACTTGTTTTATTGACTTACAGATCAAATGTTTGGTATGAGGCTTACTGAGGACATGCTGAATCTAAGTTTGCAATGTAGCATTTAAAGCCAGATTCCCTATTTAACACCACCCTATCTTAGTGAAGTACTGACACCTTACTATTCCCATGGCCCAAACACAGTTTGCAAGGCAAGTTAATAGGGCCATCACTGAGTGTCTCCCATGGTATTAGAGACTAAACATGAACTTTGGGTGAGAAAACCATGACACAAAGATCAGTGGTTCCGGCTGCCCAAACCTTAAGAGAGGGGTCTCCTACACCATAACAGACACTCGGCAGAGGCCCTATTAACTTACAGTATATGGTTAGAGCTTATTGTGTATGTAAAGCAGTCCCTTCAAAAAGGTTGTCGTGCATGTTCAAAGTTGTTGTGCACATTCTAAAGATGTTGTCGTGCATGCTCGATCATTAACTCAGCTGGGTCTCCCCTAACACTCACTCTCGATGCATTCTGTTTCTCTACAGAGCTCCGCTGACTTACACAGTGTTGTCCCTCCTCGCGGTTACTCACGCCACTTTCACTTTCTCAGCAGCACTGCTCACTCACACGAGGGTAGCGTCCCACTCATTAACAAAAAAAAATAAATTTCAGAAACCGTATACTGTAACAAATAAAATACAGGCAACTATACAAAACTTGCCCCGTGTTTCCATTTTGGGATTGTTGAGATAACAGCTGGACCTCTTAAGCTTCGCTCTCGAGGTCCATATATGCTGGTATCTCAACCCCTCGATGGAAACATAGGCTCGTTGTGTATGGTTGCCCACATATTATTCCTTATATTATAAATAACTTGAGTTTGTTAGAGTGATGTATGACAAGTGTCAAGTCTTTCTTTTTATTTCACAGTTAAATAAAGGTCATCCTCCCCATAGCTCTGAAGTGGAATGGGCCGCTTCTAAGGTTCCTGCATGAGAGACACAGTATGCAGGATAAGCAGTACAGGGGCTGTGTGCACTGATTGGCTAAATGATTTAAGTGCTTTATAATTTTCCAAAAAAGGGACTCCCTGTTGTTCCTCCATCTGAAGTTTTTATTTTTACAATTTATTAATCCAAGACAACCCAAATGATAGGCATCATCTCGCAGTGGGTTCCACCTTTCTTTCTTTTTTTTTTTTTATCCCCTACTCTCTTGGCATGGTGGGACTTCTTCTGGGTATCCCTAGACCGAGCTCCCCTAATCCCTTCCCGGGTAACCACCATGGTGCCGCTTGGACTTACCTCCATGCTGCCTCGGCCTACCCCCCCGGGCGGGGAGGAGGGAGGAGGTACCGCACTTACGCCCCCTCCAGTCCATTAGTCTTTGTCAGGTGGTCCGGCTGCGGCGACCATTGGTGGCCTGGTTATGGGTTATCTGGGGCAGTCGGGACCCATCTACGTCCTCCACGCCAGGCGCCTTTTTCCGTTTTCTGTCCCCCACAGGACGGAGGCACTCTGGAAACCTGGGAACAGCGCGCACTGCGTCTTGCTGTGATTTGACCCGTCCTCCCACCTAATCGCGGTCCCACCACCCACCCGTGGCCACCCAGGTGGCGGTCGAGCTATGGACAGGCATCCCTCCTCCCCAGAGGAGGATAGCAGCCGTTGGACGCCGATCCTCCCCTGCCGCCTCCAGCTACCCGAGTCCGCTTCCCGAACCCGGGTCGCTGATCTCGCAAACTGAAATCCAACCGCTGCGTCGGCGGGCCGGCCTCGGGATTCCACCTTTCTAACTCCATGGTACAGCGGCTTATGACAGCAGCACAGGAAGGTCACGTGGCATGCTCAAGGGCACACAGACAGCCATGGCTTTACTGAGATTTGGTAGACCTAGGATCTTCTGGCTCACCAATCACTGCAGTCCACTACCTCCATTCAACATGAAGAATTAGTACTGCAAAAAGTCGAGCAAATCTGCACTATTTTAGCTTATCTTGCTCACTCATCCAACCGGCATTTCTTGTGGCGAGCAAGTACGTTAACCTGCACAGATTGGCAGAGCTCACAGTGCCCGACATTGTGGTCTGGTCTCAAGCACTCCAGGCACACCAGGCAGACATCTTGTTGTAGCACACGTGGCATGTGAAGCCAGGTTTTGGCACCCTCTCAAGCACAGCCCAACCCTGAGCAACCTGGGTTGTCTAAATGACTTCCAGAGTACACTTAAAGACAAATAAAAAAAAAAAAAAAATCTAGCCATAAGAAGTAGTTGAAGGCACTGCTGAAAGCTATTTTACCAAAAAAAGCCAAAATGCAAGACAGCAGCTGGAGAGGGTAGACCTTACTTTTTCAGCAGAAAGTAAGACCTGTAGCATGGAAGGGTGAGGGTACGAGAGGAAGGGCACGAGACAGAGCTCTAGCCAATGGGCTTTCTGACGACTTAGATGCTCAGCTGAATTGTACTAGTGTGGCTAAGTGGAATGGATTCAAGTAGTAATAACCATCTGTTTCAGTCACAGGTTTCATTGTCTACTTGATTGCAGATACAGACCCCAATATCAAGGGAGACTGAGATTGTGATAGCAATGGTGGTGGGGAGAGGCTGAAGGGAAGAGCGAGCGTGAGAGAAAGGCATTTTCCTTTGAGTACCAAGAGGGATATAATCTCATGGCATTGCAATTTGAAGGATAAAAAGAAAGGCTGTGCACCTGCTCTTTCATGAGTCGAACACCCAACACATTCTTCAAACTATAATCCCTATAGTTTCCCTGTTCCAGGAGATGGCTTTGAACCTTTAACAGCCACAGCCCTGGCTGAAGATTAAAGATATTTCTGTCTTTTTTTTTTTTTTTCAGGTTTTTTTTCCCTCTTGTTTTTATATGCAGGAAATTGCTGAGACTTGTTGGATGCTGATTCAGTGAAGACAACATTAAAGCTGGCAGCATAAAAAGCTGGTCTCTATGATACACACACACACACATATACACACATGTACACACACATACATACACACACACACACACACATACATACACACACACACACAGGTAGGAGGTGTACAACAGTAAAACAAAATAAAAAAAATAATAATTACTGCTCCAAAGGGGAAAAGACACTAAAGTAAAACATGTATAAAGAACAATAATTTCCGGCCTTTCCCAGTCTCATCTACGGTAAGAGGTACAACAGGACACTCAGAAAACATCTGCCTCTGTATTAGTACAAGCATCTGTATAGCTTTCATCAGAGCATCATATGCATGTTAAAACTTCAGGCATTTAGTCCGAGACCTATTTGATCTTCAAACCAGCTGTTCCTCTGTTTTTTTTTTTCCCCAAAAGAATGTTTAAAATACCTTACAGGAGTGGGAGTTTGTTTACCAGAAGAATAAAGGGCAGTAAATGCAAGTGTTGCATAGTGAGTATATGTTACTGCACACTTTAGCCTCCCACCACCATATACAGAATAATAGATAGGGAAAACTACATTCCATGAAGGGATTGTGGTGGTGACATCGTTTATAGTTACCCCATCAACAGTCAGTGTTTATGAACTTTTGCACAGCTGGTTCTCCAGTTTGAACTGCTGTCAGGGGATGGGCACAAACAATGGGAAACTACAAGGTAAATAAAACTTACTTTTATAAAATTCCTTTTGAGATAAAATATGAGAAAATGCCAGTTCCATGTGTAACTGCTACCATTCTACAGATGTGAGCCATTATTTTTGACATTTGATCGGCAGTACACCAGCAGAATAATGTCACAAAAACAGATTGAACAGCAATAGGAAACTATCCCTTTGCTATTCAAAAAACATGACCATCTGTATACTATTTGTTGTTATTACAGTTTTTATAGCACGACTAGGCCAACCGAAAAGCAACATCTTGTTTTTTGTGGGACCCTGCTTCTGTTCAGTTTTACAGTCGGGAGTGACTAGATAACAGGAAGATTAAGGGACTCAGTTTAGGAAGGCACTGGGATCCTGTGGTTACAACACTGAATTGGGAAATGGGCACTGTCTGGTTAGAAGTCCACCACAGTAAGGGTCAGTCCAGTGACATGGCGGTAGTGTTACCACCTATACCTACACACTAACTTTGCTATTTTCTCTCTTAGATATTTCCTGAAGAAGACCCAAGTCGAAACATCAATTTTGAACTCTATTATTAGCATGCATTTAATATTACCATTTTATTTCGCTTTCAGGCCACATGCTGACGCAGCACCTTGTTTTTGGTTTTACCACCTACTACATCGGGCATGGGAGCGCATTCAGGCCTGGGAGTGAATTTGAGTCACCAGAGGTTGGCGGGGGATGAGGGAGAGGATCGAGTGTCTGGAGGACTGCTATAGTCTCCCAGGGAGGGAGGCACCTCCCACAATATGCCTGACACCTAGCAGTAGCTGGATGTCATGGCAGTCAGGAGGTCGAGAAGGGCATGGGACATCAACAAGGTATGCTGCATCATTAAACTTTGATGCCCCAAGGGGAAAAATGGAGAAAAAAAAATAACAAACCTGCTGAAGTGGGATGAATGACAGCTCTCCGGCATGCCTGGTACCACCAGCAGGGCACTGTACTGGGTCCTGCTCAGGAGCACCATGGGCAATCCCCCCGACCCCATCATGAAGGGCAAGTCATGGGGCACAAGGGTAAGTTCCAGAGATAGTGGGTGACTGCACTGGGGAGGGCTGTCTGGATGGGGGCAGGCAAGAAAAAGGGGACAAAATACAATAATAAAAAAAAAGTAGCACCACTGCATCCGCTGCCTCAGAGTATAGCTGTGGAACTGCATAAAGAGAAGAAATTCACTTGTAACTGTTGAGCTTTAAGAGTTTCTTCTCTCTACAGAGCCACACTCTTAATTTTTTCTTCTAGCTCTTATATGTGGAAAATAATGTTGATGTTTAGGGGCTTCACATCATCTTTCTAAGAGAAAAGGAACCCTGGGGTCCAGGTTTTAAGAACTGTAACAAGTACAAGGTGGGGTCTGATGACAGAGGAGAGGACTCATGTGGCTTCTCCTCCCAAGGTTTCTCTGCTGACTTCAAACAATCGATGCTGGGTAAAGTCCCTGGGCTCAAGTACAGCTGGCCCCCCAAGATGAAATGTTAATGTCAGCAAGCTTCAAATAATGCCACCTAGTCTTCAGTGCCTTGGTGTCCGTGGCCCCAGAATGCTCACAGAATTTGGTGTCATGATCAAGTTCAAGGCACTTAAGAAAATAGGAATGCAGGTCTGAGCATTTAATATTTATTTAAACTGGTAATCATATTAGCAATAATGCAATTTTTCACAGCGACCAGTAGATAAAAATACATTAATTACTTAAAACATACACAACTGGAATCCAACAACAACATTCAAAATCTGGATTTAAATGAGGACAATGGTGCACCACTCATAACAGGCAGAGGTAAGTTGTTGTAAAGAGTAATCACTTTGTATTTAAAAGATCTCTGGCCAAACGTCGAGCTGAAATGAGGAATGGAAAAAAACACATTTGTTTTGAGACCTGGTGGAGAACATGTTAGTGCATCTAGGGAATTTCTCACTTAAAGTGTTTGGCATAAGGTCAAGGACAATTTTATGCAAAAAGATCACAGCTTTGAATTCAACCCACTGTTTGAATGGAAGACATGTCACTGAAATATACAACTAGCAATGGTGAGTTTATCCCCTCAACCCAGTAGCAAGCTTACATATGTAGTTGTTAAGTATGTTTAATCTATTGAATAGATTATCAGTCAAACAGAGATACAAAATGCTACCATAATCAAACACTGATAACTGCTGACTATTTGCCAGTAACATGCCCAATTTGTTGTGTATTATTTTGATAAGCAGGGCAACATGAAGGTCAAATGAAAAAAAAAGTATCCAGAATAATTCCCAGATAACAGACGCTATCCACGCAATCAATGGGGAGTCCATTAAATCAAAACATTTGAATACCACACAACAGTGGTTTACTGGGACAGGAAAAAAACATGATTTTTTTTTAATTAAAAAGTAACTCGAGAGACAAAAACAGTTATGAATATGATTAAAATCACTTTGAAGGTTTTTTGTAAACAAAAATCTTTATCAGAACTAAACAAAACAGCACTGTCTGCATACAAAATGAACTTAAATGAAATACAAACCAAATGCACAGAATTAAAAAATATAGAAAATAATAAAGGGCCTAATATGGAGCCCTGAGGGACTATACAACATATATCCTTACATTGTGGAGTCCCTTAGGGCTCCACATTAGGAGCATTACATGATAGGTTTACACCTGTCACACTTCCTAGAACCAGGACCCCCAGGGATCCATTCTCTTTGGAAGGAAAGTACAGTTACGTCAGACCTTACCATAACAGTAGATCTTCAAGAGAGGCTTGCAGTAGGTAATAACTGTTAGGACTGAGCCGCCAGCCGCTAGGACCACACGGAAAATTTTAGCTAGCAGTATGTAGCGGGGTATCACCCCCAACATCACGAGACTGGTGTTGGCCAGATGCCATATAAAGGTCGGTCCCCACACTCACCCTCCAGGTCTCCCACCAGAGACCTGAAAAGGTGCGACAGGAGAAAGGAGTGGGCTCCTGGAACCAAGAGAGAGGCTAAAAAAGAACAGCAGCGGGGGAAGGAGGGAAAAGCTTAACTTCTGCAAGAGCCTCTCTCAAAGATCTACTGTTATGGTAAGTTCTTACGTAACTGTACTATCTTACTTCGAGAGTGCTCTTGCAGTAGGTAATAACTGTTAGGACTGAGTCCCAAGCAGTTTATGTGAGATGCAGGCTGACCACAGGAGGTAGGAAAGGTCTGCAAGTAGGCGCAAAATTAAGGCAGGAGGCCCTGAAGGATGGCTAGTTCAAAGCCTGCCCTGCGCCTAGAGGCGATGTCCACACTGTAATGTTTAATGAAGGTATGGACAGAGCTCCAAGTGGCTGCCACACAAATGTCCGTGGCAGAAGCATTCCTGAAACAAGCAGTAGATGCAGCCATGCCTCTGGTTGAGTGCCCTGTAACTTCCCCTGGAAGTGGCTTGTTATACTTCTGATAGCAAAACAAAAAAACAGTCTGTCAATCACTTGGATAAACATTGTTTGGAAACTGCTGCACTCTCTCTTTTGGGTGCAAAGGAAGTGAAAAGCTGATCTGTCTTAAGGACTGACTTCATACGATTTGTATAGTAACACACAATTCTGTGCACATCCAAAGTGTGCAGAATTGCCTCCCCTTGATTGGAATATTCAGAGTAATACACTGTCAAGTGTATAGTCTGATTTTATGTAAACTCAGAAACTACCTTCAGTAGAAATTTTGAATCTGTATGCAGATCCACCCGATCTCTGTGAAAAATCAAATAAGGCTCCTTACACTAAGAGCCTGAAGCTCAGAAATCCTTCAAGCAGAAGTAATGGCAACTAAAAAGAGTGCTTTCCTAGACAGATAGCGCAGGTTGCAACTCATGGTTGTTTCAAAGGGAGGCAGAGTGAGTTTCTCGAGAACAAAGTTCAGATTCCATGGAGGAACAGGGTTCCACGCTGGGGAATTCAAATGGAGTATCCCCTTCAGAAATGTTCAGGAGACCTCCAACTGAGCCAAGGTTTTGCCGTCCACCAGGGTGTGGTAGGTAGAAATGGCAGACAAGTGGACCTTCAGTGAAGAATAGCTGAGCCCAAGGTCTGAAATGTGCAACTGGTACACCATGACCTGTGGGACAGGGCAGGAAAATGGATCCCAACCCTTATAGGTTGTCCAAATGAAAAAGCGTTTCCACTTCATAGCACAAGTAGTTCTTATAGATGGCTTTTGGGCCTCCACAAGACTTGAGCAACTCTGGAAGAGACTCCAAAGCACGGGGCAGCTATGTCAGAAGGTGCCACGTGTGAAGGTGAAGGGAATTGAGCCCTGGATGAACCAGCCTGTCCTGCTCCTGGGTCAGAAGGTCTTGGCAGAGGGGTAGAGGAACCAGAGGCTCCACTGCTAACTGCTGGAGCACAGGGATCCAAATTTGGTGAGGCCAATAAGGGGCGATCAGAGTCATGTGATCCCTTCCGCCCATAACTTCAGGAGTATCCTCTGCAGGAGCGGAAAGGGAGGGAAGGCGTACAAGAACCTCCCTGTCCAGCAAAGAGACAGTACATCTTGCCAGAAAGCACCAGGCCCAGGAACGAGTGAGCAGAAACTGGGTAGTTTTGCGCTGTATGGGGAAGCGAACAGATCCAGATCTGGGCAACCCCAGAGCTCGAAGATTTCTTCGGCCACCATCTGACTCAGTTCCCACTCATGGGCTCTTGCTTGGGTGCAGCTGAGATTGTCTGCTAGGACATTCTGAATGCCCAGGACGTGCACTGCCATGAGCAGGAGGCGGTGCTGGACTGCCCAGTTCCACACATGCATTGCTTCCCTGCACAGGGGATATGAACACGTACCTTCTTGTTTGTTGAGGTACAAGACCACACACATGTTGTCTGACTGGACAAGCAGTGTGCCTGGGAGGAGAAGGGACTGGAATGCCTGAAGGGCATACAACACTGCTGTCAACTCTAGCACATTGATGTGTGGAGAGAGCTCCCTCTGAGACCAAGATGCCTGAGTCTTGCAGTCTCCCAGATGGGCTCCCCAGCCCTGACCTGAGGCATCCATGGTCAGGGTCTGGGTTGGAGCAGCAGGCTGAAGTGGAATGCCTCAGCAGTTGTTGTTAAGGTCCTACCACCAGAGGAGATCTGCCGCATGGGATTGGACACCACAAACCTGCTGTCCAGGTCATCCAATCTCTGATCCCACTGAACACGGAGGGTCCACTGTGAGACTTACATGTGAAGCCTGGCTAATGGAACAGTGGGGATGACCGCTGCCATAAGACCCAGGAGATGCAAAACTGCCCTGGCCATTACCCAGTGGCTGGAGGCCACATGCCTGGCCTGCTGCTGCAGCATTTCCACCCTGTCCAATGGGAGGAAAACGTGACCCTGGGATGTATCCAGCACTACCCCAATAAATTGGAGGCGCTGAGAAGGGATAAGGTGAGACTTGGGGTAGTTCACCATAATACTCAACTGATGGAAAAGGTCCAGGGTTGCAGACAGAGAGGCTACCAAGCTGTCCGTCATTGGCCTGACAGAAAGTCAGTCGTTGAGGTACGGAAACACGTAATGGCCCTGATGACGCAAAACTGCTGCCACTACCGCTAGGCACTTGGTAAAAACCATGGGTGCCAAGGACAGGCCAAAGGGGAGAGCTTTGTAAGGCAAACCTGAGGAAGCAAAAAGTCTGATGCCCAGGGAAATCACCAAATGGTTCAAAGGAATTCAGAATATATTGGTGGAGCGTGCCAGGTTTTGAGTACGTAGAAATCCAACAAAAGAGGGTCTGGCCTGCTCAAGCAAAATAATGCTTCTACACACAGCATTTGGTAATTTGGTATTTCTTTTATTGAATAGTCCCAATGTTTTGCCTAATAATAGGCTTCTTCTGGGGAACTGTAAAAAAGATTTCAAACATTTTCATAATGAGCATATTCCATTCTTATGCTTAAAAATAAATTAATTCATTCCTTTAACAGTAATGCCCATCAAATGCCACCAACTTGAGTGCATGAAATTATATAAGTGCCTTACTTTTTATCAAAGCCAGCAAAGGCCAAGTATCTGCCACACCTTCTTAAACTTTATCTCTTATGAGTATCCACTTAAAACAAAAGAAAAAAAACGTGTTTTTGAACTAAAATAGCTGATATGCATTATGATATAATACATATCAGCTATTTTTGTTCAAAAACACATTGTATAATTTCATGCACACAAGTTGGTGGCATTTGATGGGCATTACTGTTAAAGGAATGAATTAATTTATTTTTAAGCAGATTATAAGAAAAATTTCTCACATGGATTGTGTACTTTTGGTTTATAATGATTATAAGGCAAATGCAGTTTTTTGACTTGCAGAGTCCAGTTATGAAAGATATTATTTATGAATTTTTTTTCCCCATAAGAATGGAATATACTCATTATGAAATTGTTTGAAATCTTTTTACAGTTCCCCAGAAGAAGCCTATTATTAGGTGAAACGTTGGGACTATTCAATAAAAATAATACCGAATTACCAAATACTCTGTGTAGAAGCATTATTTTGCTCGAGCAGACCAGACCCTCTTTTGTTGGAAACCTGAGGAAGCAGCAGTGGGCAGGGAAGACTGGGATATGCAGGTAGGCATCCTGCATGTTCAGCGCACAGAGCCACCGTCCCTGGTGGAGCAGTGGCAACAGACCTGAGACAGTCAACATGTGAAATCTCTTGTACTCTACATACAGATTGAGTATACTGAGGTCCAATATTGGCTGAAGGTCTCCCATCTTTCTGGGGACCAGGAAGACGTGGGAGTAATATCCCCTTCCGATCTGGCCCTGAGGAACGGGCTGTATGACGGATTTTCTCAGCAGAGCCTCGATTTCTTCTCAGATGAGCAGAATGTGACCTTTTGAGTACTGCGAATGACCTGGAGGATTTTCTGGAGGCCTCTCTAGAAAGTCCAGTGTGTGACCTTGAGCTATGAGCTGAAGGACCCACGAGTCTGCCGTGATCGTCTCCCACCCCGCCAGGTCACTGGTGAATCTGCCCCCTACTGGCTCCTCCGGACCCAGTGGAGGATGGGGGGGGGCAAGCCATGAGTCAGGAGGCAGTGGGAGGGTTGACATGTGCCACCCCAGGAGCTCTCTGGGACTTGGCTGGAGGGGTGGAGGCTGAGGAAGTAGCCCGACATTTGATCTGACGTCTGACAGGCTGCTGCCTGTTTTGGTGCCTTTGATGGTGATGAAATGGCTGCTTAGGCTTAGTATTAGACTAGTACAGAGACTGCACTGAGTATAAGGCTTTGCCACTCACTTGTAATTCAGTCAGAATGTCCTTGACGTCTCTCCCAAAGAGGACAGAGCCTCAGAAAGTGGCATTCAGGACTGAGTTCTGAACATCCTGGGTGAATCCAGAGACCCGCAACCAGGAGTATCTATGTAGGCAAACAGCCATGGCAGTGCTCTGAACTGAAGCACTGACAGCGTTGTAAATGGCTCGCAAGGCATGGCGGCAGGTAATCTCTGCCATTCTGACTATCTGTTTGATGTCAGTCCTGGCTTCAGTAGCAGGCAAGGCCTCAAATTGAGATTTGAGCTGCCCTAGCATAGTCTTTTGATAAAGAATCGTATGGCTCAGATAATTCAGAGCCCGCATAGCCAGAGTAGAGGACAAGTAAAACTTGCGTCCTAACTGGTCCAGCTGCCTTGACTCCTTATCTGGAGGCGAGGTACTCATGTATTTGGGCTTAGTGGTGTGGTCACATGCTGCATTGATGACCACCAAATCAGCTTTGGGGTGGGTACTGAGGTGGTCCTTATCCTCCGGGGCATGGTATAGCCTGTCTGCCTTTTTGGAAATGGCAGGGACCAACGATGGCTGCTGCCAGATAGTGGTGCCAAATCTTTGTGAGGCCCAATTCAGGGAGGAATGAGAAGGGGAGACAGCTCAGGGAGGTTGAGGTGCTCCGCCAATCTCTTAAGCTGAGGATCCTGGTCCTCAGTCTTCCATCCATTAGCCTCCTGGATCCTCTTGAGCATTTCCATAAAGGAAAAGTCCTCTGGGGGAGACTTGGGAGTCTCCTTAGGCTTAGGATCCCCAGAAGAGGAGTCTCGTACCTTGAGGCAGAGGAAGAGTCAGACTCTGAGTCCGATGAAGGACTCCCATCTGTAGACGAAGCTCTGGGAAGACTAAACTCCTTGTGAGGGTCAGCCAACCCACTGCCACGGCCCTCCACTGAGGAGGCACCCAATGTGGAGGAGCACGTCTCCACTGGTGACAGGGACTGTGGAGTGAGAGACAGATCGGCATGGAGGCCGCCACTGGCTGATGTCGGTCCAGCTCTGTTATCAGCGGAGACTTGGTTTTAGCCCACTAAAAGTCAAAAAAGACCTCAAAATTCACCTGCAGCTGCAAAGGAGGTGGAGGCGGCTGGTACAGCGGCATATAGCCTGGTGTTGGATGGCTCGGCATTGGGTATCGTGGCATTAACTGGCTCGGCACTGGATAGCCTGGCATTGGATAGCTAGGTGTTAGATAGTCCAGCGTTGGGTACCCCTGGCATAGGGTACCCCGGTGTCGGGTACTCCAGTGTCGAATTCCCTGGGGTAGGGTATTGAGGCGCTGGATAACCTGGCATCAGGTAGCCTGGTGTAGGCCCCGATGGTGGTGCCAAAGGATCTGATGGTGGCCCGGAAGGAATATTGGAGGGCCCCAGTAGGGTCAAATCAGGCTGTGGACCTTTAGGAGGCAGGCCTGGCATCAGTCCCGAAAGGCTGGAGAGACCCACTGGAGTCTGGAAGGCAGCAGAAGGCCCAGATGGAGGGTCCACAGACATGGGCGCCAGTTCCCAAAAGGAGGTCCTTCGACAGGTGATCCAGTGCTGGTATGTTAGAGGGATCAGCAGGCAGCCGCTCCTCCTCTGGCTCCAAAGGGATGGGGGAGTCTGGGGATACCACCGGAGAGTCCTGGGAGGGGGATTCCTCCCAAGGAGGCTGCAGTGTAAAGCGGTAGCGGGCGCTGGTCTGGAAGACCAATGTCAGACCTGTTATCGGGGTCTGATGGGGGTGCCGTGGCTGGGCATTCGTTGGAAGGACCGACACCCAACTTATCAGTCAGGGCTGTGCATTTTTGGAAGGCCTGATGCCTGACTTACCAGCTGAACCACTCGGTTTAGATCCAGGAGTTTTGAGGGGCTTAAGGGTGGAAGGAGCCTCTGAATCCCTTGAGGTGCCTGCCTGAACTGTAACAGCTCAAGCGAGGGGGGGTGCTCAGTCTGCTCCACAGCAGGAACAGATTTAGCTGGAGGGGCACTTCCCTTGCTGGAGGAAGGCCTCTCGTCGGCCGCAGTCCTCGGAGGGAGCCATGGCCTGGAAGGAGGCCAATCCCAGTCTGAGTGTCTCTCCTTGTCCTTCTTCTGCTTGTGGGAGTCAGAAGAACCTCCCGGAGATGTGCAAGCACTTCACATCTGCTGCAGCTCTTTTTTCCATGGAAGCAAATTTTGTTTTCCAAAGGTGGGCTTCCATGGCCTGCTGCCTGTATTTCCGTGTGGCCTGGTTAAATTTCTGGCAGGCTGCACAGGCCTCGGTGTCGTGGTTGAGTTTCAAGCACAACAGCATTGAATGTGGGTGTCCTTCTCCAGAAGCTGCTTGTTGATGTGATTCGGGAGGAGTTGGAGAAGACATGCAATCCAACGACAAATTCTTCTATTTTTGAGAAAAAACAAAGAAATTCAAAAATGGTGATCGAACTGTAGCAGCGTTCCGTGAGGTCCGACGTGTGCAGGTCAATGGTGGGAAAGAACTGGAGGGTTGGCGTGGAGACCACCCCTTATCTGGGGTCTGGCCGATGCTGGTCACATGACATCAGGGACGGTCTCCATCTTTATATACTGCTAGCTAAAGTTTTCCGGTGGTCCTAGCGCCTGGCGGCTCAGTCCTAACAGTTATTACCTACTGCAAGAGCCCTCTTGAAGTAAGATACATTGTTTTCTGCCTACAACAGAGGACAGGGGACACAAGGGAAGCCTGCTCACAGTGATCCACCTGAGCCCTAAAAGTAATCCTGTTCTGCCTCTTGCAGTACTCAGTGAGGGGTGTTAGCCCATCGACCGCCCACGCCACCATCCCACCCAAAGCCAGCTCTCCACTTATTGAGTCCCAAGGGTCACATGATTGATCACGTGCTTTCCCCTGATTTTTTTTCTAAGTGCCTGTTTTCTTGTTAGCAGGTTACATACGGTGACCACTAGAAGTCATTGTTGCCCTATCCCATACACCCCATTTCTCAACTTCCAACTGCTCTAGCACAGTTTTCCACTCTCCTCTTCTCCCCTGTTTTGCCTTGTCTTGTTAGTATGCCCTCTGCCTAATCAGCCTATATAGACAAGGTTCCCATTGCCAGCCTTGAACCCTGTACCTTTGGCTCCATAGTCCATATCACTGCCCCTGTGCCATCTGGATTGTACAGCTTTCAACACCCATTTCTTGCCTTTAGCGATTGTGAGCACCACTCCCCCCACCATGGTCCTTAGGTCCCAGACCCTATCATGGCAACCACTGCCTTATGCACCATTCCAATGTTTGCATTGTTTCTGTGCATAATCAGCCCAGCAAATACACCCCCTGTACAGCAACCGCTTATGCCTGTCACTATCACTCCCCCCCCCACCCACAGGTGGACACCACTCTCCCCACCTCTACCCTCTCCACTTTGTTTCTTCTTCCTCATGCGCTCCATACTTCAATGTCCCCATGCTCCCCACCACCCTGACCCCCCCACCCTGGACCCTACTCAGCCATGCCATTCCTTTCCTTTCCTCTGTGACCTTCCCATTCCTGTCTCTGACCTCCATCCCTACTGACTTGGACATCGGGAGAAAAGACCCTACAAAACACTCAAGCTTACAGCCCTAAGAGCCCTCCTACTTCTCCTCCTACTCTCTGGGAATATTCACCTCAACCCAGGCCCCACACCCAACCCCCTTCTCATAACCGACATCCGTGGGTGAACTTTGCATTGCATCCATAAACATCTGCAGCCTGTTAAAAAAAAACTGACAACCTGCAGGGATGGGTTGCCCAGCAGCAACCTGACATCATCTCCGTAGTTGAAACATGGCTTAACAAAAGTACCCCAGATTCGGCAGTCTCCCTCACAGAGTACACAACATATTGCTCAGACAGACAAGGTGAACACGGGGGAGGGGGTTGTGTTATCTACCTCTGGGACTCCCTTCAGGAGCACGTCCTCCCTCCCCCTATCCTGGAACATGGTGCCCAAGCGCTCTCAATGAAAGTAATCACCACCTCTGCGAAGACACCTTTATTCATCACCTCAGTATACATTCCTCCCCTGAACCAAAATGCTGCCTTCCAGTCTGTCCTTGCCCACCTCTCCCAACTACCAGACAGGCTGAAATCATTGCGCTGGGTGACTTCAATGTATATTGAACCTCTACTACCACCGCCCCCCTAAAAGATGCCATTTCTGCCATCGACCTCACACAGATAGTACCTGCAGCCACCCATTGCAATCCTAGAACTGGCACCTCGACCCTTCTTGATCTTGTATTTACCAACCGCCCCAACAAATTCATTAAAGTTAGTGTATTACCTAACACCCTGAGCAATCACTCGTCTGTACTGTGTGTCACTGGTCCTACATGACCAAAAAGCCACCCCCAAAATTGCTCTCCAGCACCATCTCAAACCTCGTAAACTGAGGCACCTCAAACAACACCTAGCCAACTGGGATTGGTCTCCGATAGCTGCTGCTCTGGATATAGACTCAGCCCTGGAGTTTTTCATCCATTCCCTTAATTCAGCTTGTGACCTCTTTGCACCTCTTACCAAATGGGTCATCAAAGGCACTGACACCCCCTGGATCTCCCAATCCCTCCTAGACCAAATGCGAGACAGGGATATTCCCTGGCACACTGCCCTGGAGTCTGGCAAGCCAGCTGATAGTCAGCGATACCAGGCAGCCAGGAACAAATGCACCTGGGGTATCTGCAAGGCCAAGGCTGAATACTACTGGACTGCTCTCACCTCCTCCTGGGGCTCAGGGCATAAATTCTGGGATAATCTGAAAGAGCTTAATGGCAAAATTGTAACTGCCCCACCCTCACAAATATGCGTAAATGGAAGTGTCACTACTGACCCCAAGCTCATTGCAAACATTCTTAACTCCTCGTTCTCTGATTTTAGCAATGTGCTCCCCACCAACTTCTTTGTCCCCATCCCCCTCGCCTGGCCCCCGCCCAAGCACCTCCTTTTCGCTTCAGAACTATCTCCCAGTGAGAGGCCACACCCTACTTGCTAAAAGCCCTAAGCAAGTCCAGATTCAGCAATGATTCCCTGGACCTTAAGTTACTGAGATTAACATTCAATGAGGTACTCTATTCACTCACAGCTCTCCTGAACTGTTCCCTCTGTTTAGGTCAATTCCCAACAAAGTGGGAAACTGCCCTCTTCACACACATCCACAAGAGTGGAGACGTACCACACCAGGGAATTACCACCCCATCTCGATACTCCCCCCACTCTCCAAAGCCCTAGAAAAAATCACTGCCACCCAACTCTCTGACCACCTAACCAAATGCAACCTGCTCTATCATGAACAACACGACTTTCGTAAAAGTCACAGCACCACCACTGCCCTACTAGAATTCACTAATGCTGTTCACACGTCGCTTGACACTGGGCACCTCACTAGGGCAGTATTTGTAGACCTGTCAAAAGCTTCTGACACCGTTCACCACTTCCTGTTACTGTCCTCCCTTACCCAGCTGGGTCTCTCTCAAGATGCCATAGACTGGTTCACTGACTACCTATCTGGCAGATCTCAGCAAGTAAGGATAACCCACACCCTGTCCTCCTCCCTCCCAGTCACCTCAGGGGTTTCTCAGGGGTCAATGCTGGGGCCCCTACTATTTAGCTTATTTCTCAACTCCCTTCCTAGCGCCTGCTCTGGAAAACCTACTGTATGCGGATGATGCGGTACTGTTCAGCACCGACCCTGACTCCTCCACTCTCCAGCAAGCTCTCCAAAAATCCTTCAATGAGACAGAGTCTTGGTTCTCTACCCACAGGCTTGTCCTAAAGTATAAAAAAACCAAAACCATGTTGTTCGCTCACGCCCAGAATAAACACAGTGACCACCCCCTACTTATATATAACTCCCAAGTTGACACCCTGGAGCAGGTTAGCTCTTTCAGATACCTTGGGGCCACCCTGGACTCAGCGCTTACGTACCATGAACACGTCCACCTCCTGAGCTCAGTGGTCAATATACGTATTGGCCTACTGCACCGCTATAACCACTCTCTCCCCCTCCCCTGATGCCCTGCAACTGGCAATCTCCTCTTCTATCTTGCCCCTAATCGATTATGGAATTCTGATCTACGGTGCAGCCAACAATACAGCCCTCAATAGGATCAGGATTTCTCTGAATAAGGCCTGTCGGCTAGCCTCTGGCTGCGATCGACTGACTCACACCTGCTCTCTTTACACCCTTACTGATTGGCTCAACTTCAATGGGTGGCTGAAATATCAAACCTGCCTCTTTGCCAAAAAAATCTCAACTGGCCTTACCCCCCCGTCTTGCACCACTTCTTTGACCCTCCAGGTTTACCAAGCACACTCATGGCTCCGAAATCCCCTGCCATGTCCCTCTGCAACTCACTTAACCTTTCCAAACCTGCAACATTTGAGCAACACATAACTGTGTGCATATAAGGAAGGGGGGTAGTTATGCCTTAATCATAAATGACTGATTCAAACCTTTTTCAAAACTCCAACATTTAAGTAAAATGCAACTGTGTGACTGTGAGGAAGGGGGACAGTTATGCCTTAGACAAAAATGCCTGGCTGAAAATCCACTTATGTGATTTGCTCGGGGTTACACAATGAATAGGTGAGTGTGATGGGACCTGTACCTTAGATCTTTAATCTCATAGCTCGATCCTCGAAGTTCTGCATCACACATCACAAAGCTGTTAAAAAGTAACTATATTGATATCACAATTTAGTACTGTTAGTGGCTCTGTATCAGCACAGCATTCAAGGTTCAGTCAAGCAGGGGCGGCTTTGGCAAAACTGCAGTTAGCAAAAATGCCCACTTCATTAGCACAAAGTGCCATTTGTAAAAGGTTTTCATTATTTCTCTTTGAGGAATTTCAAGCATCATTAGCATGTTTTGGGCTTCTTATTAGCAATTCAGCGTGAAAATGCCAACAGCTAAATACCTTCTGTCAGCCTGTGGAATGAGAGCTGAGAGAAAGAGTCAACAGCGTAAAAAAATCTGCAGTTATTGGTGGAATATAACAAGCAATCCTGTGGACCAGATACAGCATGATGTTTCACCTTCTGTTGGATAGTTTCGCCTTTTTTTTTTTGTTCTTCATGGAATTTGTCACCCACAGGTACCTGCAGATTTCACAATAATGTTCCTGTTGATAAGTGACAGATGTTCTCTGAGAAAGATGCTGCAAACTCCTGACCACCTCACTGATTTGTACATTTCCGTGAATGGCCAAGTTAGTACGTGCATGCTGCGTATGCCTATGACCCTATTCTGGAATGAACTGCCCCTTGTTTTGGAAATGTGATATAGGAGACAATTTTTAATCCCCCAAATCACACTCTAGTTCCCTTCAACTGTTTCAGCTTTTCTGGTGTACTTTGGGTGCTGTTTCCTGATGTACTTTGGGTGCTGTTTTGTTCAAGAAATACCTTTATTGCTTCTTTATTTCTGGCTGGAGGACAGTTGCAGAAATACAGATTAAAAAAAATGAATTAGATTGTTATTTCATCCTCCGAGCTTTCCCTTATTCAGCCTGCCCTTCTCCTCTAACTCCCTGAGTACAGTTCATCTCACTGTGTTCTCTAATTTAGCTCATCGTTATACAGTAACTCTTCTTTAATTTATTCTTTAACTCTCCTAGTTTGGGTCATACTACTTGCTCCCCAGGCTATTATTATTTATTATTATTATTTAGTTTTTATTGACCAAGAAAGGAAGGCTAGAAAATATGGCCTCTTTTTAACCTTGTCTGGGGGAAATTCGCCTACTCTTTTTGAAACACGCCATGGGATCTTAAACACACATCTGAACAACTACCAGAAAAGGCAGACTGGACCTTGGTTTAGTCTCATCTGAAGGATGGCACATTCAGACAGTACACCATCCCTTAGTACTGCACTTGGTTGCCAGCACTGTATATGACCAATCCTGGTGTTGTATTAAAACCCATGACCTTCTGGCCTAGAAGCAGATGTGGTACCAACTGAGTCATGTATACACACAGGTTGGCGCATGATAGATAGATAGACAAATGGATAGATAGATAGATAGACAGATAGATAGATACTGTACACAAAAGTTATAACAGAGAAAGATAAGCTATATAGATAGATACTGTACACACTGTATGATAGCTAGATACTGTACACACTGTATGATAGCTAGATACTGTACACACTGTGTGATAGATACACAGACAGATACTGTACACACTGTATGATAGATACATAGAAGGATACTGTACACTGTATGATAGATACTGTACACTGTATGATAGATACTGTACACACTGTAGAATAGATATATGCTGTACACACTGTATGATAGACAGACAGACAGATAGGACTAGATAGATGGGTCTAGATATACTGTATATATACTGTACACAAATGTTATAACAGAGATAGACAGATAGGGCTAGACAGATGGGACTAGATATATAGATACTGTACACAATGGTGCTAGACAGATACTGTACACCAAATGTTATAACAGAGATAGATAGATGGAGAGATAGATAGACAGACAGATAGGGCTAGATAGATTGATACAACTAGATAGATGGGGCTAGATAGATAGAGAGACAGACAGATACTGTACACAATTAACAAAGATGGCTAGATAGATACTGAACACAAATGTTATAACAGAGATAGATAGATAGATAGATACTATACACAAATAACAGAGATAGAGATAGATACTGAACACAAATGTTATAGTAGAGATAGATAGATAGGGCTAGATAGATAGATAGATACTGTACACAAATAAGAGAGAGAGACAGGTAGATAATAATAATAAATAATAATAAAGCATTATTGTTATGGAGCTTTTGAAGTACCAAGGTGCCTAACAGATTTAAAATCAGAAATCAAACATCAACAAACATAAATCATATAAAATCAGCAGTATCAACAAACACAAATCATATAAAATCAACAGTATCATCATACCATCAATCAGTCACCGAATGCCTGGTGCCATAAAAAAGTTTTTAAAGCTTGCTTAAATCCTTCCATGGTTGTGCACTCCCGTAATCGATGGGGTAGAGAATTCCAGAGGGTAGGGGCTACATGCATGAATGCTCTGGCCCCAGAAGATTTCAAACACACCTTTGGAATCTCTAGCAACCCCTCGTCGGCTGAACGGAGCAATCACCCAGGGCAGTAAGAGACCAGAAGCTCTTTCAGGTAATCCGAGCCCAGTTCGTGTAGGGCTTTAAAAGTCAGAAGACCGACTTTGAAGGTAATCCGCCACTGTACTGGCAGCCAGTGCAGTTCGTGTAGCACCAGCAAAATATGACAGGACTGAGACGATCCCATCAAAAGCCGGGCTGCCGCATTCTGCACCAGCTGCAGGCGGCAGATCTCTACCCCAGGAAGCCCTAGGTAAAGGGAGTTGCAGTAATCTAAGCGCAAGGACACAAAGGTGTGGACCAGAGTAGGAAGATCACCGGACAGAACCAGATGCTTAATCCTGGAGATATTCCTTAGATGATAAAAGGAAGATTTGACAACAGTCTACATCTGCGAATGCAGGGTCAGCCCTTCATCAAACATTACCCCCAGGTTTCGCACCTGTTCAGAGGTCAGGAGTGATAAGCCACCAAGAAAAAGTCCAGAGGGCAAACCAACCCCCAACCTCCCGATCCGGTGACCTGGGTCCACAACCAGCACCTCAGTTTTTTCCGAGTTCAACTTCAACCAGCTGGAATCCATCCACTCCTGAATTTCTGCGAGACAGCTATTAAAGACCGAGAGAGCTCCCTCCTGGTCAGGTGCAAAAGAAAGGTAGAGCTGGGTATCATCAGCATAGCACTGAAACCTCAGCCCATACCTTCTTACAATGTCTCCAAGGGGCAGCATATACACCGCGAACAACATGGGGAACAACACTGAACCCTGAGGTACCCCACACACCAGAGAGACTGGGTCTGAGTTAAAAAACCCAGACACCACTCTCTGAGTTCTTCCCATGAGGAACGATGTAAACCACCTGAGAACTGTACCCGACAGTCCACAGATGTACCTCAGGCGACCAAGCAGTACCCCATGGTCCACAGTGTCAAATGCTGAAGAGAGATCCAGAAGAATCAAGATGGAACAGCTCTTCTGATCTCTAGCTATAAGGAGATCATTCAGCACCCGAACCAGTACTGTCTCGGTACTATGTCTCTTTCGAAAGCCGGACTGGAGGGGTTCATAGATGTCATGGCTGGTCAAATGGTCCTCCAGCTGTGCGGCTACTACTTTCTCAATCACCTTCCCTAAAAAGGGAAAGTTAGAGATTGGTCTGTAGTTTGCATGGCAGTCTGGGTCCAAAGACGCTTTCTTTAAGAGTGGTGTCACCACCGCCTCTTTCAGGGAGCTAGGAAACTCACCAGATTCCAAGGAGCACCAGACTATCTGTGCTAGGACCGGACCGATGGAGTCAATACAACCCAAAATTAAGGAAGCTGGTCCAGGATCCAAACTACAGCACAAAGGGCGCACACTCTGGATGATCCGAATGACATCCATAAACTCCGGACGGTCGAAGGTACTCCAGGAAAACCGAGACGCAGTGGCCTTGTGCTGATCCAAAGCAACGCCCATAGAGTGTGCGGGTTGAAGTACCGCCCTGATGTCAGCCACCTTAGTTGTAAAGAATTGAGCAAGTTCATCGCACTCTATTTGCGAAAAGGCTTTTCGGACTTGCAGACAGGCTGGGTTGCACAGTCTGTCTACAGTTCAAAACAGCTGAGCTGGTTGATTCTGAGCAGTCGCAATCTCCCCAGACAGGATCTCTGCCTTCTTATGGGTGATTGAAGACTGATAGGCTTGATAATGGTCCATCAATCTAAGGTGGTCGGCATCAAGGGCAGATTTCCACCAGCAGCGCTCTAACCTTCGTCCTAGTCACCGCATCTCCCTCAAGGTCCCATCAAACCATGGGGATCGAGGGCGAAGGGGGAGACAGGACAAACTTGGACTGGAGCAATGAGATCCAGAGCCACCAAAATGGCTGAATTATAGGCCATCACAAGGGTCTCTGGGTCATTGTCTGCCACTGGGAGGGACGAAAGGTCAAGTACCACCGCTAGCCTTGAGAACTTGCATCTCGTAAAGGACGGTACCTAACCATCTCCACAGGGGCAGGCCTATGGGGGGGCACTAAAACTAAACCCCACGGTGTAGTGATCGGACCACCCAACTGGTTCCACCCCCAAGTCAGAGGCAACGATCCCCAGGAGGAAGACTAAGTCAAGGGAGTGTCCGTGTTTGTGAATAGCGGTGGTAACTACCTGTGTGAGACCCAGAGATGTCATCAACTGGAGGAAGTGCCGTCCAAATTGTGAGAGTTCGTCGTCAATCCAGGCATTGAAGTCACCCAGAACCATCAGTCTGGGTGACTCAAATGCCAAATTGACAACGAAGTCTGCAACTTCCTGAAGGAATCACTTCTCATCGCCAGGTGGATGGTAGATGAGGGTGATCCGATAACCTACACCTGCTACTACGGTACACTCAAATGACTCAGTCTCCTCAACTGGTACACTTGTGAGGTTAAGTTCGGTCCCCTCCCCCCTCGCGATCCAATCTCAGGCTGTGTATCACCGAGTACCCGGCCGAGGTTAAAGCCTCCAAAATGGGGCCAGAGTTCTCATCCAGCCAGGTCTCAGTGATGCATGCCAGGTCCACCGTTTCAACAAGATCTGCAATAATTGCAGTCTTGTTTTTCATAGACCTGGCATTGCATAACACTGCTCGAGTTGGACGAACCTCTTGGGCCACCCAGACCACCTGCCTACCACAATTGGTAGTGCCCTTGGGTATGGAAACCAGATATGGCGTACCACATTCTGGGTTCCATTTCGCCCCAGGGCTTTTCTAGATCTTACCACCCCGATGCGATGGCTCCCCTCATTTACCCTCCACTGTTTGCACCCCCCTCTATCCCCTATGCACAATACCCAGCGCCCTACAGCGCTGGTAAGTTGTAAACTGAAGGGGGATAGGGAAAAGGGGGCAGAGGGCATGGAGAGCAGAGGATGAATAGCGCACAACCACGGGAGCAGGCCTCCAACATATTCGAGTGACTCAACAGAATAAACAAAATATTCCTTCAAAACCAAATACATTCCCTCTAAACCCAACCCAAATAGATAAAAACCCTCACACAAACTCCTATAATAACTTACTTTCTAAAATTGTAAAAACAAAATAAATGAAACAATTAACATCCCAGGGCCCTCTCACAGCCTCCGGGAATAAACAAAACAATATTACACTAAAAAATACTAAAACTTCAAAAAATTATTAAATCAAAATAATAAAAATAAAAGAAAACTGGTAGATGATGCAGAAACTAAAACATATTGGGGAGAGACACAATTATCCACATCCCATTGGTCCTCTCACCACCAATGGGCCTAAGGAATCCCCTCAGGAGTTCACACCGCCTGAGCAGTTAAATATAATATAACCTTAGCAATTTCTCCTCCTATACACCCACCCCAACATATACAAAGCTAAAATGAGTTAAAATTAGGCTTGACCAATCAGAAATTTGAGCTATTAGGCCAAACATAAGACATCAAAGTCCTGGCCACAATTGAATCTGCTTGAAAAGATTCAAGTCACAGAGAAGTAGGTACTAGATCTTCATAAACTGTAGCTAGAACCAATAAATAGATAGCATAGTTTTGAGGCACCAACTCTCACTATGGTGCAGAAGTCAAATAATGCAAAACAGTCAGTGTCTTCAGATCCCCAGGCCCTCTCACTACCTGGGAGATCTTAAAAGAAACAGGCACTCTCACTGCCTGGTAACCAGGGAGAAATGTAAACCATCAAAAGAAGTAAAAATTGAGATCTGACCATATTTTTTGCAGACAAATGTCCTTTTAATACTGTTCAAATCTATCCCTTAGTTTTTTGTTTTATGCAGGCAGGTATCCTTTAAAGAAATCCTTCTGATAATCTTCAGATCAATGCAAAGCACGGACGGGAGCCTTATTCATTAGGGCCAAAGCCGAAAATGCTTGCTGCCATGAACTCCGGTGCTCCACCAGTGCCAGCTCACCAGCTGACCCCCCCCCAGAGAACCAAGGAGAACTCTGGACCCACTAGCCGGCTACCTGGTCAGTCCACAGCCCAAGCCCCCGAGCGCCAGCAAACTCCAGCCTCAGGCCTCCCAGCACTATGCTAGCACCAATTCAGACTCAAATATCCACTGAAGACTCCAACATAAAATCACTCCAACCAATGGCCCATTCATTCCATGTTATAAAGGTTCCAAACATCCTCTCATATTTTCACCGGCCCTGTAGATCAGTTCCATCCAAACAGTTTACTTCATCTCCTCCGTTCCTTCTCTCCACAACTTCCTCACTACTGTTATGGCCAGGAAAAAATAGTGAAACACAAACAGCAGCAATTTTAGGCAGGAGAAATAAAAATGTTGATACTGCTACTAACAGAATTAAAAAGAAACAGCTGCCGACACTGGTAATCACTCCACAGAACACGATAAACATGAATTAAATAACATCCTAAACGAGACACTTCCTCACTAGTCTGCTTCACTACAGATACCCTAGCTAAGTTAACTAACAACAAACGAAAATAAAATAAAAATACAATGAAAATGAAAACAAAAACAAACAAAGCTGCTAGGATGTTAAGCCTGACCCATTCCAGTCACCATCTTTACATTAATGACTATAGGGCTAGATAGATAGATGGGGCTAGATAGATAAATAGATACTGTACATAAATAACAGAGATAGATAGATAGATAGATAGATAGATAGATAGATAGATAGATAGATAGATAGATAGATACTGAACACAAATGTTATGACAGAGATAGACAGACAGAAAGATAGAGATAGATAATAGATACTGTACACAAATAATAGAGATAGATAGGGCTAGACAGATGGGGATAGATGGGTAGACAGACAGACAGGTAGATAGATAGGGCTAGATAGACAGATACTGAACACAAATGTTATGACAGAGATAGGTAGCTAGACAGATAGACAGACAAACAGATAGATTGGGCTAGATAGATAAATAGATACTGTACATAAATAACAAAGATAGATAGCTACTGAACACAAATGTTATGACAGAGATAGCTAGATAGATAGACAGACAGACAGATAAATAGATAGATAGTGCTAGATAGATAAATAGATACTGTACACAAATAACAGAGATAAATAGATGGGGATAGATAGAGAGAGAGAGACAGACAGACAGATAGATAGATACTGTACACAAAAACAGAGATAGATATATAGATAGACAGATAGACAGATAGATAGATAGATATATATGGCTAGATAGATACTGCACACAAATAACAGAGACAGAAAGAAAGATAGACAGATAGAGATAGATAGATAAATAGATAGAGTACACAAATAACAGGGATAGATAGATAGAGTACACAAATAACAGAGATAGATAGATAGATAGATAGAGGGATAGAGAGATAGATGGATGATAGATACTGTACACAAATGTTATAACAGAGATAGCAAGATAAATAGACAGATAGATGGGGCTAGATGGATGGGACAAGATTTATTTATTTATTGAGATGTTTCACCAGAAAGGCACACTTAGCAACAAGACGCTTATCTCCTGGTGTGACCTGGAGGGGTACAATAGGAATGAGATATTAAACATTCAAGTTACAAGATCAACATTAACATAAGTTGTAAGGCAGGTGTTACAAACAGTGTTGCGCATAATAGGTAGAAAGAGTGGACAATAATAAGTGCAGGGTTAATAAGTAAACAAGTGCTTACGTGAAAGAAAAGGGGGAAAGGAGAGGGAGGGGTGAGGTGGAGGGAAGGGGAAGAGTCATGTCCCTGGAGACCCCTTCAGGATGCGAGGAACCCTGCAAGGGGGTTGGGGGGACCAGAAGGAAGGGGATAAGGCAGTGTCCCAGAGAGACCCCTTCAGGATGTGGGGAACCCTGCAAAATAGATAGATATTGTATACAAATAACAGAGATAGACAGACAGATGATCGATCGTTAAAAGAAGCTTTGAAGAGGGGATGTGGACACTAGTCCTTTTTCAGAGGAGAGAGCCCTGAAGGAACTCACTAATCTGAAGATGGAAAAACCAGCTCACGGAGGTACGGCCTGCACTGCTGATAGTCCTCTTTTACAGATCACTGGAAATTGGGATAGTTCTGGATGACTGGAGGAGGGCAGATGTAGACCCACTTCACAAAAGTAGTAGCAGGGAAGAGACTGGAAATTATAGGCCAGTCACCCTGACATCGGTGGTGGGAAAGTTGATGGAAAGGCTACTGAAGGAAAGTACTATAGAATATCTTGACTCTAATGGGTTACAGGAACTGGGGCAGCATGGATTTACAGGGGGAGGTCAGGTTAGACAAATCTGATAGATTTCTTTGAGTGGCTGACCAAGGAATTAGAACAGGGAGGAGCAATGAACATGGCCTACCTGGATTTCATAAGGCTTTTGACACCGTTTCACATAGGATATTAGTGAGCACGCTGGGTAGCATAGGGGTGGGTAAAACAGTGGTAAACTGGGTAAGAAATTGGTTAGGGGATAGAAGACAGTGGTTGTAAGCGGAGTTCACCCTGAGGAAGGGAGGGTGACCAGCATGGTACCTGGAGATCCCCCTTTCTGTTTGTAATACAACTGTGGAGGGTGTGCAAGGTAGCCAGCCAGTCCTTAAAAGGGTGATGCTGTTAAATGCCAGGTCAGTAGATAATAAATCTGTGATTTTGCATGACTTGTTTGATTTAGAAAAGGCTGACCTGATTTTTACAATGGAGACCTGGTTGGACAATAATGCTGGCCCTATCATATCAGGTCTGGTTCCCTCAGGTTACTCTGAGATTCATCACCCTCGCACTGGACACAGGTGGGGTGAAGAGGCTATCATCTCAGGACCGCATATACAATGTGTCAGAGTTCCCTTGGAATCATACGACTCATTTGAAGTGGTGGCTTTCAATTGTGTGGGGTGCTTTAAGAGCAACTGACGGCTTCAGAAGAACTTTAACAAAACATAATATTCAGACACAGTTCGGCTTGTATTTCACATTAGTTTTGTGTTCCTCCCCATCATTTATTACTGATGTAAACTGCATGAAAACAGGATCTTTGCTCATGAGGAGTTCATCTTTTCCTGTTGCTTTCTCCCTACCTGAAGTCATAAAGCACTCCTTATGACATCACAGTTACTCCCATGGCAGCAGATTGTGATGTCACAATAGAGGATTATGGCTTGAAGTAGGGAGTAAGCTATAGAGGAAGATGAACTCTGAAGTATAAAGATCATGTATTCATGAAAATTGCCTCAGTGATAAATAATACAGAGGAGAAATCAATAGAATATATATGGAATGCAAGCTGAATTGTACCTAAATATTATTTATTTATTACAGTCTCAGAATTGGACATGCCTTTGAGTCTGAGACTCATTTACAAAGGTTCCATGTCCAAAAGAAATCCTAACAATTAGCTAAATACAACAATGTAACAAAAACATGACATGGATATAACAAAAAAAAAAAAAGCAATCAGAAGTGTCATTATATCAGACTTTGTCAAACTTGGCAAATAAGAACCAAAAATAGATACCAGGGTAAAAGCTAAGATAAAATACAATAATGTATCAGTATGTAATAACAGATATATTTTTCAAAGTTTTCTTTGAGGCGTCAGCAGCTCTTTACATTTAAATGTATGCTGGTTTATCACCCACCAGGTAGGGAGAGTGATTTTCTTGGGGGACTTCTCTGAGCTGGTGTCATCCCTTGAATTGAAGACGCAGAGACTTATTATTCTGGGAGACTTCAATACCTGGGTGGACTCTTCCTCATCTGCTTTTGGGGGAGATTTCCTTAATTGAATGGAATTGTTGGTTTTCCATCAAAATGTAAGGGCCCCACCCATGTGACAGGCCACACTCTTGATTTGATTTTTACTACTGGTTTGGGAATATCTAAAATATCTGTGGAACCAGTTGCTTGGTTTGACCATTCCATTCTGCAGTTCGACTTTATGAGTGAGACAATTAATACTCCTCCCTCTGCTAAGATGATCCCTTGACATAACTGGAGGAGTAATGAGCCGGAAGGTTTTTGGGTCCATGTGGACATTTCAGGGATTCTGGTCACCTCCTCCAGGGGGTGCAGCATAGCAATTGAGGTGTATAATTCAGCCATCCTTGCTGCGGCCAGCTCCCTGGTGCCAGTCCACCTCCACCCATATCCTGCAAGCTGCAGCTCTCCTTGGTATGCTAATGAGCTGAGGGGACTCAAAAGGTATGGATGGTGGCTTGAGCGGCATTGGAGGACATCTGGCCCGCTGTCTGACAAACTTGTCCAGATCTCTCATCATCAGAGATATCAGGAGGCAATGATCAATACGAGGAAACAATTTTATTTCTCTGTCATAGCAGCTGAGAAAAACAGACCCACAACTTTCTTCAGGCTGGTGGATATGATTCTTAACCCCAACTACTGTAGCTTAGCTCTCGGTCACAACCAAGTTCAGTGGAGAGATGCGAGCAGTTCTCTAATTTTTTCACAGTCAAGATTGTGGAGATAAGGTAAAATATCTCCTCTTCTGGTGCTGTTCACCAAGGCAGTGCTGGAGGAGCTGAGGTAATTGAATCTCGGGTGCTGTGGACGAATTTTCAGCTGGCTGATTATGCAGAAATCTGCCAGGCGCTGTCGGCGATTTGCCACTCCAGTTGCATCTTAGACCCTGCCCCTCCTTACTTGGTTAAGATGGGATGGCAGATACTAATGCCTGTGTTTGTTGAGATTGTGAATTCTTTGAGTGAGGAGTATTCCCTGACTCCATTAAAGAGGGTATTGTGAAGCCCCTCCTCCAGAAGCCAAGTTTAGATCCAGATGATCTTGCAAACTACATGCCTATCTCTAACCTTCCTTTTTCAGGGAAGATTATTGAGAAAGTGATGGAAACTCACCTGACAGAACCCCTGAAGATATCTGACATCTATGAGACTCTCCAATCGGGTTTCCACTCATGCCACAGTGGAGACCAATTTCGTCCAGGTCACAAATTATCTACTCCTGGTGAAGGATCAAAGAGAACTATCTGTTTTGATTCTCCTTGATATGTCGTCAGTATCTGACACTGTGGATCATAGGGAGTTAGTGGAGTGCCTGAGGTGATTCTGTGGATTGGCTGGTACAGTGCTACTCTGGTTCAGATCTTTCCAGGAAAATCATTACGACTGTGGTACTGGGTAACTGTCAAGCTGTCCCTTCACTAGTCACATGTGGCATCTCGCAGGGCTCTGTTCTCTCCCCATTGTTATTTGCAGTGCATATGCTTCCACTGGGAGAAGTGATCTGAATGTATGGCTTGAGTTTTCACTGCTTCGCAGATAACCCTCAGCTTTACCTTTCGTCTAGACCCAGACAGGGGGATCCGAGGTGTGTGGGTCAGAAGGCCATCATGGAAATCAACTACTGGATGAGTGCGAGCTGGCTGAAAGCAAAACTGAGTTGCTGTTGGTCAGCCCAGACTGACTTGTGTCTGCAGTAAAGGAAAATCTTGTTCCTCCCACCTGTGATGGCGAATTACTACAACTTAAGAAGGAGGTTCGCAATCTGGGAGTAATATTTGAGAGTAAACTGGATCTGACACCTTACATTACTGCTGTCATTAAAATTGTTTTTCACTACTTGAAAAATGTAACCACACTGTATCCTTTTCTTGATCACGGTGATCTGTGAACTCTAATTCAAGCTTTCGTTACCTTGTGAATCGACTACTACAATGCTGTCTACTAAGGCCTCCCAGCTACTCAGTTACGCTGTCTACAGTTATTGCAAAATTCCGCTGCCCGATTGCTGACTGGTGTATTCAAATTCAATCATATTACTCCCACTTTATGGGAGTTGCACTGACTCCCAATTAGATGGCATTCTGAATTTAAAGTTCTTTTGCTGGTGTATGAGGCCGTAAGTGGACTGGGCCCCCCCCTCTTCATTTGTGAATTACTGGCAACCCATCAGAAGGATTTTTGGGATACCAGACTTCTCCACCTGGATACCCAAGGGCTTTTCTGTAGCTGCACCAAGACTCTGGAATGTTGTCCCAAAAACCATCTGTTCTGCCCAGTCGGTGGAAAGTTTAAAATCTCAGTTAAAGACCCGGCCTTTTAAACAGGCCTTCTCAGGAGACATATAAGTTCCATCAAATATATTTTTATTTTATTTTTTTTTTTATTTAGTTTTTGTTGACCGGGTAAGTGCACTAGACAAATTCTGACTATTTTCAGGCACGACCCAGGGGAGGGGGATACAGATGAATACCAGCTGACCTTGAACCAGATTAAGCTGTTGGTGGTATTTTTTTTGTGAATGGGGGAAATTTGTCCAGGATTCCGGGAAACTTCCCCTACTCTTCCTGGTATGGGGCACTGGTGAGTGATGGATGACGGAGCAATTCTTGCTCAGTCAGCTGGAAGACCTACAGGGAGCAGATCTCCCTTCCTGTACCAGCACAGGAGATCGTGCAAGAAGTTATGGTTACTGCAATGAATGGTATATCGATGGAGTATGTGGATCAGTTAGAGACTGGATTTACAGATTTACAGGTGGCTGGCCTGCAACAAGAGTTGGACTGTGTGCAAGCTTTAAGTATGGAACAGCAACAACGCTTGTTGCTGGTGCTTTCGACCCCGGGACAAGGTGGGGGCTACCGTAGTGGGACTCCTGTATGGTCACCAAATGCGGCGGAACCAAGCGCCATTGATCGAAATGTGCTCCTGAGTGGTGCCGGGGAGTCTGACACAGGACCACTCCGGAGTGCGGCTCTGGACCGGGCTATGCCCAAACGGAATGAACTGAGCCAGAATTTGGTGAAAGCAGTAGCTTTGGATGGCCCAATGAATGTCCCTGAGATTTCTGATATGGCCCTGGCCACAGTGAGTACTATGTCTGATGATTCTACTTTATGGAGTGACTTGACTCCTTGTGACAATCTAATTTCAGCTGCTGTGTCGAACTGTGTTGCGGAGGACCTGCATGTACAGGCCACTACAGTAGAGGGTCTGGGACTGAGAAGAGGTCGGCGGGTGGCTATGAAGGTGGACAAACCAGAGGAATGGTCTGTTGTTTCAGCACTTGAAAATGCAGGGTGGATGAAGGTGGAGGTAGGAGGCTGGATCCCGGACCCGTTGGACAAGCCTGTTTCAGGTGTGGAGGTCTTGGGACCTCAACTGGATCCACGGCCTAGGGACACTTGTCTGGAGATGTGGGAGAACTCCCTGCCTGTGGAGACTTCTGAACCTAATGTTGATCCTCCTGGTGTAGCACTACCACTTGCCCGCACATTGGAATCTAGCCCTCAGAAGGACACTGGTATACTAGGCGACTGTGTGGAACATGTAAACCCAGTCCCTCTGGCGGGGGGGTTGGGAAGGCCATTCCTTCTCTGGAAACAGTTCTGCAGCAGAGAGACTGTGTTCTCCAGTAACATCCCAGAACAGTGAAAAAATGCTGTCCGTGTACAGTATTTGGGAGATATGCCTCTCCCTCCTGATCGACTGTATATTGGGAAAACGCTGCTAAAGGATTTGTTGAGATTTTTCTCAGACGAAATCTACGCCTTAATACACGCATCGGGTGACATGGTGTATGATGTGAGTTTTGAAACTCCTGCTGGCCTTGATCAGTTTTGGGCCTCTTATGAAAAAAGGAAGCATTCAGCCTTATGGCTTCCCTTTCGTGTCCTCCCTATTACATGACCAGCTACTAAACAAGTTACTGTGCTCCTCAGAAATGAAGGGGTGGCCGTGCACAATGTGAAATATTGGTTGCAACAGCGATGTGAGGTGCTGAGAGACCCTTCCCCAATCTAGGATAAAGAACACATCTGGACGGGGGGGCATGCTGTAAATTTAAGGTTCGTTTACGATTTGGGCCTCAGGGCCCAAAGCATCTGCCTAGTGCCTTTTTTTAGGGTCTGAGCGGGGTCACTGCTTCTACCCGGGGCAACCAAAGGCATGCTTTAGGTATGGGTCCCATCTCCATCTAAGCAATGCCTGTGACAGGATAAAGTGTACTTCCTGTATGGACTATGGGCACAGTAGTAATGACTGAAATAGTGCACAGAAGTGTAACTTATGTGACATCCCTGGCCATGTGTTTCATAACTGTGAGTGGGCTATGCACAACAGGTTGGACCGCCCAAACCAGGAGGCTATTGTGGAAAAGGCACAGAGTATCAGTATCATGACCCAAAGAAATGTTAGAAAATAAAATTGGGCTGATGCAAGGGACCGACTTCTGTTACAGGGCCTAATTTCTACTCCTGAAATGGCTGGTGAAGATGTTGTTACGGCCCCCCCTCCCTGGTCAGTGAGCCTTTGGAGACTGACCCTGTGGTTGTTCAGGACATAGAAGTGGAAGACCTGAAGCAGTTGGAACTTGTTGAAGCCCCTACGGTGACTGCCTTCCGTGGATGCTCCGTCTTGGGAGATTCAGGAGGCAGATGTGAGGGAGATGCCACCACCTGCTATGACCGTTGTGGCTTCAAAGAAATGGCCCTTAAAAACAGTAAAGCTGAAAGCCAAAGTTCAGCGGATGGAGGGAGTTGTGACACCAATCCCTCTGGCAAATGCGTATGAAGTGCCTTAACTGATGGATCTGGACCTTGGGGAAGATTTGGAGTCTTCCTCTATGATCTCTTCACAGAAAGGGGTGTCCTCGGAGTCATAAGAAGATGTGACCGTGGCAGTGGTCCAGGCACTGAGAACACGTCAGAAACTGGGAGGATCTCAGCCCAGATGTAGCCAGCGACTGGGAAAACAAGCAGTGACTTGATATCTTGAGTGTGACTTTTTTGACTGTTTTTCTTCTTGCTTCCATTAACATGCTACTATTTCTCATATATTTTCTTATAACATCACCACAATTAATGTGAATAGTGTCCAGAATAGTTGTAGACAAGTGGTCAGCTTTTTGGTGATAAAAGATTATCATATCGACATTGCATGTTTACAGGATGTTCGATTGTATACATTGAATGATGTTGAAAATGCAACAAAATTGTGGTGTTGGGGCCCGGCCTTTTTTTCTTTAACTTTGGAATGCTGTGGTGGGGTGGGAAGTTTATTTACAGGATGGGATTATTTGATTACGAGGGTGGTGGATATAGACCCTGGGAGGGCGTTGCTTTTAGATTTCACACATAGCCACAGACAGTGGAGATTTATCACCTTATATGCACCCCAGACCAAAACAGGGAGGGTGGACCTGTTCTCTGTGGTGAAACCTTTTCTATCACATCTCATCTGCTTATCTGGGCAGGTGATTTTAATTGTTGTTTGCCAAATGCTAGTATGGGCTCGGTGGCAAAAAAAACCATATTGTGATTCAAACACCTAGCATGGTATTCTGCAGCAAACGGGACTAACTGATACTTATAGATGGGTGCATGCCATGGGGGCATATACCTTTTATAAGGCTCAGTTAACTACGAGGATTGATTATGTGTTTGCTGCTGCCGCCTTCTGCTGTGTGCAGGCTGTCACTGTTCCCATGGTGACCTCGAACCACTTATTGGTGAAAGTTAGTTTAACCGTGGGGGAAGGTGTTAGCCAGGGCCGTGGACTCTGGAAATTAAATAACATGGTACTCCAGGAGGCTCTTTGTGTGGCGGGTGTCCGGGACCTTTCACAGGCTCAGATGTCAGTGATAGAATTGGAGCATAAAATGAGCTGATGGTGGGTCCAGACAAAACTTGACATACAAAGTTTGATGAAGTCGTGGGCTTATCGATCCCATTCGGATAAATATCTCCATTATCTGACCTTAAGAGGGCAGTATATGCGAGTGGTGTCCTTAGTGAATAGAGGATATGGAGAATATTCAGGTCAGTTACCTCACCTGAAAAAGCAGATAGAGGAGTTGCAGTATGAAAGAACCTCCTCCCTCCTGTACGAACATCGTATAAGGACACCAGGGAAAACAGCCACAGGTGACATTTATGAAAGTTGTAAACAAAGGGTACAACAAGGGGTGATGATCTCACTGTGCTCATCTGTGGGAGTTGTGGATCAGTCAAATGGTGACATCCTCAAGGAAGTACATTGTCACATGGAGCATTTGTATGCTGCCTCAAATGTGACCTGTGACATGATTAATGGTTTGCTACAGCCTTGCAATGTGCTGGAATGTCCGCCGGCTCTGCTTTCTGAATTGGTGAAACCAATCACCGAACAGGAAGTACGGGCAACTATTAGCGACTTGAATAATAATACTACCCCGGGGCTGGATGGTCTGACCTCGGAGTTTTATAAAACGTTTATTGCAGATTTGGCGGACATTTTGAGGATGGTGTTCAATATGATTCTGGACATCCCTGAAGTGGCCCCACAGTTGGACATTTAGTACAACTGTTTGTGTATAAAAAGGGGGACAGATGTCTTTTGCAGAACTGGCGTCCACTGAGTCTCATGAATTCTGATCTGAAGATCTTAATGAAAATTTTGGCTAGCCGACTGGGGACTGTGGCCCCCCTTTGTCATTGACCTCAGCCAAGTTTATACAGTGAAAGTGAGGAAAATTATGGATAATCTACTGTTAATTAGAGAGGTGGACTCCCAATGACAGCGGGATGTCCTGAGTGGCTATTTGCTGAGCCTGGACCAAGAACAGGCATATGATAAAATATCCCATCTGTATCTCAAAATGGTTTTATAAAAATATGGTATACCTAGTCAATTTGTTGCCTGGATCATGAAACTATATTCCATAGCCTCCTTGTGCCCTTTGATAAATGGACATCTGGAATGAGCTGTACATATTGATCGGGGGTCCGACAAGGGTGCCCAATGAGACCCATTTTTTATATATTTTGTCTGGATCCATTATTGAGATTAATTAGGCAGAATGGTGGGATTAGTGGTATCCACATTCCCGGGATTGCTGACCTCATGAAAACGCTGGCTTATGCAGACGATGTCTGTCTCCTGGTGGCAAATAAGGAATCGGCTGAGTGCGCTTTGGGTGTGATTCAGCGGTTTTCGCAACTGGCAGAGTCTGCCTTAATTATTCAGAAATGTTGTAGATATATTTTGAGTCCGAGTACAGAACCCTTGTGGGATATCCTGCATATTCACATGTCGGATAAGACAATTAAGATCCTGGGCATCACATTTGGGTCTGGCGACATGGCGAAGGACAATTGGGTGACCATTTTGGCACAGAGTAATGAGAAAGTCCTAATTTGGAAACAATGTCAACAGACAAAGAAAAAGTGAGGGTCTATTGTTAAAACTTTTTATTTACCCTTGCTGACATTTGTGGGTGCAATATTTCTGCCCCTGTGCTCGCTGGATGTCACCATTTTGAGCCAGACCTTTCAACTCAAATGGAGGAGTCATTTGAACACGATTAAGAGGGAGGTTTGCAATTGCTTAACCCCATTAGCTATTTACATAGTCTCTTTTTGTTTACCACAGTTTCTGCTTTCCTCCTGCCAGGTGCGGCGGAATGGAAATGGGTGGCGGCTCTCTGGTTGACCCCATTGTTGCAAATGTGGACACAGGGTACTCTGGTGGCTTGGAAACATGAGGGTTGGCCTTTGTTTGTTGTTTATGCTTTGGAAAAATTACGCAGGTGGAAGCTGATGAAAGCACAGACTTCCGTGATTAATAGGAAGACACTGTATAGTACAATACAGGAGGGGTCTTATCAGATTCCTTTGGAATATCCGAGCCGTAGTGTTCATTCTTTGATGGAAACCTATCTTACTGGTAAGGGCACACCACCACGGATATAGGATGTGCAGTGGTGGAGTGCCCATGATCATCTTGGTGTAAAAGCTAATGCAAAGCACAAAGGTCTTGAGGAAAGGTTTTGTCCGAGAGAACAGTGTCAGCACTGCTTGAAATGCAGGAGCATTTTTTTCTCCACTGCCCATTTGCAGAAGAGATGTGGGTTGAGATTGGTCACAGATGGGGTGATGTTGGATGGTCAAAGGTCACTTATGACAATGTGATCACGGGTACTGTACGGCTTTCCACTGCATTAGATTTAGGAACTGTTAGACTTTTGTTTTCCTGTATTAAATTTCTCATGTGGCAGGTTCGCTGCAGATTTGTCTTACAACAAAAAGTGATCTTGCCATGCATCCTGGTACATATAATTGAGAAGGAAATCGTTTTTCCAGGCGCACTTTGATCAGGAGAGAATGTCATGGGAACAGTGGAAGAAACAGTGGAAGGGAGTACCACTGCAGGGCATGGTATGAGGGTTTGGCAGGGTGTGCACTGGTGGTGGACTGCTCAGGATGCAGTTTATTCTTTTTGTTTGCTATGTTTGTTAATACACAGGTATCTTAGTGTACGTTACTTGGCGTGTGGTACAGTTTCAGTACTGAGGAATGCTGTATGGAGAATTTTTTGTACTTGTTTCCTTATTCTGTATGTTTTCAGTGCCCAGTTTTGTACATGGATTTTTGTTAATTTGTATGTTGTAAGTTTCTGCACAAGTTTTTTTCCTCTTTTTATGTCTCTGCACCCTGTATTATTTTGCTGTTCAATATTTTATGTTCCAGTTTTGTACATCTTTTTGTAATAAAACTTCCCCTACTCTTTTTGAGAAATGCCATGGGATCTTTAACATCCATTTGAACTACCACCAGAACAGGCAGATGGGACCTCGGTTTAACATCTCATCCGAAAGATGGCAACTGTGGAATACATACATGTTTAATGTATAATTTTAGTCCTGTTGCTGCTCTGATGTATTATTTGTCATTTAAATTCACTTGCACTGTAAAGCGCTCTGAGTGCTGGAAAAGTGCTCTATAAAGTCCCTGTCCTATCCTGTCCTGTCCTGTCCTATCCTGTCCTTTCCTGTCCTGTCCTGTCCTGTACTATCCTATCCTATCCTATCCTATCCTGTCCTGTCCTGTCCTGTCCTATCCTATCCTATCCTACCTCAGGGATCATTGCTGGGACCGGTCCTCTTTAATGTCTTGATAAGTGAGAATGCAGAGGAGCTAGAAGGAAAGGTTTGCAATAGGGTGGACAATCTGGGGGAGGGGGATGAGCAGAGACCTGAAAAAACATAAGGAGTGGTTTAGGGTATGGTAGCTGGGTTTCAGTGCAAAAAAGTGCAAAATAATGCACTTGGGGCACAGAAATCCACTGGCAGAGTACACAATATGTGGAGTGGTATTGATAACAACCAAACAGGAAAGAGACCTGGGGTACTAATACTGGATGACCTGAAGGTGGCCAGGCAGTGCAACAAGACAGTCAGCAGGGTTTGTGGGATGCTGGGGTACATAGGAAAGGGTATCACCAGCAGAATGAGGGAGGTGGTGTTACCCTGTATAGATCTCTGGTAAGACCTTACCTTGAGTACTGTGTCAAGTTCTGGAGACCACGTCCCCAGAAGGGCACAGAGTGGAGGCAGTCCAGAGGAGGGAAACTAAAATGATACAGGGTCTGCATCAAAATCCCTATGAGGAGAGACTAAAGGACCTCAACATGTACACCCTGGAAGACAGGAGGCAGAGTGAGAATATAATAGAGACCTTTAAATACCTCACAGGAATAAACTGGGTACAGGCAGCAAGTATTTTTCTGAAAAAAAGGTGTTCAAGAACAAGGGGACATGTTATGAAGCTGGAAGGGGGTAGATTCAGGAGAGATGTAAGGAAGTACTTCTTCACAGAAAGAGTAGTGGATTCCTGGACCAGCCTTCCAGAAGAGGTGGTGGGGGAAAAACAGTGGTGGGGTTCAAGAATGCATGGGATAGGCACAAGAGAATTGTTGTGGAAACGGAAAGAGTGATGGAGAAAGAGCTGTAGATCAAGTCAGGTCTGAGGTGAGAATGTACATAGGAAAAAACAGACAGACTGGGTGGGCCACACAGCCCATATCTGCCATCAGATTCTATGTTTCTATGCTAGATAGATAGATAGATACAGTAACACACTGTATGATAGATACTGTACACTGATAGATAGATATAGATAGATAGATACTATACACATTGTATGATAGATACTGCACACACTGTATGATAGATTGATACTATACACAAATGTTATGACAGATAGATACTGTACACACTGTATGATAGATTGATAGATACTGTACACAATAGAGATATAGAGAGATAGATACTGTACACACTGTATGATAGATAAACAGATACTATGCACACTGCATGACAGATAGATACTGTACACACTGTATGATAGAGATAGACACTGTACACACTGTATGATATATATATATAGATACTGTACACATGGTATGATAGAGATAGATACTGTACACACTGCATGATAGATAGATGCTGTACACACTGTATGATAGAGAGACAGATACTGCACATACTGCAAGATAGATACTGTACACATTGTATGATAGAGATATAGATAGATACTGTACACACTGCATGATAGATAAACATATACTATGCACACTGCATGACAGATAGATACTGTACACACTGTATGATAGAGATAGACACTGTACACACTGTATGATATATATATATATAGATACTGTACACATGGTATGATAGAGATAGATAGATACTGTACACACTGCATGATAGATAGATCCTGTACACACTGTATGATAGACAGATACTGCACATACTGCAAGATAGATACTGTACACATTGTATGATATAGATATAGATAGATACTGTATACACTGCATGATAGATCCTGTACACACTGTATGATAGAGAGACAGATACTGTACATACTGCATGACAGATACTGTACACATTGTATGATAGAGATATAGATAGATACTGTACACACTGCACAATAGATACTGTACACACTGTATGAGAGATATAGAGATAGATACTGTACACACTGCATAATAGATAAATACTGTACACAAATGTTATGATAGATAGCTAAGCCCAAAACTCTTCACATACAATACAAAATTCAAACAGCTTATATACCTTATACAGATGTTTAAACAATTAAAATAAAAAAAATCACAACTGCCCACACTAACACATCAGTCACCTGAAAATGCAATTCCAAAAAGTCATGCATCTAGATTTAAAGGAACACTGTCAGTTTCTGAATGTTTTTTAAGGTGTTGTTACATTGTTTTGCCTGCTGCCATTATTGTTCTCTGATATGTAAGGAGTGTAATTCCATAAGGAGAAAATGAGTTTTTTTTAAAGCACTGAATTACTATTTTGAGCAAGTTGAGTGACCCACTCTGTCAGCTGCCTGCATGTCTCTAATGTCAATATGGCACAGACTGGTACATGTAAATTCATGCAAGCACACGTTCTTTATTTTCCAACTAAGTCAAAGTAAACACAATTTATGATAGTATTCTATATTCTGAGTTTTCTAAAGTATCACTTAATCATAAACAAGTGGTCTAGCCATGGAAATTGATGTTTCAAAAGTACAGCCGTGACTCAGGACATGTGCAATAGCGTCACTCCATTTCCCCAGTGAAGCTCAGTCATTCCAGTTCCCCCAGTTTAGCTCATCTTTCTAGCTCTGCTAGTTTTTCAGACTAGACAAATGGATGCTTCTGTTGCAGTTCTCCTAGAAAACCACCACCTAACTGCAGGGTGTGAAGAAAACTAAAATAGGACCCTGACCCGAGATGTCTGTTACTCTGGTAAATTACAGCATTAAAAACATTAGGTCACAAGTTTGAATCTTGGAAATGTAATGATATTGTAAGTTGCACTACAGGGTGAGAGAGGTTGTGCTGCGCTGACATCAATCTGTGTGTGGGTGTGCGCGCGCGCGTGGAGGGGGAAGTGTACGGAAGTGATCTTCATGGTCTTCTAAAGGTTGCTGACCACTGTCCTTTTCATCTTACTTTTTTTCCTGTTCCCATGATCTGTTCCTTGCCTCATGTTGGTTGTACCTATTTAACTACATATTTTCCTTACAATCATGGAAATGAAAACAAAACCAAGACATCTGTCCAATTTTTATTTTCAGAAGCAGTACTAGATACAATGGGTAAAGCAAGAGAGAAAATAAGTAGTCACATTCTACTGTCTATTATTTTGCCTTGTCCTCAAAGGCCGCAACCTTTTCCTTCATGTCAGCTAGTCCTGGATTCAGCTCAAAGGGCTGTGGAATCCCATGGTAGTTATCAGGAGTTGAGGGCCTCTACAACTTGAGAACTTCGCACCTTGCTTTGCAGGTAGGTTGGTGGGGAAAGGGGTGTTTCAAAAGGGGCACTAACAGTGTATACCCTGACTCTCTTTCTTTCCAATTGCTGTTCTAAGGAAGAGTCAACTTTATAGAGAGGGTCGATAATTACTTTTTCTGATGCACCTGGTAATAGCCAATTCAGTGCCCCGCCCACCCTCCTCTATGAGACTGCAATATGGCGGGAAAGGAATGCCTCAGAGTTCAGGTTGATCCCTGGTTTCCATCTGTGTGGAGCATGACTATCCACGATTTTCCCCATTCAGGGTTCCTTGATTTTATATATTTATTTAAAATGTTGGCCGGGAAAAGCACACTCAGTCAAGACTCGTTTCCAGGTGCGACAGAGAAAGGGGTTAGGCACAGTGCAAGGGGGCAGGCACTCAACAGGTACAAGAATAAGTTTAAATGGCATACTATACACACGGTATATGTGCAAGATGATAACACTGAGGTATGCAAGTGGTACAGTAACATACTCATCATTGTATATCCAAATTATCTTACTACATCATATATATACAGACATACGACTCTAATATAGATCATGGCTGCAGGTTAACAGCAGCAAAAACAGAGATCATTAGGAAAAAAGAGTTAAACTAAACTCAGAAGGCACTTCAGGGGCAGGAGAGGGAAGAGGGGCAGGAAAGGAGAGATGCAGGTACAGAATGGGAGGTAAACATGGGTAGAGACCAAGAGAGAGGTGAGGCTAGCTGCCGATGCGGGATTTGGAGGACAGATTGCAGAGGAGTGATTTGAAGGAAAGGGAGGCTGGGGCGTCATCTTGAGCTTTATCACCCCAGTAGGATTAGATAAACTCATGGCAACCCAGTATCAGGTTGTGATTTAACATGTAATTAAGAGGGTTAGTTATGCTGATAACCTGGGTTGTTGTTATAATCAGCTATTTGTTTGGTCATTTTAGAGTATGTTGTTTCTCCGCTTTTTATTCTGTTCTCATTATTGCACTGTTACGTGCAGCACCTTGAGCCCCTGGGATAAGGTGCTATATACTGTAAATACAGAGGGATTGACTGACATACTGATTGACTGACTGGGCTGAAGCAACACACTTGGGACATTATGAAGAACACCAAGGTTTGGGCACACACAACCCCTTGAGAGGGACACCACACATCAGTATTTACATAAAAATATACATTTTATTATACATCTAATAAAAAAGTCCAGCCTGATGCGTTTTGGACCACTCCTGATCCTTTATCACAAGCTAAGGACAGAACAAAACCAAAAATACCATACAAAAAAGAGACATGTGATGCATGACATCATATCAATTGATTAGTGACACTGAAAGATACCACAATCCACTTAAAAGCTATGATCCTAGATATGGAAAGACCGTAGTGGCTCAGATAGAGGTGCAACCCACCCCCTCCCCCCACCACCATACAACATACATACCCATAGTAATATATAAGTGGCAGGACAAATATATTGTTGAAATATACAAAACTACACTATCATAGAAAATAACCATTTCAATATATTGTATAAACTCATATTCTAAAAGTGTTTGACAGAATTTCCCAGTAGCAATAGTTCATAGAAAAGGGAACAAAAGAGTATTACTTCAAGCACTTAAGGTTAAAAATAACGAGTTCCAGGAAGATATACCAAATAGGGATCAATTGATGACAAATTCATCTTTTCTTTTTTCAAATATGGTTTGATGTCTAGGCTAGTATTGAGACCTGGTCTCTTATTAGCCACTAGGGTAAGGATTCAGAAATGTTCCCGTTGCAGTAACAAATTATCATAATCTCCACCCCTTGGGTTATGGCTAACTTTATCTAGAGTCATGAACTTAAATCTGAGACCCGGAATCCTCAGCTGTCGTTATGTGTGTTGCTGTAGCATACCTGTCATCTTTTTGTTCAATTGCTCTAAGATGTTCCCCCAAACGTTTTTTGAAAGATCATTTTGTCTTGCCGACATAAAAGGCATTACAGGAGCAAGTGGCAAGGTATATCACCCCCTCAGTGTTGCACGTGACGCACTGTCTGATATCATATTCCTTTTTTCCATTAACACTACAAATGTTTTCCCAGTCTGCACCGATGCACAGAAAATGCACTTCCTATACTGAAAGCATCCAACAGTAGGTTGTAGCCAGGTGATGGGATTCTGGTGTTAAAAGTGACTATGTGTCAGTCTGTCCCTTAAGTTGGGCACCCTTGTATAGTGCATGTGGGGTGGTTCAGTACTAATGTGTTTCAGACCTGTGTCTGCAGAAAGAATGTGCCAATGTGTTTTCAGAATATCTTCTAGCATATATGCTTGGGTTGAAAAGGTTGTAACTATATTAAACCTACTGGTCCGCTCACTGGATTTTATTCTGTTACTTAAGAGGGTTTCTCTGTGTAGCTGATCTATCTCCTCTTTTGCCTTTTTTTACCTTGACTACACTGTACCCCCGTTGAATAAGTCTAGATTTCAAATCTTGAGCTCCTGCTTCATAACACTCCTCAGTGATGCAGTTGTGTTTAATTCTTGCAAACTGCCCCTTAGGAATGTTGCATGTTATGTGTGGTGGTTGGCAGCTGGATGCTAACAGCAAAGTGTTGCCATCTACCGGTTTTCTATACAGGTCAATGCAAACATTGTTCTTTGGTGCTACTTTCAATGTAAAAGCCAAGTAGTTAATACCATAACTACTGGCTGGGAAGGGAAATCTTAGATGTGGATTGGTTGAGTATAGAAAATTCACAAATTCAGTAAATTCCATAACATCCCCCCCTTCCACAATACAACCACATTGTCAATGTATCTCTTCCAAAGGCATATCTGATGCAAAAACTCATTTCTTATGTCATTAACAACTACATCCTCTTCCAATGTGGCCAATGTACAGGTTCACGATGGTGGGACATACATTTCTCTGTCAAAAATGAAACTGTTAAATTTCAACACTTTTTCTAACATTTTTATAAGTAATTCTGTAGGAGGTCTATCAGAGTCCAGAAATTTATTGAGACAGAACGTTACTGTGTCTAAAGCCCCCTCGTGGGGAATGTTCAAATAAAGGGACTCAGTATCCATAGTCTGCCTCCCACTCACCCACGTGAATGTGCAAGGTTGAGAGAACAAGAATAAAGGGGTGGGAAGCTCAACAGATGATATACCATCTCCCCACTTTGCCACTTGGGCAACCCAGCATTCAGGGACCTGGCATACTCTGCCCCTCTGCCATCACGTTAAGGGACAACCTCCCAAATGGAGATGCATGCAGGCCCCACCAAAGGAGATAAGCTTCTAATGACTGTCCCGCCAGTGAGAGAGGCTCTGTGAAACATACATCTCAACTGTACCACATTATGAGGAACGTTCCTCATTTTACTTCACAAAACCTCCCTGTTCCACATTGTGAGGACTTGTTCCACATTCAGTGTTAACATTTTAAAGCAAAAATCTACAGTAAATGATGCAAAAAATATATTATTCAATTAATAACAGACTTTTTGAATATAAATGCAAACATTTTAACAGTGTTTTGTGCTTCTTAGTTAAAGATTTGAGTAAGTGTTCCACATTTTGCTCATTTGTTCCACATTTTGAGAGGCAGTGTTCCACATTTGAGGGACAAAAGGTTGAGAGGTATGCTGGGAAAAGCAAATGGCTGAAGGAGAACCATGCCGTGCTACTCCTCTCAGACAAGACTAGATATATACAATATCTATTAATTAAGTAATTTAGAAACTATTAACCAGGAGAAGCACACTGAGCCAAGACTCATTCCGAAGTACAACTTTTTTTTGGGGGGCAGATTACACTGGCTTTAACCCTTTCAGTGCAGGAGCAGAGTATAGCCATCCTATTACAATGTAAGTGAATTAAAATGGACTTTGTAACAGCACATGAAAAGGGTTGGGGTCTTGCATGCTAATTAACCATGCTGCATATCCTGGTCACTTGCTACAGCACCACCCAGGATGAAGAACTGTGTTAAGCAGTTCTTCAAGGTGGTGCAGGCTAGAAATCAAGAACCTTACAGCTGGTGAGGGACAGAGATCAGCAGTGGACTAGAATAACAGGAGACTGCATATGGGACTATGGCTCTGAGGGGGATCCAATGGATGCCTGGGACTTAAACTGGGCTGGGTTTCGGGAGGAAGGCCACTGGACCACCAGCGAAGACTGCTGAAGGACTGATAAAAAAAAATATTTTTGACTCAGAAGCTGGCCCAAAGGTATGAGTTGGGTGGGTGGGGGAGAACGACTATGAGGGTGGAGCAAATGCCATGTAGGACTATGCACTGGTGTTATGTCATAAACAGTCCTCCATGTTTGTTGCAGTGTTCGTGTTGGTGAACATCTGGTGACTATCATTTGATTGCAACTTAGTTGCAGGGTAGATTCTATCAATTCCCCTGTGGACTACTCTTTTTTGGTACTGGTGGTACATTGGGGAGCCTTCTGCACCCCAATTTTGTGCCACTAATAACTGCATCTATATGTATCAGACCCCTGATGCATTTCAGTTTTCAAGCTCTAGCAACACAGGCTGTAAGAGGAACCTGATTTAAGCAATAATCCACAACAGGGCATGGTATATTGTAGGATATTGTCACCCCATGGCTTTCAACCATCTGAGAAGTGACAGTATTTAGCTGGTTTTTATTTACCACATAGGTGCACTAGACAATAAAATGCCTATTTTCAGGCACAACCCTGATGGATTCCTGGAGTGGATTTTTGCTATTATAAACTACCCTACAAGTACTGGGATACTGCTGACATTGCAAATTAGTTCTGACCCATAGCAATATACCTTGTAATATACAGTACAGTATTATGTTTTTCTATCCTTCTTGTAACCATTCCCCTGGGTCACACTTAGAATGAGCCTTGGCTCAGTGTGCCTCTCCCAGTTACCAGTTTTCAAGTAAATAAATCAAATACCAAGGTATTGTCATGAGTCAGACATTGCTTTAACCAATCATCAGTTAGACTTATTCCTCTCCATTTTATAATATGTATTTTGCAATATTTGATGTCAGTGGAGCGGCACAATTTTCTTTCAGGGCTCATACTGGTATGATTTTGTCAGCATTAGCTTTTATCCAGAAAGTACCACTGTCTTAGTTCCTGCAGTGAAGTTCTAAGGGTGTACACCTATACCACATCTACAAATTGCATAATGTCATACAAAGTCTGCATCTCCTGGTTTAACCACACTCATTAGATTTTCAAAGGGACAGTAAGAGACAGGAGAACCTTTTGTTTCCTATTAGGCTTCAAGCTTTCTGTTTCATTCCCCTGTTGTAAATTAGCAGTTTAGGGTCTTTTGTGAGATACGCCCTCCTTCCTGCAATCAGATGCACATCCCCTTCTTTGTGAAACAGACCTCATCTTGTCCCCATTACATAAAAACCTTCCTGCTTTCTGAACATCTGTTTTAGTGCCACATCAAACATAAAGCCTTTCAAGAGAAAATGAGTTTGCTAGCAGCATAAGCACACAGTGGCACACACACACCTGGGTTAAAGACAGGTCCTCCAGCTGTAGCCTGAAGAGGTAATTCCTGAAAGACAAAGAAAAAGGAAACTTTGAGTCACTGAATCACCTTATTAGGGAAGAGAAACGCTCGAGCAAGCACTACACATGCATAAAGTTTCCAAGTCTGAGGATCCTGAGATCTCTTTCAATGTTATCCCTTTTTTGTCTCCTTGATGTAGTGGTTACAAAATGAGAGGACAGGATAGCACTGGAGATGCAAGGTCTCTTTATGCCCAGGCCAGTTGCAGCACAGCGCTCCAGAGACACATGGATCTACACTGCACTGCACACCAGTCTGGGAAGGTTCACTTGGTGGAGGGCGGGATGTTAATTTTGTCCCATGATAGTAGCGTGTTCCATTATAAATCAATGGCCAGAGAAGGACCATTCTGATTGGCTGACAGTATTCTAAAATGGTTCTGTTAATGGCTGGAAACCCTCATCTACAATAGAACAATTAGAATTTTAACTATCAAAACATTGATTAAGAAACTAAAAAATGTCAGTTTGATAACAGTGTAAAGGGACTCCAAATGTTGGGTTGCATTTGTTAGTCGCCAGTAACTCTAGGGGCGTAGCATGCTTGGTTATGCTCGTGTCTCATGACCCTTCCAGGGATAGATGAATAGGCAGCAATGCAACCTCTGGTAATGTGTTAAAGAGCAGCTCTTCAATTCAGCATACTCGTTTTCTTACGAACATACGAAATTTGCCAGCAGATAAAGGCCTAGAGGTCTATCAAGTCTGCTCGAATGTGCAGCTAGCACCCCTTATTCTGCAGCTGCCCCTCCCTTCCACCCTTCCCCTTCATTAACCCTCCCCCTTGTCCTGTCCCATCCCCTTTTGAAGCAGTCCACTGTTCTACTGGATACCACTTCTGCAGGTAACGCATTCCACCCAGCCACCACCCTCTCTGTAAAAAAGTGTCTCCTCATCTCCCTCCTGAACCTGCCTCCCTCCAGTCTCATATCATGGCCCCTGGTGGCCCTCCCCTCCCTTACTTTGAACAGCCCCTCTGTACCCGTCTTATTTCTTTCATGTATTTAAAGGTTTCAATCATGTTACCCCTGTCCCTCCTCTCCTCCAGTGAGTACATGTTCAACTCCTTCAACCTCCTCTCGTATGATAAGTCCCCCAGCCCCTTGATCATCTTTGTCACCCTGCGCTGCACCCCCTCCAGTAACTTAATGTCCCTCTTCAGATACGGATGCCAGTACTGCATGCAGTACTCCAGGTGTGGTCTAACTAATGACCTATACAGTGGCAGAATCACCTCCTCCCTCCTCGAGGATATACCCCTTGCAATACAACCCAGCATTTTGTTGGCCTTTGTAGCTGCCTTCCTACATTGTGCCGAGTTGTTCATTGACCCTGTGATGAGCACACCAGATCCTTCTCTCCTCTGTCTGGGCTAGCTGCACCCCCCCAGCTGGTAACTCCTCCTTGGGTTCTTCATCCCAAAATGTAGCACCTTGCACTTTTTGGCATTAAACCCCAGTTGCCAGGTGTCTGACCAGGTTTCAAGCTTTGCCAGATCATCCTGCAACCCCTGCCGTCCCCCTAGGTCATCCACCACCGCACCTACCTTGGTATCATCAGCAAACAGATCTTGCTCTTGATGTCCAATGATATGTCTGCAATGAATATCCCAAACAACACTGGTCCCAACACCAAGCCCTGTGGAACACCGCTCGTCACTGCCCTTGGGTGTGAGAGCTCCCCACCCACCACCACCCTCTGTTGCCTTCCCTGAAGCCAGTTTCCTACCCATCTCACCAGCTTTGCACCCGCCCCTGTGCCTACTAACTTCCTTCCCAGCCTTCCATGCAGCACAGAGTCGAATGCCTTACTGAAGTCCAGATACAGGACATCCACTGCATGGCCCCTGTCCAGTTGCCTAGTTACCCAGTCATAGAACTCCACCAGGTTGGTTTGGCAGGATCTGCCATGTATGAAGCCATGCCGTCTGCTGTCCTGTAGTCCTTTGGCCTCTAGGAGGGCCACCAGCCTCTCCTTCAGGATAGTCTCCATTAGCTTACCCACGATGGATGTGAGGCTCACTGGTCTGTAGTTTCCGGTTCATCCTTGGGGCCACTCTTGTGGAGGGGCACCACATGAGCCATCCTCCAGTCCTGAGGTACACACCCTGAATGTAGTGAGGCATTAAATAGGTCTGCCAAAGGTCCTGCAAGGACCTCTGCCAGCCCTTTAGTACCCTGGGTGGTGCCATCTGGGCCTGGCGCCTGTCCACCCTCAATGCCTTCAAACCCTCTCGAACTCTGTCCTCCATGATTTCCATCTGTCACCCCTTCCCCTTGTTTCTGCCATTTCTCCCACCGTGGGTGTCACCCCCCTCTTCTCTTTAGTAAATACTGAGCAGAAGTACTCATTTAGTGCTTCTGCCTTATCGCACCCTGCTTCCACCCAACCCCCCTCCTTCCTAATCCTTACTATATGGTCCTTACAGCTCGTTTTCTCCCTGATGTACCTAAAGAAGTCCTTCTCCCCCTTCTTAATGCCTTGTGCCAGCCTGAGTTCCATAGATGCCTTGGCTCCCCTTACTGCCCTTGTCACCTCCTTCGATTCTGTCAAGTACTCCTCCCTGTCCTCCCCTTCCCATTTTCTTGTACTTCCTAAAGGCAGCTCTTTTCTTCCTTACCTTTTCCATGACCTCCTTGCTCAACCAGCTCGGTTTCTTAGCCCTAGCCTTCTTGCTCTGGGCTTTGCAGCAGGTTTTGGTTGCCTCCACTATCCCCAGCTTTATGAGCTTCTTAATAGTAATAGTTTTAAACATTTTATTTTTATTTATTTCTGTTTTTGGTAACCGAGTAAGCAAACTGATCCAAAGGACCATTTTCAGTTGCAAACCAGGCCATATAGTGGCACAGACAACAGGTACAAGTTATAATACAGTAGGCACAAATAATACAGTGAGTACAGTGGTATCAAACAGTGATACATAAACATCCTAGCCTAAAAATAGAGGTTAAGGACATAAAAAACAAGTTCATGACAAATAAAGCAATGCTTCTCTGTCAATTGTATATATAGTAGCCAGTACTTGGGAAGTAAGGCAAATGGTACACTGGGCCCCTAAGGCAGATTTCTGGTGAGGGTATTTCCAAGGGAGCAGGCACAGGTGGCCTGAGACATGAGCCAATCATTTAGCTTCGATTTGAAGGACTGATGAGAGGGTAACATACAGATAGCAGGTGGTATTCTGTTCCAGAGGTAGAGGGCAGAGACAGAGAAATACTTGCTTCCCATGACAGTAGATACAAGGGGGACTACTGGGGGGGTGGGTGGAAGAGACCCTGCGACATCGAGTTACCACCTTGTCGGCGAGAAGTGAGGAGTATGGGTACTTATGTGAGTTCCTGAAAGAGGTGTCGACTAGGCAACCCATAGCATATTTAAAACAGCCCTGCAGAGAGAGTCAGCCTAAGGACCGATATCGAGAGCAGTGATGAGCGGAGGAAGGAACCTGAAGGGCAAAGTGACAGATAGAGTTGTATGCGATAGTTAGATGAGAAAAAAGTGGAGACTTGCTCTTTAATGGTTAAGAATTGTGAACCAGGATATGCCATGTTCAGAACTTCAAATCACATCACAAGCATGGACGGTCTCAACGTGGGGCACGTGGGGCCCCGACCAGGTCCCTGCACCTCCCTGTGCTCCAATCCCTCATTACCGACATTCTAGACAGAAGTAGGAGCCCCCTGTCAAACAGCTTTGACCTAAACCTCAGTTGGGCCATTTGGAGTATAACACCCCAACACACACACACCATCCCCCACTGGGGTTCACTGAATCCTAGTTCTTTGTGATGGAGCACAAATGTTATTGAGCACAGATCTGAAGACTAGGTGGAGCTGTGTGGCAGGTGGGCAACTGTGATGCCAACCTCAGAAATCAAGTGGCAGTGCTGGAAGCATCCAGTACAATCAACTTGTGACCAGAGTCAGACTTCAACGCCAAATGCGCTGGACCAGCACACCACTGGGTTTTGAACTCCCAGTGTTCGTCTAGTGGGTTTTGGAGTGTCTAAGTGTATTCACAAAACAACAGTGAGCTCACTTACATTCCAAACATTAAAATACGCCTGGCACCTAAAGCCAGTACAGGCCTCAAGATAAGCTTGGACAAAGTTCTTTTTACCAAAGGCATCAGTAGATATCCTGGGCAGTAGATTGGGTAGGGAACACCACTAAGTTACTATTTTATTTTTATTTTATTTTAGTTTTTGTTGACCAGGTAAGTGCACTAGACAAATCCTGCCTATTTTCAGGCACGACCCGGGGGAGGGGGATACAGATGAATGCCAACTGACCTTGAATCAGATTAAGCCATTGGTGGTATTTTTAGTTTACGTTCACAGAGCATACTTCTCCCCTGCTTCTGAGGCAGGTGATAGACATGATGGACCTGGAGTCCCTTCTGACCCTAAATTACCACATTAGAAGATGAACAAGAAAAAAGATGTAAAAGGTTAAAAAGAATGGCATGTTATTGTCAGGTTCATCTGATCAACAATCTGACCTTTGCTACTGGGTGAACCAAATATTTGCCACTCATACGGCATAATATCAACTCCTATATCCCCTGTGCTGTGCAGGTGACCAAGGTGTGGGACAGAATTCGAGTCACAGCAGCAGAAGGCAGACCTGGTTGGTGCAGCTGTCATGTGGCTGTGGGCTTCGGTCCAGGAGAGTCAACAGCAAACTTCGGTGCCACTGTGAACCCTGTGGCTGGGCCAGGGAGCTTGCTCCTGTTGAGGGCTGTGCTGTGTGAGTGTAAGGCCAACCAGATGGCTGCTCTCAAGTTGGGGGAGGTGAGAGGAACCTAAAAGGGCAGAAAAAAATCATGTCTGTCTATATGGTATGATGATCTAAGCCTCTAGAGAGTCCCCTGGTCTCTACTGCCTGCAGACACTAAATCCCAGTCCACACAGTACACTGTCATGGGAGGGGAGGAGGGCACTCTTCCCCGAGCCCCTACCACAAAGGGAAAGCAATGGGGTAACCAGTAGGCTACTGGGACTGGGTGGACCAGAGGAAGCAGATCTGAATATGGTATATCCCTGGGAATAGGGTGTATCCCCAAAGGATGAGTGTGTCTGGGGAGATAAACCTCAGAACAAAAGGCTGCCAGCCTGTCCCGTGACACAGGTGTTAGGCCTTAGTACTGCTTGGGGAGCAGGGGCACGGGGAGCAGAGACCAACTTGTTATACTAAGGCATACTGCAGCTGAGCCACAAGTTCTTAGGCTGGGACCCTGAGCCTTGGTTGTTTCATAGTCCCCCCGCCTGCTTATACGCCTGCACTGAATTAAGGAAAAGCCAGCAACAGAATGATGCTCTAAGCACACAAAGATAAAGGTCATTAGTTTTTACTGTTACTGGGATGAAACCAGTTTAACAAGCATATTAAAACAAATCCACACCAGATGTCTGCAAGCAATGACTAAAATTATATATTTCACTCTCAATAAATGGGGAACGTAAAAGGGGAAATTTACAAAACTGAAACGTAGTCCCTATTCCCAAAGATGTCTTGTGGGTTTTGGTTTTCTGCAACTTGTAAAAAATTCCGTTTATCTACAACCACAGCACTGTTCTGTCTGCTAATGTGTGGACTATGGAGAAATGAAGGAAGACAACCCAATTTAGAATGCACAGGATCACATCCTTCTGTTCCAAAACAAGCATTTTCATGACCCTCAGGGCCCCAGCTAATGGGTGTTTGGAGAATCTGACATGTACCTGCAATATATTAAATGAGAAAAGCATTTTTATTTTATTAATATGTTCCTGGCAGCTCCCACAGAAAGGTCACACCCACTTGCCCCCTGCCTGACCTCGGATCAGCAGTAGCCCACAGAAGTTGTTTTGGATATTAGGTTTCCAGCAGTAGCCCTGCATGTTCAGCACCAGTTTCTCCAGTCAGATCTCCCAGTCCTGGCCCACGCTGTCAGGGACTACAATCTGGTTGTTTGAGCACAGAGCTGTGAACCTCCAGACCCAGGTTTGAATCCCACTACCACCCACTTACTGCACCTTAAACAAGTCCTGTAACCTTTCTGTGCTTGACCTTCTCTCTCCCTTTCTTTCTCCATGATGAATCCTCCTGAGTGCACCCCAAACTCATACCTCCCTCAATCTCACTTAACATCTCTGTGCATGCCAGCTGTTTATGGTTCCTGCAGTACTGTGGTATACTGTGTTTATAATAGGACCATAAGGAGAACCAGTCTAAATTCTTTCATGGTGATTTGCATACACACTCCATGGTGATTTGCACTATTGAGGTATAGGTAATTTTGTATTTCTTTGTTTATAATACTATAGGAGCTACATAAAACTGAATTCCTTCCTTTCCTTTCTGTTTGTACAGATGCCTTCTTGTAAGTATATCTGCGTTTACACTAATACTGTGTTTTGGCCGTGCTTGGCCTGTTCTAGGTGGCATGCAGAAGTGCTTCAGCAGTTTCTGGCACGTCCATACATGGCAGATGTACAGCGCTATGGGTCAGCTGACTGCTTCCCCCTAACCTGATCCAGTAAATCAGTTTGTCCATAAAGTCCCCTTCTGCTCCCTGTCTCTGCTGGATTCCAACCCCTAGTCCCCCAGCCACTACCCAGAAAACACAGAAGGGGCCTCACTACAGCCAAAACAGGTTGGCTCCACCTGCAACGGTACAGCCATTGCACAATAAGGTAAGTATAAACACGTCCTATGTCACTGAATACAGAAATTGCACACACCCCCAATAATGCAAAGCATAATGAGAAGCATATGCAAATGCCCATGAGTTAATTTGCACTGGCCCAAATTTAAGCAGAATTGCATGGTGGCAAAAGACCTCACAATACAATCAGCAAAGGCTGAGAACAGCAGACACAGACACGTGTTTCATCCTCATCTGGACTAATCAATGTGCCATATCTGTATCTCAGCCCAGGGAGAGGGAGCCAGCCACCCTATAGGGGATCTTATTTGATTGGGTCATGGGCAGCCCAAAGTAGAGAGAGAAAAGAACTACAAAAGAACCCCAGAGCAGATGCACTGAGATATGGTTTATCCTGGAGGATATTGGCCATACAGCCACATTTTAAAGAAAACACAAATTGCACATACCCCAATGCCACTCAAAGACTAACCAGCAAGGGGTACCACAAAGTGGGCAATACTGCTTTCTGCACAGTTCAAGCCTATCTTTACCACAATGCACTGATGTCCTGCAGCCAAACACAGTTTTGATCAAACACCAGTCTCCCACATGTCAGAGCACACACTGTTGTGCACCCTGGATGAGCCGCAACATTCCTTTACAGAAAAAAAGGATGTATTTTGGTGGAACATTGGATCAGACTATTCATCCCTGATTATTTTTTTTATATTTGTTTTTTAGCTGCAGTTCTTTGCTGGTGCTTTATTGCTATCTACAAACTTTTTTTGTGAATAGAACCCTGATTAACAACGTTCAACACGCACAGTCCGAGACTGCATACAACTGGCAAAACGTTTTTTTTATTATTTATTTGTGAGGCTTTGGAAAATGTTTTATGCAAATCTCTGCATAGTGGCTATCTACATGATGTATTTTTCTGGGAATTTAACTTTGTTATCAAAGATAACCCCTAACACAGTAGTTAAATCCCCAGGAGGAGGACTTACCACTATAGCCAGTGACTGACAATAAATGTTTCCAGCCTCCTAGTCAGGACCATTTTACAATTCAAAGATTGCCTTAATTGTCTAAGGATTCCTCCAGTCAGGATCACAAAAGCAACATGACTCACGTGGATACATTAGCTGCCTGACTTAATTAACCATTTGCATGGATTCCATGACAACAGAGATGCTGTTAGACTCTATATGACCTCTCAAGGCATTCTAAAAGAGGACAGGAAATGTGTGTTAATTTATAGCAGCCTGTTTGTAAAATTAATTTTTTTCCAGAATTTATGTTTCTGAAAATCATTTAACCATTACAGGGACTGGAATCCTTGTCCGCCACAGACTTATGTGTTTCTCTTTGCTTTAACCCCTGACCTTTGTATTCCCTCCTGCTGTGTTGCTGATGTCCTCCTTGCCCCCTCTGTCTACCCCCCAACCCCCAACAGTGAGCAACCACTACCCCCCAGGCTACTGCATTTAAATCAGTTAATTTTATCTAGAAAAATGCTGCCCCTGAGCCTACCTCCTGCATTGGCTTTGTTAGCTTGCACCTCTGCAGTCTGGGGGGTGGTGATCTGCCACTGTCTGGCATTGCACCCTGTACTGTACAGCACTTGAATCTTAAACTACATTATATCTCATCTTTATGTTATGCAGCGTTGACTATTCTACCTGCAAATTGTAACTGTGCACTGCTATTTATTGTTATTGTATGTATTTTATTGTATTTATTTTTTATTACGACTGCACCTTACATTATGTATTGTCACTTGCACATCATGTACTGCATACTCCCCTTCCCCTACCCCCCCAGGATGTATTTGGAAATCAGCTGTTACAAGCTCAGTAAGTCTTTCTTGGTGAGACTTTGGAAATAAATAAATAAAAATAAATTCATTCTCTAGTTTTCCTAAATTGCAAAAGGTGCTGGTCACTGTTTAGAGTGACATAATCAGGTAAGACACACTGCAAAAAAGCACTTCTTCAGCCAAGCTGTCCCGAGCCCCACCTGTGTGAACTCTGACAACCAGCTGCACTGTCAGCACTGCCCTATCCCGTTTGTAATGAAAGACTGGTGTGAAGAATACTGGTGAGTAACACAGTGTGCACTCCATCAGAGGGACACTCAAGGCTCTTCTCTGCTCCCAGAACTAGACGCTTACTCTTAAACTCACAAGGGAGGGATGAGATAAATGTAGGCCAAGTTCCTTTGGAGAAGCAAACTATCTGTGAGGTCAGACACCTAGGACCTCATATACTAATGTTTAGCGCCACACAAATGGTTTATTCCTTGATGCTGCTCTTGGCATGGGACTCGCTATATGTGAAGTGTCACTTTGAGTGGTACAAAGTAGTTTATGCAGCAGCACAATGGTAGGGACTGCACACATGCAAATGACTGGCAGAGACCTGACTCAAAGGTGAACGTACAGCAATATCTGAAGCACTGAGGAGACCCTAAGGAGATTTGAGCACTGTGTAAATTGCCACTTTTGAAAGACATGTTTTAACTTAGCACTGAGTACAGAAGACATTCAAATAGTCTGAAAATGACTTCTGCGGCTTGAAATGCTTGGAGATGTACAGATGTACATTGACAAGTGACAGTCCTCCTCAAGCAGCAGTTTGAGGAGGTGTTTCATATCATATGATGTGAACATTTCAAGGAGATACTGTACAACAAAATACAAAAACATCACATTGAGGTGAACACATAAAATGATTCAAAGGCATGAACTGCAGTCTGACCACAGCACAATAACACCTGTGCTCCAATGCTAATTAGTGTCATACTGTGCTGAAGTTCCAAACAGCACCTCTTTACTGTGGGCTGTCAGTGTCTTTTAGATAGGGAAACACTCTGCTGCCACATAATCCAAGGGGAACTGTCTGGATAATGACATGTAAATGGCCATATAATAATAATAAGCCATTTATGACCCTGTAGGGACTTGAATGTGGAATGAAGTCATTTGCATGGAAGCCAAAATGGAGACCAAACATAGAAACATAGACTATGATGGCAGAAAAAGACCAGAGGTCCATCCAGTCTAACCATACTCTATATAATCCCTGGAACCTTCCCTGGAACCTACTGCTCCTCCGGGGTACTAACCCTCCTCATCCAACCCCCATTCTTCTCCCTAGTATTGTCGCCCCGGCAATCACTATTCCCTTCATTCTATCCCGTGCCTGCTTGAATTCCTTCACGTTTCCGCACCCACCACTTCAGCTGACAGACTGTTCCAAGGTTCCACCACCCTTTCCTTAAAGAAGTACTTCCTCATGTCCCTCCTGAACCTCCCTCCTGTTAATTCCCTCTTGTGACCATGTGACCTCGAGCTGGTATTCAGGGTAAATAATTCCCCGCAGTTCACCTTGTTAATTCCTTTAAGGAACTTGAAGGTCCCTGTCATATCTCCCCTCTCCCTTCTGGTTTCCAGTGAGAACATATTTAGTGCCTTGAGGCACTCGTCATAGGATCTGCCCTGCTGGCCCAGAATCATTTTTGTTATTTTGCGCTGCACTGTTTCCAACCTATTGCTGTCCTTTCTGAGGTAAGGGCTCAAGAACTGGACACTGTAATCTAGGTGAGGTCTCTCCAGTGATCTGTAGACGGGAAGTATTAGCTCTTTTCTTCTGCTATCAGTACTCCTCCTGATACATCCCACCATCCTGTTAGCCTTGCTATAGGCCTTATTGCACTGACGCATTTGTTTACGGGACTTGCTTGATAATTCCTATATCACATTCCTCTTCTGTAATGCTAAGTCTCACCCAACCCATCCAGTACTCCATCTTGGGGTTCCTTTTCCTTTAGTGCATTACCTTGCACTTTTTGGCACTGAATTTTAACTGCCATGCCTTTGACAGCCCCTCTAGTTTTTGCAGATCCCTCTCTGTATCCCCTATTCCCACATCACTATCCACCCTCTCACATTGTTTTGTATAATTTGCAAAGAGACACAGCCTGCCCTTGATTCCCTCACCAATGTCACTAATGAACATGTTGAAGAGGACCAGAACCAGGACAGATTCCTGTGGAAACCCCACTCATAACCTAACTTTCCTCTGATTTAACCCCATTGACCACCACCCTTTTCTGCCTCCTTTCTAGCCAACTATCCACCCAGTTCACTGTGGTTTTAGCTGTGCCCAGGTCTTCCATCTTTTTGAGCAACCTTTTGTGAGGTACCAAATCAGAAGCCTTGCTGAAGTCAAAGTACAGCAGATCCAAATCGTGGCCCTTGTCAACTTCCTTGGTCACCCAGACAAAGAAAAAAAAAAACTAATGACCCACTTAACCAGTTAATAATAAATTACTAGCATTTTTCTCCCCCCCCCCCCGGTGGACACTCCACGTTTTCCAAACCCACAAATCTGAGCATCATAACAAAACATGATGGTTGTGGTTTGCGTGCAGTGGGTTGGTGGAGGTTTTTAAACACATGGTATTTTAATGTATGTGGTGGCATGTTGTTTTGCTGTTTACAACTATGGTATCTATAACTATTTATTTTTATATCTAGACATACAGAGATCCTGGTGAAGTGGTGGGTTCACCATGAAACATAGATCAAGGAGACATATCAGTACTGTATGTTCCTAAAGGTAGAAAATAAATACTTCATGAGTTAATCGCTGAGTGGGTCATTTGGTCTCCATTTTGACTTGCTTTAGTAATTTAGGGTATATGGAGTCAGATCCCTCCTGGTAGTTTTTTTTTATGTTTACAGGTGCAAGGTGGGCCACGTTGCTCTTGTGTGTTACTGCGCCATTGGCATGGAGACATCTGAGACCTTGGGCAACACCACAAACAAGTTTTAAATACCCTGATACTTTTCTCCTTGCCTGTCTAATGTGTACCTAGAGCCATGCCCAATTAGGCGCTCTGCAAGAGACTCTGTGCAGCACAAAGCTCCACATTCTCTAACCCCCATCCTCACCATGCAGTGAGCAACACAGGAACCATTTTCAGTCCCCACTGTTTCAATCCTCTGTCAAAATGGCTTCCATCCCACGGAACCCTAGCTTATATAAAATCATACTAAGATGCAAATAGACACGGGAATAAATTACAGCAAGAGGAAAAGCCAAGGCATAGCCCACAATACACTCTTTTATGTACCTTATTCTATGGCAAAGATGATAGTACCCTGCTTGAAAAGCTTAGCTTTCTAGTAGAAAAACTTTGTCCACCATGCTGACATAAGCCACCTTGCAGGAGCTGGCATCAGTTGCAAGTGGCACAGACAGTAGACTCCTCTGACATCCCCAACAAGCCTAACCTTAGTTCATCTACTGACCAAATAACTTGGGGTAACCCCCCATCCCTCTCTGGGGGTAAATCATGGACCCATGGGGGACGATGCTCACAGGTGGGAGTCCAGGGGGTTGGATGTGCCATGGGTGTTACTGAGGGCAGCAGGTGCTGGAAACATAAAGGGACATAAATAAACAAGTTAAATATATATATATATATATATATATATATATATATATATATTCATTGCAAAACTCCATTAGTGCATCAGTTAGGGTTTCTATTAAGCACAAAGCAGGAGAAAACATTGATGTCCTAGTACACATAGGGACTAATGATCTCGCCAGCCGGTCAGTTGTGGAGACCAAGGAACACCTGACTAAGCTGGGTGACAAACTATCATCTATTTCATCCGGCATCTCCTTCTCTGAGATCCTGCCAGTCTGGGAGAAGGGAGCAGATGGACGGAAGGTCAGAGAAGGGGAGATAGGGGAGCTAAACACGTGGCTCAAGGGACTGGTGCCAGAAAAAGGACACAGATTTGTAGGGAACTGGCAACAGTTCTGGGAGCTAAAGTTCTTTAAATTTGATGGACTGCATCTGACTAAAGAGGGAGTCAGTGCATTGGGGCAGAAGTTTGACGTCTTTGCAGAATATTTAAACTAGCAAATGGGGAGAGGGGTGCAGCACCCCATATGTCGAATGGGAAGAACACCCTCCCCTCAGCTAGTGGTCAAACAGGAATTCAGCATGTTTGCCGTTCATTTGCATCACCAGGTAAGAAAAAAGGTTTGTCTCCCCATACGATGCACAGGGGTAATGCCAAACTTCACCCAACAACTAACACACCAAAATCTGGCCAATGGAAAATCATGTACACAATGCTCACAGCCTGGGAAATAAGATCCCAGGCCTGCAGGCAATAATGTCAGAGGCTAAACTGGACATAGTAGCACTAGTGAGACGTGGTTTACCAGTAACCACACTTGGGAGACTTCAGTACCTGGCTATGTATTGTTCAGAAGAGACCGAGGTGCAAAAGGGGAGGAGTGGCCCTGTATGTTAATGAAAATATCAAAGTTACAGAAATTCAGAATACACATAGGAGCCAGAAGAACTGTGGGTCACCCTGAAACAAGAAATGGGACAGCATAAGAACTGGGGTTGTCTACAGGCCCCCAGACCAGAGGGAGGACATAGACACATTACTGTTAGAAGATATACAAAACATGACAGCTAAAGGGAGGTTCTGATAATGGGAGACTTCAACATGCCAGATACAGATTGGTCAATACCAGCAGGAACATCTGCCAGAACTAGACTCATAGTGGATTCCTGCAGGGGAGGGCCTCAAACAACTGGTACAGCAACCCACAAGAGACAGGGCTATCCTAGATCTAGTACTGACTAACAAAGAAGGGATCACAGATCTCCAGGTAGAAGGTCACCTGGGGCCAGTGACCATCACATGGTATGGTTCAATTTGGCTACTACATCTAAATCATCCCATTCCAAGGCAAAAATATGGGACTTCAGAGGAGCTGACTTTGATAAGATGGCCAACAGAGTTAAGCTAGCCTCTGGCAAAAGAAACACAGGTGAGGAGGTAAGCAAGTGGGCAAGCATTAAGGATACAATACTTGAAGCAACATCCCATTGTGTTAGACAGAAAAGGAAGTGCAAAAGAAGAAGGAAACCACTTTGGTTCTCAAATACAGTAGCAGAAAAGGTCAGAGCCAAAAGGCTGGCCTTCAGGAAATATAAGGGAACACAGCGGGATGAAGATAGGGAGGCATACCAAACTGCCCTAAGGGAAGCAGGTAAGGCAGTAAGGCAGGCAAAGTCCCAAACTGAGGAAACACTAGCACGAACAGTAAAGAAGGTGACAAGACTTCTATAGATACATTAGTGAAAGGAGAAAGTCCAGAGGGGTATTGCTAAGCTTAATGGAGAAAAGGGAGCATGTGAGGAGGAGGACCCTGTAAAGGCATCTATCCTAAATAGATACTTTGCTCAGTATTTACTGAAGAGAAGGTAGGGCAGGGCCCACAGCTCAGCATCATGGACACAGGGGAGGGAGGTGAGCACTACTCCCTTCACAAAAAGAAAGGGTCCCACAAGAGCTAAGCTCAGGGTGGATAAGGCAATGGGACCTGATGGCATACATCCCAGGGTACTTAAGGAGCTAAAGGAGGAACTAGCAGAGCCATTAGCAGAATTGTTTAGTGAGTCTCTGAGCACAGGAGAGGTCCCAGAAGACTGGAGAAGGGCTTCATGTGATCCCGCTTCCACAAGAGTGGTAGCAGGGAGGAGGCGGGAACTACAGACCAGTCAGTCTTACCTCAGTAGTGGGCAAGATTATGGAGGCACTCCTAAGGAAAGGATAGTGCAACACCTGGAATCCATAGGGGCACAGGATCCAAGACAGCATGGGTTTACAAGAAGGTCCTGTCAAACTAATCTCATAGATTTCTTTGACTGGGTAACCAGAGTGGTGGGACCAAGGGGGAGCAGTTGATGTCGCCTACCTTGACTTCAGCAAAGCTTTGACACTGTTCCACATAGAAGATTGATAAATAAGCTAGGTAGGCTCGGGTGGGTCAGAAGTTGGTCAACTGGGTGGCAAACTGGTCGACTGGCAGAAAACAGAGAGTGGTGGTAAATGGTATACAGTCAGAAGAGATGCAAGTCACAAGTGGGTACTTAGGATCAGTCCTGGGGCCAGTCCTATTCAACATCTTCATTAGTGACCTCAGAGATGGACTAGAGGGTAAGGCTTGTCTGTTTGCAGATGACACCAAGATCTGCAACAGAGTAGATGATCCAGATGGGGTGGGCAGAATGAGAAGAGATCTGGATAAACTAGCAGAATGGTCAGAAGAGTGGCAACTGGATTTAATGCAAAGAAGTGCAAAATCATGCACATAGGGAAGAGAAACCCTGAAGCCACATATAGGCTGGGAGGGAGTTGCTAGCAGTCACAAAGGAAGAAAGAGACTTGGGCATCATCATCACTGATGACCTAAAATCATCCAAGCAGACCTCTAAAGCAGTAGGTAAGGCTAGGGGTGTTAGGTGTATTAGTAGGGTATCACAAGTCGTAAGAGGGAGGTAATAATCCTCTGTACAAGACATTGTTAGGCCCCATCTGGAGTACTGCGGCAGTATTGGAGGCCATACCTTCACAAGGACATTAACCAAATTGAGGCAGTCCAGAGAAGGGCAACAAAATGGTGCAGGGACTGCATCAGAAGACATATGAGGACAGATTAACGGAGCTCAATATGTATACCCTTGAGCAAAGGAGGAGAGAGAGGTGATATAATCGAGACATTTAAACACCTTAAGGGCATAAACAAGGTGAAAGAGTCTAACATGTTTAAATATAAGAAAATAGCAGGACAAGAGGACACAGCATGAGATTAGAGGGAGGCCGATTAAGGGGAATGTGAGAAATTTTTTCACAGAAAGGGTGGTAGATGCATGGAATAGCTTACCACAAGAAGTGGTGGCTATGAATACAGTGCAGGGCTTCAAACAGGCATGGGATAGGCATAAGGAGCAATACAAATGACTATGAATAGATAGGTCACTGACAAAGCAAAGGCCGATGGCACATTTATAAGGAAGAAAAGAAATGGGCAGACTGGATGGGCTTGCAGTCCTTATCTGCCATCAACTTCTATGTTTCTATGTTTCTATGTTTCTATACCAACGAAAAAAGTTTGTAACTCTGGTGTTATAATCACTCAATATTCCCACTCACCTCCACACACCAATAGGTTATTAGTGTGCCTTAGTTCATTGGACCTAACTCTCCCCATTCCATGTGTAAGGAAGCTGAGATGATACCGTATAGGAGGATGGGGTAAGAGTTAGGTCTGACAAACCCAAGGCAGAGGGTGGGGTGGGTGGTAGGGTTGGTAACACCAAATTTCCAGACTTTTGTCACTGTAATAGAAACCCTAACTGACGCATTGATGGAGTTTTTGCAATGAATTTCCCTTCTTTTTGAGAAAGTGTAATCTTAACCGTATGTGGTTGTGGGGTCTGTAGTGCTTGCATGCATACTGAAATTGTCTCTGATTTTTTTGTGGGCATGCAGGGTCCTCTGGGCCCTGTGCTCCTATGTAACCATAACTGTAGAGACACTGTAATTAACCCCACTCTCCCTGTGGAAGCAGGGGGCTTTGGGCCCTGCACTCCCCTCACGCTCCCATCACTCCATAATGGTATCCATTTGTGGGCGCACAGGGCCCTATGGGTCATGCATTCCCATCTACCCATAAGTATAGAGACACAGCATAGGCCTAAAGACATTCGAAGTAACCCTTGTGCTGCAAATGGCACAATATCTCATTAACGATAGGAACATTGGAAAAAATTCCACTGCAGTTGTTATCGCCTGGTAACCTGCATGCATGATTAAAACACCTAAAGACGTGCTAAGCTGCATTTAGCGAAAAATCCATATCTGGAACCATTTTCAAGATATAGGCGCTAAAAGGTACCGTGGCCACCACAATGTTATCATGTGGGAAAGTTCTAAACTTTAGAATATTATAACTATGGAACCGATGTAAATTTTATTACCAAACCAGCAAAAGGTACATCTGTGGAGCAAGCCCTTTTTACCCTGCAAATTTCAGCCCAAACATCTAACCATTTATTTGCAGTGATGTGGCAAAGAAACAGCAATTTTTTGAAAGTACTTTCGCAAATTTGCAAAACTTTTGCTAATTTTGTGAAAGTTTCACAAAATTTGCGAAAGAACATTTGTGAAACTTTAGCAAATTTGCAAAACTTCCATTGGAAAAATTGAAAAAACATATTTCTGAGCATTATTTTTAAAAATTAATGTCAGGATCATGTTCATTGGGCCCCAATTAGGTAAACCCATCTGTTGGTGTCTACCAAGGAGCAGCATTTTTTGAATTGCAGTATTTTTCTCTGTCACTAACTGAAAACAAGATGGCAGATTTGCAACACTACAGAACCCATCTGAGAAAGTCAAAAGTGCTTTCACGAAAGTCAAAAGTACTTTCGAGGTGGACATATATTTTTTCCCATAGGCTATAATGGGAAACTTTAAACTTTAATAACTTTTGAATGGATTAATATTTTTTCACCAAACCTTCAAAAGGCACATCAGTGACCTAAATCCCATATACCCTATTTCAGACCAGACCCCCAAACCATTTCGGACTTACAGACAGGCAAAGAATTTACACAAAAATGTAAATTTCACATTTATTGGCACTCTAGAGCTCCACAACCACACATCCGACTGGAACGTAACTTGCCAGATCCAGAGATCTATGGTACCAGATGGCACATGCAAACTTTCAAGCAAATCAGATGAACGGTTGCAAAGTTATTAAAGTGCAACCCTAAATATAGGGCACTACAGTGCCCTATAATATACATACTGGGCCAGATATTCAGAAGGGTTGCGCCATGCGCAATAGGATTGCGCCTGCGCAAGTCCAAACTTGCTCCATTCTGCGATATTCAGCAGGAGGCAGTTGCGCCACAGAAAACATGCTGAGCAACAGCGCAATGCAAATGAATGCATGCTGAACTGGAGGGGGAGGAACCACGCATAAACTGCACAGCCCGATATTCAGCCGGGCTGTGCAGAGTTGTGCAGACGCAACCCCCAACCTCGCTACTGCTGGACTTTGAGCCAAAAAAGGCTTGTCGAGGGCCACCCACAGGTGAGCTGCTGTATTGCAGGGCGCAACACAGCAGCCGCCACCCGGCGGCGGGCGGCAGGCGGTGGATGCTGCACCGGCCGCCGCCGGGAGCGGGTGGTGGGCGTCGGTGGTGGTGGGTGGGACACTAGCCACCAGGGCTATGTTCGGGTGGTTTTATCACACATACCGCCCGCATCGGGCATTTCCGTCCACTGACCACCAGGGATGTGAACGGAGGGGTGGAATTATTATACATACCGCCTGCGGATCGGGCATTTCGGTCCTCTGGACCACCAGGGATATGTACGGGAGGAGGGTGGGGAGCCACATTGATGCCCGCGATCGGGCCGGTGGGGGGTACACTATGCCCGCGATCGGGCTGCAGGGGGCTCGGTCCCCGACAGCTGCTGCCTGGCAGGGCACCAGGCGCAAGTCCTCGGAGATTGACGCACCTACATGCTAATGGCAGGCAAACGGGGACATAATCACATGCAAATGGCCCCCCCTGCGCCTTGCATGAATTATAGCCCCATTTGCATGTCACCTTTTGAATATCGTGGATTTTGTGCATGCGCAATGGTACTTGCGCCACCGCAAGTTGAATGCTCCACTCTGTCAACTTGCGGTGGCGCAAGTTCCACTGCACCATGCACAGTGGTTATGGTTGGGGTGATATTCAAAGGAGTTGCTCAACAGCGCAACTCTTTGAATATCACCCAGGACACCCCCCGCGCAACTATTTTGCGCAGCTCAAGGGCTTGCGCCTATGAATGGCGCAGTTTGAATATCCAGCCCACTGTGTATATCAATCAATCAATAAGTCTTTATTTATCCAGGTGAACACCATTGAGTAGGCTCATTTACAAGGTGGACCTACATTACACTAGGTCAAGAATAACACTTTTAAGCACAGATAATAAATAGACATAATTATACAGAAACAGAAAAAAAATACACAGAGCAATAATAAGTATTTCAGGTATAGAGTTAACAAGGTTAGGGAGAATGGTATGACAAGGGGAATTAAAGCATTCTGAAACAGCCAGCATATTGAAACATTTTCAAACAGCATGGCATACCATTGGTCGGGACATATACAAACTTAAGAGGCAGATATGGAGGGGAGGGGTATAGGACTGCAGCTGTTCTAGGAGGGGTGCTACGGTAGATGGGCTGGGGATATATATGTTAGGAGTCTGAGGGTAAGAAAGGTAGTGGAGTAGCAGAAAAAAAGGGGGGTTATAGGTGGAGACAATCAAGGGGCCGGGTTAGGTGGAGATGTAGTGGGCAGCTAAGCAAAAGGCACCCTAGCACGCTAAGCGTGCTGGGAATAGCTGCATAGCTCCTTAACAGCCTTGGCATACAAGGTCTTGAAGGTGGTAAGACTAACAGGAAGACTCAGTTTCATAGATTTCTGAAGTTTGTTCCAGAGTGAGGGCAACACAAAGCCTATGGCCGCTCTCCCAAAGCATGTATTGGCACTAGGTACCTTCAGTAGAAGCAGAGAATAGCTTCTCAGTGCGTAGTTGCCTACCACGTATAACGGCAAACAGTCGGAAATGTATTGGGGTAATTTGTAGGTAATAGCTCTTTAAGTCCAGAGAGCTGCATTTCTATTCCTTCTGTACTGAAGGGAGGTCCACCCTACAGCTGCATATAAGGAGCAGTGGTGGGTGGTGATAGGTAGGCCAGTTATGAATCTCACGGCTCTGTGGTATATGGTGTCCAGTTTAGTAAGACAGGAGGCATTACACTAACTATAAATGAAATCGTCATAATCAATTATCATTAAATATATCATCAAACTGTGAGGGAATTCTATAATCACTTCCCCTCTTCCTCACACTGCCTCTGCACCATTTTTCCATGCATACCGCTCGGGCGATTGCTCTCCTTCTCCCTACCTTGTTTCTTCCCTATCTTCCACCCCCCCAACCCCGCTGCACCACCCCCTCCATGTTCCACGGCTTTAGTATTTTTGGGAACTCCATACATCCCCTCAACCTAGCTGTACATCTCTGGCCAGGACTAGTATTGTACTGGCTACATTATTCTCCATTCTGTTATCTGACTAAACCATTGCTATTTTTCCCCGAAGCCATCTAAGCCTCCTAAATCTCACTTATATGACACAGTTAGCCTCTCTGCTGTTGTATGCCGCCTCTGTATTGTAGCTGATACTGTATTATGCACCTTCTTTGTATTTATTTGTTGTTATGATGATGATATTTTAACAGTGACTGTAAATAATTCTTTGTAATTCTTATATTTCTTAATGTAATTGTAATGTATTTTGATCTGGTAATAACCAGGTCCATCTTGCAAATGAACTTGCTCAATGATGTTCACCTGGATAAATAAAGATTTGATTGATTGATAGATTGAATTAGGGATAGAAACATGAATTGAACTAACTGCATCTTGGCATCTTTGGTCAGGAGGTGGTTTATTCTAAAGAAGAGACCAAGCCTCTGCCTCAACTTTTTCAGCAGATCCTCGACATGATCCACAAAGGAGAGTGTGTGGTCTAGCCAGACCCCTAGGTACTTGGATTTCGTAACAAATTCCAGCCTCTCTCCTAGTAAAGTGTTTATGGGAGGTAAGGAGCCAGAGATAGCAGGGTTCGCTAAATGAGTAGCCGGAGAGAACAGCATAGCTTTTGTTTTTTTGCCATTGAGTACGAGTTTTTTATTCAGGAGCTGATTCTGCGACATGCTGAATTCTGTTTAAATCTCCACAGGCGGCTTCCAGAGTTGGGCGGCTTAGGTACAACACCATATCATCAGCGAAAAGGTGAATATTGGCCTCCTTGATGCCAACATCAATATTGTTTATATAAATGGCAAACAATAGAGGCCCCAGGATGGATCCCTGTGGAACGCCTCTTTTTAGTGGTTTGAGTGGAGAGAGCTCCCCTTCAGCCTTGACCTGCTGAAGCCTATCTGTAAGGTAATTATTGAACCAGCACAGAGAGGTCGGGTCCAGACCTATCACTTTAAGGGTGGAAAGAAGCAGGCAGTGGTCGACAGTGTCAAAGGCCTTGCTAAGGCCCAGGATCACGGCACATACAATTTTTTTGTTTTCCAGCTCTCGTTGCCAGTCATCAGTCACTTTGGCCAGAGCCGTAATGGTACTGTGCTTGGCTCTGAAACCAGACTGCATAGGGTTTAGAAGGTTCTTGTTATTTAGGTAGGTTCTCAACTTAGCATTCACAATTTTTTCCAGCAGTTTAGACAATATTGGTAGGAGAGATATCGGCCTGTAATTATTTAGGTCGCAGGGATCCCCTGATTTAAACAAAGGAATGAAGTGGGCAATTTTCCATAGGTGTGGAAGAGTCCCCTGGGACAAGGACAAGTTAAATAAGTGTGTGATTGGTACAGCTAGGACGTGGTATGCAACCGTTAAGAAGCAGGGGTCGAGAGAGTCAGCAGCAGCGCTTTTCTTGGTGTCCAACTGCAGAAGGAGGTCTTCGACCTCTTTCAATGAAGCAGGAAGGAATGAGAAGACTACATTAGTGGTGCTAGGTTCAGGAATCTGTGCACTAACCTGAGAACGTAACACGGATGCTGGTGAATTGTCGAATGCTAGGCCTGCCATAGCAAAGTGGTTGTTGAAGGCCTGGAGAATCTTAACATAGAACATAGAAACATAGAAGTTGACGGCAGATAAGGACCGCAAGGCCCATCCAGTCTGCCCATTTCTTTTTCTGCCTTATAAATGTGCCATCGGCCTTTGCTCTGTCAGTGGCCTATCTATTCATAGTCATTTGTATTGCTCCCTTATGCCTATCCCATGCCTGTTTGAAGCCCTGCACTGTATTCATAGCCACCAATTCTTGTGGTAAGCCATTCCATGCATCCACCACCCTTTCTGTGAAAAAGAATTTCCTCACATTCCCCTTAATCGGCCTCCCTCTAATCTCATGCTGTGTCCTCTTGTCCTGCTATTTTCTTATATTTAAACATGTTAGACTCTTTCACCTTGTTTATGCCCTTAAGGTGTTTGAATGCCTCGATCATATCACCTCTCTCCCTCCTTTGCTCAAGGGTATACATATTGAGCTCCGTTAATCTGTCCTCATATGTCTTCTGATGCAGACCCTGCACCATTTTGGTTGCCCTTCTCTGGACTGCCTCAATTTGGTTAATGTCCTTGTGAAGGTGTGGCCTCCAATACTGCACGCAGTACTCCAGATAGGGACTAACCAGTGTCTTGTACAGAGGGATTATTACCTCCCTCTTACGACTTGTGATACCCCTACTAATACACCCTAACACCCCCTAGCCTTACCTACTGCTTTAGAGGTCTGCTTGGATGATTTCAGGTCATCAGTGATGATGATGCCCAAGTCTCTTTCTTCCTTTGTGACTGCTAGCAACTCCCCTCCCAGCCTATAGGTGGCTTCAGGGTTTCTCTTCCCTATGTGCATGATTTTGCACTTCTTTGCATTAAATCCCAGTTGCCACTCTTCTGACCATTCTGCTAGTTTATCCAGATCTCTTCTCATTCTGCCCACCCCATCTGGATCATCTACTCTGTTGCAGATCTTGGTGTCATCTGCAAACAGACAAGCCTTACCCTCTAGTCCATCTGCAAGGTCACTAATGAAGATGTTGAAGAGGACTGGCCCCAGGACTGATCCCTGAGGTACCCCACTTGTGACTTGCATCTCTTCTGACTGTATACCATTTACCACCACTCCCTGTTTTCTGCCCGTCAACCAGTTTGCCACCCAGTTGACCAACTTCTGACCCACCCCGAGCTTACCCAGCTTATTTATCAATCTTCTATGTGGAACAGTGTCAAAAGCTTTGCTGAAGCCAAGGTAGGCGACATCAACTGCTCCCCCTTGGTCCACCACTCTGGTTACCCAGTCAAAGAAATCTATGAGATTAGTTTGACAGGACCTTCCTTTTGTAAACCCATGCTGTCTTGGATCCTGTGCCCCTATGGATTCCAGGTGTTGCACTATCCTTTCCTTAAGGAGTGCCTCCATAATCTTGCCCACTACTGAGGTAAGACTGACTAGTCTGTAGTTCCCGCCTCCTCCCTGCTACCACTCTTGTGGAGCGGGATCACATGAGCCCTTCTCCAGTCTTCTGGGACCTCTCCTGTGCTCAGAGACTCACTAAACAATTCTGCTAATGGCTCTGCTAGTTCCTCCTTTAGCTCCTTAAGTACCCTGGGATGTATGCCATCAGGTCCCATTGCCTTATCCACCCTGAGCTTAGCAAGCTCTTGTAGGACCCTTTCTTTTGTGAAGGGAGTAGTGCTCACCTCCCTTCCCCCTGTGTCCACGATGCTGAGCTGTGGGCCCTGCCCTACCTTCTCTTCAGTAAGTACTGAGCAAAAGTATCTATTTAGGATAGATGCCTTTATAGGGTCCTCCTCCTCACATGCTCCCTTTTCTCCATTAAGCTTAGCAATACCCCCTCTGGACTTTCTCCTTTCACTAATGTATCTATAGAAAGTCTTGTTACCTTCTTTTACTGTTGTGCTAGTGTTTCCTCAGTTTGGACTTTGCCTGCCTTACTGCCTTCCGTGCTTCCCTTAGGGCAGTTTGTCATGCCTCTATCTTCATCCCGCTGTGTTCCTTATATTTCCTGAAGGCCAGCCTTTGGCTCTGGCCTTTTCTGCTACTGTATTTGAGAACCAAAGTGGTTTCTTCTTCTTTTGCACTTCCTTTCTGTCTAACACAATGGGATGTTGCTTCAAGTATTGCATCCTTAATGCTTGCCCACTTTGCCTGTACCCCCTCACCTGTGTTTCTTTTTGCCAGGGCTAGCTTAACTCTGTTGGCCATCTTATCAAAGTCAGCTCCTCTGAAGTCCCATATTTTTGCCTTGGAATGGGATGATGTAGATGTAGTAGCCAAATTGAACCATACCATGTGATGGTCACTGGCCCCCAGGTGACCTTCTACCTGGAGATCTGTGATCCCTTCTTTGTTAGTCAGTACTAGATCTAGGATAGCCCTGTCTCTTGTGGGTTGCTGTACCAGTTGTTTGAGGCCCTCCCCAGGGAATCCACTATGAGTCTAGTTCTGGCAGATGTTCCTGCTGGTATTGACCAATCTGTATCCGGCATGTTGAAGTCTCCCATTATCAGAACCTCCCTTTAGCTGTCATGTTTTGTATATCTTCTAACAGTAATGTGTCTATGTCCTCACTCTGGTCTGGGGCCTGTAGACAACCCCAGTTCTTATGGCTGTCCCATTTCTGTTTCAGGGTGACCCACAGTTCTTCTGGCTCCTTATGTGTATTCTGAATTTCTGTAGCTTTGATATTTTCATTAACATACAGGGCCACCTCCCCTTTTGCACCTCAGTCTCTTCTGAACAATACATAGCCAGGTACTGAAGTCTCCCAAGTGTGGTTACTGGTAAACCATGTCTCACTAATTGCTACTATGTCCAGTTTAGCCTCTGACATTAATGCCTGCAGGTCTGGGATCTTATTTCCCAGGCTGTGAGCATTTGTGTACATGATTTTCCATTGGCCAGATTTTGGTGTGTTAGTTGTTGGGTGAAGTTTGGCATTACCCCTGTGTGTCGTATGGGGAGACAAACCTTTTTTCTTACCTGGTGATGCAAATGAACGGCAAACATGCTGAATTCCTGTTTGACCACTAGCTGAGGGGGGAAGGGTGTTCTTCCCATTCGACGTATGGGGTGCTGCACCCCTCTCCCCATTTGCTAGTTTAAATATTCTGCAAAGACGTCAAACTTCTGTCCCAATGCACTGACTCCCTCTTTAGTCAGATGCAGTCCATCAAATTTAAAGAACTTTCGCTCCCAGAACTGTTGCCAGTTCCCTACAAATCTGTGTCCTTTTTCCTGGCACCAGCCCTTGAGCCACGTTTAGCTCCCCTATCTCCCCTTCTCTGACCTTCCGTCCATCTGCTCCCCTCCCAGACTGGCAGGATCTCAGAGAAGGAGATGCCGACAAATAGATGATAGTTTGTCACCCAGCCTAGTCAGGTGTTCCTTGGTCTCCACAACTGACCGGCTGGCGAGATCATTAGTCCCTATGTGTGCTAGGACATCAATGTTTTCTCCTGCTTTGTGAACAATTTAGCAATGCGGTCAGTGTCTCTCCATGCTGATGTACCTGGGAGACATCTGACCATCACCCCTGGTTGGAGATGGGTATCAACTCCCGAATCATGGAGTCTCCTATGATCAGAAGTTTTTGGATTTCCTTTGTGCTTGTTTTGTTTTGGTTCCTGATTTGGGTGAGTTTTGTTGTGCTAGCTCCTGTGCCGCAGTGTCCTGCTCTGCAGTGTCTTCTGCCGCTTTATTTGATTTCAGAGATAGAGGCAGATACCTGTTTGTAGTGTTTATATGGTTTTGGAGGTAATGTGTTGGAGAGCAGAGATGGGGCACCTGATTTGCTCCTCCTAACCACCTGCCAACCACCTGGACCAACTACCCTCTGCGGTCGAGGTTTTTCTGTTGGATGCTGGGGAAATGGCGGTGGTTCTTATAATGTATTTCCTCTTCAATATGAAATTTGAGGCGTGCAATCTCTGCCCATGCTGCCGGAGCTGAGCCCTAAGATCTCCAAAAGCCCAGCATGTAGGACAGTGTCCTAAATCCTGTAAGAATGTCCTTCTGAAAATTGTTCCACAGTACCTGCAGTTAATGAAATCCATTCCAAATAAGTTGCTGGGTTTGTAACCTAGTCAGAGTAATTAGAAGGAGAAAAATGCAAGTAATGGTTTAATTGTGCTTTGTTTAACTTGTTATAACAAGTTAAATTACTAGTGCCCCTGTAAATTAGATCACCTTGTGGAGGCCCCACTGATCCGCCCCTTCCTGCTCTGCCACAGGAAATGTCACAACTGTGGTACCCTATAAAAGGAGTGTAGCGTGGGGTGGTTGGGGATGGGGGTGGGTGGCTGGGCCCTTCCCCTGCCTAAAAAGAAGAACCAGGGACGAAAGAACAAGGAGGAAAGAGCAGAAACAATCAGTCAACAACAAATGCAGTAACCCTGAAAGCTTATCCTAATGTTAGATAAAACTGTAAAACCTGTAAAGCACCACCTGTAATAATTTCAGAGAAGATATACGCTGTAAGAAACACTTTGCTCCAGAGAAAATAAAGCAGTAACAGAAGATATACCTTGAAAAGACAATTTGAATCAGAAGATTACAGGAGTAATCTGTTAGCACACACCTGTAGGCACACCTTGTAATAATGCAGAAGAAGGTATACCAGCAACAACAATTTGAATCAGAGAAAAATAAAGCAATGAAATGTTAGCAACAAACAGTAGCAATCCCTGTGAGTAAAAAATAAAAACACCACCACACAGTAAATCTGCTTAGCCAAACTAAGTCTTAATCCTTTTCCCTTGCTCTGGTAAGTTTCTCTACTCTGCCTTTCAAGCAGTCTTAGAAGGAAAGAGCTCAGGTGAAGCTAGGTGCCTTGGCCAGCAAACCAAGTCTTCTACCTATCTTCTTGCTATTGTTGATAGTAACATTGTCAGAGATGATTTTCGAGGGAAGTACATTTTCAGCTGTATGACCAGACAGCTCTTTGATTGTGGACCAAAATTTAGCTGGTCACCTCAAGGCAGAGTCAAGCTCAGAACGGTGGAAGTTGGCCTTAGCCTCTCTAACCAATCTAGTGCAGGAGTTCCTAGCCTTCCTGAAGTGGCACCAGTCCTCAGCAGTTTTTAATTTGCGGGCTTTTTCCAGAGTTTATCTCTTGCTAGTAAAGCAGCCTTGAGTTCATCAGAGAACCAATGGCAAGTTCTGGTCTTTACGCTGACTTTTACCAAGGGAGCATGATTATTTATGGCACAAGACACTATTTCATGAAAAATGTCATATGCCATACTGACTGATTTGGCTAGGTAAAAGTTCTGCCAGTGTACAGACAATTTTAGCTCATCAATGTAGGCAAATGGGTCAAAGTTGCATCTGGACCTTCTGGTGGAGAACTTAGATGTGGAGGGGGGATTGGAGTCAGATCTTACACCGACGATGAAGCAGTGATCGCTGACATCTGAGAAAAATATTCCAGTGTAGGAAAAGGACTGTGGCTTGCTTGTAAGAGAGACATCCAATAGGGTGCTATTTCTGGGGTTTTTCTTGTTAGGACGCGTAGGTTCTTCAATGAGTTGTGTGAGCCCAAGAGAGTCACAGAAGGATTTGAGGGGCAAGGAAGCCTTGGATAACCAGTCATAATTGAGATCCCCTAGAATAATAGTTTCGAGGGTCTCATGTCCCATAATAGTTGATAGGTGAGACAGGAGCTGGGACCCAGCAGATGGAGGCCTATAACACCCTATAACCTGGATAGCCATTGAGCGGGATGTTTCAGCCTTAAGGGACAGACATTCAAAGCCATTTGCGATAGAGGAGGAGTCAATGGCAGTGACCATATATTGGTCCTTGACATAAATGGCTACCCCACCACCCCTATTTTGCCTGTCGACTCTGAACAGCCAATAGTTTGGGGCGTTAACCTCCTTGTCAGGGGTAGAAGATCTGAGCCAGGATTTCGAGACTACCAGCACATCTGGTTCGGTATAAATGACCTAGGTCTGGATCGACGTAAGCTTTTTTAAGAGACTGTAAACATTAACTTGCATAAAACTCATTCCTCTAAGCCTCGTAAGGTCAGACGGAGATGACAAGGCTTCTGTAGAACCAGGGTTAAGTTCAACATTGCCTGAGCACAATAGGAGGAGAAACACAATTTTCTTTAGGGCAGCGAGAGACCATTTGAAAGCTCTAATTCTACCACGACTGCTTGGAATGACAGAACAAGAGTGCTGGGCCCTGCTATTTATGCAGTGCTATCCTAATCCTAAGGATGCAGCTACTAAAACCCTTGCCGCATGGCACCAGGTGGCATTATTACTGGGGATATAGGGGGGCATACCCAGTATGGGTAGGGAGGTGCAGGTCCCATCCCCAGAAGCTACCTCAGACTGATGCAAGTATGGGAGCTCAGGGGTTTAACAAAAGCTATGAGATGAGTTGCTGTACAAATAGCACTGTGACAGAAGGTCCGACTCCTCCTGTGATTTATTTCGGCCTGGGTGATACACTACATAAGGCACCAGCCATAGGAAGATGAAGAGAGGGAGCCAGGTATCAGCCCTCATGTTGACGCCTTATAGTGAGAAATAGTAAGCTATGACTACGACAAAGTGTTTTTATCTGTCAATGGCATAGCCAGATTACAGACTCCTAGAGAATCACCAGACAAAACAAGACAAGTCGGTGCGTGCAGGCATTTGGGGACTTCACAGGGCTGAGCAAGATAGCAGATGGTACCAAGCCTATATGATCACTGAAGATGTGCGGTCTCCCTCGGTAGCTGGTACTTTAAAAGGAGGTAGGATGCTGCCGAAGTAGGCTGCACCAATGTGGTCTTACACCGCTGAATGAGATGGTAATGTGTGTGGTAAAGTAGGCTGCACCAATACGGTCTTACACCACTATATGAAATGGTAATGTGCAGCGCTGTTAGCCTATGGAGAATGTCGATGTGAGAGGCATTTTAGATAGATGGAAAGGAGTAGACCAAAGAATGAGAGGGGGTTGGGGAAGGCTGTCTATATAATAATGAGCATGGTGGGGATGGGAGGGTGGGCGAAAAAAATGCGGCTTTGGCGTACCTCTTTGCTGGAAGAGTCCATGCTTCTGGTCTCGGGCGGCGGCCAAGGAAGCACCATCCGCCCTGTGGCCGCATGTCCCACGGCAGATGAGCTGGGAGCCCTGGAGGGATAAGGCTACTGATAAGTAATAAGAGCAGGATAGATGACAACTGGGCGGTACCCTTGGGGATTTAATAGAAGTTGGGGACTTGTTGGGCGGGCGTGGCTGGCAGTAGCCTGTAGGAGTGAGCTAGAAAGCCAGGGCGGGGTTAAAGTGTATTTAATCAGGACCGGCGGTGGGTGGGTGGCTAAAAATCAGGCAGCTAGGGCTCCTTCCTGGAGGTAATCAGTCCCTGAGGGCAAGTCCGCACCTGAGCTTCTGTGAGGGGCTGGTGGTTTCAGATCTGGACCATGGATGGCAGTCTGACAGGTCGGTACTCATCAGAGAACCACGGCTGTGGTTCTCAGACTACCTGAAAAGAGAAGGACAGAGGGGAATTAAATAAGAAAGGCAGGGGAGGTGTGGGGCTGCTCGTGGAGCTAAAAAGAAATGCAAAATGGCTTAAATGGGGGGGTGTTGCAGACCAAAATGTTAGGCAAGGTGCCACAAAGTCTGAGAGAGCAGGAACAGGGCTATTTAAAACACAACACTAGAGTAAAAAGGTGAAGGGGGGGGTGTTCAAAGGCCTGAGCTGAGATTGCTACTGGGTCCTATGAGGGAACACACTACAGGCATTTAGATTAAATCAGCAAACTTCAACTATAAAATGCTAGCAAGACAGTTTTAACAGAAATCATAATCTAGTACAATATAATTCAAGCATTAACAGTGTAGAGCTATATGGAGCCAATCGGAGTGCTCCTGGGGCTGACTGCAGTCAGTGGGTCACAGCAGTAACAGACTCTGGATTTAAATCCAGAGACAACTGTCCTCATGTAAAGAAGAAAAATCAGGCAGCTAGGGCTCCCTTCGTGGAGGTAATCAGTCCCTGAGGGCAAGTCCGTACCTAAGCTTCTGTGAGGGGCTGGTGGCTTCAGATCTGGACTGCGGATGGCAGTCTGGCAGGTTGGGTTCATCAGAGAACCATGGCTGTGGCTCTCAGACTATCTGAACTTCTGTGAGGGGCTTTATTTTGGGGGGGGGCAGTGGTAAGTAACCTTTGTACTTTGAGTTTATTAGTACAGTGAGTAATGGTCGGATTGGGAATCGTTCTTCTAAGTTATTTACTAACATACTAAAATGCCAGCAGAGGAGGCCTAATGGTCTTTCGTGTCTGCTCGATGGTCAGCATCCATACTGGGTGCCGACTTTGCTGTCCCCCCCAACCCCTTGGGGTTCTCTGTCCCGAGTCCAAGATGTTCCTCTTGTGTTGGATTTTGTCAGCTTCACCCTCCCCCTGTACCTGTCCCAGCCCCTCTTAAACCCCTCCATAGTCTCTGCCTCCACCAATCCCTTGGGCAGTGCATTCCATGGTTTCACCACCCTCTCAGTGAATTAACACCTCCTCCTCCTCTCCCCCTGAGTCTCCCCCCCCCAGCTTCCACCTGTGTCTTCCAGTTGCCCCCCCTTTCCTCTGGAGCACCCTAACTCAGCCTCCTTCATTAATCCCCTTTATATACTTGAAGACTTCTATCATGTCCCCCCGTCCCTCCTCTCCTCCAGGGTGAACATGTTGAGCTACTCGAGCCTCTCCCCGTAGGTCCTTTCCCCCAGGCCCCAGATCATTTTGATTGCTCTCCTTTGTACCCTCTCCAGGAGTGCAATGTCCCTCTTTAAATGCGGTCTCCAAAACTGCACACGGTACATGAAGTGCGGCCTAACCAAGCAGTTATACAGAGGAAGGATCACCTCCGCCCTTCTAGAGGTAATTCCCTTAGTGATGCATCCCAGCAACCTGTTTGCTTTTGCCGCTGCCCTCCTACGAGTCTCAAAGTTGTTCATTCTCACATCCACCACTACCCCCAGGTCCCTCTCTCCCTTCGATACTTGTAGTGTGTCTCCCCCCAGGGTATATCCTTGGCCTTGATTTCTGGCCCCAGGTGCAGAACCCTGCATTTCTCTGCATGGAACTTCAGTTTCCACTTTCTCAACCACCTTTCCAGAGCCTCCAGGTCATCCTGCAGGGCCACCCTCCCCTCCTCCCCATCTACCACCACTCCCAGCTTCGATTAATCTGCAAAGAGACTCATTTCACTCCTGATACCCTTCCTTATGTCAGAGACATAGGCGTTAAACAGGAGGGGCCCCAGTACTGATCCCTGGGGAACCCCACTAATGACCCTCCTTGGAGATGAGACTAGCCCCCCAACCACCACCCTCTGAATATGCTCCGAGAGCCAATTTCCTATCCATCTGATCATCTGCATCCCCACCCCCATTTCCCCCAGCTTAGTCAGCAGGCCATCGTGAGGTATCGAATCAAATGCCTTGCTGAAGTCTAGAAAGAGGACATCCATTGGCCTATCCTGGTCCAGGGCACTTATCAGCCAGTTGAAGAACTCCACAAGATTTGTCTGACATGATCTTCCTGGGATGAAGCCATGCTTTCTATCGTCCAGGTACCCCATTTGCTCCAGCACCCCCCTCAGCCTTTCCTTGATAATACCCTCCATCACCTTGCCCACCACCGATGTCAGGCTAACGGGCCTGTAGTTCCCCGCCTCCTCTCTTGATCCTCCTTTGTGGATTGGCACGACATGGGCCACTCTCCAGTCTTGGGGTACCCACCCCTTTTTCAGAGAGATGTTGAAAAGCTCCACCAGGGGGGCCCCCAGGACTCCCACCAGCTCCCTGATATCTCTTATATCCTATATATTTTATTAGGAAGATTAACAGGGAGCTATTGGTAACATTTAATCCCTTTTAGGTTTTCAGTTTTCTTCAGCGAGACAGGATTTGCATTGGACTGCAACAACCCTCAATGATGGATGTGTATTAATAATATTTTAGGATCCTTCAAAATGTGATTTCGTGTCAGGGGCTAAGGTTCCTTTTGTAATGTAATGAGGGTTTTTTCTGTGCTTCCTGTACCTGAATTATTGTTTTATGGTGTTTCCATGAAAATGATAAATAAAAAGTTAAAAAAAAAAAAAAAACACTTGAAAATGTATTCCTTTTAGGAAAGCCTTTATGTGGGACTAACATTCGTATCACTACTTTTGCATGAAATGTATTATTCATTGATATGTGCAGTTTATATGAGATATAAAAAGCTCTTCATACATAAAGCTTTCCTTCATTCTTCAGTCCTTTAGGAATTTACTGAGATTCATTTCATGAAAGAAACAGAGGTTTCATGGCAGCAACAAGTGCCAAACAAAGTTTTTATTAAAACTGCACAAAATTGCCAATGTCACTTTCATGCGATTTTTGCAAAATTGCACCAATCTAGCATAATTCTGCCAACCCTTTTTTATTCAATAATAAAGGTTCTTTAAAATGGTGCAATTTCAGCAAATCGCACCATTTCTTTCCAAACTATACATTTTTACAAATATGTTTGTTTTAAAAAAAAACGAATGTGCAACTTCAACTAAAATTGTCCATTTTAAATGTGTTGTTCTAGTTCAAAATACTGCACAAAATTATGCAGAATTGAAGTAATTTTGTGAAAAGCACGTGAAACTTATTTTTCTAATTTTACACAGCACCACAATTCAGGCACCCTCACCATCATCCAAATATTAAAAAAGAAATCGATTTTTAAAAACACTCTTGATTCTCAAAACAAGGGAACAGATAATCAGCAATTTTGACAGATGTACTCCCCCCCAACCCCGACCCAGCTCCTCAGCACAGGGAAGTTTATGCACTGTATTTGTGAGGAAAACTGCTTATTGTAGCTCCCATGTTACTGGTGGCAGTGTTTCAGGAGTTGCCCTGTGCATTATCATGTTGTTCCCAAGGGATCCATCAGCAGAGCAGCCAACAGCAGAGACAGACCCCAACAGGGTCCAAGCCATACAGGTGATGAGTGCCATTAAGACAGACCACTATGCTCCATCCTCTCCCTGTATGTTTTTTTTTTTTTTAAACTTTATTTATTCATCCTAACACCCAGGGCATCCTTCAGAAGTGCCCAACACGGATCTCTGCCCTACTTCCAACCTGAACCCCCCGCATCTCCCCCTGACTCCCTCCCCCGATGGACCACAGGCAGACCCGACCCCCAGTACCATCTCCGGGGCTGATTCTGCTCCTCCCCTCGGCGGCTACCCCTAAGTGTGAGGGACCTACTTGTACGTCGTCAGGTCCTCCAGAAGGAGTTCACGGGTGCATCTGGGCTGGTATCTGGAATGTGGGAGGGTCCACCGGGGCCACCGTCATCTCACCGGCGCGTAGGAGGTATTTCTCTTTGTTTTTTTGTACCCACCCCTGGAGCTCAGCTAGCATGGCAGCGTAGGCGCCCGTATCCCGCCCTCCCCTGGCATGCGCTGTGTGCTGCTCAGTTAGTGAACCCCCAGCCACCATGGTCGCTCCATGGCGCGTATCCCATCCCTCACCTGGGAAGAGAGCAGTCTTCCGGACGCTCAATTTCTCTCCCCCCCCCCGCTGACCCCCGGCTCGTTCCCGAACCCGGGTCGCCGGCGTGGTGCAAGGTGTGGCATCCAGCATCTCAATCCTCAGCGCCATGGGGCCGGCTCTCTCCCTGTATGTTGACATCATAATTTCATCCACGAGCTGCAGTGCAGTCGGTAGCTAGCCTATGGATAGAGGCAGGATGTTCAAAACGCTAAGAAGGCTGCAAGCCTCAGGTGCGCTGAACATACGGCACACGGGGCTTGCGGCATTCTCTTGGTCAGCAATCAGGATTTTCTATCCCGTGTGCCGACTGCCGCAAGCTAGACTAGCTTTTGTGCTCTAAACCACGGCAACCCCAAGGGCCAGTTTTATGCAGCTTGTGCCACATATTTGGCGCAAGCTGCCATAAATGGTAGAAACTGCCGCAACTGCACCCCAGACTGCAAAATCTGATGCAGTTGTGGCGAGGAGGTTTGGCATACCGCCAGAACCTAAGTCCAGTGGTGTAGGGCTGGGCACAAGCCCTGTTACATCCTTCAAAAATTCGGGCCAGAATGTTTAATGAAAATTAAACCTGCCACACTGATAGACACCAAGGAAGACTCTAGCAGCAGGTAAGTGTGTTTTGTATCATATGCTTACGTTGGTGCTAGTTTTTAACATATGCTTACACCACTACATCATCTGGACAGCTTATACACTACTGGAGTCTATCCAGCGATACTCTAGTTCAGCTTAGGTAGATGGTGCACTGGTCTTTTCTGCCTGTAAAATTCTACACTCCTATCACTTACAATAGGAGCCCCCTGTCGAACTTTGGAAATACACTTTCAAGTTCCCCAGTCTTATGCCATGAGCCGCTGCCCCATCCAAACGTCCTACAAAATACTACAAACATTTCTTCCCACTTTTATATGCCACAGCTCTGAACCACCATCACCTCTACATGTATGGAGAAGTACAGTTGAATCCGATGTGCCCCCAAGGTACTACAAAGTAGCAAAGGACTTCACTTGGGCTGCCTATAATAGCATCTGCCAAGCAAACTGGGTAATTTATCTGGAAAAATCATAAATAAGAGACACATGCAGCTGAAATGAAAGCACATGATGTGTGAGTTGGGTGGGGGAGGGGGGCAGGTGTCTGAGTTATACCCTCTTCAGCCCATGTAAGAGAAGTCAAACTGCTACATGTTTCTTTGCTTGGAAAACTGCCTAAAAGATACTGGCATGTAGCGTACATCCAGCTTCCCGATGTGACAAAAATGGAAACAGCTCCATGTAATAGCAGTTCTCATGGTGTAGGGGGTTGGGGGACTTGCTGGCAACAAGAACACATGACTATGAAGAGGAGGAGGGGTGGGTTCCTACAAATGACTGCAGCAGTCCTGTCAGAATCCTCATGCTCAAAACAATATCTATAGGTGCCAGAACAGGGAGGGCCGAACAGAGAGGCCCACTATGGCCATGACCCTACCACATTCATAAGCGGTAGGGTCTGGCATTATCCGTTTTTGCAGTAATGGTAATGCGTAACTAGGGAGGACTGTGCCTTTAAAATGCTGCATGTGTAGTAAACAGTGTTACTTACTAGTCACTTCCTCTGTGGCTTGCAGGGTGTCAGAAGAGTATTGGAAAGTGGTGCCTGAGTAGTGTTGCTGGGGTTTGTCCAGAAGCATGGCCTGCCGAGTTAAGGCAAAGTAGTCAGACTTTAGAAATGAGCTTTTAGGGGGCATCAGGGCACTAGGCACAGGGAGATGCTGCCAGTCGGTGAGGGGGAATTACTAAAATAAGGGTGCGGATGAACCCACTCAACTGGGGAGGAGGGGGCTTTATCCCTTACATTCTTTGTACTACCACTTTTCAGACCCTGCCACAGCTCATGACAACACCCCCAGCCCCTGCCCTAGAAGGAGACATGGAATTCAAACATTTATTAATCAGGCAAATAGACAGCATTTCTAATTTTAGTTTTAAATGAAAATGTTAACTCAGCTCTTCACACTGCCCCTTAATCCCGCAGAACAGATCACTCTTCCAGGGCAAATACGTTACTGAATAACTGCATGTGCTAGAAAGGGGGGGTTGTATATGACGGAATGCACAACTCTGAAAATTCCATAATTTACTTAGCAAGATCCAGACGGGATGTGCTCAGCAATCTGGGTTTTAATTAATCTAATCTCTCAAATTATAGTACAGGAAGTAGATGATACCAACAAAGGATACATAAAATCATTGGTCTCCCATATCCTCCACTACCTAAAACTTATTTATTGATTGCTTGATTTATCCAACTGACACAACTGTCTTGTCTTCAGTAGGGTCCCCAAGAGGTGGCAAATATATTGTAGCACACAAACATAAAATGATATATACGGAATGAAAGAGCAACAATTGTACTCATTTTAAACAATCCTGCAAGCCTTCAATGGTAGCTAACCTAAAAAGAACAAACAAACTTGAGTAGTAGGGGTATCCCTCAAAAAACTATCAGTTGGATTAACAGCTGGCTAACAGGAAGAAGACGAAGGGTCAGAGTAAATGGCTTTTACTCAGGCTTAGGAGAAGTGACTAGTGGGATGCCCCAGGGGGTCAATGTTGTGATCAATGTTTTGATGTTTTTGTGAGTAATAAAGTTTATTTATTTTGGTAATCAGGTAAGCCCATTGAGACCAAGGTCCCTTTTTCAGGGGAGACATGGAATGAATAACGGTTATACAATTAGGGTAACATTGAATTGTAGACAATTATACAATCAAGCAATCACAGAGGTGCTGTAATGGTGGCTGGATGGCAAAATTTGCAAATGGCACCAAGCTGGGCAATACAGTGAGTACACACGAAGAAATAAATAACCTACAAAAAGAAATGGCTTCGCTGAGTGTATGGGTGTTTAATGCCAAAATTAAGTTCATCCCAGAAAAGTGTACCGTAATGCATTTGGAAAGCACAACTCTTAAACTGACTACTATCTAACTGGCATAACGCTTAGGAAAAGCACGTGTGAGAAGGATCTACGTAGTCTGGCTACAGATTCATTTAATCATACATCACGGTGTGAATGTGCAGTAAACAAAGGTAACAAAATACCGGCTTGCATATGGAGAAATTTGGTCAATAGGGAAAGCGCAGCAGTTATGCTATTGTACAGATCACTTGTCATGCCTCACTTTGAGCACTGCGTTCAGTTTTGGAGTCCACAGTACAGCACTAATGTGGCAAGAATTGAGGCAGTGCAGTGCAGTACAGTGCAGTGCAGGGTGACAACAATGATTTGGAATTTACGGGCTAAGGCCTATACTACTAGATTAAGGGAGCCTGATCTCTGTTCACTGGAGAGGAGAATAGAGCAAGAGGACCCGATTTTGGTCTATAAAACTACAAGAGATACTGAATTACAGAAGTGTCCATCCTCATGTTTAAAGCTGGTGAATCCAAACTTAATATCAGCTGAAGGGAGAGTTGTGTAGGACTGAAAGAAGGAAAAACTGGTTAATACAAAGAATGGTGGCAAAATGAAATTCAATGCCTAGTGATGTGACTGGAAGTAAGAATCTAGCCAGCTTCAGGAATAGGTTGGATAAGTACATGCGTAATAAGTACATGACAAAACAGCTGTGAGAGCAACTGACAAACTCAAAGGGCTATGTGCCTACTTTTGTCCTACTTGCCTATGAACAGCCCACTTTGCTGAATTTTCTGATTCTTAGTTTTCACAGGGGAATGGATAGTTAATTCCACTCTGCCACACAAGCCCATCAACGTCCTGGTGCTGACTGTAGAACGCTATGCCCTGCATGCCGCCTTGCAGTCAGATGTTCTGTGATGTAGAAGTTGACAGAGTATGGGGGTGCGATCTTTTGATATCAGTGGGAGTGTGCTTTCATTTATTTTTGTTATGTATTTTAGAGGGGCACTGGAGTCAAAACAAAGATACAGGTCCACTAACAAGGCTCTTGTCAGTGGAGTTGCGTCTTTGATTTGACCCCAGTAGCCCTCTAACATGCTCCCACTGATATCAACAGAGCATGCCCCCATGTTCTACAAAGTAATGGAATACTGAAGGTCTGAGTGCAAGGGTGGAGCATTTTACAACCGGCACCAGGAAGGGGAAGGGATCTGGCAGTCGAATGGAATTTACGATCCCACCTCCTGCAAAAGTTCAGCAAAGTGAACTGTTTAAGTCCATTTTACCATTAGGGGGCTTAAGTAAAACATCACAACTGGTGCTCTTTAATACATACATACATATGCAACCACCCCCACCTGCAAGATGTGCCGATTAAGCCTGGCAATGGCAATGGATAACGTCTGTTATGCCTTCAGGTGAATGGCTTCTGGGTTTGTCATTAGAAATGGGCTTGGAAAATGGCATGGTGCCTTCACCTATGAGGATCCTTGTGACAGAGCACTGCCAGGGTGTTCCTCCACAGGAAATAAGTACAACACTCACCCTCTGTGACAGGGAACAAAATAACAAAATCGTGTCCCAACTTATTACTCTGTGCACACAAATAAACAGCAAGGCAATAATAGCAAAATATGGAGAACAAGGTAGGGGACAAGGGCAGCAAAGACAAAAATAAACAAAGACAGCAGTTTGCAATCAACCCCTCCCCCCACGTAAGGCATATCACAGCACCTCTCCCCCTACTGGTGCACCATTTAACCCCCCAGTCTCACTGGGAGTGCCCAATTACAGTTCGAGTGTGCACAGAGGTGCAGAGTTGCAAGCCTGTGATGCTTGGACCTCTGTGCGTTACCATGTATATTCAGTTGTTTGCTGGAGCTGCTGACTGGCAAATTATATAACTGGTTAGATAGTAAAACAATTGATCCTAGCTGTAAGCTGTAGCTGTGGGCTTGATTCTAAGGTCAAGCAGGAATGCCCAGTAAGTATCTAGCTAGCTAAACATTAGGAATAATAAGTTCTGAGGGTAAAATCCAATACTCATGACGACCATTAGATGACAGACTGGTGATGCCTCCATAAGGACACCTCTACTGCTTAGGCAAATGATAGCTGAATGGTCTTTTCTGTAGGTGCAGCAGAACCAATGTGCTCCTGGTGGTGAGGGTCAGGCACAGTCTGTGGTAATAGTGTAGGCAGTGAGAAAAGGGCAGACTGGATGGGCCAAGCGGTCCTTATCTGCCAACAAACTTTGTTTCTATGTTCCCATGTATGTTTCTATGGAGGGTTGGGCTGTGATGACTTTGGATGATCGGAGCTCTGTTCTATAAGCTGGTTATAGGTGTGGCGGACCTAGTGATCTCAATCATGCCCTATCCTTTCCTTCCCTGACAAATCAACGTCTCTCTCTCTCTCTCACTGTGCAAAAGTCACCTCCAAGTACTGGCTGTGTGAACTTCCTTCCTATCACTCACTGGCCTTTACAATTGCTACCTCTCCTTCGCACTCCCTAAGATTCACTGACTCACATTCCCTGGTGGTCCCACACTGCTACACCCTTATTGGCCAGTCAGGTTATTCTTATTGCCTTCCAAAAATCTGGAATTCACTTCCCCCTCAAATTCGCCACTCATCTTCTTCAGTTCAGTTCGGTTTATTGATCGATATAAAAAATATCATTCCAATGTACAATAAAAAGTTAAATATCTCAGTAGATACATATCACAAAAAGAACAAGAAAAAGGATAAGACAGTATTGGCATCTAAAAGACATTTTCCAGGAGATTAATCACTTAGACAGCTTCTATCTATAAAGTACTAGAATGCTATATATAGCATTTAATGATTGTATATCACAAAGCCAAATGGAAGATCCAAAACAGACATCACATATTCCAATCATTAGAAATACAACAGTCTTGTGCTAACATTCAATTGTAGACATTATGAATCTAAATATGTAGAGATCCCAGGAAACCAGACAGGGCCTTTAGCTTAAGCTCATCACTTGAGTTAAAGAGATTGTGTAAAATCATATTTGGTGGTAAATATGAGTTACCTAAACTTTCTCTCAGCCATTTGTCTCTACTATTATTAAATAGAGGGAAAAATAAAATTACATGTTTTAAGTCATCTGGCTGAAAATTCACATATCTGCAAGCAGGTGTCAAAGCATCAGGTCTGTTTTGCAAATAGTGTATATAATTGGAATTATACAGTTCCATTCTAAATCTACATAACAAACGTCTCTCACTGGGTTTGGTCAAAAGTTGTAGGTAAGGCTCAATAAGATTAGTGATTTTTAACTGTTTGTACCAGCCAAAACATTTAAGCTGATCCAGGAGAGAGTATTTATTTTGAATATCAAGATCTCTAATTCTAAATACAACCTTATTTTTAACTTCCTTTCAAGGCTGAATATATACATCCGTTAGAGTATTCCCCAAACCTAGGGGATAAAGCTGTTTCTTTATCAGTTGCATAGAGGGAGAGAGGAAACCCAAGTCAAGATATTTCATCTCCTCCTCCAGGCAGCAAGCGGGGGGAATGGTCGTTGGGGAGAAGGAACAACTTCAAAAGAAAAAGAATTCTTCTTTCCAAAATCTTTGAACTTAACGAATACTGACCAAGTTCTAATTGTAGAACTGCTGCAGGAACTGAATTAGAGACCATCAACAAATATCTATATAATTTATTAATTAGTATTTCAGTTTCTTTATTATTTTCCGAGCCCCAAACCTCTGCGGCATATAATGCACAAGAGTTAATTTTAGCATTCAGTACATTAATGACTCCAGGTACAGTGGTTTTATCTAATTTAGCATTAAATATTCAAAATGCACCTGAAGCTGTTCACATTTTATTTTTAATCAATGTCCTGTGTATTTTCCAAGTACATTTGTGTGAGAACCTAACCCCCAAATAATCATAATGTTTAACGGTTTCCAATTTTTCTGAGCCAAGCCATAAAATGGGTTTTTTTTTGTTGTGTTCCCGAAAATGAGCATTTTAGTCTTTTCCTTATTAATCCTTAACAGCAAGTCAGAAGACAGAGTGAGAAAAAGATTGAGCTTTCTTTAAAGTCCCAATTTTGAGGTAGACAACAAAACAATATCATCAGCATATGCTAATAATGGTATCCCTTTTTCTCCGATTTTAGGGGCATGAAAGTCGGGGTCATCAAGACTTGTCAACAGAGAATTAATATAGATGTTAACCAGTGTAGGTGCCAAAAGACAACCCTGTCTAACACCCAAATTAGTTCTGATGGGATCAGTTTGAATGTCCAAATTGATCATATTGGACTTTGCCCAAGTATTGGTGTATAGTCTCTTAATTATATTTATTAGATCTGCATCAAGACCATACTACTCCAAGACATTCCACAAAGGCCTCTGTTTATACTGTCGAACGCTGAGGAAAATCAATGAAACAGCAATATAATTTTTGAGATTTTGTCTTGACATAATTCCATATAAGGTAATTCAAGAGGTAACAATGATGGACAGTAGATCTAGCTTTCCCAAAGCCGTTCTGGAATTCACTTAGAATAGCATTTTTTTCCAATCCAAATAGTTAGTCATTCCAGGATGATTTTTGTAAAAAGCTTTTGCGAGATATCAACTAAACTAATTGGATGGTACATTTTAGGATCACTACTGTCTCCTTTCTTAAAAATTGGATAAATGATGGTCCCTAGCCAGCTCTTCGGGATAGTTAAACCTTGTAATATTGCATTAAAAAAGGAGAACAAGATTGGAACCCACCAAAAGGGAAATGTTTTATAAATGTCTCCTGATATTGAATCAGGACCCGGAGCTTTGTTTGAAGAAAGAGAGATAATAGCAAAATATATTTCCTCTTCAGTAATTTGCATAAATGTAGAAACACTCCTGTCCCCTATTGGGACCCCCTGTATAAAGAGGTTCTGTTCCTCAATTGAGAAACACAAGACTTCGAAATAAGACTTCCAGGTGTCTGGTGTTATATAGGCCTCCAACTTAGAAGAATAATTATTATAGCCCGAGGCAACCTGTAGCCAAAATGCCCTCATATCTTTCCTGATCACTGATTTCCTAAGGGCTTCCCATCTTTCCACATTATGCTTTAATCTCTCTTTATCCAATATTTCTTTATAGGCCTTCCTGTGTTTAGTTATAGTGACAGCCCTAATTATGAGGTCTTTAATCTCTTTTTTAGTTTAATTTAACTCTTTTTCAGCTAATTTACAAATTTTATTAAATCAAGACTTCCCTACGGAGTTAAAGTTATGAAATCTTTTCACTAAGCAATGAGGTCTTAATAACATGTTAATTCGATTCCATTTCTCTACAATCATCCCATGGGCCATCTCCCCAATTAGGAAATCCCTTAAATTGTGCAGAGTATCATTCTCCAATAAATCAGTGAAGTTGTCGATGAAATGAGTATTCCATCTAATTCTCCGCTGATTTATTCTTTCCAAATTATTTGATTCGGGCTCTAGATTTAATATGTCTCTTGTCTCCTTCATTTTCAATGTCACCAAAATCGGGACGTGAGCTGACTCAATTCTATCTAGTACCCCTAGATCTTTAATAAATTTCAATGCTTCTATGTTAACCCATGCTAAGTCAATTGTTGAAGATCCTCTACTACTACTAAAAGTTGGCTTTCCTAAATTATCACTAATTGTACAACCATTTAATATAAACAAGTTAAGATCCAAAATCAGCTTGTTCAGAATCCTCCCTCTTACATTTGTAACTGAGTCCAATGACCTCCTAAAATCTGTAAGATTACTATTTATGGTCTGTATTGAAGATATGAGCTCCCTGTAGAGCTCTTCCTTCTCCTTATTTGCTGCAATTCTGGCATTAAAATCGCCTGTTATTACAATGGGAAAATACAAGCAACTATATATAATAGTCTCTAGCGTCTTCCTTAGATGTACATAAGCTTCAGAGGCTTTAAGCTTAGAAGGAGGTAAATAAACATTTACAATAATTAAGCTACCCAGATTCCTCTCCAGCTTCAACACCGGGACTTCCCTATTTTTTGTCTGAATTTCTTCATTTTTGAAATTTAATGAGGTTTTAACAAAGCTCATTAACCCTGATTTATAACAGCCTAACTTCTCTTTTCTTGTAGCAGGTGATTATGTGTCTTGTATACCCTGGCAATTGTGGGTGAAAGCTCTCTGTACACTAGGTTTCCTGGAGGCAGAGTATCTCTTTCTGCATCAGAAATGCCTTGACCTCTTGGATCAGCAAACTTAATATGTGCACCTTTAATATTCAAAGACAAAATTTCCAAAGGCCTAAATTCAGTCAAATCGGAATTAAATAACAAGTGGGAATTTTCCTGCTGTAATTGTCATTCGTCATCCAGTAATTCAAGGCCAGAGAACCGATTATTTGAGGAAATCTTGTCATCCTTCACCGAAGCCTTCTTTCCTGGCTGGGGTTGAGTTTCAAAGCTTAATAAATTGAACATGTAGATACCCAAAGAGTCCAATCTATTTCCGACCGACAGTAATTGCTTCGGGATATGGGAATTCTTAAATGTAATATCTATCTGGGAAGTGCTGTTATATTTTTTGTACACCTTTAACCATTCCATTGAATAGTTAGAGATCTTTATCTGTAAGGTTTTATCCCAGAATGTAATCAAATCATTTTCAATTTTTCTTATTGTCTCACCTACTCTCGTTTCCCATCCAAAAACTGTTATCGTTCTAGTTTTCCATTCTTCTTCCTGATTCCTAGTGATGTCTTGTGTCTGAGTACCTAGTCTCCCATCATTCTCTATTCCTGTAGATTTTGTAATATTAGGTGCCACTGTCTCCCTAATAATTGGGACCCTCTGAGGTGGGGAAACAGTGATACCTCCCAGACCCAGTATAGGGTTCTTGTACCAAATTTCTTTGGCAAATGTTTCATTCTGACAACATATTAAGACACAATCATGATAATATTTATTAGGTGGCCTCATTACATAAAAATCTTTAGGTATTTCCTGACATCCAAGAATTTGTGATATCCAAATAAGGAGAATATCCTGTGTTTCATTAGGAAGTTCCTGAAACCCATAACATTCCAACAGGTATTCAAACTCCTTATTTTCTCCTTTATAAGGATAATCAGGGGCTATTTGACTGACAGGTGTACTTCTTTCTGGTGACAAAGGACCTTTTTAGTCATCTATAGAACAGGCAGGCCTGACATCCTTCTTCTTAATTTTCCCTTCCAAATCCTGCACTTTTGTAAAAGTTATTTCTTTATTCTCCTTACATATATCAAATTTAACTCTGCCCTCAAGAACTTCCTTGCCCCTTCCTGTGCCTACCATGACCCTCCCTAATCCCCCCACCATCTCCCCTAAGCCCATATTACCATATGCCTACTCCCCACCACTCCTATTTCCCTCTGACCATGCTCCTCCTTGTCCCCTACTCTCCCTCCTCCTAAAGTGCTCTTTCCCCTTCTTTCTCGACCCTTAATCTATCTCCCTCCTGCGAGTTCAATCATTGCCTTGTGCAGACAGGATCCATAGCGCACGGTGGGCAACAACTTTGCCCCCTTTACCCTATTTCTCCTTTTACTGCACCACCTCAGTCACTGCTAGATCACTACCTTGTGCAGGCAGGGTTACCCATTACACTGGTGGGGTACTACCCCCCTACTATAGTTGACCTTTGCTCAGGCTCATGTGCCTACTCCCCATTACTCCTATTTCCCTCTGGTCATGCTCCTCCTTGTCCCCTACTCTCCCTCCTCTTAAAGTGTCCCTCCCCCATCTTTCTCTACCCTTAATCTAGCTCCCTTCTGTGAGCTCGATCACTGCCTTGTGCAGGCAGGATCCATAGTGCATGGTGGGCAACAACTTTACCTCCTTTCCCCTATTTCTCCTTTTACTGCACCCCCTCAGTTACTGCTAGATCACTGCCTTGTGCAGGCAGGGTCACCCAGCACACTGGTGGGGTACTATCCCCCCCACTATAATTGACCTCTGCTACCCCCTCCCACAACATCCCTCCCCAATACCCCCTCTCTTGCATCACTATACATAAATAACTCTCATCGCCTATAACCGGTGTCCTACCAGTAGGGCTGTCCACCGCTCTGCCCAGATAGGGATGATAGGACACTGCTGAATTTCAACTCCCCTCCTTCCCCTCTTGGAAACCCCCCACCTACAATACCGCTCTCTCATCACTCTGCCACACTCTACCTCTCCTCTCCTCCTACCCTCCTTTCAGTTAACATAGCCCTACACTCAGTTAAGCACTTATAACCTACCCCTATACACCTCTTACATGCACTTTAGTCAACCCTGTCATCTCTGTTTGCCTTGAAAATCACGTTCTGTTTGCGTCTCTCCGTAAATTTCCTTTCCCTTCTTCCATTCTACCCTCTGCAATTTTTCATTCCCTCTTTCCATTCTTCCTCTCTTTACTCCAACCATTGTAAATGTTGAATATCTATGTTACACTAATGGCTAAGAATTACTATTGGGTCACCTTACCATCTAGTGCTACATACTGTTACCAAGTTATTATATGTGCTCCAGTGTTACCAGCTGTCACCAACTGTTGCCAGTTTGCTATGTGTCTTCATATCTACTATATTTAACTGTTGCATTGTTAGCCAGTGTTATCCACCTGTAATCCCTCCTGCTCTCATTGTATGCAATTGACCAAATTGTATCCCAACATTGTAACATTTCTCTGTATTCTGTAACCCCTAGATGGCGCTATCCCAGGGGCTACTACCCCTGCCTGATTTTCCACTAACAGGTTGAGGGGCCTGGATCCAATGGCGGGTGCCTCCACCCAGAGGTCAGGGTTTGCAATAGTTAAACTAACTTGGTCACAGCCCTCTGGGACACTGCAACCCCCCTTTCTTCCCACTAGTGGCCCACACAATATATCAGAATTACCTTCACAGTATACACTTACCCCAGGTCTGGTTCCGGCACTGGGACCTCCTGTGAAATGAGATACAGTGCAACAATCACAGTACAGTACTTTAACATAGACAAATACCTCAGGCAGTATAACTTTGCTGAAACAAGCAGCTCTGATTTATTTAGGGGGATATAACAAGGACAGGAAATCAGGTTAATTAGCTTATCACTCTAATAATCTACCTATGGCTCTGTGCAGGCCCTATCCCTATCAGTTACTGTCCTGGGTACCCAAGCCCTAGTGGCTAGTCCAAACTGCGGCAGCTGGTAGGGGCCCTTTCACACAGAGAAAAGGAGAATTAAACAGTCAGCAGTACAGTAATTCCATTTGGATTTAATGTGGCAATTCAACAGGGAGCGACCCTGAATTAGTACTCACGACCTCCAAATAAGATAGGGTCCTTCAATGTCAGCAGGGCTCACTTGAGGTACACAAACCTCTTCACACATCCATATAAAGGAAAGCACTATACCAGGCAGGCTGCATCTGTATCCCGATCGCAATTACTGCACAATACCCGGGAGAACACACAGCAGATTCAGTTCCTGACAGACCGAGTGCAATTTTCAGCAATTCTTCCAGTCTTCTACAGGGTGAGCCTGGTTTCTACTCTTCAGAGATCCTTTGATTCTTTTCACAGGACGGATTCAGTCCTAACAAGCTGTTACACAAGCTGCAGACCCGAACTCTGGGCCTTACACGTTTTTGACTAAAACTGCACACTGAAAAGCACAGGGCTCCTTCCTTCTTCACTGCCAAAGCTCAACTGAACCTCCAACCCGACAAAACCGGCACTTCCTTTGAGTTCCTCCCAGTTCTTGACTGGATTGGCTGTCACTCACAATAGACTGCTGCTGTTGGTCCAAAAGGTGCTGAAGTCTAAACTACATCTCCCAGAGTCACTGCCCATACAATCCTCTTGTGGCTGGCTCAGATTATGAGTCCAAGTTCTGATTCGTCCAAGGTACCATTTTAGAGCTAGCTTACCCCACACTGATTGGTCCAGTTCAGCAGTTCAAAACTAGAATGGGGAACTAGCAGACACAGTTCTGACTGCAAAGAAAGCAGGCTAGACAAACTGTAATTTCACCACCACTCTAAATAATTTCTGGCAAACAGTTACATCTGTCAGATAGGTTCCCTTTGCACTCCCAGTGACTGCAAAAATGAAGTGAATTGGCAGCAGCTTGAGTGGTACTCAATCAAAGAAACACACAGTCCCCATACAACTAATTATGTCTGCAAGCAGACAGCTCTTAAAGAGACAGTACCAGAGGTTCTAAAAACACTCACTGATAAATGGCTTAAATGCCAAACACCATTCAGGCTTGGAGCATTCAAGCAAGCTCCTGGAAGTCTTTTGGAACCCCATTTGCAGGGGTTACACCTTCCTGGTTTGGGAAAGCTTGACGTCAAGGCCAAGTACCTCATAAGTTTCAATCATAACTATATACATTTGCATTAGGCTCGCATACATGTAATCATCAGTCAATATATCATTTTACCAAGAACACATTTTGAAACATTGCAGTACATCACTCTTTACACAGTATTACATAACATTGTACCATAACTCAAGTTATTACCTCTTGTACATGAAACCTGAAGAGAGGGCCCTTCCTATCAGTTACCTTGGGGCTGGATGGGCAGGGCACCATACTTAGAGGGCAACACAAGTAACTTGAGTTAGCACTGACGCTCAGTTTGGGCAATGAGCTCGGGACACATACACTCCTTTATGGACAACATTGAGAGGCAAATCCACAGGCCTCCCAAGGGAATCATAACTGAGGTGCACCACAGGCTTTACAGCTCGACCAGTCTTTCTAGGGGAACTGTTACAGTCTCTGCACTCTGAGCCTCATTTTCAGCATTGTCCACACTTGTCAGGGGTCTCCATGGGGGTAGAGGCTAGAACTTGGGGCACTTTCAGCTCCAGGAGTTACAGTTTCTGAGTCCACAACATTTGGCTCGCATGGAGAGCTTTCGGACACTGGCAGTGGACTGTCAGGGCACTCAAAATACTCTTCTTGTTCGGTGTATCACCAGTCTGCCCCAATCTATCATTTTCCTCCCTGAAAGCTCAAACAGTTCAACCATGCACAATGATTCTATTTCATCTGATCTGATGCTTTGCACTTCACTTTCTGGGCATTGGCTCCAGGGATGAAGCTGAGGCTTAGACAGTCCAGAAGGCCCAGCTTTGTCTCCAGTATTGACTAGGGATTGCCCGAAACAATTGACTCAGTTCGTAGAAGGATAGTATTCAAAGTCACTCTCACTTTCTTCCGATATGGACTGACGGTCATGCTCAACTGGGACTTGTGGAGGGAACACTTTAACTTTGCTTCTGTAGGTGCAGACTTTCTTGATCTTTTCTTAGCAGCAGCTCTAGTCACTGGTCCAGAGGCATCTTCTAGGGCTCAGACTCAATTAAGATTTGTCCAATGGGCAGTAAATGATTTCTATGCATTGTTTTACATCTTTTGAATTATTCTCAGGCCTTACTTTGTACACTGGCAGATCATCTAGTTTGCCCACTACAATGTGAGGAGATGGTGCCATCTGTCAGCAATCTTGTGCTTGCCATGCAATCCCAGATTTCTTAGCAATACCGATCTCCTCCTGGAGTTCCTGTGCTTTCACCTTTTATCATACCTTTCTTTGTTGGCCAGATTTCTTTTGGCAGCCATGGTTTGAGCCAGTTAGTACGCATGAGTTAGCTGGGCCTTTAACTTTGCACATACTGTAAATAGTTGTCAGCTTGAACCCCATCAGGAGAGACCCCAAAACACACATCTACTGGTAGTCGAGCTTTCTTCCAAACATCAGGCGGTAGGGGAGAATCCAGTGGCATCACTTTTGGTGCAGTTATAAGCATGTACCAGGGTGCTAATTTGTTGGCTCCATCTAGGCTTGTCCTTTGGGTGCAGGGTGCCCAGCATATCTAGCAAAGTGCGGTTGAAACGTTCAGGCTGTGGGTCCCCTGGGGTGGTAAGGAGTGGTTCTGGACTTTCGACTCCCACAGAGAAAGCATCTCTTTGATCAGACGACTCTCAAAGTCTCTCCTTGATCAGAATGGATTCTTTGTGAGCCCATAGTGAACAAAAAGTTTTCTACAAGTACTTTGGCGTACAGTGGATGCTTTCTGGTCTTTGGTGGGAAAGCTTGGGCATATCTCTTGAAATGGTCAGTGACCACCAGCACATTACTGATATTTCTTTGATCTGACTCCAAACTTAGAAAATCAATACAGACCAGCTCCATGGGTGCACTGGTGGTGATGTTAACAAGGGGCAGCCCTCTGGGGCAAAGCTTTCCTCTGTAAGCAGCGATACAAGTTCGAATGTGTTGCTCCACATCAGCCCCCATCTTAGGCCAATAGAATCTGGATCTCACCAAGTCAAGTGTTCTGTCTATACCAAGGTGCCCCATGTGGTTGTGCAAGGACCTCAGTACTGAGTCCTCGAAGGCAGTGGGCAGCACTAGTTGTTGTTTGTCTACTTGTCCCCTCTGTCTACTGTTTCTCTGATAACAGTTTATTGATCAGTTTCAACTTAGGACCTTCTTTGTATAACAGTGCAGTTCTCAAATCAGTGGGAGTAATTTGGACACATCTTTTCCTGCATAGAGGGCTTCTAAAGCTGCTTTGATCATGGGATCGCGAGTTGAGCCCTTAATACTGTCATTGTCCAGCTGAGGCAGTGCACCAATGTCTATTGCAGAAAAGTGGCAATAAGCAGCAGGTATGCAATTCTCAGAGGCTCCCAAGCAATCCACCATGCAGTCCACTCGTCCGTGGACATTTGTTCCTCCCTGTCAAACTTCCGCAGAGTGCCCGAATGTCAGGTTCTGCCAATCGGACCCAATCATTCTGGGGAACAGGCCTCCGGGAGAGAGCATCAGCATCTATGTGGTTCAGACCTGCTCGGTATTCGAGAGCATAGTCATATGTAGATAATGCAGAAAGCCACCTATGGCCAGTGGCATCCAACTTAGCTGAGGTCTGCACATAGGTCAAAGGATTATTGTCAGTTTTTACTAGTATTTTAGCCCCATACAAGTACTCATGGAATTGGTCAACAATAGCCCACTTCAAAGCTAGGAACTCTAACTTATGTACAGGATAGTTCTTTTCGGATGGGGTCAGGCTTCTACTGGCAAAGGCCACTGGTCTCAGGCCATTCTCGTGCTCTTGGTACAACACAGCCCCAACCCTTGCAAGCCAGCATCAGTGTGCAGGACGAAGGTTTTCTTGGATCGGCATAGGCCAGCACTGGAGCATGGGTAAGTTGATATATGATCTCATGAAAAGCAGTCTCACAATCAGGAGTCCAGCGGGCCTCAAATACTTCACTCGGATGAAAATACACTCTTTCAGTCTTGAGGACGCTGACTTTTGGTATTTTTGTGGGTTGGGGATACCCTTGAGTAAGGTTAAGTAAAGGCGGATCACTCTTGAATAGTCCTTGATGAAGCGCCGATAATAACCACAAAATCCCAGGAATCTTTGCAGTTCTTTTAGATTTTGGGCTGTGGCCAGGTGGTCAAGGCCTCAACTTTACTTGGGTCGGTCTCTATTCCTCGGTGGATACTATGTGTCCCACATACTTTACTGATGTTTGAAAGAATTGACACTTATCAATGGACAGTTTAAGGCCAAAAGTCCTCCAGTCGGTCCAATACCTTAAATAATCTGCTCTCATGTTCCTCCAGTGAGCTGCCAAACACAATAACATCATCTAGGTATACCAGGCACTCTAGGTAAGTTCATGTCCCCCACTGCACGCTCCATCAATCGTTGAAAAGTGGCTGGGGCACCTGAAATCCCTTGAGGCATCCTCATGAATTCATAGAAATGGCCGGACAGATAAAGGCTGTCTTTTCACGGTCCTCTGGGGCCATCGGGATCTGATAGTACCCACTGCGGAGATCCAGCACAGAGAACCACTTGCTCCCGCTTAGGCAGTCCAAAGCATCCTGAATGCGGGCATTGTGTACTGATCAGGATAGTCCGCCGGTTTAAATGCGATAATCCACACACATCTTACTGTTCCATTCTTTTCCTCACTACCACAATGGGGAAGCATAAGGGCTTCTGGATTCTGTATTACACCAGCAGCTAACATCTCTTGTAGATGCCGTCTCACATCATCTATGTCAGCAGGTGTCAGCGTCAGACCTCTCACGAAATGGTCTTTCGTCATGCAGCCGGATATTGTGTCTCAGCTCCTGCACGCATCCTACATCCCATTCCTTTAAAGAAAACACCTGGTCTCTGGGCAAGCTTCTCACTGATCTTCACTTTCCATTCAGCTGGCAGCGGGAGTCGCTGAAATCAAACAAGTCAGGCTACTCTGTCATTCTTCCTTGAACTCTTGCTGCTGGGTAGCACTGCAGTGTCTGCACAATGCACATTAGCCAGGATGCAACCTCTGTTTACTCGAATGTCTCTTTCAGACACATTATGAACTTGGACCATTACCCTTCTGGCATAAGCATGGGCTCTAGCGGCAAAATACTAGGCTTGACCAGCAGTCCCTCTGGCAATTTTCCATCGCCTGGCATCCAACATTAATATTTTATTCTTAACATCCTTTCTGATACGGACCTCTCCCTGTAAGGTACACTGGGCATTTGGCGCCAGGATCAGAGACTCAGGATCCTTTCTTCCATACAATTCCGACCGTTCCTCTGGTTCTGTTTTTCAGCATCTCTCTTGCCTCATAGGCCTTCCTAATTAAAGCCGAACTCTTAAAGCTCTACTAGTCTTTGACCCCTGTTTTTCATAACACAACTGTGCCAGCCTTCCAACATATGAGCATTTGTTCCAATCAACAAAGGGACACCATCATACAGTCCAGTGGGGGACACACTAAGGCTAGGGTCTCTACTTGTTCGCCACTCCAGCCACGGAGGTGGGGAAAGACAGCCAAATTGGATATACCCGAATAGGGTAGGCCTTCTCACTTAACCCCCATACATGCAGTCCTTCTAATGGTTGTAAGGAGTCGTCTGACAAATGCTTCTGATACCAATCTTGGAACATAATTGTCACTTGGGAGCCACTGTCTAATATAGCTCTTGTAGACATCCGTTCACCTTTACAGTGGTCTCCATGGAGGACCCACTATTCTGGACCAGTCTGGAGAGGCGGTAGTGGGGGCCTGGGCAACTGACCTTGCCACAAAGGACGTGAATTAGCATTTTGGTGCCTCACTGGGATCTATGTCGCACCTCTTAACCACTGATTTCTTCTCCAAGCTCTCCTTGTAGCCTATATGCAACTTTGTCAGTGTCTTTTGGGACTGGCATTCCCTTTCATGTGCCCATCTTTCCCACAATTATAGCAAAACATACTTTCTGGAGTTTGAGCTGGCCGAGGCGCCACACTGGGAGCCAGGGCGGGGTATCACTAACTGGAAACCTTGGTGCCATCTCTGTCTGCGGCGGATAAGTATTTGGAGACATCTCGTCAGTTTCTCCACTTCCATGGTCAAGGAATCGAGTTCAGAGCTGTTATCAGCAGGAGATACATGGTGGGTACCCCCACCCCATAGCAGATACAGTCGGATATAGGTCAGAGCCCGTACTTGCAGGCGTGGCCTTCATAAAGGACTGTTTTTGAATTCCGGATCTCTCAACAGTTCGCCCCATTGTGACATATCTTTTTCCTTGTCAGAGCACTCATTGACTGCCAACCTCTGCCCCTGAACTTCACTTGATGGGTCACCCTCAGTCACTCAGGTCGTGCTGCAGCTATTGGTGCAGGTCCCTCCGGTCGTCTTTTCTCAACTCCTCGAATTTCTCTCATTAACTCATCATAGGAGGTGGGATTCCAGTCGATCTGCCAGGCGTAACTGAAGCAACAGCAGTTCTGAGAAGGGGCAGACTTAAGGATCCTGTCCAGCCTGGTTCGGTCCAGTTCAATCGCTGGCAAACTACCTTTTCTGAGTGCATTCTTGCAACAATTTTTCCAGCGAGAGACATACACAGACAACAACTCCCTTGGTACTGTTGTGCATCTCTTACTCTCCGCCATAGGTCCTCATCAGAATCTGGGCTCCCATACACATTCTCCAAGCCTCAAGATAGGCCTGTGCAGTCGCTTCAGGGTTACTGGCCCGTTTAGCACGGATGGTAGCCAGGGCAGGACCTCGGAGGCTCTCACTAACCCTCTTTCGCTTTCACCTTCCGGCATTGCCATTCTAGCACTTGGGGCAACATAGTCTATCCAGGTCTCCCAGTCATCCTCCCTTGGGGGTGGGAGGTGCCAGAGAAGATCCTCAACCTTCGTAGAGTCGTGACTAATGGCAGGTGCAGAAATAGGAGTCTGCATTGGTTCAGCCACCATTACGGGCACTGGAGCAGGAGAGGGTGTTGGGGAGGAACACCCCAGGTGGCAAGAATAGTTTCTTCAAGTCCTCCACAGTTTTCCCTCTCCCAGCAACCATTCAGCAAATTTCTCCTCAAAAGTTTCAGATAGTGGTGGGGCTGATTCCCGGGTCTTTACTGTCCTTAGTTATCACTCTCCAAGCAGTGAGGGCTCCTCTGGGGTAATGGTCTGTGGCACTTTGGAGCTATCTATGGGATCCTTAAACTCTACTAGGCCAGGAAAGTGTGGGTGAGCAGATTAGCATGCCGACCCACCACCACAGGGTTTTGTAAACCTTCCACCTTGGAAAGTACTCCTGCACAGTGTCTGTATTGATACCCAGGGATGTCCAGGATAAGCATAGCATTTTGGGGTCGATCTCCTCCCCAGTACACCACTCCACCAGCCGGTGCACAGCCACTTCTGTCGGGTACCATTTTTTTAACAGTGGTTCGTAAATATGGCCACTAGAGGACACACAATCCCAGCGGTGAGCCTCCTAGATGTAACCCCTAGATGGCGCTATCCCAGGGGCTACTACCCCTGCCTGATTTGGTTACTAACAGGTTGAGGGGCCTGGATCCAATGTATGGTGCCTCCACCCAGAGGTCAGGGTTTGCAATAGTTAAACTAACTTGGTCACAGCCCTCTGGGACACTGCAACCCCCTTCTTCCCACTAGTGGCCCACACAATATATCAGAATTACCTTCACAGTATACACTTACCCCAGGTCTGGTTCCGGCACTGGGACCTCCTGTGAAATGAGATACAGTGCAACAATCACAGTACAGTACTTTAACATAGACAAATACCTCAGGCAGTATTACTTTGCTGAACAAGCAGCTCTGATTTATTTAGGGGATATAACAAGGACAGGGGAAATCAGGTTAATTAGCTTATCACTCTAATAATCACCTATGGCTCTGTGCACAGGCCTATCCCTATCAGTTACTGTCCCTGGGTACCCAAGCCCTAGTGGCTAGTCCAAACCGTGGCAGCTGGTAGGGGCCCTTTCACACAGAGAAAAGGAGAATTAAACAGTCAGCAGTACAGTAATTCCATTTGGATTTAATGTGGCAATTCAACAGGGAGCGACCCTGAATTAGTACTCACGACCTCCAAATAAGATAGGGTCCTTCAATGTCAGCAGGGCTCACTTGAGGTACACAAACCTCTTCACACATCCATATAAAAGAAAGCACTATACCAGGCAGGCTGCATCTGTATCCCGATCGCAATTACTGCACAATACCCGGAGAACACACAGCAGATTCAGTTCCTGACAGACCGAGTGCAATTTTCAGCAATTCTTCCAGTCTTCTACAGGGTGAGCCTGGTTTCTCTCTTCAGAGATCCTTTGATTCTTTTTCACAGGGCCAGTTCAGTCCTAACAAGCTGTTACACAAGCTGCAGACCGAACTCTGGCCTTACACGTTTTTGACTAAAACTGCACACTGAAAAGCACACAGGGCTCCTTCCTTCTTCACTGCCAAAGCTCAACTGAACCTCCAACCGACAAAACCGGCACTTCCTTTGAGTTCCTCCCAGTTCTTGACTGGATTGGCTGTCACTCACAATAGACTGCTGCTGTTGGTCCAAAAGGTGCTGAAGTCTAAACTACATCTCCCAGAGTCACTGCCCATACAATCCTCTTGTGGCTGGCTCAGATTATGAGTCCAAGTTCTGATTCGCCCAAGGTACCATTTTAGAGCTAGCTTCCCACACTGATTGGTCCAGTTCAGCAGTTCAAAACTAGAATGGGGAACTAGCAGACACAGTTCTGACTGCAAAGAAAGCAGGCTAGACAAACTGTAATTTCACCACCACTCTAAATAATTTCTGGCAAACAGTTACATCTGTCAGATAGGTTCCCTTTGCACTCCCAGTGACTGCAAAAATGAAGTGAATTGGCAGCAGCTTGAGTGGTACTCAATCAAAGAAACACACAGTCCCCCATACAAACTAATTATGTCTGCAAGCAGACAGCTCTTAAAGAGACAGTACCAGAGGTTCTAAAAACACTCACTGATAAATGGCTTAAATGCCAAACACCATTCAGGCTTGGAGCATTCAAGCAAGCTCCTGGAAGTCTTTTGGGAACCCCCATTTGCAGGGGGGTTACAGTTCTATCCCATTGTTCCCTACCACCCAGGTCACACCAGGAGACGAGCCACTTGTTGCTCAGTGTGCTTTCCTGGTGAAACATTTCAATAAATAAACATGCTTCTGGTGGTGAGAGGTGCAGGCTGTGATACTCCAGATGACGATGATGCCTTTCTCCCCAAAAGGGGACTTGCCTTCACCCACCCCAACAAACGAGTAGTCACTCAAGACCTCAGCTGGTTCAATCCCCTGAAATCCTAACAGCAGCAAAAGGCAGTGGCTCAGCACCTTCTCAGATACAAAGCAGCTTTCAAGGCAACCCCAGCTCTAAGCTGGTGCTAAAGCCCAGGCTTTGCCCTCAAGCTGCATCAATACTGTTTTTCAGGGGTCTCAAGTCTGTTTTGGGCAAACTTTTCAGCTGGACAGGAACAGCAATTGGGAGCTCTTCACAGATGCTCTTATCTCCTCAGAAACTTCTCTCACACTCTCCTCTGAGATTTCTCTCCGATAAATCTGCTCTGTTGCACATGGCTCTCCCTTGTGCAGAAATCCAGGGATCAGACTATACTGGCTAGCATCTCATGCATTATTCATTATGCTAACAGTCTTGCCTCAGGCCCTGAAGCTGCAGTCTGGACCGGGACCAGGGTGAATGAGCGGTATAGGGGAAGGCGGCAGCAATGCTCCAGAGAGAGCCAAAAGTAACCCCCCCTTTTGGAGGGGGTTACATCTACATACGTACATACCAGTACATAGATACAACATAACTAATATGGTAACATAGAAATTAAAGGTTGGAAGGGACTCTAGGTCGATCATGACCACCTCCCCTTTCACAAGCTGGGATGAAATAAGTATGCTGTGCAAACACACACACCGGTGTATAGGGATTCCCAACCCACACTATTAGCCAGGGTTTGTGCCGATTCCCTAGGGAAGCTGAAATTTATCCAGGCATACCTTAAAGGCCTGCACCGTCATCATGTCCACTGTCTTTGCTGGCAGACTGTCTCATAGGTTCACCACGCTCTGGGAGAAGTGATTCCTAAAGTTTCTCATGAATTCACCACCCCTAAGCCTCAGGGCATGTCCTCATATCCCGCAGCAGGACATCTGATCAAACATCTCGTAACTGTTTATTCTTGTTGATGCCTTGAGTATGTGAATGACTAAGATAATGAACCTCTGTGCGCAAACACTGAGGCAAGGGTTACCCCAAAGGGCATTTGGCTGGGAAGCCAAGTTGCAAGAAAATACAAAATCACATCCCACACGCAGCAGCCGTGTCGCATATGAACACAGGTCACATAGTTATCAGCAGAATCGTGAGGGTGCCAGCGCCACTCTGTTAGCACCCCTTGCAAACTGTGTGAGAGGCCTTCAGCACCATGCAATTCTGCTTAAAGTTGGACCAGCATAACATTCTGTGGTGATTTGCATATGCAGCCCATGATGCTTTGCATTGTGTGGGAATGTGTGATTTTGACTAAGATAATGTCCCCTTTCAGCATTTCTTTCTTCAGAGTGAACATGTTAAGGGGATCCAGCCCTGCCTTGGCTTTTGTCCTCCATACCCCTTGTGACAGAAATGGGAACCAAGTAGTTAATTGTTTGGATTTACTAAAACTATTTTTCTGGTCTTCTGAATCTCACCAGAGGTTCTTCTTTGGGCTTGCTGTTTGCTGATGATACCAAGGTAGGCACAGTGGTGGATGACCTAGGGGGATGGCAGGGGTTGCAGGATGATCTGGCAAAGCTTGAAACCTGGTCAGACACCTGGCAACTGGGCTTTAATGCCAAAAAGTGCAAGGTGCTGCATTTTGGGATGAAGAACCCAAGGAGGAGTTACCAGCTAGGGGGAGTGCAGCTAGCCCAGACAGAGGAGGAGAAGGATCTGGGTGTGCTCATTACAGGGTCAATGAACAACTCGGCACAATGTAGGAAGGCAGCTGCAAAGGCCAACAAAATGCTGGGTTGTATTGCAAGGGGTATATCCTCGAGGAGGGAGGAGGTGATTCTGCCACTGTATAGGTCATTAGTTAGACCACACCTGGAGTACTGCGTGCAGTACTGGCATCCATATCTGAAGAGGGACATTAAGTTACTGGAGGGGGTGCAGCGCAGAGCGACAAAGATGATCAAGGGGCTGGGGGACTTATCATATGAGAGGAGGTTGAAGGAGTTGAACATGTACTCACTGGAGGAGAGGAGAGAAAGGGGTGACATGATTGAAACCTTTAAATACATGAAAGGAATAAACAAGACAGGTACAGAGGGGCTGTTCAAAGTAAGGGAGGGGAGGGACACCAGGGGCCATGATATGAGACTGGAGCGAGGAAGGTTCAGGAGGGAGATGAGGAGACACTTTTTTACAGAGAGGGTGGTGGCTGGGTGGAATGCGTTACCTGCTGAAGTGGTATGCAGTAGAACAGTGGACTGCTTCAAATGAGGATGGGACAGGACAAGGGGGAGGGTTAATGAAGGGGAAGGGTGGAAGGGAGGGGCAGCTGCAGAATAAGGGGTGCTAACTGCACATTCGAGCAGACTTGATAGACCTCTAGGCCTTTATCTGGTGGCAAATTTCGTATGTTCGTATGTTCGTAAAGGACTGGGATTCTACGTCACTAGCAGGCTATTCCTAATAAATCTCAGGAATGACCAAGGGGGTGGACGCACTCACATACACACATATTTGAAAGGACTGGACCATTCAAATACAAACTTTTTTTATTTTTTTATTTATCAAGTCTAGGATTACAAATACCTTTGAGCCTTGGCTCTTTTACAAAGGTTCCACGTCAGAGAAATACAAATTATGGGGAACATCAAGACAGACATTACAACAATGTGGACATTGCAAACAGAGTACAGATTAATACAATTCAAGGGTAGCATTGTAACAAGGCAGCCAGCGGCATTTGTCAGAGAAAACAGACAACAGATAAGAAGTGCCAGAGTCATAGGGAGAGGGAAGAGGGGAGAGGGGGAGAAGGAATGTAGGAAGGGTGGGGAGAGGGTGAAAAGTGCAGCATTGGGTATACCAAGATGTGAGGGTAGAATCCGGTGAGGAGGGGAGGGAGGGACCACTAGAGCAGGAAGGGAAGTGGAGAAACAAGGTTAAGTTGGGCAGTCACAGGAGCTGTTGGTAGTGAGATAGTCCCGGAGCCTAGTTTTAAACATACCAATTGTTGGTGGCAGAGCAGATGGTTGGGCTGAGTCCATTGAACCAGAATGGCATTCGATAAGCAAAAGAGCGTTGTCCCTGTGAAGTGTGACAGTGGGGGACTTTCAGTAGCTGTAGCGTGGATCTCCTAAGGCACCATTTGTTAATTCAGTGTTGTAACAGAGTTAAGACCCCAGAAGGTGCAAGGCCAAGGTAGATTTTTTTCTCCATGGAGAAGGTGAGAAACTTTATGCAGTTTGATAGTTGGAGCCAGCCGGTCTGAGTGTACAGGTCACATGTGTGGGTGAGACGGTGAGCACCAGTGATGAACCGACATGCCTTATTTAAAGCAGTTGAGAGGCGTCTAAGGGTTGTGGTTGTGACCGAGCCATAAATGATGAGACCATAGTCTATTACAGAGATCACAGAGCTCAGGACTGCAACCCTCAAAGCTTCTGGCGTGAGGTGTGGTCTGTGTTTGTAGAGGAGACCAAGCCGTGTATTAGCAGCTCTAGCTACATTATCTACATGAAGTCCATAGGAGAGATTAGGGTCAAGCTGTATCCCTAAGTATCTGAAGGACCCCACCTGATCTAGAGTGTTCTCCTGGGTGGTGGAGCTAGCCAAGTGGTGTAGCTTGTGTGGGTTATGAGAGCTGCAGAAGAGCATAGATTTGGTTTTCTTGTCATTGAGGACCAGTTTATAATTAAGAAACCATGCCTCTACAGAACTGAAACCAAGTTGAAGGTTGTGTTGAAGAGTTACAGGATCTTTATGAGTGGAGAATACAACAGCATCATCAGCATATAGTATGATCTGCTCAGAGCAGTGGTAAGGGAAGGAGTTTAAGAAAAGGCTAAAAAGGAGGGGGCCCAGTATGGATCCCTGTAGGACACCCGAGCGAACAGGCAGGGTGTCAGAAAGAGCGTCCGCAATTTTTACTCTCTGTGACCGGTTTTCTAAGTAGCTTTTAAACCAGAGAGAAGAGTCAGGTGATAGCCCGGCATTCAGTAGTTGGTGTATTAGTAGTCCATGGTGTACTGTATCGAAGGCCTTGGAGAGGTCGACAAAAACGGCCCCTGTGAGAAGGCTGTTGTCAAGGGATTTGTGCAAAGCTCCAGTGAACTCAAGAAGGGCTGTGATAGTGCTGTGACCTTTCCGGAAGCCATGTTGTTGTGGACAAGGTATATTGTATTTATCCAAGTGGTCGGCAAGTTGATCAGCCATGATGCGCTCGAGTGCCTTAGAGAGTGGGGGCAGTATGGAGACAGGGCGATAATTTGAGTGATTCGTCTTATCCCCACTTTTATGGACGGGTGTCACGGTGGCTGTTTTCCATAGGTCCTGGAATTTTCCACAGCTGAGAGAGAGGTTTAGGATTTTTGTTAATGGATGAATTACCTCATTGAGGGTGAGCAACAGAAGCTAAAGGTCCAGGGTGTCGCTACTAGATCTAGATTTAGAGATAGCTGCAGTAATATAGTGGTGAGCTTCATTCAGCCTTACCTCCCTGAAGTAGAAGAGGGGATGGTTAGACTGAGGGGCTGAGGTATTTGGGGAGTAGGCCCTGTTTTCAAAAAAGTCATGGGGTAGAACAGCACTAAGGTCTGAAAAAGCCGTGTTAAAGATGTTTGAGATCACCTTGGGGTCGAGGGTTGAGGATCCATCAACCATTAACATGGCTGGAGAGGTTTTTGGCTGCTTCCCTGTGACATCCTTGATATCGTCCCAGAAAGCACGACCATTTCCCCATGTATTGGTGAGAGCACCTTTGTAATAGGTGGATTTCATTAGCCATATGGCTTTTGTGCAGGTATTTTGTGCTTGTTTGTCATTTTGGATGTCCAGTTGTTTGCCAGTGGCCCTGGCAACTGCCCAGAGGTGATCCCTTAGTTTCAGCTGTGAGAGAAGAGCTGCGGTGACCCATGGGTTAGAGAGAGATTTTGTTTTGCGCCTTTTAGCAAGGGCAAAGAGGTCGCAGGCTTTGTTGAAAATTGAGATGAAGTGATCAAGAGCCAAGTTAACATCTGTTGCTTCATAGATGGGTGGTTAAATTGATTTTATTGGGCATCTATAGGTTTTATGTTGATTGGGGCAGGGGAATTCAAACTTGTACAGATATTAAAATGGTTGGTCAATTTAAAGGGATGACCCATCACAGAGTTTCAGATGTAAACTATACATTCAGGGAATTACTGTGGAGCAGAGCTTTTTGCCTGGGACCCTCCATGATAAGCAGATGCCTGTCTTTAGCTAAGGTTTGTGTAGGAATGACAGCCAGGTTTAGATCTCAGTTTCTCTGAGCTTAGCCAAGTACTTTTTATGTGAGGTTAAGGTAGTCCTTAGTGTTTTCCTTTCTGACTTCTGTTATTTAAAACCATTTGTTTATTTTTCCTGTAAAAGTGTTTTCCTCTCATTTATACTGTTGATATCCTGGAGTTGCACCCTGACTCCCTCTGGGTCCTCCTGTATGTCTCATAGGCTGACCATTTATCCCTTACTGCCTGTGTGACCTCAGTGCTAAACCAGCTGGCTGCTTTGGCCCTCGAGTTCTTCCCTTTGAGCCTAATGCACTCCCCGGCGAAACACAGAAACACAGATTTTTTTTTAGCAGACAGGGACCTTTAGGCCAATCTAATCTGCCCCTTGTCCCACCCTATTCCATCAATAGTGACTCTAGTTGGTCATAGGTGTCCTTCCCTCCCCGTTCCTCTACTTAATAGATTCAATATCGAGCTAAAGACTTATTTATTTAGTTTAGCTTTTCCTAGCGACAGATGATTTGTTTTATGCTTGTTTTAAAATTTTATCTTTATGTATATGGTTTTTATGTACAATGCCTTGGCTTAGAAAGGCGCTATAAAAATAAAGTTGATTTGATTTGATTTAATACACCCATGTGCCTATCCCATGTATGCTTGAAGCTCCCCACAGTCTTTGCCCCCACTACCTCCTCTGGCAGGCTGTTCCAGTCATCCGCCACCCTTTCTGTGAAGAAGTATTTCTGCATATCTCTCTTAAACTTCCCCCTCTTTGCTTCATTGCATGCCCCTTGCTCTAGTGCCTTCCTTTCTCTGAAGTAGACCCTCCACTTGCACCTTATTCACTCCTGTGAGGTACAGTACTTGTAGTAGGGATGGGCGGAACCGAAAAGGTCCTGACCCTTATTATCAGGACCAGGATCCATGTCAGAGTCCTGATAAGTTCTGATCTAGCCTGATTCAAATCAGAACCTTAAGAAGATTAATGGTCATACTGTACTTGATAACAGTCACAAAACACTAAAAAATAGAAAATAAAGTAGTTTTTTTTTTTTTATACTTGAGTGTGTTGGCCTGTTTCTGACTCCATGCTATGTGCTCATCTGCTGGCTATAGATTATCCACTTGTGTTTCTTACCTTCTTTGTAAGCTGGGGCACGGTATCACTCCCCCATTCTGACCCAGTAACTACGGTTATCCCCAACCTATCCCATGATGCTATCCCCTTCCCCAATATGCAGCACACCCGTAATTCCCCCTCCTGTATGCTGACAACCATGCTTCCCCAGTATGAACATACTGCCCCCTCCATCTCTCACCAACCACCCTGGCCCAGTATGCAGGCCCCTGCCCCTTCATCTGCTGCTACTCTGCCCCTTTATCCCTGCTATCCACCCAGTCCCAATGAATACCCTTTCCCCTCCTCCCATTGGCTTTATATCCACCATGCCCATAAATGAATACTTTACCACTCTGTCTTACAATAGATGCATCTGCCCCCTCCCCTGTCCCAGTACTAAATTCTCTGGCCCTTCCCTTTCCATCTGGTTATACACACCATGCACCTGTATTATTACCACTGCCCTCCCCCATATCTGGTACCCACCCTGTTCCAGAATACCCCTACCCACCTCCCATTTGCTGATGACCATCTTCTCTCAGAATGAACAGCCTATTCCCTCCTCCCATCTACTGATACCCATACCCCCACCCTATCCTAGAATAAAATACCCCATCCCACCTGCTGATTCCCACCCACCCTGTCGCAGACATACTGAGACCCAGCCACCCACTGACTCAGAAGCCACTATTCAGACAGGGCATTCACAGAAATGTCTGAATTATACTGTAACTATTACATGTGTCATCTGATGCGCTAAAGCTACTGAACTCATCCACAGAAGAGAGAAAACAGGAGAACATGAGCGATCCAGTAAGGAAGGATGATTTACTGCAGAATGAACTGACTTCCATCTAAGTTTAATAGCTGAAAGTGCCTACACAGTTAAGCTTAATCCACACAAGCGCTTAGAGAGGTTGAACCAAAGGTGTTTCATAGACTATTTTTGTGCTTGAACATTTCAAATAATGTAACCTCCTCCCCTTGCAGGAGCTTACCAGTTTGCCTCCTCACTGCCCAACTTAGGATGCCTGCCAGCTGAATGCTCTTTTCAGCCCCCGGGACTGCAGCCTGTTGGTGTGTGTGTGTGTGTTGGGGGGGGAGACAGAGGAGAGAGGAACTCCAAGCTGCCGCCTGCTCGAGCATGCAATTTGCGAACTGCCACCCCTCACACTGTTTTTGATGCTCGGCGCATCTGACCCCCAGCCTGCCCGGGAACTGACTCTCACCAGCACAGCCCAGGCACACACCAAGAACCCCTTAAGTGTTCTCCACCCCAGACTGCTTCCGTTCTCACTCTCTCATGCTACAAGTATGCGTATGCACACTTGAATCTCTGCGTGAGAATGTGCGCAGCCACAAGTAACAGACGGGAAAAAGAAAATACAAAAAAAAAGAAACTTTTTGTTGTTGTTGTGGTATCCAGGAGGGTATTTAGCAGATGGGAAAGGAATTTTTTTTTAAATAAATGGCAGAATGACTTTCGCAAGAAAAGCACTGTGAGGCGGACGTGGTACACTGCCAGCCAGAGTTTGGATCTACCCAAGTCCAGCGGACATTGGGAGATCGGGGCGGTTCTGATTTTTGTCAGATCGATCTGCCAATCCCCAATTTGTAGGTTTCAGTCATGTGCCCCTTTGCTCTCCTCTCTTCTAGGGAGTAAATGTTGAGTTCTTATAGCCTTTCCTTATATGGTTTCTTGTGCAACCTCACTCACCATTTTGGTTGCCCTCCTCTGTACCACTTCCACTCTTTCAATGTCCTTGCGAAGGTGCAGCTTCCAGATCTGAACAGAGTACTACAGGTGGATCCTCACCAATGAGCGATACAACGGCAGTATCATCTCACTCCTCCAACTAGATATCCCTCTCCTAATGCACCCCAGCATCCTGCTAGCCTATCCCAAATCTTCGTCACACTGCCCAGCTATCCTGAGGTCGTCAGATATGATGACCCCTAGGACTCTTTCTTGTTTGGTGACTGTAAGCTCCACCCCTTCCTTGATAATGTACAATCTTTGGTCCACTGCTATATCCACTCGGATGCTTGCCAGGCAACTTAGCAGCTCGCCCATCTTTCTGAAGTTCACTTTTCTAAAATCCAAGATTTTAGTCTTAGTGGAAGCCTTTTCCTTTCCCATGTCCAACTGGAACCACACTGTGCAATGGTAACTCCCACTCAGGGGCTCCTTGACCTCTATATCCTGGATGTGGTCCCCGTTCATTAGCACCAGATCAATCTGACAGTATTCTTTGACTGGGTAAGGAGAGTAGTGGATAAGGACCATGCCGTGAATTTACCCTACTTTGATTTCAGCAAAGCTTTTGACTCAGTGCCTCACAGAAGGTTGCTAAAGAGGCTACAGGATCTGAGTGCAGTGACAGACACAGTAAAATAGGTTAGAAACTAGTTGGAAGAGAGACAGCAGAGTGTTGTGGTTAACAGAGTCAAATCAAAAGAGAGAGGTCACCAGTGGGGTGCCACAAAGATCAATCAGGATACTGGAGTGTAGTGTTGCTCAGATAGTATCCTAGAATCTAGGATACCAACAGATACCACCTATTTGGCCAGATAGTTGCTGTGGTAGGATAGCGGTGCTATTTGACCATGGATCCTACCCTCTGGGATCCAGTGAATGGATCCTACAAACGCTGTGAATCCTGTGGATCCTAGCAACAGATCCAGCTCGGATCCAACTATCTGACCTAGGATCCATCGCTATCTGACCCCGGATCCTAACCATCTGACCTAGGATCCTTGGATCCTAACTAGGATCCATCGTTATCTGACCCCAGATCCTACATCTGTCTTTGGTAGGATTTCTGGTATGACATTTAACTGTGTCTGTCACTGCACTCAAATCCTCTAGCCTCTTTAGCAACCTTCTATGAGGCACTGAGTCAAAATCTTTGCTGAAATCGAAGTAGAGTAAATTCACAGCATGGCCCTTAACCACTATGCTCGCCAGATGGCTCCTTAGTACTATGCCCATTTTCCTCAAGTCCGCCCTCTTGAAATCCAAGACCTTTATATCCTGGATGTGATCCCCATTCATTAGCACCAGATCAACCTGACAGTATTCTTTGACTGGGTAAGGAGGGTAGAAGGACGGATCAGTACCTTTAGGAGGGAAAAGAGGAGCATGGGGGGAGGGGAACACACATGTAGTGATAGAGGAGGATAGAGTGAGGGAGGGGCTGCTGGCATTGAAGGTGGACAAATCACCAGGCCCAGACAGTGTACATCCAAGGGTACTAAAGGAACTGGCTGAGGAGCTGGTAGGGCCACTGGCAGACCTGTTTAATAGTTTATTAGAGACAGGCATAGTGCCGCAGGACTGGAGAACAGCACATGTATTGCCGCGCCACAAAAGCGATCCCAAGGATGACCCAGGGAATTACAGACCAGTCAGTCCAACCTCCATTGTGGGCAAGCTCATGGAGACCATACTAAAGGAGAGGTTGGTGGAATATCTAGAGGAGCATGGTCTCCAGGATGCGAGGCAGCATGGGTTCATGGGGGGATTGTGTCAAACAAATCTGATTGAGTTCTTTGGCTGTGTCACTAAGACAGTAGACAGGAGCCAAGCTGTTGACATCCTCTGTCTTGATTTCAGCAAAGCCTTTGACTCTGTGCCTCACAAAAGGTTGATCAGGAAGTTGGTGGATCTCGGAGTTGGGGAAAAGATGGCCAAATGGCTGGAAAACTGGCTGAAGGACAGAACCCAGAGGGTGGTTGTGAGGGGAGAGTTATCTGGACCAGACAGGTAACCAGTGGGGTCCCGCAGGGCTCAGTGCTGGGGCTGGTTATTCAATGTCTTCATCAATGACATTGGAGATGGCATTAAAGGCAAAGTGTGCCTATTCGAAGATGACACCAAACTCTGTGGGAAAGTGGACACAGCTAAAGGGATACAGGACCTACAGGAAGATCTAGAAAAGCTAGGGAGGTGGTCCAGGATATGGCAGCTTGGCTTCGATGCCAAGAAATGCAGTGTTATGCATATTGGAGCCAAAAATCCTAGGACAGAATACTACCTGGATGGAGTCTGAGTATCTGCATTAGAGGAGGAGAAGGGCCTGGGAGTGATGATAACTAGTAACCTGAAGTACTCCACGCAGTACAAGAAAACAGCAGCAAGGGCAAACAAGATGCTGGGATGCATATCTAGGAGGATCAGTAGTAGGAGAGAGGAGGTTATACTGCCCATATACAGGTCACTGGTAAGGCTGCATCTAGAGTATGGAGTTCAGTACTGGTGCCCACACCTCAAAAAGGACATTAACCTACTGGAGAAGGTCCAGAGGATGGCTATTCGGATGACAGCTGGTCAGCAGGGTAAGGCATATGAGGAGAGGTTGAGGGCACTGAACATGTACTCCCTGGAAGACAGGAGAGAGAGAGGGGACATGATTGGGACATTCAAGTACTTGAAATGGATAAATAAGGTTGATAAGGAGAGTCTCTTTAAGCTGAGTGGCAACCATAACACAAGGGGGGCACAGTCTTAAGCTGGAGTGTGGGAGGTTTGGGAGGGAGGTCAGGAAGCACTTCTTCACAGAGAGGGTAGTGGACACTTGGAATGCGCTGCCAGAAGAGGTAATCTCACTGAAGACAGTGGGCAGCTTTAAGAGAGTCTGGGACAGGCATAGGGGGAGGGTAAGGGTCATGGGTAGGGAGGATGGGAGGAGTTGGGAGGGCAGGGACATTAGCTCAAGCTATGGACCCTGCAATACGAGCAGACTTGACAGATCAAATGGCCTTCTTCTGTTGACTTCTTCGTATGTTCATATGATCCTAGGTAGGATACCAGCACTATCTTACAGATAGTGGTAGGATCCACAAAAGCACTATCTGAGCAACACTACTGGGGTGTATAGGAAGAAGTACTGATAGCAGAAGAAAGAAGGTATTACTACCTCTATACAGCCCAACAGGTGAGGTCCCACCTGGAGTACTGTGTCCAATTCTGGAGTCCTTACCTGAGACAAGATAAGGGCAGGCAGAAGACATTGCATTGTAGTGTGACCAAAATTATTCAGGGCTAGCAGGGCAGATCGCAGGAGGATCGGTTTAATAAATATTTAATAATTATAACTTATTAAATGACTCACTCAGCCCCAGGTGGCCATTTTGAATAAGGTTAAACATAGAACATTTTGACTCACATGTGAGTTCTGGGGCTGAGTGACACTGAACGAGTACTTGCTGGAGGCCAGACAAGACAGTGGAGATACTATAGAAACCTTCAAGTTTCTGAAAGGAACGAACAAGGTAAACTGCAAGGAACTATTTAGCATGAGCAGTGGATAAAGAACAACAGAGGAACATGAGTGGAAAGTGAAGGGGGAGGGTCAAGAGAGATATGAGAAAGTTTTATTTTATTTTGCAGAAAGGGTGGTAGAGCCATAGAACAATCTTCCAGCTGATGTGGTGGGTGCCCAAACCATCAATGCTTTCAAACACAGCAAGGACAGAGTGAAGAGCAAAGTAATAGCTCAGGGTGGTAACAGTGGGGTGGGGAGCATGGGAGTGGATAGTGTGGGTTAGAACCCTGTATGGGGAATAGGTCCCAGGTCTGTTAGGATTTTATGGGGCAGACTGGATGAACCAAAAGGCTACTTGTTCAGTGCTCATGAGAGCTAACAGGCTACCTCTTCAGTGCCTCTTCCTTGTTGAGCTAAAAGGCTACTTGATCAGTGCACATGTGAGCCAACAGGCTGCCTGTTCAGTGCACATGTGAGCCAACAGGCTACCTGTTCAGTGAACATGTGAGGAAACAGGCTACCTGTTCAGTGCACATGTGAGCTAAAAGGCTACCTGTTCAGTGCACATGTGAGCCAACAGGATACCTGTTCAGTGTACATGTCAGCTAACAGGCTACCTGCTCTGTGCCCATGTAAGCTAAAACGCTACCTGTTCAGTGCACATGTGAGCCAACAGGCTACCTGTTCAGTGCAATTGTGAGCTGAAAGGCTACCTCTTCAGTGCATACACGAGCTAACAGGTTGCCTGTGCAGTGCACATGTGAACCAACAGGCTACCTGTTCAGTGCACATGTCAGCTAAATGGCTACCTGTTCAGTGCACATGTGAGCCAACAGGCTACCTGTTCAGTGCACATGTGAGCCAAAAGGCTACCTGTTCAGTGCACATGTGAGCCAACAGGCTACCTGTTCCGTGCACATGTGAGCTAAAAGAGTCCCTCTTCAGTGCACATCTGAGCTAAAAGGCTACCTGTTCAGTGCACATGCAAGCTAACAGGCTACCTGATCAATGCACATGTGAGCTAACAGGCTACATGTTTAGTACCCATGTGAGCTAAAAGGCTACCGTTCAGTGCACATGTGAGCTAAAAGGCTACCTGTTCAGTGCACATGTGAGCTAAAAGGCTACCTGTTCAGTGCACGTGTGAGCTAACAGGCTACTTGTTCAGTGCACATGTAAGCTAACAGACTGCCTGTTCAGTGTACATGTGCGCTAACAGGCTACCTGTTCAGTGCACATGCAAGCTAACATGCTATCTGTTCAGTGCACATATGAGCTAACAGGCTACCTGTTCAGTGCACATGTGAGCTAACAGGCTACTTGTTCAGTGCACATGCAAGCTAACAGGCTACCTATTCAGTGCACATGTGAGCTAACAGGTTACCTTTTCAGTTTATATGTGAGCTAACGGGTGACCTGCTCAGTGCACATGTGAGCTACTAGGCTACTTGTTCAGTGCACATGTGAGCTAACAGGCTACCTGTTCAGTTCATACATGAGCTAACAGGCTACCTGTTCAGTGCCCATGCGAGCTAACAAGCTACCTGATCAGTGCCAATGTGAGCTAACAAGTTACCTGTTCAGTGCCCACGTCAGCTAATAGTCTACCTGTTCAGTGCCCATGCGAGCTAACAAGCTACCTGTTCAGTGCATATGTGAGCTAAAAGGATACTTATTCAGTGCCCATGTGAGCTAACAGGCTACCTGTTCAGTGCACATGCAAGCTAACAGGCTACTTGTTCGGTGCACATGTTAGCCAACAGGCTACCTGTTTAGTACTCATGTGAGCTAAACGGCTACCTGTTCAGTGCACATGTGAGCTAACAGGCTACCCGTTCAGTGCACATGGGCACTAAGAAACTACTTGTTCAGTACACATGTGAGCTAACAGGATACCTGTTCACTGCACATGTGAGCTAACAGGCTACCTGTCCAGTACACATGTGAGCTAACAGGCTACCTGCCCAATTGACATGTGAGTTAACAGGCTACCTGTTCAGTTCATATGTGAGCTAACAGGCTACCTGTTCAGTGTACATGCAAGCTAACAGGTACCTGTTCAGTGCAGATGTGAACTAACTGGCTACCTGTTCAGTGCACATGCAAGCTAACAGGCTACCTCTTCAGTGTGCATGCGAGCTAACAGGCTACCTGTTCAGTGCACATGTGAGCTAACAGGCTACCTGTTCAGTGCAGAGGTGAGCTAACAGGTACCTGTTCAGTGCAGATGTGAACTAACAAGCTACCTGTTCAGTGCACATGCGAGCTAACAGGCTACTTGTTCAGGGCACATGCATGCTAACAGGATACCTGTTCAGTGCACATGTGAGCTAACAGGGTACCTGTTCAATGCACATGTGAGCTAATAGGCTACTTGTTCAGTGCAGATGTGAGCTAACAGACTACCTGTTCAGTGCACATGTGAGCCAACAGGCTACTTGTTCAGTGTACATGTGAGCTAACAGGCGACCTGTTCAGTGCACATGTGAGCAAACATGTGACCTGTTCAGTGCCCATGCGAGCTAACAGGCTACCCATTCAGTGCCAATGTGAGCTTAAATGCTACTTGTTCAAGGAGAACCCCCATGTTGTGTTCCCATAGTTCACAATGTTTTTTTTTCAGTTACAGTAACCAGTCATGCTGGCCTGTCAGTGCTGCAGCAGCACTACTGTTTACAATGCCAGTAACCCAGGTTCTGGAATCAGCCTAGGTCATCGGGAGTCAGCTGGGGGAGGAAGACGAGTATCCTGATGGAGGCTCTCCTCATCTGGGAAGGAAGGAAGGGCTACAGTGTCTCACTGTGCAACCACCACCTGCAGATGTGGGGGTGGATGTGCAGCTAATGAGGCAGTGGCAGGGGGGGATGCTGAGATGCACTTGGACATGTCCTACTGGGATCTCAGTCCCCATGCCAGCACCCCCATCAGGACTGGGATCCAGAGCAGCATGGGTAAACTAAGGGCTAAATCCCCAATGCACGAGCTCCTTGATGGCTGAAATGCATGCTGTGAATGCAGTACATCCACTGCTCTGGGCAGAGGAGCGTAAAAAAAAAGTAAAAACAAGAAAAGTAACCAGTCATGTAAATTCATATAAACTTCACATATTTCTGACACAATTTCTGCCAAAGTCATGCTAGAAATCGGAAAACACTGGATCACACCAACACATCTCCCTTTTGGTTGACAGGCATTCCAAGCAATATTACCTTCAACTCAATGGTTTACCCAGAAAATAAGATCCATCTTTGTTTTCGTTTGCTTTTTTGCCAGCTTTGCGTGATTGAATCTAGTGCTTGTGATAGATGAGGGAGTGATGGAACTAAAAAGTAAACTGAAGTCCATTATTAATCTACTGGGCTTCCTGCCCTAGCACTGCACTTCATCCAGGACCTCTCAAGTGTGGGGGTTGGGGGTTTAGAGTAATTCATTCTCCAGGTTCACAGTTCTGCAGCAGCTTCACACTGCTATTCACTATAAAATGGGCTGGTAGCCCACAGTTCACACCACAACTTTATTAGGCTGCTGTATAGTGTGTCAGACATGGGTTCCGATTGGGGCCCCATTCTGGGTTCTGGCGGTCATGGTCAGACACAGGATGTGGGGCAAAAGCATTTTTTCGATGTCTTAGAGGGTCTTGCCTCACATAAGACTACATCTGTGGATGAAACATGAAAATATTTTTATGCCTGAAGAATTTTATTTAAAATATATCGACGTAGTAAAAAAAAAAATAAATTACATAATCTGCCTTGTAGCGAACTTTTTTTTATAAATAAATGTTTTATCAGTTTTGCCAAAAAATACAGAATAAATTACATAAGAAAAATGATGCTGGCAAATTACAGAATGCATCCTCAGATCATAAAGAGAGAAGCGCAAAACACTATTGTTTTCACATGCACGAAGTTTGCTGAGCAACAGTGATCACTAAAAGCTTTTGGTTTCTGTCTGTGACATGTAGATTGTGGGACAGCAGAACCCTACCCTCATGGGACAAAGGGCTTCTGAGTACTCAAATAAGGGACCAAGCCTCCTGATACAGGAAGGTTAAGAGGTAAAAACACAGTAGCACCAAGTGTGAGATCAAAGTAGATGCTTAAAAAGCTAGTGTACTGCCTAAAACTAGTATTTGTTTTTAAAAGTGATCAACCCTTACCTTTTAATATATGTGAGGTACTTTTTCTTTTCCCTCTGTTTAATTAGAAGATTGTTTACCTGATGTCAGTAGGTGTGATGTGTCGGACAGCATTCTGCCTGGCAGCTGAAATATCTATCTCTAGTCCCCACCCTACTACATCATCGGCATTGAGACTTAACTGACTGTGACATCACTGCTGCATGGGAACAGCCACTCAGTAGCTGCCAAGTCAGTCACCTGTGATGTCACGGTCAGTAAGGTCACAATGCTGATGATGTAGTGGGACAGACAGAGATAGATATGTCAGCTCCCAGGCTGAGAGCTATTCCACACATCCAGCACAATATTATCACATAGAAGATTTGCTAATCAGCAAAAGGAAAAAGAAAAATAGTTCAGATATAAAAAGTTACAACTGACCACTTCTTAGCATTTGTGGTATTTTCATATCTGCTTTTTTTGGTTCCACTAGCTCTTTAATTCCCATAAACACAGTGGATAAAATGAGATTGTTCAGAGATGCAAGGGTCCAATTAAGTATACTTTACAAATCAATAAGTTCACACAATTTACAATTAATAATTCAAAAAGAACACAGGAGCATTTACTTTAAGATAGCCTTGCACGGCTGTTCGACCTTTATGCCCTACACAAAGAGGATCTCTCCCCCCATAATTCTCCTAGGGTCAATATTATTCATTTTCCAGTGTTTGCAGACTACTACATTCAAATGCTATGCTGTACGCACCGCCACCCAAAATCACAAACTGGTCTTGCAACTTGGTGGGGGGGGGGGGATCTATAAGTGAACCAAAATGCAAATTGCTACTCTAGATATGAACATGTGAACATATGAAATTTGCCAGCAGATAAAGGCCTAGAGGTCTATCAAGTCTGCTCGAATGTGCAGCTAGCACCCCTTATTCTACAGTTGCCCCTCCCTCCCTTCCACTCTTCCGCTTCATTGACCCTCCCCTTTGTCCTGTCCCATCCCCTTTTGAAGCAGTCCACTGTTCTACTGGATACCACTTCTGCAGGTAACGCAGTCCACCCAGCCACCACCCTCTCTGTAAAAAAGTGTCTCCTCATCTCCTTCCTGAACCTTCATTCCTCCATTCTCATATCATGGCCCCGGTGTCCCTCCCTTCCCTTACTTTGAACAGCCCCTCTGTACCTGTCTTGTTTATTCCTTTCATGTACTTAAAGGTTTCAATCATGTCCCCCCGTCCCTCCTCTCCTCCAGCAAGTACATGTTCAACTCCCTCAGCCTCCTCTTGTATGATAAGTTCCCCAGCCCCTTGATCATCTTTGTTGCCTTGCGCCGCACCCCCTCCAGTAACTTAATGTCCCTGTTCAGATATGGACACCTGTACTGCACGCAGTACTCCAGGTGTGGTCTAACTAATGACCTATACAGTGGCAGAATTGCCTCCTCGAAGATATACCCCTTGCAATGCAACCCAGCATTTTGTTGGCCTTTGCAGCTGCCTTCCTACCTTGTGCCGAGTTGTTCATTGACCCTGTAATGAGCACCCCCAGATCCTTCTCCTCCTCTGTCTGGGCTAGCTGCACTCCCCCCAACTGGTAACTCCTCCTTGGGTTCTTTATCCCAAAATGCAGCACCTTGCAAGTTTTGGCATTAAACCCCTGTTGCCAGGTGTCTAACCAGGTTTCAAGCTTTGCCAGATCATCCTGCAACCCCTGCCATCCCCTAGGTCATCCACCACCGCTCCTACCTTGGAATCATCAGCAAACAGACTGATCTTGCTCTTGATGTCCAATGATATGTCTGCATGAATATCCCAAACAACACTGGTCCCAACACCGAGCCCTGTGTAAGACTGCTTGTCACTACCCTTGGGTGTGAGAGCTCCCCACCCACCACCACTCTCTGTTGCCTTCCCTGAAGCCAGTTCCCCACCCATCTCACCAGTTTTGCACCCACCCCCGTGCCTACTAACTTACTTCCCAGCCTTCCATGTGGCACCGAGTCGAATGCCTTACTGAAGTCCACTGCATGGCCCCTGTCCAATCGCCTAGTTACCCAGTCATAGAACTTAACCAGGTTGGTTTGGCAGGATCTGCCACATATGAAGCCATGCTGTCTGCTGTCCTGTAGTCCTCTGACCTCTAGGAGGGCCACCAGCCTCTCCTTCAGGATGGTCTCCGTTAGCTTACCTACGATGGATGTGAGGCTCACCGGTCTGTAGTTCCCCGGTTCATCCTTGGGCCCACTCTTGTGGAGAAGCACCACATGAGCCATCCTCCAGTCCTGAGGTACACACCCCGAGTGTAGTGAGGCATTAAATAGGTCTGCCAAAGGCCCTGCAAGACCTCTGCCAGCTCCTTCAGTACCCTGGGGTCGATGCCATCTGGGCCTGGTGCCTTGTCCACCCTGAGTGCCTTCAAACCCTCCCGAACTCTGCCCTCCATGATTTCTCCATGTCACCCCCTTCCCCTCTGTTTCTGCCATTTCTCCCCCCTTGGGTGTCAGCCCCTCTTCTCTTTAGTAAATACTGAGCAGAAGTACTCATTTAGTGCTTCTGCCTTATCGCACCCTGCTTCCACCCAACCCCTCCTTCCTAATCCTTACTATATGGTCCTCACAGCTCCTTTTCTCCCTGATGTACCTAAAGAAGTCCTTCTCCCCCTTCTTAATGCCTTGTGCCAGCCTGAGTTCCGTAGATGCCTTAGCTCCCCTTACTGCCCTTGTCACCTCCTTAGATTCCATCATGTACTCCTCCCTGTCCTTCCCCCTCCCTGTTTTCTTGTACTTCCTAAAGGCAGCTCTTTTCCGCCTTATCTTTTCCATGACCTCCTTGCTCAACTAGCTTGGTTTCTTAGCCCTAGCCTTCTTGCTCTGGGCTTTAAAGCAAGTTTTGGTTGCCTCCACTATCCCCAGCTTTATGAGCTCCCACCTCTGGTTAGTGTCCATACTAGACCTGAATTCTGGCCAGGAACCCTTTTACCACTTCCCCCATCCTCCCAAAGTCGGCCCTCCTGAAGTCCAGCACTCTTGTGCCAGATTCCACTCCTTCGTTGCCCATATCCAATGTGAGCCATACTGAGTGGTGGTCACTCCCTGACAGCGGTTCCTCCACTGTAAGTTCTCTCACAAAGTCCCCATTTGCCAGCACAAGGTCAAGGGTATTCCCTAACCTCATTGGTTCACTGACCATTTGCAGCAGGAAGCTGTCCTGGAAGGCATCCAGCAGTACCTGCTCCCTTCTGTTCTTGGTTGTTGGGGTACTCCAGTCCACTCCTGGCATGCTGATGTTCCCGACGATCACCACACTACCCTTCTCGCAGATCCTCCTGATCTGTCCCGCTAGTTCCCTGTCTAACTCCTCCGTCTGAGATGGCGACCTGTACACCATTCCCATTCTAAGAATCCTATTCTTGGAATCCTGGATTTGCATCCAAAGTGACTCCGTACTACCCTCCTCCCCTTCCTCCCTTACACACTTCAGTCCTTCCTTCACATATAGTGCCACACCCCCTCCTTTCCTAATGACCCTGTCCCTACGAAATAACCTGCACCCTGGTACAGACAGGTCCCAGTCATTGTATTGGGTGGCCCATGTTTCTGTGATGGCTGCGATGTCCACCTCTCCCTCTGCCATGAGCACCTGTAACTCTGCAGTTTCCTCCCAAGGCTCCTAGCATTAAGGGTAACCACCTTCCACCCTTTCCCCCTTCCCATCCTGCCCTCCTTTACTAGCATCACTAATAGTACTTGCCAGATGTTAGTAGGCACTGTCCAAATACCCGCTCATGTGACTACTCACAGAAGCAGCGCCATCTAGTGCTGCAACATGCAGCCAGTGCATGTAGCGACACTATACTCTAGTGCCATATCTGTGGCATGGAGTCACCACCCCTCCCCCCCATTCCTAGAATTTCCTACTATCTAGCAGCACTCCTTACCTTCTCTTGTCTTGTTCCAAGCATTCACTGGAATCTGGTCTTTAAGTGAAGCGTACTCACCCAATATTGAGGCATGCATCCATACCTTGTTACCAACAGTCATCCCCATTAGCAATACATACACCCACAATACCTACTGTATCTTGTCCCCAGTTAGCAATGCATAGCCCCACTGGTGCTGTATCTCTGGTGGCCAGTGGAACCTCTTCCCTCTACCAGACCCAGTATAAGCACTCCATTGTGTCCAGTGGTACTCCTTGACTCCCATCACCCAGTACAGTCCTCTGACCTCTCCTGGCTTGCTCAGTTGTGAGTAGTCTTCCACAGTTACTTCCTGTAACTCTGAAAACCTATGTCATCTTGGTTGCTGGGGCAAAATGCTGTGTTAAAGCACCTGCGGGTCATTAACATTACATTCCTGCTTCTCTTCCCAAGGAGCTTGCAGTATAGTTTGCAGTCATTCAGGAAGAGTATGTGACCCTGTCCAGCTATGCCCTTTTGCAACCCCTTTGTGCCCATGTTTTCAGCTCTGAATTGGGTCCTGGGTCTATTGCTTGCAGCCGCTTTCCATGCACCACACCCAGTGGCATGTCTCCTATCCAGTAAAGCAAAATGCGATTTGGAAACCAAACAAAAAAATCTAGCACACTCTTAACTCAGTCATCTATGGCTAGTTCGGCAGCCCTGGATGTCGTTGCTCCTGTCCATGTTCATCCTCTCTCCCTTCGCCCTCAGTCCCCATGGTTTAATGGACTTTGAGGGAGATACGGTGACTAGGACGAAGGTTAGAGCATTGCAGGCGGAGATCCTCCCTTGATGCCGACCACCTTAAATTGATGGAGCATTATCAAGCCTATCAATCTGCAATCACCCGTAAGAAGGCAGAGTTCCTGTCCCGGGAGATTGCAGTTGCTCAGAATCGACCAGCTCAGCTATTTAGCACTGTAGACAGACTGTGCAACCCAGCCTGCCTACAAGTTTGAAAAGCCTTTTTGCAAGTAGAGTGCGATGAACTTGCTCGATTCTTTGCAAATAAGGTGGCTGACATCAGGGTGGCACTCCATACAGCACACTCTAAGGGTGTTGCTCTGTATCAGCGCTTGGCTGCTGCTCCTCAGCTTTCCTGGAGTACCTTCGACCAACTGGAGTTCATGGATGTCATCACGGATCATCCAGAGTGCGCACCCACGTGCTGTAGTTTGGACCCAGGACCAACTTCCCTGATTTTGGGTTGCATTGATTCCATCGGTCCGGTCCTCGCACAGATAGTCTGGTGCTCCTTGGAAACAGGTGAGTTTCCCAGCTCCCTGAAGGAGGTGGTGGTAGCACCCCTCTTGAAGAAAGCTTCTTTGGACCCTGACTGCCATGCGAACTACAGACCAATCTCAAACCTTCCCTTTTTAAGGAAGATGATTGAGAAAGTAGTGGCCATACAGCTGGAGAACCATTTGACCATCCATGATATCTATGAACCCCCCCAGTCCATTTTTTGAAAGAGGCATAGTACCGAGACAGCACTGGTTCGGGTGCTTAATGATCTCCTGATGGCTAGGGATCGGAAGAGCCATTCTGTCCTGGTTCTTCTAGATCTCTCATCAGCATTTGACACTGTGGACCATGGGGTCGTGCTTGATCATCTGAGGTTCATCTGTGGATTATCGGGTGTAGTCCTCAGGTGGTTTACATCTTACCTCACCGGAAGAACTCAGAGAGTGGTGTCTGGGGTTATTCCTCAGACCCAGTTTCTCTGTCTTGTGGGGTTCCTCAGGGTTCAGTGTTGTCCCCCATGCTGTTCGCAGTGTACATACTGCCCCTCGGAGACATTGTAAGAAGGTATGGGCTGAGGTTTCACTGCTATGCTGATGATACCCAGCTCTACCTTTCTTTTGCACCTGACCAAGATGGAGCTCTCTCAGTCTTTAATAACTGCCTCACAGAAATCCAGGAGTGGATGGACTCGAGTTGGCTGAAGTTGAACTTAGATAAGACTGAGGTGCTGGTTGTGGATCCGGCGCGCCTGATAGGGGGGCCAGGAGTTGGTTTGCCCTCCGGGCTTTACCTTGGGGGCTTATCCCTCCCAACCTCTGAACAGGTGTGGAACCTGGGGGTGATTTTTGATGAAGGGCTAACTCTGCATTCACAGGTGTCTGCCATTGTCAAGTCCTCTTTTTATCACCTGAGGAATATGTCCAGGATCAAACACATTGTCCTGTCTGGCGATCTTCCTATGCTGGTCCATGCCTTTGTGTCCTCATGCTTGAATTATTGCAATTCCTTTTACCTAGGGCTACCTGGTGTGGAAATATGCCACCTGCTGCTGGTGCAGAATGCAGTGGCCCAGCTTTTGACAGGAACTTCTCGGTCCAGTCATATCTCGCCGGTGCTACGCGGACTGCACTGGCTGCCAGTACAGTGGCGGATCACCTTTAAAGTCAGTCTTCTGACTTTTAAAGCCCTACATGGACTGGGCCCAGACTACTTGAAAGAGCTCCTGGTTCCTTACTGCCCTGGGCGATTGCTCCGCTTAGCTGACGAGGGGTTGCTAGAGATCACGAGGGTGTGCTTAAAATCTTCTGGGGCCCGGGCATTTATGCATGAGGCCCCTACCCTCTGGAATTCTCTATCCTGTCAGTTACGGAAGTGCGTGACCATGGAGGGATTTAAACAGGGCCTGAAAACATATCTGTGGTGTCAAGCGTTTGGTGGTTAATTTCTCCTCTCTAACTGTATCAGTTGTTTTTATATTTTTAAGACACTGAGATGACTGATGTGTTTTTAAACTTTGTTAGGCACCTTGGTTCTTGAAAGGCGCCATAAAAATAAAGCTTATTATTATTATTATTATTACTACCTATAAAGAGGCATCTTGGATACCTTGTAAATGAAATATCCCTGAGACCTCCATGAAAATGAGATGCTGTGTCTCATGTGGTTATCCCCATTGGAGTAATTTCAAATTATATAATAATAATTAATACATCTATATATATCAGGAGTCCTATTGAAAGGAAAGCAGAAATCATGTCAAAGAGCAACTGCTCTGGAGTGTCTGCTACCTTTCTATTCAGCATTCATTCAGTCCCCCCCCCACCAGTCCATAGGCTGTGAACTGGAAGGTGGTTCCAGAAGCAATGCATAAAGGTACCTTTTGTTTTGAGTTTTGTGGGTGAGATTTTAAGGAATAAAACAGATTGCTTGGTCTTAGGAATTTTTGGTTTGTTTTAATTTAATTTGCTGTCCAGCAATAACACAATGTTATATTTTATTTCAAACATTTTACCAGGAAGGGCATACTGAGCTGGTAACCACTCATTTCCAGATGCATCCTGGGGGAAGGAGAAGTAGGGAATTACAGCGCACAAAAACATCAATACCTTAGGTGCATAGTATCACATTACTGTACTGTGAACAGACATAATTAGGTGTCTAAATTCCACCTGGGCCAGAGGGCATTTTCTTGGAAAGCAGGGCTCCTTTGTTCACGACTCCAGCCACGTGTTGAGCAGTAAATTTGCTCACAGTTGTAGGAGTAGAGCTGGTCCCTCTGGTTTTGAAAGAGGAGGGGAATTCATATATTGAATACCCATGTACAGTTGAACGCAGACAGATGTTTGGGTATTCAGCATCCAGCTGGAATGACCCGGTATTCAGTGCATTCAACAGTTGATTCCGATTTGATGCTCCCCTCTATGGACAAGCTGCAGGAACAGATAAATTCTTCAGGAAACGCAGCCTCTTTAAGTGCAGCTGCTCTTAAGAAATGGTGAAAAATTTAAATACAGAATATGTACAAAATCCAATAAGAAATGTGTTGAAATATGATGTTTGTCCACATTTTCCTTGAAGAAAGTAGCTGGCATTCAGCCCCCTCCATTCCTGTGACCACTGTTAATACAAGTCACCAGTCTTTGATATTTCAATCCCATCCCAACAGCAGGGGTCACCACAACTGTATCCTTCCTCCAGCTTAGAGAGCTGGCAGGTGGCTTCCTTCACAGCCTATGCCCATACTGTTCCTTGGTCGGCTGGCAGAGGGTGCGCTAACACATGAAGCGAGCATGTCTCATCACCACAATGTGCTCAGCCTGGAGCAGGAGATTCTGGGGCTCACAGACACAAACCCATGTCCTTCCAGGACCCCACTGTTTCCTGTCTGGACAGCACACCAGCAACAGCACTGGGCTGGATGCAAACTTCTAGAATGGCATCATAATGCCATGAGATCACTTACCAAGGAACAGCCCAACCAATCCGAGGCAAAGGGGCAGAACGGCTAAAGTGTCTCATGAAGAGTTTTAACTTTATCCTGTTTATCCAGAAAGCGAACTGGATCAAAGATCCATTTACAGACATGTCTGGTTTGGTACAAATATTCTATATCATGGGTGTTTAAATTAGAGCCATAAGAAGAAAAACATGCCCACAACATTTTCTTCATAGAAGACTCATAAAACCTAAGTGATTGAGATGACCTTAAAACTTTGAGCAGTTTTATTGGTTTTAATGCTAATGCCATCACCACAGGAAATAAAAATCTGTACATCTTAGTGACAGATTTTTATTCACCTTATTTGCCCCCCCAAAAAAACTTCTGCAATTTAATAGACACCATATTCACTAACAGTGGTAGCTAAACAGCACCTCCCCAACACACACGTACACACACACACACACACACACACACACACACACACACACACACACACTAAATTTCATTGAAAAATGGTGCTGCAGTAATAGGCACAACTGGCAGCATTTCACCAAATGACGGAGACAGCACACTGGCCTGCAAGCTCACAGGAAAAGAAACAAATTGTGGAACACATTATCAAATCCCTGTGAAGTATGAGCACAAGTGTAGAACAAACGGGGTCATCCCAAATCCACAATGAGAATTGAAAATAATGTCTGAAATGGTGTATTGCCCATGAGGTCCTCTATAGGAAAGGTCTGAAGAAGTAAATACAGTTGGCCACGCTGAGGATGAGATGGCAGCCTGAGGTGAATGCTTCTAATCTCTACTGACCTTTCTCACCTCATCCGCTAGTTCTGTTAGGCATCCAGTCATAACAATTACAGCATTTGAAAGCCCATACTGTGCTGATTCTGGGGATACCTTGCTTGACAGCTAGCTGGCCCGACCCGCTTGCCAATTTCTCCCATTTCTTATCTGTGCAGCAAATTCCTGCCTGCTGCCGAAAGTGAATGGGGCCGCCATGCATTTGCATCTCCAGATGGCTGGCCCTAACTATGCTATCAGAATTTAGACAGAATGGTTTTGACTGTAGGGGTGCCTGCTCATCCAGCAAATATTATTGCTGTATTGCAAAAGATTCTTCAAGATACCACTGAACTGAAGATCTCTGCAGCCCAGGCAAACTGGACTCGGTGGCCCTGACACTACATGGATGGCATGGAGCATCTTATTGTCTAGATTGAAGCTCAAAAGGATGATCACACTGGCTGCCTTTGAGAGCAGGATAGGGCTATCCACATACCTACTCTCAAAGGTGGATGATATGGAAAATTGGGCGAGGAGGAACAACCATAGTTTGGTGGGTCTGCCTGAAGGTGCAGAGGGAAACAATCTTCTTCCCTTTCTACAGAAGCTCATTCCTACTCTGTTTAATGCCTCCAACTGCCTGCCACTGGAGATTGAGAGGGCCCACCAGTCCCTAGCCCCTTGATCTTGCTAATGAGAGCACCCCAGACCTATCTTGATGAAACTGCTCTGGTATCCAATCAGAAAAGAAAATAGTCTTCATTTAGCACGGGAGTGGGCCCCTTTCAACTGAACCACCTGGGCACAAAAACCTCCCTGCGCTATCCAGCACAATTGTGGATTATTGTCAGTGGGGCCACCTGTCAGTTTGACATCCCTGCAGCTGTCAAGGAATTTATTGTCAGGCACTGCCCTAACTATGCCTTTCCTGCCTTCTCTTTGACTCCCAAGATCGTGGCCCTCGGCCTACTGAGATGGATACCATCGCTCTGAAAGCAGCTGCCCCTCCAGTGCTTCAAGTATCTACAGCCCTGGACTCTGATGACAACGCTCAATGGGTGCAGCAACACTGTGGCAGGGGGCACAAATGGCAGATGGCTGAGATTCAGGGAGCTGTGGAGAACTGGGCTGCTAAGGCTAACTGAAAACAACATGGTTCCCCTACCTTGGTCTCCCCTCATTAATGTCCAGGGGTTTCCCCCCTACCTACAGCTAACAGATTTGATCCCCTCTGTCAGCAACTACTCTTGCCACAACTGCTGCTTTCCCTCCAGCTACTCTAAGAAGAACTTACTGGGTCTCCCTCCTCCACCACCATAGCTACATCAGATGGCCAGTCCTAGCCTGACAGAGCCGCAACTCCCCTGACTGAAGATACAACCTACCCACAGCAGCTAGCTATAAAGACATAGCAATCTCCTCAGAAACAACAGGGTTAAAACTGTTATTGGACTTAATCTAAGTGCCAACTGCTTTCCTTGTGATCTTGCTCCCCCACCAACCTACGATCCTTCACCACTGCTGTCCCAGCTTTACCAAGTAGCAGTTTCCCCTCCCTCATCACCTTGTGCAGTTTGGGACCAAGTAGGTCCATAACGGGGGAACATCCCCCTACTCTATGTGGTGTACAAGGATGGACACTATAAGGGGTATGGGGCATCAATCCAAGCTCTTCTGTGAATGGGACTTCGGCATGGAGGTTTCACTCCCCCCTCCCAACTGCTAACCTGCTCTGTCCCCCTCATTGGCGCTGCCCTTGGCACTGCAGACATTGCCTTGCTTCACTGAGGCTCTGACTGTTGCCGTTGTATGGGCAGATGCTGAAACCTCCTCCTCTAGCTCCCCTCTGCCCTGGGAAATGTTGGTGTCACAGCACCTTGTGGAGTTCTTGGCTGGGCAGGGGTGACTTTGAAACTGTGCTGCCTCCCTGAACGCATGGCAGCTCATCTACATGGTGCCCCCCTCCCCATCTCACTCTGGACCTCCTCTTAGCTTACTGGCCATGACTTAAGATGTTCGGATCTGCTGCACTTCTTCAGCTTGCTATATGTATCCCTGCTAGGTGAATCAATACAGGTGGTGGGATGTTTTCTGATACTGGCTAAAGGGGCACTAGTACTTGGGTCCTGTTTATTTAACCATCCATTTCTGCATGTGTTTCCCTTGTCACTCCTAAATGGCCCATCCCTCTCTAGAGTGCCCTTCAGCTGATGATGTTTGAATCTACTACCATGTACCCCCCCAGCTCACACCCCATCTACGAAGCTGTGCATCTGCCCATCCAGACAACTTCAGAGCAATTTCCTTTCCCTGAACTGTCTTTCTGAAGTTGCTCCACTTATCTCTGGACCCTGCATTCAGACTCAGTGGATTAGCAGCCAACTTGGAGTGAGCGCTTGAGTTTCCCAAACTTTCACTGGCCATGCTACAGCTCGGGTTGTGAGGGGTAGTGGGATGGTCCCCTGCCTTTTGTCACATGTGGCAGGGGGACAGACCTCTCCCACTCTTTACCCGGGGTGAACTCTTGTGTGTGTGAACCCACACTACTACATTACCTGGACCTGACTTGCTGTACTCTTTTTTTTTTTTTTTTTTGGTCCATCTCATTTCATGTTTCAACCCTACAACCTGTGAGACCTCAGGAGCTGTCTGGACCTTTGCTGTTGCTCACCTCAAAGCAGCTGTATCTCATAGACTTGCCTTCCAGATGGATTTTACTGGTCTCCATATCCTTTTGTTTGAGTCTAAGATGTTGTACAGGGTCAGCAATGCTTCACAGAGAGGCTGACAGAGAGGGACGTGAGTGGAACTCCACTCTCTGGTCTCTGACTCAGGGCTCTGTACCCATATGTTGACAATTATGTACTGTGCTTTAATGCTCCATGGGAGGGCAGGGGTGGCTCACTGCCTCACTATTGCAGTGGAAGTCTGAATTTATACTGCTAAGGGAGTATTTTTTTCCCCTTCATGATACCCATCCATGTCAAACTTTGAAGGATCCTCCTCCCCTCACCCTTCCCCTTCCTTTTCCTCACCATCCTTCCCTTCCACTCCCCCCTTCTTCATCTGTCCTTTCCTATCCCTCTCCACTCCAGCATATGGCCAATGATCCTCCCCTCTTGATGTAATCCCTGTCAGTGAGACGCTTCTTTCAGCCTAGCCAGTTGGACATGCAGTGGCGGGATGGCTCCAAGCCAACTGAACTTTGCTTTCTAATGCAGACCCCCATTAGTGTAATAGCAGGAGAGCTGTGCCTGGGGCTGGGTTGTCTCCTTCTCCCTTGGAACCCCTTGCATGGGGTTGGTTGTTAAAACAAGAAGTCCTCCCCCCTCAAAGCCTAAACACCAAACTGGACACCGGGAGGGGCCCTGGTTTACCATTCTGTTTCTCAGCCCTTCCCTCTAATATCTGACCCCACTGATAGATTCACCCTTTAATTTGATGGTTCCGTGTGGAAACACAAGGTCTCTGGGGGTGCTGGATGTGGACTCACTGTGGGCCTACCATGCCTGTCCTCCCTGTGATGCCTTACCCCTGCTTTTCTCTTCCCCCTCTCTTGCTGTCCTTTGTGGGCCTCCCTTTCTTCCTAGGGTCGCCTTGCACCCTCCCCCCACTCCCCCTTTCCCTGTTCCTTGGGAAGGGAGGGTACAGATATCGGAACTGTTTTCTGGTTGTTACATGTTCTGTTCATACTGTTCATTTTGCCTATATTGAAATCTAGGAATGCATGATTGCTTTGCAGATTGTAGGTACTAGTTCTTTGACTTACTGTTGTAATTTTGCTCAGTGATTTTTGACGCCACATTTAAACTGTTTTCCTCTACTACCCATGTCTGGGTACTGGAGTCAATAATGGCTTCCACCCTGAAGTACAACCAGGAAGCAGCGGATAGAGGAGTTCAATGCATGGTTGGGGAAATGGTGCCAGTCCAAGGGGTATGGGCTAGTGGAGGAGTGGGGCAATACATGGGGAAACAAGAACAGACTACATTTGAGTAAAGAAGGCACAGGAACCCTGAAGCAGAGGCTGGGGGGATATATAGCTACAAGGTTTCCGTTAAATTAAGTGGTGGGGGAGGCCGTAGGTTGGGAGACAGAGTAAGTCTCCAGGACAGGGAAGCCAATAGGCCTCCACCCCAGCAAGCCAGCAGAAAGGGAAAAAGGGGGAGTTCAAACCCAGTGGGAGGGAAGTAGGAGTGGTCTAGCAAGGGGGGGTAGAAGAGAGGGGAACAAACTGGAAGGTGGTCTCCTTGAATGCGAGGAACCTGGGAAATAAGGCCACTGAGTTGTAGGCAATGTTGGCAGAAGGTGGACATAGCTGACATTACTGAAACGTGGGCCACCCAGTACCATGACTGGGACCTTGTGGTCCCAGGGTACAAACTGTACCAGAAGGATGGGGAGAGGAGGGGTGGCTTTATATGTGAAGGAGGAAATACCTGGTAGCAGGGAAGAGGGGGAAGTGGGCAGAACAGAGGCCTTATGGGTACAGATACAGGACCCAAAAGGAAGGAGTGTGAGGATGGGGGTGGTGTATAGGCCACCAGCTCAAAGCGAGGATGTGGATAGGGAGCTGGGTGAGCAGATAAGGAGGGTCTGTGTGAAGGGTCACACTGTGATAATGGGGGACTTCAATCTGCCAGGGGTAGAATGGAACACCCTCGCTACATCAAACAGCAGGGAACAGGTCCTCCTGGAAGCTTTCCAGGACAGTTTCCTGCTGTAGTTGGTAAGGGAGCCAACTAGGGAAGGAAATATACTGGACCTTGTGCTAACAAATGGTGAGAGCGTGCAGGGGTTGGAGGTGGGGGACTCCCTAACAGGGAGTGACCACCACACAGTGTGGTTTTCACATGGGATGAGTAAGACTACCACTACCATGACTATGGTGATAGACTTCATGCAGGCTGATTTTGGAAGAATGAGGGACATTCTGGAGGGACACATCACCAGAATCTAGCCACCCATGGATGTCAATCAGAAATGGGGGATCATCAAAACCAGGTTAGAAGAGGCCACACACTCATGCTCTAAGCTCCAAAGGAAGAAAGCAAGGGCAAGGAGGCCAAGTTAGTTAAGCAGAGAGGTATTAAAGAGTGTGAAGGAAAAGAGGGTGACCTTCAGGAAGTACATGAGATCCAAAAAAGCAGAGGACAGGGAGGAGTACAGGAAAAAAATCAAGAGAGGTGAGCAGATTGGTCAGGGCAGCCAAGTCAGCAAGAGAGCTTAGGCTGGCACAGGGGGTAGCAGAGGGGGAAAAGGATTTCTTCAGTTACATAAGAGAGAAAAGATGCTGTAAGGACCAAATTGTTAGGATCAAGGTGGCCGAGGGATGGGCAGAAAATAGGGTGGAGCAAACAGAAGCACTCAATGACTACTTTTGCTCTGTATTTACCAGGAAAAAGCAGGGACCTATACCACAGGGGAAGGGAGCAGTGGGTACTGGTGGGGCAGAATCTACAGAGAGGGAAATACCAGAGAGCAGCCTGCTAGAAGGTCTTAGAGCACTGAGGGTGGATAAGGCACCAGCTCCAGATGGCATCCGTCCCAGAGTGCTGAGGGATATGGCAGAGATTCTGGTAGACTTGCTCAGCACCTCCCTGAGGACACGTTGCATGCCCCAAAACTGGAGGATGGAGCATGTGGTGCCCATCCACAAAAGTGGGCCCAAGGACAAGCCAGGAAACTACAGGCCAGTCAGCCTCACCTCCATCGTGGGGAAACTCATGAAGACTGTCCTCAAGGAGAGGCTAGTAACCTTTCTGGAGGAAAATGGTCCCCAGGACAGCAGGCAGCACGGGTTTGTTGCCGGTAGATCCTGCCAGACAAACATGATTGACTTCTATGACTGGGTAACAAGGGCAATCAACAGGGGCCAGGCAGTGGATGTCATGTACCTGGACCTCAGCAAGGCCTTTGACTCGGTGCCCCATGGGAGGCTGGTGAGCAAGCTGGGTAGTCTGGGGGTTGGGAAGATGACGGTGGAGTGGGTCAAAAACTGGCTGTGGGATAGGCAGTATAGGGTAGTTGTGAGGGGGAACTCTCATCCCCTAGGGCTGTAACAACTGGGGTCCCACAGGGATCAGTGCTGGGCCCAGTGTTATTTGGCATCTTCATTGCCAACAGGCAGATGGGGTTAGAAATAAGATCAGCCTATTTGCAGATGACACCAAGATCAGAGCAGTGGTAGACAGCACAGAGATGTTGCTAGGACTACAGGAGGACCTGGATAAATTCAAAACTCTGGTCAGACACATGGCAACTTGGTTTCAACAGAAAGAAATGCAAGGTTTTGCACATGGGGGCCAGAAACCAAAAGTCCTGCTACAGGCTGGGGGTGGTGGTGGTGATACAGTATCCATTACAGAAGAGGAGAAAGATATTGGGGGTGTTAATCACAGGGCAGATGGACCATTCAGCACAGTGCAGGAAGGCAGCAGATAAGGCTAATAAGATGCTGGGATGTATTGCCAGGGGCATCACCTCACGGAGGAGGGAGGTTATCCTGCCGCTGTACAGGTCTCTGGTCAGCATGAACCTGGAGTACTGCATGCAGTTCTAGTGGCCCTACTTAAAGAAAGATGTCAAGTTACTCAAGGGGGGTCCAGCACAGAGCCACCATGATGATCACAGGAATGGAGGGCAAATGCTACAAGGACGGACTGAGGGAGCTTAACAAGTACTCCCCAGAGGACAGGAGGGATGGGGGGCTATGACTGAAACCTTCAGATATGTGAGGGGCATAAACAAGGTTAGCACAGAGGGGCTCTTTAGATTAAGGGGAGGGAGGGAGAAAAACTAGGGGGTACAGTCTGAAACTGGATGGGAGAAGGAGATGAGGAGACAGTACTTCACAGAAAGAGTAGTAGATGGGTGGAGCGCACTGCCAGAGGGGGTGGTAACATTGAAATCAGTGGGCAGTTTTAAGAGGGGGTGGGACAGGGTCAGGGGAAAGGTCACTACCGTACAGGGGGGGCAGCTGCAAAGTAATACACTGTTAGCTGCACACTCGAACAGACTCGATAGACCTAAGGGCCTGTATCGGCTGGCATTTTTCGTATGTGCGTATGAAGATTTCAGCTGTCCCTATATCTTTCCACTTGGGAGTGCCTCACCCTTGTCACAGTATTTTATCCTAGGTGTTTTGCCCACTGGTCTATACTCTGACAATGTTTATAGTGCATTTGTGTGTTTATGTATGCTCTAGCAGACAGCAAACGAAGGATTTCTGTCTATGTCCTGAGTGGGCATCCTGTGACCTCTCACTTTTCCACCAGGTACTCTGTAGACCTCTAGACCAGCAGTCCATGCAAAATTGCAAAAATATCTTCTCCTTCTTTTGTGACCAGTGGCTGCCTTACAATTTGTGACCTGGAATGTCCACGTCTTGAACTTGATTGTCAAACAAAAGCGGGTTCCAAACAGGCTGAAAAGCCTGAAAACTAAAGTAGCCCTCCTGCAGGAGACAAAACTTAGGGCCAAGGAAATGGAGACATTAAAGAGCTAGTCCACTGACTAAAACTAATATTAGTTTTTTAAAAGCAGTCACCCATTACATTCTGTGCCTGAAGTACCTTTCATTTTCCCTTTGCTTAATTAAAAGATGACTTACTTGATGTCAGTAGGTGTGATGTGTGGGAAAAGCACTCTGCCTGGCAGCTATCTCTAGCTCTGCATCAGAGGAGGAGTAGGACCTGGGAGTGATGATCACTAGTGACCTGAAGCACTCCACGCAGTGCAAGAAAGCAGCAGCAAGGGCAAACAAGATGCTGGGATGCATAGCTAGGGAGATCAGTAGTAGGGGAGAGGAGCTTATACTACCCTTGTACAGGTCACTGGTGAGGCCACATCTAGAGTACGGAGTTCAATACTAGCACCCATGCCTAAAAAAGGATATTAACCTGCTGGAGAAGAGGAGGGCTACAAAGATGATAGCAGGTCAGCAGGGTAAGGCATACGAGGAGAGGTTGAGGGCACTGAACATGTACTCCCTTGAGGACAGGAGAGAGAGAGGGGACATGATTGGGACCTTCATGTACTGGAAAGGGATAAATAAGGTGGATAATGAAGGTCTCTTTAAACTGAGTGACAACCATAACACTAGGGGGGCATAGTCTTAAGCTGGAGGGGAGAGCTTTAAGAGGGAGGTCAGGAAGCACTTCTTCATGGAGAGGGTGGTGGACACTTGGAATGTGCTGTGAGAAAAGGTGGTCTCGCTGAAGACAGTGGGCAGCTTGAAGAGAGGCTGGGATAGCATGGGGGGAAGGTAAGGATCATAGGTAGGGTTGATGGGAGGAATGAGGAGGAGGGACAGGGACAGTAGCTTAAGCTGTGGACCCTGCAATACAAGCAGACAAGATTGATCAAATGGCCTTCTTCTGCTGGCTTCCCTGTATGTTCCTATGTCTCTCCCCCCCCCCCCCACTACATCATTAGCATTGTGACCTCACTGACTGTGACATCACTGCTGCTTAGGAACAGCCACTCACTGGCTGCCAGGTCAGTCACCTGTGATATCACACTGGTGGTGATATTTTAGTGCTGATGATGTAGTGGGGGGGGGGGAGAGATAGATATGTCATGCCAGGCTAAGAGCTGTGCCACACATCCAGCACAATATTATCACATAGAAAACTTTCTAATGAGCAAAAGGAAAAACACTTCAGAAAGCTGCACACCCTCCTCTAAGACCAGGTTATCTATACTTATTTTCAAGATGCGTCACTAGTCTCTGGTTGCTCAGGCCTTAGATTCTGCAGGCAGGTGGATGCTGGCCAGATATTTCACCCCTGAAGGGCCTATTGTTATTGCTAATATTTATGGCTATGACCGTGAGGAGGCAACTATTTTAAATTCCCTCTGACAGTCTTTGCTGGATCTGGCAGACCCCCAAACCCCTGTGTTACTGGATGGGGACTTTAATTTAATGCTTGATCACTATATGGATCACAACTCAGGGCACTCTGATTTTTTTTTTTAATCAAGTAAGCTTTATTGATTTTTCAAACAGCGTAACAATAAACAGTACAAAAATAGTAAAATAGACAGTAACAATGACAGTAATATCGAATTAAACAAAAATATAGCCTAACCAGAACTCCCCTCTCTTACATTATCCCCACCCCCACCCTATAAACACCCATCCCAATGCCCGTTCTTTGAACCTATGACCTCTATCGATGAGCCAAGACAAAAGGAAGACCAGAATGTCTAATAACAAACACCAGAAATTGAATGGATGTAAGTAAGGTCTATCACTAACCTGGGGGAGAAAGTGATAGTAAGGTGTATAGTGGCTCACATGTAGTGTGACAAAGTGTGACAGTGATGCTGACAATGCCATATAAATGCAATGTGCTTTTCAACCATTAAAGCTAGGAAAATTTCTTGGTGCCACTCTTTTTTTCTATTTCTGCACCCTAACCTACTGGACTCTCTCCGGCGTGGACTCTCAGTGCGGCTTCTCCCATCCGCCTGAAGCCTCCAGTTCCCTGACTCTCCGTTTGGGTCCTTCTTCTCTCCACCTCTCCTGGCCGCACAACCCCTCCTGACTCTGAGCCCCCCGAGACGGGACCGCCAAACTCCTCCTGGTACTCTATCTACAATCTAGCAGAGCGACCAGGGACTTGGGAGGGAGACCCTGATGTGGAGGCTGGGAAGCCCAGCATTGGACATGGGGCAGACCACTGGTCCCGCCTTCGCCTACCAGCAAGGTGGGGGATTTTCTTGTTTACACCCCTATTGGCACAGTCGTGCAATGGCCACAGCACATGGAGGGCGCGCTCCCGCACCCTCCCACAGTTGCCCACCAGTGCCATCCCAATTGGCTACCCACTGTGCCATGAAGCATCCCCCAGGCCACCACAAGGAGCCGCCATCGCACAGGGAATACCCAGAACCCTCCCCAGGAGAGAAGAGCAGTCCTCCGGACGCTTGGTCCTCCCCTTCCCCTGCTGACCCCCAGCAGCCTGAGTTCGTTCCTGAACCAGGGACGCCAGTGTGGCGTGAGGTGTGGTATCCAGTGCCACTGGGCCAGTGCTCTTGGTGCCACTCTTTGTAGTGCGGCACCATAGTGTCTCTCCAATGACGGAGAATAATGAGTTTAGCCACTATAGTTTTTATTTTTCTTTTGTTGACCGGGTAAGTGCACTAGACAAATCCTGCCTATTTTCAGGCACGAGCCGCGACCCGGGGGGGGGGGAGAAGGGGGATACAGATGAATGACAACTGACCTTGAACCAGAACCAGATTAAGCTGTTGGTGGTATTTTTAGTGAATGAGGGAAATTTGGCCAGGACACCGGGGAAAATCCCCTACTCTTTTCGATAAGTGCCATGGGATCTTTAACATCCACCTGAACTACCACCAATCCAGGCAGATAGGACCTCGGTTTAACGTCTCATCCAAAAGACGGCACCTCAGAAATGCAGCACCTCTCTCATGCTGCAATACAGTGTCAGTACTGGGATGTTAACCCAAGTGCCAGATGTGGGAACTGAACCCACAGCCCTCTGATCTCCCAGCCTCAGAGGCGAGTGTGCTACCTACTGAGCCACTGACACTGCTAGTAATCAGCACCATATGGGCTTTCTGTATGTGAGGTAGGCCAGAAGGGTAGATCCCAACTAAACAGACCTCTGGAGTGAATAGGTCCTCCACACCTAAGGGGGGATCAAGAGAGTTCTTCGTGGCATGCCAAAATGAAGCAATTTTTTGACAGTCACATAATTGGAAGGCTCCACCTATGGTTCGATGGACAAGCAGCCAGCCACTCCCACTTCCTGAGCTATATAAGCAGTTCCCCTCAACCTCCTTCTGAAGCATTTTTTTCTTTGCTGGCCGGAGGCTCTATGGCAGGCTGAGGCCTCCCCCGACTCCCCCCGCCCCCAAACTTGCTGCTTCTTTCTGCTGGATTCTGCGTTTTGTTCTTCTGCTTCTGGTTTGTATTTTGCCTCCAGCTGTGTGCTTCTTTTCTTTCTTCCATGTTTCTTCTATGTTTGTGTCTTAGTTTTGTTTTGTTTTTGTTTTGTTTTTGGGGGATTTGGTTTCTCAACTCTTACCATTTGCTTGTTCCTACCATTCAGCTCTTTTGCAGCTCCAGCTACTTGCTTTAAGTTGCTCCTATTGCTATTGTCGCCAGTACCTGTGTTTTTACACAAACCAAAGCTATTTTCCATGCTACAGGCCTAATCAAGCCTAATTGTTTTCGCCTGATTCAAGCTCCCTCTGAACCCTTGCTATGCAGCTCAATTATGCTTTCCCTACTTAATGTACCTCCCCTGTGATCATAGCTGTTTTCACAGCATTGTGCGTCCCTCCTTCCATGCTTATTGACTACTACCACTCATATCTGATGCTATTCCCTGTTGTACACTGCTGTTCTACTCTGAGGTCAGCTTAGCTAGTGCGATGCTATAAACTAGTTTTAATATCTGCACGTGGTTCTTGACCCTTCCATCACTTTCTTGTTTTTCCTAAGGCAGGGACTGGGAAGTGTTTGGGGAGTCGGGGCCCCATGTGACTAATTACTCCTGTTCTAAATCCTGCCTCCACCGGCAAAAATCCTCAGAGTATTTGTCACCTTCATTTGGCTTTTTGAATGCATAGCTGACTTGCCCCACTATCATACTGCTGCCCTCACTTACGTTCATGTCCCATAATTGCCGCTATGTTTTGCAGACCTATGTGCAGGTCTGACTATTCCTACTGCTTACTGACCTATGTGTAGGTCCGACTATTGTCACCCTGCCCCACTGACCTTCCCTGCCTTACTGATCTATGTCCAGATCCATTCTGCTCATGTCATCATTGCTCAATGTTCCCTGCCATCTGGCCTGCAAGTTCTCAGCACTCAACGCTCATTCAGCTCCTCATCGGTCCCTGGGGCATGCCAGCCATACCATTCTGGCGCAGATGCCCCCCTGCAGCCGTCGGTCTTGCTCTGCACCAGAGTCCGCAGCTTGAGCATGCAAAACTTGGGGCGGGGTCCTTCTCACCTGGCCCACAGCTGGGAATGTCCTTCAGTCATCAACCGTACCGACGGCACCTCAAGTTGTAGAATTTATGGCTAAGCCATGAAGGAAGGTTACAGCAATTTCCTTTAGCTCTAGCAGTTTCCATTATAATGGTTGTCCATTGGCTTTAGTGGTTCCCTGGCAAGGCACCTTCATCACAATCTCCCTACAACCACCTCTGGTTCACCTAGTTTGTTTTTCTTAGATCGGTAGGCTGGGTGAGTGCCTCAGTGGTCATTACTCTCCTCCTCCACCTTGGGGTGGCGGCTGCAGAGCTACCATCTCACAACCCTCAACGGCATTCCTGTTAGAAGGATAGAGCGAGAGTTTCCCTCCAAATTGGGATATTTTCCACCCCCCCCTTTAATTGGGTTTCCAAATCACAGTAGCAGAGCCGTCACTAAATAAAATTTCCCAAGCCTGGAGGGAAGGCGACCTAGGCCATGGATCCCCAGAGATTTCCTCCTCAGAGGGTTTTTTTTTCTCTCCTCTGTGTCTCAGGTCATCACTGTTAGTGTAGTGTTCCCTAGTTCCGTAGGCAGGATCTGCTGTTGGATGGAGGGGGATGGTGTCCCTATTGCCATTCCCTCTCTCCTTAGGAGGTCCCTTCATTCTCTCTTGCAACCCATCAAACCCATGCCATTGCTAACCTGCGCATCCCATTACATTATCAAGCCCCGGATGCTTTATCTAGTACTATGTCTCACAATTACTGATTACTTACATGCTTCATGCTACTACTTTCTTTTTGGGGATCTTTCTAAGGTACCTTTAGCCAAGGGAATCGTCCCTCGGCACCGCTAGGGGTGGAACCCTCTAGAGGATTCCTTGCCTCTGGTACTCCTACAGTGTGGTAATTCCTCTGGAATAGAGTGCGAACAGCCAAAACCTAAGTAACACAGTTGCACAAGCATAACACAGTACTGGCTGCGTAGGCCATTGAACATATGTTTTAACATTCCATCCTCCATTCCACACCTATGACATAATGCTGAAGGCAGCTTGCCCATTTTTAATAGTTTGGACGGAGTAAACTCAGGGCACTTTGAACTGCACCCTAAAGCCCTGGCTGCTGTCTGGGACCTGATGTTGGTCCACTCCTTAATTGATATATGGTGCCAGCAGCACCCTTCTGCCCTGGACTACTCCTACTTCTCTGCCTCCAGCTCCTCATCTAACCAGACATATTTCTGGCTGCCCTTCCCGGCTTCACAACTGGTGCAGGGATCATACATTGCCCCCTGCCCTGTACTTCTCAGACTATGAGCCAGTAGAACTCACTATCTTCAGAGGCCCTCACCTCCTAAATCAGCTTCCTGGCAGTTAGACCCCTTTTACTGCAGGATACTCATTTTGCCCCGTGGTTTCAGGGAGAGATTACTTCCTCTTTCTATCTCAAAGATACTGAGGACACTACTAAGATCACCATATGGGATGCCATCAAGGCCCACCTTCATGGCCGTATTATGGGTTATGCAGCTGCATGCCATAAAAGGAAACAGAAGGAGCAGAAAGCCCTGGAAGCAGAGCTGTCTGCTAAAGAAAAAGAACTCAAGAACTTATCACCCACCCAGCTTCCGCCTTCCTTTCTAAGAGACAATAGGTATCTGGTATTTCCGTATGCATTTGAATACACTCTCCTCTTGAAAGGCGAACTGGCAGTTTTACACCTTAAACATAAGTACTGGGATAGTGGTGAGAAAGCCAGTTAACTTTTGTCCTACCAGCTGTGGAAGCAACATGCAGATAGGCACATCCGTAGCCTACAGTACGAGGCCAGCACCCTCTGATCTCTTCCCCAATAGATTAACAAAATTATGTGCATCTTTTACTCCCACTTCTACACATCCCAGGACCTACTCAATGTAGAAAAACTGGCGATTTTCCTTGAAGGCTTACCTGTCCCAGCACTATCAGATTTTCATACAGAGATGCTGGAGACCCCCCCTCTTAGCCTTGGAGATCACAACTGCTCACTCCTTACAAATCCCCCAGCAGTGATGGCATTTGATAAATCTCTGGCAGCTTGTTCCAGACATCATTGCACCAGTCCTGCAATCTGTATTCCAAGAGGCACATGGCCGCTCCTTACTTCCATCCTCTATGACACAGGCACTGATCACTGTCCCTCCTAAGGATGGGAAGGACCCTGCTCCACCTGGGAGCTACAGGCCCACCTACCTCGATAATTAACACAGATGCTAAGGTACTGACCAAGGCCTTAGCCACCATGCTGGACTGTATCCTCCCCCCCCCCCTCATCCACCCTAGGGCCCTTCTACCACTGATGTCTGTGGCCAACCACACCCCCACTCTAGCCGTGGCTGTAGCTATAGATTTTGAAAATGCATTTGATTTCTATGGAGTGGGGATATCTTCATGCTATCTTATGCTGAATGGTCTTCTGGCCACATTTCAGGGACTCTGTCCATACTCGCAACATTCAGCTAAGGTGCTGACTAATGCAGTCCTTTCCAAGGGGTACTAGGCAAGGATGTTTCCTCCCCCCCCCCCCCATTTCTTCTTCCTGGCCAGCATGATGCAGCAACACCCCTCCTCACAGGACATTGGTGTAGGGACCTGGACTTCTGCACATTACTGTATGCCAATGACTACTTGGTGCTCCTCAAGGATGCCCTCCCATGGCACCCCATTTCCTTGAACTTCTGGTGGAGTTCCAAATCATATCAGGCCCCAAAACCAATCCTGCTAAAACAGAGGTACTTCCTTTAAATGCCTTATGTAGCCAGCCCATGATCTTACAGTGCTCCCCTTTGGGAATAAAATAGTTGGTCATCTGAATCTGCCCAGGTGCCAAGGTTGTGGTGTCTATCTATCACCATTCCTGAAAAGGCTCAAGGAAGACTGTGGCCTCTAGATGCTTCCTAGTGGGGAACATTTCAGCAATTAAAATCATTTGCCTCTTTGGGCCTCTTTCTGCCCTAAAAAAATCAGGACCACTTTTTCGTCCTCCTTCCAGGCCTGGATAAAACTTGAAACTTGGCTCTGAACTTTACTGATGTCACAGGCAAAGTTACCTTTGTGGTTAAACCCCCTACTAACCATGGGGGCAGCCAATAAGTTGGGAAACATGGTGTACAAAGGGGATCCTGCAGCTGTCAGATCTGTGGCAGACCAGTGCTTCCCATCTGGACTCTTTTGAGGGCCTCTGAAGGCATTACAACCTTCCCAACTTGGACTTTTGGAAATTTCTCTAAATCTGCAGTGCTACAACTGCTTGCATTAAAACGCTCCCTCACAGAACCCAGTACACCCTCCTTAGGCCATGTTCTCCCAGCTCAAAGTGCCCAGGGGCAGGGCAGGCTTCACTTCATTTATAAGCTGATTCTTCAGAAATCTCCAGAATCCTCACAGAATGCCAGGAGAAAATGGTCTCTTGCACTAGGAGTTGTTATATGCAAAGGCCAGTGGTCCCACCTGTGAAGGCTAGTACACTTCTTCTCTTGCCCAAACTCAAGGAGCCTTCTTATCCAAAATGAAATCTTACATATGTGGTATCATACCCCGGTCATGTTGCACTCCTTAGGGCTCATGTCTCATGACAAGTGCTGGAGGTGTCAGGCTGCTGATGTGGACCTCTAGCATATTCTCTGTGCATGTCCTACAGTCTTGTGGTTCTGGTCTCAGATTCATGACTGCTGCTCAGAAAGTCTGGCTACCTCTCTCCCTTTGCTGCTGCAACTGAACCTTCTGGGTCGGGTCTCCCCCTGCATCTCTCTTACTCACACATCATCACCAGCATTGCCTCCTAGAGGTAGAAATTGCGCAAAAATGTTAATTCTGAAGCGCTGGCATACAGCAAGAGGTGCCTGCCATCTCATAGTGGTTAGCAGCTGTTAGGAACCTAGCTACCTTGAACAGGATGTCCCATTTTGCCAAGAAAAGACTCCACTGGTATCAGCAAGTCTGGGACCCCTTCCCACACTCCCAGTATACAATGGCAGATCTTGCTGAAGGATGGCCACCTGCAGGGTCCTCTGATAGCAAGTATCCCCCCCCCCAAAGGTTGCCAGAGCAATGAATGCCAAAGTATGTTTCCTAGAATGTGAGATGAGCTCTTCAGCCTTAGTTGCCCCCATGTTTCAAATACATTTCTAGAGTACTGCCCTACAGTACTTCGCTCCCCTTTTTAACACGTCCTTTGTTGGAAATCCTGAACTCAGAAATAGTGTATGCTGAGATAATGTTGCATGTTGCTACCATGTTTTACCTGTTAGAGTGTATTGTTGGACTGTGTTGTTGAAAAGTTTCAATAAAACTTAACTGCAAAAAGTAAACATAATTATTCTTCACAATTGCACAATATACTGTAAGGCAGTATTTCTTAATTTAAGCCAAGAAGAACCTGCAGGGGTAAAATGAGAAACACTTACCTTAAAGGACAAGTGAACAGGAATAATTTAAAAATCTCAACTGAAAAATCAGAAACATAGAAACACAGAATTTTATAGCAGATAAGGACCACTTGGTCCACCTAGTCTGCCTTTTCCCTACCTAATGGATAAGCTGCAGATCCTAGTTAACCAACAGCCTACTTCCTCCTACCCCCCCACTAGAATTGCCTTATGTCTGTCCCATGCATTCTTGAATTCCCCCACTGTTTTTGCATCCACAACCTCCTCAGGAAGGCCATTCCATGCATCCACAACCCTCTCTGTGAAAAAATACTCCCTCATATTACCTCTGAGCCATTCAAATTGTGTCCTCTTGTTCTTGCACATCTCTTTTTCTGAAAGATGCTACTCTCTTGGACTTTGTTGATTCCCTTGAGGTACTTGAAAGTTTCTATCATGTCCCCCCTCTCCCTCCTTTCCTCGAGAGTATACATATTAAGCTCCTTTAGTCTTTCTTCATATGGCTTCTGGTGCAGACCCTGCACCATTTTAGTTGCTCTCCTCTGGACGGTCTCCATCATGTCTATGTCCTTGCAGAGGTGAGGTCTCCAGAACTACACACAGTACTCCAGATGGGATTTCACCAACTGTCTGTACAGAGCGATAATAACTTCCTGTTTTCTACTGGTGATGCCTCTCCCTATCCATCCCAGTGTCCCCCCAGCCCTCCTTACTGCCTTCTCACACTGCTTGCCCACCTTTAGGTCATCTGATATGATTACCCCCAGGTACCTTTCCATTTTTGTTGTTGTTGGTATCTCTCCCCCATTGTGTACTCTTCCCCTGGGTTTTTGTTTCCCAGGTGCATTACTTTGCACTTCTTTGCATTGAATCTAAGCTGCCATACATATGACCATTCCTCCAACCTTGCCAAGTCCCTTCACATCCTTTCCACCCAACCCTGTTGCAGATCTTTGTGTCGTCTGCAAAGAGACATATTTTTCCTTCCAGTCCCTCTGCAATGTCACTTATAAAGACATTAAAGAAGACTGGTCCCAGTACTGAACCCTGCAGTACCCCGCTAGTAATCCACCTTTCTTCAGAGTGGACTCCATTTACTATTACCCTCTATGTCCTGTTGTCCAGCCAATTATTTACCCTGGCTACCACCTTGGGACCCACTCCAAGGCTGGCTAACTTGTTTATTAATCTTTTGTGTGGGACTGTGTCAAATGCCTTGCTAAAGTCTAGATAGGCCATGTAAACAGCCCCTCCCTGGTCTACTACTTTGATCACCCAGTCAAAGAAATGTATTAGATTCATCTAACACGACCTTCCCGCTGTGAATCCATGCTGCCTTGGGTCCTCTGCCCCACTGGCCTCTAGGTACGCAACAATTCTTTCCTTCAGAAGAGATTCCATCATTTTACCTACTCCTGAGGACAAACTAACAGGTCCGTAGTTTCCTGCCTCTGCCTTGCTCCCACTTTTGTGAAGTGGAATCACATCCATCCTCCTGCAGTCCTCAGGTACCACGCCATCCTCCCATGATTTGTTAAAGAGGGTAGTCAGTGGTGTCACTAGTTCTCCCCTTAGTTCTTTTAGAATTCTGGGGTGAATCCCGTCAGGCCCCATTGCTGTGTCCACTTTCAGTTTTAAGAGTTCTTTTAGAACCCTTTCTCCTGGGAGTGGACTGGTATCAACCCCGCTATGCTGAGTGTTTCTATTGTTTGGTTTAGGTACCCCCCCCCCTTCTTTTGTGAATATTGAGCAGAAGTATTTGTTAAGTATCCCTGATTTTTCACTGTCACCCTCTGCCCACATTCCTTCCCCTTTATTAAGCCTTAGTACCCCTTCCTTGGTCTTTCTTCCCTCCCTAATGTACCTATAAAAGGTTTTATCCCCCTTCTTAACAGAGTTGGCTATCTTTTCCTCAGTTTAGGCCTTTGCTGTTCTGACCACCTTCCCTGCCTCCTTCTGCTTTAACCGATATAGTTCTCTGTCCTGCTCTCTCTATGTTTCCTTATATTTCCTGAATGATATCCTTTTCTTCTTAATCTTCCCTGCTACCTCTTTTGAGAACCATAGTGGCTTTTTCCTTCATTTTGTTTTGTTGATTTGTTTTACACAAAGGCTTGTTGCCTCTCTGATGGAAGTTTAGATTTTCCCCATTGTTCTTCCACCCCTCCTTGCCTGTTTGCTAGTGCTTTTTTGAGGCACTCTCCCATTTTGCCAAAGTCAGCCCTCATAAAGTCCAACATTCTTGCTTTTGTATGGCTGGACTCTACAACTGTGTTTATTGTGAAACATACTGTTTGGTGGTCGCTTGTTCCGAGATGGCTACCCACTTCTAAATCTGAGATCCTCTCTCCGTCCCTGTTTGAGAGTACCAGGTCTAAGATTGCTCCCTCCTGAGTGGGTTCCAACACTAGCAATCTGAGGCATGTGAGAATGACCCTGCTCTTGGATGTGGCTGCAGTAAAGGTGCTCTGGTTAACATCTGGCATATTCAGGTCCCCCATCAACAATATCGTTCCTTTTTCTGCCATTCTAAGGATTCCTTCTATCATTTCCTTGTCCTTTGCCTCCCCTTGAGATGGGGGTCTGTAAACAACCGCTGTGAGGATTGTGGTACCATTTCCAGTGCCTCCTCCCCTCCCTGTTTACCCTTTAGTTCTGTTGCTTTGATTCCTTCCCTTATGTAGAGAACTACTCCTCCTCCTCTTTTACCCTCCCTGTCCCTACTGTAGATTGTGTACCCTGGTATGTTGACATCCCAGTCATGGTTCTCTGTGTACCATGTTTCTGTGACTGCCATGATATCCAGGTGTCCCTCTTTCATCAAGGTCACTAGTTCAGGGAGCTTGTTACACAGACTATGGGCCCTCCATTTTTTGATGGCCTTACCCCTTTTAGGTCCATCCCTGTCCTTACTGCCTTTGCCTTTTTCTGGATTTACCCTGTCCTGCTCTATTGACTTCTCTACCTTTGTGTCTATTTCATTAACTAACCTGTTTTTGGGGTGGGGGCTGGGATTTCCCAGCTTTTCTTCAGTGCCTCCTCCTTGGCTTTAAATGCTTGCCAATGAAGCATTTAAACCCATCACCTAGGATTCTGGTTCCCTCCCGGACAGATGCAGATCATCACACCAGTATAGGCTTGCATCCCTCCAGGTGGACCCCCAGTCCCCAATGAAGCCAAATCCCCGAGCTCTGCACCAGTTTTTCAACCAGTCATTGAATCCCATGGTGCGGAGTACCCTAGCCTCACCCATGCCATAGACAGGCAGCACTTCCGAGAAAGTTACCGTGCATGCTACTTGTCTAAGGCCCCTCCCCAACTCCACAGATTCCTGCTGCACTGCTCTAATCCCATTCCCAGCCAGGTCATTTGTCCCTAGGTGGACAATGACATCCAGCTCCCTCCCCCGTGCAGCTGCTCCCACAATCTTGAGGATTCGCTTATTGTCCCTCCAAGCCATGGCACTGGGCAGGCACCTTACCTCCCTCCCCCAGTTCTACCCTCCTAATGACTGAGTCCCCCACCAGGAGTTGTTTCCGTCCCTTGTGGGGTCCTGTGCCACCCTCCTGTGAGTCTCCTTTGTGAAGGTTCCCAGCATCCTCCTTGGTCTCCACTGTGGGTACCTCCATTGAGGAACCATGCTCTGCCAGAATGGCGAATGAATTGTGGAGAGGAACAACTGGAGGGATATGCCTCTGTTCCACCACCCTCACCCTCCCTGAGCCCACCATGGTCCAACTGCTCCTCTTTCTTGACAACGTCTGAGGCAGTGGTGGTGGCCTGGGTGGTTCCTGGGTGGGGGAGGAGAGGTTTATTGAATCCTCACCAGGTCAGCATGGGGATGGGCAACCTCCTCCCTCAGACCAGACAGGTGCCTGCAAATAGGGCAGCAACACAGCCTCCAGAACATCTCCCAGAAGACTGCCTCTCCACGGCCAGTGCATTGCACCACTCCCCACATGTCTGTCTCCCTTCCTGTTTAAGATTAAGAAAACTTGATGAGGTAGACTAGAAGCTCATCTTCTGAATGCTGTACGTCATGTTACTGAAATTGCTGATTTACTATTGTTCCATCATGCTTACAAATTATAAACAAGCCAGGTCTCCTGCTTAAGTACTCTGGCATGTACCCAAGATGGCCATGACATCTTTGTGCGATGAATACCATTGGAGTGACAATGCTCTGGAATGAACATGTAGTGTATGGGGACCTATTAAATACAGTTGTTTTATTAGCTTCACATTGTGTCTATTAACAAAATCATTTACTGAACATTCATTTTTATTTTATTTTAGTCTTTGGTTACTGGGTAAGGCCCACTAGGCACAAGTGCCTGTTTTCAGGGGCAACCCGGGAGCACTGGGGTGGTTAAGTGACTTACTCAGAGTCACACAGTATGCAAGTGATATTTGTGAGGATTAAATCCAGGTCTGCTCGATGTAGCAAGCTCATTCATAGCTCATTACCAGGACCGCTGGAAAACTGCAGAAAATGTCACCCAAAATTGTGGAGCTTTTTGCAAAAATTGCAGGGAAATTGTGGGAGTTCTACTAAAGACCCTGAGTACTTCACAATAAATCTTTTGATGTTTTCTGCAGCATGTATTAGTCAGTATAAATTGCTAATGAATACGCTGCCACTTGAATATGTTTAAAACATAAAGAAAAGTTTATGTTCCTAAAATGAATATTAAACTGATAAACTATCATAAGCATTGCCTATCTTCCAAAATTTAAAAACATCTGCCTTATACAGTGCTAAATAAATTCTATAAAGTGAGCCACAGCAAATCAATATTAAATAAATCCAGAATAAGCACATTTATCTGTTTCTGGATGTAGAATAATGAATCCTGATCAACAGCTGCTTGCAGTGCTCTGTCAGTTATTCACCCACTCTGGTACAAGAAAAATAGGCAGATAGAGTTGCGAATAATTGAGTTTTAGTAAAATGTAATTATAAGTGTTTAATGTTCATAATTAGAGAAGGTTCAGAGGACGGCAACAAAGATGGTACATGGATTGCATCACAAGTCCTATGAGGACAGGTTGAAGGAATTGAATATGTACTCCCTGGAGGAGAGGAGGGAGAGAGGGGACATGATAGAGAGATACAAGTATCTTACAGGGAGGAACAGGGCGCAAGAATACACTATTTTTAACTGAAAAAGATGTTCCAGGACTAGAGGGCATGGGATGAAGTTGGAGGGAGAACGATTCAGAGGAAACGTGAGGAAGAATTTCTTCACAGAACAGGTGGTGGACAAGTGGAACACCCTGCCTAAGGAAGTGGTGGGGGCTGAAACAATCACGGGATTTAAGAATGCATGGATAGACATAAAGGAATTCTGGAGGTTAGAGGTAAGAGGCAACATAGTTCTAGGAAGACATAAACTGAAGTTACAAACTCAAATGTGCAAACTAGGTGGGCCATAGGCCCTTATCTGCCGACACTGTCTATGTATCTATGTATCTATGCACTGTAGGTACTGCACACTATTTTTGAAATCACATATTTAAACATTAAATCTGGGGGTTATTGGGGCTGGCAATATAAACTAGTGGTTAGAGTAACAAACTATGAATGAGCTAGGGACATCTCGCAAATCTGGGTTTGATTCCCACAACCTCCACTTGCATACTGTGTGACGCTGAGCAAGTTATTTAACCTCCTCAGTGCTCCTGGGGCGTTGCCCCTGAAAACAGGCACTTGTGCTAGTGGGCCTTACCCGGTTGCAAAAAATATAGAAAAAATACCAATATATTTTTACTGCATCATACAGTAGTCAGGGTACCCTGTAATTTACCTTTGTTTCACTCTGGCTGCCATGATTTTGTTTGGTTAAAGATAAATGTTCAGATACATTGTATGTGTTTTATAACCTTGTTTTTAGACTTTAGTCAGGTTTTTATTGTAGTCTCTGCATGTGAGCATCTAGGTGGTAGATTGCTAAGCACAAGATCGCTGTTAGCAACTAGCTTATTCAAGTTTAAAATTGGCAGGTCCATCCAAAAATCCTCAGTTGTTTGAATCAAAACTAGTCTGAATGAAAGTATGCTCACAAGGAAAAACCTGTCCTACCACTTGCAAGAAGGTTTCATACTGTAGTTAGCACCCCATTTAGGTGACTGGGATAAGTTGCAACTTTTCTCCCATCTTTTGTTTCCGTCTCTGTGGCAACAAAATGTTTTCTGATAGACTGCTTCAACACAAAACAAATGTTTAGTGTTTAAGTGTACTTATGCTTGGCCAGTGGATTTTGAAACCAAAGACAAGGATTCAAAAGAAAGCAGTGTCACATACAACCCTTGCCCTACCTTGCAGTGCATTGTTTTGGCTAAACCCAAGTCTGCACGCAAAATTGTCAATATATTTGAGAGTGTTTTATTAAAAATGTTAATATTTTTTACACAGTTCAATGTAAAAGCTCAAAAATTGCCCACGTGTGAAGAGTTTATCACACATGTACAGTAAATGCCTGTGCTGATAGATGCAATGTAAAACTAATAAAACAACTATATTTAACAAGGCTCTGTGACAAACCCACACGTCTGTACCCCAACCATCACCCCTCCGCAGCCAGTTTTTGCAGACCTTCGCCTGTGTTCACCCTCACTGTGTCCTTGTGCCCACATTTGACCCTGTGCAAATGCAGTGTACCCCAGACAACTGGGCCCTCTAAGCCCAGTCATCAGTCCCCCTGATTCAAGCCAAGGCTGACTGCTCAAACCCCAGGTGAAGTGTGGTTTCTGGCTTATCAAACTTAACTCCTTTCCCTGTATCAGGAAGAAATATGTTTTCAAATTGCTTACATCAGATTTAGCATGCCTCTTCAGAATGACGGTACCCCAGAGATTTACAGACCATACCCTTTTAATTAAAATGCACAACCAGTCTGTATATTGTGCTAAATAATAACTACTTGATTTACACAATATAGTTACTCATTGATCAAAACAGAACAAAATAATTTACAGGTGAAAACAGTGAAAATAAAGTGACAAACCATAAAACGCAAACGTAGCTTTCTTATAGCTAGGTCAAACTTATAGATGAACACATGGAAAATAAACAGTCTCTTGTCGTCAGAGAACCCGAATCCCAATCAGCGTTCTCCCTCTTTTCAATTTCCAACCATTGAGCAGTTGTGTAGACTGTACACTGACCCACCTTCTCCCCCTCTCTCACCTCAGAAATACCTCTCACACATAAAAACATTGTTTGACAAGGATAATACATGAGTTCCTGCATCATCAACACAAAATAAAAACACATTTAAACAGTGTCAACAGTATTACTTTCCCCAGGGTGTCTTCCTGCCAGTATACCCCCAGGAATAGATAAATGTTAACACTCGAATGACCCTCCTCATAAACTGTTTGGTAAACAGCAAGAAAATTTGACCGTTTGTGCTAATTTTTAGAATTTGACCTGGCTGACCTCTCAGTATTTGCTGGAATCTTTTAGTTTGCCAATTAACTGTATGAAAACATTAGTTTGCCACAATGGGGAAAGATCTCTGACAGGCAGGGCCTCCTTTCATGTGAAAAACAGGGACTCCTGATTGGTAAACTTTAGAACTCATCAAAGAATCATACATTATTGTTCCAGTTAGCTAATTGTTTTAAAGCATTAGTATGCCACAGTCCCCATATTACGTGGTATTACTTGGTATGAAAGAGCAGAAGAAGGCCAGAGCCCATCGAGACTGTTCCCCACACTATGTGGGACATTATTTATCTATTATCCCTCAGCCAAACATCTAATTTGTTTTTAAAGACAATGGCACAAGTTGCCTCTACCAATTCTTGTGGCAAGGTGTTCCATACAATGGATGCTCTTATTTGAAAAAAGTTTCCCCTTTTGCTGGTTTTATAACTTTTTACTTCAAGCTGTTTATTATGCAGTCTCGGAACATGTCTCCTTTAGGAGAGTGTTAGACCACATTTTTCCATTAGAACTGGTGAATTTATTAAATTAAAAACCATAAGCATATCACCTCTTAATCTTTTAGTTTGAAGAGAAGACACCAGTAGCTTTTAATCTGTTCTGATAATCCAAGTTTGTTAATCTTGGAATCATTCTAGTTACTCTCCTTTGAACCTGTTCAAGAATTGCTATGTCTTTTTTTGTTTGGATTCAGAAAGGGAGCCATAGTCGATCTGATCTAATGTATGCCTATACAGTGGAATAAGGCATTGTTCAGTGCGATTAACAAAAGCGTTTATTTGCCTCTCAAAGTCTGTTGGTCATGCAAGCAGTTCTAACACAGTGATCATTTGATGTAAGTTTATTATTAACACATATCCCTAAATCTTTTTCACAATTTGATGAGTGAAGTGGTAGTCCGTTTATATGATATATCGTTTTTGGATTATTTACACTGAAATGCACTACTAAACATTTATCTTGATTAAACTGCATATGATTTTCATTTGCCCAAAGTGTTAATTTTTCCAAATCCTTCTTCAATGCAGAAATATATTTTCTTGATTATTAACCTTGCCCCCCAATTTAGTATCATCTGCAAATTTAACCATGAAATTAGTTGGCCCTGTTTGTAAATCACTGATAAACAGGTTAAACAATGTTGGTCCCAAGACCGACCCCTGTGGTACACCACTTGTCACACTACCTGAATCAGACAAGATATCATTAATTCTGACTCTCTGAGAACGATTTGTCAACCAGTTTAAAGTCCAGTTGACAATATGAGGTGACAAACCTAGATTGTGCATTTTAGTAATGATTTTTTCATGTGAGACTTTATCGAAAGCTCTACTAAAGTCCAAAAGAATTACATCAGTAGGGATACCCACATCCAGTAGAGTACTTATATTATTATTGTAAAAAGATATCCGATTGGTGGTGCAGGAATACCTGGGAGTAAGCCCATGCTGATTTGAATCATAAATTCCTAATTTTTTATAATCTTGATCTATTAGAGACTTCATTACTCATTCCATTAATTTACCAGCCACTGAGGTCAGGCTAATTGGACGATAATTTTGCACAGAACCTCTACTGCCTTTTATAAATATGGGAGTAACTATTGCTGAACACCAATCATTTGGTACAATGCTTTCTTGTAAGGATTTGTTGAAGATAATTGACAAAGGTATAGAAATACTGTATTTATAGAGGTTTCGATCAGAAACCATGGATGAATACCGTCTGGGCCCGGACTAGTATTTTTTTTAGTTTTTTAATAGCCTGTATAATGTCAGTTGGATAGAACCTATGATAATCTATGTGGTGAACTTTAAATGTACTAATAGGTGATTTTTGAGAGAAGACAGAACAAAAGTACTTATTAAAGAGATTCAAGGTTTCTATATCAGATAGAGAAGAGCAATTGGTTATAATGGGACCAGTGGTCCTTGATACACCTTTTTTACTATTTATATAGGAGAAAAGAGATTTGGGACAGTCTTTTGTGTGAGCTAGTTTAAATTCTAGCTTATTTTTTGCCAATTTAATAGAATTTTTTAAGTTTTTCACAGATAGTCTATATTATGTAATAGTTTTAAATGGAACAGAACTATTCTTAAGTTTCCTAAAAAGTTACATTTTTATTTTAATCTGATTTTTAATTGTCTTGTTGAACCAAGGGGGACACTATGTGTTTGCTCCAGAGCACTTTTGCTCTGATGACATCACTGCACAAAGACATCATGGCCATCTAGGTACATGCCGAAGCATGGCTTTTAAACTTTAGACCCTGTTTGTTGATATTTCTTAAACATGACAAAACAGCATTAAACTGGTGATTTCAGTAACATGAAGCACATCATTTGAAAGGTGAACTTCTCATCTACGGCACCATGTTTTCTGATTTTTCACTTGCAATTTTTAAATTATGCCTGGTTACCGGTCCTTTAATGTGGGGTAGTTAAAAGGTATGATTATATACATGGTTTCCAGATATCATAACTGTCCAAACAAAGATTCAGCACTGCAGTGGTTAGAATCTATGGGTGCACTACTGCAAAAACTTGTACAACCAACAAACACCAGCAAAGCAAAGCGCTCACCACCCAAAAGTAGAAGGCACTTACACGTTTCTCATGCAAAAAGTGCTGCTTTATTTAAAGCGCATAAGTGCAATAAAATGCCAAACATGTATAGGTACAGCCTCGTTAGGTGACCTGACCCTGTGCTTTTCTCAATGGAGCTTCCTTGGGGGGGGTGGGTATCTTAGATACATACCAGAGTGTGGCTTTTATTTATTTTTTTTCTGTTGTGTTTTATCCAGTGTTTTTCCCGGTTTCATCTGCCTCCTTCCCCAGGTGCGCATGCATGCGTTTGCTGGCACGTGCACCATGTCACGAGGTGCCCCCTCCGATTTGCCACCCCCCCCACCTGTGCTGCCACCGGACCTCCACCCAGTAGCAGCAGAATTATGGGGGGGCGACTACCACCCCAGGAGAGGAGAGCTGCCATTAGGCTGCTCGATTCTGCTTCATCCATCCCCCCCATGCTGGCACCCAGATGACCCGAGGTCATTCCCGAACCCGGGTCGCTGGCAGGGCGCAAGGTGTGGTGTCCATCACCTCAACCCTCAGTGCCACTGGGCCAAGAGTGTAGCTTTTGAACTGTAGACCCAGTTTGTTTATATTTTTTAAACACGATAGAACAGTATTAAATCGGTTATTTCAGTAACATGATGTACAGCATTCAAAAGGTGAGCTTCTAATCTATGGCAACAAGGTTTCTGATTTTCACTTGCAATTTTTAAATTATGCCTGTTTACTTGTCCTTCAATGTGGGGCAGTTAAGAGGTAGGATTACAGACATGGTTCCAAACATCTTAGACTCTGGGTGGCAGGGTGCTCACTCACTGCACAAGGGCATCCTTTGATGGGAAGCTGCAGCAAAGGAAGCTGGAGCAACATGGACATTGTGGATGACCAAATACTCAGCACCCCCCCATGCTGGCATGAGCAGAGGCAGGATCAGAGGAGTGAGGTAGGAGGTCACTTTGGGGGAAAAATCTGCAGTGCCAGAAAGGATGATGGCCAGTCCCTCCTCTACACTCCAGGTGTTTAATGACAGCTTCCGAGACTCCCTACCCCCATGTTGCATCCTGTAAAGTCTGCTGCAGGAGTGAAACAATAGGAACAATCAGAGGTGGCAACCGGAGGACCAGGGATGTGCAGATGTACAGCAGAGGGAACTGCAAAACTGGATCAGAATGCAAGCCAGTCCATCTAGGAGAAAACAAGTATGGAAAAAGAAAATGGATATTTCTTGCCCAGCTCATTAGTACAGTGACTGTATGCACCACTCACTACACTAGCATCGGGTTTGCATCCCAAGCCTATGATATGATCACACAGGCCAGCAGGAGGGCTGAGTCTTCTACAGGATACTCTCCTCCTCCTCCTCTGCTAGGTGGGGTGGGCTCTGTGTCCACCACTGTAATGCTACCAACTGGGTGACCACAGATGGTGGTGCAGCTGAGGAATTGCTTATACAAGCAGGGATGGGCAGATGCATCAGCACTGCGTCAGATGTTCCAAAGACCATCGCAACTTTCTCAAGGGGGTGGGAGTAGGGAAATATCAGGGAGAAAAAGTAAAGGACTCATGGACAGGTCATTTCTCCATGTCTGCTGAGGTCCTTCCACTGACTCCACAGAAGTAGCTCCACTGCCTCCCTTGCCAAATCCTAGTACTGACTGGTTGGCCTATGGTCAGTTGTGCTGCAGCGTGGGGGGCATGTAGGCTTAGAGGAAGGAATGGTGGAGGGGTTACACTATATGGAAGTGGGCTAAATAGATGCCAAAGGGGGTCCTGCAGATTCCCAGAAACCAGCACCAAAAGAGGAGTGAAACAAAAAGGTATTCCTTTAAAAAACAATGCGTAAAACAGTTACCCATCTCATATGAACTGCATTGGTTACAGAGAAAACACCATCTATCATTAAGTGAAGGGATCATGATAAACTAAGAAAAGCACTGTGGTTGAATTGCAGTGGTCTTATTTGGATCGTTTTGTGGCTCATTTAAAATGTAATACACATTACAACATTCTCTCGTGGTTAAGAGTCTCACTGATGCCAAGAAGTGTTTGTGAAGTGCAGCTTGTCTAATATTCATGACAGAGCAGACAGAACTCAGTGTCACCACCAGTGAATTATTCTGTATATATTGGCTAATAAAAACCCAGTAACTCCCTTCCCCTCCCCCACCCTGTGTATGTGTGTGTGTGTGTTCTCTCTCTCTTTCTCTCTCTCTCTCTCTCTCTCTCTCTCTCTCTCTCTCTCTCTCATTCCTCTCTCAAAGTTCAGTTTATTGAACTCCCCATCATCACCCTTCCCAAAGGGCCATTAGCAGTAATTGACTGTACATGCCAATACAAACTTGCAGATCAATAACAGCAAACCCTTGACAGCTCAGGCCATTTGCAGTCAGTTGATGGCCCGGACAGAAAAGTGCTGGCAGAGCGAACAACATATCAGATTGTTTGGAGGAACTTTGCTCTGAAAACTAACTATGGCCTCACAACAGGTTGTATCACCTACCTGCCAGGTGGGCCTCCCGTAAAACAAACAAATAATAACAATTTCTAATCCCCCGCAATTAATTCAGTCCTGTCAATGCTTTAGGACTGAGGGAGTCTGCAGTGCAGGTATGCAAAGTATTTTTTCCACCGGTATAATATTCCTTGCAATTATTTTCTATAAATCTCTTGGTTAATTTTTATTTATCTTCCTTTTGTCCACTGTATGTAATTTACTCAGGGTCACTCCTGAAAAATGGACTTGATGTCTCAGTGAGCCTACCCATTTACCAAAATCCATAAATACCAAAATGAATAAAAAAAATAATAATCTTGTAGGTTAAACTTCCACACATTTGCCATCATGTAGAATTAATGAAGGGCTAACAGATGCAAAACTACATCCACAGAACCCACAGAATTTTTCAAAGTATCATATTTTGCCCACCCCAGTCCACAGAATAAATTCTCCAGCTGACATGCTGGAAAGGATGGATGGAGTAATTAAAAACGTAATTAGAAATTGGAACACTGAAGACCCAAGTTTGGAAGGGGACTACGAGGTTCCACATTGGCTGGCCTAACTTGCATGGTCTCACAGAATTGGAAGTGCACTTAACGAGTGGGATTTGGGGGTTGGGGTGAGAGACTGGGTAGTCACTGGGTGGAGGAGGAGGTTTATTGAATCCTCACCAGGTCAGCATGGACACAGGCAACCTCCTCCCTCAGACCAGACAGGTGCCTGCAAATAGGGCAGCAATGCAGCCTCCAGAACATCTCCCAGAAGACTGCCACTCCACAGCCAGTGCATTGCACCACTCCCCACATGTCTGCCGCCCTTCCTGTTTTAAGATTAAGTGCATGATGTCTCCCTGCTGGCTAATCCACATGCAGTACTAATTGCTGGCTGCTGGAACAACTGTTTATCTGGGTCTCCAGGTTGGACAATGGCACCATTACAAAAACAGAGGATGATGGCAGAAAATGACCTTATGAACCATGAAGTCTGCCCAGCCCAACCTATAGTTGGATGTGATGTCCTAGTAGCCCATCACTTCTCCTTACCCTCCTTCTCTTTTCCTAATGTTCTTACCAACCCCATGTGTCTGTACCGCCCATGTTTGAATCCCTCCACTGATTTCACACAGACAACTTCCTCAGGCAGTTAATTCTACTTGTTCACCACTCTCTTGGTAAGAAAATATTTTCTGACATCTTTCCTAAATCCCCTCCCTGCCAGCTTCATTGAGTTTCTCCTAGTGACAGTGTTTCCACTTTGTGTGAATAGCTCTCTGTCAGCCACCCGATTTATCTCATGAAGGTATTTGTATGACACTATCATGTCATGTCTCTCCCTTCTAGCCTCCAAAGTGTACATACTATCGTCCCCTAATCTCTCTATGCAGGACTTCTTTGTCTCCACTATGTCCCTAACCTTCCTTCTGAGTGGGTTTCAGAGCTGTACACAAGATTCCAGATGAGAACAAATCAGGGATCTTTACAGCGGCAGGATCACCTTTCCTCTCAGTGCCTGTCCCCCTTCCTGTGCATTCCAGCTTCCTATTCACCCTCACAACTGCCTTACTGCTCAGAGTGATATTTACAGATTATCTGTAACTGCCACCGTCAGGTCCTTCTCCTCAAATGTTCTCTCCATCAGAACCCCCTCATGCTGTAATCTGTTTTGGGGTTCTTAGTCCCTAAGAGCGTGGACACTTATTCGCATTCAGTTTCAACTGCCACATCCCTGACCATTTCTCTAGTCTTTCAGATTCTTCCTCATTGTTCTTCTACCCGCCTCCCTATCCACCCTTCTGTAGATCTCTGTCATCTGTGAAGCTCTTACTCTGTATTCCTTCTCCAATGTCGTAAATGAATATGTTAATGAGGACCAACCACAGGAGCAGTCCCTGTAGAACCTCACTGGCAACTTCCATTACCCTCTAGTACTCCCTGAGGAAAACCCTCTGGGTTCTCCCACTAAGACAATTCTTTACCCATCTTGTAATCCTATTCCACTCCCCCCAGCAGTCACTTCACGTCTTCACCCACCATCCGTCTGGAACAATGCTGAAGCCTTCACTAAAATCTAGGTACAGAATGTCTACTGCCTGACCCTTGCCCATTATTTATCAATTTACTGACTGAATGAATGATTGGCTGATTGGTTTATCTATGCAACCCATGTGTTCCGGTTGCTCCAGTACAAATGTGACTGTGTAGACGCGTACCCGATCAGGGTAAACCACTCGCTAAGACATTTCCAGATTCTCTGGCAAGTCAGGAATGCCAAAAGGAGCAAGCGGCTTAAGTGGCAGTGTGGACTGCCTGTGCCGCAGCAACCCATTCTCAGCCAGCAGATGACAGGCTCCCCCACGATGCAAGTCCCCTCATTAACACAGATTGCAGCAGTGCAGAGAGGGGCAGTGCAGACCAACAGACCGCGGGTGGCAAGTGGTCCGGACCACGCTGTTGTGGTTTCATATTTGCAGCACTACTGCCATGTAAACACAGCTAACGTATGTTAAGAGTGGATGCAGTCCCAGAAATTTATTGCCCAATGATCCAGAAAGATAATGTGCTAAACAATTACTTGCTCTACTGGGGATTAAGAAAAATGAGTCTACTAACAGCACACCTTGCAATTAGCTTATCTTACCCGGAATATCAAAAAGCTCTACTTTTACTAAACACGAAGTAATATCTAGTCATGCCAGTCTCCTGTGAAATCCCTGCTACCCAAAAGCTCCTCTGTTTCACTCCCTAGCTGAAAATGCCGAGATCCAAAGCAGTTTACACATAAAACAGAAAAGCTGCCCAGAGTTTCAACAGCATCCTTGCATCTGTCAGACCTTTTTCTGGTAGCACAATTTGGTAATATTTCAGACACCATACTTTTAAAAGCACCTTTAACAGCCATGCTCATTTCACATACTTGTCAACATTATCAGTGGCAGCAGTCCTCAGGGAACTAAATCCAAGGTAATCCACTGCACTTGATCAACTCAACGTAAGAAAACTTGAGCAGAATATATCACTGTTCCATTAATTTACCATTTTTGCAGTGCTGACATGTATTAATTACCTTTCTAACAATCCCTGGCATGGTGGTCACATTGGCTCTGCCAGCCCATTATTCAAACAACAGGGACAATGGTGCTGCACGTTAATTGGATGATTTTGCAAGACACTGCAGTATACCCAAAAAGTAAATATGACATGTCAGCACTGCATTTTTAATCTCTCTCGCTTTAACTGAAAAAGAGCTGGTTTTCCAGTTTTTAAATCTGAAACTATTGATAACCCTGTCAGTATCCACCCTCCCTATTGTGTCAAAAATTATATACTGTTCAATCCACAATCCGAGATTGCCGAGACTGTCCAGCTTCAAAGGTCATTGTATTCCATCACACCTGCTCTAACGCAGTTCACAAACAAAATCCTCACAGCCTGTGATCAAAGGAAATGTGTGGAGGCAGCTCACTGGACCCTAAGAAAGCAATTAACAAAGGCCAGTCACAGCATACTAATTAACAGACTTTCACACAAAAACATGTTGCACTGCAGGGAGGAAAAAAAAAAAGAAAGTAGTAATCTGAAATGTTCACTCTGACCTCTGTCCCTTTAATTTGGGCATTTTAAAAAAGGTCTATTTTAGCCCGTTTGCTCTTTTTTGGTATACCAAAAAGACCTCCCGGGTGTATGTACACATTATGATGTTTGTAAAGCTGCAGATTACACGATTTGTATAAATAAAGAGTCTGCAGCTAAATCGCCAGGGAGAATACAACAGGCCAAAAACTGACCCGCTAAAGCTGGACACTAGTTTGTTTGCATAAATAAAAATCTGTATATCAATCAATCAAGTAGAATACACCTAAACAGTTAAACCATATATCATACATAGAAAATAATTAATGTGCAAGTGTGGTAAACAAGGAAATATATCCATCGAGTGGACTAATCCAATAACAAGGCCATGAGCCCGGAGGCAACTTTAACTTGGAAAAAAATGTTGCATTTTTCCAGCTGTTTGTTTAGTAAATCATGCGTGTACCCAATCTGAAAACTTTAAAACCGTGTAAATTAAAAATGAAAAAAAGCTTTAGTTTTCTAACCATGAAAATGTTCTATTCTGGGACAAGATCTAACAAACGTATCAGATTCATAATTTAAATTGGTCTAGTTTTTTCACTATCCAATGTCAAGTCATAACTTCACAAATGAAGACAATAAAAATGGATTACTTTCGAACCATCTAAATGATTTACACCAATCTTGCCAAACAATCAGCCCTTAACACTGGGAAGTGCACACTAAATTTTGCAACCCGATGGACCAAGACTGCATAAATATAAGATGTCAAAACTTAATTTGTGACACAAACACTATACTGTATATAATATATATTCTTTGCAAAACAACTGCATTAATGCTCTAGTTAGGGTTCAAGTTAACACCACAAAAGTAGGTAAATATGGTGTTAGGGCTTCCAACTCTAACTCCCCATCACCCCACCCCCAATCAGCAAAAGGAAAAAACAATTAGGGTTTTGGGTCTCTGGAGTCTTGGCAAATCAGTGGTGTGGTCTTCCATGGGGTTGTCAATTCTAACGCTCCCCCCCTCCCCAGCCCGTAGCTTCCTGTCCAAAGCACAAGGCACAGCTCCAAGCCAGTGCTTCATAGTGATACACTCTTCAAAAACAGAGAAATATGCCTTGCCACATGTTGCTAACACAGTCTGTTGTAGCTTTCTTCACACAGGGCCCATGTGAAGAATGGAGATTATGTCTGATGTTCTCTGCTCAAGGAACGGAGTAGCCATTAGGGATGACAACCCCAAGGAAGACCCCACCAATGATTCGCAAAACTCTGGAGATCCAAAACCCTAATGTTTTTTCCTTTTGCTGCTTAGAAGGAGGGGAGGAGTTAGGATTGGAAATGCTAATGCCACATTTCCCTACTTTGTTGGCATTAACGTGAACCATAACTGGTACATTAACAAAGTTTTTTGCAAAGAATGTCCTTTCTTTCTGAGGTAGAGGAATCATATCCTCATTCACACAGACCCCAAGTGACCTGCATGAGCACATGCAGACATGCAGAGCCCTCTCTACCCTCTGTCAAGGTAAGACTCAGTCCTCCAACAGAAGTGCAGGGCCCATGTGAGCCCTGCATTTCCATGCAGCAAGAGGTGTCAAGAATTCATGAGGCTGTCTGGTGGGCTGATACAGACACACATGCCAAACTGTGAGACAATGCACAGGGCCCTCTGCCATCCACAGGGGCAGCAGTGTGGGCCCTATGCCAAGAGCAAAATTGTCTTCACTATATGGTACTTGGGCATGTGTGGACAACCCTATACCTTTCATTCCATGGCTGGGGGGGGTCACATAACAGTGCCATCCCCTTTTTGCCCCATCCAGCAGGTTCACTGAGCTCACCCCCAATGAGCTCACCCCCAAACTCAGTTCACTGGCATGGGATCACATAACACTATCCACTGGAGTCAAGACTGGCACTAAACACAAAGTTTCTTAATATTTATCATTTTTTTTCCTTTGACCCCAAATTTTCAAGATAGTTGTTTTATGACACCCCTTATAAACATGACATGTGGCATTTGCAATATATTGGCCAAAATGTCACGTCACACCAGAAGTGTGAAAACACGCCTTATTCAAGGTTTTAAGAATGATTTCTGTCACATTTATGAGATTGTGTGAAAAAATGACTATGCTAAAAGTTTGGAGTCGGAATATGAAAATTATTGAAGTTACAAATGAACATTGAAATATTGCAATGTTCACTCATAACTTGAACATTTTATCGTATTTGTACACCAAATTTTCAGCATAGCCCTTTTATAACCCCACCTCATGAACCCAGTAGGTAAAACTTTCCTTTTCAAATCCCATCTGAAATGTCATTCTGCACCAGAGGCGCAAAAACACATTTTGGCAAGGATTTGAAGAACAGAAACTGTCACGTTCAAGAGGTGGTGTGAAAAAATGGATATATTTAAAATTTAGGGTCAAAATATCGAAAATTACCAAAGTTATGAGTGGGTGTCGAAAAATTTCAATGCACACTCATAACTGTTGCCACGAGGAAGGGTGGTGACAATTTTCAAATCCTCCCAAAAGGTGATTTTGCAAAGTGACCACAAAATCAACTTTCATGTCAGATTTGAATCATTTCACTACCCATGATCATGAGGTGTTGTTGAGGGTCCCAAAAAGGCCATGTTGAAAATATGGTGAAAAAATATTAAAAAAATTACAAAGTTATGAATAAAAGTCTAAACCCCATTGAAATACTTTACACGAGACATACCTTAATTTCTAATATTGCAGTCACCAGTTCCAGCAGCAAGATGTGTCTTCTTGGATATACATTATGGGATATGGTGAGTGAGGGTGTGTGTTTGGGGTATGTAGTGTGATGGGTGCTGAGTGGGATGTTGGGGTGGGGTGGGTGGGATGGTGTGGACGATCAGAACAGCGAAGGATCACTTTCTTTTTTACAGTTTAAAAAAAATCAAGTGACAATTTTCTTTATTTCAGGGGACTTTCTGACACTGGGGATTGAGGGCCCCAGTGTCAGGCTACTGTTCGGCAGCACCGGGGGTGTGCACCCTGATGCTGCCATGTATATGATGGAATGGGGGAGTGGGCGACCAGGATGGGGCAAAGAGAAGCAGTACCAGGGGTGGGAACCCCAGTCTGTTTATTAAACTTAAAATTAAACATGGGAAAGGAGGGGGGCAGGTGACCTGGAGGGGAGGGGGAGAAAGAAGCAGTACTGGAGGTGGGCACCCTAGTATACTACTTGTAGATAGGTAGATAGATAGACAGACAGAGACAGCCATAAAGAAAGAGAGAGACAGAGAGAGAGAGAGAGAGAGAGAGCAGAGGATTGCTGGCTCACTGCTGTAACTGAAGCCGGCAGCACGACTCCAGCTGAGGCTACACATTTCAAGAAAGTCCCTCTGTTCTCATACTGAGAATAGCTTCTCTGGCTAAGCTGGGTACCCAGGATTTTCAGATGCCCAGAAACATTATTTCCAGGGCAATTTTCAAAAAATAAACACCAAAATCTAACTAAATGGGTCCCATTTAGCTAGGTTAAGGTGTTCAATTTTTTTTTTGAAAACACATCATTTTTATGTATTTTCAATATTTTTGAATTATAAAAAGCAAAAAGATGGCTGCCGCCACAATATGTTTTTTTTCTCATGATAAGTAAATCATTTTTCACAAGAAGTAAATCATGAAAATAAGCACACACAATCTGTGCTTTTTTTAACCGGTCGAGCTTGGCGGTTATCAAAAAAAAACCTGATAATTCTGGGATTTTATGATATTTTTTTCACAGAACCTTCAAAAGGCACTACCATGGTACAAGCCACTTGTACCCTGAAAGTTTCATGAAAAAAATCTGCACCATCTAGGCTGTGCATGCAAGCAAAAAAAAAACAACAGCAAAAAAAAAAACACCACGTTAAGTATAGTAAACCCAAACACCCTTTTTTGGGGGGCATTTTTTGACATTCAGTATCTCACAAACTGAACAAGATGCTGTCACAAAACTTTTTACTTCTTGAGACTCTGCCAGCCTAACTGCACATGCCAAATTTTGGGCTATTTCATGCAACACTCCTAAAATTATTCAGATGCAAAAACTGGGTTTTAACCTTTAACTCAACCTTAACTATAGGGGCACTATAAGATAGATAGATAGATAGATAGATAGATAGATAGATAGATAGATAGATAGATAGATAGATAGATAGATGGATGTGTGTCCCATTGAAAAGCCCATTGTCTACTTCCCTGTATATCACACCGATTAAAGTCATATACCACAATCATTAAAATCATATACCACACGGCATATGACTTTAATGACTGTGGTACATGACTTTCATTGCCATAATAAATGGCTTTGGCCCTGCAGTTCCAATCTTACTTATCTCAAACTCCCCAAACAATGACCCTCACCACAGCCCCAGCCCTCTCTCAAAAAATCCTCCCTTTTAGCCAAACTCCCTTGTTCCTCGACAGTAGCTCTCACTACTCACTGACACCCTCCATGATGTTACTGTTGCTGCTGCCTCCATGCTTCTCGGGACTGCCACACCAGACTGCTGAACTGCTACTCCACACTACCAAACCACTGCTCCACACTGTCGAACCACTGTACTGGAGCACTGCAAATCCCACCTGGCCGCTGCTCTGTGACACTCACGGCACACCGCTCGATCATCCTGACACATTCTAAGTGACTGAGCACCACAGACACACCTCCATTTATAGGAGGCCCTTACACTATGGAAAACCAAACGGGACAAAACATGTCCCTATTTATGAACTGCCACTACACTAAGAAAAAGCTGGAGAGACAAAAAAGGCAAGGCAAACCTGGAAACGATCACAGATGCGATCTAAACAAAAGATAATAACCATCCTGTTGAATTATATTAAATAAATGCTAACTAAGTGTGGTGTAGGGGGAATATACCATCTTAGGGATCTCCTTAGCTCATAAATCCCACTTGCCCTTCGGCCTTCTAGGTTATCACCTTAATGAGTCCCCCTCGATGGTATATTGCCCCATATACCAAACTTACCTAACATTTTTTCTCTATATAACTCTATAGATAGAAAGATAGATAGATAGATAGATAGATAGATAGATAGATAGATAGATAGATAGATAGATAGATAAACAGGTCTAGTAAATATATTTGCCTATTGTTTTTATGAGTGATCTGTGAACCAATGACATTGCAAGTGCCGAAGTCACGAGTGATGTCACAGGGGTCACAAATCAAGTAAAGTAGCAGGCACATCTCTATTGGGCCTGCGCCATATTTGATTTGTGCAACAGATGTGATGCTGAGTCCAGGAAGTAGCTGTTACAATTCTGAAACAAGAACTTTATAAAATGATGTCAGACTTCCACTCTGAAGGACCTACAGTGGGAATATTTACTTTGTCATCCACCCACTGTGCAAATATCATAATTTTCTCACTGTAAATTCCTGCCAAGCCAAAATAAACCTGATGTTTGTGACTTTTTATTTACACTGCCACTGAATAATGTATGTGAGAGAAAAATATGTAGGATAAATAATTTATCTGGCCAGGTTCTACGCTGTAAATGAGAATAAACTGTTTATTCTCAGTGTAGATTTATTCACACACTGTATAGGTCACTATCCTCCCTTCCCTGAAACAACTGTCAGATCACAATCAGGTTCCAATCTTATGTGGACCAATCGGAAAGCTCTACATGCTTCCCATTCAATAACTGGTGTAAACAGTAGCACAACACTGACAAATTAACAAAAGAGTTCCATGGATATTATTATAATCAGTAGTACATATACTGAAATCAATAAAATGTTACAAAAATATCTACACTACATAAATCAAATATGCAACAAGGACAGTGTTTGGATACATTTTTCATCCACACTTAAGGTGACCTGGGAGACACATCACTCATGGTTATGCTTCGTGAGGTCACCTGAGGCCACCACAACACCTGTGGATAAAAAAATGTATCCAACACAGCCTTGCTGCATATCCCCTATATAGTCTGAGGATGTTCTCAAGATGCTGGAGGAAGGGTGTATGAGCTACAGGTTCTATACGTGGAGTCACCATATCTGGTTTTCCACAAGGACAAGGCTGTCACATTCGACTAACTGTGTGTCTGTAAATATTATATGCTGTAATGTAAGCAATAAGTCATGACAAGGTGTGCATTACTTAGAGCAGCCAGGGAGGAATGCTGCTCAGACTGAGGAGATCCTGGCACCAGAACTGGTGTGGCCAGTCCCATGCAATCAGGATCAAGGATGCTCTGCTCCTCTTTGCCTTGAGCTCCGCCTTCTGAACCAGAGGGGTGGCATACAGACTCAGCTTCCTATCTGTCCAAGAAGCAAACAGATCCACTGTTGGTGTTTCCCACTCAAAAAAACACTTGGGCCACCACCCGCAGGTGTAACAACTACACATGGGCCACTTCTTCCACATAGATGAGAGTATCCACTATCTGGTTTTTTCACCTCCATGGCATGGACTGCTACCAGGTCTGTGTGCCGGGAGTGAGCCAGGAACCACATTCACAATGCATTTTGACACAAAGGAAAGGAATCTGTGCCCCCCCTGCTTGATCAGGTAGAACATGGTGGACGTGTTGTCTGTGTTGACCTAGACAACTCAATCCCTGACCAGTGGTGCCAACGTTATGAGCACCAGGTGCACTGCACAGAGCTCTAGCAGGTAGATATGCAGCTGAGTCTCACACTGGCACAAGAACATGTATGCTGTGAGGTCCAGCAAATGTGTACCACAGCCCACTAGCAACCCATCCATCATCAGTGTGACCATGGGCTCCACTTGGATGAATGGGATTCCCTCTGAAAGGTTCATTGGAGATAGACACCAACAGATGGTGTCCAGCATCAGGTAGATCATCTAGATTGGTGGATACTGGGCTTGGGGTCACTGGCACACCAGTTCCCACTGAATGGTTGTCATGCACCAGTAGGCCCAGTGCACCACAGCCATGGTTTGTTGACTGGGTAGGGTGCATTAGGTAGACAATTGCCTATTGGTAAAGGCCATGAAGCCCAAAAGCCAGAGGAAATCCAGAGCCTGGTGAAATTTCCCAACCTGCAATGACCAGGCAAAGGAGAACACGTCCTCCACCCTGTCAGGAGGCAGATATGCTCTGCTTGGAAGAAGGTCAGCTCCACACCGATGAAAAGGATCACCAGCTTTGGAGTCAGCTTGTACTAGGCCATGTTGACCAACAGGTTGAAGTTCCAGAATGTCTGGACAGCCAGATCTATGAGCCATTCCACAACCTGCATCATACTGCTCATAATGAGCCAGTTGTCAAGTTATGGAAAGACCTTGCTCCCTCTCTGCCTAAGGAAGGCCACCACCACACACAGGCACTTGGTGAACATCCTGGAAGCCAGTGACAGGCCAAACAGCACAGATCAGAACTCACATAGGTTTCCATTCCCCCCCAAAGGTGGAGGAACCCTTTGAGGGGTGTGCCGACACAAGGTCGACACAAGCACCGCGAACACCAGCAGAGCGACAGAAATTGCCTGTCTGCGGTAAGTCGCTGTTCTGGTGCCAGGAAGACACTGGCGGTGCATTTCCCAGTGTTGTGCCATCCCCAGTCCAACTCCGACTCGGAGTTAGATATTTAGAGACCGGGGTGTGTGGTAGACACATACCGGCATCCCCGACAGCACAATGCTAACGCTCGGCATTGTGTCCGTCGCTGCGGGGTATGTTGGTGAGAGCACTGCCACAGCGCTATAGTAAAACCCATTGAGTGACTGGTAGAAGGAAATGTGGAAGCACACTTCCTGCAGGTCCAGGGATAAAACCAAGCTCCTGGCTCCAGGAATGGAATGATCTGATGCAGCATTACCATTTGAAACTTCCAACTGCGAATTAACTGGTTCAGGACTCACAAGTCTAGAATGGGTTCCTGCAGCATGGCTGGCAGAGCCGAAGGTGGAGCTATAGGGGCTTATGACTGGAACTGGTGTCATGAGTGGCAGTCAAGGCCCAGTCAAGTCCACCAGTATTGACTTTGAGCATGGGCAAATGCTCCATATGCCCACTGCTGCCAGGATGCTCTCCCCATCTGCAATGGACCTGATGTTAAAGGAAGAAGCCAGATGACAACGAGGAGGAGCTCAGTGTCAATCAACAATGATAATCTCAATCTCAAGAGTGGGCATGATCTCGACCACAATTATTGGTCCAAAGGTTGTTGTGGCACAGGTCCAGATACCCCACAGGGGGTCACTGTGCACCAGATGGACAGGAAGCTGCACTGGGGTGGGACAACTGGAAATGGCTGAACTGGTGGAGGGGTGCGCATGATCTCAGTGGGCCTCACCCTACCCATCTTGGGTTGGGCCATTGTCAGCACCGGAATCCAAGACAGCAAGGATCATTCTACTTTGATGGACTTGTCCTGAACTTCAGCAAGGTTGACCGGCTGCTTGACCAGCATCAACTCCTTCATCTACCTGGATGAGAGTTCTGTGGGCAGACTGATGGGCTCCTTGGGTGACCGAACCTCCTTACAGGGTAACTGACCATGAGGGCCCTCAGAAAGGGGACAGCACAAACAGTCACTCCACCATGATCCCATGACCATTATCATCTCTCCTTCTTGTGCCTGTAGCACCGAGGCAGAGTCTCCCCTTTGAACCAAAGGAGATTCAGAACAAAGTTATGGAACCCTTCATATTCATCAGGCATAGGAATATCCATCACATACTTACCTTCCACCATCAACATGTCCAAGACCAGAACAACCTTACTGAGAGTTTGCAGCTTGGCCTGCAAACATGCTGCCAACACCACAGCCACCAACAGGCCAGGTGCAGCAGTTGGCTTGTCCTGCACCACTTGCAGTCAGTGCCAAACACTGTGGGTGCACCGCTTGACATTATTGGCAATGCTCTATGTCGTGGGCAATGCCCAGTCAGTACACACAGGCATCACAGCCATTTGTGATGGCCATGGTGAGGCTGCACACAAACACTTCATAAATGTTGGTTTTCTCCTAGGTTCCATCTTGAATGTTAAAAGAGTGATGAAGCAGAAATGAGGTGTGAATGCTGAGTCAAAAAAACAAAGCAAACTTTTCAGATTGTGTTCATGATAGCCTGAAAACTAAGCAGAATCCTAAGTCACTAGCAGAAGCTGTGAAGAAAACCAGGAAGAAAAGATCTGAGTCCAGTGGGGGAAGAGCCAGTGTATAACGCAGGTGAGTGGTAGGTGGGGTGAAGCTTGAAGACTGTTCTGGTGACTAAGCATGCTCGGTGCTCAGTGGAAGGCTGCCTAAGTGTAGATAGTAAACAAACTAGCTAGTTACAGCTCTGATTTCCTACCATGTTCCTGTAGATGACGTGTTGCAGAGGTGCAGCACTCATATTCCAGTAGTAACGTTGCTTGGCACGCTGCATACCACTGTAAATAACGTGCCAGGCCAGACTGGTAGCACAGTGATGGCACTGCTGCTCACTAGACCACCAACCCAGGTTTGAGTATAGACTCGGGTCACTCAGGGACTGGCAGGAGGAGGCACGATCCAGTGTCCCACTCAAAGTGCCACACAGTGGTAGCATGGTGGTTGCACAGAGGATGTGTATAAAAAGGGTCAAGGGGCAGCAGCTGAATGCAAGCACACGTGTACCTCTGCATGCATGCATGCATGCGCATCACTGCACATTGGCACCCTCAGAGGAGACAACAAATAGGAAAAATGTCCTGTTTGCTAAGGTCAATGTCAACATCTCCTGCAGGCTTTTGCACAACTGACAGGGCAGGCCACCCACCACAGGTATGGTTCTGGGGACGTGGTGGGACAGTAAGTGCCTGATAAATGTCAAGGATGCGGCTGGGGGGGGCACAAAGGGAGCAGACTGGGGGCTGCAGAACAGTCTTGTTGAAAAAACCAAATAATGTGGTAGGTGCCGGCTAGGTGCAATGAATTGCTCTTCTTATTAACATAGCAAGTTAATATGCTCACATAGACATCTAGGCACAAACTCACTTAAGATGACACAAACAGTATATAAAATGGTTGGCAAGGAGAATTCTCAGTAGGGCATCATGACACAAGCAGGCAGTCATGTTTGGTCATGTCCAATACTACACTGTATCCTCCTGTTATATATAGACAATACAGGTAACTACCTCTGAAATACACTTTAAGAACTGCAATCAATTGACAGATAGCTCTGGATGGTGTGATCTATGTAATTCCACCACACCAACCTGTAATGCATATCTCAACCCAAAACAATTATATTACTTAAGCATACTGCGTAATAAAACAATCTTCTGCAACAATCCTTTCACAACATGTCACAAACCATGTACAAATAAAGAGCTATTTTGCATAATGTATTGACAAACAACATTTTAACATTTAACACATAAAGGCAAGGCAAGGCAACTTTATTTATATAGCGCCTTCATCCCAAGGACTCAGGGTGCTTAACGTAACAATCATAAAACATTAAAAATACACAAATGTACTGGTCACAGATATTAATCATTAGGTCCATTCACTAATTCAAACAAATGCCTTTTCAGGCACTATTTAAATGCCTCCACCAATGGAGAACTTCTAAGATGGTATGGCAACGAGTTCCAAATGGAGGTTGCCACCACCGAGAAAGCCCTGTCCCCAGACTGCTTCAGCCAGGATCTCAGGATGGTTAACAATAACTCCTCCGTGGAGAGGAGAGAATGACTGGATGCATAGCAAGCCAAGAGGTCTTTCAGGTAGACAGGGTCTGACCCATGCAGGGCTTTGTATGTTAAAGAATCTTAAAGGGGTTGTGCCACCTAAATGGAAGTCCATGTCATCTAAGTGTTCAGAAGGTGGAGGCCAACGGTACCTGAACAGAATCGTTCCCTGGTGTCCACGAAGTTGGTGACCACAATGTCCATCAACAGGAGAATTCAATAAAAGGATCACTTCTCCTTGATTAGTCTCTGTGGCTGTCATCAGCCAGTTCTTTGAGAGTAGTACCTTCTCTGGGTTGGTGTTACATCTTCTCTCACTTGAGTATTGTGAGCTGCACCTTCATCATCCTCATCAAGTGGAAGAGAGATCAGCAATGGACCTTTGAGAAGCCTGAAGCATTTGTAATGCCATTTAATGGTGTGTCCATTGCTTTTGCTGTGATCATGGTATCTTTTAACTGCTCTACCTTGGAAGGTCAAAGGTTGACTAGTGCCATAAGTGTCCTTTCTTTCTTTGCCTCATGTCATTGATGACAACAGGAGATGGTACTGCTCTGTGATAACGCTTGGCATAAGTTTCTAGTCTGCCTTGAGGATAGGTCAGTGAGTGTTGGCAGTTTGGTTTGTAAAAACTGTTGCAGGTATGAACTAACAGAGCACTGAAGTTATGCATTTAATACTTGTTTGTCACAGATTCCACATTGCAAGATAACATTTCATTTTTGCACCATCCTTGTGATGGACTCTATGATGTTTTTTTTTACTTTTATTTTGATCTTGGATTAAACCTTTGAGAACAGGCTCATTACATAGGATCCACGTCAGTCATACAGCATGAGTCAAAAAACAAATTCAACCAGATTCCGTGCTTTAACGGAAAACAATCCACTGCAACGTGGGTCAGGTCTTATTTTGGGCTTGTCAGTGATGTTGCCTAATGTCAGTGGTGGTTTATCTTTTGTTAACCCGCCAGAAGACACTGCATCCAGTATCCACAGAGGACCACTGTAGTGACTGACACTAGGAAATAATGGGCTGGAGTAGGGCAGCACTTTGCTGTTCAGAACTGAAGCACATAATTTCTAACCACTTAAGCCATTTCTAGGGATTGGCTGGCAACAGCACAATGTTTGCTGATCAATACAAGGTATGTACTTCACCCCTCACATAAGCAGCTAATTGTGACAATTTAAAAGCAGGAATTGACCAATGCCTCTAACATTTGGCCTTGTATGGTGATATCAGAGAACAGCATGGCATGGCAATACCTGATACTATTTTCTTACTTATATGCTGAGAGCAGAAGCAGCCTGCATTTAAACTGGATTTGGAAACCTAACAATAGCCACACTGAAATAAAATGGAAACTTGTTATTATTTGATGGCAGCTTTGTTGTCTGAAATGTCAGGACTTAGCTGATAGAAAAGTTCACACTTAGAATACCGTTCAAACCCATGGCTTTGATGAAACTTTTTGAAGATGTTTCTGTTTTATTTTAATGAACTAAGATTTCTCTTTTTTTTAACTAAGATTTATCTTTTTTAACAAAAAACAACTTTACACTAAAACTCCCTTCCCATTCCATGTCCTACCAGTCTGAGGTGAATCGAATATACTATAGTTCCTCAGCTAGGATATGAAAAATTTCCAATATATTGGATTGTACCGATTTTTGGGGATTAGTCAGGTTTTGTACTTTCTGAACAAAAATCTGATTCAATGTCAGATACGAGACTGGGTTGTACAAAATCTGATAAGCCACTCTGATCTGAGATTTGGCACCCTCTCCTTCACTCCATCCATAAAAAAGTCAGTCCCTGGTGTCCAGTGGCAAACCCTCTCTCACTCCATCCTGGGCAAAACGTCACTGCTGTCCACACTGACACCCCCTTCCTTATCCCAACCTGTCTAAATTAAGTCCCTGACATCCAGTCACACCCCCTCACCCTACCCTATGCCAGTGATGTAGCTGGCATTCAGTGGTACACCCTTCTTACCTCATCCCATGTAGAACAGCAGTTCCTGGTGTCTAATGGCACCCCTCAACCCCTGCTCCACCCCCCACCCAATGATGACCATCACTGCACTCTACACAATTCTTCGGCTGGCTGCCACCTAACTGGGGCCTTTATTGAAAACAGTGATTGCAGAAAGATACGATACTTATCCCATGGTATGATGTTTTTTCATTCAGTGAAACGAGCACCATATTCTTCCATAATCCCTGTTTGGGATAATCGCCCGGGTTAGACAGCAGATGGTTGAGGATGTGAGAGGGGGCTGTGCTTATCCCTGTTGGAGGGGGAAAAGCAGGGGATGGGAGGTGCAACTGGACACCAGGAACTGCTATTTTACATGGGCTGGGGTGAGGAAGGGGATGCCACTAGGTGCCAGGGACTTTTCACACAGAATAGGGTGAGGGAAGGGGTACTACTGGACAACAGACTTTTTGTAATTGGACAGGGAGGGCTCCACTGTGCCAGACAGTCAGATTGGATCCAAGATCAATGATCCACAATCCAGTCTGAGATTGGACTGTTCTGATCAGATCTGGTGCTGTCTGAGCACCTCTAGAAAATTACCTCTACAATGGTTTAGAACTCTGTGTTCCAACAGTTAAAACAGCAATGCATGTTCCAGAGAACGCTGTGTTTCTATAAACGTACTTTTCTGATCCATTTCAGTCTGGGCCTGATACTCAGATCACCGTGATGAGGAGCTTGTTGGGTTGCGCCTGTAAATTTTAAAAACACTTTTTTCAGCAGTCAAATGTCTGCCTCAAGTTTCTCCAAACCACACAATTATTTTTACACTACAGTACTAACAGATTCTGTTGATTGGTGTAGGCGTCCCTTTCAGGTTTGATTAGATTAAATACATAAAGAACTGAAAGTGTCAGAAAAACTATAGTTGAAGTTGATAAAGTGAAGTGAAAAAATATCATCACTTGTATAAGCACAATTCACCAAATGCTAGGACAAGCCAGCAAAACAAATGAAATGGCTTAATTGCAACAGAGACCACCATGAAGGGGAGGCGGGCAGCACTTACACTCACGGATCAAACAAAGAAACATCAAAGTTTCACAGCAAGCATTGACTGATACTCTGTAAAACTGAATGGTTATGATTATCATTTTTTTTAATCTCATTTATGCTCTTAATATGTGATGCTGAATCTCATGTGCAAACTTCAACCCTGGGTTACAATCTATAAAAATCAGTACTCCTCCTAATTGTACAGCATTTAGCGACAACATTTTGTATGAAGGATACTATATAAAATCAAATTGTATTGTATAAAGCAGACCTCAAATCTCACGTTGATCTGGTATATCAAAGCACAGCGAAAAGTGTTGGCAGACTACCACTTTTCAGCTGCCAGTATTAGATTTTGAACAGCAACTTTGTAGAAAGTAATATATTGCTGAAATGTATGCAAGAGCCAGTTACAGTTGTATTTAACCTGAGGCAAAATAGCAGCTTTTTCCAATGGAACACCAGAAGTTGGCTTTTCTGTCTGAAGCACCCAGTTTCAAATGTTATTTCTCATTCTATGTAGGGTGCTTCAAGAGTTGCTTGATGGGGCCCCTGAAGTTTGAAAGAAAACTGTTCTGTTAAGGTCCGTAGGGTCTCTTACCATGAAATCAGTTGGTGTACACAGTTCTCATCAGGGAGGATCAACACAGCAGCTAACAACAAATTCATTTTTGGCAACTGATTAGCGATTGCTAATCAAAATGTTTTGGATTAGCAACCAGTTAATTTTGATTAGCAATTTTTAAACTTGCTGTTTTTGCTGTAATTTTACTTTTTCCTCTATTTACCATTCTCTAAGCTTTCCCATATTTTTGGGAGGGATTAAAGAACCAGTACTGAACTTCAAATGTGTTTAGAACCACCCAGAACCTTGCCATTTTCTCTTATAAATACAATTTTCCAGGTTTTAATAAGGTTCTGAGAATATTTAACAAACTGACTTCTGGAGTCCAATATACTCCCCCAGCAGGTCTTTATCTAGTAAGAAGGCTAGTGGTGGTGGTGGTGGTGGTAGAAAGACCCAAATGGAGGCAGGAGGTAGTGCAGTACCATTTCAATTGGTTCTTAGATACATTTCCCTTCACTTATAATACCTTAAAGAGGAACTAAAGTCAAAATTTACAAAAAATAATATGTTGTGCAGAACGTTTTGATTTGTAGGTGTAGTCCTAGTGTGTCCCTTTCTTTGCTATATGGAGTTTTTCTTAAATTTGCCTGCTAGTTTTATGGTCCCTGGGGATCTCCAGGTTCTCATTTTTTATGGCTCTTCTTTTTTCCTGCAATGCCTCTTGTCCCAAGTAGCAGTGATGTGTCCAGGACCATTCATTCAACAACAGCTGGTTTTTTTTTGTCAAGTTTACAGCAGAAAAGCTGTGATTTTAATTAACTCTCCTTGTCAAGGGAGCTCTAATGAAGTGTAACCCCCCTGTTACCCGGGGTTACTAGAATCCCAGTAAGACCTAGTGGTAGGCAGGGAAGGCGGCTTGTGAAACTCCAGTTAAATGGATTTCACACTGTCTCACTCTGTTCTCAGTCTCGGCTGAGACTGAGGGATGACATCACCATAGAACTGTCACAGCTGCATGAGCCACATTGGAATCTGCAGAAGGGAGTTAGATTAGAATGTTGGGAGTTTTGAACAGTGAGTGAGCAGTCTGTAGTTGGAGATTGTTGTGTGAAGAGCACAGCAGTTCTGTGCATAGGCTCTTGGAGCCTTAGCTCTGAAATAGAGCTACTTTTAGGGAAAGGTGTGTGTTTCCACCTAAAGAGAGACACAGTAAGCTGTTCTTAAAGTGGTGGAAACCACTGATACAGGTCTCTGTGCCCCATCCCTGAGAGGATGGGGGGTGGAAGGTTTGCCTGCTATTCCAGGGGCAACCCCCTGGCTACTGCTAGAGAAGAAGCTGCCTTATTTTTTCCCAAGTGTGTGGGGTACAAGAAGATTTCAAGATTCGCCTGTGGGGCACCTGCAACCAAAGGGTGAGTTCTGCTCTTTCTAAAGGACCCATGTTTCACCTGAACTGTGTTAAAGTGGGGATTGGACTACTGAATTAGTGGGAGGCCTAGAGTAATAGGCTTTGCCAAAAGTAAAAGTATGTTCAAGTCCAGTACAAGGGGAAAGACAAGACATGTAGAGGAGATGTGATATACATCTACCCTGTAATCTACATTGCCAAGCTTTCAAAAAGAGTTGTTTAGTGTCCAGAGAAATGGCCGGGTATGGATTGTGGGAGCTGGAGGTGGAAGACCCCCCCCCCAATCTTTAGTAACCAGGTCCACCTCTATGGATTTGCTCTATGGATTTCTACTTTGCCTCATGCACTTGGCCAGTGATGAGGAAAGTACCCAGACGTGGGATGGAAGGAAATTTCCCTTAAGGAGTCGAAGGCTCTAAGGTGGTTTGGGGAGCCACCAATAGGAAACTGGTTCACTGCCATATGGACTGTGATCAAGTGGCCGGGTGGGGGAGCCGGGCCAGGGAAAAAACCCAAGTAGTGTAAAAGTCAGGCTGTGTACCCAAAACTGCGTGCAAGTCCGGGCTGTGTGCCTGGTGGGTTCAGAGCCTGAGGGCTGAAATAGTGAAGAAGTGTTCTGTTATCTCTAATCTGCATTACCAGGAATGTAGCCCCATGGGGGTCCGTCTATGCTTTGTTTATTCAGTTTGGATGTGAATAAAAGCCACACTGTAGAATCTCATTCCTGGTTTTGGACATTACAGTTATTGCTTCCTGTGTTCAGATTTACTTGGCTGCCCCTGTGCAGAGTAGCCAAACCTAGGCCCCCTGTGCCGAGTAACCTAGTCCTCCCAGAATCCAGTCCCCACCTGGTACTGCAGTCTGCTTCAACAGCATACCACCTGTCATTTTGCAAAAAGGCAGGGGTGAGGGTCTTACAGAAGGCTACATTTAGAGATGACAAATGCCTGAGGGATAATTGAGTGAACTTTTCTGCAAGGAAACAGCTAGTTTTCACTAATTATAGATTTGGTGAACTGGAGTGATTTGTGTTCTTTTGCATGGTTGTGTGTAGTTTAATAAAACGAAATGTTTTAAAAACAAAATATTCACTTCTGCTGGCTAGACCTAGACACATACTTAGAAAACAGAAAATTTGTATTAGAAAGAGCTGTTTAACTGAAGCCAGAATATCAGGCTCCTAACAAGAGATTGCTGCCGCAGCAGTTATCACTCTCCAAATCAATGGTCCTGGACACATTACTGTCACACGGGGCAGGAGGCATTGTAAGAAAAAGGAGCCAAAAAATATGTGAACATGGAGATCCCCAGAGGCCATAAAACTAGCAGGCAGATTTAGAAAAAAAACCCCTTCCAGCAAACAAAAGGAAGGACATACTAGAAAAGCAGCTGACATGATCTGACAGGCAACTCATTCCATGGAGTTGCCTGCACAATAAGCTAAGTAAGCTGCATTTCACATTTTTTTTTAAGTAGTATAAATGTATTAATGTTAACTTACCATGCTCGGCTCATAACTCCCACTAACAAGCCGGATGATCGCCGAGCACTGCAGCTCCGCTCCAAAAAACAGAACTTTGATGATGTGAGGTTAGGAACGAGGATGCAGGCACTCTGTGTAGTTCCCATGTAGTTACTAACAGGATCGGGGGAGGGGCTGTCTAATTGTATTACTATTATCTTTGCTGGCAGTTCTACATGTATGGGGCTAGTATATCATATATACTGTATTATAGCACCATACATGTAGAACTGCCAGATAAGATAATCATAGTACATTGAGACAGCCCCCTCTCCCGATCCTAGTAGTAACTACATGGGAAATCCATATAGCGCCTGCAGCCCCATTCCTGACCTCATGTCATGAAAGTGCTGTTTTTCGGGTTGGGGCTGCCATGCTCAGCAATAGCCCAGCTTGTTTGCGGGAGTTATAAGCCGATCATAGTAAGTTAAAATGAATACATTTACACTACTTAAAAATTGTCAAATGCAGCTCACTTAATTTATTGTGCAGGCAACTCCATGGAATGAGCTGCCTACCCGAATCCCAAAATTGGTACATTCAGAGTAAAGGTTCTGAAAGGTCTGATAAGGTTCCAATAATAATCAGAACCTTTTATGACTTATCAGAACTTTTTACAACCTCAGAACCTTTTGCGATTCTCCCTTAAGTTGTTGGGGTTTTTTTTGCACCCCCACTCCTTGCATCTCCCTCTCTCTCTGGGTCATTTTACTTTCCTTTGATTCTTTGTTTCTTTCTGGAAGCCTTTTTTTTTAAAGCAGTGTGTGTCTCGCTGACTCTGGTCATTTCTGTCTCTTATGGCTCTTGCTTCTAGATTTCTGTGACCTCTATATTCTCTGTGCTTCCCTGAGCTATCTCTGCCTGGCTTTCTTTCATTTTTCTCTTTGTTTACTTTATCTTCTTCATTTCCTTCTGTTGGCTTTCTTTGTTTTTCCCTCTGTTTTCTAGACTCTGACTCCCCTGATTATCAGCAGGCACCGCTGCTAATACCCGCAATTGACAACATGCTCCAAATGGATTCTGATACAGTGCATGTTGTCAGCTGCTCTCCCTCCATAGGCAGCAAATCAATCCAGCCCTGTGATTCCTCCACTGATCTAAGACCTAAGCAAGGACCCAAGCAGTCCAACCCTGTCAACTGCCTGCCACAGGGGCCAAAAATTCTGGTGATCAACAACTGTGAATCAAAACTAGATTTGTTCGTTAATACAGGAATATTAATTGCGATGGTAACTTACTTATTTTATGCCTTGTACAGTTCAAAACATTCAGGATTTGCCCGCAGTGTCAGGGTATTATTAATAACAATTTTATAAGAAAAAAGTGTCTCACCTTGCTCCCACTAGGAGCTCTTTCTGCCCCGGGTCAAAGGTTAACCGAGAATAATCCAATGCAAGACTGTATCTGAAGATGTGTAACCAAGGTGCTATTTCTGAGGAGAAAAGAGAAAAGACCCTGAGTCTTCTGATTGATGATGGATCACATGTACACAATCTAAGCGACAGAACATGCACAGAGTAACAACCTGGAACAATCAAACCATATGCTGTTACTTGTCTATTGTCTATCAGGTAACAGTGTTATGATAAATTTTATTTTATTTTTTTTGCTACTGCTCCTGCCACCCGAATGGCCACTACTTCGGGCTGCCAAGCGCCCCACCTGCAGGCCAAGTCCGTCCCCCTCCTGCCATCTGCTGTGGATCTGATTCCGTGCCCCCAGACAGCCCGGACTTATCCCTTCGCTAGGGTGGGCCCCCCGGAGGACTGGGAGTGGGGACTGGATCTCCATACTGGATCTGGGGCACGGGGCTACAGGCACAGCCTTGAGGGCATTCCAGCGGGGCTTCATGGTGGAGGGGGACCCAGTGACTGTCATCCGGTCAGTCGAGCAGCCTTTTTCCGTTTTCTCCCTGCCCACCCCTCCACCCTATTGGTGCCTCACGCCACAGCAACCTGACCAAACACACCCACAATGTGTGGTCACCCATGCCGCAAGGTGTGTTGCCACATAGGCCAGACACTAGCAGCTGCTCAAGGGTGGTGCTGGCTCACCCCCCCCAGGAGGAAAGCGTCCCTCGGATGCTCTAAACCCTCCCTGCCGGTCTCTGCTCCTGTCATCCCAGGTTCGGGCATGAACCCAGGTCGCCAAGTCATGATACATTTTAAATGAACCTGTCGAGTATGAAGGTGTGTATACGTGTGTGTGTGTGTATATGCATGCATGTGTGCGTGTGTGCCCATGATCGTATACAGTATATATACATATGTTGTGTCTCTGTGTATGTATATGAGTGTTTGAATCTATAATTATACATGTGTGTATGTACAAGTGTGTGTGTGTGTGTGTGTGTGTGTATGTATGTATTATGGTGTGTGTTCAAACTGCTGTGTGTATGTAGGAGTGTGCGGAATTATGCATCCATGTGTGTGTGTGTATATATATATATATATATATATATATATATGTGGGTGTACATTAGAGTGCGTGTGTGTGTGTGTTTGTGTACTGGCGCGCGTGTGTGTAATTATGCATGTGTGTCTGTGTGTCCAATGCCGTGTGTATGCATGTATGTACGCATGACTGTGTGTTAGTGTATGTGTAATTATGTGTGTCTGTGTGTGTACTGACATTTGTGTATGTATGTAAACAAACACAAAACAAGCAGCTGAACCCTTGCTCATTCACAAACTTTATTTTTTTTCCATTAGGAGTGCTACTGCTTTATGGCAAACATCAGTTAAAACAGAGAGTTCACACACACACACACACACACACACACACACACACCAGCAAATCTCTGAAATACAATATTCTTTCTGCCTGTATTGGCTACTTACTTATTTTATGTCCAGCGGGGCTGGGGGTGAATTGGTGTTCATATCAGAGTTCTGAGTGAAGTAAGTCCAGCTACCAAACATCACGGTGGACTACCAATCAGCTGGGTCCCTGTTCTAAACTATTACTGCCTAAATTGGCTTCCTTTCCAACCAATGTGTGGGTAAGTGGTGAGGAGCATGCTAACAGAGAAAGCCATACATCTCCTAAGCATTAAACAAACACAAAATTAGCAGCTCAACCCATGCTCATTCACAAAATGTAAACGGCTTTTTGTTGTTAAGAGTGCTACTGCTTTGTGGCAAATGTGTATGTATGTGTGAGTGTGTGTTAGTGTATGTAATTACATGCGCGTGTGTGTGTGTGTGCACGTGCATGCGCACTGGTGTGTGTCTATGTACATATGTATGAGTATGTGTATGTGTGTGTGTGTGTGTGTGAAAGCTTTTGTGTGAGACTTTTGTTGAATCTCTTTTGCAAATATATGGTATTTTAAATAACTAAATAAATAACAGCTGATGTATTCTCTCTTTCCCTCTCAGACTGTTAAAACTATCTCAGCTAATTATTTGGCCCTGACTGATATATGATCAGTTGCTCCATATTTCTACTTTTTTCCCCACAGTTCCCATCAAAAGGATTGCTTGGGCAGTGTTCATAAAATCTAACTATGCTAGTGTTGCTATAGTGTTACTGCAATAATGTGAAACAGTGGAGTGGGCCCAGCTTACAGTGTATACATGATTTAGCCACATATTACAGAAATGTCACTGCAGTAACATGAAACACTGGTGTGGGCCCAGCTTACAGTATACATATGATTTAGTCATGTATTACAGCAATGTCACTGCAGTAAGGTGACACACTGGTATAAACCCAGCTTACTGAATGCACTCAATTTAGCCACATATTACTGCAATGTTACTGCAGTAATATGAGACACTGGTGTGGGCCCAGCTAACTGCATACACTCGATTTAGCCACATATTATAGCAATGTTACTGCAGTAATATGAAACAGTGGTGTGGGCCCAGCTTACTGCATGCACTCGATTTAGCCACATATTACAGCAATGTTACTGCAGTAACATGAAACAGTGGTGTGGCCCAACCTACAGTATACACACGATTTTGCTATGTATTATAGCTATGGTACTGCAGTAACGTGAAACACTGGTGTTGACCCAGCTTACTGAATGCACTCAATTTAGCTACATATTACAGCAATGTTACTGCCATAATATGAAACAGTGGTGTGGCCTAGTCTACAGTATATACACGATTTAGCTACGTATTACAGCAGTGTTACTGCAGTAATGTGAAATAGTGGTGTGGGCCCAGTTTACTGTATACACTCGATTTAGCCATGTATTACAGCAATGTTACTACAGTAATGCGAAACAGTGGGTGTGGACCTGGCTTAATGTATGCACTCAATTTAGCCACGTATTTAAGCAATATTACTGTAGTAATGTGAAACAGTGGTGTGGGCCCAGCTTACAGTATACACTCGATTTAGCCACGTATTACAGCAATATTACTGCAGTAATGTGAAACAGTGATGTGGGCCCAGCTTACAATATTCTCTCAATTTAGCCACATATTACAGCAATGTTACTGCAGTAATGTGACTCAGTGGTTTGGGCTAAGCTTACTGTATACACTCATGTTAGCCACATATTACAGCAATGTTACTGCAGTAACATGAAACACTGGTGTGGGCTCAGCTTATTGTATACACCCGATTTAGCCATGTATTACATAGAGAATAATGGATAGGCAAGTGTGTGTTATGGATTTTTTTTACACACCCGAGGCGTGTGATAACCCATAAACCTCGAGAGCGAAGCTCGAGAGGTTTATACAGTCATCACACACCGAGGGTTTATAAAATAAATCCATAAAAACACACTTGCCTATCTTTTATTTTTTATAATTGCTGTTTTTTTGCGCGGGTTTGCGCGGCTTTGTGTGACTTAGCGCGGCTTTGCACGGTATATTAAATGATGAGAATGCCGTAATGACCCGATTTCAGGTTATTATGGCATTTGACAGTACTCATAATCCGGTTGTTAAATAGGGTCACCAGTTGTTACAGAATGTTACTGCAGTAATGTAAAACACCGATGTGGGCCCAGCTTAATATATACACTCGATGTAGCCAAGTATTACACCAATGTTACTGCAGTAATGCAAAATACCAGCGTGTGGGCCCAGCTTACTGTATACACTCAATTTAGCTATGTATTATGGCAATGTCACTGCAGTAATGTGAAACACTGGTGTGGGCCCAGCTTACTTTATACCCTCAATTTAGCCACGTATTACAGCAATGTTACTGCAGTAATATGAAATACTGGTATGGGCTCAGGTTACTGTATACACCCGGTTAGACACATATTACAGCAATATTACTGCAGTAATGTGAAATACTGGTGTGGGCTCAGCTCACTGTATGCATTCAATTTAGCCATGCATTACAGAATAATACTGCAGTAATGTGAAACAGTGGTGTGGGCTCAGGTTACTGTATACACTCGATTTAGCATGTATTACAGAATATTACTGCAGTAATGTGAAACACTGGTGTGGGCCCAGCTTACTGTATTCAATTTAGCCTCATATTACAGCAACATTACTGCAGTAATGTGAAACAGTGGTGTGGGCTCAGGTTACTGTATACACTCGATTTAGCCATGTATTACAGCAATGTCACTGCAGTAATGTGAAACACTGGTGTGGGCCCAGCTTACTGTATTCAATTTAGCCTCATATTACAGCAACATTACTGCAGTAATTTGAAACAGTGGTGTGGGCTCAGGTTACTGTATACACTCGATTTAGCCATGTATTACAGAATATTACTGCAGTAATGTGAAACACTGGTGTGGGCCCAGCTTACTGTATTTAATTTAGCCTCATATTACAGCAACATTACTGCAGTAATGTGAAACAGTGGTGTGGGCTCAGGTTACTGTATACACTCGATTTAGCCATGTATTACAGAATATTACTGCAGTAATGTGAAACACTGGTGTGGGCCCAGCTTACTGTATTCAATTTAGCCTCATATTACAGCAACATTACTGCAGTAATGTGAAACAGTGGTGTGGGCTCAGGTTACTGTATACACTCGATTTAGCCATGTATTACAGCAATGTCACTGCAGTAATGTGAAACACTGGTGTGGGCCCAGCTTACTGTATTCAATTTAGCCTCATATTACAGCAACATTACTGCAGTAATGTGAAACAGTGGTGTGGGCTCAGGTTACTGTATACACTCGATTTAGCCATGTATTACAGCAATGTTACTGCAGTAATGTGAAACACTTGTGTGAGCTAAGCTTACTGTATACACTTGATTTAGCCTTGTATTACAGAATATTCCTGCAGTAGTGTGAAACACTGGTGTGGGCCCAGCTTACTGTATTCAATTTAGCCACATATTACAGCAACTTTATTGCAGTAATGTGAAACAGAGTTGTGGGCCTAGGTTACTGTATACACTCGACTTAGCCACATATTACAGCACTGTAATATATTCATAGGATGTAATGGGCTCAGGAGGCACAAGACCCTTGTAGAGCTCGCCACTAATATGGTGGAATTAGGATTCTAACGTAGATATGATGTTTTTTGCTGCCCATATAGATATCTAACTGTTTTTTAAATAGATCTATGTTATCGCTTTCTACTATTTCTCTTGGGAGGGCATTCCATTGAGTCACCACCCGTTGGGTGAACCAGCTGCTTCTTTTATGGGTTTTACAATGATGTCCCCTTGGTTTAAGGCTATGTGTTCTAGTAATGGTGCAGGAATAGTTCCTCGTTAGGCCCAGTGTTTCAAAAAGAAGTGGGTCTCAGGTTGCTTTGTAAGTCAAGCAAAAGTCACCTCGTAATTGTCTGTAATTCAGAGAGGAGGCCCAGTGCTTGAAGCCTGTCTCATATTCTAGGCAGTTAATTTATCTAATGCATTTGGTTACCTTTCTTTGGACTCCCTCAACAAGTTTTTTTTCCTTTTTTTTTGACTAGTGCACAAAAGGGGGAGCAATAGTCTAGATGTGGTCTAATCAAGTATATGTAAAGTGGGAGAATGACCATAGAATCTCCACTTTTAATATGTTTAAAAATGCAGCCAACAATTCTATGGCACTTTTTGACCTTGGCTGAAGTATGACTATCAAAAGATAGCTTATTATCCACTAAGACGCCTAGATCTTTTTCATTTGTTGTCACTGAAAGTTGCACGATATTTTATAAATGAAATTCTGATTATTATAGCCTAGGTGCATAACTTTACATTTCTGTTCATCAAAAAACATTTTGTTATCGGTTGCCCAGGTAGCCATCTTATTTAGTTCATCTTAAAAGTGATTTGAGGCCTGTATATTATTGACTATGCAGCCGAGCTTGCAATCCTCTGCATACTTGGACATTCAGACATTGCTAGATGGTTGCACTGCTGATATTAACATATTAAAAATGACGGGGCCCGAGATGGAACTCTGTAGGATCCCACTGCTAACCCTTCCCCATTGTGAGCAGTGACCTCTGATGACAACGCATTGGCGTCTATTTTGCAGCCAAGAAGTGACCCAGTTTATTACATTGGGATGAAAGTCAGACTTGTACATGTGGTTAATCAGAACCTGATGAGAAACTTCATCGAAATCTTTGGAAAAGTTGAGAAAGATGATATCCACAAAGAGCCCAAGGTCAAGAGATGCGCTAACATTCTCAAAACAATTCAACAGGTTGGTTAGGCAGGATCTCCCTTGAGAGAAACCATGTTGAGTTAAGTCTTGTAAATAGTGACTTGAAATATGAGCTTCAGTTCGGGCTAATAACAGTCTTTCAAGAAGTTTACCTATGGCTGAAGTAAGACTTGTAGGTCTATAGTTAGATACAAGTTTTTTATTACCAGCTTTATATATCAGAGTAACTAGGGCCTCGTTCCATAAATGAATTGTTTCGCCTTGACTTAGCGAGGCATTAAACAAGACTGCCAAGGGACCACAAATAACCTTGGATGTTTCCTTAAGGAACCTAGGATGCATATTGTCGGGCCCCGGGGATGTGTGGGGTCTGAGCTATTGAAGCAAGTTTTCTACCTCTAATATGGTAATTGGTAAGAGATATGCTTTCTGTTCGTAGTTCGTATCTTTTTGCAGGATGTCAGTAGGTATAAAAACACTTATAAAATAATCATTAAACTCAGTTGCCATAGCTGGTTCACTACTTATAATACCCTTGCTGGTTTCAATCGGGCCTACTGTAGAGCAGTTACTCATTAGGGAGCCTATATAGTTATAGAAAGCTTTGTGATTATCCAGTGTTTTGGTAGCTAGGTTTAATTCAAACTCCCTTTTTGCTTTTCTGATGCTGTATTTCACTTTTTTTGTTTTTTCCTTATATGAGTTCCAGGAGGTTATAGTCGGATTCCTTTTGAATTTCCTGTAATAACTCTTTTTTTTATTAATGGCCCTCTTTATGCTCCTATTCCACCATAGTGGTGTTCTAAGACCGTGGTTATATTTGGGCCTATTTGGAACCCATGTATCGAGACAGTGGTTAATCTTTACACTTATGTAGTCTCAGATCTGATGTAATTTTGAGACCATGAAGGTCTGTTTCCCAGTCCCAAGCTCTTAAATATTTATTAATTTCTTTATAGTTCACTTTTGTAAAGTCTTTAACTACTGTCACTCCATTTATGGTGTCATTATTTGTGTTAAACTTTACTGTCACCATGTTGTGATCACTATCGCCCAAAGGTGTATCAATAGTTGGAGTAGACATCCTGTCATCCATGTTTGTAAGAATAATATCAAGTATATTATTCTGTCTTGTCCCCTTAGTAACTATTTGAGATAGATTTTGATTTACAGTGAGCTCAATAAATGCAGATTCAACATGGCCGTGGCATTCAAGTTTTTGCCAATCAATTCTAGGGAACTTAAAATCACCCGTGAGAATGTAATTATGTACAGTTTCCATATTTTGAAGAATTGCAAATAATTCTCTATTTTCAGCCAAAGATGAACTGGGAGGCCTATAACAGGGCTACAACAAGTAGTTTATTATATAGATTAATTTGGAACCAAATTGCTTCTACCTTACCATCGGTGGTAGTTTCTGGGGTTATGCTATGGGCCACATATTTACTGGCTATATAAAGTGCTACCCCACCACCTCTAGAGTCGACTCTGTTTTTACTAAACTTTGTATACCCCTGGATCTCAGTGTTCCATTCTTGCCCTGTGAACCAGGTTTCTGTGACTCCACAGATGGTCACATTATCTTTAGCCAGGGTATATTTCAGTTCTTCTATTTTACTGGATAAGCTGAGGGCATTAACCAGACGAATAGTAATCATTCCTGCATCCCTACTTGCTTTCTTGTTTTGATGTTGTTTTTTTTCTGGCGTCACAATTTGGATAGTCTATATGCAGTTGTCTAGTTTTAGGAGGGCATGGCGGATGGTGTCCTCCCCCCCCCAGAGGAGTCAGTTTAAAGTCTTATCAATGAAGTCTGTGATATGCTTCCCTAGTAAGGAGCTACCCCTTCCTGCTTAACTGTAATCCGTCCCAGGAAAATAACTCTTCACGATGGGAGAATTCCTCCCAATGTGTAATGCACGATGTGTTTTGTCTTAGTGTCCATTTCCGCATCCATTCGTTTATAGTTTTAATTTCTGAAGTACAAAAATAACATGCTTTGGGAATTGGTAAGATTTCCGATAAAACAGGGACACAACCAGCCTGTATCAGTTTATTAGTGAGTGCCACAAAGTCTTTTTTTATACTGTCAACTGAGTCCTTAAAAATGTTATTGGCTCCAGCATGTATGATAACCAATGGGTTAGGCCCAGTGTTGTTTAATATACTGGTGGACATCATGGCAATATCCATTACTTTAGCCCCTCTAAAGCTAGATAGAGTTCTAGAAGTTTTGTCTGGATTGCAAACTGCCCTGTCAAGATGTTTAATGACTGAATCTCCTAACACCACTATTTCTCTCTTAGTTGCAGGGTTTGTAGGTTTTAAGGTTGGGGGCAAATTGGAGGACATGTCTATTTCCATTCCTGGTTGAGTGTTAGTAGAGGTGGGGCGGCCATCTCAAATTCATGTGTCTCAATGGCTAAGACATCAAAGTTATTGTGCAGGGGGAGGTTAAATGTATTCACGTTTCTTCCTTTTTTTGACACCTGAGAGCTTTGTACTGTATACCACTCATCATTGGAAAGTAGAGTACCATCCTCATCTCTTGCCCTTTTTTTATTAACCACCTGGAAGATTGGGAGGGTTTCAGATGTTTCTTGGGTAGCTTCCATGGGGTTGCCAGCATTACTTGAGGGGGCTAGGGGCACTTCTGAGGGACAGGATTCAAGACTTATTGCAGCTTGGCCTGCTTTTAACCTTGAGGCCATTTGTTTCTGACTTGTTTCAAGCAGTTCCAATCTTTCATTAAATAAACTAACTTCTCGGAGAAGGTCCTCATTTTGCAGGCATTTGGGGCACTTCCATAATAAAAAACATTTTACAAGCTGTACATTTTACGCCAAGGTCACCTTCAAGGGTCATTACAGTCCATTATAAGCGGAGTACAGTGTAAACACAGGGACGACAGTATCGGGTTCTCGGAGACCCCCACGTACTATGTGCGGCAATATTTCTACAATGCTACCAACTCACAAGTTACTCTCTGCAGACGTGCGATTATGTTATCCCTTTCTGTTGTTCTTGCACTCCTGTTACCACACAGCACACGCGAACATGTGCGCATCTTCGCATGCTGCCACGCGATGCCCTGCCCGTGCTTGCCCTGCTCACAGTAGTGCTGACTTTATGTGCTGAACTGACGCAGAAGTATCCGTGGGGTCAGACGCTACCTCGGGCTGCTTACTAGTTAAAAATATGTATTTTAAGACAAATATTTCATACGGCACCACTCATGCGTGGATACAGTTCTTTCAGCTATTCTCTCCCCAGCAAAAGTAAAAAATAGGCTCCTAATCTTGGTCTGTAGTTCGTTTGGGAAAGCTGAAAGACTACAGTCAACTCTTCCTGCTTTCTGCAAGCAGTTTAAGCAGGGTTCCAAAATACAAAGGGTATAAAGTGACTAGAAGTTGCACCAAAGCACAGAATTTAGCAGTGTTTAGCAGCAGAACACACTGACAGTACAACTTAAAATTTAATTGGATAAGCCTCAATAATACTATACTAAGTTATGCAAAAATGTCCCAGTAATACATCACTACTCTCAATATTTAGAATAGTGGATGATCGCCCACCCACAACAAGGCTGTGTTTCACCCGAGGGAGTTGATGGCATCATAGAGGTCTCACTGATGTCATCAACTCCCGAGAGGGAAATAGCCTTGTTGTAGATGGGCAATCATCCACTGTTTTATGTAGTATATGGACAGCCTTTATTGTCCACGGAAACCAGTGGCCTTTTGAATGTTTACTTTTTTTTTTTTTTTTACTGGTGCCGTTCCCTGTCCCACTCGCTCTGGCTTCTCCTGCTTCCGCTTGCTCCGTCTTCTCACAGTCGGACCGTACTGGTCTGAGTAAACTCCTCCTTTTGGGTTTCTTCTTCTGTGGCCAAGCAGTTTAATTTTTAAATTAAAAAAAAGTAATTTTCTTTTCTGACAAACAGTCGTGTGCGGTTCTATGGGTGTCACTTAATGGACCGTCTACCATTCGGCGCTTGATAAATCGCGCTGCCATGTTTTCCTTTTTTGTTCTGGTGGGTCCTCAATGAATGAGCCAATCAGGTGAGAGAATGAGGCTAAAAAGCTATTGTACTATCGATGTGACGTCAGAACGATAGTACAACAGTTTTTTTGACCTTTGAACTGCCCTACAACATTTAGAAAGCCACTGGTTTCCGTGGACAATAAAGGCTATCCATATACTATAATACTGTCCTGAAAGGTGATAATACTATTGCTTTTATTGATAATACTACAGTTCAAAGGTCACCTACAACTGTAGTATTATCAATGGATCCATATTCTACAAGAATAACAGAAAGGTAAGCATTTTACAAGGCAATAATACCATCTTGTGGTTTTGGGGACTTTAGGACCTCTCGAGCTTCGCTCTCAAGGTTCCATGACCCTAAAACCTCTCGATGGTATTACTGCCTTGTAATACACACTTGTTGATCTATTATTCTATTTGTTCCTGCAGTAATGTGAAACACCAGTGTGGGCCCAGCTTACAGTATACACTCGACATAGCCACGTATTATAGCCATGCTACTGCAATAACATGAAACACTGGTGTGGGCCCAGCTTACTGTATTCAATTTAGCCACATATTACAGCAATGTTACTGCAGTAATATGAAACACTGGTGTGGGCCCAGCTTACTATGTTCGGTTTAGCCACCCATTACAGCACTGTTACTGCAGTAACGTGAAACAGTGGTGTGGGCCCAGCTTACTGTATACACTCAGTTTAGTCACATATTACTGCAATATTACTGCAGTACTATGAAACAGTGGTGTGGCCCAAGCTACAGTATGCACACAATTTAGTTATGTATTATAGCAATGTTACTGCAGTAATGTGAAACAATAGTGTGGGCCCAGCTTATTGTATACACCACTAAGGGTATGCAAATACCTTATCCTGCATATTTGGCTGCATATTTTATTAGGGCCCCAAATATTCAGGTATTTGGCATTCGTTGTTTGGGCTATTTAAAAAATGAAAAGAAACAGCCTTCCACCCTCCTTCCTAGCTCAGATCCTTTAAAATATGCAAGCCTCTGATCCCCCCACCCTCAGTTAGAACCCCAATCCCACACTCCTCACCCCCCCAGTACCCACATTTTGATAATAATATGCATTTTGTAATCAAAATAAACTCCAACGATGGGCACCCAACACAACCAGCACGGCCCACCTCCATGGCCAGCTGCTGACTTTCTGCATTTTGCAGTGCACTACAACAAGTATGGAATGTCACTCTGGGTTAGTTACTGGGTGAGGGTGTATGGGGGCTGAAATCCATGGTAAACCTTTTATGACTAGGAATATGGAAGACAATACAAAACTGGGGTGCAGTGGATGCAGACGAGCACCCCCTGTAATGCAGTCCTGGCTTGTTGCTCTGGCTTTATCTTTGTGGAACTCATTGTTCCTGGGATGAGTGCCATGACACCATGAGCAGCCAAGAATACAGGAGGGAAAGAGGGAACTTCAGTCAAGGGCCACAACTGCATTAGACTCGAGGGACTCAGCCACAGCACCATGCGTAATTAGCAAGGTCTGCACAGCCATGAGAACTGCTGCAGGGAAAGCACGTGGAAGCTCAGATGCCTAACACCCAGTGTCACGTGTATTGTCCTGCCTATATCCATGGACTGAGTTTAAGAGTATTGTGGGTCCTAAACCAGTGCTCATTCGGATGCCTTCTGAATAGGAATCCTCCTGAAATGAAATTGCTGTCATGATCTGAACCGCTTTGGGATAACCCAACAATTTTAGTTGCCTGCCTGTGTGTTCAATAAATGTATTCTATTGTTTGGACCCAGTGTGTGCTCTACTTCACTACCACTAGACTTGTGATTGTGCTACAGTTATTTTTCTCGGGGCACATCACCCCTGTGTCCAGGGTGCAAACGAGAGCTGCCTGAGAGGAGGTGATGCATGCCAGAGGGAGAGAGATCCAGATAGTCAGCACCAAACCCAGGGCCATCCTCCTAAAGGACTAAAAGTAAAGCCACAAGATTTTTCTACAGCTCCGCCACACCTGGTGGCTGCTGGGTACATACTGATGACAGAAATGAAATTCAATTGATTAATTTGACCAGGCTCAAAGACCCTTGAGATACACATCTCATTTACAGAGGGGTCTGGGCATGATGGCAGCAGTGAGTTGCAGTCACTAGACATTAAAGTTCACGGCAAAAAAAAACAAAAAAAAAACATTAAATCATGTGTTAGGGTTCAAGATTCAAGCCACAAAAGTAAGGAAATGCAATGTCAGGGATAAAAGTCCAGTGGAGCCTTGATGAATTTGTGGCCTGGCATTCCTCAGGGTTTGAGAGATCCCGAGACACAGTGCTGGTTTTGCCCTAACTTGAGCACAGTCTGGTCCAAAAATATAGACCAATGCTTGCAGACAGGGTGCCAAACTCAGGACATCAATGCTGCATCACATGATCGTTCAAACCCCAAGGAATGCCAAACCAGAGGTTTACAACAGCTCGGGGGGCCTTTTAACATAATGTTGCATTTCCTTACTTTTGTGACTGTAAACTTCAACCCTAACTGATGCTTTAAGCAAGTTTTGTCAGTTGACCCTAACAAAGAAAACGGCCATCAGTGTATCACCAGCCCACAGCTGGCTATGTTGAGGCTGAAGAGTCCTGCACCCAATAGCTATTCCCAGGTCATGGCAACTCCAAGAATGACTGTTTGACCCCTGGTACACTGTCTGCTCCATCCATTTGAGCATAGCCTAGTGACATCCCAGTCCCATCCATCACTTCCCCCCACTGTCAAGGTTGACAGGAATCCACACGGGGCAGGACTCAAGAGTGCTGGTGCTGACATTCCGGTTGACCAGTGCTCTTTGTATTTTTATTATTATTTACCTTCCCCCATGCCCGTGGACCCTCCCCCATCCCATCAGTGATGTAGCCTCATGGTAGCCTCGCACACTGCCGCACGCTCTGAGCACGCACCACTCCTTACAGAGAAGCAAGCTCTCTGGACATTTGCTGGGGGCTTCTGCAGCACTGGCTGTTGGGTGTCTTCTTTCCCGAGCTGGCTTGTGCTGCAGCTGGCAGCACTCTCTAGCCCAGGATGGCACTGATCCAGCTCCCCAGACACGCTACAGAACCCAGGTAACTGGCATGGAAGCACATCTCACTTCCACTTGGTCATCAGGTGCACCCCTCAACTGAAGTTTTTGGGAAGCCAACATACTTCCCAGCTCCTGAATTCTACAAGTCAGTACTGTAACAAAGGAAGGTGTCCAAGCCTATTTCAAAGGCAGCATCTGTTTTGGTGAAGCCTCATCAGCCCGAAGTGCACAAGGATTTGCATACTCCCAAGATGCCCTGCTCTGGGACTGAAGCTAGACAGCATGTATATGCTTTGAAGATATACTTGACAAAACAAATAATTTGAAAGAGAATATAAAATGCCACTTGTAGTCCTTCTTTTAGAAAAATCCACTATTTTTCATGTCCATTAGTTGGCATTTATCAGCTGAACAAGACTGGTACTATTAGAATCAGTGGCGGAGCTAGAGGGGAGGCTGGAGGGTGGTGGTTGCCCCTCCTGGCTGCCCAATGTGAGTAGTGGTGCCCCACCACCATCTTTATTCAATGTTTAGTGCCCATTGTGGAGCCCATGATTGACTGAATGGCCCACCGGCTCCCAAATGCTCCTAAACCTGGCTCCGCCACTGGTTAGAATTATTGCAATTATAAACAGCTGTGTTTTGTTAGTGAGATACTGGTCTTTCCTGATATTCTGAATCCTCAGCCTGTGTCATGGTGGAGCCCGACTCTAATGACGGAGGGATCCTGCTGGCTGATGCCCTACATGAGGTTTAGAATGCAGATTCCCCTGCGTTGAGAAATAAAACTTTTGAGTGCTTGTCTTCAGAAATGAAATGCATTAAGAGCAATCTTTCTGACACCTGCTTTACTTAACTCCATATCAAGTAGCATCTCCTAGTTTTCAAGGCAAGTAACAGACTCATAAGACATGAAATTAGCCAGGTAATCAATAGGGATATGTCAGCATGGAAGAGATTCAATGAGAGCTGACAGTAAGCACTGGGGAAGGGGGAGGGGGGGCACAAGAGCATTCATGCAAGTAAAAATGAGAGAACAAGAACCAGACAGAACTATCAAATGCACATCAGCTCACAAGGTCCCAGGCCCCAATGCACTGCATACAGAATGACTTGAATAATAAGGACTAAAAGTGTCAACTGACAAGTGCCAATTTTGCCAGGTCTCAGTAACATGCATGGGGCACATTGTCACTTCAGAGAAAGAGTTGAGACTGATATAGCAAAGGTCAAGGCACTTGCTACCTGGCCTCATCCTCACAATATGAAGACCTTGTAGTTCTACTGCCACTACTACTGGAGAGTTGTTCTGGATTTCTTCCACGTGGTCAGGCAACTGACTAACCTTAGCCAATGGTATCCTCCAACCCACCGCAGAACGCAGTTAAATGGACAAGGCGTGCCTAAGAAAGATTACTACTGTGTGAAAGAACCTTTTTGGAGTATGATGGGACCAGAACTGCAAGATAGCCTTCAGGGAGATAATCAGAAGACCCATTGAAGCCTAGGTGTTGTCCTTTGTCAATCCAACCAAACCCTGTTTTCTCCACACTACCACCAGTATGACTGGATTGGGTGCAGTGCTGTACCGGAAGCACCCTGAAGGTTTGAGACCAGTTGCTTTGTGAGTCAGTGCCACACACCACATGATGATAATTACCAGCTGCAAAAGAAAGATACACTTCTTAGCACTAAAATGGGCAGTCATTGACCATTTCCAAGATTATTTTTATGGGGTAAAGTTAACTGTGAGGACTGATGCATCAGGACTCAGATGGCTGTCAGCAGTCTGCACCTACAAATATAGCCTTCAGTATCACTGGGGCCTGAATAACACTGATGCTTACGCCATGTCCCACAGACCTCACCCTTCTAAAGAGAACAAATGGATTTGTGTGCCCCCAGCTACAGTGAGAGCCATCTACTCAAAGTTTGTGCCAGAAGAGACAGTAAAAGAAAGCCAGCGACGGCTGGGCTACTAACTCAATGGAAGCCTCTTTAGAATCTATCTCCCGGGCTTACCTTATTAATGGTTTGGATCTCACCTTGTTACCTCAGGCTAGCCATGCAGGACTGAAGCTGGCTCAGAGAAAGAATCCCAGGCAGCAAAGATAACAGTAGCACTGGCACTGATCAGGTACCCAATGACCACCCAGATGTTCCACTTCTGCTTCTTGACTGGAGTAAACTGGCTTGAACTTCTTACCTGCACCCTTCTGGAGCAAACACCATTCCCACGCAAACAACTGGTCCTTCCGGAGAAGTACCAGAAAGTTGCCCTCACAGCCCTACATGATGACCTCGGGTTCAATTGCAGCCTAGACCTGGTGTTACCCCAATGCACGATAAATGATGTTCAGAAGCACTGTGGAAACTGTGTCCAGTTATTCAGTGAAATACTTTCCCCTCAGATAACAGCCCTACTTGTAAATACCAAAACCAGTGCAGTGTAGGAGCTGGTATGAATTAATTTTTGTGTCCTTGAGCCATACAGTAAGAAGTTGAGCCAAATCATTGTTACCACAGACCTGTACACTAGGTACACCCAGCTCTACCCAGCAAGAGACCAGAAGGCAAACACAATTGTTCAGATACTCAGGCAGTTCATCAACAGATATGGAAAGCCCCAGAGTATCCATTTGGTACAAGGACAGGGTTTTTAGAGCTGACTTGTGAAAAGGTTTCTAACATTTTATGGGATCAAACAGTCTAGGACAACACCATGCCATCCTAAGGGGATGTACAGATGAAAAGTTTCAGTAGGGCACTGCTGGACATGTTGAGCACCCTGGATCAGCACTGAACTGCAGATGGAGACAGAACATCAGCTCTTTGTTCCACACATGCAACTATACAAGCAAAAGTTCAATTTTCTCTGCTTGCCTACTGCTGTTTGGAAGGGAGGCTCACTATTCAACAGAACTTGCTTTTGCAGTCTTCATAGGTGGGGTGTCAACGGAGACTTATGTGGAGTACACCAAATGCCTCAGACATCAACTGCAAGAGGCCAACTACCTGGCCACTGAGGCAGTCAGTAAAGTCAATGTAGCAAACAAAAGACGGTGTGACCAGAAAGTGTGCCACCAGGTATTTCAACTGGGGGACAGAGTTCCTCATAGAAACCTTGACCTCCAGGGCAAGGAAAAGATTACCGACTGCTGGAGTACAGAGCAGGAGTTGATCTTGACTCCCTACCAGCATCTTCACTGCTAGTGCTACACCAGTGCTCCTGAGTCACTGGCCCCAAGACTTTGCAGTGGGATGGATCTGGGAAAGGAACAATACTACTGAGTGTGGCTGCAGAACTTGCCAACCCTAGAGCTGGAAGGGAGGTCAGGAGAAAAACAGCAACTTGGTGCATAAGCATCATTTCTTTAGGGGACATGCACGCCAATGTACAAAATTAAGTCAGCACTCTGATTACAGATTGGGTATTACACCTCCCACCCACCCACCCCACTGTAACACTAGTCCTGGCCACAGGGCCAGCAGTGGGATTGGGACACAAAAAAATAAGAACCTGATGGGCATTAAGGATGGCAGAAGAAGTTGCACAAAAGCAGAACTACAGCATACAACAACTGTAAACAAATATAGATGCAGCTATACAATCAGAAGCCCTCTAACCCTACAGGGACTGCTGGGTATTGGTTACAGGTTCTACAGCTGTCATGTCCAAAATTCTAGACCATAGATGAGCTCAGATTTTGCAGAGCCTGGCCATGCAAACCAGATGCATGGTAGCTGTTATCCAATCAAGTGCTGAGTTTTACAGACTACAAAAGACATTGCTGAAGAGAGATCTGGGTTCAAGACAAGACCAGTCTGACAGCCAGGAGTCTATGTGTGTGAAAGACTCGAAGAGACTGCAGCTACCAAGGCTCCATGGACTGGTAGTCTGAAAGGTGCACCCACTGTAGAGACTGAACTTTGTGATTTCTTGAAATTAGACTGAGTGTACCTTCTAAGAAGCACAGCAAAGAAGGGCTTTTTGTAACAGAGCAAGTACTGTTTCAGAGCTCTTCCCATTCAGGAATCTTCCAATGCAGTAGGTCCAGAGGTGTGGGGCCACTGCCTGAGACAAACAACAGGTTCCAGCCAGAGCCCTAGAAAAGGACATGTAAGGGTACCTGTGGTCTTACCTCTGTTTTCAGTTGCTGTGGTAAGCCAGTGCCAGCCAGTGTTACAGCCAGACGGCTGGTGTCTGAAGTCCCTTGGTATAGCCTTGCCATGCAGGGGGACAGGACCAATGCAGTACTACTGTATTCCCTGAAAAGTGTGACCAGAACAACGGAAGGTACGAGAGGTGAAGCCAACTGCAGATCATCAAGGAGCCCAGTAGAGAGGCCCGACTGAGTCAGAGCACCTGAATCCTGATCCAGCTCAGTGAAGGGAGGTGATCCAGATTGGTGAGACAGAGATGCAGCCCAGCACAGAGGTGCAATGCTCTTCACTGCCAATGCAATCAAGCTACATAGAGGGAAACCAGCCCTCAGAGGTCAACAGCATCATGAGTATATTCTGGGGTTTGGCCCTGCAACAGCATATATAGTTAGACAGCTAGGGACTTAGTAGATGCCCTGGGCAGGATTGCACCAGTGTACTGTATCTGATAGGCACAGGCAGAAGACCTACAGAAGCTATTGAGCCCATTCCACTGGGATTACAAATAGAACCCTCTTTCTTTTATTCAAATGTACTGACTTTTGAGTGTACAACAATTATTGCTACATGCTAACAGGCCCCAACTTCCCACTAGCCACTGTCTTCACAGAAAGTTACCTGCTGCAACCAGTGGAGAGCTCTCGCAGAAGCCCTTTGGGGCAAAAACCAGGTGCATTTGCTTGTGAGAAGGTAACAGGACTTATGCGGGGATGGAAGGCCTATGGGCTTGCTAAAGTGATATCATTATACTAACTGCACAGAGTACAAGTCCCCCGATTCTATTTTTTCCTGTTACCCTTGTTCTTTCCCTTCCTTCCTTACTGTATAAATTTCTGTTTCATTGCATTTGACACTGGGCATAACTGCAATTTCTTTTCAGAGTGACAATAATTGTTTTGGGGTTGTATTACTATGTAGGAGAGGGGAACTGTATTGCTTCCTGAGGGCTAGTAAATACAGTATCAAGCTGCTCCATTCCTACCCCAGGTGGAGGCACCATGCTGTTTCATAAGCATACTTATGTAATCCCCAAGTGGCGCTATCCCAAGGGCTACTACCCCTGCCTGCTTGGCTACTGACAGGTTGAGGGGCCTAGGTTCTATGAGAGGTGCCTCCACCCCGAGGTCAGAGTTAGTAGTGGTTAAACTAGCTCGGGTACAGCCCTCTGGGACACTGTGACCCCCCTTTGTTCCCACTAGTGGCCCACACAATACACAGGAGTTACCTTCCCAATATCCCACATATGAACATTTTTCACACATATAGATACCACTTACCCTCGAGACTGATTCTGCAGCACATCTCTGAGGACCCCCTGTAAAATAAGGTTAAACAACATACACAGCAAAATGCAATACCACAGACAGTATATACTATAATAACAACAAATCTGATTTATTTAGGGGACAGTAACACGGGAAGGGGCAATCAGGTTGATTAGTTTTGGCAAAGATCAAATCGCAGTACTGTGCACATATATATAGGGTCCAAAATGTCACTCTCTGGGTACCCAGGATGGGGGGGTTAGCCAGGTCCGTTGCCCGGGGTTGGCCAGCAAGTGCAGATGGATGGGGGCCTGTAGGAAGAAAATATATGCACAACACCCAATTGTAATCCGGAACCGGATGGCTCAGTCCATGACGAAGTGAAACAACAATAATTAGTTGACACACTTGTAATTGATAACAGGCTGCAGAGGAATACCCTGATTTGTACTCACAATACCCAAGCTGAGAACCGGATGGTGGATGTTCTCCTGGATTGCCAGAAACAACAGGGCATGGAGACAAGGTCCTTGTGGCTGAACCCCACGGCAGTTGATAGCAAACGGATTTAGTCCGAGACAAGCTGGGGTTTGCTTCCAGCTTCAACACACAGCACACAGTACAGGGGGGAGGAAATAGTGATTCCCCACAAGCACTACGCACATTCATATGTAAAAGGAAAGTACTATACCAGGCAGGCTGCTCCTCGATCCTGATTGCACTTACTGCAAAATACCCGGGAGCACGCACAGCAGCTTCAGTTCCCAACAGACCGAGCGCGATTAAGCAATATCTCCAGTCTTATACAGGGTGAGCCTGGTTTCCACTCTGCAGACTTCCTTCTTTCTCCTCACAACCTGGATTCAGTCCGAACTGGCACTTACAATGGCTGCAGGCCGAACCTCAGGGCCTCACACGCGCTTCCTGCATGAAACTATACACCGCAGAAGCACAGAGCTCCTTCCCTCTTCACTGTCACAAGTCATCTGAGCTTTCCAGTAATAGAGCAGGGCATTTCCTTTGAGTTCCTCCCAGTTCAGTTGGCTGGTTCGGCTGTCACTCACAATAGAGTTCCCTCTGTTGGTGCAAAAAGGCGGCAAGGTCCAAACTACATTTCCCAGAGGCACTGGCCATACAGTACATAGGTGGCTGGCTCCACAATAAGAGTCCATGTTCTGATTTGCCAGCAGCAGGCTCCATTTTAAAGGTCCCCCCACACTGATTGGTCCAGTTCAGCAGTTCAAAACCAGAATGGAGGGCTAGGCAAAAACAGTTCAGACTGCAAAGAAAAGCAGGTTAGACAAACTGTATTTTCATTATTACTCTAAACAATTCCTGGCAGATTGTTACACCTTTCGAAAAGTTCCCTCTACGCCTTGTGTGTAGAAATGGAGCGAGTTGACAGCAGCCTGGGCGGGACTCGGGCATTGAAACACACAATCCCCCTTCTAAATTAATTATGTCTGCAAAGCAGACAGCTCTTAAAGAGAAAGTACGTGGAGGCTCAAATAGCACTCACTTTTAGCCACATTTAAACAGCTTAGATGCCGAACACCTCCAGGCTTGGAGCATTCCTGCAAGCTCCTGGAAGACTTCTGGGAACCCCGATTTGCAGGGGGGTTACACTTAGGTTATCCACAACCAACAGAAACCAGACTGGCCCCCTCTGAGGGCTATAGAAAAAAAAGAAGTGGGACCCCTGACGGCCCCGGGCTTACCTCCATAGTGCTTCAAGTATGGTGGAAAATCAATAAAATAGTGTAGCAAAACTGAGATGTGTTAGCACGGGAGAGATTCAGTGATAAAGGGCAGTGGGCAAAGGGTTGAGGGGCTATGGAAGGGCATGAGTGAGTTACAAGGAGGCAGCATGAGAGAAAGAGACTGAATGAACTGTAGAATTTCCAACTAGTTCCACTATAGTCTTTCACAAGCAGACAGGGCCTGACACGGCTGTCTCAACACTATTGCCCTGGTGCCAGCTTCATTAACCCCTGAAGAATTCATCAAAAAAGCAGCGGGATGGGTGAAAGACGCTGCTCAGCTAGCTCTCCTGTGTTTTTCTTGTAATTAGGAACAAGAGATCATGCTTCTCTTCATGGGAAATGTTATCTCAAGATTTTTTCCACCTCTTGTGCAGAAGAGAAAAGTGTTTGGAATGGCAGTTTTCTTTCCAACGCCAAGGTAGGAATTCAAGGAGGAGTTATTTTTAAATTAGCTTTCCTGGAAACAGGCACAGTTATTTTCTGTTTAATCCCATCATCTCAGCAATATCAAAGAAAAACAAACACTAATTTGCGTGCAGTTGAGCTATTTTCATAGCGCTTCTGTGCACTTGGGTACGACTGGACTCTAGATACTGTGAAGCAGAAAAAAAGACAAATATTACACACACACACACACACACACACACACACACACAGTTTTCTCTCTTTGTTGTAACTTTGTGTGATTGATTTTATTTAAATTATTCCTCAAAAGAAAACAGCAGACTCCTGGCACTGGAGACTTGTCCCTCCTACTATATACACAGACCAAGAATAGTAGAAGTTTCCCCACAGCACTTCAGCAAAGCCAAGCCTAGGGTCAGAAGGGCATGGGTGGTTTCCTGAACCACCGCAATGCCAGAACCCACAAATGGGGTAAAATCCATAACCACTGGAATGCTGAATTGCATGAAAATTCAATGCTGGCTCCTACAATCAAGCCATTCCAAATTTTACCTCTTGTGCAGGTTCCAGCATTTTTGGCACTTTCAGGGTTCTGGAAATGAATAAGTCCTGACAGAAGGCTGTGGTCGTTTTTAAGAACGCCTGAACTGCCAGAATGTGGAACTCACACAAGTGGTAAAATCCAGAACCTTTTGAATACAGGAACCCACATAAAATGTGCACTCATTTTGTCGGTTCTGGATTTTACCACTTGTGTGGGTTGCTGCATTGTGGTAATTCCAGAAATAACCAAGTCCCAGGTTCGAGCATGATTCTGTTTTATTTTCAAACAGCTCAGTGTGTCTCCAGGGCATTACTGCCCCTCTGTGCTAAGTCACATGCTGTACTGTATACAGGGATGGTTTAATGTGGACTGAGGCATTCATGTTGGCAAGGCTGTGTTACTGTTCCTCAGTAATTAGTAGATCCGCCACAGGGCTAGAAGGTTGTGGGTTCTACATATAATGAATATTTTGTTACAAATATAGCTCAGCAGTGACAATAACAGAAAAGTACACTGTATATCTCCACTGATCTTTAAAGTCTGTGTGCACTGATTCAACTAAAGTCTGCGTGCACTGATTCAACCAAAGTCTATGTGCCCTGATTCAACCAAAATATGTGTGCCCTGATTCAACCAAAGTCTATGTGCACTGATTCAACCAAAGTCTGTGTGCCCTGATCCAACAAAAGTCTGTGTGCCCTGATTCAACTAAAGTCTGTGTGCCCTGATTCAACCAAAATATGTGTGCACTGATTCAACTAACGTCTGTGTGCCCCGATTCAACTAAAGTCTGTGTGCACTGATTCAACCAAAGTCTGTGTGCACTGATTCAACTAAAGTCTGTGTGCACTTATTCAACTGAAGTCTGTGTGCACCGATTCACCCAAAGTCTATGTGCACTGATTCAACCGAAGTCTGTGTGCACTGATTCAACTGAAGTCTGTGTGCCCTGATTCAACTAAAGTCTATGTGTCCTGATTCGAATAAAGTCTGTGTGCCCTGATTCAACTAAAGTCTGTATGCACTGATTCACCCAAAGTCTGTGTGCACTGATTCAACTAAAGTCTGTGTGCACTGATTCAACCAGTCTGTGTGCACTGATTCAACAAAAGTCTGTGTGCACTGATTCAACAAAAGTCTGTGTGCCCTGATTCAACTAAAGTCTGTGTGCCCTGATTCAACCAAAATATGTGTGCACTGATTCAACTAAAGTCTGTGTGCACTGATTCAACTAAAGTCTGTGTGCACTGATTCAACCAAAGTCTGTGTGCACTGATTCAACCAAAGTCTGTGTGCACTGATTCAACTAAAGTCTGTGTGCACTTATTCAACCGAAGTCTGTGTGCACTGATTCAACTGAAGTCTGTGTGCCCTGATTCAACTAAAGTCTATGTGTCCTGATTCAAATAAAGTCTGTGTGCCCTGATTCAACTAAAGTCTGTATGCACTGATTCACCCAAAGTCTGTGTGCACTGATTCAACTAAAGTCTGTGTGCACTGATTCAACCAAAGTCTGTGTGCACTGATTCAACTAAGGTCTATATGCTCTGATTCAAATAAAGTCTCTTTGCCCTGATTCAACTTCAGTCATTGTGCCCCAATTTACCTTGCCTAATTGCAGTGATCAGTAAATTAGATGAGCTAAGAGGTGCATCGAAGAACACAAGGTCAACTGGGAACTGTTTCTTTACCGAAGCTAAAAGCCAGTTGCCAAAATCAGTGTAGAGAGTGCCCAGCCATGTAAAAAGACACTGCAGCCATCAAACTTGCACTCAGGACCCTGCACTCTCCTGGGGGATATCTAAGTCAAGTGCCACCATACCAGTTACCAACTTCCCCAGTGGCAGCACCTCCAGGGTCACCTGGAAATGTGTCGCCTCAAGGGAAGGCACTGCTTGGCAACTGAGCCACTGACTTTTACAATACCGTACACAGTACCGTAAGCCCAAAGGACAGACCCACTAAGACTTTTGTAATGCTTATTGTGCCAGGGCCTAGACCATCCTTGTGAGCAGGGATTACATTAGTTTATCATGTAGGAAAACACAGGGATTCTAAGTGGTAAGATGATGGATGTCCCTCTTAATGTAGGGCAGCAGAATGGTATGAATAAACACAGTCACTATACTTTGAAAAAATCCTTTTAATTATTTCGCTATAAAAAAAAAAACAGGAAAACAATTCAGTTGTAAACTACTGTAACTTCAGTCAGAGTCCCCACACATATTATTTTTAATGATAACAATGGTAACAGACCAGCCTGGTAGTGGACTCGAGAACCACTTGCCATGTAAGCAGTACGTGTTTTGTGTCCTGAGCCCAGAACACTGCTATGGGTTGGCCACAGATTTAAGTCTTACAGGGCGCTCTCCTCTGGGTGGAGTGGCTGGGATGCAACACTGCAAACTTGCCTCCTTGGTGCTGTTGAGGGCAAAGTGCAGCCAGAAAACAGGAGGCAACGGTTAGAGGTTGAGGGTGGGTGGGTAACTAATTACCCTCCCCTAGGAAGGGGGAGACTGAAGGGGGGAAAAAAGTCAGAAAAGGGGCAGGCCTCCATAAGATCATGTCTCTATGCTAAAACTCCAACTTAGGACTGACTGAGACACCTGGCCTCCCTGCTCCTCTTGCTTCACAGGATTTTTCATTTCTCCTCAAGCAGTGTGAGGGGTGGGGGTGGGGGGATAATCTCCAGAGAGACCAGAGGAGTCCTGAGCGAACTAAGGTTATGGGAAAATAAAACGTGAAATAACAGTCGCAGCACTAACCTAGCCTGCTGCTTTAAATACCAATAATCTGAAACACTATTATCCTTCTAAGAACAAGTTTAAAAAAAAATATATATATACACATCACTTTCCATAACACAATCTGACACTTTTGTTGCTTCAAGGAAAGAAAAAAAAAAAACTGTGTCTTGGATTACTTCTTTAGTGATGGAAAGCTGCAGTGCTGCAGGCCCTGCAGAACGGATACAAGGCTTGCTAAAGCTTGTGGCATTTACAGACAGCATGCAGTCACACAAAAACGAGCATTCGCACCACATCTCATCAGGTCCAGCCACAGCTCCCATGACTCTGTGGTAACACAGGCAAAATGTGAAATAAAGACACACATCAGAGGGGAGGGAGTCCCCTCTGCTCTCACCAAAGTAATATTAATGACAAGCTGAAAAGAACTCAACTAGCTTCTTTATTGGTAATACAGTGTAACATTTTGCAGAGTGTGAAGGAATAGTTACACTTAGAAAATGGGAAAAATCCATTCTGCAATTCGACTGGCTGAGCCACTCGTTTAGGTGGGTATCTATCAGACAACAATGCCCACCTAAAACCAGTGCCAGTACCAGCCCCAGTTCCCCTTCACCCACTCAGCTAGCCTTGTGCCCATCCTGCTTTCCCACTTGCCGAACGTACCCCACTGAATTTGAAATTGCCGCCATTTTTTCTGCCACTTAGCGAAAGATACTGGTCCCCATAGTTCAGTGCCTGTTGCCTAATGAAACACAACATTCTCTGGGCTCATTTCTCTGTACATTATTTTTTTTTTCTGTAAGTACAGTCTTGTTCCATGCCCTGAAATCATCAATAGCCTCCTTCTCCAACACGAACAGACAACCACGGTCTCGATCTTCCTATCTCTAGGTGGCAGCCTGCTTGCTCCCAAAAATATTTTGCTTCACATGTTCCTGCTGGCAACACATTTATTAAGTGGCTCAAGTTCTAAACCTCTCCATTATACTGTCTCACCCTCCCTCCCAATTGCAGCTAAGTTTTAAGTTTTTCTTGCCATTTCCACCCCCCCTCCTGTGGTTCAGACCCCTGCCCCCAACCTGACTTCAAAAGCTTGCCATTCCCCAGGACGTTCCCACCCTCTCTCTCTCTCTCTCTCTCTCAAGCAGCTTGGACACCCGCCCCCAACCAGACTTCATGTGCCACTGCCAGAAACAGCGAGACGCTACAAAAACAAACATTTAAATACATTAATTCATTAAACAAAACCAAGTTCCTTAACAGCAGATGGTTGAAGATGCTCCTGATGTCCCGATATGCATGGCTGATGATGCCGGCTCCTCACCTCCCCATCACTTCTGCTCAAGAATGACCTAAAGGTTGAATGTCCTGTACCACAAAAATTTAATACACACACCCAAGAAATGCTGCAAACGGAATCTCACAAAGAAAATAAAATGTGTGTGTGTGGGGGATAATCATGACAACCAACCACAAACACCTCAACAAAGGAAGTCCTTAGATAAAAAAAAAAAAGGGCAGGCGGAGGAACTATTGTTTTGTAAAATAAACAAAATAGTAAAGATGTTGAAAGCTTTAACATGCAAATTATATTTCTTTAAGTATATAAAATACAGAGGCCCATTTTCTAAGTGGAACAATACCCTCCAGGGTGGGCAGAATGGGCAATACCAGACCTTCCAGAGGCTATAAGGCCCTTTGCCTGCGGCGTCAGGCCTCATTACGCCCTTGGGCGGTCCGGTATTGGCCAATACTGCCATCCTGTCAGGTATTATCGCTTGCTTGAAAGTGAAAGGGAAAGGGAAAGGGGAAATTGCTTAACCAGAAAAGGCACACTAAGCAAGAGCTTGTTTCCAGGTGCAACCTGGGAGCACAAGAAAGTTAAGTGACTTGCTCAGGGTCACCCAGTATGCAAGTGGGGGCTGATGGGATTCAAACCCAGGTCTACAGGTTTGCAGCTCAGTGTCCTTAACCTCTACGCTACATATAGTTAGTCCGGGTACAGCACCACCAGTGTCTACAAGGTCCATCCACAGTGCTGTGCAGTCATCTCAATGTTTACAGAGCTGGATAGGGGCGGGGGGGGGGAGGACATCTCTCCAAGGGTTTACGGTTGATTCAGCCTTCATTTGCATTCATTACACAGGCTCTCAGATTGAGAACTCTCTCAACTGTGTAAGTATTGCCCATCTTGTTGGTGTTATGGGCATGAAGTGGTTGGCCATGGTGTAAAAGGAACCAAACCAAGAGATCTCCTAATGCATGTCACTTGTGATGTTGGGGGTATAACTGAGTGCAGGTGAGAGGCCATACTAGTACATTAACCAACTGGTGCCAATGTGATCTGTCTGTACAGAAATATTCTGTCCAAGTGCAGTCGCAGCACTGTAGTAAACTAAGCAGTGAATAGTAAAGCAGGGACTGCCTGTGAAGTCAGACAACTGAAGCATAAGCAGTTTCAACCAGCATGACAAGGGTCCTTCGCACACAAAAAAGGTGCACACAAGCCTCTGTTTTTTTTATTCTGCTGTGTATCAGTAAACAAGGACATTCTCCCCAAAGCACTGCAAACCCTTGCACAGGAGTTCAAAATATTAATAGTTTTCAGTGTGTGTGTGTGCTCGTGTGAACGGTGCCAGTTAGACTAAAAGCAGTATCATTAACACTCCCCTTTTTAAGATAGATTACTTCATTATATTCTGTTTTATGCACCTATTTACCTACTGGCAGAATAGTTAGAGCTAGTATACTGCCTGACATTGATATTAACTTTTCAGTGTAGTCCCCATCACTTCTTATATCTGAAGTATTTTTCTTCTCACTTTTGCTAATTACATTTTCTTCCTGACAACATTTGGTGTGATGTGTGAACAGTACTCTGCCTGAAAGCTAAAACAGCTAGAGCTATTCCTCCTCCTCCTCACAATTGGTCTGCCCTATAACCTCACTAACTGTGACATCACAACTGACCTAGAAGAGCCAGTCACCTGCAGACAGGTCAGTCGCTTCTGGTGTCACAATAAGTACGGTCACAATACTGATGAGGTACAGTATGAAGAGGATTGCAACATGATATGTCAGTCTCCATGTACCAGGTAGAAAACAGAAAAAGAGTTCAATAGAAAGTGGCAGCCTTCTACTTTTAATAAATAATTTTCTGCCTATTAGTTTTGGAGACACTAGCTCTTTAAAGATGCCAATTCATTTCCATGGAGAAAGTGTTAGTCTGCCTTTTTTCTTATGGAACCTGCCACTGTCTGTGAGCAGAAGGATAAGCCTATCTATCTATCTATCTTACAATGTGTACAGTATCTATTTATCTATCTGTCTATCTATCTATCTACCAATCTGTCTGTCTGTCTGTCTATCTATCCATCTACCAATCTGTGTCCCCTTCTCCACAGAAAAACTGCAATGTGAACAGCCCATTTATACCTACAAATTAATCAATTATGTCATTATCAAAGTTTAATTCCCTACTAAGTCAAAAAATAACTTTCCTAATTTGTCTGCAGCAACCCCAAAGCTAGACCTTTCATTAAAAAGGCTTTCACAAGTGGCACAACATGTCGGGTTAAATCTCCTCTCCCCAACACAGTTTGAAACCAAGAGATTGCAATAAAGAAAAGATTTCAAATTCCAGCCCCCCTCCCTCACACACACAGGATATATTTCTGTGCTTCTGGCACCTTCATGATGACGGCATGGGTCCTATTGAACCCTCCAAGGCAGCAGTTCAAAACACAGCATAACATTTACTATACCCCCTACTTATTGAATACGTTTTACCCAAATGTGTTAAATTATATATTATACATTTGTTCTCAGTTTCCTAAAATTCCTCACTACAACTACTACTACAGTGCATGTTACAAACCAGTTCCTTGAAATCCTACATAAGATACCATATTTAGAAAAATACAGGCAGCAAGAAATAAGACAGAAGGGCCACTTGATGGACAGGCGGGTAGCGCTACGCAGTGCCATGCTGGCGACCTGAGTCAGAAGTGAGCTTGGGAAGCTGGGTAGGTGGCTCGGTGGCTGCAAAGGTGCTGCCACTCAGCAGCACTCGCCGCCTGGGGTTGGAATGACGTCAAGTTCCATCGCACTGGTGGTCCCGGTGGTGGGCCAGGGAGCTTGCTCCTCTGCAGGAGGACACCAGTGCATGTCGAGGCCTGCAGAGGCTGTGCTCAGTGTCAGGGGAGGTGTGTGGGGACAGAAAATGGAAAACATGACTGGTGCAGGCTTTGTGAAGTCCTGTCTGCTTGACCCCTGCCCTCCCCATCACCAGGACAGCATGCCAATCTGGATCTGTGTTCCGTGTGGGGGGGGGAATGGATCTCCCCCTACTGACCCCACCACGGGGGGGGGGGTAATCCATGGGGGATACCCCAGAAGGCAGATCTGGGGGAGAGACAGGTGTGTTGGGAGCAACAGGGCTGAGAGCCTCCTGCGCACTTGCAATGGCAGAAAAAGCTTTATGACAAAAAAAGAAATAAGACAGAAAGGAAATCATAATTTCTTTTTTTTTCAATTCAAACGTTATTAAGAGTTTTACAATACAGAGAATGGATCCACAATTCGCATGAAATGAACACATATAGACAGTGAGTATACGGAATCTATCCTCCCCTCCTCTCCTCTGACACCCACCCACCCACCCCATATACCCAGCACAGAGATACTTTGCAACATATCAATCAGTAGAGGGTAAGGTACCATTAACCAGAGGCTGTAGCGAGTACAGGGATTGCAGGGGACCCCATATTCTATTAAATCTTTTGGATCTGTTGTGAAGCCTAGCAATGGTCCTTTCAGTTCTAAGGATTGCCAGGAGCTCTTGTAGCCATTCAGTATAGGTCATTTCTGTGCTATCCTTCCAGTGCCGTAGGACTACTTTCTTAACTGACATCGAGATCAATGCCATGTGATATTTCCAAATAAGAACTGGAATGGATGAGAAGTCTCCCAACACACATATATCTGCTGAGAATAGCTTGTTCAGCCCTAGAAGGGGGTCTGTCCTTTGTTTGATGCCGGATCATCAAGGGAACACTTTTGAGCAAGACCAGAAGATGTGAAGCAGATTGCCTTCTTCCTGCATACACCGACTACAAGTGGGGGGGAATTGCAAATCCTAACTTAGCTAGTTTTAATGGTGAATAGTAAAGATTATGCAAAATTTGAAATTGTGTTAGGCGAAGCCTATCCTGAGTGAAAAACTTGTGACAATTTTGCCATAACAGTGGCTAATTTTTGGTTTTATCTGGAAAAAGGGATGACCAGAAGGCTGTGGGGCCAAAGCTGTCTGGACAGATCCACTTACATAGTCTCATATATCTTGGATACTGCTTGCGAAAAGCCAGCTAGGGAGCATAGTTCAGTCTGGAAAGATATTTTCGAGGGCTGTGGGGGTGCAACCCCTATGGACTTTATTAGAATATGGCATAATTGGAAAACTTTGAAAATTTTAATGTTCGGGATGCTTGCTTTGTTCAAAATTTCTGGAGAGGAGAGCCACATCCTGTCTCCTTTAACAAAATACATAAGCTGGCAGTTTCCCAATTGTGGGAGCCACCCAGCTGGAAGAGTTTTGCCTTCTATCTTGATATTAGCGTTACCCCTCAAGGTTTGAGAAAGGTCCTTAGTATGAGCATATCTTAGGAAGGAACAAAGCTGAGCGTGTACCCTTACGGAAGTTGCTATGGGAGAAGCCTGTAATTTGGAGGAAGGGACTGTAATTGTGTGTAGAGTAATGCTGACAGGGAAAGTCCCTGATCTTTCATTACAGCTACCTCTATTTTAAGCCACACTGGTAGAAAGGGGACAGGAGACTGCGAATCTTCTGCAGTCACCCACCTAAGATATTTATTGGCGTGACTGGCCCAATAGTAGAGACCAATGTGGGGCAGTCGTAACCCAACCTTAACTTGGGGCGGGGGTGGGTGCAGCTTAAGGAAAGCCAGTCTTGTTTTTCTACCAGACCAGATAAAATCTGTGATGGGAAGGGGGTGGGGGGTGCTGCTGAGCAGCTGAGAGGAAGCAACAAACTCCTGAAGCTCCCAGAGAAGAATTTTAAAAAACTATTAAAACTCAAACTTATTCTTTTCTAAAATACCAGAAACTGCTCTAGAGTGCTTGGACTACCTGTAATTGACAAGATGGGTGTAACCCCCCTGCAAATGGGGGTTCCCAAAAGACTTCCAGGAGCTTGCTTGAATGCTCCAAGCCTGAATGGTGTTTGGCGTTTAAGCCATTTATCTGTGAGTGTTTTTAGAGCCTCTGGTACTGTCTCTTTAAGAGCTGTCTGCTTGCAGACATAATTAGTTTGTATGGGGGGTACTGTGTGTTTCTCTGCTTGAGTACCACTCGAGCTGCTGCCAATTCACTCCATTTTGCAGTCACTAGGAGTGCAAAGGAACCTATCTGAAAGATGTAACTGTTTGCCAGAAATCATTTAGAGTAATAATGAAAATACAGTTTGTCTAACCTGCTTTCTTTGCAGTCAGAACTGTGTTTGCCTAGTTCCCCATTCTAGTTTTGAACTGCTGAACTGGACCAATCAGTGTGGGTTAAGGTAGCTCTAAAATGGTGCCTTGGACGAATCAGAACTTGGACTCGTAATCTGAGCCAGCCACAAGAGGATTGTATGGGCAGTGACTCTGGGAGATGTAGTTTGGACTTCGGCGCCTTTTTGGACCAACAGGGCAGTCTATTGTGAGTGACAGACAATCCAGCCAAGAACTGGGAGGAACTCAAAGGAAGTGCCCGGTTTTGTCTGCTGGAGTTTCAGTTGAGCTCTGGCAGTGAAGAGGGAAGGAGCCCTGTGCTTTTTCGGTGTGCAGTTTTAGTCGGAAAGCGTAAGGCCCCGAGTTCGGGCTGCAGCTGTGTAACTGCTTGTTAGGACTGAACTGGCCCTGTGAAGAGAATTAAAGGATATCTGAAGAGTAGAAACCAGGCTCACCCTGTAGAAGACTGGAGAAATTGCTGAATTGCGCTCGGTCTGTCAGGAACTGAATCTGCTGTGTGTTCTCCCGGTATTGTGCAGTAATTGCGATTGGGATAGAGAAGCAGCCTGCCTGGTATAGTACTTTATTTTACCATATAAATGTGTGAGGAGGCTTGTGTAGCTCAAGTGAATCCTGCTGCCATTAAAGGACTTTTGCCTGTTACTGTTTACCATATAAATGTGTGAGGAGGCTTGTGTAGCTCAAGTGAATCCTGCTGCCATTAAAGGACTTTGCCTGTTGCAGTTTGTCATATAAATGTGTGAGGAGTCTCATGGAGCTCAAGAGTAGCCCTGCTGACGTTGAAGGACCCTATCTTGTTTGGAGGTCGTGAGTACTAATTCAGGGTCGCTCCCGTTGAATTGCCACATTGAATCCAAATGGAATTACTGTACTGCTGACTGTTTAACTAATTTTTCTTTCTCTGTGTGAAGGGCCCACCAGCTGCCACGGTTTGGACTAGCCACTAGGGCTTGGGTACCCAGGGACAGTAACTGGTAGGATAGGCCTGTGCACAGAGCCATAGGTAGATGGAGTAAAGTGATAAGCTAATTAACCTGATTTCCCTGTCCTTGTTATATCCCCTTAAATAAATCAGAGCTGCTTGTTTCAGCAAAGTTATACTGCCTGAGGTATTTGTCTATGTTAAAGTATTGTACTGTGATTGTTGCACTGTATCTTCTTATTTTACAGGGGTCCCAGTGCCTGAACCAGTCCTGGGGGTAAGTGTACACTGTGAAGGTAATTTGATATACTGTGTGGGCCACTAGTGGGAAGAAAGGGGTTGCAGTCCCAGAGGGCTATGACCAAGTTAGTTTAACTACTGCAAACCCTGACCTCTGGGTGGAGGCACCCGCCACCGGATCCAGGCCCCTCAACCTGTTAGTGGCAAATCAGGCAGGGGTAGTAGCCCCTGGGATAGCGCCATCTAGGGGTTACATGGGCAAAACTAAAGGGGCTGGGGCTCCAGCTGGCAACTTTTTTGCTCCTCAAAAGCAGAACAAGGAGGAGAGGCATGATCAACGTGGAGAAGCAGGGGACTTGACTGATAAGATACAGGAGGAGGCCTCACTAGCTTCCATACTTTCTACACTCCATCAGCTTGTGAAAACAGTGCAGGACTTAGATAAAAAGTTCGATACTCTCACTCCGAGAGTCTCTACTATGAAAACCAAAATGGAGCAATGTGAAGCTATTGTTAAACACTCTGAATCTTCCATCCTAAAATCCACAGATGCCACTACTAAATTAATAAAAGAAAACTTGCACCTTCATCAAAGGCTGGAGACAGTATAGAACTAGGCAAGAGAGCACAATTTACCAGTTGTCGGACTGTCAGAGAATGCTGAAGGGGAGGACAGCCTTATCTTTGCCAGAATGTTTTTGCCGGCTATACTGGGGCTTGACGAAGCTGAACCTACTCTGTCCCTGGAAAAGGCGTACAGAATTACCCCTAGAAGAGCTGCAGCGGACTCATTGACTCCAAGAACCTTCCTAATAGTGTGCACAGGAATTGGGGACAGAGATCGGGCTCTTGCAATTGCCCAGCGCCATAGGGTCCTGAAATATGGCGAAGACGAAGTCATGCTGTTCCTGGACCTCTCGTTCAGCACCCGCCAACGTCACAAGGCCTGCAATGGGCTGAGGAGCCGGCTGTGTCAGCTTAAAGTGCAGCACCAACTACTTCTCCCGGCTAAACTCCAGTTAATGTGGAATGGGCAACAGTATTTATTCAATGAACCTCAGGACGCTGGCAAGATGGTCCGGAAAATTGAATTGGAGCTGGAGGGGGTAGAAGAAGAGGAAGGAATCTCGTCTGATGGTGACTGATCATCTGGGGTATCCAAGTAAAGTAGACTTATGCTGTGGGGACTGGGCCTGTGGTAGTTAATGGCCCATCTCTGGAACTGAGAGCATCGTGTATAGACTGTTTATTTTGGACTTTAATCCAGATCCCGCTTTGTGATAAATGCAGCTGTTAAGTTAATTTTGATTCGTTTTACTACTTAACATGACGCCACTAGTCTTCACTCCTATGGGGAAAATATATGTGGGTCCGTTATTACAGCAGGTTAAATTCAGTTCCACTTGCATTTGTAATACATCATAAGAAAATGAGGGCGTTGTTATAGCTAGTTCTTCTATTGCTGTTCTTTTCATGTTGGGAGTAAAAGGGGCCACTTGAGGGTTAAAACAAATATTCTACTTAAGTACTGTTCAGTGCTGCTGGTGCTTTATAATGGCTTGGGATATGTCTGGTTAAGGGGAAATGAATATTTAATTTCTCTGGGAGTTTTGGGTATAAGATTGGAATATATATATAAGTAAACTGAATTGGGGGAATCAGTAAGACTTTATAGTCGCTTTGGAAAGAGGGAAAACCTATCTGCTCTATCTGTTAAGACTCCCTGTTGGTCTTCCTAGCTGCATGTGTTGGGTGAAATTATTTAGTATATATTTTCATTTTGGAATTCCCCCCCATGTTGTACCGCAAAGGGGGTGCCGTACACAAGATCTTTATAAGAATATATTGTCTGTACTGTAAACTTTTATGCTATCCTCCTATGTGCAATGTTGCTTTGCAAGTTTTACTTGCAAAACCAATAAATAAATAATTCAAAAAAAAATCTGTGACGAAATTGTGGATTTTTCTAAACCATGCCAGAGGAAGCCAGATATTTAGGAGATTGAGGGGGTAAAAGAGATGAGGGAAGACATTCATTTTAATCAGATTGATTTTTCCCCATAGGGATACTGGGAGAAGAGACCATCTTTTCAGATCTTGGCTAATCGTGTGAACAAGGGAGTCCAAGTTAAGTTGTTGGAAGTGAGCCAAGCTCCTCGTAAGCTCGATTCTGAGATATCTCAGGGAATCAAGCTTCCAAGAGAGCCCTAATGCAGAGATTGTATGCTTCTGAACTCTGTAATTAAGGGGGAAGACTACTGTTTTCTCAATGTTTAACTTGTAGTTCGACACCTTACTGAAATTGTCTACAATGTCCAACATAGGTGGAATAGATAGAGCTGGATGGGATAGTTGAAGAAGGAGGTCATCTGCATAAGTCGAGACTTTGACTAGCTGGTCTTGGAGAGTGAAGCCCTGACTTCCTGGCAGTCTGTCAATCTCCGTATTAGGGGCTCTAAGTATAAAGTAAAGAGGAGCGGAAATAGGAGGCAGCCTGCCTTGTACCAGCATGTAGAGAAAATGGTTCGGATATACAACCATTACTAGGTATTCGGGCAGTCGGAGATCTGTAAAGGGAAGCTATCCAGTGCTGGAACTTCTAGGGAAAACCAAATGCCTTCAGCGTATGCAATAGATAATTCCAATTAACCCTGTCGAAGGCCTTCTCGGCATCCAGGGAGACCAGTACTGCTGGAAACTTAGCACCCCTGGAGGCCGAGAAGACGTGAGCCAGAGTGCGTAAGTGGTCTATTGAGGACCGTCCCTTCATAAATCCCACCTGTTCCAGACCTATGAGATCTGGGAAGACTTTGTTCACACGACCAGCCAAGAGCTTCATCAAGATTTTGATATCTTGATTGAGAAGAGATATTGGCCTATAGCTCATTACTAATTCTGGCCGCTTATCAGGCTTAGGCAGAAGAACAATCAGGGCCTCAAATAGGGATTTGTCTCCCTTGGCTCCTGAAAGGATATGTTGATAAAGTGGCAAGAGTGCTGAGATCAATTGTTTTGCAAACACATTATAAAAGTTTGGGGAAACTCCATCCAGCCCCGTGGTCTTTTCTGTGGGAAGGTCGTTGATTACCTTGACTAACTTGGCCTGAGTAATATTAGAAGTCGAGAAAGCCTGCTGTGATTCTGAGAGTGAAGGCAGATGAGATTGAGATAAATAATCATCTAACTGTTACTCTGAGGTGGGATTTACCATGGGGCCATATAACTGCTTATAGTAGTTGTTAAACTCTGCCACAATATCAGTTGGGGAAGTCTTTAAAATATTACTATCCAAAAAGCGGATAGCCGAAATTAGCCTAGATGACTCCTGCTGTTTGATTCTTAAGGCCAAGAGGCAACCTGCTTTCTCCCCTTGATCCGTGTAAGAAGCTTTGGCTTTCATAACTGCATATTCTGCTTTCTCTCTCAGAAGATCCAGATAGGATTCTTTCAGTCTCACTAAGTCTTCTCTGTACTGTTCAGTGGAATGGGGTGAAAGCTTAGATACCATGCCCCGAATCTGAGAGAGGAGAGAAAGAAGATGGGTCTCACACCTTTTCTTCCACTTTGTGGCCAAACCAATCAAGATCCCCCTGAGATAAGCTTTCATTGCACATCACTCCGCATCCGGTTTACCTGTAAAGTTAAGGTTAGTGGAAACAAACTGTGTGATTTGGTCTGAAATGTATTTAACTACCCCAGGGTCTTTTCAGAGCTGGTTGTTAATCTTCCAACATCCTCCCTTTGTGGAAAGAAATGAGAATGAAATTTGGCAGGAGACCAGGGAATGATCCGAGGGGGGTCCTGGGTGAATGGAAGAGTCTATCACTCCCAGAATTAGGGAATGAGAAATAAGCAGGTAATCAATACGGAAAGAAGTCCTGTGTACTTGAGAAGTAAAGGTGTATTCTCTGTCAGTAGGGTGGAGAGTTCTCCAAGTATCACACAGGCCTGTTTGATCTATCAGGTCTCGGAGTGCTCTTAGAGAAGGGGAAAGACTTTTGCGAGAATTCCCAGACTGATCCACAGCTGGGTCAAAAATAAGGTTCAGATCACTCCCAATAATGATCGGGATAGACAAGAAGGGAACTAGAACAGTAAAAACGCCAGCCCACACACAGTGCTCCCTCCTGGAGCAGGACTGAAGCAAGCGCCGAAAGACGTAATTGACTACGTCCAGCTGCAGCACCCTTGTGAGGGGGGTTAGCTCGTTGATGCACGCCCACCCACCCAAGCTCGGCACTTCCTATATAGGTGCTGTCTTGTGACATAACTTCCTGTCTGTAGTTTTACTAAGTCCCCACTTTTCCATTTGCAGGTTATACCTGCTTGCCAGTAGAAGGACCTTCTGCCTGTCACCTCTATCTCCCTGCCTGAACTCCTCTTCCTCCTACTTCCTAATAACCCTCTATGTGCTCCCTCTACACCTCTACCTTACTCTCATCCTGCTCTGCCCACACCTCACTCTGTGCCCAACACCCTGACTGCCCTACATACTGATCCTCCTGCCTTGCCTGAACTGCTGAACCCACCTGCCCCTCACTAACCCTCAGTGACCACTAGGAGTTGCTATTTTCACCCTCTAATCTGCCTCTAACCCAGCCTCACTAAGTCCCCCCGGTGCCTGGAACCCCATCCCACCCATTCCCCAGATCACCAGCCCCCCTGGGGTCCTGAACCCTGTGCACCAAAGTCCGTGACACTACCACTACTCCAAAGTGGTATCCACGCTTTCTGAAGGGCAGCTTACATACTTACACCATTCTGCCCAACTGCCCCTCTGGCGCCATGTCCGTTCACCTAATCCTCAAATTTCTTCCCCTCATTACCATACTAATGCTTACCTCCCATAAGCCTGATCCCACCCCCAGCCCATATCAGCCCGCACCTCTGTCTCTCTCCGGATTAGTCCAACCCCCCCATGCTGGAAAATTACCCTAGTCCCCAGCACCCACCTCCTAGCCACCACCCCCGCCACTCACTACCCTGGCTCCCCATGGACTCACCTCTTCCTCACATTCCCTGCCTTTCAAACCCTGCCCATCCCCTCTTTTCTCAAGGCCCCCTCTGCACCTAAGCATACCCCCAAAAAGTTTACATATTGTCACCCCCTGGTCAGGACTCTGGTCTTACTCCTACTCCTATCCAGTAATATACACCCAAACCCTGGACCTGCCCCCTCCAGTCCACCATCTAAGTCCTCTGGCCTCCGCATTGCCTCCCTTAACGTCTGCAGCCTCCTGAAAAAGTTTGCTGCTCTCCAGTGCTGGATCATGCTACATCAGCCTGACATTATAGCCATAGTAGAAACCTGGCTGTCCAAGTCTAACCCTGACTCCTTTGTCTCCCTCCCAGGCTATACCCTATACCATGAGGATCGTGCAGGTAAACGCGGGGGTGGTTGCGCGATCTATACCCGTGACTCCATCATTGGACAGGCGCTCCCCACCTCCATGCTTGTGAATGGTGCCCAGGCCCTGACACTCAAACTCAACCCCGCCCTCCAGGGGCTCACTCTATCTCACTGTCACCTACATTCCCCCAAGGAACCAGAACCCAGCGTTGACAGCTATCTTGGATTACCTCACCACCCTTCCTCTTAAGGATGATCTAGTCCTAGTGGGGGACCTTAACGTCAACTGGCTCAGTCCCTCCACTTCCCCAATAAGGGACAACTTCGCTGCCCAAGACCTGACACAACTCGTCTCCCAGCCCACTAGACTTAACCCAATGAGAGGAACCTGCACCTTCCTGGATGTCGTCATCACCAACCAACCTCATAAAATCAAGGACATTCAGGTCCTCCCTGACTCCTTAAGTGACCACTCCCCTATCCTATTCCTCTGGGCTGCCCCCACCCCTAAACCCATAACCCAGACCTCACTCTGTAGGCACTTCCGCCCAGGCAGACTGATTAAACTCAAGCAGTTCCTCAATCAGATTGACTGGTCCCCCATCCATCATACATCAGACATTGATGCCGCCCTTACCCTCTTCTCACAAGCCTTTAACACAGCCTGTGATCTCTTTGCACCTCTCTCCAAAACCTGATCCAAAAAACAAAACACACCTTGGATTTCCCCTGCCCTACTCCAAATGCTCATAAATAGGGACAACCTCTGGTACCTAGCCACTGAAACAGGACGGGCTGTCGACAGACAGGCCTACAATGCCGCATGAAACAGGTGAACATGGGCCATTCGTAAAGCCAAGGCAGACCACCACCAGGCCACTCTCACCTCTTCCTGGGGAGGTGCCCGGACCTTCTGGGACAATATCAAAGAGCTAAATGGGAAAACTCACTCTCCTCCCCCATCCCAGCTCACCACTTGATGGCTCGACCTCCACCGGCCCATCTTGCATTGCCAACTGCCTTAACTTCTCCTTTACTGATCTTAGCTCTCTCCTCCCTAGTAACTTCTTTGACCCACCCCCTGACCTACCACCTCCAGTCCTCCAGTGCCCTTGGTTCCACCTACGTGAGGTTTCTGCCCAGGAAGCAAGACCCCTCCTACTTAAAGCTTTAGAGTGTAACAGCCCTAGCAATTATTCCCTAGACCCCAAAATACTCCGGCTAGTCCTAGATGAAGTCCTTGTCCACCTCACCAGCCTACTTAACCGGTCCCTCTGTCTGGGAAAATTCCCCTCTTCCTGGAAAACTGCCATAGTCACACCTATACATAAAGGGGACGATAGGTCCGCCCCCAGCAATTACCGGCCTATCTCCATTCTTCCTCCCCTCTGCAAAGCCCTAGACAAAGTGGTTGCCAATCAAATCACAGAATACCTGGCTAAGCATAATATCTTGTGTCCGGAACAGCATGGCTTCCATGCTGGTCACAGCACTGGCACAGTGTAAATGGAGTTCTCCAACTTCCTGCACTCCTCCCTGGATGCTGGCTGCCTAGCTGGAGCAGTGTTCACTGACCTTTCTAAGGCCTTCAACACTGTCTCCCATCCTCTGCTACTAGACGCACTCTGTCACACTGGCTTCTCCACTGGCCCCCTCGCCTGGTGCTCGTGCTACTAATCGGCCTGTTCCCAGTGTGTCAAAATCAATGGAACACTCTCAGAAACACGACCCATCCGCTCGGGAGTACCCCAGGGGTCCATCCTGGGCCCCCTATTGTTTAGTCTCTTTTTAAACACCCTGCCCTGAGCTTGCACTGGTAATATTCTGTTGTATGCCGACAATGCCGTTATTTTTGCCACCCACAAAAATCCCACCTCCCTCCAGGACTCCCTACAACACTCCTTCAATGATCCTGGTTTAAGGAGCGCAGACTCATCATTAATTTCAATAAAACCAAGACAATGCTGTTTACCCACCCCCAAAACAAGGCCAGCAACAGCCCACTCAGTATCCTCCCTATCACCAAACAACCACTTGAACAAGTCTACTCCTACAAGTACCTTGGGGTCACTTTTGACTCAGCCCTCACCTTTCATGCCCACATCAATGCCCTTGCATCCACCACTAATACCCGGCTTGGCATCTTCTACCGCCACAAGGACTGCCTCCCGCCCGATGCCTTCCGGCTTGCCGTTACATCCTCAATTCTGTCCCTTGTGGATTATGGCCTGCTAGTATATGGCGCTGCTGACACCACTGCCCTTAAAATTCGCATCACCCTAAACAAGGCCTGCAGGCTAATAACTGGTGCCTCCAGGCTAACCCACACTTGCCAACTCTATGACAAGGTAAATTTCCTTAACCTTGATGAATGTCTCCACTACCAAACCTGCATTCTAACTAAGACAATTCTGCTCGGGCTCTCCCCACCTGAGCTGTCTGCCTCCATTCAGCATACCCATTCCACTGTTGCAACCTGAACTGCCAACAAGACCACTCTACTGGTCCCCAGAACCAGGACCACCCATGCTCAGAGGTCTTTCTGCTACAGAGCCCCAACCTGGTTTAACTCCCTCCCAGCAACCATATCCAACTTCCCCAAAATTGCCACATTCAAAACAACCCTTCGTAACCAACTAGTTAATACCCGCAGCTGCTCCTGTCACTAATTAGCACTGTACTACTACCACATAGCACCAGACAATGCCCACTGGGCTGCATCCCCCCCACGCCACCCCTGGTTCCCTGCCCTCTGCTATTTACCTGCATCCGATGAACCTTGTAATAAATGAATTGTTTAAAATTGTTCTCTGTATGAAACCATTTGTGTAACGTTTGTCTACTACTGTCATGAACTCTGTAAACTTGTAACTCTGTCTGTCCTCTCTGTGACAAGGTACCTTTGTAAACGAGCCTCTGACTCAAAGGTTGTAAATCCAAAATTGTACAAATAAATGAAATAAATAAATAAATTAACTGCATAAAGAAACCTGAGGTATTGACATTTGGACCATACACACTACCCAGTAGTATTTCTGAGGTATGCAGTTGACCTTTAATTAGAAGAAATCTACCTTGGGGATCACTTATGGTTTGTAGTGGGGAAAGAGGAACAGATCTGCTTATTAAGATCATCACCCCACAGCTCTGAGTATTCCCCTCTGCAGAGAATACCTGTCCAATCTGCTGCCTTCTCAATTTAACTGCTTCTGAATTAAGCAAGTGAGACTCTTGTATGAACGTGATGCCAGCTTTCATAAACTGCAGATGCTTTAACAATTTGTACTGTTTAACCTTTTGTCTGGCTCCCTTAACATTCCAGGTAACTATCTTTAGGTCCCTAGCCATTCACCTTTATAAAGCCAGATGTATGCCCTGTAGCCTTTTCAGAGTATTCGCAATCTATGAGCGTACCACCCCTTCACCCCCCCCAACCCTCCTAAACCACCCAAACAGACCCCTTGAACTAACACAATAAAAACAACATCCTAAAATGGCTAACAATCCCCACCCTCCCCTTCTGTTATGGCCCATGAGGAACAGCCTATCAACTGTAAACCCCCCCTCCGCCCTAACCATAATGATACCTACATAACCCTATTATAAGAACTATAGTAGCACTGAACTAGTGAACCTGTAGTACAACCATAAAGTAATACCCTTAAGTATTACTGAACTCGGGATATCTGTAACATTACCTGTCCAGTCTACACTTTTAAATATACCAACTGTGCTAATAAATGAAATACAGTCAAACACATAACAAGCCAGTTTTGACTCTAAGAGGCCCTGCTAGAGTCTGTAATTAGGATTTATCCTGGACAACGACAGGGAAAAGAAAAGGAGTTCATCCCCACAAGGAGGAAACCTGTGAATGGTAGCCACACTAAACATAAAGGTCCTGGTTAACTTCACCGTGAAACTGCCGACTCATTTTAAGGACTAAATAAACCTGCTCACACAGTGAGGAAAATAAATAACATCAAGAGACCAAGTTGCAGGCAAAGTTGAAGAGATTCTCACTTTGAGAAGGGGTATCTCTCTGGAAAGCTGAATCTTGGTTATTTTTGGCTCCCTCTAGCGAACAAAAGTGCAGTGCACAAAGTTCGGAGTAAGGGGTGCAGCCACACGATCATGTGAGAGGAGAGCTGCAAAGAGTCCTTTGCAGAGGAAAAAGGGATACACCATCTTAAGAGTGTCAGAATGCAAAGAACCAACGATCCGAGGGCCAGGCACTTCACCGCCGGAGGCAATCTGAAGTAATCACCCAAGTGATTGGATCTTCACAAAGGTAAATCCAGCTTAAACCCTTTAAACGTGGCAGTCCTAAGGCATGAGAGTCCCAGCAGTCAGCCTGCAGTCCCCTAGGAGGGTAAAGAACAACAATCACTCACTCACACAGACAGCATATCTTTTAGCAGATTCCATGGTGTAGACGTTGTAGTTTTCAGGGGTCCCGGAACAAATCCGGGAGTGTTGTTTTGAGACTAGAAGGCTACCTCCACCTCCTCATCGGTGATCCACGAGCCAGAGAGACAGACCTGGAGCCAAGCTGAATATTCCATTCTGAACTTGAGCCCGGCTGCTATTAGCTTGGCGACCAGCGGATGAAAAGAGGCCCTTCGTTGCTGAACAGTGAGTGGGAGATCTTGAGCCACCCTTATTTTTGCAACCTACCATTTGAGATCCTGAATGTCCCGTACCTTTAGCAGAAAATGCTGCCTTTCCTGATAGTTTAAGAATCGGAAAATAAAGGTGTGTGGTGGGGTGCCTTGTGCCAGAGTTGGGAGGAGGGCACGGTGTGCTCTCTCGATTATGTATTTAGGCCCGAAAGGAGATGGACCTGCCATGTTCTCGATGAATTTTTGGGCAAATAATATTGGGTCCAGACCCTCTTCCTTTTCAGGCAGTCCAATCAGCACCGCATTATTGCGGCAACTGCGGCCCTCCAAGTCTTCCACCTTGTTTTCCAGTTTAGCGATCCGTTGGTGAGCAACTACCAGGTCAAGCTTGATTTTGAGTTGCTTGCGCTCAAGGAAGTATATCCAAGCCTCATTACCCGAGGTTCGGGTGGTAATGTCCACTACGGCTTGGGAAAAGGACTTGAAATCCCCAGCGATCTGCCTCTATTCCTCCTTGTAGGGCTTAAATTCCTCCAGGAATTGGGCCATGGTGAGAGGCTCATGCTCTGGGCTGGAGACAGAAGCACCCTCGGCAGTGGTAGTAGAGGAGGCCTTAGGCTTCTTTGGGGCCTTCTCGGGAGTAGCGGGTGGAGCGTGTTTCGGCATCACTTTTCTCATTTCAACTTCCATTTAACCCTCCTGAAGGCTGTAGTAGGTCTTATTAATACACTATGTACGAAAAGATCCACACTATTAGAGCAATAAGTGAATTAAATACAAATTAGATAGTCGGGAGGTTGGAACTATTGGAGGAAGCTGCTACCTGGTGCTCTGCATGATGTGACTCAGAATTTCTTTAACTACATAAGATACATTTGTAGCTTGTACAAAGCCCAAAGTACAGCCTAGTTACAAAAACAAAAAAACTGTTCCAAAATCCAGTGCTTAATGACTAAGGATCCCTTAATTTTACAAACAGCAAGTGCTGACTAGTTTGAACTAATGAACAGGAGCTGCACTAAGGACTGTAGCTGTCTATCCTTAGGGTTACAGAGTGTGTATATAACCAACTGTACCCTGGGTAATAAGGAGACCCAGCAGGTTGATTCGGCAGTAAATCTTGGTAAAGCTCCCCAGGCTGAGCTGACAGGGCAATGTGTTCTATTGCTTTTTGACAGGATAAATGCTTAAAGCTGAAACATGTCGTCTTACAATCAGGGGCTCAACAGAAAGAGACAAAAAGCAATGCTTTTAAATGTATTGTACTGAGCAGTAGCACTGCATGTGGAATTGTAGTTATCATACAGACAGAATGCAGCTTTTATTACCTCTGACCCAGGTGTAGTTATTTAACTTTTGTTTTGTTTTTTTCATTTCAGCTCTCATCTCCTGTCCCCCAACCCTCTAAAAGGCAGTGACAGTGGTGAGCTGCAATATAATGAGGAAATTTATCACAGAAGTGCAAAACCAGTGTTAGCTACAACTCTTGTGACATCTGTTAGCTGAGCAGTACCTAGGTTTCCGCACCCTCAGTATGGTTTTCCACCCTCATTCACGTACCCCCACCCCTTTACCAGGTAGTCATAGGACTGGCACTTCTAGCCACAGGCGCATCCAGAGTCACGAACGCACAGCATATATCATGTAAATTCCAGTCTCAACCTGATGTTCAAGGGTACATTTTTTAAGGCATAGGCAACTGCCATAGGTGTGAAATAGTAGATGACAAGAATGTAAAATATATAGAATAGTGGATGGGTGACCATCCACAACAAGGGAGTGTTTCCACTAAGAGAGCTGATGACATCATAGAGACTGCAAGAGCGAATCTTGAGAGGTCTCTATGATGTCATCAGCTCCCTCAATGGAAACACAGCCTTTAGTTGTGGATGGACGCCCATCCACTATTCTATATAGTATATGGTTGCTTTTGATTTTTTTATTACCTTTTTAAAATTCAGTCTGTACTTAACTTCTGCGCTGTCCGGTGCCACTCCCACTCGCTCAGGCTTCTACCAGTCCCGCTCGCTCTGACTTCTTAGTCAGATCATGTCAGTTCGAAGAGCTTCTGTGTGGCTGTTACATCCATCTGTGGCCGCATTGTTTCTTTTTAAAATAAAAAGAAAGTAATGTACTTTTTTCGACACCAACACGGAGCTGTGTGCGGCTTTTGGTGTCTACACTAGGTAGTCCATTGCTCAGTGCTCGCTAAATTGTGCCACCGTGTTTCCTATGTTTCCCACTGGAGCCATGTAGAGTGAGCCAATTAGGTGACAGGACAAAGCTGAAAAGTTGTATTATCAATGTGATATCAGAACAATAGTACAACAACTTTTTTGACCTTTGAACTGTCCTACAACAAGATTTTGAAAGCCATAGTTTTTGATGTAGAATAAGCCTTAACCATATATTATAAACATTTAGCTTATGAAAAGTATACACAACAGCATAAACACATACATACAGGATAATACAATGCGCATGTAACTCCCCTACAAATGGGGGTTCCCAAAAAGTCTTCCTTGAGCATGCCTAAATGCTCACTGCCAGGCTGGTGTCCTGCGTTTTAGCAGCTGAAATGTGATTACTTGAGCCTGTATAGCCTTTGTGTACTGTCTCTTTAAGAGCTGCCTAATTGCTGCTTAAGTAATCTGAGAGGAAGCTCTGTTGAAAGATGTAACTATTTACTGAAAATCATTTAGAGTGATAATGATAACGTAGTTTGTCTAACCTGCTTTCTTTGTAGCAAGAACTGTTTTGTTTGTCTCCACTATCTTGGTCCTGGACTGCAAATTGGACCAAACAGTACTGGTGGGACCTAAAATGTAGCCGGACTATAGGAGCTGTCCGAATTCAAAATAGAAACATAGAAACATAGAAGTTGACGGCAGATAAGGACCAAGGCCAATCCAGTCTGCCCATTTCTTTTTCTACCTTATAAATGTGCCATCGGCCTTTGCTCTGTCAGTGGCCTATCTATTCATAGTCATTTGTATTGCTCCTTATGCCTATCCATGCCTGTTTGAAGCCCTGCACTGTATTCATAGCCACCACTTCTTGTGGTAAGCCATTCCATGCATCCACCACCCTTTCTGTGAAAAGAATTTCCTCACATTCCCCTTAATCGGCCTCCCTCTAATCTCATGCTGTGTCCTCTTGTCCTGCTATTTTTCTTATATTTAAATATGTTAGACTCTTTCACCTTGTTAATGCCCTTAAGGTGTTTGAATGTCTCGATCATATCACCTCTCTCCCTCCTTTGCTCAAGGGTATACATATTGAGCTCCGTTAATCTGTCCTCATATGCCTTCTGATGCAGTCCCTGCACCATTTTGGTTGCCCTTCTCTGGACTGCCTCAATTTGGTTAATGTCCTTGTGAAGGTGTGGCCTCCAATACTGCCGCAGTACTCAGATGGGGCCTAACCAGTGTCTTGTACAGAGGATTATTACCTCCCTCTTACGACTTGTGATACCCTACTAATACACCCTAACACCCCTAGCCTTACCTACTGCTTTAGAGGTCTGCTTGGATGATTTTAGGTCATCAGTGATGATGATGCCCAAGTCTCTTTCTTCCTTTGTGACTGCTAGCAACTCCCTCCCAGCCTATGGTGGCTTCAGGGTTTCTCTTCCCTATGTGCATGATTTTGCACTTCTTTGCATTAAATCCCAGTTGCCACTCTTCTGACCATTCTGCTAGTTTATCCAGATCTCTTCTCATTCTGCCCACCCCATCTGGCTCATCTACTCTGTTGCAGATCTTGGTGTCATCTGAAAACAGACAAGCCTTACCCTCTAGTCCATCTGCAAGGTCACTAATGAAGATGTTGAAGAGGACTGGCCCCAGGACTGATCCCTGAGGTACCCCACTTGTGACTTGCATCTCTTCTGACTGTATACCATTTACCACCACTCTCTGTTTTCTGCCCGTCAACCAGTTTGCCACCCAGTTGACCAACTTCTGACCCACCCGAGCCTACCCAGCTTATTTATCAATCTTCTATGTGGAACAGTGTCAAAAGCTTTGCTGAAGTCAGGGTAGGCGACATCAACTGCTCCCCCTTGGTCCACCACTCTGGTTACCCAGTCAAAGAAATCTATGAGATTAGTTTGACAGGACCTTCCTTTTGTAAACCCATGCTGTCTTGGATCCTGTGCCCTATGGATTCCAGGTGTTGCACTATCCTTTCCTTAAGAGTGCCTCCATAATCTTGCCCACTACTGAGGTAAGACTGACCGGTCTGTAGTTCCCCGCCTCCTCCCTGCTACCACTCTTGTGGAGCGGGATCACATGAGCCCTTCTCCAGTCTTCTGGGACCTCTCCTGTGCTCAGAGACTCACTAAACAATTCTGCTAATGGCTCTGCTAGTTCCTCCTTTAGCTCCTTAAGTACCCTGGGATGTATGCCAAATCTGTAGGAACTGTAGTTTGGAGCTTTTTTGCGCCATTTTTGCAACTGAAGGGGGAGCTCTTGCTTTGACTGACAGCCAAATCAGCCAACCAAACCTTTTGGATCTTGGGGAAGTCCTGGGCTGCTTGCAGTTTTCAGTTAGATCTAAGCTGGAAGCTGAACAAAAAGGAGCTGAAGTGATTCTGAGCAGCAATCCTAAGTGGATTCTCATGGAAGAACTGTGAAAAGGCTAAGTTTTTGGCCTGCATGTCGGTGTTCTGCTCCTGAGAGGGAGAGAAGAGAATTATTTTGGACTAAATCCAAGTTTGTGTGACTAAAGTAAGCTACTGAAGTGGGCCAGACTCAACCTGAAGGAGACCGAAGATTTTGCTGAATGCGATCATCCAGTCAGGAGTTCCAGCTACCCCTAAGCTCCCGGTGTGTGCAGAGACTTTGCGATTGTGACTGGGGAGCACTTTGCCTGGTACAGTAGAATTCCCGTACATGTAAATGTGCTATGAGCTGCTAGTGGGTTGTGACTTAGTTCCCCACTGTGTGAACTGTGTTCTGCTTGCTGGAAGCTGTATCCAGCTCAAAACGGACTGCATCCAAATTTGTCTCCATGTGGTCTGGGCTTACAGACTGATCCCACAGACCACCCACTGCACAGAGAAGCCATCACGAGAGATCTGCCTGGGGATCAGCCCCTGCTCCATGCTTGAACAGGAATGACGTCTCTGCGACTCATGTGGGCCCTGCTTCTCCTGGCATTCCAGATCAACCACCTGCAGTCTCAATTTTCGTCCAGCCTGTGTCCAGTCTTGGGTATCGTGAGTAAATACCAGAGTAGCTCCCTGCAACAACAACTTAATCTGAGTGCGTCATCTGATTGTCTTGTTGTTTCATTTCCTTTATGAACTGAGCCCTCTGGCTCTGGATTACAAATATTGTGTACTGTGCATGTTGTGTTTTCCATCACTGGACCCCATCCAGCTGTGACGCCGGCCAACCCCAGGCAACAGTCCTGGCTAGCCCATCTCTTCTCCACCTGGGTACCCAGAGGTGTGACTGTGTGGGGGGACTCAAAGTACATGCATAACTGCTTGATTGATATAACCTTTAAGCTAATTAGCCTGATTTTGCCCCTTCCTTGTTCAAGTCCCCTGAATAAATCAGATCTAACTTTTTCTGCATGTAATCTGACTGTGGTTCCAGTTTGTGCTCAAAGTACTGTACTGTTGCTATTTGCTGTGCATAACCTTCTTTTACAGGGGGTCCCCATGGTCGAGCCTGAGGAACCAGCCCTGGTGGTAAGTGTAAACAGTGTGGGTACTTGTGTGGTGTACCAGGGGTATTGTGAAAGTGATTATTGTACAGTGTTCAGGCCACTAGCGGGGAAAGAGGGGGTTACAGTGTCTCAGAGGGCTGTGCCCGGGTTAGCTTGACCACTACCAACCCTGATCTCCAGGTGGAGGCACCCGTTTCAGAACTCGGGCCCCTCAACCTGCTACTAGCCAAGCAGGCAGGGGTAGTAGCCCTTGAGATAGTGCCACCTAGGGGTTACACGCAAATTAAAGCAGCAGTGCAACAAAACTGGGTAAACAATTTGACCCTACCTTGTTTTCACTATAAAAGATTCCAGGCATCTTCTACTTTTATTTGGTGGCAACATTTTCCAATTCTACCAAAACCTGAGTATTTTATAAATGTTTTAATTTAGTTTTTTTTCTCAAGAAAAAAGATGGCCACCACATTTGTCTTAGAAATACCACTGCAAATTTGGTAAGGGTTAGGACCGAGAGGGGAAAAAAATCCTATTGTGCACAGCATAGGAGGTACTTAGAAAAGTAGATTTGACAGGCATCTAATATTTTTATTACAGTATAACCTCATTTATCCAAATGTGCTGGGGGACAATGAAATTGTTTGGATAAGTGGAGTTTTAGATAAGTGACAGCAATTTATATTGAAGTCTGTTAAGCTATGAGGCACATCACAGTTTTGGATAATTGAGAGTTTTGATTAACTGAGGTCTGGATAATTGGGGGTTTACTGTAATTGTAGCTGAAACTAGCTTTTTTGGAAAAACATTTTTTATCACACTGCTGCTTTCAGTTATTAAAACATGGTTCCAGGAGCCGGCCCGGTAGCACCGAGGGTTGAGGTGCTGGACACCACACCTCGCGCTATGACGGTGACCTGGGTTTCAGAACAAGCCTAGACCATCGGGGGTTGGCTAGGGGGAAGGCGGGAGCTGGATTGAGCTGCCAAACAGCAAGCTCTCCTCTCCCACAGAGGGTCTTGCTTCCATGGCTTACTGCCATCTAGAGCTCCTGGGTGGCAGAGCAGTTGGGGCATCACAAGGGTGGGAAGGGTGGGGGCAGGAGTCCACAGCAGAAGCGCGTTTTGCGTGCCCCGACTCCTCGGCCCAGTATGTTGTTGTACCCTTCCTTGCCTCATGATCCTCTGGTTCATCTCCCCGTCTGGCCCTGGGGGGGGTACCCAAGTGGTCTCTGCCCCAGGGGCGTTCCTGCTGCAAGGGGGAATTTGCGGGGTTGGAAGTCCCGCAGGGTTCCACAGGGGTACCCAGGTAGTCTCCACCACTGGGGCTACCTCACTGTGAGGGGTCATTTGTGAGGTTGAAAGTCCCGGGAGGATTCATGTCCGGGGCTGATGGGGGGGTGGAGGTTAAATGTAACGCCAGAGGATGTAAAAAGAATTAAAAAAAATCATGGTTCCAGGAGAAGTAGTGCAAGAAAATCTGCACAGGGCCAGGAGTGCCTGATCAAGTTTCCTTTCAATGGTAACCTCATTATAACCTATCCCAGCCTCCTACAAGCAAAGAGCTTAACTTCCTATGAATGATCACTTTGACCTTGCAAGCAAAAACCTGATGTGGGCTGACAGTAGGTACTGAACTATACAGAGTACCAGCCCTATTTTAAAGAATTTGATCCTGTAACACAACCCCGGAGGCATAAAAAACATTGAGGCTGACAAGCATTAAAGGAAAACTACACCCTCATATCTTGTAAATTTTGTTTCCTTGTCAACAGACAACTCTTTTCATGTAGCTGGCAGGGATATACGTGTTTACTTTAGTTTCTTTTCAGTGTTCAGTCTAGTCCCCTGTAACTATGCTCGGGGTCTCAATTTTATGGTTGTTGAAATCTCATTGTCCATGACAGCCACATTAGCAAATGAGAAAATGATGACACCACCCATTTATACCACGTATCTCTATACTGAAAGTACAAATATCCTCAAAGAACTGTCTAGAAACACACAAAATGAATGCAATTTAAAAGGAAAAACCCTGCTTTATGACTCACACAGTTTGCAAGGCTAACTGAAGGCAAATGTGGTATTTCACACCTTGCTACAACTTGTTTTGTAGAACTTTAATTACGCAGACAAGCATACTGCAGAGTCTAAAGAGTGCTGTTCTTATATGCTAATGCAGCTGTCAGAGACAATGAGATTTATACAAATAGAAAATGAAGACCCCCCTTCCCCAAGAATAGTGACAGGGACTAGTACAAACAGTGAAATTAAACTGAAGCAATCGCATATATCCATAAACAACTACACCAAAAGAGTTGTCTGTTGACATGGAAACAAATAAAACTGACAGTATATGACGGAGTAGTTTTCTATTAATGTCCAAAAGCATACATACTACGTGACAGCATCTGGGCATTAAAAATATTTGGTTTTGCTTAAACTACTCCTGCAATTTCAGTTCTTTTGCTTCCTTTCCTTTTCTCCTCAGTGGTACTGCATAAATTCTCTTTTTGGTCTTCTTTCTCCTCTTATCTTTATCATGACTGCTTTCCGATTCACTGAACTCTGCATTTACCTAATTTTTTATTTAATTTAGCTGGTTTTCCACTTTCCCAGCTTCCCTTTTATTAAGTGTCCTTTATTTATTTTCTTCTGCTTTTGCTGCTCGTTTCTTTTCTGACTTTCCACTTGTTGTCTCATTTTGTATTCTCTCTCTCTTCCAGCCTTGTACTATTCATACATAGTGTTGCCATTTCCTGAATTGCTGTGAAATTTAAAGTTTATTTTGAAGCGTTGAATTCCTGATTCAGACAACAACACAAGCTAGTCAGTTTCATGGCATTACCAGTGGGTCCTGGAAATGGCGGTGTTGTGAATAATGCAGAAGTGGGAAGAAAAGTAAAATTTAGCTAATTTTGTAAGGGGGCTTCTACCTCACATGTTCAAACAATTGCAAGATTGGGTTTACAAATGCAAGAATGCCCCCCCAACCACCATTTTACACCCTGATCACACACTAAAATCATTACTCAGCACAAAATATTCTTTCTTTCGCCTCGCTCCCACTCTCAAGTCACCAAAATGTTAGACATGGGTGAAAGAAAGTTGACAAAAGGCCATCAAGGAAAATTCTTTCTCCTTACTATTACTTCAGTTTTTGTGAGTCATCCTTGGCAATCTGGAATATAGGGTAATGCACTCCTCCTACTAACAGCGCAGTAGAGACAGCAATGGAGATGTCTGAAGTTCTGCCGGAAGACTTGTCTACATTTGGATTGTCCCTCACTTCCAATATGCTTCAGTCTGACCATCTTTCCAAGACGTCTTCTGAAATCATATCCCATCAAGGTGCTGGCTGAATGTTGCACCACAATTAAGGTGTCACAGCAAGGGTGACAGTGAAGGGGGCGAGCTTGATTTTAGATCGCCCCTCACTCATGTCGCCCTTTGTGCCCCCACAGTTTCTACCCCCTCTGGGGTATGCCCGTCCCAGAGGAGGTTATATTTAGTTTGAGGGGTGCAGAGGCGAAGCCCTCCAAAAAAGCAACCACTTCCCAGGAGGGTGCTTTGGCGCTAAACTCCCAGGAGATTAAATACCTGGCACTGTAATGCCACACGGCATTTTGCCTGCACCATAGTCGATGTCGGCAAAATGCATGTCACTGTGGCATGGGTGACCCTTCTGAAATATACTCTCAAGCCATATATGGTAATGAACTGAACACCAGAATCTCAACTATTATACTCACTGAACTGAACACCAAAGTCTATTTACATATGACACGGTAGGTAGTCTGAGACGCTATGCTGAATTCAAGGAAACTAAATAGGAAAACTCTGATGATTTACCCTTCTTGTATAAAACAACTGTTTTCTTCATAAGTTGGAAATCAGAGTAAAAATATGATCGTTTGCTTGGTCTGTATTAGTTGACTTCATGGAGTGATTACACGGGCAGGATGGGTTACCAGTAAATTACAGTTTAAACAGTTCGTCGTGATTCAAATTGTCTTTTGCAAGTGTAACCCCTAGATGGCGCTATCCCAGGGGCTACTACCCCTGCCTGATTTGCCACTAACAGGTTGAGGGGCCTGGATCCAATGGCGGGTGCCTCCACCCAGAGGTCAGGGTTTGCAATAGTTAAACTAACTTGGTCACAGCCCTCTGGGACACTGCAACCCCCCTTTCTTCCCACTAGTGGCCCACACAATATATCAGAATTACCTTCACAGTATACACTTACCCCCAGGACTGGTTCCGCACTGGGACCTCCTGTGAAATGAGATACAGTGCAACAATCACAGTACAGTACTTTAACATAGACAAATACCTCAGGCAGTATAACTTTGCTGAAACAAGCAGCTCTGATTTATTTGGGGATATAACAAGGACAGGGAAATCAGGTTAATTAGCTTATCACTCTAATAATCTACCTATGGCTCTGTGCACAGGCCTATCCCTATCAGTTACTGTCCCTGGGTACCCAAGCCCTAGTGGCTAGTCCAAACCGTGGCAGCTGGTAGGGGCCCTTTCACACAGAGAAAAGGAGAATTAAACAGTCAGCAGTACAGTAATTCCATTTGGATGTAATGTGGCAATTCAACAGGAGCGACCCTGAATAAGTACTCACGACCTCCAAATAAGATAGGGTCCTTCAATGTCAGCAGGGCTCACTTGAGGTACACAAACCTCTTCACATCCATATAAAGAAAGCACTATACCAGGCAGGCTGCATCTGTATCCGATCGCAATTACTGCACAATACCGGGAGAACACACAGCAGATTCAGTTCCTGACAGACCGAGTGCAATTTTCAGCAATTCTTCCAGTCTTCTACAGGGTGAGCCTGGTTTCTACTCTTCAGAGATCCTTTGATTCTTTTCACAGGGCATTCAGTCCTAACAAGCTGCAGACCGGAACTCTGGGCCTTACACCGTTTTTTGACTAAAACTGCACACTGAAAAAGCACAGGGCTCCTTCCTTCTTCACTGCCAAGCTCAACTGAACTCCAACTGACGAAACGGGCACTTCCTTTGAGTTCCTCCCAGTTCTTGACTGGATTGGCTGTCACTCACAATAGACTGCTGCTGTTGGTCCAAAAAGGCACTGAAGTCTAAACTACATCTCCCAGAGTCACTGCCCATACAATCCTCTTGTGGCTGGCTCAGATTATGAGTCAAGTTCTGATTCGTCCAAGGCATCATTTTAGAGCTAGCTTACCCCACACTGATTGGTCCAGTTCAGCAGTTCAAAACTAGAATGGGAACTAGCAGACACAGTTCTGACTGCAAGAAAGCAGGTTAGACAAACAGTAATTTCATTATTACTCTAAATAATTTCTGGCAAACAGTTACATCTTTCAGATAGGTTCCCTTTGCACCTCTAGTGACTGCAAAATGAAGTGAATTGGCAGCAGCTTGAGTGGTACTCAATCAAAAACACACAGTCCCCATACAAACTAATTATGTCTGCAAGCAGACAGCTCTTAAGAGACAGTACCAGAGGTTCTAAAACACTCACTGATAAATGGCTTAAATCCAAACACCATTCAGGCTTGGAGCATTCAAGCAAGCTCCTGGAAGTCTTTTGGGAACCCCCATTTGCAGGGGTTACACCCTTCCTGGCCTGGGAAAGCTTGGCGTCAGCGTCAAGCAAGTACCCCATAAGTTTCAACTGCAACCATATACATTTGCATTAGGCAGCACATGTAATCATCAGTCAATATATCATTTTACCAAGAACACATTTCTGAAACATTGCAGTACGTCACTCTTTACAAGTATTACATACATTGTACCATAACTCAAGTTATTACCTCTTGTACATGAAACCTGAAGAGGGCCCTTCCTATCAGTTACCTTGGGGCTGGATGGGGCAAGGGCACCATATGAAGAGCAACACAAGTAACTTGGAGTTAGCACTGATGCTCAGTTTGGGCAATGAGCTCGGGGACACATACACTCCTTTATGGACAACATTGAGAGGCAAGTCCACAGGCCTCCCAAGTGAATCATAACTGAGGTGCACCACAGGCTTTACAGCTCGACCAGTCTTTCTAGGGGAACTGTTATAGTCTCTGCACTCTGAGCCTCATTTTCAGCATTGTCCTCACTTGTCAGGAGTCTCCATGGGGGTAGAAGGCTAGAACTTGGGGCACTTTCAGCTCCAGGAGTTACAGTTTCTGAGTCCACAACATTTGGCTCGCATGGAGAGCTTTGGACACTGGCAGTGGACTGTCAGAGCACTCAAAATACTCTTCTTGTTGTGTGTATCACCAGTCTGCCCCAATCTATCATTTTCCTCCCTAAGCTCAAACAGTTCAACCATGCACAATGATTCCATTTCATCTGATCTGATGCTTTGCACTTCACTTTCTGGGAGCATTGGCTCCAGGGATGAAGCTGGGGCTTAGACAGTCAGAAGGCCCAGCTTTGTCTCAGTATTGACTAGGGGATTGCCGAGAACAATTGACTCAGTTAGTAAGAGGATAGTATTCAAAGTCACTCTCACTTTCTTCCGATATGGACTGACAGTCATGCTCAACTGGGACTTGTGGAGGAACACTTTAACTTTGCTTCTGTAGGTGCAGACTTTCTTGGTCTTTTCTTAGCAGCTCTAGTCACTGGTCCAGAGGGCATCTTCTAGGAGCTCAGACTCAATTAAGATTTGTCAATGGGCAGTAAATGATTTCTATGCATTGTTTTACATCTTTTGAATTATTCTCAGGCCTTACTTTGTACACTGGCAGATCATCTAGTTTGCCCACTACAATGTGAGGGAGATGGTGCCATCTGTCAGCAATCTTGTGCTTGCCATGCAGTCCCAGATTTCTTAGCAATACCCGATCTCCTCCTGGAGTTCCTGTGCTTTCACCTTTTATCATACCTTTCTTTGTTGGCCAGATTTCTTTTGGCAGCCATGGTTTGAGCCAGTTAGTACGCATGAGTTAGCTGGGCCTTTAACTTTTGCACATACTGTAAATAGTTGTCAGCTTGAACCCCATCAGGAGACCCCAAAACACACATCTACTGGTAGTCGAGCTTCTCTTCCAAACATCAGGCGGTGGGGAGAATCCAGTGGCATCACTTTTGGTGCAGTTATAAGCATGTACCAGGGTGCTAATTTGTTGGCTCCATCTAGGCTTGTCCTTTGGGTGCAGGGTGCCTAGCATATCTAGCAAAGTCCGGTTGAAAGCGTTCAGGCTGTGGGTCCCCTGGGGTGGTAAGGAGTGGTTCTGGACTTTCGCACTCCCCACAGAGAAGCATCTCTTTGATCAGGCGACTCTCAAAGTCTCTCCCTTGATCAGAATGGATTCTTTGTGGAGCCCATAGTGAACAAAAAGTTTTCTACAAGTACTTTGGCCACAGTGGATGCTTTCTGGTCTTTGGTGGGGAAAGCTTGGGCATATCTCGTGAAATGGTCAGTGACCACCAGCACATTACTGATATTTCTTTGATCTGACTCCAAACTTAGAAAATCAATACAGACCAGCTCCATGGGTGCACTGGTGGTGATGTTAACAAGGGGGCAGCCCTCTGGGGCAAAGCTTTCCTCTGTAAGCAGCGACTACAAGTTCGAATGTGTTGCTCACATCAGCCCCCATCTTAGGCCAATAGAATCTGGATCTCACCAAGTCAAGTGTTCTGTCTATACCAAGGTGCCCCATGTGGTTGTGCAAGGACCTCAGTACTGAGTCTCGAAAAGGCAGTGGGCAGCACTAGTTGTTGTTTGTCTACTTGTCCCCTCTGTCTACTGTTTCTCTGTATAACAGTTTATTGATCAGTTTCAACTTAGGACCTTCTTTGTATAACAGTGCAGTTCTCAAATCAGTGGGCGTAATTTGGACACATCTTTTCCTGCATAGAGGGCTTCTAAGCTGCTTTGATCATGGGATCGCGAGGATTGAGCCACTCGAATACTGTCATTGTCCAGCTGAGGCAGTGCACCAATGTCTATTGCAGAAAAGTGGCAATAAGCAGCAGGTATGCAATTCTCAGAGCTCCCAAGCAATCCACCATGCAGTCCACTGCGTCCGTGGACATTTGTTCCTCCTGTCAAACTTCCGGCAGAGTGCCGAATGTCAGGTTCTGCCAATCGGACCCAATCATTCTGGGGAACAGGCCTCCGGGAGAGAGCATCAGCATCTATGTGGTTCAGACCTGCTCGGTATTGAGAGCATAGTCATATGTAGATAATGCAGAAAGCCACCTATGGCCAGTGGCATCCAACTTAGCTGAGGTCTGCACATAGGTCAAAGGATTATTGTCAGTTTTACTAGTATTTTAGCCCCATACAAGTACTCATGGAATTGGTCAACAATAGCCCACTTCAAAGCTAGGAACTCTAACTTATGTACAGGATAGTTCTTTTCGGATGGGGTCAGGCTTCTACTGGCAAAGGCCACTGGTCTCAGGCCATTCTCGTGCTCTTGGTACAACACAGCCCCCAACCCTTGCAAGCTAGCATCAGTGTGCAGGGACGTAAGGTTTTCTTGGATCGGCATAGGCCAGCACTGGAGCATGGGTAAGTTGATATATGATCTCATGAAAGCAGTCTCACAATCAGGAGTCCAGCGGGCCCCAAATACTTCACTCGGATGAAAATACACTCTTTCAGTCTTGAGGGCTGACTTTTGGTATTTTTGTGGGTTGGGGATACCCTTGAGTAAGGTTAAGTAAAGGCGGATCACTCTTGAATAGTCCTTGATGAGCGCCGATAATAACCACAGAATCCCAGGAATCTTTGCAGTTCTTTAGATTTTTGGGCTGTGGCCAGGTGGTCAAGGCCTCAACTTTACTTGGGTGGGTCTCTATTCCCTCGGTGGATACTATGTGTCCCACATACTTTACTGATGTTTGAAAGAATTGACACTTATCAATGGACAGTTTAAGGCCAAAGTCCTCCAGTCGGTCCAATACCTTAAATAATCTGCTCTCATGTTCCTCCAGTGAGCTGCCAAACACAATAACATCATCTAGGTATACCAGGCACTCTAGTAAGTTCATGTCCCCCACTGCACGCTCCATCAATCGTTGAAAAGTGGCTGGGGCACCTGAAATCCCTTGAGGCATCCTCATGAATTCATAAAGCCAGCGGACAGATAAAGGCCGTCTTCTCACGGTCCTCTGGGGCCATCGGGATCTGGTAGTACCCACTGCGGAGATCCAGCACAGAGAACCACTTGCTCCCGTTTAGGCAGTCCAAAGCATCCTGAATGCGGGGCATTGTGTACTGATCAGGGATAGTCCGCCGGTTTAAGGTGCGATAATCCACACACATCCTTACTGTTCCATTCTTTTCCTCACTACCACAATGGGGAAGCATAAGGGCTTCTGGATTCTTGTATTACACCAGCAGCTAACATCTCTTGCAGATGCCGTCTCACATCATCTATGTCAGCAGGTGCCAGGCGTCGAGACCTCTCACGAAATGGTCTTTCGTCATGCAGCGGATATTGTGCTCAGCTCCTTGCCGCATCCTACATCCCATTCCTTTAAAGAAAACACCTGGTCTCTCTGGGCAAGCTTCTCACTGATCCTCACTTTCCATTCAGCTGGCAGCGAGTCGCCGAAATCAAACAAGTCAGGCGTTACTCTGTCATTCTTCCTTGAACTCTTGCTGCTGGGTAGCACTGCAGTGTCTGCACAATGCACATTAGCCAGGATGCAACCTCTGTTTACTCGAATGTCTCTTTCAGACACATTATGAACTTGGACCATTACCCTTCTGGCATAAGCATGGGCTCTAGCGGGCAAAATACTAAGCTTGACCAGCAGTCCCTCTGGCAATTTCCATCGCCTGGTGCATCCAACATTAATATTTTATTCTTAACATCCTTTCTGATACGGACCTCTCCTGTAAGGTACACTGGGCATTTGGCGCCAGGATCAGAGACTCAGGATCCTTCTTCCATACAATTCCGACCGGTTCCTCTGGTTCTGTTTTTCAGCATCTCTCTGTGCCTCATAGGCCTTCTTAATTAAAGCGGAACTCTTAAAGCTCTACTAGTCTTTGACCCCTGTTTTCATAACACAACTGTGCAGCCTTCCGAACATATGAGCATTTGTTCCAATCAACAAAGGGACACCATCATACAGTCCAGTGGGGGACACACTAAGGCTAGGGTCTCTACTTGTTCGGCCACTCCAGCCACGGAGGTGGGAAAGACAGCCAAGTCGGATATACCGGAATAGGGTAGGCCCTCACTTAACCCCATACATGCAGTCCTTCTAATGGTTGTAAGGTACATCTGGAAAATGCTTCTGATACCAATCCTGGAACATAATTGTCACTAGGAGCCACTGTCTAATACAGCTCTTGTAGACACTCCATTCACCTTTACAGTGGTCTCCATGGAGGGACCCACTATTCTGGACCAGTCTGGAGAGGCGGTAGTGGGGGCCTGGGCAACTGACCTTGCCACAAAAGGACGTGAATTAGCATTTTTGGTGCCCTCACTGGGATCATGTCGTGCACCTCTTAACCACTGATTTCTTCTCGAAGCTCTCCTTGTAGCCTATATGCAACTTTGTCAGTGTCTTTTGGGGACTGGCATTCCCTTTTCATGTGCCCATCTTTCCCACAATTATGCAAAACATACTTTCTGGAGTTTGAGCTGGCCGGGCGCCACACTGGGAGCCAGGGCGGGGGTATTACTAACTGGAAACCTGGGTGCCATCTCTGTCTGCTTGGCGTGATAAGCATTTGGAGACATCTCGTCAGTTTCTCCACTTCCATGGTCAAGGATTTGAGTTTGGAGCTGTTATCAGCAGGAGATACATGGGTGGGTACCCCCACCCCATAGCAGATGCAGTCGGATATAGGTCAGAGGCCCGTACTGCAGGCGTGGCCTTCATAAAGGACTGTTTTTGAATTCCCGGATCTCTCTCAACAGTTCGCCCATTGTGGCATATCTTTTCCTTGTCAGAGCACTCATTGACTGTCAACCTCTGCCCTGAACTTCACTTGATGGGTCACCCTCAGTCACTCGAGTCGTAGCCACAGCTGTTGGTGCAGGTACCTCCCGAGGTCGCCTTTTCTCAACTCCTCGAATTTCTCTCATTAACTCATCATAGGAGGGTGGGGATTCCAGTCGATTTGCCAGGCGTAACTGAAGCAACAGCAGTTCTGAGAAGGGGGCAGACTTAAGGATTCTGTCCAGTCTGGTTCGGTCCAGTTCAATCGCTGGCAAACTACCCTTTCTGAGGCATTCTTGCAACAATTTTTCCAGCCGAGAGACATACACAGACAACAACTCCCCTTGGTACTGTTGTGCATTTCTTACTCTCCACCATAGGTCCTCATCAGAATCTGGGCTCCCATACACATTCTCCAAGGCCTCAAGATAGGCCTGTGCAGTCGCTTCAGGGTTACTGGCCCGTTTGCTACGGATGGTAGCCAGGGCAGGACCTCGGAGGCTCTCACTAACCCTCTTTCAGTTTTCGCCTTCCGAGCATTGCCATTCTAGCACTTGGGGGGCAACATAGTCTATCCAGGTCTCCCAGTCATCCTCCCCTTGGGGGGTGGGGAGGGTGCCAGAGAAGATCCTCAACCTTCGGTAAGAGTCGTGGCTAATGGCAGGTGCAGAAATAGGAGTCTGCATTGGTTCAGCCACCATTACGGGCACTGGAGCAGGAGAGGGTGTTGGGGAGGAACACCCCAGGTGGCAAGAATAGTTTCTTCAAGTCCTCCACAGTTTTCCCTCTCCCAGCAACCATTCAGCAAATTTCTCCTCAAAAGTTTCAGATAGTGGTGGGGCTGATTCCCCAGGTCTTTACTGTCCTTAGTTATCACTCTCCAAGCAGTGAGGGCTCCCTCTGGGGTAATGGTCTGTGGCACTTTGGAGCTATCTATGGGATCCTTAAACTCTACTAGGGCCAGGAAAGTGTGGGTGAGCAGATTAGCATGCCGACCCACCACCACAGGGTTTTGTAAACCTTCCACCTTGGAAAGTACTCCCTGCACAGTGTCCGTATTGATACCCAGGGGATGTCCAGGATAAGCATAGCATTTTGGGGTCGATCTCCTCCCAGTACACCACTCCACCAGCGAGTGCACAGCCACTTCTGTCGGGTACCCATTTTTTCTTAACAGTGGTTCGTAAATATGGCCACTAGAGGACACACAATCCCAGCGGTGAGCCTCCAAGATGTAACCCCTAGATGGCGCTATCCCAGGGGCTACTACCCCTGCCTGATTTGCCACTAACAGGTTGAGGGGCCTGGATCCAATGGCGGGTGCCTCCACCCAGAGGTCAGGGTTTGCAATAGTTAAACTAACTGGTCACAGCCCTCTGGGACACTGCAACCCCTTTCTTCCCACTAGTGGCCCACACAATATATCAAATTACCTTCACAGTATACACTTACCCCCAGGACTGGTTCGGCACTGGGACCTCCTGTGAAATGAGATACAGTGCAACAATCACAGTACAGTACTTTAACATAGACAAATACCTCAGGCAGTATAACTTTGCTGAAACAAGCAGCTCTGATTTATTTGGGGATATAACAAGGACAGGAAATCAGGTTAATTAGCTTATCACTCTAATAATCTACCTATGGCTCTGTACAGAGCCTATCCTATCAGTTACTGTCCCTGGGTACCCAAGCCCTAGTGGCTAGTCCAAACCGTGGCAGCTGGTAGGGGCCCTTTCACACAGAGAAAGGAGAATTAAACAGTCAGCAGTACAGTAATTCCATTTGGATGTAATGTGGCAATTCAACAGGGCGACCCTGAATAAGTACTCACGACCTCCAAATAAGATAGGGTCCTTCAATGTCAGCAGGGCTCACTTGAGGTACACAAACCTCTTCACACATCCATATAAAAGCACTATACCAGGCAGGCTGCATCTGTATCGATCGCAATTACTGCACAATACCGGGAGAACACACAGCAGATTCAGTTCCTGACAGACCGAGTGCAATTTTCAGCAATTCCTCCAGTCTTCTACAGGGTGAGCCTGGTTTCTACTCTTCAGAGATCCTTTGATTCTTTTCACAGAATGATTCAGTCCTAACAAGCTGCAGACGGAACTCTGGGCCTTACACGTTTTTGACTAAAACTGCACACTGAAAAAGCACAGGGCTCCTTCCTTCTTCACTGCCAAGCTCAACTGAACTCCAACTGACGAAACCGGCACTTCCTTTGAGTTCCTCCCAGTTCTTGACTGGATTGGCTGTCACTCACAATAGACTGCTGCTGTTGGTCAAAAAGGCACTGAAGTCTAAACTACATCTCCCAGAGTCACTGCCCATACAATCCTCTTGTGGCTGGCTCAGATTATGAGTCCAAGTTCTGATTCGTCCAAGGCATCATTTTAGAGCTAGCTTACCCCACACTGATTGGTCCAGTTCAGCAGTTCAAAACTAGAATGGGGAACTAGCAGACACAGTTCTGACTGCAAAGAAAGCAGGTTAGACAAACAGTAATTTCATTATTACTCTAAATAATTTCTGGCAAACAGTTACATCTTTCAGATAGGTTCCTTTGCACTCCTAGTGACTGCAAAATGAAGTGAATTGGCAGCAGCTTGAGTGGTACTCAATCAAAGAAACACACAGTCCCCATACAAACTATTATGTCTGCAAGCAGACAGCTCTTAAAGAGACAGTACCAGAGGTTCTAAAAACACTCACTGATAAATGGCTTAAATGCCAAACACCATTCAGGCTTGGAGCATTCAAGCAAGCTCCTGGAAGTCTTTTGGGAACCCCCATTTGCAGGGGGGTTACACCAGGTATATCTTCTGTTACTGCTTTATTTTTCTCTGGAGCAAAGTGTTTCTTACAGGGTATATCTTCTCTGAAATTATTACAGGTGGTGCTTTACAGGTTTTACAGTTTTATCTAACATTAGGATAAGCTTTCAGGGTTTTACTGCATTTGTTGTTGACTGATTGTTTCTGCTCTTACCTCCTTGTTCTTTCGTCCGTGGTTCTTCTTTTTAGGCAGGGGAAGGGCCCAGCCACCCACCCCATCCCCAACCACCCCACGCTACACTCCTTTTATAGGGTACCACAGTTGTGACATTTCCTGTGGCAGAGCAGGAAGGGGCGGATCAGTGGGGCCTCCACAAGGTGATCTCATTTACAGGGGCACTAGTAATTTAACTTGTTATAACAAGTTAAACAAAGCACAATTAAACCATTACTTGCATTTTTTCCTTTTTTTCCTTCTAATTACTCTGACTAGGTTACAAACCCAGCAACTTATTTGGAATGGATTTCATTAACTGCAGGTACTGTGGAACAATTTTCAGAAGGACAGTCTTACAGGATTTAGGACACTGTCCTACATGCTGAGCCTTTGGAGATCTTAGGGCTCAGCTCCGGGCAGCATGGGCAGAGTTGCGCCTCAAATTTCATATTGAAGAGGAAATACATTATAAGAACCACCGCCATTTCCCCAGCATCCAACAGAAAAACCTCAACCGCAGAGGGTAGTTGGTCCAGGAGGTTGGCAGGTGGTTTGGAGAAACAAATCAGGTGCCCCATCACTCTCTGCTCTCCATCACATTGCCTCCAAAAACCATATAAACACTACAAACAGGTATCTGCCTCTATCTCTGAAATCAAATAAAGAGGCAGAAGACACTGCAGAGCAGGACACTGCACACAGGAGCTAGCACAACAAAACTCACCCAAATCAGGAACCAAACTAAACAAGCACAAAGGAAATCCAAAAACTTCTGATCATAGGAGACTCCATGATTCGGGAGTTGATACCCATCTCCAGCCAGGGGTGATGGTCAGATGTCTCCAGGTACATCAGCATGGAGACACTGACCGCATTAGCTAAAATTGTTCACAAAGCAGGAGAAAACATTGATGTCCTAGTACACATAGGGACTAATGATCTCGCCAGCCGGTCAGTTGTGGAGACCAAGGAACACCTGACTAGGCTGGGTGACAAACTATCATCTATTTCATCCGCATCTCCTTCTCTGAGATCCTGCCAGTCTGGGAGAGGGAGCAGATGGACGGAAGGTCAGAGAAGGGGAGATAGGGAGCTAAACACATGGCTCAAGGACTGGTGCCAGGAAAAAGGACACAGATTTGTGAGGAACTGGCAACAGTTCTGGGGCGAAGTTCTTTAAATTTGATGGACTGCATCTGACTAAAGAGGAGTCAGTGCATTGGGGCAGAAGTTTGACGTCTTTGCAGAATATTTAAACTAGCAAATGGGGAGAGGGGTGCAGCACCCCATACGTCGAATGGGAAGAACACCCCTCCCCCCTCAGCTAGTGGTCAAACAGGAATTCAGCGTGTTTGCCGTTCATTTGCATCACCAGGTAAGAAAAAAGGTTTGTCTCCCCATACGATGCACAGGGGTAATGCCAAACTTCACCCAACAACTAACACACCAAAATCTGGCCAATGGAAAATCATGTACACAAATGCTCACAGCCTGGGAAATAAGATCCCAGACCTGCAGGCAATAATGTCAGAGGCTAAACTGGACATAGTAGCAATTAGTGAGGCGTGGTTTACCAGTAACCACAGGAGACTTCAGTACCTGGCTATGTATTGTTCAGAAGAGACCGAGGTGCAAAAGGGGAGGAGTGGCCCTGTATGTTAATGAAAATATCAAAGCTACAGAAATTCAGAATACACATAAGGAGCCAGAAGAACTGTGGGTCACCCTGGAAACAGGAAATGGGACAGCCATAAGAACTGGGGTTGTCTACAGGCCCCCAGACCAGAGGGAGGACATAGACACATTACTGTTAGAAGATATACAAACATGACAGCTAAAGGGAGGTTCTGATAATGGGAGACTTCAACATGCCAGATACAGATTGGTCAATACCAGCAGGAGCATCTGCCAGAACTAGACTCATAGTGGATTCCCTGCAGGGGGAGGGCCTCAAACAACTGGTACAGCAACCCACAAGAGACAGGGCTATCCTAGATCTAGTACTGACTAACAAAGAAGGGATCACAGATCTCCAGGTAGAAGGTCACCTGGGGGCCAGTGACCATCACATGGTATGGTTCAATTTGGCTACTACATCTAAATCATCCCATTCCAAGGCAAAAATATGGGACTTCAGAGGAGCTGACTTTGATAAGATGGCCAACAGAGTTAAGCTAGCCGGCAAAAGAAACACAGGTGAGGGGTACAGGCAAAGTGGGCAAGCATTAAGGATGTAATACTTGAAGCAACATCCCATTGTGTTAGACAGAAAAGGAAGTGCAAAGAAGGAAACCACTTTGGTTCTCAAATACAGTAGCAGAAAGGTCAGAGCCAAAAGGCTGGCCTTCAGGAAATATAAGGGAACACAGCGGGATGAAGATAGGGAGGCATACCAAACTGCCCTAAGGGAAGCAGGTAAGGCAGTAAGGCAGGCAAAGTCCCAAACTGAGGAAACACTAGCACGAACAGTAAAAGAAGGTGACAAGACTTTCTATAGATACATTAGTGAAAGGAGAAAGTACAGAGGGGTATTAAGCAATGGAGAAAAGGGAGCATGTGAGGAGGAGGACCCTGTAAGGCATCTATCCTAAATAGATACTTTTGCTCAGTATTTACTGAAGAAGGTAGGGCAGGGCCCACAGCTCAACATCATGGACACAGGGGAGGGAGGTGAGCACTACTCCCTTCACAAAAGAAAGGGTCCTACAAGAGCTTGCTAAGCTCAGAGTGGATAAGGCAATGGGACCTGATGGCATACATCCCAGGGTACTTAAGGAGCTAAAGGAGGAACTAGCAGAGCCATTAGCAGAATTGTTTAGTGAGTCTCTGAGCACAGGAGAGGTCCCAGAAGACTGGAGAAGGGCTCATGTGATCCCGCTCCACAAGAGTGGTAGCAGGGAGGAGGCGGGGAACTACAGACCGGTCAGTCTTACCTCAGTAGTGGGCAAGATTATGGAGGCACTCCTTAAGGAAAGGATAGTGCAACACCTGGAATCCATAGGGCACTGGGATCCAAGACAGCATGGGTTTACAAAGGAAGGTCCTGTCAAACTAATCTCATAGATTTCTTTGACTGGGTAACCAGAGTGGTGGACCAAGGGGGAGCAGTTGATGTCGCCTACCTTGACTTCAGCAAAGCTTTTGACACTGTTCCACATAGAAGATTGATAAATAAGCTAGGTAGGCTCGGGGTGGGTCAGAAGTTGGTCAACTGGGTGGCAAACTGGTTGACTGGCAGAAAACAGAGAGTGGTGGTAAATGGTATACAGTCAGAAGAGATGCAAGTCACAAGTGGGGTACCTTAGGGATCAGTCCTGGGGCCAGTCCTATTCAACATCTTCATTAGTGACCTTGCAGATGGACTAGAGGGTAAGGCTTGTCTGTTTGCAGATGACACCAAGATCTGCAACAGAGTAGATGAGCCAGATGGGGTGGGCAGAATGAGAAGAGATCTGGATAAACTAGCAGAATGGTCAGAAGAGTGGCAACTGAGTTTAATGCAAAGAAGTGCAAAATCATGCACATAGGGAAGAGAAACCCTGAAGCCACTTATAGGCTGGGAGGAGTTGCTAGCAGTCACAAAGGAAGAAAGAGACTTGGGCATCATCATCACTGATGACCTAAAATCATCAAGCAGACCTCTAAAGCAGTAGGTAAGGCTAGGGGGGTGTTAGGGTGTATTAGTAGGGGTATCACAAGTCGTAAGAGAGGTAATAATCCCTCTGTACAAGACATTGGTTAGGCCCCATCTGGAGTACTGCGTGCAGTATTGGAGGCCACACCTTCACAAGGACATTAACCAAATTGAGGCAGTCCAGAGAAGGGCAACCAAAATGGTGCAGGGACTGCATCAGAAGACATATGAGGACAGATTAACAGAGCTCAATATGTATACCCTTGAGCAAAGGAGGGAGAGAGGTGATATGATCAAGGCATTCAAACACCATAAGGGCATAAACAAGGTGAAAGAGTCTAACATGTTTAAATATAAGAAAAATAGCAGGACAAGAGGACACAGCATGAGATTAGAGGGAGGCCAATTAAGGGGGAATGTGAGGAAATTCTTTTTCACAGAAAGGGTGGTGGATGCATGGAATGGCTTACCACAAGAAGTGGTGGCTATGAATACAGTGCAGGGCTTCAAACAGGCATGGGATAGGCATAAGGGAGCAATACAAATGACTATGAATAGATAGGTCACTGACAGAGCAAAGGCCGATGGCACATTTATAAGGTAGAAAAAGAAATGGGCAGACTGGATGGGCCTTGCGGTCCTTATTTGCCGTCAACTTCTATGTTTCTATGTTTCTATGTAGCCAAATAGACTAGCTTCCCTGTCTCTCAGTTGCTTCATCATTTTCTTTAGATCTTGATCAAACAGTAGTTCTTCCTTACATGGGATGTTCTGTAAGTATGATTTTGAGGAGACATCTGATGTCCAAGAGTGGAGCCATAGAGTTTGATGTGTGGCCATCAAAGCTGCCATAGTTTTAGCTGCTATTCTGGTGGTACAACAGGTAGCATCTGAAATACATCTAAACGCCACAATCCAGAGAGGCATGGCTTTGCAACCTTTCACCAGTAAGGGGATGCTTTTTCAACAGTTTCTAGCCAACATATACGAGTCCATACAGAGTAGACTAAAGCTACTAAGGCTTGAAGCACCGTTCCTGTAAATGCATGGGATCTTTTCTTTGTTCCAACAAGGCTTCTGACAAGCTAAACTTTCAATGATATAGCTCCCTTAATTGGTAATGAATGCAGTTTGGAAACCATCACAATTATCACATCAGTTTGTGTTCCTTGTTGTCCAGTTCTAAGTTTTGTCTTTTTCCACGATGTAAATCTTTTGAGTAAATTTCACTACCAAGGCACGCTTCTCTGAAGATTCCCACTCATCCACCACTTTGCAATGATGTCCACCTCAGAGAAGCAAGATAACTGTTTGATCCTCGTGTCCAGTAGAGGATCTAAGATTCTACCGAAGGGTTGTATATATGAAGTTATGGAAAGGCCACATGTTTTATTATATTTAGTAAATTAATGCTGTCTGCATTATACAGCCTTCAGTGTTCTGGTGTGGGCCCCTCATTCTCATCAGAATATAATGTACCCTTTCCTCCAATTTTGAATCTTCTGATTCTTCCTCTCGTTTCAAGTGTAGTGTAAGGCACCCAGCCATCAGTGACTGGATCACAGCCTGATCCAGAGAGACTATTTTGGTGTGGGAATCTTAGGAGGCCAGTTACCCTCACAACGGACACATTTTTTTAAACCAACATTGCCTCCAAGGAAGATCCGTCTCAGAGGCAGTACTTTACTGTTGCTCCCATTCTTTCTCATATTTAAGTCCCTTTTTTAAATATTTAATATTCTAATTCAACACCACCATGGGATCGCCTCTCTAGTGAAATTTCAACCAAAAAACAAGGGGATCCTGTCTGGATTCAAACTCCCAGTCTCTCATTCATCAGGCTGCAGACCTTTCCACTATGCTATCAAGTTGGCATAGCAGTGAAGCTCAGCTCTTTAGCTGTAGAGGTTAAAGCCCTATCCACAATGTCTGCTTCAGAGACAGACCTACCTCAGAGGCAACAACAGTTTAATTAATCTGTCTCTTGTGTTTCCCTTAGCCAAGGTACCAAAAGCCGCATTCAACAAATGAATCACTGCTAACTGAAGAATGGGCCGTTCTGATCTGCAGTCTGGTACGTTGTCTTCTCTTCGTGTAATGCTTCCAGTGTTTCACTTTCGTGCTCCTGCACATCTTCATTCATGATGCATCTCATACCCACTGCTATATCCTTGGAGGCTTCACACATGAGACAGCTGGACCTCCCACAGGAACATAAGCTGATGGTGCCAAAGGACCTATGTTAAGGGGACTTTCTTTTTGTGCTCACCTTGTTAACCACTGCCTCCATTCCTTGCTGCTAGGGCACTGGACGGGATCAGGCCTTGGACTGCTTCTAACCATGAGCCACTGCTAAAGCAGGCAAGGACTGAGTGGTAACAACTCCTGTCTGAGTAAAAGCAGTAAAAAGGTTGTAGGTTTTTTGGTCTTTGATTTAAACTGGCAGAGAGACTACCTCCTTTTAGTGTTTGGTCCCTTCGGTGAGGTAAAGCACCCCATTTAGTCTCTTAAGACAAATAATTACAGTCTTGAGTCCCTTAGGTGAGATAAAGCACTCCATTTAGTCTCTTGAGACAATTAGCCTTGAGTAGAGGTATACAGATCCCAGCTGTGACCTGCCACAAACTATGATGTGAAGATAAAGGCCTGGGACTGAATTTTCGAAGGGCCCTTAGACGGATACAAGGTGCTTCATATGTCCACCTTGCATTAAATCAGGGAGCGTCAAATACTGTGCACCGTATTTTACAAGAAAAGTGTTCTTTATGGCAAAGTCCCCCAAAAGGATGCAAAAGGTTTACTGCATCAAAAATATGATGCATGCAGCAAGAATGATGTACGCTGAGAACGAGGCCAGCTGAATCAAAAAATATGATGCATGGAGTGGGAATGATACAAGCTGAGTCAAAAATACAATACATGACGCGAGAATGACACAAGCCGAGTCAAATATCAGAGGAGATGAAATGGCATCTGGAAGCTACATTTTACATGCTACAGTATTTGAGAAAGCATTACGATGTGTACAGTGGAGGACTCTTGCAGCAAAATTCCATTCATAGTACCACAGTCAGGTCTGCCCACCTGCTGCAGGCCTCTGTATATGCTCTAGTGTCAGTTAGACCAGCTCTGGCTGGTCTAACAGCGGCATGCATCTTAGGCACAATGACAGGACCTACATTCTTTGAAAATCCCACAGAAGGGGATGGTGCATCATTTCTGTGATGTAGGCATCCCTTCCGACATGGGGCAGGCATTTTTTTTGACATAAGCATGGACCAAGCCAATCTGGTGCATGGAGACCTGTTTTTGACAGAAGCACCATTAGACAATCAGAATTGATGAGTGTTTTGACGCATGGAGCTCCCTGTGTCATTTTTTTTTTTTTTTTACATAAACACCTTCTCTGTCCTTTGAAAATCCATCCCCTGAGGTTGTCTTACTGTATCCCATGCAATCATGGACTACAATGTAGCAAGCCCTGAAGAAACAGAAAGGGAAACGTTGTAAGTGGCATGGGGTCATAGCCCTGCAAACAAAAACAGCATGGCACACAATGCTGAAAGCAAAATGCTGAAAGGCAAAAAAGGTTGGTCAATACAATGACTGGCACAAAATGTCACCACACAATGCAAACTCATAGGGTGACAGTAGAAATTCTTTGTTTTGTGGGGGGACACCGCTCCCCTCTGCCCTGGACTAAATATAATTAACTCTGAGGGGGTGTGGACTTCTGGGATGGGGAGAAACTCGGGAGGGGGGAAATTTCTTTATTTAAAAAAAGATTTTCAAGACCAGGAAACAGGGAACTGAACCGTGGTCCCTAGGTCTCCTATGCTGCTATGTGCTGGTGCCTTAGCCATTTCACCATGGGAATGGTTCGGCCAGGTACCACACTAATGGGAACTTGATCCCTTCCTCCTTTGAGCGGACAATGACAGGGGTAATTCCCTAACACTATTCTATCCCTGTCACTGTCAATGTTTTCAGCATTCTCACAGCGCTGTTAATACCACGCTGGTATTGCAGCAACATATCGACCTGGTACCTTCTAAGCTGTGCCTGCCGCTGGAGACAACAGACTGAAGCACTATGGGACGGCTGGATGTCCAAATACAGAAATGTTTTCAGTCACCGCTTTGGGGTTGTGACCACCACCCTACAGTCCACACTAATGAGGGAAGGGAAACAAACATGAATTCATGCCTTTTCACACAGTGTTAGTAGTGGAGAGAAATGTTTCCAGTTTGAGAAAGGAATAGGAAGAAAGATGGGGAGGGTTAGAACCCTGTATTGACAGTAGGTCGCGGGGTTATATAGGGCCCAGTGGGCAGACTTGCTGGACCTTTGGTCTTTTTCTGCCATCGCTGTCTATATTTCTGTTTCTGATCCTTCCAAAGAAGCTTATACTGTAATAGAGTGGGAGCAGCCAGCAGTTACCTTTAAAACACTGACAGCAAACGTGACTAGACAGGTCCTTGTTCTGATATAGCTATAATGATCTAGGTCAGTGTAGTTCTCCTTACTGTTTTGTGCCCCACTGTTGAGCCAGTTCGGCACTGAAGTACTGTAGCCTGGCAAGATTTCATTTATTTAAACCAAGTGTTCATTAAAACTGAAGGAGGAGGAGGAAAAGACAGCTTTAGCCTGGCTAAATGTGGCATGTAATTGAAGGTTCACAAGTCTCCTGTTTCTGTATTAAAAAAAGCAAAACATACAGGTGGCCCCACACAGAAGAAAATTATACACCTTTTAAAATACTGTAAATGTAGCTCACAGGAGGCTATAAGTGAACACAACAGGTTAGGTAAGCAGATATGATAAATTAAAATGTTCATGTCACTACCTGTGTCTCCAGTATTAAAATGTTAGAGCTTGAGGCAGGTAGGGCTCACGTTATTTGTCAGGTCTGCATGATAATAAAGAACCTGTTGCTATCACTACTGTAAAAGGAGAAAAAGAGCTGCTGAAATCACAGTTCCAGGCTGCTTTATTGTATGTATACCCTCGAACAGCTTTACGGGGGACACTGAACTGATAACATTCTGGCTAAGATCAACCTGCTTGACATTCAGGTTTATTTTTTTTTGGTTTTTGCACTTCTGTGCCTTCCTTGCTTCCCACTCCCTCGGGCTCCTCAAGTGCCCCACTGCCAACCAGACTTTGCTCCCGCTACGAGCCCCCACCACCAGGCTCTCTGGGCTGCTCCTCTCTCTTGCTCTGGCATATCCCTGCTGGGTGGCCTCTTTGCTACTGCATGTTGGGAGGGACAGCCAGAAGGGACCAGGGTGCGGAGGTAGTCCTTCCCGGGTGGTGTGAGGGACACACACAAGACATCATCCAGTGTCCAAAGGTAACTGATTTTCCCATGTTCCCCTTCCCCCACCTGCCTCCCACATGGAAGAACACAAAGTGGGATCCAGGGAGTGAGGGGAAAAGCAGCACGTGGTCCCCCACATCACCAAGAATGCCTCTACTTAACAATTACCATGAGCTACTCTAGGTGTAATGTGCACCAAATCCCCCTCCCAAGGAGGGGAGCATTTCTGCAAATGCTCCTTCACCCTCCCCACCAGCCTCCAGTCTAGTTGTCTAAGACTGGGGATATGAACCCAGGTTGTCAGCACGTCGATGGCTCACTACTTGAAGCCACGAAGCAGACCTACTCCGAGTCCACACTTCATACATCTTTCAGTTGCAGAAATCACACTCTGTGAAAACTACTAAATTTTAATCATGAGGGGTGCTGGAGCAATTGAAACATATATATTTTAAACAGGCTGCCAGTTTCAACCAGAAAAAAAATGTTTTAATGCAATTCATTTCTTTAAAAAATACTAAATTAAAAATCAGAACTTTTTTTATTTATTGGGGATCCCGAATGTCTGCATTGTCTTCGAGTTAGGCTGCAGACAGCTGGTCTCTCAGCACAGCAGTTGCGCTGCTGCTGCTGATGCCAACTACCTGGGTTTGGGACCAAGCCTGAGTTACTGGGGGCCACCTGGGGGAGGAGGAGGAGGAGGATCAAGTGTCCTAGAGGACACTCTCCTCCTATTCCATAATCTCCACTGCTATAGTGCCACCTGGGTGACCACAGGAGGCAGTGCAACCAGAACAACTCAGGGTGGGGGGGCGCAGGCTGGTACCACACTACGCACACTCCAATGCATGTGCATGCACACCCTATTCTCTTACATCCCAAGAGCAAAGACAAGAACAGAGGGAAAAGCCCCTGCAGCAGGCAGGACGACATTCCAGCCTCCTGCAAGCCCCCTACCTTTGACACGGCCCTCCTCCAGTCTAGATCATGGAACTGCGGTGGGATGGGGTTCCCCACTGCCCCCATCTTGGGATGTAAGCCGTGCAGTATGGAGCAGCAGGTAATATCACAAGATGCCAGATGATGAAGCTGAGGAGGCTGGCACGATGGGGGCCCTAGTCTAAGAGAAAGGGTTACACAAGAAAAAAGTGAACCATGTTGCAGATTTCCAAGGTTGAAGAATGGAGGCTGACCTAAACAAAAGATGTGAGTGGGTCACTAGAAATACAGATCATAATTAGTTCAACTGGTCTGATCCATAAAGGCAGGAAAGAACGCCATTTTTAGTAAGAAGCTGCGAGGCCTACAAGTGACTAAAAGTAATGCAGCTGAATTCAAGCCACACCCTTTGTGGGAAGCAAGTGCTTTCTAAATTAAAACCACAGGGTAAAAATAGGATGAAAATCATACTGTATTGTACCCAAGAATCCCAGATCATCAATGATATTACAAAGTATGGTGGTGGTTGCTCAGTGTGGCTAATGAAAGAAGCAGCTTTATTCCCCCCCCGCCCGCTTAATCAAAAGCCAAGGGTTACGGTTATACCATGTCACTGACAGTGCTATGCAGCCTGCACAGTCACTGAACCAATGTACTGTTTCACTGACCCGCCTCTACATTGAGGGTTTCATGACTCTCATCCAGGTGCTGCAAGATGGGTTGGAATGAGAATGTCATGTGCAGGAGAACATGGATCTCAATACTGAATTTTGCTGGCACTGAAACTGCGACACTACAGATAGCTCCCATTGCAAAATTCTGTGAAAGAGAACTTGGTGGGTGTCCTGTCTCCAGAGATCAAAAGTGTAATCTTTTCAGCTCTAGGGGGAGCTGCCTTTATATGTCAAGGACCAAGCCTGCAACCTTGGGTGGGGTATTCTGCCAAACAGCTGCCTTATGGAGAAGACGGAATGGCGGTGGTAGGTCAGTGTCCCTGGGAAAGTGATTTAAAAGTTTGTTAAACTCCTAAAAGCCCCCCATTGATATCGACCAGTGCTGCCTCTCTCACTTCCATCTCTGGTGGACAGGTGCCCTTCCACTGTGCCACCCTTCTCTGTAAATTCTGGTTTAATTTTCTCCCCTACAATAGAAACACAGAAGTTGACAGCCTCAAGACCCACCTAGTCGGGCTAACCCTACCTACATTGCAGCAAGCACGATTATGAAAGGCACTTGCCGCAAAAGCCCTATCGCAAGTCTGGAAACGCAGGATGCAGGGAGTTAGAACACCTACTCCCTGGTCAAGCGTTGCATACTGGATCGCAGCACTCGCGCCAATCCTTTGGTGCAAGGTGCCGTAAAGTGGGTACACTGTCACAATTATATCAGCCCTTCTGGAATCGGACTGGGTTGCGCCCAAGGGGCTTTGGTGCAACTGTGTCCCACTTTGTGGTGGATGCAGGGCTTGCCACAAGCCCTTCCCCCACCTTCCAGAATCAGCCCCCTAGCCTCTCTCTTAATCAAAAATAGTGTGGAGTTACTTTTGTAAAGAAAAGTGGTTATAGGAGGTGGTGGTTACTGGGCTGCAGGTATATCTCTGAATGCAGATACAAATATTTACTATTGGAATGATCCCTAAATACCTCTAAAATGACTCAGAATTAAGACGTACCAAAGCAGAACACCATTTGAGGGGGGATTTGCAGGAGGCCTTCAACATCATACCAGTAGTAAATATTTGACACACAGGACAATCCTTGAAGTATCTGGTGTAGCACAGCAATTTGTAACACTGAGGCCATCAGAGATCCACAGTGTTGCATAGCTGCTACTATAAACATCCTGCTGTCTGCTTTAACAAATCATACTATTATTGCTAAATGGATTTTATCCCTAGTGTGACGAGGAAGAACAAAGCATATTTCAGTTTGTTGTCTTTTTTTTTTTTCAAAAACGCTGCTACACATCATGCTATTTTTATTTCAGGCCCCCCTGCTGTTGTTAATTTAATGCATTTGAAATTTTAACAACCTCTGTTAGCGTCTGTTTTGATTACACCATTTTTCCAAAAGTCTATGTGTGAAGGGATTCAACACATTATCTACAAAAACATCTACAATTTGCCTTTGTATTTCTGGCATGTTGTCCAGGCCATCAAAGCTGAACTCTTTCGCAGTAAAAGTACATTTTGCTTTGAGAATAAACATCTGCCGCAGTCTCCCAGAAACTGTCAAGCATGAACTGAATTAGTCTGTTTGACGGAGATGTGAACAAATAACGAACATTGTGGTTAGTGAAATACAAAGACATAAGAACACTTCTCAGAAAACAAGTTGCATCATTTTGCAGGTATCTAGTCAATGATTCACCTTCTGCCTTCCATGGGTGTTCTTCCCTCTGTAGAAGTGGCAGTTCTATGAATTGTATATCGCCTGATCACAAACATACCGTCCACTCCAAGATCAGGTTACATGGGGAGGAAATCTGATCTCCAACAAGCATTTGTCAATGCAGAATGTTGTCTTGCTGGCATTGGCATTGGTAGTGACATACACAATAGGAATGGCCGTGAAGTATAGAACCGACGTCAATGCCACCCCACCCTGCAGAGAGTGACATGTATTGGGGTGTGCCTTTGGGTCGTTGGCCATAACACTCATGCTATTTCACCTAACCCTACCCTGCAGACTCTGACAAGTGTTGTGTTGTGCCTTGGGGTCATTGGGCCTTACGCTCACCCCATTTCATAAGGAGGTATGTTGAGATGGGTGCAGCATAGGAGAATGGGGTGAACTTTGGGGCCGAAGAGTCCAAGGGACACCTGGATGGCTGTCAGTGGCTGCAGGGTGGGGATGTGGGTGCAGTGGCATGAGCATTACAGCTGACAATCCAAAGGCACACCCTGACGCCTGTTAGTATGTACAAGGTGGGACATTATGGTTAGAAACCGTAACGCCCTGGGCGTTTATTGGTATTTGCACTCCAAATTTTCAACATGGCCTTTTTGTGACCCCATCTCATGAAAGCATGTGGGATCTCTGCTCATGAACAATGTCGCTGTGGTTTTGTTAATGTGTCCTGAATGTTGATTTCCCACAGTGACCACGCCATTCTGCACCACATAAAAATGTCAGCTGCACCATTCATAAAGAGCTGTAAAGAGATGGCAATGTTGAAAATCTGGTGTGAAAATATTAAAAATTCTTGAAGTTAAAAGCTCAGCCAGTTAGTACCCTCATCCTACTGCCCACACCTCCACACATGGCACTTACAACAATCTCTGCCCCTCCCTAGTGCTTGCACCAGTCTATACATGACAAGGCCCCCGGGCTGCTGCTACCACCCTTGTTTCACCTCCCCTTCTCTCCTCCTGCCCCCTCCTTCCCCCACCACCCTCTCATACTCACCCTCACTTCAAGCATCTCCTACCTCCTTCCAACCTCCAACTACACCCTCACTGCAATCTCCTATCACCCCTCCCCTTTTCCGCAGTCTCGCCTCTGTCTCTATTCCCTGCTTTCCTTTGTGCCCTGAAACTACATGTCTTGCTAGTTAAATGCTTTTGTCTGTAATGAAAAGATGTATACTGTACTCTCTGATGTGGAACCTTTGTAAAAGAGCCTCGGATCAAAGGTATTGCTATAATCCTAGATTGAAATAAATAAAAATAAAACGAGTGTGCATGAAAACTGTGCAACACACACTCGTAACAGTCTTTTCTTGGAATTCTTTCACCAAATTATTAACATAGGCATTTTGGGATTTCTGCTCATGAACAGTGGCAGTATGATTTTCTTAATCTGTCCCAAACATTGATTTCCCACAGTAACTGCGCCATTGTGCGCCAGATGTGCGAAACCACATTTCGGGCAGGATGTGAAAAATGACAGCTGTACTGTTCATAAGAAGGTGTGCAAAAATGGCAATGTTGAACATCTGGAGTGAAAATATAAAAAATTCTTGAACTTACGACTGTACATGGACACTGCGCAACACATGCTTGTAACACACATTAGTCATGTTGTGGAATTGTTTCGCCAACTCTTTAACATAGGCATTTTAGGACCTCTGTTTATGAACAGTGTCACTGTGATTTTCTTACTCTGTCAGGAACATTGTTTTCCTACAGCGACTGCGCCACTGTGTGCCAGATGTGCTAAAACACATTTCGGGCAGGATGTGGAAAATAACTGCTGTTCTGTTTATAAGGAGGTGCGGAAAAATGGCAATGGTGAAAATCTGGAGTACAAATATTAAGAATTCTCAAAGTTATAAGCGTACGTGGAAACTGCACAACGCACACTCGTAACACAGTCATTTTGGGGAATTTTTTCACCAAATTTTCAAGATAGGCATTTTGGGAGCTTTGCTCATGAACAGTGTTACTGTGATTTTCTTACCATGTCCTGAACATTATTTTCCTACAGCGACTGTGCCCCTGTGCGCCAGATGTGCGAAAACATATTTTGGGCAGGATGTGGAAAATGACAGCTGTACTATTCATAAGGAGGTGTGAAAAATGGCAATGTTGAAAATCTAGAGTAAAAATATTACAAATTCTCGAAGTTACAAGCATGCATGGAAACTGTGCAACACACGCTTGTAACATGGTCAGTTTTTGGAATTTTTTCACCAGATTTGCAACATAGGCTTTTTGGGACCTCTGCTCATGAACAGTGTTACTATGATTTTCTTACTCTGTCCCGAACATTGTTTTTCTACAGCGACTGCGCCACTGTACGCCAGATATGCAAAAACACATTTCGGGCAGGATATGGAAAATGACAGCTGTACTGTTCATAAGGAGGTGTGAAAAAATGGCACTGTTGAAAATCTGGAGTAAAAATATTGGAAATTCTCGAAGTTACAAGCGTGCATGGAAACTGCGCAACACACGCTCATAACACAGTCATTTTTTGAAATTTTTTCACCAAATTTGCAACCTAGGCTTTTTGAGACACCACCTCATGAACAGTCACACTGCTGTTTTCGTTAATCAGTCCCGAAAGGTGATTCCACGCAGTGACCATGAAATCACCTTTCGGGACCAAATAACGAGATGACAGTGACTGAATTCATGAGATGGGGTCCCAAGAACCCCATGTTGAAAATTTGGTACCAAAATTCGCAAAAATGGCTGAGATATGCACCAAAGTTGAAAAAAAAAACCATTTATACCATTATACAGCTTACCGGCATTTCTTCAGTTCGCGGTCGGCTTTGAAGAGTGCAGACGTGTTCCAGGTCAACTGAAGATCATCACACCAGGCTCCGGAGGTAAGTATGGGGTGAGGGGGGGTGTGGGGAGGTGGGGTGTGCAGATTGTGGATGCGGGCTGGGGGCGGGGAAACGATGGCGAGGGACCATTTCCTTTGTTTCAGGTAACAAAAATGAAAAAATTCACTGTGGACTGTTTTCTTTTCTTTTTACAGCTTTGGTCACACTGGGGTGGGCTCCCAGTGTGGCACATTTCTTTGGGGGGCATGTTAGCCACACTGGAGTGGGCTCCCAGTGTGGCACACAATTGGGGTGGGATAGCGGCAGGAAAATGGGTGGGGGGGTTAACATGCTGACAAGGGGATTGGGCACCCCCGTCAGCAAGCATATCTGTGTTTGGAGGCATGATGCCAAGGGGGATTGGGCACCCACTCGGCAGACCACATCAGTAAAGGGGTCACATATGCCGATGGGGGATTAAGAACCCCCTACGTCGGCTTCCTAGGGACTGTGAGCGGTAGGTGATGAGCCGCCACTCACCATGTTTACTGAAATGTTACACCAGGCAAGGCACACTCTGCAATGAGGGGCCACTCCCTTATTGCAGCAGCTAAAACATTTCAAGTTGATGGCACGTTTTGCAACTGCTGTCATAGAAAGCATGCAATCTAATTCGTGCCATGGAGCCCAGTCCTAGAAAGCAGTGGCGCCACTGGCCACAACATGACCGTGCCTCCAAAACCTGCTCTTCCACTTCAAGCAACCCCAATATGTTGTCTGTGCTGCGCGTGCAAGACAGCATAAAAATGTATAATTAGCCCCTTCTACAGAGTTCAGAGCTATTTGCAAACATCAAATTATATACTGAAGGGCAGGTGTTATCAGACATATTCATTTTTATTCATTTTAATTTGAGCACATATACTACAGTACACCTATGGGAGGCAGTATAATGTAGTGGTTAAGAACACTGAGCTGCAATCCTAGAGATCTGGGTTTGAATCCCACAGCCCCCACTTGCATACTATGTGACCCTGATCAAGTTACTTAACTTCCTTGTGCTCCCGGGACACACATGGAAACAAGTCTTGGCTTAGTGTGTCTTTCCTGGCCACAAATTGTAAAATAAAAAGTATATATAAAATAAAAAAAATAATATCAGTACATGGGCCATACAAATTGCCATACTTGAGATTTACTATTGTACACCAGTACTGACAGATGCTAGTCAAATGCTGGGTTCAACAGGAAAAGGGCGTTTCTCTCCTGGCATTGACTTTTTCCAGAAGGACCTTCCAACAATCCAATCTCACTGATGGGTTGAACTAGGGATGCTTGGAATTCTGGATTCGGAAACCAAAACCTCATATTTCCATCTGATGTTTGAAATTAGGATTTATGGAACTGTAGTAAAAAATCAGAGGCAAATTAAGGTTTTTAAATTTAGGATTCAAGTTCTGAGGTCTGTATCAGAACTGGAATTAAAATTGGAAATTTATAAAATGTATGAAACATAGGAACACAGAAGTTGATGGCAGATAAGGACCGAAAGGCCCATCCAGTCTGCCCATTTCTTTTTCTACCTTATGAATGTGCCATTGGCCTTTGCTCTGTCAATGGCTATATATTCATACTCATCTGTATTGCTCCCTTATGCCTATCCCATGCTTGTTGGAAGCCCTGCATTGTATTCATATCCACCACTTCCTGAGGTAGGCCATTCTATGCATACACCACCCTTTCTGTGAAAAAGAACTTCCTCGCATTACCCCTTAATCGGCCTCCCTCTAATTTCATGCTGTGTCCTCTTGTCCTGCTATTTTTCTTATACTGAAACATGTTAGACTCTTTCACCTTGTCAATGCCCTTAAGGTGTTTGAATGTTTCAATCATATCACCTCTCTCCCTCCTTTGCTCTAGGGTATACATATTGAACTCCATTAATCTGTCCTCGTACGTTTTCTGATGCAGTCCCTACACCATGTTGGTTGCCCTTCTCTGGACTGCCTCAATTTGGCTAATGTCCTTATGAAGGTGTGGCCTCCAGTACTGCACGCAGTACTCCAGATGGGGCCTAACCAGTGTTTTGTAAAGATGGATTATTGCCTCCCTCTTACGACTTGTGATACCGCTACTAATACACCCCAACATCCCCCTAGCCTTACTTACTGCTTTAGTGGTCTGCTTGGATGATTTCAGGTCATCGGTGATGATGATGCCCATGTCTCTTTCTTCCCTTGTGACTGCCAGCAACTTCCCTCCCAACCTGTAGGTGGTTTCAGGGTTTCTCTTCTGGATGTGCATGATCTTGCACTTCTTTGGTTAAACCCCAGTTGCCGCTCTTCCGACCATTTTGCCAGTTTATCCAAATCTCTTCTCATTCTGCCCACCCCATCTGGATCATCTACTCTGTTGCAGATCTTGGTGTCACCTGCAAACAGACAAACCTTACCCTCCAGTCCATCTGCAATGTCACTGATGAAGATATTGAAGAGGACTGGCCCCAGGACTGATGCCTGAGGTACCCCACTTGTGACTTGCATCTCTTCTGACTGTATACCATTTACCACCACTCTCTGTTTTCTGCCCGTCAACCAGTTTGCCATCCAGTTGACCAACTTCTGACCCACCCTGAGCCTACCCAGCTTATTAATCAATCTTCTATGTGGAACAGTATTGAAAGCTTTGCTGAAGTCAAGGTAGGCAACGTCAACTGCTCCCCCTTAGTCCACCACTCTGGTTACCCAGTCAAAGAAATCTATGAGATTAGTTTGACAGGACCTTCCTTTTGTAAATCCACGCTGTCTTGGATGCTGTGCTCCTATGGATTCCAGGTGTTGCACTATCCTTTCCTATCCTATAGGATCAGAGTTAGCCCATCCTGAGCATCCTTAGGTTGAACCAACAACATCAGCAACAGAGGCGGGACTTCCGGTCTTGATCAATATGTAAGAAGCTCTCTCAACAAGAAAGCAGCCCATGCGACCTCAGTTGTTCCTAACTAAGTAAGGTGTTAACTATATCCCAGTTGTCATGGGTATTAAGAAAACCAGGGGAATGCCATCCATAGGCTAAAAGACTAATTAACCATCACATCCTGATCCTGAGCCATACATATATCTATGAGGGCAGCCAGGAATGTGGCTGTACATAGTGTACAATCTGACCCTCATACTGCTGACAGTGAGTCAGATGCTGACTCCTATGTTTTTTTAAAGGACCGCTACAGCTTGGAAGACAGCTCAGAATCCCCCAACCCCGCTGTTCCAGGATCACCTTCCAAAAACAAGATGCACAAGGAGGGGTTGCCAGAGCAACAGGAAGAACAGGAGAGGATACCACAAGGGCAAGGGCAAAGGCCAGGGTAAGGGCGAGCAGCAGCTCAGGAGCCTGAGGAGGGGATGACGCTAACAGAGGACAACGTAATCAACTGATCAAACTACAGACCCACAAACTCTGAAAAGTCTGTACTAAATAAAGGACTTAAGTTTGTTCCAGCCTATAGCCTTAATTGTTTTAACATGTAGAGTGACTTTAACAAAGTTAACAGAACTTTAAATCTTAAGTATTTTTTTGCTAATATGTGTAGAGCAAATGTACTGGGGGAAGGAGGGCATGCGTGGAACAGCACTAATGCTACTATGAATGATCAAGATTTTAATGGCAGCTTCGTTTCAGTTTCCTGTGATGTGAATGATTCTGTGGAATCTTCATCTATTGAACAAAGTAATGTGTTTAGACCTATATCTACTTTTATCCCCCCTTCAAACCCCCACTGTTAATGTCTGTTTGAAAGCCTGTGAGTGGGATTTGCAGAGTTTAGTTGAGAGAGTGATTGCTGAGCTTTCTACGTTAGTATGAGCACTGAAGAATTAAAAGCACTTGAATCCCTTAAAAGAAATTTTCTGCCATTGTGATCAAATAGGAGGACAAGGGAGGCAGTGCTGCGGTACTCCATACTTCTGACTACGAGGCTGAAGTTAAAATTCAGTTGAGTAATAGGAAATTGTTTGTGCCATTGTCTAGCAATTCCACGATGACATTTAAAAAACAAACTGACACACACCTACAAGCTGCTTTTGAGTCTGACATTAGAGATGAGGATGTCAAAATATTCCTTAGTGCTGAACATCCTAGCCACCACGCTAACTAAACATTGCCCAAACTTCACAGAAACCTTGAAATTCCACCGTGTCGCCCTAATATTTCGAGCGCTCGGTCAGTTACAGATCCACTGTCTCAATATGTTGATTGATTCATTAAACCACTTGTGTCCAGTCTTCATTCCAACATTAAGGATACTACGCAGGTTCTCACTTTACTTGAGGATATCCACCTCAAGGATGATTAAGCAATAAGGCACAAGGTGTGTGTTATCATGTAATAACATCACTCCTGGGGTGGGTTGAAGCACGAGGTGAAACCGAGTGCTTCCACCACCCCAGGAGTGATGTTATTACATGGTAACACACACTTTGGAGTGCCTTATTGCAATTATACAATGGCTCAATGTTATAAAAAATAAAAAATGTAAAAATGTTTTTAGTAGATTTTTAGTGAGGCAGTATATCTTTGTTTATTAAGAGAAGAGAAAATAATAAAGGTGCTCATCCATACAGTGATGTTATTGTGTATTATACAATGGCAAGAAAGAATCCTGGTTTCTGATTGGTCAGTTGGCTGTCACAGCAGGAATGTTATCCTGGCATAACATCCCTGCTGATTGTTTGTGTAATATGGAGCCCCTTTTTTTTCTCTCTTAAGAAGCAAAAATACTTTTACACACTAACAAAGACATTCTTTAAAATAATTTTTTTAACTATAAAACAATAAGCCATTGTATAATAGGAATAAGGCCCTCCAGGGTGGGTGTTATGCTGGGATAACATCCCTTCTCAGGTGTTGGATGCCCTCGGCCGGCAGCCTCAGGCCCAACCACGAGGAGTGGGATGTTATCCCAACATAACACCCATCCTGTCAGGCATTATTCCTTTAATAACATCACTGTCTCAAGTATACACTGACCAATCAGAGTCCAGGATTCTTTCTTGCCATTGTATAATGATATGTTAGTCAAACTCGACGAGAAATCTCTTTATACCAGTATTCCCCATGAGGGAGGTCTGCATGTCCTTAAACATTTTTTGGATAAAGGTCCCACACACAGCCTTCCACCTGCTGAATTTTTAACACAACTAGCAAGATTTGTGCTAGAGTGCAAAGCAGTCACTTTCCTGGGGGACTTTTTCCTCCAGGTAAGTGGCACTGCAATGGGTGCTACCTCTGCCCCAATTTTCACTAATCTCTTCATGGGGCTATGGGAAGAGATATACTTGTGTAATGCAGACAATATTCTTTTCCTTAACAAAATAGCCCTGTGGAAGAGATGTATTGATTCCTTGATGGATTGGCAAGGCTCAATGCAGGAACTGTAGCAGTTTGTTGATTATCTGGAGTCCATGAATCCCCATCTTCATTTTTCACTAGTGACTTGCTACTCTCATATTTATTTCCTTGATACAAGTATTGTTATAAACTCTGAACATAGGGTGGACACAAATCTCTATCATAAACCAACAGACTGTAACACAGTCCTGTTGGCTAATTCTTGCCACCCATGCCACACTATTAAAGCAATACCCATAGATCAGTTTATCTGAGTTCACCAGAACTGCAGTAACCAGACAGCTTTTGAAAATAATGTTTAGGATTTAAGGAGATTTGCTGAGAGGGGTAACAGCGAGTCAGACATTTTTACAGGGCACGGCCTAGGGTGATGGACAGCAGCAGGGACACCCTTTTGGCAGTGAGACTGCCAAGGAAGAATAATCCCAATAGGCTGAATGTCATTACACCTCAGAGCACTGAGGCAGCCCAAATGAGGGGATCATTAGAATAATTGGAAAATTTTTACAGACCGTTGTCTGTAAAACTCAAAGATTATGTATCTGAGTGTTCAAATATGGTGTACTGCCACCCACAGAAGACTGCTGACTGTATTACCCATAGACTGCAACCCACCCAGAAAACAGTCACATGGTTGGCAGCTTTTTTTGCCAGAAACGCCATCGCATGCAAGTACTGCAATGTGATTAGCAGTACTCAGACCTTTATTAATCCCAGCAATGGTGAGATTTTGGGACATTGAAAGATTTATCAGCTGTGACTCTGCCTATGTTGTTTATCTTGGAAGCTGCTCCTGTGGAGCCTGTTATGTTAGCAGAACAAAACGTAAGCTCAAGGAAGGAGGGAGGGGTGATCATATGAGGGCAATCACGAACCACAATTTCGAGTATGTGACTGCAGAACACTCATTAAACCCACACAGCCCTGCAAGGCCCACATCTGGAATGTTGTGGGTATCGAAAAAGTGAGGGTGGGACCATGAGAGGGAGATGTGGGCCTCCACCTTGCACAATTTTTAAATTGAAGGCCACTGTTCTACCCAGTCTGAATGACAGGGTAAAGATATTGCCATTTGAGATGTGTTTATAATTGGGGTTTTTTTGTTTGTTTTATTCCCTGGGCATTTTATCTAGTTGACATGACTTATTCTGTAAGTTTGTGCAGCCAGTATGTGCATTAATAAGGTAGATGAGCAAATGTCGCCCAGTAAGTGTCAGCGCTGTTACTTTATATTCACATTAGATAGCTTTAACACTGCATGAAATTGGAGTTGTGTTGTGCTTTATGATGGTGTCTGATCAATCTTTTCAATTTTAATGTATGTTAGAACAGCATTCAACTCAATACAAGTAGTATGGATCAGCCCTGACACACCAGCAAAGCAGAGCAGACAGAGGCATGGATGCTACCAGTGTAGATGGGTATCGGGGTGCATACTGTTGTGGCCAGGATTCACTCCATTTGAACACATTCCGGGCCTCTTTGTGGATCAGGATCTTAGTAATAGGCAATCAGCACTGGTTTTCAAAACCCTGTTATAGACTGAGGGTGCACTCCCGACCAATTGGAGCACTCTTTTCCCATGCGTGTGAGTCACTGTCATTCTGTAAAGAGTGTCCCATGTGCAGGTGACCGGAAATGGGCTAGTTGGGGGTATATATTACTGATGGGCTTTGATCAATGATAAATTAATACTGCCATGGAGGCCACTCTTATGGCTGTAAGGTCCCAGAACCACTCACCTTCAGTTTGCGATACTCATTCTCCAGGAATGCATGTAAGACCACTCTTACCACCTTAAGACTACAAAAGAAAGTAATCTGTGCAAAATCAGTAGAGGGGTCAAACATGGGTGTGACAGACAAATGGGGCTGGTAAAGACAGTAGCAAAAGGGGAAGGGTAAGGGGGCATTATGAGCCACTAGGACCCTCACAATTAACATTAGATAGGTTGGGCTGGGCATACTTGAGGGGCCGCAGGGACTTCTGCCAACATCTATGTTTCTACGTAAGTGTGGTCTCCATGCCAATATTAACGTACAGCTTATGTGTCTGCCAACCGCCCATGGTGATGATGATGATGACACGGCTGGATAACAAGTAAGGCTAGATGGCTGCATTGCTTAGCAAGAAGGCCCACACAGCTGGCCGGACAGCACAGCCATAACACTCCTGCTTGTGAGCCGGCCAGGGGAGGAGGACTGCGCATCCCTGAGGATGCTCTCCGCCAGGATGGGAGAGCACCATCCCCTGCCACAATACTGCCACCTGGGGGACCACAGAGGGCAGTGCAGCTAAAGGACCACTGGAAGGGTGTGCCCAGCCCATGACATCTGTGCATGCTGAGTCCCAAGAGGTATGGGAGAAAAATAAGAAAAGGCCCTGGCTCCCCAAAGACAAAAGACCCTTGTATATCCAAAGCTGGGCCCTGCCGGTCGGGAGCATGTTTTCTGATGCAGCGACGCTGTGTTCCTGGCATATCCAGAGCCGGGCCCTGCCGGTCCGGAGCATGCTTTCTGATCCAGCGACGCTGTGTTCCTGGCATATCCAGGCCGGGCCCTGCGATCCGGGCATGCCTTCTGATCAGCGGCGCTGTGTTCCTGGCATATCCAGAGCGGGCCCTGCGATCGGGAGCATGCCCTTCTGATCCAGCGACGCTGTGTTCCTGGCATATCCAGAGCCGGCCTGCCGGTCCGGAGCATGCTTTCTGATCCAGCGACGCTGTGTTCCTGGCATATCCAGAGCCGGGCCCTGCCGGTCCGGAGCATGCCTTCTGATCCAGCGACGCTGTGTTCCTGGCATATCCAGAGCCGGGCCCTGCCGGTCGGGAGCATGCCTTCTGATCCAGCGACGCTGTGTTCCTGGCATATCCAGAGCCGGGCCCTGCCGGTCGGGAGCATGCCTTCTGATGCAGCGACGCTGTGTTCCTGGCATATCCAGAGCCGGGCCCTGACAGTCGGGAGCATGCCTTCTGATGCAGCGACGCTGTGTTCCTGGTATATCCACAGCCGGGCCCTGCCAGTCGGGAGCATGCTTTCTGATGCAGCAACGCTATGTTCCTGGTATATCCTCTCAGCTCACGTCCCTGCCTGGGAGGTAGGCTGAGGCTGAATGTGGGATGACGGCATCCTGTTGCGGTATGGGTTCCTACTCCCATCCTGTACCATGAGAGCTCTAGCAGGCGCTGGGGATCAGAGAACAGGGGCATAAATAGAAAGTTACAAAAAAGGCACACTTCTGCATAAAAGTAATGGGAAGGTACGAAATGTTTAATCAGATTAAGGATGGTATTATCATGTACAGTCTGCAGCTTATTATGGAAGTTTATTGGTGGTAAGTGAAATGTCTCATTTATTTATTCATTTATTGTATTTATTTATTCCACATAAAACCCTTTAAGCAGAGCCTATTTACAAAGGGCTTAGAGTCAGCGACTACAGAAACACAGCGAGTACAGGGGTTTGCATGTAAGCAGTACACTCAGTGATTGCTGCATTCCACTTTTGTTCCACTCAGAAACAGTGCAACACTTTACAATACAGTATGGTAAGGTTACAGGTAAGACAAGAGACAACAGTCATATAAATCATGCTGTCAGAATTCATGTCAGAATTCTTCTGATATATGAATATGATACATGAATGTCATCTGCTGCAGTGTGGGTAAGAGTGAAGCTGCCCATTTCTGTCTGACCAGACTGTGAGAGATGGTACCCATGAGATGTATCTCTCACAGCACATACAAATGTAACTGGGTTGCCGTGGATGTTGCAGTTACCACCTCTACCTTGTAGGCTCAAACAATGATAAATGGCCTAGGTTCTAATCTTCCTGATTTGGGGGGGGGGGTGTATTCAGATGTGTATGTTTAGCGCAGTGCCGCTTCCCAGCATAAAGCTTAAGTGGGCCTGGTGTCAGAGTGGTACAATCCCCTGGGATGCAGCACCTTCCCTCCTCCCCACAGTGTCTTCTACATATGCAAAATCACAGTGCCACCTTAAATTCAACAAAATGCAATTAGTGACTTACACTAATAATATGCTCACGAGAAAAATTGTAAAATAGCAATAAAATATTTATAGGGGGAGATTCACATGGGATGAAGGCATGCAAGGCAAAACTGTTTTTGACAGAAACTCGTGAACTCGGGACCGAAATTAGGTGCCTGACTAGGCTCAGCCAATAAAGCACTTTAAAACAGCAGTAACACTAACAGTGCCCACCTCCCACAAGGCAAGACAAGGCAGTAGCAAAAATGACTGTAAATCTTGTCGGTATTACCAGCCCTCCTGTACTGGGGGCACTATGCACTGGTACCAGTTTAAAACCTTAAACCTTATAGGGAGCTTCTGTACTTCACTGTGTACCCAGCTGCAGGAGCAGTGCAAGCCAGGTGATGTAGCAGCTGGTTGACTGGCAGAGGTGCACTTTAAAAAATCTAAAACAAAAACAGTGGTGTTTGGAACAACAGCTAGACTTAGAGAGACAGGGTCTAGTTTACAGGTTTTGACCCCTGATGGTAAACCCCATGAGAATGTTGATACCTTTCAATACTTGGGTGTCTCTTTGGACCCAGCTCCTAGTTAGCAAATCTACATTGTTAAAATTACCTCTAAGGTTCACTCCAAACTCACTTCTCTATATAGGTTATGTTCTTTTCTTACTTTTGATTCAAGAATGGCAATAGCTAAACAATGTTTGGCCCCAAAAGCCAACTATGCTGCATTAGTTACCAATAATACTTCCTCTACTTTAATTACAAAAAAGTCTACATTGTTACAGCAAACTGGCAAGTTTGCCTTGCAGCACAGAACCACTCACCATTATGAGATCCTGAATCAGATGGGATGGCCGCTGGTACATTTGAATTTTAAATACTTAATGGCCAGATTTACTTATAAGGTCTTAAGTTTGGGTGCTCCTTTCAGTCTATTTAGATACTTAACAGAAGTATGACTCAGGTTTTTATTATAGGAACAGGGTAGCCACTGAAGCTCTGAAACTATCTTCTATGAGGACTTTTAGTGGGCAACGTGCTTTTGCTTTTACTGCTCCAAGTAATTGGAACATTATTCCTCTCACGAATATAAACAAATTAACTTATAATGCTTTCTCTAAGACTTTATCACAGCATCTTAAAATGTTGTCTGATTGTGTATGTTTTAATTGACATTTATTTTTATTTGCCATGGATTATTTATTCCTAATTTTGTTGGAGTGTATAAAGTATTGTAATTGTCCTTGATTGGGTTCCACCACACTGCAGTGACATCCCCGGCAGCAATGTCCCCCGCAGCGACGGAACCACGATGACATCCCAACACCAACATGTCCTGACGACGACCTGCAACATGGCGACATTGACCGACACAGTTGTATGCAGCAGTGCGGGAGGGCTGCACCCCCCCCCCGATCTCCCCCTGCTTACGATATGTAACTCCATGTCGAACGGACAGTGGAGTTAGATGCATGTCCCCTGTCACCGCTAAGTCTGTTGCTGTGCAACACCTGTTGCCACAATGTCTTTCACCGTCAGGGTGTCACTGTGGGGGTTTCGCTGTTGGCAAGTCGCTGTGCAGTCAGTATACACCTTGATTGTAGGTCGTACCTGTAAATGGAATCATTGTTCCAGTGTACTTACCTATTAAGCAAATAAACAAACAAAACAAGCAGAATAAACACTTTCCAAATCCAAACCCCATAAGCCATGCAATTGTTTAAATGGCAAAACCTCCAAATGAGGTATTTGTAACTCCTGGCCCATTGGTTAAATCTGTAGGTTTGGAAGCAAAACTGTAAAACATTCCCAGTTGCAGGGCAAGCCTTGAGAGTACTCACCATTCTGGTGTACAGTGCAAGCCTGTTATAACGGACACATCTGTGCACAAAATTTTTGTTCATTATATCCAGTGTCCATTATATCCAGAGCCTACCGGGTCATAATGTCATACGCTTACTAGCGTATGGCATTATGCGTGAACCCTGGACCTGTGCGCTCTCAGTGTTGGACCCCCCCCGGAGTTAGAATCCTAAGTGAGGGGGTCCAGGATGCTGCCCCCCGTAACAGGGGGTGTGGGGGGCAGAGCCCCCCACAGATCAAAAGTTATAAATAAATCACTCAACGCAATTAAGTCGCATGGCATTCTGCCGTCTGACATTTTGACCCCGTGCCTATCCAGAGGAGGCTGAGTCTATGTGTTAGGTGTGCCTGTGTGTGTGTTAGCAGTGGCTCAGAGTTATTGAAACCCTATTGTAAAACTTAATAGATTACTCAGAATCTTGCCTAGCATTTATGTTTCTGTACTTTGCGTGTTTAGAGTTATTTGGCTGTCAGGGAACATGATGTAGATGTTGGGTTTCTAGAACAGTAACAATGAAGGCAATTGTACTGTAAGGGTTTTATTAAAAAATAAAATCACTTCCTTTTTAGTGTAATCATCTAATGAAAGTTTATGCAGCTCTTGGAGAATAATTTTCTAAGAAATTTAGTCTCTGTAGCTCCTTCATCTAAATTCTACATTTGCCAAGTCTCCTCACCAGCTCTGCAGCCCCCCCCCCCCACAAAGTGCTAAAAATACTCATAAAAGCTTCAGAGTGTCCATTATAACCAGAAGAGAATGCATTGGATTTTATACATTTGGTTTGGGAAATCAGTTTTTGTCCACTATAACTGATTGTTATAACAGTGTCCATTATAAGTGGAGTGCACTGCACCAGCTTCCCTGTCAACTGGGACTCCTCTTCCTCCTTCCTGCAGTTGCAGGTCCTCTCAGTCTGTTGGTTCAGTCGGTGCAAATGAGGGCAGCTCAAAGGTGCTTCAGGTCTCAGATGCCTCTGGATGTAGATCAGGCTCTCTGCATCCATAGTTGTCTGGACCTCTTGAGCTCTTCCCACTTTCTTCTCCGCAGAACAGACCAGTCTAAGGAGCAGGGGCCACATGCCTCATACCCACGTCTAGGCTTCAGAACCCTAGTGCAGATCATTAGCGAGTACCTGGCAGTAGCACTAGGTGGCATCTGCCTGACTGTCTGCAGGATCAATGCAGGTTTTTCTCATACAGTTTTACTCAGTCTCTGGTGCCCACAGGCTACCAGCTGTGGCATGCACTTATCTCCCTTTCCTCTCAAGGCAGGTCACAGTCTCTGTCTCAGGAAAAATGTCATTCTGACACTTCCAGTAGACACCCAGTTCAGTCTCTGTACACACAAGCTGAAGAAACCTAAGAAGTCACTCCCTGATGGTTGGCTGTGGAAGCCCAGGCAAGCATCCCTGGATGTCTCTTGCCGGCAGCGTGAGCCCTCATCACTCTCAGAGAGCTCACTGCTGACCCCTCAGTTCTGGAACTGCCCTCAACATTTTCGTGGATAAAGGCAACTTCTGATTGGCACAACCAGCTGTCAATCGACAGAATTAGTATGCAGAATGTTCACATGACCCCCTACTGGCTGACAGAAAGGGTACTAAGCATACAGCACAGTCATTCTTCCAGCAGGCTATGGTGGTCACCTCCCAAGATCTCTGACCTCTGATTGGTGGGAAGAAAGGTCAGGGGTCTGCAAGATTTTGGATTACTTTATGAAAAAACAGTGCTTTAACTTCTAAACTTCTATTGTTACTTTTGCTGTCCCCAGACTCGACAGCACACTCTGTACTTATTTATCCAGTTGGCGGCTTATGTCAAAATGGGCTTTCTTTGCCCCGTCAGGAGTTCCAGTGTCTGCTCCCCCCCACACTGAGCAAAGTCCCACTGACAGAGGCTGGCAGCCACGCTGACTTAAAGGCACCTCTGAGCACCAAACTCATATAGATCTCTTTCCTCCCTCTCCTGGTGTCTCCTTGCACCCTGAATCCAGCTGAAGTCCCTGATGCTGGAGCACACTAGAGGGGCAACAGTCTGGGTTGGCTGCAGCTGCGGCAGTGACATTTGGTGCGCTTAGCGCTGTGAAACAAAGTTCGAGGTGCTACAGCTCTCATGTTCGAGCAAGCAGCTGCTCAAAAGCACATACCCTAGCTGCATAACAGTGTGACTATTCTTAATTGTCATGCAGGAGCAGCACAATGATCCTTGAGAGGCAGCAGCAAGATGGTCTGCTCCACCGGTCCCCCACCAGGCTGCAGTCCCAGGGGTCAGACAGAGCACTAAAATGGCAGGCAGTCTAGGGGCAAAAGGAAGAAATTTCCAGGTAAACGCCACCATTTGGGGGTTACATAAACTTAATATACATCATTTGAGTTACCTAGAGTTAGGTAGAGTAATTCATCGTAAGTTTTATTTTTTTATTTAAAAAAGTGAGTGAAACTTTTCTCACCCAACATCTGAAATGGAATGTTCCACTTTCAGCACTGCTGCACAAGACGACAACTGTATGCAGGATTAAAGGTCTTGCAGTTCCTATTGCTGATTGGTTGAAATCATATAAGTGATTTATAATACATTCATAATGGCTTCACAAATATGACCGTAAGCAGAGTTTGTTTTGGAAATCAATTTTCCATTTACTGTAAGTGTATTTTTAACATGAGATACAAACATCTTTTTCAGGGTTATGTTGTTTTAGTGAAGTAATCGGAGGAAAACAGAGTGGGCGACTTTCATTTGAAATCTTACCCCACAATTATAGAAGCCTCTATTTTGCACTGAAAGCTTTTAAGCAACCGAGAGTGGATTGTTTAGCTTTAAAGTGGTAGCCAGAGAGAACACTTGTCACTTTCTTGGCTAGGCAAATGTTATGTTGCCATCTTCAGCAAGCTGTTTATAGCCCTTATTATATCTCAGTTGGGTTCGCCTGAGTGAACTGTACACAAATGTAAGTGTTCTCTAGCTTTCAAACTACAGAAATTACAGCACCCCCTTCCCTCCCAAAGAAAAAGTGCAAAGGTTGCTTTAGCCTTGCGGTGCCACAGCCAGTCTAGATGCACCCCTTACTGTGACCTGATTTGCACTGCATACTTGCTTTTAGTTGTCATTCTGACAGTTTACTTCTGTCATGGACTCCGCCTTCACACCAGTGGTTAAGGTGCCGTCCACTGGAGGTGGCAGGCAGAGCAGCTGTTAGTCCCTAGAATGAAGCCCAGCCAGTACTGACAATCATTTTAACAGCATGCACCCATTTAACACTGCCAGCTTATAGTCTATTCTTCCATCACCCCTCCACATCACCACAGGAGGGGGTTACCTCTGGGCTTTGCATATCATGATCCAATGGCTCAGTGCTACAGTGGGGACAGTTCTCAATGCAAAGGCTGGCTGTCCAGAAGTTCCACTACAGTCCTCAGTTCAGCTGGCATGACTGACATGCAAGTCCCTGAACACAGAGTCCGTTCTTGTTAGTGAGTAAGCTAAGAGTCAGACCAGCACTCATTGTATGATGTATTGTACCATCGTCCCAACTTATGTCCAGCACCCAGAAAGTACTTCAAAACAGAACTATATTTTAAGGTACCTTTCTGGTTAACATTTTTAATGAAATAAGCATGCAAAAGTCTCGGATGGGTCGCTACTCCTGTAGAGACTATGGATACCACTGGGAGGGGTCTGTTCTGTGACCCTGGGTTAAAAACTAGAAAGAGAATGGACTGAAGATCCACTAACTGGTATATTTATGTAGTCTTTTTTCATTCATATGTGCACATCATCATACAAGCCAGACTGAACAAATACGCCAGAGAGCGGGGTCATCATTCTATTCTTGTCCTAAATAAACACACTTTCAATTTACTACAGGCTGTGTATTTGTATCACACGCAGGTGAGCTGAGGCTCAAGATTAGTGGACCCCTGATGTTTGTCTTCAGATTTCCGACTGAGGTATCCAAGGGCCTGATGGTCAGCTCTTCTGTGGTGCCTAAAGTGCCATGCTAGAGTCTCCCAAAGTCTCATAGCACCATCTGGCTACTGCATTACCCAGTGCAGGACGCTCCAAAGCCCCCATTCCTTAGCGTACCCAAGGCGGCATTTCAGTATACGCGCTCTCAGGAATGGGCCTGCTGGGGCCAGAGCCACTATTTCACGCTATCCCTAACAGAGCCATTTGAAAAGGGGAGTGGCATTTTCAGATCAGCTGCAAAGAAAATTTAGGACAAAATGGCAACAGGATAAAATAGTGGTGGTGGGGGGAGACAGATCATCCCTTGATGAATCATGTGATCCTGCTTTACAACTACAGTAGTGGAAGGGGGGTACGGCATTCAGTTATGCCCCCCCCCAAGCAGAGCTGGGCAATGGACAGGACAGACCATTCTAAATGAATAGAGACTGTCAACAAGATAAAAATGTTGTTTACTTTTTAAGTAACAATGCTGTCTTTGCAGCTGTCAAACACTGGAGAGAGGGTGATTATCATCACACTGGCAAGAAATGCGGGAGCTCAAAGCATGCCCCTTATTTTATTGAATAGTTTTCTGTAACCCAGCAGGCAAACTGTTGTTATGCAGTAAAATGAGCACCAAACAACACCTTCCTCAGTCAGTCAGATAGTGACCAGTCAACACTCTGGTTGCCCAGTGGAATTGCTACCGCTCACTAAGTTGAAGAACTGGGTTTAAAAACAGACTCGGGTTGCTTGGGGACCAGCTTTGGGTGGGGGGTATTCAGCACCCTATGGGTAGCTCTCCTCCCTTGTGATAGGGGCATGCTGTGTCCCATTGCTCAGCTGTCAGCTGATGTAAAGGGGCAGCCGCTGGACACTAGACACACATGCATGCACCTCACTGCACACTGGCATCTTCAGGGAGAAAACCAGGAGCTGGACAAAACAGTCCTGGTTCACTGTTGTGCTGGCCCGGCACCTTCCTATAGACCCATGCACAAACAACACAGCAGGCCATCCACCGCTGTTGTGGTCCTGGGTAAGTGCAGGGTAACCAGTAAATCCATAAGAAAGTTGGTGATGGGGGGTAGCATCAGGCGAGCAAAAGTGGAATGCAGCAATCCACATTGCCCACTCCGGACACCCACATTTACATCCGGACTTCGGTTTTACAGCTTTGGGATCACAGGAGCTCAGCATGCCATAGCAGTGGGACGCTTAGTCCCTGTGAAGCATATTGGCCATCTGGTACTCAACCGCCCATCAGCCCAGGAACAACACTGGCATTGGATTCAAAGGTTGCCAGTCATCTACAGCAGCCTTTCAAGACAGAGGTATAAAAACAACAACATGGAGAAGGGTATTAATAAAAGGAAAAGTACTGTCTTCTTATTTCCTACTGCTGTGTAGAAAGTCCTTGTCTTGTGTCTAGCATGGAAAGACTGCTGGTACCAGAACACCACAAATGCTGCAAAACTGTTTTATGGAAAGGGAAGGCATGATAATCGGTCTGCATGAATGTAAGATATGCTGATTGAGAATGGATTGGCAAATTCTAAGTTTTTTATTTATTCCAAGTTTTCCTCCCCGGTTGCTTCGCATCATTCCCAGGGATATGCCTTGATCCCAGGGATACACTCCGTTCTGGCCTATTTTCTCTGAACCCCAGACCCTGGTAACCCACCAGTTACCCCTATGGCTTGGCCTCCATGGCAGGAGCTCTGCGGGGATGGCTATCTTCCCCCCGTGGAAGTCCACTATGTAGACTAGTAGCCAGTGCTGGCATGCACTAGTAGGACCTAGGGGAGTGACAGTGGACCACGTTGTCATTTAGATGGGGTGGGTTTTCTACCCCATTTTTGGTCCCATGCACCCACCCCTCCCCATGTGAGCACAGTCATCGTCCATGGTCCTGGCAAGTACACAGCAGACCATGCAGCAGAAGCCAGCTCAATGGCCCAGCTACAGAGTCAGTGTGGTGGTGGAGCTCACTGCTAATCCTCCCCAACTGAGGCACACTACCATGCAGCTGCTGCCCTAGCCAGGCCTCCCTCGCGACACGACAACCCGACCTTGCTTTCAGACTCAGTTCACATGCACAGCAGGATGGTGTGCCACCACAAGCCCATCACAGTGGCCATTGCTCCAGGTTTTATTGGTCTAACTGCTATTAGATCTATTAAGAGCCAACAAAACTACTTTATTTTTAAAAGAATCTCACAACTATAACCAAGAAACCCAAAGGAAACAGTAAATAAAAATAACTCAATAAATAATGGTACATCATTTGCCTAAACACTGTGTCTGATCTGGAGTCTCAAGTCAAAAACAGGGACCCAGGAATTCATCTGGAGACCCTGCAAACTGTTCATAAATTGTCAGAATAAAAGCTCTGTGCCTAGGCAGCAGGCCACCTTTGTGGAGAATGAAAAAGCCTACATCTGCTGTCTATTACAGAGTGGCAAACATAAAAACAACTCTGATATGCAGTAGTGGGGGGTGGAAGATCTCAGCCTGGACGTGGCTGGCATAGGGGAAAAACAGAAAGTAAAAAAAAAAGGAAAACTGGTGTCAGATGTGATGATGATTCTGTCACACACACACACACACACACACACACAGACATACATCTACTGTGATATCTGTATAAAATGCTGACACATTGCTCCACAAGGCAGGACATAACCCTAGCTTGTCATGTCAGTTAAGCGTTCCCTGATGCTCAGTGAGCTCTCAACACCTTTTCCTCGCACAGGATTTGTTCTGCTCTACAAGTTCCTAGGTGATGAGTTTCCAGCCATCAAACATCTGAAACATCTTGATTAAAACTGGGGGTTGTTACCAGAAAGCCGGATGTACCTTTTTTGACACACAGACATTTTCACGATATGGGCCATTCAGTCTGCTGTCACTGACACCAACCAGATGTGCAAGTGCCAGCGAGTGTGTGAGAGAGGATATGTCATGATGGAACAGGGTCAGTAACCTCAATGGAGTCCAGCGGGCAGCTGAGCAGCAAGCTGCAAATTGATGCAGAGCTTTTCTCCCAGAGATCATGCAAAGTGAAAAAGGCACCAGGACAACACTGACTGACTGTTTTTTGCATCTGTTCAACCTCACGCTATAGTGCTTTCTCACTTCATTAACTCTGTTTAATGGGCAGTTACATTATGTCCAACATGTTTCCATGAGAATGAGTTTTAGCTTGAATGCTGTCTGTCTGTGCCTGTGTATATGGTGGGGGAGGGAATAGGGAGTCCACTCTAAACAATACAGCTCTCAGTCACTTCAGCTGTCCATGAACATGGGGCACTCGCATCATGAGTGTACTCACCTTGTGCCATACAGACAGCAACCGTGGCAGTAGATATCAGAGGCCTGATACATAACCACAGTTGGTGGACATTAGGGCACACATAGGCCCGCCCATACCGCTACCACCAAAACCTGTGATGCAAAAAAGACTGATACTGTTTGCAGGGAACTGGGTTCCACATGTGACAGTGTCACATGACCTCGTTATGTAAATGAGTAATCCAGATGCCAGTGGGTAGAGTCCAACAGCTGCATGGGTTGGACCATGACAAAGTGCCAGTCACATGGTGCTATGCCATGGTTTGTGCCCTGGGCTCATACTACCACCATAGTCGTCCCTACCCCAACCCCTCACCTAGTACTCAGAGTTCAGAAGGTAGCCATCCATACTTTTATTTTCTATGTCCAACGACAGTCTTCCCAGTGGCTCAGACATAGCTCCTTCTAGTTTATTATTTACAGTATCCATTATACACCTAGAAGTTGTTACCTCAAACAGGCGATCATGGTTCAACAGAATTTGGTTGTTTTCATTCAAATAGGCAAAGAAAATGGGTTCTTAAAGGAGAATATTCGTGTACAGCGCCCACACTGTTTGGAAACCCATGAAAAACTCTTTTAAATTAGGTATTGGGTTGACCTGTGGCTGGAAGCAGTCCAGAACTATGTAAGCAACAATACCTTCCAGGGTGGATGGTATTGGGCAATACTGCACCGCCCAGGAGCGTAATGAGGCCCGCCACCACAGGCAGAGGGTCTTGTAGCCCCTGGAAGGTCCGGTATTGGCCAATATCACTCACCCTGGAGGGTATTATTGCACTTAGAAAATGGGCACTGTTAAAATAGTTTAATAGAAAATTTGTTAATGAAAAATTAGTTTAAAATAAATTTTGTAATAAAATAGTTCCTCTGCCTGCATTACAATGAAGGACTTTTGTCCTATTCGAGACTCTGTAGTTAACAAAAGAAAAAAAATTCGGTTGTATGCAGTTATCATCCCCACAGCCATTTCTGTTTCTTTATTTGGAGCCCCCCCTCCCCAGTTATGCAATAGTCCCCCCCCCCACTTCCTTTTTGTTTCATTTTCATTTGAGAGTATATTTTTTTCTGTCTGGTTTCTTTTAACACTGGGCCCATTTCTTTCATCACTGTAGCCGCAGTGTGTAATGATGTGTACGGTTTACGAGAGTAAGTGAGGTTGGGGAGGCAGTTGTTTTTTTCTGGTTGCAGGTCAGACTGAGGAACTTATCCCGGTATGGACACATTTTTCTTTAAAGTATTGTCACTTTATTGGTGGGTATTTTTGTGTCTACAGAAACTGCTCCATTGTAAAAGTATAGGAGCAGCTAGGAGGTAGTCTAAGGAGCATCCGTTCTGGCACAGTGACGGAGGCCCCCACACAGCACTGCAGAATTGCCATGGATGTGCTCCTCGTGCCCCGCTATCATGACCCCCATCCCGAAATTCAGGGACCCCGGGTCCATTTTGATGCTCCCCCAAGTGCATGTGCCAACTGGCGTCCCCCACACTGCCCTCGGTGCATGCTGTTGTGTTTCAGGGTGGGGGCTCCGTGAGGCAGCAGATTGCGTGCCACCACTTGCAGCACATAGGTCCGGTGTGCCATTCCTTGGCGCTAGCCTGTGGCTACCGCAAATCACACAGGCAAGGTGCGGGACCCAGCTTGTCCTGGAATAAGGCGCAGGGTCCCCGGCGTAGCGCCACATGGCGCAACTCTCATACACCCGCGAGTTGCACCATGCGTTTTAGAATCGGGCCCATGGAGTTAGGCACACCTGGTTCCTTCATGACATCACAAGGTCATGGGTGTTCAGACTATGTGGGCCACTGCACATGAATATTCCTCTTTAACTAAGAGTAACATTTACTGGAATCATCTCTAGATGTCTCAGTTTAGTGACCAGTGTTCCAATTATTAAGCCATAAAACTGAAATAGTACAAAAGTCGCTACAACTTCTCAGGCTGACCAACCATGGAATTAGGGCTTCTTTGAGAGAGGTAGGCAGTTTATTTACACTGTCCTCACTAAGTTCAGTCTTTCACATTTGTGGGGTTGTGGTACATACACATAGATAGACAGAGACAGATAAACAGATAGCTAGATACTGTATACATTGTTTGATATATATAGATAGATATTGTACACACTGTGTGATAGATACTGTACACACTGTATGATAGATAGATACTGTATGCACTATGTGATAGATACTGTATACACTGCGTGATAGCTACACACTGTACACACTGTGTTATAGCTAGGTAGACACTGTACACACTGTATGATAGATAGATACTATAAATACTGTACACACTATATGAAATATATGGTGCACACTGTATGATAGACATAGACAGATACTGTACACACTGTATGACAGATACTGTGCACATTGTATGATAGATACTGAACAAACTGTGTGATAGACACTGTACAAACCGTATTACAGACAGATACTGTACAAACTGTATGATAGATACTGTACACACTGTATGACAGATAGATAGACAGACAGATACTGTATACAGTGTTTGATCGCAATAGAGAGAGAGAGCGAGACAGACAGAGAGACAGACTCACTGCAAAAAACTACACTGCAAAGCCCCAAAAGGAGGGAAATGACATTGGGGTTTTAATCCTAACACCCAACCACTGCCCCACCCTATAGTCACATGACCCAAGGCCAAACTACAGGTCCAGCGTCATGCCCCTTGAGTCTGTTGCTTCTGAAGCAGGACATCAGCCATAACTTTCTTCATGCAGGGACCTGCGGGAAGCAGGAGATTATAACATACTTCTTGTAGGGCCCAGAAGCAGGAGACCATTCATTACTTTTTTGACATAGGGCCCTGCACAAAAACAGTAGATCATTCATACCTTTCTTCATGCAGGGACCTCAGGAGAGCAAAATCATTCATAATTTTCATTTCACAGTGGCCATTGGCCACAAACCTGTAGCCTGTCCTTGGGTCTTGAGGGTAGGAGCTGGGGGAGGAGGGTGGTAATTTGTGTTGAAAACCCCATGGAGCACCACACCACCAATTTGTCAAGAATTATGAGACTCTGACCCTAATAATTTTTCATTTTCTTACTTTGTCCACTTAGTTTTTGCAAACTTAATGTAGACTTTTGCAAATTTATTTCCTTACTTTTGGAGTAAGTACAGACTTGCTTTGGGCAGGGCATTTCGCACAGTGTAGGGTATTAGGCTGATACTTTTTTAAAATAGTATTGAGATTAGACTTAAGTTTGCCACAATACTTTTTTAATAGTATTGAAATTAGGCTTAAATTTGTCACAAAACAGGTTCTGCTTTCATTACTTGCAAAGATGCTTTTGTGACTCACAAAACTACTTTCGTGAGATATAACCTCACTTTTGTGACCTAGAAGCACAGACTTTGATGGCAAATAAGGACTGCATGGCCCGCTCAATCTGCCCATTTCCCTACCTCGTGGATAAACTGCAGTTCCTAGTTAAACAACAGCCTACTTCCTCCTAGCCCCACCAGAACTGCCTTATGTCTGTCCAATGCATTCTTGAATTCCGCCACTGTTTTTGACGCCATGACCTCCTCAGGAAGGCCATTCCAAGCGTCCACCACCACCTTCTCCATGAAAGAATACTTCCCCATGTTGCCCCTGAGCCGTCCTCCCTCTATCTTCAAATTATGCCCCCTTGTTCTTGCACATCTCTTTTTCTAAAATATGCTACCCTCTTGGACTTTGTTGATTCCCTTGAGGTACTTGAAAGTCTCTATCATGTCCCCCCTCTCCCTCCTTTCCTCAAGGGTATATATATTAAGCTCCTTTAGTCTCTCTTTGTATGGCTTATGGTGCAGTCCCTGCACCATTTTAGTTGCCCTCCTGACAAGCTCAAAAAAAGAAAAATCAAAAATTGCTTTGTATGGCTATGCCTGTGGACATGCAGCTGAAGTCTGATACACGTTTACCCGTGAAGCAAGCTACAGGTCTGCCACAGTTACCGTGTCTGTCACGAATCATGCATCTGAAACCCCACCAGAGGCCCTCTCGCACCAAATTGGCACAAAACTCACTATTCTGCATAGCTGGAATACCCCAGATATCTGAACCGATATACCCAATTACCAGGCCTCTTAGAAATAATCTAAGGTTTAGATCAAACCAAGGCCAACTGCTCGAACCTCAGGTGGCATTCGGTCTTGTTTTTACCACTCCTTCCCTTACCACTTTCCAGTATTAGGAAGGATTACATAGCTCTGATTATCTGTGATAGGGAGTTTCTTTTCTTACTGAGTGCATTTGATATAGATATTTATATATATATATATATATATGTGTGTGTGTATATGTTTGTAATATGGACAGGCCCATGACTGCATAGAAAAAGCCATCAGCTATTCCCCATATCCACTACCAATTAACCTTTGACCCTTTATTAACACCTTAATAACACCTTATTACTAACATTAGCACCTTATTAGCATGTTTATATCACCTCATTGCTAACTTTAACTTCCAATCTTATTAACATGTGAACATCAAAAATAAGGCTCATGGGGGGCACTGCTGAGCAGCCTAACAGGGAAGTCATGTTTTCCTCAAGCTCCTGAGAGAGAATTTAGGTATTTACTTATATAAAATAGTCCTTTTGGTGGTGGATTGGAGCACTTATCGGACACCTGTTCACCTACTTATGTGAAAATGGACAACTACAGAAACTCTCCAGCTGCCAGTGCGTATTTTTTTCAAACCAAACAGACAGCAGCATGGGGAGAAGTCTCACCAGCAGGCCTCATCCTCTACCTCACTTGACGCCATGATTGGCGAAGTTACTTTGGCTGCCTTTAACACCGCTATGGGCCAACTGAACCACAAAGTTCAAGATCTGGATCAGAAATTTGATTCCCTTACACCGAGGGTTGCAACACTTGAAACTAGAATGGATGCCCTTGAACAATCAGCAGCGCAGTCCAAGACGTCTGTGCTATGAACTACAGATACCTCAGCTAAGCTCCTTAAAAAAAATTATCTGCTCCATAAATGACTGGAAACAGTCAAGAACCAGATCTGTGAGAGAAATGTTTGGGTGGTCAGACTACTGGAGGGGGCAGAGGGAGAAGATCCCTGGGCACTTGTCCAGATGTCCCTACCACAAGTGCTGGGATTATCAGAGGCTGACGACAACTTCTCAATCAAAAAAGCATATTGGATATTTCCTAGACAGGCACCACTGACTTCCAGTGCTCCTCGCACATTTTTGATAGTCCTCACCAGAGTAGGAGACCAGGACAGAGTACTTACTATGGCCAAGCGGCAATGAAGGGTACAATATGGAGACATTGATATTCAATTATTCACAGATCTGTCATACAGCACCAGGCTCAGATGAAAGGCGTTCGACAATGCACAAAGTTGCCTGAGGGCACTTAAATTATAAAACCAACTTCTGATGCCGGCGAAGCTCAAGCTGGTCTGGAATGGACAGTCCTATCTATTTTCTGAACCTGGGGAAGCAGAAAAGCTGCCAACAAGGATTGAAAAGAAACTAGCAGCCAGCGGTGAGGATGGGGAATCGACTGATGGGAACTGACTTGCATCACAGAGCAGTGAATAAGCTCCATTTCACCTAAGGCGCAATTAATGTCTTGGGACTTTAACTTTGTAAGTTGTTTGACTTTTCTTGCTCCCATTAAATATTTTACAAAAAGGAATGTTTCAGCTCACATTCATTTTTGAACTGCATAATGATGGCTATCAAGATGGAGGTTTCGCGTTCATCTGGGAATGCATGGCCTCCTTGCAGCAGTTCGGTATACAGAGGTGCCCTGCCTCATGGAACATTAATTGGGTGCTGCACGATCTTTCTTTTAGAACACTAATTAGCAGTACACCTCTAAGCTGTCATTCTCCTTTGTACTCATTATATGTGCACGGAATTGGAGTTTGAATGTATGCAAGTGTATTTCTTTTACATAGTCATTCACAACACTGTGCACTTACCCTGGGAGCGGAGATCATCTGTTTTGCTGTAATGTTTTGCAATATTTTACAGTATGTTCACTCATTCTAGTTAAGATACCTTACTCCGTAGCTTAGAACAACTATGGAATTAATTACCCTCAGTTCACTTCTTACAGCAATGAGCTGTATTAGATTTTCTCTCTTTGGGACTTGTGGAGAAGTTTGGGTTATTGTTCATTCTTTAGCAGCGGTGGGGGGGGGGGGATTGTAGACCAAGGGTCATTATGTTAATCAGGACTCCTTTATAGAAAGTTTCTTAGGAATCTCCGCCCCTTTTTCATTCCCTTGGCTGTATGCTTATAGTGAACTTAAGTACTCTGTTCTAATTCTTTACCTCCCCCTATGCAGTAAGGCTCACAACAATTTCAACATACCTCCACACCCAAAACGCTGCTCCAAAAAATGAAAAAACACCTCTTTGCACTTCAAAAGAAAATACAGTTTGAAATCCAAAGGGCCTTCTAAAATATATGCTTCAAAGTCAAAAAGCACAGAGAACAGTGCAGTGAGCAGTTGCCAGTCTGAAATCCACTTGTAAAGTACTTGCTTGCTTCTCATTTTAAAACACACATGAAAAGACAGCGACCTTATCTCTTCAGAGAAAATGATTCCCTTTGCAATTAGACAAAGATTTGATAGATTTTCATTAGCAGTGCATTCACAGAGTAGAATACAATTCTCCATGTTTTTCTCTGGCTACACTGAATGCTAAAAGGAAGATGCAGCTGCATGCGTGGACCACATGACCTGGTCCTCTGACAATTAACTCCTGCAGAGCAGGAAACTTTTAAAGTGAATTGTTCGGATTTTTGTTTCCTGTTTTGGGCTTCACAGCCCCACTACCTTATATTGGTGCTAGCCTTTTCCAGCAAAAAATATATTTTTTTATGAGGTTCTCTTCAGGAGGGAAGCTGAAACTGAAGCTGAACTCACAGCCAGGTGATCCCTTCCACTTCCTGGTCAGCCGGCACTGTCCACGCAGAGACGTTTTGTGATGTCTAAGAAGGGAGAAAATGGGTACGTGCCCCACAGAGGTCTATGGGGATGGATTTCAATACCTGTTTCTAAACGATTAAGCAAACTTGTAGAAAAATGAAAGCCACCAATCGACTAATAGGGCCCCTGTTAGTTGATCAGTGACTTTCATTTTCTTTAAGTTTGCGTAATAATCGAAACAGGTACTGAAATTCTTTCCTATAGACTTCTATAGGCTTGCGCCTTCTCCTGCTTAGAGCGTCACTAAACGCCTCAGCGTGGGGCAGCGCCGCGGACCGAAAGTGGAAGGGATCACCTGGCTGTGGGTTCCGCTTCAGCTACAATCCCTTCCTCCTGAAAAGAGTCTACATAAAAATTACTTTTTGCTGGAAAAGGCTAGCGCCAATATAAGGTAATGGGCTCTGAAGCCCACATGTCTCTGAAAAAATTCCTTTAAACTCAAGCCATTTTCTGGCAAACCTAATGTAATATATAAAATATCTTCTCAAAAATACTACCGTCTCAGGACTAACAAGTTCATAAAGGCCACTTGCGCTTCGGGCTCATGACTTATGGTCTTGTGAGCCCCTAAACAGCAATATTTGATGCTTTGCTATCATATATTCTCTCTATATAGTTAAATACAGAATAAATGGTGTCCGGGTTACTACAGCGTGACCGAAAATGCGCAGTCAATTCCTGCGCAGACAAAAGGCCAACAGCAAAAATTGCATGTTGGCAATACAGATACAAACTGATAACCACATGTCCGGGGGACAGAACTCAGGGGAGAAAGTCAGTGGGGGAGGGTTTACTATTACAAAGCGCGAGGACACAACTCAGGGAGGGGTAGAAAGTCAGTGGTGAAATTTACTATTACAAACTCAGGGATGCAACTGGGGAGGGGAAGTGTGTGTGGGATTTACTATTACTGACCCCGAGAGGAGACAGTCGGGGGCATGACAGTCGGGGGGATGGGACTTACTAGTACTAACCCTGGGAGAGTGACAGTTGGGGGCGGGCAAGATAACATTCCAACCCTCTTTTGTGCCATTTGCTGTTTTTCCCGACACTATTTCAGTGGCATGTTTTTGTGGCATGATTATTCCCATGCTAAGATGACCAGATACCAAATAAATGATAGGTAAGGGTGCGATAAAGGGGAAATAAACCCACTAAGAGGCCAAATGAGGTCAATAAGTCACATAAGTGAAGCTTTAGTGGCATTATGAGCTCAGCTGGCAACCAAGATGGGTTTATGCACCCTTCCTAGCATTTGTTTTATAAAATATATATAAAACGATGGTGAGATTTTATCTTGGATGGCGATTGTGATCATTTCTAGGTGCCAAATTGTTTTTTTTACATGCACACATTGCTAAGCTGATACCCAATGCTGTGTGTGCACATGTTGATGTTCAGCACATGTGTGCACTCAAAGAAGATCCTGGGAAAACACATTTGACTACTGCTATAAAAGGAGATGGAGTGGGTTTCCTACTGTTTCAGGATGGTATTCGAGAGGAGCGGCAGTTTGCACTGCGCGGAAGCAGCATGGAGGACAGCATTTGATGAGCGAGGCCGGGAGCTTCGTCGAGGGACCCAAGTACTGAGCGAGTATAGCAGAGAACAGCATGGAGACTGGTGTTTGTAATGTGCTGCAGCACAGAGACCAGTGTTTGTGAAGTGCTGCATTTTATATACGATGTAGTGGTAGGTTGTGTAAGTGAAGGTGTAATGGGTTTGAAGTATGTTTTTAATAGCATGTGAAAGTCTTTTTAGTTGCTGTTTAGGACTGTTTTGTTAAGCTTTGCTGGTATCAGTTAAGTTTGTGTCAAGTGGTATTTAAAATTTCTAAGGGTTACTGATTGTTACACAGTTGTGTGGTGGTTTTAATTGGAATAACTAGTCATTTTGATTATGTGTACTGGTGTAGTATGTTCATTTAGTTCCCCTGGTATATAGCGTTAACTGAAGTGGTATACCATGTCTTCAACTGCTGTGGTATATAGCATAAGTAGCTGTGATACACAAGGAAATAACTGGTAACCACTTCCATGATGAAAAAGTCCCACCCATGTATTACGTATGTATACATATATTTAGAGAAAGAGAGACAGAGAGAGGGAAAAACTGAGAATATATGGGCTGTCACTATCTGTGTTACCAATTAAGGATACCACTAAGCGAATACTGACAAGCCCCAGGAATTGGGTCCAGGACAGAACAGCTACTACAATACAGTGCGGACAAAATCTGTGTGGACAAAATGGGGCTGTTCAACACACTGTTATGGAAAAACAGCAACAGTCCAAAAAAGAGGTAATGTAGCAGCAAAGCTCTGCCATGCCCCAAGAAGAGTAAAAAACGAAAATACACACAATAGAATGGCAGGAGCGGAGCAATTTACTCCGGGGACACAACTTCGGGGATTTACTATTCTAAACTTGGGAGGATGCAACTCAGGGGCGGGACAAAGTTATTGGGGTGGGATTTACTATTCTAGACTCAGGGGACACAACTCCGGTGGGGAGAAAGTTGGGGTGGGGATTTACTAATCTAAGCTCGGGGGGATGCAACTCGGGAGGAGGAGAAAGTTGTTGGGGGGGGATCACTGCAATCCAAAACCAGCAGCCACGACAAAAGTAAATAAACAAAACCCCATCCCAGTGACAGTGGGGAAACACACCGACAATACCAGTCACCCACCACTAAGTCACACTCACATGACACCTAACAGCATCCGTGCTAAAAAAGCAACCCGCTATTAAATACATACCACTGTTACCACTCATGCTATCATGACGATGCACATTGTGCCATGTTATAATTACCACACTATTCTGTCCAGATACCACAGGAATCACATCTCCCTTAAAAGCCCTGAACTGATGATAGACTCTCCCTGTAGAGTTATAAGCAATGATATGTGTGCCTCATTTGGAAACTCGGTTATGTGATCCTTTTGAATATTGTGCTCTGGTATCTGTAATCTTTTTATTATCCCTATTTTATTTTATTTTATTTAAACAGCAGTTTGGAAAACCTTTGAGCCATAGGCTCATTTACAAAGGTACCTTGTCACAGTAAGACAAACGAAAATACACAGTATAACAGTACAACACATAAGTATAACAGTAACTTAAGATATAGATACAAACAAGCTGGTACAGGTAGGATTGATGCAAACAATACCAGAGTTATGTTGTCCTGAGCAGCTTAGTAATAAGCTTTGTCATAAGTATTGAGTACAGCTTTGACTAGTGGCAATTACAGCCAGTGTTAATAAGGTGATTCTGATAATGAAGTTTTGAAGCACGATATAGTTGGAGCTTGGAGATGGAGGGCAGTGTGTTGAACCAGGAGGGGCCCTAAAGCTGAAGGCTCTTTGGCCGTGAGAGGTCCTAGCTCTAGGGATAACAAGAGGTTTTCCCAGAGGTCCAGTATGAACTAGTGGGACACAGCGGTATGGTGGTGGTCAATCTTGATGGGGATAGCCCAAGGAGGAGGTCTTTTTGTAAGGGTACAGGTCAGATATTTGAGGCTTAGTCAAGATCAAGTACCAGCGCTTTAGCGTATAGTAGACAGGTGTGTGTCAGCCTAGGTGCTCCAGTAATTAACCTGCAGGCCTTATTCAGAGTAGTGTAATTTTATGGAGTGCGGTCTGATCAGCAGCACCATACACCGGCAGTCCATAGTCCACTAGGGACAGGATAGAGGAGGTGACTGCAGTCAAGAGCCTCTGGGGAGGCAGTGTTTATACCGTGTAAGATGCCCAATCGGATATTAGTGGCAGTGGCTAGGGCAGCGATGTGTCCATGGAAGGAGAGGGAGGGTCAAATGGATCCCTAGGTATTTATAGGAGCAAACTTGTTCGAGTGGGAAAGAGGACCCAGAGTGAATGAGGAGTTTGAAGTTGCAGGACTTGTTTTGGGGATGAGTGAAGAACATGGTTTTGTTTTTAAGATTTATCACCAATCTATGTTCTTGAACCAGCCCTCCGGCTCGTGAAGGACTTCTGCAGCGAGTCCTGGAGGGCAATAGGTTCGACTTGAGGCAAAGATGACTGCATCATCAGTGTACAATAGAATGTTCCCCGAGCAAGAGCGTGGAAGGGTGTTAAGGTAAAGGGAGAATAGTAAGGGGCCCAGAATGGAGCCCTGGGGAACCCCAGAAAAGATGGGACAGATGTCTGAGTAGGTCCCATTAATTTTTAAATGCTGTGAGCGATCAGATAGATAACTGGTGCACCAGGAGATAGGCCAGCAGCAAAACCAGAGAACTAAGGGCATCAAGAAGGAGGGGTGGGAGACAGTGTCGAAAAGCTTTCGAGAGGTCAATGAAGACAGCACCAGTCAGAGAACCAGTGTCTAAGGAGGAGTGGAGAAAGTTGGAGAACTCTAGGAGGCTGTGTTGGTACTGTGGCCCGCTCGGAAGCCATGCTGCTCAGGACAAAGGACATTGTAGGTGGAGAGGTAGTCAGAGATTTGAGAGGCCACCACTTTTTCCAAGGCCTTGGAGAGAGGAGAGAGAATGGAGATCGGTCGATATTTTCCAGCCACAGTCCTATCACCACCTTTAAAGATAGGGGTGACAGTGGCGACTTTCCAGGCAGTTGGAACCTTCCCCAGGCAAAGAGAGTGGTTGATGAGGCATGTGATCGGGGTAAGGACTGTGTCTAAGACCAGCTGTAGGATACACGGATCCAGGGTGTCACTGCCTGTACTATTACTCTTGAGGGCAGTGACAAGGTGCGGCCTAAGTTCTTGGGCAGAAACACGGCGGAGGAGAAAATGTTGCCTTATGTATGTATGTATGTATGTATTGTGATAGTTGTCCTTTGCCCCCACACCACTGTTATAAAACGTTTTACTGTATTTTGTGCAAGTGTAAAGCTGGTGATGTTTTGCCCTCCTTATTCCACTTTGTAATCTCCTTGATTGCATCTGAAAATAGACATGCAATTGTCTAGTGTGCCCAATAAAAACTAACTAAATAAATCTAAACAGCTTTGAAAGCTGCTACAGCTATGGCTCATCATGTCCATGTGCTGATCTGGTGATGTATCATGATACCGTTTTACTGCACAAACAAAGCAATTCCTGTGAATACAAAATGGAGCAAAAGTTACCACTGTGTTGTTTTCTCTACATTGTATCCTCACTGTTCAGAAAGAGAAAATATAGGAGCTTGTTAGGGCTGGTCTGCATAGCAGACCAGTTCCTACTGGGATCAAAGTCAGGAAGTGTTTTGCAACTATCCCACTGAAATGCACTGAGGAAGTGGGACACACCTTTTTATGGCTGTCAGTGAGTGAGTTGTGCCTCGTTATTGCTCTTTGCAACTGTCTGTAATGCTCTAACTTTCTCTTGGCTGCACAGGAGGAGCATACATGAGAACCTATTGAGCAAGCAGGGCTACTCTTGTGAATATGCAGGTGACCTAGGCGATACACTGAAGAACTCCTTGGGTTATTTAGCCTAGCCCCAACCACCGACTGTGATGACAAGAATGACAATGAATGAGCTCAGAGAGGAGGTACTAATAAACTCTCAGTCTACACAACTTTGTGACTGGAAAGCTAACCTTTATGTTCTTCTGACAAAAAAAAGAAATTGCTTATATAAAATTAAGAGATTTCATGCTACTAAATTACTGCAATGCAAAATGACAAAGAAAGAATAGCATAGCTGTGGCACCATTTGATGTTTGTACAAACTAGGGAGTATTTTTTCCAATCTCTTTGTATAATGAAAAAACAGTGGAGTTTTCAGTCAGTCTGAGTAAACTGGCCATGAACTGGGAAAAGTAAGGGAGGAGATCAGTTGCTGGAGCAAGAGGGGTGCCAAGGTGAGGCATTCTACAAAGCAACACTTAGCCAACATGACTTTTATATACACTGTATCTCACAGTATCTTACAGGGCACAAGAGTTCCATATTGGTAATGCAGGAATGTAGAATGCAATAGAATTTCCAACCTAACTTCCAACAGGAAGTAAAAAACAATCTGGCCCCTTCTCCCAATTATGTGATGGGTCCAATAAGTAGCCCCGCCCATCAGGGAATACAAAAATGTGTCCCCCTTCCCTAACTACCTGATGGGTTCTGTGCCCAACCCAACCCATCAAGGAATACAAAACAAATCTGGCCCGCTCTCTCCTCCAACTACCTGACTGGTCCAATTCCAAATCCAGCTAACCAGGGAATACAAAAAAATATATATCATTCTCTCCCAAACTACCTCATGGGTCCGGTAAGCAACCCAGCCTGTCAGGGAATAAAACAAATCTGCCCCCTTCCCCAATCTGCCTGATAGGTCCAGCACCCTACCTGGCCTATCAGGGAATAAAAAACTATCTGTTTTGCTTAATAATAATAATAATAATAAAATTTATTTGATTACGCGCCTTTCAAAGTTTTCAAAGCGCTGTACATCAAGAAAAACACAGACATAGTCAATACATACAATAAAACAACTCTAAACGAATATTACAAAACTACAGTGTATAGTTAAAACAAAGCAGAAAATGCCTTCTCCCATAGAAAAGTCTTTAGTGCCTGCTTGAAGCTCCCCACTGTCCTGCTCTCCCAGAGCTGATGGGGCAGAGAATTCCAGAGGGTAGGTGCAGTGAATCCAAAAACACAAGCTCCAGAAGACTTCAAATTTACCCTCGGAATCTCCAGCAACCCCTCGTCAGCCAAGCGGAGCTGTCTCAGAGGGGTGTAAGGCACCAGAAGTTCTTTCAAATAGTTGGGGCCTAGACCGTGTAGGGCTTTGTAAGTCAAAAGACCCACTTTGAAGGTGATCCGCCACTGTATTGGCAGCCAGTGCAGAGTGCGCAGCACAGGGGTAATGTGAGAACTTCTGGATGCCCCAGTCAACAAACGTGATGCCGCATTCTGCACTAGCTACAAGCAGCAGATATCAACCCCAGGAAGTCCTAGGTAAAGGGAGTTACAGTAATCAAGGCGAGATGTCACAAAGGCGTGGACCAAAACTGGCAGGTCGCTAGGTGGAACAAGTTGCCTAATCCTGGCAATGTTCCTAAGATGAAAAAATGCAGTCTTGACAACTGCAGACACCTGATAACAGAGGGTCAGACCAGTGTCAAGCTCCACTCCCAGGTTACGCACCCGTTCAGAGCTGAGGATCTGGTCCACCCCCAGGATTAATCCAGAGGGGAGCCCAGTCCTCAAACCCTCTACCCTGTGACCCGGGGCCACCACCATAACCTCAGTTTTTCCCGGGTTCAACTTTAGACCGCTGGTGTTCATCCAGTCTTGGATATCAGCGAGGCAGTTGTTCAGTACCGAGATAGCACTAACCTGGTTGGGCGCTAAAGACAGGTAGAGCTGGGTATCATCAGCATAGCAGTGAAAACTCAGCTCATACCATCTTACAATGTCTCTGAGGGGTAGCATACATACTGCGAATAACATGGGGGAAAGCACCGAGCCCTGAGGTACCCCACAAGGCAGAGAGAAGGCCCTGGATGAATACAAACCCGAGACCACTCTCTGCGTTCTCCCTTCGAGGAAAGATGAAAACCATCTGAGGACCGTACTCGATAGTCCACAAATGGACCTCAGGCGTTCGAGCAAAACCCCATGATTCACAGTATCAAAAGCTGATGACAGATCAAGGAGAACCAAAATAGAATGGTGTCTCCGATCTCTCGCCATCAGGAGATCATTGAGCACTCGAACCAGAGCAGTCTCGGTACTATGCCTCTTACGAAAACCAGACTGGAGAGGTTCGTATAAACTATGGATGGTCAAATGGTTATTCAGCTGTACCGACACAACTTTCTCAATAACCTTCCCCACAAAAGGGAGGTTAGAGATTGGTCTGTAGTTTGCTAGGTCATCCGGGTCTAAAGAAGCTTTCTTCAGAAGGGGGGTCACCACCTCTTCCTTCAGAAAGCTAGGGAAGACTCCTGTATCTAAAGAACACCGGATAATCCGAGCTAAGACCGGGCCGATGATCTCACTACAACCCATAATCAGGGAAGTAGGACCATGGTCCAAACTACAGCATGTTGGACGCATCTCATGGACAATCCTCATAGTGTCTACGAAATCCGGCAGGTTAAAGGTACTCCAGGAAATTCCAGGTTCTGCGACAAGACACTGATCAACTGCAACAACCCTGGAGTGAGGTTGGAGGCACTGCCTCCTGATGTCTTCTACCTTATTCGCAAAGAATCGAGCGATCTCCTCGCAATCAGTTTGCGTAAAAGCTCGACGGATCTGCTGACAGGCTGGGTTGCACAGTCTGTCAACAGTTCTGAAGAGCTGAGCCGGTCGATTCCATGCGACAGAAATTTCCCTGGACAGGAATTCTGCCTTCTTATGGGAAATTGCTGTTTGGTAGTTTATAATGCTCTAGCAAAATAAGATGGTTGGCATCAGAGGCAGTCTTCCTCCAATGACGCTCCAACCTACGCCCCAACCTCCACAGCCCTCTCAAAGCCCCATCAAACCATGGGACAATGGGACAACGCAGAAGGCGGCGAACATGGACAGGTGCAATCTGATCGAGTGCAACTGATGTGGCCCTATTATAGGCCACTACCAGCTGCTCAGGATCAGTGCAAAACTCGTCAAACAACGAGAGGTCAATAACCGCCATCAGGTCTTCAGGGACAATGACCCGCAATGGGCGGTACCTGACCAACTCTACAGGGGCCGACCCTACCCAGGGGGGCCTCAAAATTGAACCCAACTGAGTAGTGATCGGACCAACCGACTGGTTCCACCACCAAATCGGAAGCCTCAATCCCCAGGAGGAAGACCAGGTCAAGAGAGTGACCTCCCTTGTGTGTAGCTGCGGAAACAACCTGTGTAAAGCCCAGAGATGTCATCACCTGGAGGAAATGTTGACCAAAACGCGAAGATTCGTCGTCGACCCAGGCATTGAAGTCGCCCAGAACCATCAATCTGGGTGACTCCAAGGCCATGTCGGTGGCAAAATCTGCTATTTCCTGCAGGAAAAGCTTCTCATCACCTGGTGGACGATAAATGAGAGCAATCCTGCACCCTACACCAGCTACCACAGTACACTCAAATGACCTGGCCTCCTCAACTGGTACACCAGTTAGGCCCAGATCAGGTCTAGAACAGACCGCCCAAAGATCCAATCTCGGGCGGTGTATAACTGAGTACCAGTGGAACAGCAGCCTCTAAAAGGGGGTGCATTCCCATCCAACCAGGTCTCAGTAATGCAAGCCAGATCTGCCCTTGCAAAAAAATCTGCAATAAGACCAGTCTTGTTGCAGACAGATCTGGCATTGCACAACAACACCGAGTTGGATGAGGTTGGCGAGTTGTCCCAACCACTTGCCCTCCAAAACTGGAGGTGCCCTTGGATATGGGAACCAGAACGGGATTACCACGCTCCAGAAGCCATTTCGCCCCAGGGCGTCTTCTAGGCCTAACCACCCCTATGGGAAAGCACCGCTCACTCCGTGTCCACACCCACCACCCCCAGTTTACCTCCTTCAAGCAATCCCTAGCTGACACGATGATAGATATGAGCGGGCAGGGGCAAAGAAGGGTGGAGGGCATGGAAGTGGAGGCCGAATAGCACAAGACAGGTGGGGCAGGCAGGCACATCAAGCTGCTCAAAATTAAAACAATAAATATAATAAAACAACCCGCAATCTTCCTACAACTAAAAACTAACTAAAATAAAAAATTAAACTTAACCGGCACTCTAACACAAAACCTGATTAATTATTTTATCTCACTAGCCCTCTCACGGCCTGGGGGACAACCAAAACTTAACCAACACAATTCTAAATTATTCCCAGGTCCTCTCACTACCTGGTACTTAAAACAAAAAACAATAATAATTAAATCATAAAACTAATGATAAAATAATAAACAGAGGGAATAATTTAAAAACCACCCTCCGGGACTCTCTCACCGAACCGGATACAGGTGGAATAAAAGATGTAATAAAGCACTCTCACTGCTCTAATTGTTCCCTCAAATGAAATATAATTACTAAACAAAATTATAACTGTAAACAATAAACATCCTATCTATATACAACAAAATATAAATATAATGTAACCCGCCCAACATCAACAAGTATAGTTCAGTTTCCGGAAATCCTGGGTTTCAGAATCCACATCGGTTTGGCTCGAATAAAAAGGCCACCAGAACATGAGGATCCAACCAGCCAAAAGATCAGTGGCTCACTACTTCCACTCCAAGAGAGGCCAGCCCCCTGGTCGGCCGCCCCAGGAGTGTAGAGGAAGGGGAGATTAAGGACAGGCCCTCCCAGCCTACCCCGCTCCCCACCTCTGTGTGTAACACCGACCCAGGGCCCACCAGCACACTGCAAGCCCAACTAATAGGCCAAGTAAAGTAGTTTCTCAAAATAACATTTAAACAGTCAGAAATGTCATTAAAAGTTTCAAAGTCACTTATCTTGCAGGCTCTTCGGGACAGCTCTGTCAAATAATAACCTGAGAGGTCTGATACCCAACCTGGACTGTCAGGGAATAAAAAAATGATAACCCTCCCCAAGAATCTGACAGGAGCAATGTTTAATCAGGCCTATCAGGGAATAAAAAAATCTAAACCCTCTCCTAACAACCTGACAGGTTCAGTACCCATCTCCACCTGGCAGGGAATAAAACAATCTGGCCATTTCCCCTCCAAAAACATCTTACCAGTCCGGTGTCCAAACTGCCCTGTCAGTGAATACAAAAAAATCTGTCTCATTCCCTCCAACTATCTGATAGGTCCCGTGCCCAACCTGGCTGGTGTATTAAGCGAAACAAAGATAAAGAGCAGCAGCAAAGAGGTGAGTGAAAGGTTGAGTAGTAAAACCCTGCTCTTCCCATGCCCATTCAATCAGGTCACAGTAAGGCGCTCAAACACTGCATGGGATGCCTAGGGCTGCTGCCACACAACTGCTGTTACCAACCTGTACAGGCATCTCCACTTCCTCTGGCCCACAGTACACTAGCATGGGAGACTGGATTGAGGGGGACCAATGGCACACACTTCTGAGGCTGTAACCCCTAGTGACAGTGATCCCAACTCTATCTTCTAACTCTTCCTCTTTTGCTCTTTCCTTCTTTCAGACCTCAGTCTCATCTCTGCACTCTTCCCAATAAACACACAGGGAATCACAGTGTCGTGCATGCTCCAACCCAGCCTTCTGCCCAGAATGGTCCAGTATCCAACCTGGCCCATCAGGTAATAAAACAAAATCTGTTCCCCTCATGCGAACTACCTGATGGGTCCCATGCCCAAACCGGCAGGGAATAAAAAAGATCTTGCTGCCTTCCCTTCAAACACTTAACAGGACCAGTGCCCAATATAATCTAAAAAAAAAAAGTCAACTCCCCCTTCCCTCAACAACCTGGTGAATCCCATGTCCAACCTAGTCTGTCAGAGAATAAAAAAATCTTTCTTCTTTCCCCAAACTACCTGACAGGTCTGATGCCCAACCTGGCCCATCAGGACATAAAAAACATTCGGCCCCCTCCCTCAAACTGCCTAATGGGTCCTGTGTCCAAACTGGACCATCAGAGAATTAGCAAAAAACTGACGTGGGGTGGGGGGGGCTATAAGTGATTTTGGTGCTAGGAGGATGACACTAATTGTCTGGTGTTCGGTGGACTTGAACCACTGTGTACACTGTAGGACACCCTGCTGAAAAGCAGTGCCACTGTGTCCAAACCCTGCCTGTAGGCACTGTACACAAAAAAAGCTGTTACACTGACACTGACTATGGTCCTCATATACAGTAATTACAATTCAATGGCCTACGCAGCCAGTATAGTGTTATGCTTGGGCAACTGTGTTAGTTTGGTTTTGGCCATTCGCGATCTCTATTTCAGAGGAATTACCACCCTGTAGGGGTACCAAAGGCAAGGAACCCTCAAAGAGGGTTCCACCTCTAGAGGTGCCGCAGGATGATTCCCATGGCTAAATGTACCTTAGGAAGGATCCCCAAAAAGAATGAAGTAGTACAAAGCATATAAGCAAGCAGTAGATGTGACGTAGTAGTAGATAAAGCATCAGACAGCTTAATAACATAATGAGATGCCTTGATAACGTAATGAGATGCCTTGATAACGTAATGAGATGCCTTGATAACGTAATGAGACGCCTTGATAACGTAATGAGATGCACAGGTTAGCAATAGCATGAGTTCAGTGGGTAGCGCTAGAGAATGGAGGGACCTCCTACAGAGAGAGGAAACGGCAAGTAGGGACACCATCCACCTCCATCCAACAGCGGAACCAACCTAATAGAACTAGGAAACAGTAAGTACAGCTAACAAACTTTTATGACCTGAGGCACGGAGAAAAGAAAAAAAAAAACCTTTGAGGAGGAAATCTCTGGCGATCCAAGGCCCAGGTCACCTTCCTTCCAGGCTGGGACATTCTACTTAGTGATGGCTCTGTAGCTGCAATTGGAAACCCAATTAAAGGGAGGTGGAAAATGTTCCAGTTTGGTAGAAAGCTCTCGCTCAACCCCTCTAGCAAGAATGCCGTGGAAGGTTGCGAGAGTGCGCTGCAACATCGAGGGCAACCAAGGCGGGAGGAGGAGAGCAACGACTGCTGAGGCACTCACCTGGCCTACTCACCCTAAACAGAAACCAGGTGAACCAGAGGCAGTTGTAGGGAGTATGTGGTGAAGGTGCCTTGCTAGGGAAACCACTCAAGCCAATGGACAACCATTGTAGTGGAACCACTAGAGCCAAAGGAGATCAGAGTAACCACGCTTCACAGCTAGTCTTAAATTCTGCACCAGAAGCTGTTGTCGCATCAGCAAACAGCTAAAGCCAAGCCCAGAGCGAGGACATTCCCAGCTATGGGCCAGGTGAGAAGGACCCCTCCCCAAGTCAGGCATGCTCAAGATGCGGACTTAAAATGCAGAGCGAGACCATCGGCTGCAGGGAAACCCTACACCACAATAGTATGGCTGGCATGCCCCAGAACTGATAAGGAGCCGAATGAGCGTTAAGTGCTGAGACCTTGCAAAGGTCGGATGCAGTAGTGAGCACAGCAGACATTCCAGAGGCTGAAGCAGAGGTGGTGGCGGAAGCATTAAGGAAAGATTGCGTAAGCAAGAGTGGACCTGCACATACATCAGTAACAGTGTAGCAATAGTCAGACCTGCATGTAGGTCTGCAAAACACAGCAGCAATGAAGCAGCACTGTGAATAGTGGGGCAAGCCAGTCAGGCATTCAAAAAGCCAATAAAAGTGACATACTCTGAGGATTTGTCGGCGGCGGAGATAGGATTTAGAACATAAGTAATTAGCCACACAGGGTCATGACTCCCCAAACACCTCCAAGTCCCCACTGTTGGAAGAACAAGAAAGTGATGGAAGGGCCGAGACCCATATGCCGGTATTAAAACTAGTTGACAGCATCAGCAGTAGCTTAGCTGACCTCAGAGTATAACAGAGAGTACAAACATTGAGGCAGCATCTGTATTGAGTACACGGAGTTGTAGACTTCAATAAACATAGAAAGAAAGGAGACACCATGCTCTGAAGCAGCTATCAACTGGTAATGCAATGAAACTGCAGCAATGAGGTAAGTAGAATGAGTTGAGAGAGCATGATTGAGTTGCATAGCTAGGGTTCAGTGAGCCTGAATCAGGTGAAAACAATTAAGTGCGGCATGGAGAGCAGCTATGGTTGAGCTGAAACAGAAAGATAATTGTTGCAGTTGTATTGCAAGTAATTTGTGAGAGTTGTAGGTGACTGAGAGCAAGTAATATGAGCTCTGGAGTAGCAATATGCTAGGAGCTTAGAAACAAAGCCCCAAAAGACAAAACTAAAACACACAAACATGGAGAACAGGGAACAAGGCCCAAAACACAGAAAACAAGGAGAAATGACAGAAAGAAGCACACAGCCGGAGGCAAAATATAAACCAGAAGCAGGAAAACAAACACAGAAGTCCAGGAGAGACAAACAGAAGCAGCAAGGTGGGGGAGGGGCACAGACCCCAGGGTAGGCCCCAGCCAACTGCAGAGGACAGACAGACAGAGCCTCCGGCCAGCAAAGAAAAAAGTGTTTCAGAAGGAGGCTGAGAGGAACTGCTTGTATAGCTCAGGAAAGTGGGAGTGGCTGGCTCCTTGTCCACAGAACTTAGCCATCACAGAGGCAACAAGCCTTTGTGTAAAGCAAATCAACAAAACACAACAAAGGAAAAAAACGCTATGGTTCTCAAAAGAGGTGGCAGGGAAGGTTAAGGAGAAAAGGATAGCATTCAGGAAATATAAGGAAACACAGAAGGAGCAGGACAGAGAACTTTATCAGTTAAAGCAGAAAGAGGCTGGGAAGGCAGTCAGAATAGCAAAGGCCCAAACCGAGGAAAGGATAGCCAACTCTGTTAAGAAGGGGGATAAGACCTTTTATAGGTACATTAGGGAGCAAAGAAAGACCAAAGGAGGGATACTGAGGCTTAATAAAGGGGAGGGAATGTGGGTAGAGGGTGACAGTGAAAAGCAGGGATACTGAACGAATATTTCTGCTCAGTATTCACAAAGGAAGAGGAGGAGGTATCTAAACCAAACAAGAGAAACACTCTGAAGGCGGAAGTCGTTACGGTCCATTTACAGAAGAAAGGGTTCTGAAAGAACTAATAAAATTGAAGGTGGACAAAGCAATGGGGCCTGATGGGATTCACCCAAGAATTCTAAAAGAACTAAGGGTAGAACTAGTGACACTGCTGACTACTCTCTTTAACAAATCATGGGAGGATGGGGTGGTACCTGAGGACTGGAGGAGGGCAGATGTGATTCCTCTTCACAAAAGTGGGAGCAGGACAGAGGCAGGAAACTGCAGACCAGTTAGTTTGACCTCAGTGGTAGGGAAAATGATGGAATCACTTCTGAAGGAAAGAATTGTTGTGTACCTAGAGGCCAGTGGGGCACAGGACCCAAGGCAGCATGGATTCACGATGGGAAGGTCGTGTCAGGCAGATCTAATAGATTTCTTTGACTGGGTGACCAAAGTAGTAGATCAGGAGGGGCTGTGAACATGGCCTACCTAGATTTTAGCAAATTTGATACAGTCCACACAAAGATTAATACACAAGTTAGCCAGCCTGGAGTGGGTCCCAAGGTGGTAGCCTGGATAAAAATTGGCTAGAACAACAGGACGCAAAGGGTAGTAGTAAATGGAGTCCACAGTGAAGAAAGGAGGGTTACTAGCGGGGTACTGCAGGGTTCAGTACTGGGACCAGTCCTTTTTAATGTCTTTATAAGTGACATTGCAGAGGAACTGGAAGGAAAAGTATGTCTCTTTGCAGACGACACAAAGATCTACAACAGGGTTGATACACAAGATGGAGTGGAAAGGATGAGAAGGGACTTGGCAAGGTTGGAGGAATGGTAAAATGTATGACAGCTCAGATTCAATGCAAAGAAGTGCAAGGTAATGCACCTGGGAAACAAAAACCCAGGGGAAGAGTACACAATGGGGGGTGAGATACTGAAAACAGTAAAAATGGAAAGGGACCTGGGGTAATTATATCAGATGACCTAAAGGTGGGCAAGCAACGTGAGACGGCAGTAAGGAAGGCTGGGGGGATACTGGGATGCATAGGGAGAGGCATCAATAGTAGAAAACAGGAAGTTGTTATCCTTCTGTACAGACAGTTGGTGAGACCCCACCTGGAGTACTGTGTGCAGTTCTGGAGACCCCATCTCCGCAAAGACATAGACAGAGTGGAGGCTGTACAGAGGAGGGCAACCAAAATGGTGCAGGGTCTGCACCAGAAGACATACGAAGAAAGACTAAAGGAGCGTAATATGTATACCCTTGAGGAAAGAAGGGAGAGGGGGACATGATAGAAACTTTCAAGTACCTCAAGGGAATCAACAAAGTCCAAGAGGGTAGCATCTTTCAGAAAAAGAGATGTGCAAGAACAAGGGGGCACAATCTGAAGATAGAGGGGAGACAGCTCAGAGGTAATGTAAGGAAGTATTTTTTCACAGAGAGGGTTGTGGATGCATGGAACAGCCTCCCTGAGGAGGTCGTGGAGTCAAGAACAGCGGGGGAATTCAAGAATGCATGGGACAGACATAAGGCAGTCCTAGTGGGGGGCAGGAGGAATTAAGCTGTTGATTAACTAGGATCTGCAGCTTATCTGTTAGGTAGGAAAATGGGCAGACTAGGTGGGCCAAGCGGTCCTTATCTGCCATCAAATTCTATGTTTCTATGTTTCTAGGCCAAGCCTTCCAATTATAACAGTGAGACTGGTGAAACACTAAGGCCTGCTACGACAAACAAAGACCACAACATAAAAAAAAAACAAGACTAGCCCTACTAGCACTAGCCAAGTCTTGTTTTCATCTTGTTTTATTTAGACATACTTTTATTCTCTTAAGGTCATTCTGATTGGATGCTGCTTCTGTTGCTGCCACTTAGTCCTGTATCCCAAGAGTAGAGTCCCCCACCAAGTATACTATCCACTGGGATCCCTTCCCTAAACAGCCTGGTTCCTCCCCAATCTCCTCCCCACTGAATCCTCCTGCTTGGCCTGCAGCTGCTGGGAGCCAGGTCCCTCACTCAGGGTTCAAAAGTGTCTGAGGGTTTTGAGTGTGGGTTCCAGTGTGTACATGTTCAGCCCGCTCAGCCACTCTTCATATGTTTTCCTCTATTGCCCCTTTATCATCTTCCTTGCCCTCCTCGGGACTATTTCTATATAATACTTATTATTTGTCATATGAGGAATCCAGAACTGTGTGCAGTACTCAAAATGTGACCTCACCAGCAACCTGTAGAGAGGAAGGATCACCTCCTTCCTTCCGAAAACCCTTGTCTGTGCCCCTGCCCCAACATCCTTGTGATCTAAGGTCATTGTTAATGGTAACTCCTAAATCCTTTTCATCTGAGGTCTGGACCACCAAGCACCTCCCCCATGCAGTAGTCCATTTTAGGATTACTTTTAACTGTGAGCATAACCTTGTCTTTCTTAGCACTGAACTTTAGCTGCCAGAAACTTAATCATTTCTCCAGCCTTGACAAATTCTTCTTCATGTCTCGAATCACATCCTCACTGTTCACTCCAACAAAGATTTTAGTGTCATCTGCAAAGAGGCATATTTTTCCCTGCATCCTTTCCCCAATGTCAGAGATAAACATATTAAAGTGCACTGGTCCCAGAACCAGTCCCTTATGTTTTCTACTCATTACCTCCCTAAAACCTGAGTATTTGCCATTTAACATTTACTCATTGGGTCCTTCCTCTAATCAGTTGCATATCCACCTAGTTCATTTATCTCCCAGCACATCTCCCCTGTCTTCACAGCAAGCCTTCTGTGCAGGGCAGAATCAAAAACCTTGCTGAAATCCAGATTTAGGATGTCCGGTGCCTAACCTTCATCAACTGCCTGAGACACCAAGTTAAAGAAGATGATGAGGTTTGTCCGACACAAACTCTCCATCACAAAAATTAGCTTCTAGGAAATATTGTGTCTGCTTCTTAATAATAGGCCCCAATAACATACTAACATACTGAAAGCCAGCAGAATAGGCCTCATGGTCTGTGGTGTCTGCTCGGTAGCCAGTCACCTAATGGGTGCTCACCCCCCGCCCCAGAGAGGGTCTTCTTCAGCTTCAGTTTCCCCTTGTACCTGTCCCAACCCTTCTTGAATCCCTCCACTGTGCCCTCTTCCACCAGATTCCTAGGCAGTGCATTCCATGACTCCACCACCCTCACAGTGAAGTAGTGTCTCCTACGGTCCCCCCTGTAATTTCCCCCCTCCAGCTTCCACTTGTGCCTCCTGGTTGTTCCCCCCTTCTTTATTCATTTTACATATTTGAAGACCCCTATCATGTTCCTCCTGTCTCTCCTCTCCTCCAGTGAGTACAGCCTGAGCTCTTCCAGTCTCTCCTCATAGGGCCTCCCCCCATGCCCTGAATCATCCTGGCCACCCTCCTCTGGACCCTCTCCAGCAGTGCTCTGTCCCTCTTAAGGTGAGGTCTCCAGAACTGCACACAGTACTGAGATGCGGCCAGACCAAGGCATTACACAGAGGGAGGATCACCTCCCTCCTCCTGGAGGTAATCACCCTGGCAATGCAGCCCAGTATCGTGTTTGCTTTTGCTGCAGGGTATCCAGGTCCCCCTGGATTGCCTTTCTCCCTTCTTTCCCATCCGCCAGTGCTCCCAGTTTTGAGTCATCCACAAAGAGACTCAGCCTACTCCTAACCCCCTCCCTATATCCGAGACATAGGCACTGAACAGGAGTGGCCCCAATACTGAACCTTGGGGGACCCCACTGATGACCCTTCTGGGAAGGAGACTATCCCACCAACCACTACCCTCTGTATTCACCCCATAAGCCAATTTTCTACCCACCTGAGCAACTGCCCCCCCCCACCCCATCCCCCCAACTTTGTTAGCGGACCTTTGTGGGGTACCAAATCAAACGCCTTGCTGAAATCCAAGTATAGGACGTCCACCGGCCTATGTTGGTCTAGGGCCCCTGTCACCCAGTCATAAAACTCCATGAGGTTGGTCTGGCATGATATCCCTGAGACAAAACTGTACTGTTTGTCATCCAGGTGCCCCAACCTTTCCAGCTGCCTCCCAACCCTCTCCTTGATAATGCCCTCCATTACTTTGCCTACCACAGACGTTAGACTGACAGGTCTATCATTCCCCATCTCATCTCTAGACCCCCCTCTTTGTGGATAGGCACATGAGCCACCCTCCAGTGTTGAGGCACCCATCCTGTCTGCAGAGAGGTGTTAAAGAGTGCAGCCATTGGAGCTGCCAGCTCATCTGCCAGTTCCTTCATAACCCTCGGATGCAGCCCATCTGACCCTGGCACCTTATCAGTCTTTAGCACCTGAAGGGCCTCCCTCACCCTATCCATTGTGATTTCTCCTCCCAGCCCACCCCTCATGCAACCCCCACTTCTAGATTTGGCCCAGCCTCTACCCTAGCCTCTTTCAGACCTCCACACTCCATCTGACCTCCTGATTTTGTGGGCTCCCCTTCCCTCCCATAAGGATGGAAGGATCCCCTGCCTCCCTCTGTAAAGATTGAGGCAAGGTACTCATCTAGCACCTCTGCCTGCTCCCCTGCTTCCTGAGCCCATCTCTCCCTAGTTCTAATCCTGCTGATCTGTTCCCTCGCTTTTCTCTTCTCCCCTATGTAGCTATAGAATCCGTTCCTCCCTCCGGATATCCCTAGCCAGATTTTGCTCCATCCTCGTCTTGGCTCTCCTCACCACTCTGGTGACCCTCTTAGTCATAAAAACTCATACTCTCCCCACTCCGTTTCTCCCCTTGAGCGCTTAAAACGTGTGTAGGCAGCCTTTTTTTCCCTCACTGCCTCCCGCACCTCCCTGGTCTACCAACATGGCTTACTGGCTCTACAATGCTTTCGCCTTACTTTTACACAGGACCTAGTAGCCTCCTGCACCCCCTTCTTAATGGTCTCCCACAAGTTTCCAGCATCCATATCTTGTCCAAGCTCCCCCGCAGAATCCTACCCCTGCTCACGAAATCCGCTCCCCTGAAGTCCACTACTACTATATTAGTGCAGTTATCATCCCCCCTTAGGTACAGCAGAAACCAGACCGTGGCATGGTCACCACCTGCCAGCGGGCTGCACACCTCCAGGCCCCTTATCTGATCACTGTCTGCTAGGACAACATCCAATATCCACCCCTCCCTAGTAGGTTCCCCCACCTGCTGGACCAGGAAGGCATCCTGAAAGACATCCATCAGTCTCTGTTCACTGGCCACAGAGGATGTCAGTGTCCCAGTTTGCCTCCAGCATATTAAGGTCACCCATGACCACCACCCTACCCTTTCCAAGGTCACAGTGACCCTTGATGTTTTCAACTAGTTTGTCCTTCAGGGCCTCCTCTATTGTGGGGGTCTGTACACCACCCCTATTTTCAGTCTTTTACCTCCCCTCATTTGCAGGGTTACACAAATCGCCTCCACACACCCTACAGCCTCCTGCACTCCACTAACTACTATGTCATTTCTGATTATCAGTGCTACACCCCCCCCCTTCCCACTCCTCTATCCTTCCTGAATATTTTGTAGCCCTCCAAGTTTAGGTCCCAATCATTTTTCTGGGTGGCCCATGTCTCAGTAATTGCTGCCACATCTGCTGATCCCTCAACCAGCATTGCCTGGAGCTCAGGCATTTTATTGCTCATGCTCCTGGCATTGATCAGGACCGTCCTACACCCTGACCCCTCTCCCCTCCCCAGTCCTCTCAGCCCTGCGCAGTCCCATGTCACCCTTTCCTGCACAGTTCTCCATTGATTAACAATGCAGTCCCCAGCCCTCGTTTCATGCCCTACACCTGAACTCTCGAGTAGCCCTCCTGGAGCTGTCCTTTTATTTAACCCTCCCTCCTTTACAAGTTTAAATCCCACCTCTCACCTATGAATCCAGCAAGTTTTAGTTTCAGGATCTCCCTCCCCTCCAGACTGAGGTGTATCCTATCCCTGGCATATAACCCCTTATCCTCCCAAGTATCCCCCCAGTCCCCCACCAGTTCATACCGTTCTGCCTTGCAACAGTCCCTGATCCACTGGTTCACCCCTCTAAGTTTTTGCTTGTTCTCACCGGTCACCCTTGGTACTGGCAGAATCTCAGAGAAGGAGATTGAGCTTCCTATAGAGTGGCAAACCCTGGCCAGTTCCCAGAATCTCACCTGAATCTCTAGTTCACAGTTCCCTTCCAAGTCATTTGTTCCCAGATGTACTAGAAAGTCTGGGGATCTCCCGCATTCCCTTGCTATCGAGTACAGCTTGAATTTGGCCTTTTGTATGGATAGACCTGGCTGCCTGGGATACATTTAACCTTGACTGGGCTGCTTTTTCGCTCCCCAGCCCCCTCCCACTGGATACCCCTGGTCATGGAATCACCCAGCAGAGTCACCTTCACCCCACCCCTCACATTACTAGCCTGTTTGTTTCCTTCCAGGCTCCTTCTTCTGTCATCGACCCCCAGCTTGCTCCTCCCACCCCCCCAGCTCTTTCTTCAGTCTGTGACTCCTAGCTTGCTCTCGCCCCCAACCTCCTGGGTGGCACAAGTTGTCCCCTCAGATCTACCCTGGTCTCCCTTCCTGAGCTGGTATCCTCAGATCTGCACCCAGGCCTCCTTTTGCTGCTTCCCTTCTTGCCTCCCTCCCCTTGGGTCCTGCACTTTCCACCCCATCTGCTGTGTTTCTCCCTGCCCCCTCCCCTCTCTCCCCTTGTCCCAATTTTTCCCTCGGCGCTGACCTGTCTAGAGTACTCCCTCCCACACCCCCTCCTTGGCTGACCTCCTCAGCTTCGATGCTGGCCGACCAGAGTCCTGCCCCTTCCACCATGGCATCCTCAGCACTCCCCGTCTACATACCTCCCTCAACCCAGGCTCATGTCCTTCACCTCCCTCCCTCCCCTGCCTCCCTCCTCTGGATCTGGCTCCTTCTCCTGTCCCCCCCTCGGCTTACCAGCCAAAGCCTCCTGACCACCTGCTCCCCCCCACCAGCCTCCACCTCATCACCCAGATAGAGCAGGGTGAATCAACTTGTAAGTGTGATGCTTGCTCCAGATATGCTCTCTCCTGCCCCCCCCTTGGCTCCCTCTGGGCAACCCCCTCCCTATGGAGTGATTTCCGTACGTTGCTTGTTTCATGCCCCATCCCATCCGAGCAACCATATGGTCCTAGGTCTCCTTTCCTTGTCCCCTGGAGTATGCCATTTTGGCCTCGTCTAACATCATATGTTTTTTACCCCTCCCTTACCTCCCCCAACCTCTCCACTCCTGCCTTCCAGCTGCCTTCTGATCCCCTCAACCTCCTCCCTAAGACCTGCCAGGTGGGAACACACTGGGCACCCTCCGAACCTCCATGCCCAATTTAATATTATGGCCGCCGCGCACCCTGTACACTCAATCACCCTACCGAAGATGCCCACTCTGGCAACCCCCAAGTCTACCCTCATTTTGGGTGTGAGCAATTTGGCCCTCTACCAGCAATATTACACAAGCAATACCTAAGCAGTTTGCCCCCTCCCCCAGCAGTAGTCAGTTCACAAGCAATTTGCCCTCTTCCCCAACAGTAGTCAGCAATACCCATTCAGTTTACACATTCAGCTTCAGTTTGCCCCTCCCCAGTAGTAGTCAACAATGCCCAAGCAAGCACAGTGTACGTGACCTTTTTGCTCCTCCTAGCCAGCCAGCATCAAGTCCAACCTTCCTAGTGTTCCAGTTCACCAAATCTCAACATGCCCTCCTCCAAGGCTCCAACCCCACCGACCATTTAATAAAGGTCGGGGCCGAGGTGGGTGGTGTGGGAAGAAATCACAGCTTCCTCCAGTGATCTGTGTTGTGACTGGGCTACTTGACTTTTATAGCCCAGTTGCGCTGTTCAAAAACCGCACCCTGTGCGCTGATTGGCCCCCAGCTCAGCTCTCCTTCGTCGTCAGCCAGCAAGCTCAGTCCCGACCACTGATGTGGTCTCAGCCTCTCCCGCCGCCAATGTGGCCCCGGTATGCAGTCCCGACCACCGATGTGGTCCCAGCCTTCCCACCGCCAATGCGCCTGGTATACCTGCCCCAGCCCCGTCCAGCAAAAGTCCACACTCAGACCACCAATGTGGTCCTTGACTCTCCCACCACCGATGAGGCCCTGGACTGCCACAAATTAAAGCTCCCTCAATGATCTGTGTTGTGACTCGGCTACTTGACTTTTATAGCCCAGTCGCACCATTCAAATATCGTGCTCTATGTGCTGATTGGTCCCCAGCTCAGCTCTCCTTCGTCGATGGCCAGCAAGCTCAGTCCCGACCACTGATGTGGTCTCAGCCTCTCCCGCCGCCAATGTGGCCCCGGTATGCAGTCCCGACCACCGATGTGGTCCCAGCCTCTCCCACCGCCAATGCGGCCTGGTATACCTGCCCCAGCCCCGTCCAGCAAAAGTCCACACTCAGACCACCAATGTGGTCCTTGACTCTCCCACCACCGATGAGGCCCTGGACTGCCACAAATTAAAGCTCCCTCAATGATCTGTGTTGTGACTCGGCTACTTGACTTTTATAGCCCAGTCGCACCATTCAAATATCGTGCTCTATGTGCTGATTGGTCCCCAGCTCAGCTCTCCTTCGTCGATGGCCAGCAAGCTCAGTCCCGACCACCAATGTGGTCCCGTTCTCTCCCGCCACCGATGCGGCCCTGGTATACAGTCCCAGCCTCTCCCGCCGCTGATTTGGCCCCAGTATGCCTGCCCCGGCCCAGTCCAGCAAAAGTCCACATTCAGACCACCGATGTGGTCCCTGCCTTTCCCGCCTCCGATGCGGCCCTAGAATGCCAGAAATTACAACTCCCTCAGTGATCTGTGTTGCAACTAGGCTACTTGGCTTTTATAGCCCAGTTGAGCTGTTCAAAAATCGCACCCTGTGCGCTGACTGGCCCCCAGCTCAGTTCTCCTTTGTTGCCGGCCTGCAAGCTCAGTCCCAACCACCGATGTGGTCCCGGCCTCTCTTGCCGCCGATGCGGCCCCGGTATGCAGTCCCGACCACCGATGTGGTCCCAGCCTCTCCCGCCGCCGATGCGGCCCCAGTATGCCTGCCCCTGCCCAGTCCAGCAAAAGTCCACACTCAGACCACCGACATGGTCCCTGCCTCTCCTGCCGCTGATGCAGCCCCGGACTGCCAGAAATTACAGCTGCCTCAGCGATCTGTGTTGCCACTGGGCTACTTGGCTTTTATAGCCTAGTCGCGCCATTCAGAAATTGCGCCCTGTGCACTGATTGGCCCCCAGCTCAACTCTCCTTCGTCACTGGCCAGCAAGCTCAGTCCCAACCACCAATATGGTCCCAGCTTCTCCCCCTGCTGATGCAGCCCCGGTATGCAGTCCCCACCACCGATGTGGTCCCAACCTCTCCCACTGCCGATGCGACCCCGGTATGCCTGCCCCGGCCCTGTCCAGCAAAAGTACACACTCAGACCACCAATGTGGTCCCTGCCTTCCCTGCGGCCGATGCAGCCCCAGACTGCCAAAAATGACAGCTCCCTCAGTGATCTGTGTTGTAACTGGGCTTTCATAGCCCTCACTGCCTCTTCCACTTCCTTTAAAAAACAAATCAGTTTCCTGGATTTCTTACCTTCCCCAACCAGTTTCAAACAGAATTTGCTACCTCCTGCATCTGCCTTTTTAATAACAGCCCATTTGTTTTTTGCACCTTTATGGCAGCGTGCTCTCTTCACCCAGACAGGCTATGCTGAACTGCCACCTGTGATCACCCAGATGGCAGAAAGCAGCAGGCGTCCCCCCAAAGAGAACAGCATCCTATGGGAAGCTCAATCTTCCTCATGCTGGTCCTCCAGGCATCCCAGTTCAGGATGCAAACCAGCTGTCAGCATAGTGAGCAGCAAAGAATCTAATTTTCATGAAATGGGCGAGAGGCAGTAAAGCAACAGAATGTAATTTTTCTCCCTGAAGCTTAAAGAAAGGCATTAGCCAAAACTCTAGCTCTTGAAAGGAAGGGAACTAAAGTAGATCAGTTTCTTTATGTAGCCCTGGCGCCGGGTCTACAGAGGGCTACTACCCCTGCCTGGGTGGCCACTAACCAGGTTGAGGGGCCTGGGTTCCCATTTAGCTGTTAACGGGGGTTCTCTCCCAAGTTAAAAATAAACTAGCACGGTGCCTCCACCCAGAGTACATTTTAAGTGGGTCTGATAGTTATTAGTACAACTTCCTGGGATGCTGTACCAACCCACCTCCCCATACAGTCACCCCAACACATGGATTTACCATAAACCCTGCAATACGAGCAGACTTGATAGACCAAATGCCTTCTTCTGCTGGCTTGTTCATATGTTCATATAAACCAAAACCCCCAATTTCCACACTTTGAATTATTGACTTTAACTAATAATATGCTCACTAATAATATGCTCACGAGTCAGAATTTTCCAGAAACAGTAAACCATCCTTTATTTACAAGGGGAGGGTTAAGAAAAGGTAAATGGAGTTAGAGTTTAAACAACAGTGTGATTTCTTCTCATAAATTAGCATCAGGCGCAGTCATTTTGCATTTTACGTTTCAGCAGTTTTTCCATGTAATCCACCCACCAACCTTTAGATGTAGCTCTCTATCTAATTACTGTAGCTGCTTGGATTTTCACAATTTCACAACCCAAACCAGCACCAGTCCCCAATCCAGACAAATCCCCACTATTCTCCCCATACCTCTCAACCTTTGGTCGCTGAAATGAGGGACATGGAAATTTTTGGACACTCAAAATGAGGGACAATGAGGGACACAGACCCTCGGAATGACGGACACATCCTCAAACATGGAGATACAAGTTCAGAACACTGTGAAAACCATAGTGTTTACTTGTACAAAGTTTATTTTAGATTTAGTGTAACCCCCCTGCAAATGGGGGTTCCCAAAAGACTTCCAGGAGCTTGCTTGAATGCTCCAAGCCTGAATGGTGTTTGGCATTTAAGCCATTTATCAGTGAGTGTTTTTAGAACCTCTGGTACTGTCTCTTTAAGAGCTGTCTGCTTGCAGACATAATTAGTTGTATGGGGGACTGTGTGTTTCTTTGATTGAGTACCACTCAAGCTGCTGCCAATTCACTTCATTTTGCAGTCACTAGAGTGCAAAGGGAACCTATCTGAAGATGTAACTGTTTGCCAGAAATTATTTAGAGTAATAATGAAATTACAGTTTGTCTAACCTGCTTTCTTTGCAGTCAGAACTGTGTCTGCTAGTTCCCCATTCTAGTTTTGAACTGCTGAACTGGACCAATCAGTGTGGAGTAAGCTAGCTCTAAAATGGTGCCTTGACGAATCAGAACTTGGACTCATAATCTGAGCCAGCCACAAGAGGATTGTATGGGCAGTGACTCTGGGAGATGTAGTTTAGACTTCAGTGCCTTTTGGACCAACAGCAGCAGTCTATTGTGAGTGACAGCCAATCCAGTCAAGAACTGGGAGGAACTCAAGGAAGTGCCGGTTTTTGTCGGTTGGAGTTTCAGTTGAGCTTTGGCAGTGAAGAAGGAAGGAGCCCTGTGCTTTTTCAGTGTGCAGTTTTAGTCAAAAAACGTGTGTAGGGCCCAGAGTTCCGGTCTGCAGCTTGTGTAACAGCTTGTTAGGACTGAATCCGTCCTGTGAAAAGAATCAAAGGATCTCTGAAGAGTAGAAACCAGGCTCACCCTGTAGAAGACTGGAGGAATTGCTGAAAATTGCACTCTGTCTGTCAGGAACTGAATCTGCTGTGTGTTCTCCCGGTATTGTGCAGTAATTGCGATCGGGATACAGATGCAGCCTGCCTGGTATAGTGCTTTCTTTATATGGATGTGTGAAGAGGTTGGTGTACCTCAAGTGAGCCCTGCTGACATTGAAGGACCCTATCTTATTTGGAGGTCGTGAGTACTAATTCAGGGTTGCTCCTGTTGAATTGCCACATTAAATCCAAATGGAATTACTGTACTGCTGACTGTTTAATTCTCCTTTTCTCTGTGTGAAAGGGCCCTACCAGCTGCCACGGTTTGGACTAGCCACTAGGGCTTGGGTACCCAGGGACAGTAACTGATAGGGATAGGCCTGTGCACAGAGCCATAAATGAGATTATTAGAGTGATAAGCTAATTAACCTGATTTCCCCTGTCCTTGTTATATCCCCTAAATAAATCAGAGCTGCTTGTTTCAGCAAAGTTATACTGCCTGAGGTATTTGTCTATGTTAAAGTACTGTACTGTGATTGTTGCACTGTATCTCATTTCACAGGAGGTCCCAGTGCCGGAACCAGACCTGGGGTAAGTGTATACTGTGAAGGTAATTCTGATATATTGTGTGGGCCACTAGTGGGAAGAAAGGGGTTGCAGTGTCCCAGAGGGCTGTGACCAAGTTAGTTTAACTGTTGCAAACCCTGACCTCTGGGTGGAGGCACCCGCCATTGGATCCAGGCCCCTCAACCTGTTAGTGCAAATCAGGCAGGGGTAGTAGCCCCTGGGATAGCGCCATCTAGGGGTTACATCTTGGAGGCTCACCGCTGGGATTGTGTGTCCTCTAGTGGCCATATTCACGAACCACTGTTAAGAAAAAAATGGGTACCCGACGAAGTGGCTGTGCACCGGCTGGTGGAGTGGTGTACTGGGAGGAGATCGACCCCAAATGCTATGCTTATCCTGGACATCCCCTGGGTATCACTACGGACACTGTGCAGGGAGTACTTTCCAAGGTGGAAGGTTTACAAAACCCTGTGGTGGTGGGTCGGCATGCTAATCTGCTCACCCACACTTTCCTGGCCCTAGTAGAGTTTAAGGATCCCATAGATAGCTCCAAAGTGCCACAGACCATTACCCCAGAGGGAGCCCTCACTACTTGGAGTGATAACTAAGGACAGTAAAGACCAGAGGAATCAGCCCCACCACTATCTGAAACTTTTGAGGAGAAATTTGCTGAATGGTTGCTGGGAGGGGGAAAACTGTGGAGGACTTGAAGAAACTATTCTTGCCACCTGAGGTGTTCCTCCCCAACACCCTCTCCTGCTCCAGTGCCCGTGATGGTGGCTGAACCAATGCAGACTCCTATTTCTGCACCTGCCATTAGTCCACGACTCTTACCGAAGGTTGAGGATCTTCTCTGGCACCCTCCCACCCCCAAGGGAGGATGACTGGGAGACCTGGATAGACTATGTTGCCCCAAGTGCTAGAATGGCAATGCTCGGAAGGTGAAGCGAAAGAGGGTTAGTGAGAGCCTCCGAGGTCCTGCCCTGGCTACCATCCGTGCTAAACGGCCAGTAACCCTGAAGCGACTGCACAGGCCTATCTTGAGGCCTTGGAGAATGTGTATGGGAGCCCAGATTCTGATGAGGACCTATGGTGGAGAGTAAGAGATGCACAACAGTACCAAGGGAGTTGTTGTCTGTGTATGTATCTCGGCTGGAAAAATTGTTGCAAGAATGCCTCAGAAAAGGTAGTTTGCCAGCGATTGAACTGGACCGAACCAGGCTGGACAGGATCTTAAGTCTGCCCCTTCTCAGAACTGCTGTTGCTTCAGTTCGCCTGGCAGATCGACTGGAATCCCCACCCTCCTATGATGAGTTAATGAGAGAAATTCGAGGAGTTGAGAAAGGCGACCTCGGGAGGGACCTGCACCAATAGCTGCGGCTACGACCCGAGTGACTGAGGTGACCCATCAAGTGAAGTTCAGGGCAGAGGTTGGCAGTCAATGAGTGCTCTGACAAGGAAAAGATATGTCACAATGGGGCGAACTGTTGAGAGAGATCCGAATTCAAAACAGTCCCTTTATGAAGGCCACGCCTGCAAGTACAGGGCCCTGACCTATATCCGACTGCATCTGCTATGGGGTGGGGGTACCCACCCATGTATCTCCTACTGATAACAGCTCGAACTTGATTCCTTGACCACGGAAGTGGAGAAACTGACGAGATGTCTCCAAATGCTTATCACTGCACGAACCAGAGATGGCACCAAGGTTTCCAGTTAGTATACCCCCCCCTGGCTCCCAGTGTGGCGCCTAGGCCAGCTCAAACTCCAGAAAGTATGTTTTGCTATAATTGTGGGAAAGATGGGCACATGAAAGGATACCAGTCCCAAAGACACTGACAAAGTTGCATATAGGCTACAAGGAGAGCTTCGGAGAAAATCAGTGGTTAAGAGGTGCACGACATGATCCCAGTGAGGGCACCAAAATGCTAATTCACGTCCTTTGTGGCAAGGTCAGTTGCCCAGTCCCCCACTACCGCCTCTCCAGACTGGTCCAGAATAGTGGGTCCCTCCATGGAGACCACTGTAAAGGTGAAGGAGGTCTACAAGAGCTATATTAGACAGTGGCTCCCAAGTGACAATTATGTTCAAGATTGGTATCAGAAGCATTTGTCAGGCGTGCCCTTACAACCATTAGAAGGACTGCATGTATGGGGTTAAGTGAGAAGGCCTACCCTATTCCGGGTATATCCGAATTTGGCTGTCTTTCCCACCTCCGTGGCTGGGTGGCCGAACAAGTAGAGACCTAGCCTTAGTGTGTCCCCACTGGACTGTATGATGGTGTCCCTTTGTTGATTGGAACAAATGCTCATATGTTCGGAAGGCTGGCACAGTTGTGTTATGAAAAACAGGGTCAAAGACTAGTAGAGCTTTAAGAGTTCCGCTTTAATTAAGAAGGCCTATGAAGCACAGAGAGATGCTGAAAAACAGAACCAGAGGAACGGTCGAATTGTATGGAAGAAGGATCCTGAGTCTCTGATCCTGGCGCAAATGCCCAGTGTACCTTACAGGGAGAGGTCCAGTATCAGAAAGGATGTTAAGAATAAAATATTAATGTTGGATGCACCAGGCGATGGAAAATTGCCAGAGGACTGCTGGTCAAGCCTAGTATTTTGCCGCTAGAGCCCATGCTTATGCCAGAAGGGTAATGGTCCAAGTTCATAATGTGTCTGAAAGAGACATTGAGTAAACAGAGGTTGCATCCTGGCTAATGTGCATTGTGCAGACACTGCAGTGCTACCCAGCAGCAAGAGTTCAAGGAAGAATGACAGAGTAACACCTGACTTGTTTGATTTGGCGACTCCCGCTGCCAGCTGAATGGAAAGTGAAGATCAGTGAGAAGCTTGCCCAGAGAGACCAGGTGTTTTCTTTAAAGGAATGGGATGTAGGATCGTGCAGGAGCTGAGCACAATATCCGGCTGCATGACGAAAGACCATTTAGTAGAGAGGTCTCGACGCCTGGCACCTGCTGACATAGATGATGTGAGCGGCATCTGCAAGAGATGTTAGCTGCTGGTGTAATACAAGAATCCAGAAGCCCTTATGCTTCCCCCATTGTGGTAGTGAGGAAAAGAATGGAACAGTAAGGATGTGTGGATTATAGCTCTTTAAACGGCGGACTATCCCTGATCAGTACACAATGCCCGCATTCAGGATGCTTTGGACTGCCTAAGCGGGGCAGAAGTGGTTCTCTGTGCTGGATCTCCATGATGGGTACTATCAGATCCGATGGCCCCAGAGGACCGTGAAAGACAGCCTTTATCTGTCCGCAGCTTCTATAGATTCATGAGGATGCCTCAAGGGATTTCAGGTGCCCCAGCCACTTTCAACTGATTGATGGAGCGTGCAGTGGGGACATGAACTTACTAGAGTGCCTGGTATACCTAGATGATGTTATTGTGTTTGGCAGCTCACTGGAGGAACATGAGGCAGATTATTTAAGGTATTAGACCCGACTGGAGGACTTTGGCCTTAAACTGTCCATTGATAAGTGTCAATTTTTCAAACATCAGTAAAGTATGTGGGACACATAGTATCCACCAGGGAATAGAGACTGACCAAGTAAAGTTGAGGCCTTGACCACCTGGCCACAGCCCAAAAATCTAAAGAACTGCAAAGATTCCTGGGATTCTGTGGTTATTATGGTAACTTCATCAAGGGACTATTCAAAGAGTGATCCGCCCTTTATTAACCTTACTCAAGGGTATCCCCAACCAACAAAATACCAAAGTCAGCGTCCTCAAGACTGAAAGAGTGTATTTTCATCCGAGTGAAGTATTTGGGGCCCGCTGGACTCCTGATTATGAGACTGCTTTTCATGAGATCATATATCAACTTACCCATGCTCCAGTGCTGGCCTATGCCGATCCAAGAAAACCTTACGTCCTGCACACTGATGCTAGCTTGCAAGGGTTGGGGGCTGTGTTGTACCAAAAGCACGAGAATGGCCTGAGACCAGTGGCCTTTGCCAGTAGAAGCCTGACCCCATCCGAAAGAACTATCCTGTACATAAGTTAGAGTTCCTAGCTTTGAAGTGGGCTATTGTTGACCAATTCCATGAGTACTTGTATGGGGCTAAAATACTAGTAAAACTGACAATAATCCTTTGACCTATGTGCAGACCTCAGCTAAGTTGGATGCCACTGGCCATAGGTGGCTTTCTGCATTATCTACATATGACTATGCTCTCGAATACGAGCAGGTCTGAACCACATAGATGCTGATGCTCTCTCCGGAGCCTGTTCCCCAGAATGATTGGGTCCGATTGGCAGAACCCTGAATTGAACACTCCTGCTGAAGTTTGACAGGGAGGAACAAATGTCCCACAGACGCAGTGGACTGCATGGTGGACTGCTTGGGAGCCTCTGAGAATTGCATACCTGCTGCTTATTGCCACTTTTCTGCAATAGACATTGGTGCACTGCCTCAGCTGGACAATGACAGTATTCGGCGGGCTCAATCCGCCGATCCCATGATCAAAGCAGCTTTAGAAGCCCTCTATGCAGGAAAAGATGTGTCCAAATTACGCTCCACTGATTTGAGAACTGCACTGTTATACAAAGAAAGGTCCTAAGTTGAAACTGATCAATAAACTGTTATACAGAGAAACAGTAGACAGAGGGGACAAGTAGACAAACAACAACTAGTGCTGCCCACTGCTTTTGAGACTCAGTACTGAGGTCCTTGCACAACCACATGGGGCACCTTGGTATAGACAGAACACTTGACTTGGTGAGATCCAGATTCTATTGGCCTAAGATGGGGGCTGATGTGGAGCAACACATTCGAACTTGTAGTCGCTGCTTACAGAGGAAAGCTTTGCCCCAGAGGGCTGCCCCCCTTGTTAACATCACCACCAGTGCACCCATGGAGCTGGTCTGTATTGATTTTCTAAGTTTGGAGTCAGATCAAAGAAATATCAGTAATGTGCTGGTGGTCACTGACCATTTCACGAGATATGCCCAAGCTTTCCCCACCAAAGACCAGAAAGCATCCACTGTGGCCAAAGTACTTGTAGAAAACTTTTTTGTTCACTATGGGGCTCCACAAAGAATCCATTCTGATCAAGGGAGAGACTTTGAGAGTCGTCTGATCAAAGAGATACTTTCTCCTGTGGGGAGTCGCGAAAGTCAGAACCACTCACCCACCACCCCAGGGGGGGACCCACAGCCCTGAGCGTTTTAGCCGCTTGCACTTTGCTAGATATGCTGAGGCACCCTGCACCCAAAGGACAAGCCTAGATGGAGCCAACAAATTAGCACCCTGGTACATGCTTATAACTGCACCAAAAGTGATGCCACTGGATTCTCCCCTACCGCCTGATGTTTGGAAGAAGCTCGACTACCAGTAGATGTGTGTTTTGGGGTCTCTCCTGATGGGGTTCAAGCTGACAACTATTTACAGTATGTGCAAAAGTTAAAGGCCCAGCTAACTCATGCGTACCAACTGGCTCAAACCATGGCTGCCAAAGAAATCTGGCCAACAAAGAAAGGTATGATAAAAGGTGAAAGCACAGGAACTCCAGGAGGGAGATCGGGTATTGCTAAGAAATCTGGGATTGCATGGCAAGCACAAGATTGCTGACAGATGGCACCATCTCCCTCACATTGTAGTGGGCAAACTAGATGATCTGCCAGTGTACAAAGTAAGGCCTGAGAATAATTCAAAGATGTAAAAACAATGCATAGAAATCATTTACTGCCCATTGGACAAATCTTAATTGAGTCTGAGCCCCTAGAAGATGCCCCTCTGGACCAGTGACTAGAGCTGCTGCTAAGAAAAGATCAAGAAAGTCTGCACCTACAGAAGCAAAGTTAAAGTGTTCCCCTCCACAAGTCCCAGTTGAGCATGACTGTCAGTCCATATCGGAAGAAAGTGAGAGTGACTTTGAATACTATCCTTCTTACGAACTGAGTCAATTGTTTGGGGCAATCCCTAGTCAATACTGGAGACAAAGCTGGGCCTTCTGGACTGTCTAAGCCCCAGCTTCATCCCTGGAGCCAATGCTCCCAGAAAGTGAAGTGCAAAGCATCAGATCAGATGAAATGGAATCATTGTGCATGGTTGAACTGTTTGAGCTTTCAGGGAGGAAAATGATAGATTGGGGCAGACTGGTGATACACCGAACAAGAAGAGTATTTTGAGTGCCCTGACAGTCCACTGCCAGTGTCCGAAGCTCTCCATGCGAGCCAAATGTTGTGGACTCAGAAACTGTAACTCCTGGAGCTGAAAGTGCCCCAAGTTCTAGCCTCTCTACCCCCATGGAGACTCCCTGACAAGTGTGGACAATGCTGAAAATGAGGCTCAGAGTGCAGAGACTGTAACAGTTCCCCTAGAAGACTGGTCGAGCTGTAAAGCCTGTGTGCACCTCAGTTATGATTCCCTTGGGAGGCCTGTGGATTTGCCTCTCAATGTTGTCCATAAAGGAGTGTATGTGTCCCCGAGCTCATTGCCCAAACTGAGCGTCAGTGCTAACTCCAAGTTACTTGTGTTGCCCTCTAAGTATGGTGTCCTTGCCCCGTCCAGCCCCAAGGTAACTGATAGGGAAGGGCCCCCTCTCTTCAGGTTTCATGTACAAGAGGTAATAACTTGAGTTATGGTACAATGTGTATGTAATACTGTGTAAAGTGGACGTACTGCAATGTTTCAGAAATGTGTTCTTGGTAAAATGATATATTGACTGATGATTACGTATGCTGAGCCTAATGCAAATGTATGTGGTTGCAGTTGAAACTTATGGGGTACTTGTTTGGACTGGACGTCAAGCTTTCCCAGGCCAGGAAGGGTGTAACCCCTGCAAATGGGGGTTCCCAAAAGACTTCCAGGAGCTTGCTTGAATGCTCCAAGCCTGAATGGTGTTGGCATTTAAGCCATTTATCAGTGAGTGTTTTAGAACCTCTGGTACTGTCTCTTTAAGAGCTGTCTGCTTGCAGACATAATTAGTTGTATGGGGGACTGTGTGTTTCTTTGATTGAGTACCACTCAAGCTGCTGCCAATTCACTTCATTTTTGCAGTCACTAGGAGTACAAAGGAACCTATCTGAAAGATGTAACTGTTTGCCAGAAATTATTTAGAGTAATAATGAAATTACAGTTTGTCTAACCTGCTTTCTTTGCAGTCAGAACTGTGTCTGCTAGTTCCCATTCTAGTTTTGAACTGCTGAACTGGACCAATCAGTGTAGGGTAAGCTAGCTCTAAAATGGTGCCTTGGACGAATCAGAACTTGGACTCATAATCTGAGCCAGCCACAAGAGGATTGTATGGGCAGTGACTCTGGGAGATGTAGTTTAGACTTCAGTGCCTTTTGGACCAACAGCAGCAGTCTATTGTGTGACAGCCAATCCAGTCAAGAACTGGGAGGAACTCAAAGGAAGTGCCCGTTTTTGTCGGTTGGAGTTTCAGTTGAGCTTTGGCAGTGAAGAAGGAAGGAGCCCTGTGCTTTTCAGTGTGCAGTTTTAGTCAAAAACGTGTGTAGGGCCCAGAGTTCGGTCTGCAGCTTGTGTAACAGCTTGTTAGGACTGAATCAGTCCTGTGAAAAGAATCAAAGGATCTCTGAAGAGTAGAAACCAGGCTCACCCTGTAGAAGACTGGAGGAATTGCTGAAAATTACTCTGTCTGTCAGGAACTGAATCTGCTGTGTGTTCTCCGGGTATTGTGCAGTAATTGCGATCGGGATACAGATGCAGCCTGCCTGGTATAGTGCTTTCTTTTATATGGATGTGTGAAGAGGTTGGTGTACCTCAAGTGAGCCCTGCTGACATTGAAGGACCCTATCTTATTTGGAGGTCGTGAGTACTAATTCAGGGTTGCTCCTGTTGAATTGCCACATTAAATCCAAATGGAATTACTGTACTGCTGACTGTTTAATTCTCCTTTTTCTCTGTGTGAAAGGGCCCCTACCAGCTGCCACAGTTTGGACTAGCCACTAGGGCTTGGGTACCCAGGGACAGTAACTGATAGGGATAGGCCTGTGCACAGAGCCATAGGTAGATTATTAGAGTGATAAGCTAATTAACCTGATTTCCCCTGTCCTTGTTATATCCCCTAAATAAATCAGAGCTGCTTGTTTCAGCAAAGTTATACTGCCTGAGGTATTTGTCTATGTTAAAGTACTGTACTGTGATTGTTGCACTGTATCTCATTTCACAGGAGGTCCCAGTGCGGAACCAGACCTGGGGGTAAGTGTATACTGTGAAGGTAATTCTGATATATTGTGTGGGCCACTAGTGGGAAGAAAGGGGGGTTGCAGTGTCCCAGAGGGCTGTGACCAAGTTAGTTTAACTGTTGCAAACCCTGACCTCTGGGTGGAGGCACCCGCCATTGGATCCAGGCCCCTCAACCTGTTAGTGGCAAATCAGGCAGGGGTAGTAGCCCCTGGGATAGCGCCATCTAGGGGTTACATTAGTATTTTAGAATATTAAGTATTTCTGCTTTAAAGACTGAATTTACAGCACATTCTCTGTGTAGGCAGCACCTTTTCTATGAGGGACAGATGAGGGACAGAGCAATTTTAAAGGGCAAAATGAGGGATGTCCCTCATAATGAGGGACACTTGAGAGGTATGATTCTCCCCCTGGGTATCCAGTTACTGCCTACGTTGCAGGCCTGTGATGCAGTTGGTTGGCCGGCGTTGGTGCGCTTGGAGTAAATCTAATCAGATTAACTTTTATCTTTCTCCCTGATTTCTGTAGAAATCTTTCTACACCATTGGGCATAAACTTGGAAGAACTATATACAATCCCCAGCTGCAGGACAATCCCTGCATTTACTCACGGTTCTACGGACAGTCTCAGTGGAACTGAACTGTAGACCTGGGGAGTTGGAACAGCAGAACCATGGAACTGAAGAAGCTGGAGACGAGTAGACATGCAGCAGGGCATCTTGCAGCTTGGAACATTGGCACCCTTTTTACTTGCTTGTAAGTTCTAGCAGCTTGTCCCCTTCAGCCCACCAAGCAAGCCAGATGCACAGCACAAATGCAACGCTTTCCAAGCCACAAGTGAACCCAGACCTGGGAGTGACTCCACGGTCTGGCTCCCCACTGGATCCAGAGTGCCCTAGCACTCAGACATGTGCCCATGGCTTCCTGGGGCCCAGTCTGTCCCACTCGATAGGGGTTGGCTGTTTCCCTACCTGGCTCCATGTTGCAGCTTGCAGTCACGGTCTTCCACTTGAGCTGGGGTTAACAGCATCTTGATGCAGCAATGCTTTCTTTTGGACTCTACCTTGCTAGTGGCTGATGCTAGAAGCTCACAGTCTCACACAGCTTCACAGTCAAGTTGGCAAACTTTGTTTTTGAGGTTTAGTCACGTCCAGCTATTAAAGGCACTTGCAGCCACACTACCAGTGTGGCAGCTTTGGCCCTTTGCATACGGGGCACAGTCTCTGGATTCTCACTGAACACAACACTCTCAACGATACTTGGGCAGATTCAACTGGGCTCCTTCAAGGACCCTGAGCCTGCACTGAGACACAGACCTTTACTCAAGCAGTTCCAAACTACCAGAAATCACTTTCCTTCACCGTGCAGGTGCCGATGAACCAGAAGAGGCTCTCTCTCTCTTCTCCTCTTGAAGATTACCTGTTTTTTCTGAACAAGCCTCTGCGTGTCTGGGAGTCTCCCATATCAAATTTCCATACACCTTTTCCTGTAACCTTTTTCCATAAACCTTTTCTTCCATAAACCAGGACCATTCCTTTCCATACCTTTGGCTAAATGTCCTTCCCCCTTTTCTGTGACACTGTGTTATCTAGGGTTGTAGACAAAATTCAACCTTTCCTTGAGACCAGGGCTCCACAGCCCCCAAGAAGATCTCCATCTTCCTTGAAAACCTTTTGACAATACCTTCACCACTGTGGTGTAGCTTCCTCCCTCAGCTAATGTTGCACTTCTCCTCTGAAGACCAACCTCAGCCACACTGACGAGCTTTCGCGTGTCAGGGAGACTCCCACTGCTGAAACTACAAACTGGATTCCTTGCCCAAATTCCTACTGAATGGGGAAAGGTAAACTGTAGGCCCTGGGAGACAAGTGGCTGGCAACCCCCAGGCAGACCTTTCCCAAGCCTTGCAGCCCCATTCTTCTGTAAAGAGACTGGAATCCCCCTCCCTCTGGAAGGGTTCCTGCCAAACTGAACTAGAACCAAACAGTTCTTAGGTTTTGGGAGCTCCCTGGCAGCTCCCCTTTGGCCCAAACAACTGTCCATTCCAAAAATTAATATGCATCAGGCTCCTTCCGACACCTGATTGGTCCTTCAAAAGTGCGCCAAATATTTCCTCAGCTATTATCCCGCAAAAGGTCCTTTGAACAGTTCCATAGTCCCTTGGCAGCAATCCTGGCTCTCCAATTGGCTGTCCTGAAGTCACAAGGCTGCAATATGGCTGCTGGCACAAACAGTTTAACATGCAGTCCAACACAATGTCCCAGTTTCAAGTCCTGGTGCAACCAAACAGAACACTTTAATTTTAATATGCCCCCATAGTCTTGTAGCAGTCCCTTTGCCCCTGTACACCATCTCACCATTTAGCATTTTATTTAGCCCCCTTGCTTGTCGCTAGCACTAATTCTCACTGCCCCCAGGTGCAAGGCAGGCTTCCTCTCTAATATTCATCCAGACTCCTCATTAATATGTAAATTTGCCCCCAACCCTGCAGCGCTGATAGGCGCTCTTTACTGTATTTAAAATGCTCCGATGCTCCTTATGCACCTCCCATGGGTCTATGGTCCCTGATTAGCTCGATTTCAGGACTGGGACCACTGGAGAGGCACTCATGCAACTGCAGGAATGGCTGAAAAACAACAATGCACCAGTGCACATGTGCAGGCTGCCGTTATCCATTTCGAACTAAAGGCAGTGTGGCGGCCCCGCAGTTCAGCTCCTCTGGCCCCATTCGGACTAAATACTACTGCAGGGGCTGGACAGAGGCTTAGGGACACTACGGGGACTCAGGCCAGGCAGAGGGCAGAATCGGAGGATCCAGGGGAATGGGCAGGCAGTGGGAGAACTGGGGCAGCCCCACAGGGCAAACAGGTAAGCCCCTGACAGGGGGTTACATTTATGCAAACTGTTACACAACGACAACAGAGTGGTATGCTATTTGATTCAAACAGAACTCATTCTAGTGATTTAGCCCCACCACCACCAGTCCACCACCACCACTGCCACTTTCTGTAACAAGATATCAGGTCTGGGGGAGAGCAGCCTTAACCTTCAGTAACCAGTGGCAAGAGGCTAGATGGGGAGGGATATAACTAAAGAAGATAAATGATGATTCTAAAATAGTTGTAAGGGGAATTCTATAAGAATTCTTGTGAGACGTAGTACGAGATGTTCTTATATACTCTGATATTTTTCTACAAGTAGCCGCAGCAGATATCCCTTTGTCCAGGAACCTTTTAGCATGGATGCCTTTAAAAGAGAATGCAGTCCTGAAGTGATGGGATTAAAGTCGAATACCAAAAGCATCACAAAAAAACAGCAAGTTCAATTGCTTGCCTATGCAGGGAGATGAGACATCACAAGCTGGCCATAGCTGGTGATAATTATTCTACAGAGGGGCAGAAAGGTAATGAGGAAAATATGGTGTCAGCTGCCGAGGCTGTCTTCTCACCTAGAATCATGACACATAAGATGCAACGCTAATAATGAGAGAATCAGAGCATCATGTTGACAACACCCTCAAGCAGCAAACAAAAATGTTTAGTTTAACAGTAGTCACTTATTTATGAAAAACGGGTTCTTTATTTGAATGCCAGTTGAAAGATTTTCTGTAGAACATTGCAAAGGTGTAACATATAGAATGCCATTGAATCTGGAGGTTGACATATCTTATGCTATTCCCTTTCGTATCTTTGTCAGTATAGTGACCTCACAGATTGCGACAGACCAACAGACCAGTCTGACAGCAGAATGAGTAGCATGAAATTAGCAGTTTACTTTTCTGCTAGTTTATAAATTGTCGTCACTGATTCACTCAGTCACAGCCGGCCCGGTGGCACTGAGGGTTGAGGTGCTGGGCACCACACCTCATGCCACGTCGGTGACCCAGGTTCGGAAGTGGACTCGGGCACTGGGGGTCAGCAGGGGGAGGAGAGGCTTGCGCGTCCAGAGGACTGCTCTCCTCTCCTGGGGTTGGTTGCTGGGGAATCCCTTGGTGGCAGCTCCCGGTGGAGACCAGGAGCATTACACCTAAGTGGGGATGTGAAAAGGGTGAGGCAGCGGCGGACATCTGCGGGTGGGGGTGGGTGCACGCCCTCCATGCACTGATGTCATTGCACGTCTGTGCCTCAGGGAAACCTAGCTAAGGAGGGAAAAACCTCGGCTGCTGGGGGGTGACAGTGGATCCAAGTGACCAGCCCACATGGCCACCGGCGGTCCTGACCCGACTTGACTGTTCGTGATCGCCTCCCCTGTAAGGGCCCACAGCTGGGAGGGGATTCAGCACCTGATTCCTTGGTCGGGAAGGGATTCAGGCTGGGCAGTAAAAGGCCGATTGGGTGGGTCTCGCCTGAGGGAGTCCATGGCATCTAGCAACTGAAGCGAAAGAAAATTGAATAGAAAAATCACTCAGTCAGTGCTGGAATTTATTCATGTATAAGGACCTCCAAAACCACAAGACGTCAGTGGTAGTGCTCGCTTCAACGGAGACCTGGGTTTGGGAACAGATTTGGGTAGCTTGTGGGACAGACAGGGAAGAGAAGGTTCATGTATTCTGCTGGTCAGCTACCACCTGGAGAAATCTGTCAATGCAACGAGACTGCAGGAGAATGGATGTGAGATGGTTCATGTATTCTGCTGGTCGGCCACCACCTGGAGAAATCTGTCAGTGCAGCGAGACTGCAGGAGAATGGATGTGAGATGATTCATATATTCTGCCAGACAGCTACCACCTGGAGAAATCTGTCAGTGCAGCGAGACTGCAGGAGAAAGGATGTGAGAGGGTTCATGTATTCTGCCAGATGGCTACCACCTGGAGAAATCTGTCAGTGCAACGAGACTGCAGGAGAATGGATGTGAGAGGGTTCATGTATTTTGCTGGACAGCTACCACCTGGAGAAATCTGTCAGTGCAGTGAGACTGCAGGAGGAGGGATGTGAGAGGGTTGATGTATTCTGCTGGTCAGCTACCACCTGAAGAAAGTGCAGCGAGATTGCAAGAGAAGGGGTGTAAGAGGGTTCTTGTATTCTGCTGGTTAGCTACCACCTGGAGAAATCTGGCGGTACAGGGAGATTGCAGGAGAACGGATGTGAGAGTGTTCATGTATTCTGCCGGACAGCTACCACCTCAAGAAATCTGTCAGTGCAGCAAGACTGCAGGAGAACAGATGTGAGAGGGTTCATGTATTCTGCCAGACAGCTAGCACCTGGAGAAATCTGTTAGTGCGGCGAGATTGAAGGAGAATGGATATTGAGAGGGTTCATGTATTCTGCTGGACAGCTACCACCTGGAGAAATCTGTCAGTGCAGTGATACTGCAGGAGAAGGGATGTGAGAGGATGCATGTATTCTGCTGGTCAGCTACTACCTGGAGAAATCTGTCCATGCAGGGAGACTGCAGGAGAAGGGATTTGAGAGGGTTCAAGTATTCTGCTGGTCAGCTACCGCCTGGAGAAATCTGTCAGCGCAGCGAGACTGAAGGGGAAGTGATGTTACACCTGAATGCTGGGGGTGTCTCCGCAAAGGTGGAGTGCACACGTTGTGCCATTACATAAGTAGTGCCCCATGGGGAAGGAAATAATGCCCCCCACTGACCACAGCAAGATGATGGCCTGGTCTCCAACAGGCCTCACACTGGTAACAGAGCACATCCAACCAGTCCTGTGGCAGGAAATGGAGCAAGATAAGACCCAAGGATGCCAGGAGACAAGTTTGGGGGACCAGTCCAGATGGGCACAAGTTGGCATATGGTAGCAGAAACTACTAATCAAAAAAAAAAAACAAGTTTTGAAAAGGAGGATTGTTCCACGTTTTCAAGAGGGGTAATATATTTTATATAGCTTTTTCTTTTACAATTATTAATATTTTATAAAATAGTAATACTGACATTGAGCTGTCACTACACTCATCAAGGGTGATGCCCCTTGAATCATTAGGGTATCATACTGTTAACCTTTGGTACGCAGTCCTCTCACCCAAAGGACTGAAGAGGTGATGTTTTTGACGAATGTAGTAGTGATGGCTACCACAGCATCCTAATTTATATATATGTGACATAACAGTCAGTAAGGTCCCAGTGAAGATGATGATGATGATGGTCTGGTACTAGGCAGCACAGCAGTAGTGCTAATGCTTGCTACACCAGCAACCAGGGCTCAAGAACTGACCTATGTCAGCAGGGGAGGGAGGCTAGCTCTTCTCCCTCAGGGAGGGGGTTCTGTAGCTCAGCTGCTTGACTGACAGCCATCGGAGACTGGGTGGAGCTCCAAAACAGGGGGGAGCTTCCAAACGACACAGACGCACCTTAGGCATGCAAAAGCATGCACATCACTGCACATCGGCGCTTCAGTGGAGAAAAAAAGAGGCAAATAATCACCTTCTCATGCTGGATAACGCTGGACCATTGCAGGCCTGACACCACCAACCAGACAACCCCATCAACTGGCTCCTGCCTCCCAGGGATGTGGCCCTCTCCGGGAACTGGGTCATGAGGGGGCAAGCCAGGGGATAAGTCCTGGAGAAGGTGAGTGATCAAGCTGAGGGTGGGGGTCCAGCTGAACGATAGCTGAGCGAGCAAGAAAGACAAAAAGTTTAGTGGAAAAAAGCAATCACAGTTATGAATCAATGATGAGGTTTAAAGAGGACCAGAACTTGATGTCAGGCTCCATGTAAAACACTGTTCAGAATATCACAGCTTTTAGGGTGACCCAAAAAAATTAGGGTAGTAAATGAGGTAAACACCAAGTTAGTGATGTCGATAGGGAGAAGGGCTGGGGTAAATGGAGAAAATGACAAAGGCAATAAGGACAGGGATGGGGCAAAAAGGGGTAAGGCCATTAAGAAATGGAGGGTAATGAGTACCAATGCCCACAGTCTGGGCAACAAGCTACCTGAACTGGTGGCCATGGTGGAAGAGGGATGCCTGGATATTGTAGCAGTCACAGAAACATGGTACACAGAGAACCATGACTGGGATGTTAACATACCAGGGTGCACAACCTACAGGAGAGACAGGGAGGGGAGAAGAGGGGGAGGAGTAGCTCTCTATGTAAGGGAAGGGATAAAAGCAACAGAACAAAAGAGTAAACAGGGAGGAGAGGAGGCACTGTGGGTCACCTTAGAGACTGGAAATGGCACCACAATCCGCACGGGCGTTGTATACAGATCCCTATGTCAGGGGGAGGGAATGGACAAGGATATGATAGAAGGCATACTTAGGATGGCAGATAAAGGGGAGATACTGTTGATGGGAGACCTGAATATACCAGATGTTAACTGGAGCACCTTTGCTGCGGCCACATCCAAGAGCAGGGCCATTCTTGATGCCCTACAGGTGGCATGCCTCAGACAGCTAGTTTTCGAACCCACTCATGAGGGAGCAATCTTAGACCTCGTACTCTCCAATGGGCACAGTGAGAGGATATCAGATCTAGAAGTGGGTAGCCATCTGGGAACAAGTTACTACCAAACAGTGTGGTTCACGATAAACTCAGCTACAGAGTCAAGCCATACAAAAGTGAGGGTACTGGACTTCAGGAGGGCTGACTTTGGCAAGATGGGAGACTGCCTTAGAAAATCACTTGCAAACAGGCTAGAAAGAGGGGTGGAGCAACAATGGGGAAACATCAAAACTGCCATCACAGAGGCAACAAGCCTTTGTGTGAAGCAAATAAACAAATCAAAACAAAAGAAAAAGCCACTATGGTTCTCAAAAGAGGTGGCGGGGAAGGTTAGAGAGAAAAAGATAGCATTTCGGAAGCATAAGGAAACACAGAAGGAGCAGGACAGAGAACTGTACCAGTAAAGGATGAAGGAAGCTGGGAGGGAAGTCAGAATAGCAAAGGCCCAAACTGAGGAAAAGATAGCCAACTCGGTTAAGAAGGGGTATAAAACTTTTTATAGGTACATCAGGGAGCGAAGAAAGACAAAGGGAGGGATAGTGAGGCTGAATAGAATGGATGGTGGGTGAGCAGAGAGGGACAGTGAAAAAGATGGGATACTGAATGAATACTTCTGCTCAGTATTCACAAAAGAGGAGGAGGGAGAGTTGCCTAATCCAATTAACAAAAGCACTCTGGATAGGGGTGGTCGATCCCAGTCCTTTCACAGAAGAAAGGGTTCTGAAAGAACTCCTAAAACTGAAGGTGGACAAACCAATGGTGCCTGACAGAATTCACACCAAAATTCTAAAAGAATTAAGGGGAGAACTAGTGACACCACTGACTACCCTTTTTAACAAATCATGGGAGGATGGTGTGGTACCTGAGGACTGGAGGAAGGCAGATGTGATTCCCCTTCACAAAAGTGGTAGCAAGACAGAGGCAGAAAACTACAGACCTGCCAGTTTGACCTCCACGGTAGGGAAAGTGATGGAATCACTTCTGAAGGAAAGAATTGTTGAGTACCTAGAGGCGAGTGGGGCACAGGACCCAAGGCAGCATGGGTTCACAGCAGGAAGGTCATGTCAGGCATATCTAATTGATTTCTTTGACTGGGTGACCAAAGTAGCAGACCAGGGAGGGACTGTGGACATGGCCTACCTAGACTTTAGTAAGGCATTTGACACAGTCCCACACAAAAGATTAATAATCAAATTAACCAGCCTGGGAGTGGGTCCCAGGGTGGTAGCCTGAGTAAAACAATGGCTGGACAACAGGACACAGAAGGTAATCGTAAATGGAGTCCACTCTGAAGAAACAGGGGTTACTAGTGGGGTACCACAGGGTTCAGTACTGGGTCCAGTCCATTTTAATGTCTTTATAAGTGACATTGCAGAGGGACTGGAAGGAAAAGTTTGCCTCTTTGCAGATGACACAAAGATATGCAACAGGGTTGATACACAAGGAGCGTGGAAAGGATAAGAAGGGACTTGACAAGGTTGGAGGAATGGTCAGAAGTATGGCAGCTTGGATTCAATGCAAAGAAGTGCAAAATAATGCACCTGGGAAACAAAAACCCAGGGGAAGATTACACAATGGCGGGAGGTAGTAACAACAACAAAAATGGAAAGGGACCTGGGGGTAATCATATCAGATGACCTTAAAGTTAGCAAGCAATGTGAGAAGGCAGTAGGGAGGGCTGGTGGGATACCGGGATGTATAGGGAGAGGCATCACCAGCAGAAAACAGGAAGTTGTTATCCCTCTGTACAGACAGTTGGTGAGACCCCATCTGGAGTACTGCGTCCAGTTCTGGAGACCCCATCTCCGCAATGACATAGACAGGATGGAGGCAGTCCAGAGGAGGGCAACTAAAATGGTGCAGGGTCTGCAAGAGAAGCCATATGAAGAGAGACTAAAGGAGCTTAATATATATACCCTTGAGGAAAGGAGGGAGAGTGGGGACATGATAGAAACTTTTAAGTACCTCAGTGGAATCAACAAAGTCCAAGAGGGTAGCATCTTTCAGAAAAAGAGATGTGTTAGAACAAGGGGACATGATTTGAAGATAGAGGGGGGGATGGTTCAGGGGCAATGTGAGGAAGTATTTTTTCACGGAGAGAGTGGTGGACGCATGGAACAGCCTTCCGGAGAAGGTTGTGGGGTCTAAAACTGTGGGAGAATTCAAGAATGCATGGGACAGACATAAGGCAATTCTTGTGGGTGGTAGGAAGAAATAGGCTGTTGGTTAACTAGGATCTGCAGCTTATCCTGAAGGTAGGGAAATGGGCAGACTAAGTGGGCCAAGCGGTCCTTATCTGCCGTCAAAGTCTATGTTTCTATGAGCCTGAAAAATCCTTTTTTTTTTTTTTTTTTTTTGTTCTTAAGAGCGTTTTCCTCCTCAGCCATGTTTTACTGGTCAGGGATATACCCTGTTCTGGCTCACTGACACACCTGCTCCCAGTCCCTATGCCTCCTGATGTCCCCCATATCATTCCTTCTGTGGCAGGGGCTGTGGGGCCCCCACAGGCAGCCCACTATGTGAGCTAGGATCCCGCACCGGGCAGGCACTAAGGCACAGGGGAGTCCAGGAACCCTGGCTGTCATATAGATGGCACATCAGTTTTCTCCCTGGTGTTCTCCTCATCCTCCCTACTTCCACTGGCCTGTGTGCAGTACTGTAGTGGCTACCTAGCATGAAGTGGCATACTGATGGGAGAGCAACCTCCCTTGGCCCACCGCAGAATTCGTTGCTCCCCTCGGCCGATCCTCGAGTGACAAGGCCACCCTTCTTGAGAAGGAATGAGTCAATGCAGTATGATTTAATGGGTACGGGTGAGTAAAACTAGTGTTTTTGTGTTCAGCAGCAAGCAAACAAAAAATCGATGCGTAACGAAGGGTCAATTAATTGAGCAATTTAGAAGTGCTCCCCACTGTGTGCAATTGTAATTGATTATTTTTGTTTTACTATCTGTCCATCATTCTAATTAGAAAAAAAAAGTCAGGCTTGTGTTACACTGTCCTGTGATCTATAATTGGTCCAGGCAGCAGACGGACTTTCACAAGAGCCGTTCATTACACACTGCCAGACCTGATCAGCAGCATGGAAATGCATTTTAGTAAACTTCCTGTTCTAAATTAAGAACCTTTGGATCACTTGTATGTTTAAGGGACACAGTATGTAACACACACACCCACACCCACACACGTATACACACACACACACACACACACACACACTCCAGTTTTGGCACATTTCAGCTAGAAGTAGACTTGATGTTGTTCTGTCCAAAACCTCTTAACAATTTTTAGTTTAAAAAAAAATGTAAAAAACAGAATGGATGCTGTAATGGTGCGACTGCACCAAAACACAGTACCTCTTCATTTGTGTTGCATGCATGTAGGCATTTCCAGTAGCACATTTTACCATACTAATTTTAGATGTAAAAACTAAATGTGTTAAGCCGGCCCAGTGGCGCTGAGGGCTGAGGCACTGGATGCCATACCTCGTGCTACACCGGTGACCTGGGTTCAGGAATGACCGCGGGTCACTGGGGTGCTGGCGGGGGGGGGGGGTTGGATCGGGATCAAGCTGCTATGCAGCTCTCCCCTCCAAGGGAGGATGCCTGTTCCACTCTCACCGGGTGGAGGTCCAGTGCAGAAGGAGTGGCGACGTAAGTCAGGGGTGGAACGGAAGGGGCCATTGGATCCTGGCATGAGTGTGCACCTCCACGCATACGTACGCATGTGTACGCCATGGTCCCTGGATGGATACAAATACCGACAAAAAACCCAAAAAAAATGTATATGGAAAAAAAAAAAACCTAAAAGTTGTAGACTACCGGTTATATTTCATGGACTTCGTATATCTAGCTTCTCTTTCTTTATTACGAAGGACATCTGCATGAGAATGGCATCTTTGCTCCTTAGACTTCATCTGCTCCAGCGACTTGGCTACTTGCAATGTCATCATCCTATGCCTCTGACATCACAATGCTTCCTATACTGATGGATCACTTTCTTTCTCCATTCTCTTTCTTTGCTACCTGTTCCTGTCAATTTCCAAATGGAAACTGGCTTGGAAATACCACATTTGCTGACATCACACAATGAGCATAATGTGCCCTGGATCAGGATCTGTGAGCTCAGCAAACTGACATAAACACTGACTGTGAAGTATCCCAATTTTTGGCAAAAGAGAAGGTGTTCCTAGTCCCAAATCCTTTAGCAGTAACCCCTCAAGACTTTTCAAGTCGAGGCACTAGGGGTTTGTTGCTACTACCAGGAAGTACCTGCTTGTAAGTTCTTTTGCTGTGATTTTTGAGCACTCGCTTAAGTAAAAAAACTTTGGATATATTCATTTTGCAGTGCTTCTCATTATTTGTGCATACAAACATAGAAACAAAGAATCTGATGGCAGATAAGGACTGCTTGGCCCACCTAGTCTGCCAATTTCCCTACCTGATGGATAAGCTGCAGATTCTAGTTAATCAACAGCTTACTTCCTCCTACCCCCCACTAGAATTGCCTTATGCCTGTCCCATACATTCTTGAATTCTCCCACTGTTCCTGACTCCACAACCTCCTCAGGAAGGCTGTTCCACGCATCCACAACCCTCTCTGTGAAAAAATATTTTCTAACATTACCTCTGAGCTGTCCCCCCTCTATCTTCAAATTGTGCCCCCTTGTTCTTGCACATCTCTTCTTCTGAAAGATACTACCCTCTTGTACTTTAATTCCCTTGAGATACTTGAAAGTTTCTATCATGTCCCCCCTCTCCCTCCTTTCCTCAAGGCTATACATATTAAGCTGCTTTAGTCTCTCCTCGTATGTCTTCTGGTGCAGACCCTGCACCATTTTGGTTGCCCTCCTCTGAACGGCCTCCACTCTGTCTATATCTTTGCGGAGATGGGGTCTCCAGAATTGCATGCAGTACTCCAGATGGGGTCTCACTAAAGGTCTGTACAGAGGGATAACAACTTCCTGTTTTCTACTGTTGATGCCTCTCCCTATGCATCCCAGTATCCCCCCAGCCCTCCTTACTGCCTTCTCACATTGTGCACTACACTCATTGTGGTTTTCGGTTCTTGTGGAGGTTTGCCACCTCATATGTGGTGCTGCAACAGCCTAGAACTGTATCGAGGTAAATTACTTTGGTCTTTGTTGCAGGGTTGGGTTTCATTTTTTTTCAATCACCTGGGTGCTATACTTGTTTACTTTCCACCTATTCTTGTTCTGGCCCGTCAAAAGTGGGCTGAGACCAGGCCCACCCACAATACTCCTCCTGACACTAGATAGCATGATGCTACCATGTCTTACATTAGCATGCTGCATAATGCTGGTGACAGGATGTCACTGCTGTCTGGAGCCCTGTATTTAAGGAATAATGCATGACAGGGCATGTCCTGTTGTGGGATTTACCCCATGTCTCTTGTGGTGTGGCCTGAGGCATAGCTGAGTGCTGTAAACCATGCAAGAAGTGGGTAAATCCAACAACATATGCCCAGAGGTGTATTATTGTGATTACAAAATAGAGCCAACGGAAAAAAATAAGATGCAAAAAACTCTGATTAGATCTAAACAAACAGCTGGAACTTTACCATTGTTCACACTGTCAGATTTACTCACAGGTAAAGACCCGAATTGACTGAACAGATGGCATGATTTCTCTTGTCCATTTGACAATTCTGCCCTCATAACTTCATGGTCCTGGTCACCAGGGCCCAGTTATTTAACAATGGGAGCCCCCACCCTCCCTGAGGCAGGTGGCATCTGAAGTGGGCACTCAGCCCTGCCTCTGCTGACCTAATGTGTGGCAGCCTCGGGCCTGGACGTGAACCAAATCATCCACTGCACCTGTAAACTGTAATATATAGGTCACTGGGAAACCGTTTGTTTATTTTTTTTTTTACAAGGAATGCAAGCCAACAGTTTTACCCACATATGAGTGCTTAACAGAAAAAGGAAAGAGCAGGCGGACTGTATTAGTCAACATAGTTCCCCCTGCTCCCACAAAGTAGGCTTATGAAATGTTACCATCCCCCTCTCACTTAAGTGATCAGTGCTACAGCAGGTTCATTTAACCCTAAAGAGAGTACTGTACTCGACACATGTCTCACCTTTGTGGGATACAACCGGGTGCTCTACCCTCTGGCACTGTGCATCCCCCTCTGTGACTGGGAGAATACTGCCCATGCTCTTTTGTAGCCCTGCCAGCACTGCCTGAAACCACAGCAGTGCAGCCAGATGGCTCCCCTTCACAGCAGCCATGGCGACGTCCTCCTCGAGAGTTACTGCTTCTCTAGCTCATAGGACGCTCATTTGTGGAAGGGGGCCTGTGGAATGTAAAGAAACAAAATACACAGTAAGTACCAGTCCAAAGGAGTGGGGCCATAATACAATAACAAAACGCTCAGGGCCTGCCTTAGCAGCCTTTAGCTGTGAGAAAATTAGACAACCTTCTATAAATTAAGTCTGTTTATTCTCAGGGGTTGAAGATTTTTTTTTTTTTATTGATAACTATTTCAGGATGTCTCCAGAAGATTTACTTGTTCTAGAAATACATTCACTAATTCAGTCTGATAATTTAAAACAAAGAGTATTGACTTTAACTTAGAAAGATACAAAACAGTAGGGTATGCACATATTTTATAAAATATTATTGTTGTGTACAAAATCAATCTCTAAGAGTCAGATCAGACATAAATTCAGTTATAAACAGGCTTCAGAATCCTAACAGCATCATTGCTATAAACACTTTATACTGCCCAATGATTAATCCCTGGTATACACATAGTTCATAATTAACCTGCCTTAGTCTATCTAGCAGCAGTCTAACTAAATGAAAATAACACATTTTCCCATTAAAATAAAAACATTGCTGCTTTACAAATTCAAAATCTTACAACAGGGCATATGTTTCTTCAAAATAAATGCACTTCCTGTATTCATTTAAAGGCACGCAATCGTTGTTACCAAACTTATATATTTTACCTAGCAACAGCCTAACTATAGGAAAATAAAACCTTTTTTCATTAAAAAAAAAAGAATTTCCATTTTATAAGCACAATGACCCACTCCAGGGCATAGGGTTTTCTTGAGAATAAATGCACTTCCCGGGTGTGCTGTAAGTCACTCGGCCACCGGCCTCATGCCTTCCAAATCATCCAGAGAATGCATTAATTCTACAGAAACACATACCCTGTTGTGGATTACTGCATACAGATATTGTTATCAATATTGATATAGATACAGATACAGATATTTTTTATCAAAGTTAAGATTCCAGTTCTTGTGACTTCACAAGAACTTGAAAACACGACTGCTGGGGTAGTCCCTCTAAATCAGTAGGGGAAAAAAATCAAGAGATCATTGTGGCCTTCTTTCATTCCTACTCCATTACATTGGCAACCTGGGTTTGGAAGCAAGCCTGAGGCATCGAGGGCCGGCCAGGGGAGAAAGTTTGAGAGTCCCAGTGAATGCCCTCCTCCTCCCCCCCGAGGAGGAGGGAGGGCTGACTGCCTCACAGTGCACCCACCACCTGTAGGTGTACGGGTGGTGGAGCAACTGATGCAACACAGGGAGGAGGGATGTTGTGATGCATTTGGGTGGGGGTGGGGACTTACAATCTGGGGGGAACTAAGGGGTAAATCCCCTCTGGCCGAGCTCCGTGATGGCCAGTAAATCTAGGCCAATGGCAGTATATTCACCACGCTGGGCAGCGAAGCAGAAAAAAATATTTAAAAAAAATATATATATTTCCAGACATTCTTTCTGACCCCCCCCCCCATTTCATGGAATTTCCCCTCGTGCCATGTCACCATTCATTGTGAAAAACTCACTGCTGTGTACCTTGTTTGTCCCAAGAAGGTCCCTGAATGTCTCAGTCATGTCTCTACGCCTCCTCCTGCTCTCCAGTATGTACATATTGAAACCCTCCAAGCACTCATCATAAGACCTCTTGTGTAGCCCCTCTCTGCACTGCATCTATCCTATCCTTTTCTTTCCTCAAGTGTAAAGCCTGCTGTAGCTCTACTGCATCAGACTGTGCTGTATGTTGATTTCCTCTGCAGCCCCTATGCTCTTGTCTCGTGCTGGCCATCAAACATTTCAAGGTAAGTACCCTGCCATTTTCCACAGTTAGATACAGACAATTTGTCAGCAAAAAAGGACTGCTTTTTGCCTCCCAGTCGGCCCAGTTTTTTCCCCTGCCTGTTCTGTCCCAGCAAACCCTAACTGGTCTCCGAAGACCCTCCCCACCTTTTTATTTACTAGTATTCCCCTATGTCTATCCCATGCATGTTTGAAACCCCCCACCATTTTTGACCTCACTCCCTCTTGAGGCAGGGTATCCAGACATCCACCATTCTTTCACTGAAGTAATATTTCCTCACATGCCTTTTAAATTACCCCTTCTAGCTTCTTTTTATGCCCTTTTGTTCTGTTGCATTTTTTCATTTGAAATAGGCTCCCCACATGGACTCTGTTCACTCCCGTGAGGTACTTGTATGTCTCTATCATGTCCCCTCTCTCTTTCTCCTGTCCTTCAGGGTGTACATATTGAGATCCCTCAGTCTCCCATCAAACGACTTCTCATGCATCCCATGTACCATTTTATTTGCCCTTCTCTGGACTGCATCTACCCTGTTGATGTCTTTTCTGAGATGCTGCCTCCAGAACTGTACACAGTATTCCAGGCGTGGTCTCACCAATGATCTATACAGTTGGAATATCACCCCCCTCCTTCTGCTTGTGATAGCGCCCTCACAAAAATGGAATATATTGCAATGTATTGAAAAATATGAGTTAATGTATGTCAATACACTGAGAAATACATTGTCCCAATGTAATATATTATATAATACTTTATATATAATACTATATATAATACTTTATTAAATATATTTTAAACATACTGATGTAATATATTACAACTCATAGTATGCAAAAATATATGTCAATATATTGAGAAATACATTGACACAATGAAATGTAATACACAGTATATTTCCACATAAATTAAAACCATGCATTTGTAAATAAAGAAACTGAAAATGATTTTATTTATGTTAAATGTATTGAAAGAATATACTAAACACTATATACATTAATATGTTAATACTATATGTGCTATATATATATATATATATATATTATGGTAGCACGGTAGTGCTACTATAGTTAGGGTTGAGTACCCCATTTAAGGTTAAATGGTGAAACTTTGCACCTTAATAACTTTGCCACCGTTCAATGGATTTGCCTGAAATTTGGCATGCTTGGGGCATAACCATAGATCTTGGGATCTGCCAACTTACGGCTGCTGAGTTATTAAGCAACATTCCGGGGTGCAATTACGTTTTTTTGCGCATTCTTTGCTTACGCCTACAGGTCGCACGGTTTATACGACCAGTCCGAAAACTTCAGGGAACGTGTGGCCAGGGTCCTCGATGTGCCTTTTGAAGATTTTGTGAAAAAATATTGAACGGTTCAAAAGTTATTCAAAACACAAGTTTCCCATTATAGTCAATGGGAAAAGTTCACAAAAAGTTTGACAGTGTCGCAAATGCTGTTTTTAGTGTCGCAAATGACCCCAGTAGGGACACAATTCTTTTTGTGTTTACCTAGTCAAGCCCTGAGGATGCTAGGCATGTCTTTATTTTGGGGTTAAACACCCCAGAAATATGTTTTTGAAATTTTTGGGAAAAGTAGTATTGCAAAGTAGTGTCGCACCTGCAACACTTTCGTGATTTTTTGCGAAAGATGTCGCAAATCACAACACTACTTTTCAACACTATTGCCAAAATGACAGGAATTGTTTGCCACCCTGCTGCAAAAAGAACGGTTTGGTCTTTTGGGCTGCAATTTGGAGGGAAGATAGCCAACATCACACAGATGTTCTTTGTGTGGGTTGTTGAAAAAATATTAGACGGCTGCACAGTTATAGCACTCCAAATTTGACATTTTTTCCCATAGACTAACATTACGGCGTCCGCTGCATGACAGGAATTATTTGCCACCCTGCTGCAAAATAACGGTTTGGTCTTTGGGCTGAAATTTGAAGGGAAGAAAGCCAACATCCCACAGATGTGCCTTTTGGTGGTTTGGTGAAAAAAATATTACAAGGCAGCCAAGTTACGGCACTCTGAAGTTCACATTTTTTCCCATAGGATAACATTATGGCATCCGCCGTGCCTTTTGGGGCCCGTATCTCAGAAACAGTGTGAGATACGGACTTTTCATCGGAAAAATGCTTAAGTACAAAACTAGCCAGGAAAGTCATAATTCATACGAAATTTTAATTTTTTTCTACGTCATACAGTTCCTGAGATATAAACAATTTAGTATTCCAACTCCTCATTTTCTGTTCCGAGCCCCATTATTATGCATACATTCTTTGTACTCACAGTGTTTCTCTATGCAGCTGTTGGGGAAAACCAGGGTGTGTGCTTACGTTACTGTTACCCTTACCGTTTCCGCTTGCGTTTCCATACCTGTTTGCATTACCATTCCCGTGTACGCCACTGTGTGCCTTACCCTTTGCGTTTTTGTTTGTGCTTGTGTTTGCATTACTGTTACCATTTGCATTTCCACTTCTGTTTGTCTTTGGGTTTACATTTGCGTCACCGTGCACATTTTCATTTGTGTTTGCGGCCGCCCTTCCATTTGCATTTGCGTTTCTGCGGAGCAGCCACCCCAAAGGCCCTATCTCTATCTCCCGATGTTTTTAAATGGGAGGATGGTACAACTAATAAGCCAGCCTCGGTGGAGCGAAGAGGGTGGATAGGAGAGTATGGAATCAGGAGATCTTTTACGTAGTCGGGTCCTAGACTGCGTAGGGCCTTGTATGTTAACAAGCCTATCTTGAAGGTGATGCGAGCACTCACAGGCAGCCAGTGCAGAGAGTGCAGGACAGGAGTGACATGGTCCCTCATAGAGGTACCCATCAACATCCTGGCCACAGCATTCTGCACTAGCTGCAGGTGACGCATCAAACCTCCAGACAGCCCTAGGTACAGAGCATTACAGTAATCAAGTTGGCTGGTAACAAAGGCATGGATAATCGTAGCCAGGTCAGTGTGAGTCAAGAATGGGCGGATCCCAGCAATATTCTGGAGATGGAAGAAAACGTCTCTAACAACTGACGAGACCTATTTTTCAAGGTCAAGTCGATCATGAAGAATATCGCCAAGATCCTTAACCACCTTTATCACCGACAGCAGGGCGACCATCAACCACAAGGGCGGGCAGTCCCCCATCAGCGAAAATACCCCTATGACCCGGCTTGATCACCATAACCTCTGTCTTGCCATGGTTGAGACATAGCCACTTAGTGGACATCCAGTTGTTTATCTCGGCTAAACACCGACTCAGCATATCTGGGGCAGAAAGGTCATCAGAGGCACAAGACAGGTACAACTGGGTATCATCTGCATAGCAGTGAAACCCCAGATTGTACCGCCTAATGATCCCTCCCAGCAGCAGCATATACACAGAGAACAACAGGGGTGCCGGGATCAAACCCTGCCAAACACCACAGGGCAGTGTGAAAGGACCCCAGGAAAAACTTTCTAGGACAATGCACTGCGATCTTCCGGTTAAATATGAGTGACACCAGCGCAGAACTGCACCAGTCACACCCACATAGTCCTGCAGAGGATCCAACAACATCCCGTGATCTACAATGTCAAATGCTGAAGATAGGTCCAAGAGCACCAGGATGGTATAGTGCCCTCAGTCCCTCGCCATGAAGACATCATGTGCCACCCGGACTAAAGCCGTTTCAGTGCTGTGCCATGGCTGAGAACCCGACTGGAGAGGTTCATAGATGGATAAAGTCTGCAGGCGCCCAACCAGCTGGTCAACCACCACCTTCTCAATAAGCTTCCCCAGAAAGGGATGATTAGAGATAGGCCTATAGTTTGCAAGAATGTCATGGTCAATAGATGGCTTTTTAAGGGGGGGGGCCTCACTACAGCCTCTTTCAGAGATGCAGGAAAACCCTCCTCACTTAATGATTCGTTGACGATCTTCACAAACAGTGGTCCTAAGAAATCCAAGCAGCTGATGACAAGCTGCATCAAACCCGGATCCAGGGCACAGGTGGTGGGATGCATGCTGGTGAGTACCCGAAGGACCTCATCCACCAAAACTGGCTGAAACTCAGTCCAACTCGGCAGACTATGTTCACTAGCAGACTGATCACCCCCAGAAAAAAATGGACCAGAGGAAGTAATACATGCCCTGATAGAGGCCACTTTGTCGGCAAACAACTGCCCAAACTGTTCACACTTTTCTGCAGAAAAGCTGTCCCAGACTGTAGACAGGAGGGATTTAACCAATTGTTGACAGTGTGGAACAGCGCAGCTGGTCAGTTTCTTACTGCAGCAATTGATTGTGACAAAAATTCGGTCTTCTTGAGATCAGTTGCCCACTGACACTCCGAATAATGGAGTTGCAGTGCCAACCTGTCCTCCTCAGAGCATGACCACTTCCAGGAGTGCTCTAACCTACACCCTTAGTTTTCAACCAACGCAACTCAGCACAATACCATGGTGAACAATGCCGGGACGTCAAGGGGTAAACGCGGTAAGGTGCAATCAGGTCCATTGCCTCAGTCAAGGCTGTATTATAAGCCTCAACCCTGGCTTCTGAACTCTGAGCACAGGCTAGCATCAAGCTCGAGACAACCAGTGACTCCTAGAGTTGGCGAGGCTCCAATTTATTTTTCAGATGACACCAGATTGACTCCACACAGGGGGTTAGTTTACAGGGGGCCCCACATTGAAACTCAACCACATGATGATCCAACCAAATTACTGGATCAACCTTGACCACCGCAATGTCAAGTCCGAGGGAGAAGACCAGGTCCACAGTGCGGCCATACGTATGTGTCCCGGAGGCAACAGCCTGAGACAATCCCAGCTGAGACATCAGCTGAAGGAGTTCTTGTCCAAAAAGACAGGATTTATCGTTAACCCAGGCACTGAAGTCCCCCAGGACAAGAATCCTAGGGGACTGCAACATCTGCTCAGCGATAAAGTCTGCCAGGTCCTGCAGGAATAGACTCCCACCACCTGGTGGTCGGTAGATGAGAACTATTCTGCCATCGACTCCTGAGGCACATCTAGCAACCACACACTCAAAAGACACTGGTGTTTGCACTAGGAATGTGGTGAGGCCCAAAACAGATCTAAAGCAGATGGCCACCCCGCCGTCTCTACAGTCTTTCCTCAGGCAATGCAAGACCAAATAACCAGGAGGAACAGAAGCTGCCAACACAGGACCAGCGTCATCTCCCGACCAGGTCTCAGTAATGGAAACAAGATCAGCTGAGGAATCGGCGACAAAAGATTCCATCACCACTGTCTTATTCCTCATTGATCTTACATTACAAAGAACATCCCGAAGGGGATGAGAAGAGCATGCTGGAAGCACTACCTGCTGCTCAGTGACATCTGGCAGAGCCCTAGGGAGAGGCACCAGGTATGATGGGGTACCACAGGGTTCAGTACTGGAGCCGGTCCTGTTTAATGTCTTTATAGGTGACATTGCAGAGGGACTGGAAGAAAAAGTATGCCTCTTTGCAAAGAACACAAAGATCTGCAACAGGGTTGATACACGGGGGTGTGTGTGTGTGTGGAAAGGATGAGTAGGGACTTGGTAAGATTGGAGGAATGGTCAAAAGTATGACAGCTTAGAGTCAATGCAAAGAAGTACAAAGTAATGCACCTGGGAAACAAAAACCCAGGGGAAGAGTACACAATTGGGGGGGGGGGAGATACTAACAACAATAAAAATGGAAAGGGACCTGGGGTAGTCATATCAGACTACCTAAAGGTAGGCAAGCAATGTGAGAATGCAGTAAGGAGGGCTGGGGGATACTGGGATGTACAGGGAGAGGCATCACCAGTAGAAAACGGGAAGTTGTTATCCCTCTGCACAGACAGTTGGTGAGACCCCATCTGGAGTACTGCGTGCAGTTCTGGAGACCCCGTCTCCACAAGGACATAGACAGGATGGAGGCAGTCCAGAGTAGGGCAACTAAAATGGTGCAGGGTCTGCACCAGAAGCCATACAAAGAGAGAGTAAAGGAGCTTAATATGTATACCCTCGAGGAAAGAAAGGAGAGGGGGGACATGATAGAAACTTTCAAGTACCTCAAGGGAATCAACAAACTCCAAGTGGGTAGCATCTTTCAGAAAAAGAGATGTGCAAGAACAAGGGGGCACAATCTGAAGACAGAGGGGGGATGGCTCAGGGGCAATGTGAGGAAGTATTTTTTCACAGAGAGGGTGGTGGATGCATGGAACAGTCATCCTGAGGAGGTCATGGGGTCAAAACAGTGGGGGAATTCAAGAATGCATGGGACAGATATAAAGCAATTCTAGTGGGGGCAGGAGGAAGTAGGCTGTTGGTTAACTAGGATCTGCAGCTTAACCAATAGGTAGGGAAATGGGCACACTGGGTGGGCCAAGCGATCCTTATCTGCCATCAAAGTCTATGTTACTATGTCCTGGCACCTTCTCCTCCCTGGGCATCTCCTGGTCCGTACTACCCTGTTCCTGCCCCCCACATTACCATACTGGGGACCCTCACTGCGGTAAATGCTCCTCCCCTTTAGGACCCCGAGTTCCTGACAGCAACTGAGAACCCCTGAAGGTAAAGACAATGGGAGCCCCGGAAAGAGATGGAGCAACCGCAGGAAGTCCACCAAGTAGGTAAGCCTTTTTACTTGCACACCTCTACACACATCTAACTGCAGTATAACAATAAGATAAGAAAAATCAGAATACACCAAACACACAACCAACAATCACACAATAAACACACACCAAACACACAACCAAAAACAAATACAAAATAATCACCAAACACCACACAAATATACAGTTTAAAACACAGTAATAACCCCCCCTCCCCAACCTAAAACAACAAATACAGCAGATATGAGAATCCAAGCCTGTTACTAAGTGGGAAAGTCTGTAGAACATCCAAGTCCAGAATATAAAAGACTTCCTGCTTGTATAATGAATAGAGTAAAAATGACTCACAGACAATTTATAATTGCTCTTATAATAAGCGAGACCACAGGAGCTCATACCTCCTTAGGCTTAGTAAGATCAGCTCTCACGGAGCTCTTTTAGCTCTCTCACAGCTTATAGCAACGTGCAGTTTAACCAGAATAATTTAAATGCAGCAACAAAAGTTTTGGCACTCTCACTGCCAGAGTTCTTTCCTTTAATAAGTCGATGAATTTCAGGCTGCTTGAGAATACACTGTTATCTTTTTTGATTTAGTGACACTAAATGGGGATTCCTACCGGAACGATGAAACGTGTCCAGCCTGCCCTGCCCTGAGCAGCACACTCGAACACTGAACAACCAGGCAACCCGCAAAACAAAATCCAACTTCTCAACTGATCCCTCGATCGTCAGTTCAGATGGCAAAGAACATCCAAGAGGCAGTAACCATAATGCGGCAAGATTTCAAGTCCCGCTATGGTCCAGTGATGTTGGGCAATAGAGCAACCTCCTCCCCAAAGCCTCACTTGCACCACCGGTCATGCAGTCCGCAGTGGCAACCACCCACAGGCAGGAGACACCACAAACAGCTGCCGGGGCTGGAAGTAGGCCAAAGAGATTCCTTTTTTTCCAAAAGGAGCTGACTGCTTAAGTTCTGCTCCTGCCTAGTTGCATGATGGTAAATGTCTTATGAAGCCCCTTGCAGGTGCGCTCAGAGTCAGTCCCTCATAGCAGCTGCCCTCTTTAATATACCAATAATAAGTCCAACTTTCATAAATTGTCTATTAATCAAAACGCCCACATATCTGACCTCAGGGATCCCCAACAAATGAAAATAAATGTCTAATAGTACTTAGTTCCCACAGCGAGCTTTCATATAATTGTTTTAAATACATTTTATTTAGTTTAAACAATATCACAGGAGGAGAAAATAACTGTATATATCTTTCAGTACTGCATACTGGTGTTCCTTTCTAATTTATACAGTTGTTGATAACTGTTGGAAATGTAATCTAGGATGAACTTTGCAAGAGTGCATTGGACTAGATTCTCTGCAGTGTGATCGATAATATCCAGTGTAGTATAAATGACTACCCCACCACCACTTGTAATGTGGGGCTAAGTCTAAGCAATGAAATCGGTAAAAAAAGGGTGAAATATCAGTTCTCGATAAACTGATAGTAACGGGCCTATGGAGCCCCCTGAAGAACACATTTTTTTGAAAATAATACAAGCTGACCTAAAAGACCACTCTTCAGTCAGACAATAGCAGAACAAATGAAATGGCACCCCTAAAATCAGGCATTACAAAACACGTATCGAAGTAACTTTACAAGTTTAACCACTGTTAAAGTCTGTGATTTTCAGCATTGATAATAAGTGACATAAAGCATGGACACAATCCCAAACTGTGAACTTTGACATTCATATCATTCTTGACAAAAAGACGTAACTGGCCCTAAATCGCCTCACCTGATGTGACTATCAACACCATGTAAAGACATATCTCGCTGAGCCTTGGCCAATCTAGGTGCAATTAGGTGTAACCTCTGAAACTATCGGCCGCTTCACCAGAGGCAATGTGTAAAGCCCTTGGTAACCAGTCTTTACAGAACTGCAGGAGGTTAGAACCCTCACTCCTCTCCAGGAGGCCTACCAGACAAATGTTGGACGTCTTGCTGGTATTTTCTAAGGCCTCCAACTGGTACAGCAGTTGCACATTCTCGTGGGTGAGTTTGCTTTATGTAGATAGAGCCTGTGTAGCATGGGTCTCCGCAGTCATCCCGTTTTCATGGCAGCCTCAATTTTGAAGTCCTGGTCACCCAAACATTTTAAAATAGTCTCTATTTTGGCATCCATGGCTTGCATAGAAGGGACCAGAGACTGCCATGGCAGGTCTGTCCCGGTCCTAGACGTCTGTGCTGGTTGAGCCACATCATGTCTCCCCAGCAGCTTCTACTGGCTTTTGCAGCCTCCTCCACCCATCTGTTTCTGTCAAACCATAGCAAGTGGTATCAAGATGTCCAGAAAACTTTCCTCTGTTGAGTAAGATAAAAGTTATAAGGTTTTCTAATAGTTTAATTATTTGTTTATCCAGGCAAATTGATAGGGCTACAGAGCTATGGTAAAGTGCATCTGCTTGGCAGCAGTGCTCAACAGTGCTCCCAGGCAATCAGCTTTTACCATTTTTGAAACCATTTTTTACATTTGATGTGCGCATGCTCACCAAACGATTTGCTACACTGAAAGGCGATTGCCAGAGTGTGTCACTGCCAAACCCACTGCAGTTGGAAATAACAGGGGCTCAGCAATCTACATGAATGACCAGGCACTATAGTCTTTACATCACTGGCTGCTTGCTGGGCATAAACTTATGTGTATTTCAAAGGACCGAGCCGCTCTAATCAAAGGGCTTTGGTCCTTTGATTTGCATGAAGCCAGCCAGTCAGCAAGCAGCTGATCGACTGTCAGCACCTGCAGCCTGTCAGTGCGGTCCACGGACCACTGTACCCGAGTTCAGCTAAATATGTTTTTAGGTCTTAAAAAGAAAGCTGAACTCAGAAACCTAGTTATTTTTTTTTTAAATGAGAGCTACAATGTACTTTAATCGTGCTCCAACAGTGGAGCCGTGATACTGTACTGGGTGTGCGCATATGCATAGGCGCATAACCAAAGTCACGGCTCCACGTTCAGAGCACAATTAAAGTACTTTTTAGCCCTCCTTTAGAAAAAGTAACTAGTTCCCTGAGTTCAGCTTTCTTTGTCATACACAATAACATATTTTAGCTGAACAGGGGTAAACTGGGGTATAAATATTTTTCTTTGTGATGTATGTGGAGCGGGGTGCCCACCCTCGCTACTGCTTCTTTCTCCCCATCCCTTGCAGGTGCCTGTCCACCAATCCACCCTTTCCCATCTATATATAAGTATATCTAAGTAGAGAAGGGTGCCCACCTCCCCTACCGCTTCTTTCTCCCAGTCTCCTTCAAGTGACTCGCCCGCCTATCCGTCCATCTTTGCACATTTATATTTGTAATGTAAGCAAAGCGGGGTGCCCACCTCACTACTGCTTCTCTTGATCTCCCCCACCCCACCCCCAGGTCGTGCACCACCACTCTGACAAACCCGACACTGGGGTGCCAATCCCAGTGTTGGAATGCAGTCCATCCCTCAATGTGTGGTTTGTTTGTTTTTTAAACCCTTTAAAAACCAAAACAAATCCATCGATGTATGTTCGCTGTTACTTCTCCCCACCCGACCCTCCCCCTCAGCACCACCCCATGCCCTTACTTACCTACCGGGGTCCAACGCCATAATCCTCTCTGGACTGCAGATATGTCTTCACTCATCCAAACTGGACTGCGAACTGAGGAAATCAGGTATGCGGTTCAATGTATTTCAATGCGGTTTTGAACTTAGTAGGATAACTTGGACATTTTTCAATATTGTTACCCCAAATTTTCAACATACCTTTTTTGGGACACCACCTCATGAACAATGCAAGTGATGTTAGGTAAATCTATCCCAAAAGGTGATTTCATGGTCGCTGTGCAAAATCACCTTTCAGGCAGGAGCTGAAAATTTTCTCCACCATTGTTCATTAGGTGGGGTCATAAGAAGGCTATGTTGAAAATTTGGTGTAAAAATATTACAAAATATTTAAAAACAACAAAGTTATGAGCCTATATTGAAGTTTGCGAATGCAGGCTCAAAACTTTGGTAATTTTCAATATTTTGCCCCAAATTTTAAAAATTTCTTCCTAGCACTTCATGAATATGATAGCTGTCATTTTTCAAATCCTGGCCAAAATGTGTTTTTGCATCCCTAAAGGTGATTTCGAAGTCGCTGCGCAAAATCACCTTTTGGGCAGGAGTCAAAAATCACCTTTCAGGCAGGAGTTCAAAATATTCTCCATTACTGTTCATGAGGTGGGGTCATAAGAAAGCTATGTTGAAAATTTGGGGCAAAAATGTTAAAAAAACAATACAGCTATGAGTCTATGTTGGAATTTATGAACGCAGGCTCATAACTTTCGTAATTTTTAATATTTTTATTTTTTTGTGAACTCTTTTTCGCTCCGGTAGCCAGCGCACAGGACCTCCCTCTGGCAAGACCCATCTCATCTGATTTCTACTACCTTGCCTGAAACCCTCCGATCAGGAAATCGGGGACAGAATCTCTCTACTCCGGCTCCCCAGAGCCTCGGCAGACCCCCCTGGCTTCCATCCCCCCACCCCACCCCCAAGGCGGGCCCCCCCCAACACCAACCCGTTTCCTTTTTTTTTTATTTTACTTTTTGTTTATCCACCTATCCCCCAAGACCCTCCTATCTCTTGCATCCCCAAGTCTCCACCCCAGGTGAGAGTGTCTGCCCCTAGAGTGCGCATCCGTGCTCCTAATTTTTCCTTGGTCTTCCCGGTTAACCCCCTCGGGTGGGGCAAGGAAGGCCCCAGACTTACCTTCCTTGTACCTCAGTGGAGCGCATGCACACAATGGAGTTTGCCCTCACACCATGGGGCGTTGCAGGACATCATCACCAGGACCATCTAGGGGGTATTATTACGCTCTTCCAGACCCCTTGATGTCGGTGTGCAATAAGGACAATCGAGCTGATGCATGCTGAGATGTGCGTCAGCTCCTGTCCTCTGCCAGCGTCAGCCCCTGCATTTTCTCGACTGCGCCGGTACCTCCGAGTTCCCCAGGAAGTGGCGGTAGAGTGGCGAGGCTAACTCCCCAGCCCTCCCCGGAGAAGGAGAGCAAGTCATTGGGTGTTCAATCCTTCTTCCCCCCGGCCAACCCCCAACGGCCCGAGTCTGCTCCCGAACCCAGGTCGCCGGCGTGAAGTGAGGTGTGGCATCCAGCGCCTCAACCCTCTGCACCATCGGGCTTGTTTGGGGCTCTTTCTAGAATCCAGAAAGCTGAGGTCCGGAAGCAGAGAGAGAGAGAGAGAGAGAGTGAGAGTCTGGGAGAGCTGGTCAGGTGGGTCCGATGTCGTATATGTGAGCCAGTCCCTTGAGGTCTGCTATCATCCTCGTGTGCTCTGGGGTGTTTCCTCTTTATGTATCCCCTTCCCAAGGCACGGACTTGCAATGATGGCCAGTGTGTGGCAGGCGCACTCCTACTCCCACATACATGCCATTTGCCGAGACCTTCCCCACTGCTATGGGATCCATTGGTGGTTGTGCCCCCAGTCTCCACTAGGGGCTACTAACACTGCATATCAATACCCCCCTTCCCAGGAGAGGAGAGCTGTCCTCCGGACGCTCAATCCTCTCCTCCCCCGTCTGACCCCATGTGATTCGAGCTCACTTCCGAACCCGGGTTGTTGGCATGGCGCGAGGTAAGACAGATGCCTCAACCCTTAGCGCCACTGGGCCGGCTAATTTTCAATATTTTGATCCCAAACTTTCAACATAGCAAGTTTTGCACGTCCTCTCATAAACATGACATGTGTCATTTTTTAAATCCTACATGAGATGGGTTTTTGAGCCTCTGGTGAAAAATGACATTTCGGCCAATATTCTATATATTGTACGTATCGTGCCTATAAGGCAAATCCTAAAAGAAGTCTCTTCAAAAGTTGGTGTCAAAACATTAAAGACAAAAAAATTAACAAGCATCAAATGTTCGGCATTGAAAAATGCATGTTCAAATTCTGTATTAATAAACAGATTAAAAGTATTGTAAGCTGCACAGCAGTTGGCCTATCTGCACAGTGGGAGCGCTACCACTCGTGAAGTTGGAAACTCTGGTTTGGGAACAAGCCTGATGCACTGGAGGACTAGCCGGGGACAGGAAGGGAGAGTGCCCCAGTAGAAGTTCATCTCCTCTAAGAAAGGCCAGTAGTCCCACTGCTATGCTGCATCCAGGTGACAACGATGAGGAAGTGCATCCAGGACCTCTAGTTGGGTGGGGGGGATGCTGTCGACATCTATTTACCTGCGCTCTGCACAATCATGTCATGACATCCCTGAGCTGCAGCATCCTTAGGGGTCATGGAAACTGAACAAGGAAAACCCCTTGCTTGAAGCAAAATGATGGTCCTCACCCTCACCCACGGGATCGTCACCCTCGGACTAAGGCAACCTGCTCACTGACGACTGGAATGTAAAGTCGTCCTGAGGGATTTGAGGCACTATAATGGTTCTACCATAGGAGGTAAGCCATAGTAGCCTGTCAGAAGAAGGAAAGCTGTGGAGAACTACAAGATGGGTCCCAGAGGTCAGAAGCAAAAAGAAAAAGTATGATACAGAACTGACCAGCAACACAGTGGCAGCGCTACAACTTGCAATGCTAGCAATCTGCGTTTGGGAGCAAGTCCAGATCAGAGATCTACTGGAGGGGGAAGACCGTCCAACATACAAGAGGACACCATCCCTCTCCCTGGAAGCAGAACCCTGTCCATACCATCAATGCCACCTGGGTGACCTCATGTCGACATGCAGACAACACCAGCTGAGAGAGGGAGGTCATTGGCCAATTCCATGCTGGCATACAAGTTCCTGCAGGCATGGGCACCAGATCCATGGCAAATGTCCTTGAGGGAATAAGAGATAAAGGTGGAAAAAAAAAGTCTGTCCTGCAGGATGGCATCCAGCACACTCAGAACCTACACGGTCTTCAGTTGCCCCCACTCACCTTTGCACAGGAGGGGACCCCAACCTTCTGGCCCCACTATGGAAGTAGCGCTGTAGGAGCGGGAGACGGGTCTGAGTGGTTGCTGTGGCAGATGGAAATCATGCCAAATGAGGGGGAAAACTGCAGCTAATAAAAGTACGACACAAATCTGACAGCAACTGAGTGATCAAAGCTTTATCACGTAATTGAAAAAAACTGCAACATGCTGAATAGCACTGTGAGTATTGTTTGCAAAAGCAGCATTGCACATACATTGCCGAGATGGTTTAAAAAATGTCCACCCCACCCCTGCTGCCTTCATTTCTGTGTGTTCATACTAGACAATCCAGCACACAAGATCATTCTGTAATCATGCCTTGTATTTTAAATTGGGTGTGGATGGGGCAAAACAGAACAATAAGCAAAGTTTGATTTATTTCAGTGGAGTCACAGATTCATGTAGCAATTTGTTCCGCCATTTTCAAAAAAACTCCACAACCCATAAATACACTACTGGCCTCGCTATACAAAATGCTTTATGAAGATGTAAACTAGCTGCTCATCAACGTATGAAAACTTAAATCAGTGCAACAACCCCCGCAGGGGGAAGGTGTTTGTTTTACTATGGGCATCTGGACACGTCTGACTGTCTGGCAGCAGCCTGAAGAGATAGTTTGATGTCTGGAGCATAAGACTAGAAAAGGAGGATGTCTGGAGCCAGTGCCAGGGTGGTGGTAGGCAGGAGTTGGAGCAGAGACTGCCCTTGTGGCACTGGGGCAGTGGTTGGTGATTGGCACCAAGCAAGAAGACAGCGAATAGTAGTGACGATGCCCTGAGGGCTACTGTGGCAACCAACCAAGGAGGGCTTCAAAACTGAGGCATGGAAGAGATGTGTGGTGCCCAAAGCCTGAGACAGATCCTGGAGAATGGGTAGACTGTTAGCCTGACATTTTTGTTTTTCTGTTTTACAAAGATACATACAGTTCATTATTTAGTAAAAGATGAATGCGCTTAAAGACATTTGGTGTTTGTGGTCCTTCAAGCACAGCTGGTCCTGGGGCTTCACACAGAATCCCAACCTGAGCGAAGCAAAGTAACTGCATTTTGAAATGATGTAAGGGGAACTCCCAGTGAGCCAAGAATAGCCCTGGATGAGGGAGGTTCTATGGGCCAAGCCTGCTCCATTCAAGGGTTACACTGGCACTCACAGAGATCAAAAACAGTTTTTACTGAAAACTAGTCCAGGACCAGTATCTACCAAAAACCATGAGTCCTAGAAAGGTCTTCACTGGTTCATCTTTAAAACAACACAGGGGCCCTTTACGCAAGACACGCTTTAGTTGCCCAACATAGTCACAAGGACCACTTTATGCCACTGTTCTAACTTGCACACCATTGTGCTAAACACGGTGGGGTCTCAAACTGTTTCTGCTTTGGTAATATTGTCATTGTGCCAGCACATGCACAGGAACAGAGATGGCATGCTAATGACATGCTGTACTAAGTGCGGACCCTTCCCCAGTCCCCAACAGTGGCCCATATGCCACATCACCTCCTACTCCTATGAAACTGTGACAAAGCAGTATCACAGGGTGACACAAGTGTGCAACAGCACCGATGGGACTTGACGAGGGACTGGGATCAATGAGGGACCCGTGAAAGAAAGCTGTGTGTGTGTGTGTGTGTTGGGGGGGACTGAGGAGGGAGATTCCACTGAACACCAACAATGCAATTCTGGACAAGGAGTGGTCTGGGGAGCCATTGTACTGAAAGGGTACAACTGGCATGGAACTCCATAATTAACAAAACAATAGGGTCCACAAGTGGACCATACGATAAAGGGTTGGCAAAGAGAGAACGACTGAGGCAGTAGCAACTCATGCCAAAACCCCCATTTGCAACCACAAACATCTAGCAATTATCATTTGCATTGTGACTTAGTCACCAGGGAATCTCTTCCCTGGTTGCTGAGTCAGGGATTTTTGTGAAAAGGGTGTTCAAGCCCTGGCCCTGGATCTGTACATTCTAAGAGCTGGGATTGTAACTGGAGCCAGGGACAAGACACTACAGTATTTGTTTTCTGGTTGACTACAGAGGGGCCACAGTGGAGTGTTATTCCAGGATGCCACATCTCTTGTACAGGTTTCACCCAGTTTAGGTCATGAAAACTCTTTATGGCAGACAGAACATGAAATGCCAACAAGAAGGGAAAAAAATCATCTCCTATAGGTTTAGTGAATTAATGCCAACTTTATTGATCAGGAACTACAGGAACAAAATTGACATCTTATGGCAAAACAGCACCCCTTTGTCTGGGTTAGCAGCAGTAGTATCTCTCTTTACAACCAGCTATAGGCCTCACACAGAGGTTTCTGTAGGTGCCTTCATCAAACTTATTTCAAAATAGACCATGCCTGGCACTTCTTCGGTGTCATTTTTAAAAAAATATTCCCTTCAAGTTTCCGACTCTCGCAGTATCAAAGCTTGCACCAGGGTGCTGCAAACATCTACAGTATATGTCTGTCTTGATTCTAGATGGGAAATTTATTGCTTTTTCTTTCCAAGTTTCCCAGTATCAGATTAACCAAACTGCAGCCCAGCTCCTATATAGAGAGCTAATCCCCTCCGCCACTCCAGGATGGGAGTCAGATGATGAGAGATGTGTGATGGAGAGAATAAAATAATGGGAATCGCATCTAGATAAGAACAAGATCTGGTTCTGCCTGACGGAACAAGGGTCAATACTGAATGACCTCTGAAATGAAAACACTCCCCACACACACACATACATATGCACACATATATACAGACAGATATATGTTAGACACTATTGTATTCATTGAAACTAGTTCATGCAAATGATTTTTGGTGGTAGCTAAGGGATGCTACCCGGGAACGCTGCTGTTTTTAAAGAAGCAATTATCATTCTTTTTTTATATTCTGTTTATTTCAGATGTTTGATAATGGTTCACCTGATGGAAATATAGAATAAATGAGAGATATAGTAAACATAATTATTATTTATGCAGTAAAGAAATGCATTCATCTGTCAGCACTTAACAGACAAATGTGACAGTACTTTGGATTCTCCTTTTTTTTAGCCCAGCAAACATGTCATCACACATTTGCTGTTCTACTGCTCACAAAAAATATGCTGTGAGTTCGAAACCTGAACCAACTGAGAAATACAGTATACCATCATGTCCTCTAGTGTGCCTGTGTGTGGGTATAGCAATATATATGAAGTGCCTGCAGCCAGCTCAGTGGCTCCTCCCCCTCTGGTTCCCTTGCCAGACTGGATACCCTCCTCAACTCATCTAACTCTCCTCCACGCACACATCATTGCTCACTTCACTCCTCCCTTTCCATCCTCCTTTTGCCATCTTGTCGACAGGCCCATTGCATTATGTTCATCTCCAAATATTGGTTCAACACCCTTCCCTCCTACCTCTCCTCGCTCCTGTCCCAAATCCCCCCTCCCTCCCGCTCCCTCCACTTTAGGGACCATCGCACTTTAGCCATTCCTCACCCACGCTCCTCTGCTGGACAATCTGCATTCTCCTACAGGTTTCTCTCTCCCTGAAACAAACTCCCCTCCTCCCTCTGTCTCTCCCAATCCTTTAATATGTTCAAACACCTGCTGAAACTTCAAACTACCCCACACTTGCTCCTGCTAACCTTCTTCTGGTTACCCTTGAAATCTTAATTTTATCCTATACACGTTTTTGGTCGTGATTCTTCACACTGCTAAAGTTCACTGCACTTTGTTTAACTGTGGTACATGCAAATTACTCTTTATTTATTCTATTATTGTAACACATTGCTCATCTGTCTGCTCAGACGTTGTTTTGCTTTTGACTAATGCCGTTTTGCTCCATCTCCCCCCTTCCTGGGTCGTACCTGAAAATGAGCCAAATTTTAAATAAATAAATAAACCAACACAGCTGGCTGCACAGCATGCTGTGAGCTGCAGGTTCGGGGACAGACACAGGCTGTCAGACACTGGTGTAGGCTTAATGGCGGCATACAGGAAGACCCAGGATAAAGGACGGGCACAGTCTGAGACGGGTATATGCTTGATGACTGGATACTGGGAGAACATTGATCAACAGTGGACAAAGGCTGTCAGACATGTAGGCTTGGAGGCCCAGGATCAGAAGTGGACATAGGCTGCCAAACTCTGGTATAGGTTTGATGACTACATACGGGGTGACCCAGGATTAAGTGTGGACAACATAGGCAATCATTTTAGGTTTAATGACTAGATCAAAGGAGAACAGGATCGGGGTGGACACATGTGAGACTCTGCTGTAGGCTCCATTACTTGGATTCCGAGGATCATGAGTTGACACATGTGAAACTCTGCTGTAGGCTTGCGGGAGATCCAGGAACAGGAGTGGATACACACTGTATGACTCTGGTGTAGGCTCAATGATGGAATACTGGGTGATCCAGAATCAGGAGTGGACACAGGCTGTCAGACTCTGCTGTAGGCTTGATGAATTGGATACTGGGAGATCCAGGATCAGAAGCTGATACACACTGTCAGACTCTGGTGTAGACTTCATGATGGAATACCAGGAGATCCAGGAGCATGAGTGGACTCAGGCTGTTAAGACTCTGGTGCAGGCTTGATGACTTGGATACTGGGAGATCCAGGATCAGGAGTTGGTACACACTGTCAAACTCTAGTGTAGGCTTGATGACCGGATACTGGGAGATCCAGGATCAGAAGTGGAGACATGTGAGACTCTGCTGTAGGATTAATGACTTGGATACCAGGAGATCCAGGATCAGGAGTTGACACACACTGTCAGACTCTGGTGTAGGCTTAATGACTTGGATACCGGCAGATCCAGGATCAGGAGTGGGCACAGGCTATCAGACTCTGGTGTAGGCTTGATGGCGGAATACCAGGAGATCCAGGATCAGGAGTGGATACAGGCTGTCAGACTCTGGCGTAGGCTTGATGATTGGATACCAGGAGACCCCAGATCAGGGGATGACACATGTGAAAGACTCTAGTATAGGCTTGATAACCGGATACTGGGAGACCCATAATCATGGGTGGACACTGTCTGTCAGACTCTGGTGTAGGCATGATGATTCACTCGCAGGTAGCCTAGTAGCTCATCTCATGAACCATTCTTTCTGTCAGGTTTCAAGTGTGGAAATAGCATCTACTTTAAAAGCAGTTTCTTGCCCCACCACCAGAGTCTAAGTAATGGTGTGGGTTGGAGAGCCACTGAGAGATGAAGGCATGTTGACAAAAATATGAAATGTCTACACAAGTCACCGGGGGGACACTTCCAACTAATTAACATTTGGAGCAATTGCCTTCAGGCAGAAAACTGTATTGTAGTCCGAATATGACTCGTCTTGTACTGAAGTCTCATTTTCTTCTAACTCTGGTCAAGAAAACAACTGCAGTAGGTCAAATAGTGGCGTTTGTTTTTAAAAGAAAGCCTCCCTCCCCAAAAGAAATGTATCTTGCATGAGTCATGCCACCTAAGAACTCCTACACTCACATAAACTACAGAAGTGGGTAAATGAACACGTGACCCATAACCAAGGATCACCTTCTCATTTTTTCCCCACATAAATGTTTTTATTGCTTTTGTTATAAAACATTACCACAGTTTCCCTGGAGGGTTGACTTGACTACGTAAGAGTAAAGATGAACCAACATGTCATGGCAGTCATGGTAATGCAGTCCACCACCACCCTCACCATGTGTTACATCAGGGGAGGCTCCACATAACACTTGGGACACCATAGAAAATGTTTACTGTTGGAGAAAGTTCACAGCTGTCAATGCAACTTAAGTGTCATACATGAGGCCTAGACAGGCATGACTTAGTATTTAAAAACTGAGCTAAATATAGAAATGGAACAATATAACTTCTAACAATTTTTTTTCTTTTTTTGAGGGGGGGGGGCACCGTAGCCTGTGGCTCAGCCTCTACTCCCCAGCTCAGCCCTGCCCTCCTCCCTGGACATACCTCAGATACTGATCCTCCCAGGCTTGCCCCCCAGGGCCGGGCTGCTAAGTGAGCACTCCCCCGATGGACTACTGAATCAGGTTCCCGGCGGACGCCCGTAACTGGTGTGCCTCTCTGGAGCACTCCCCCCCCCAGGGTGGGGCTGTGGGGTTGGGCTAGTTCCAACTGAACAGTTAAACTTGGTCGCCAGTCCAGTGCCATGGGCAGGCAGGGCGGGACCAGAGAATCATTGAGGGGGCCGGCATTTTTGCTATTGCTTTATCTCCCCATGGGAGGCATGGTGTGCAATGACGTGATGGCGCAGAGTGCCAATATCTGGCACGCCTCCCCACTATTCAGGCTTTGGCATCTGCTCCCCAGCATCCACCAGAGGTCAGTCATGCATTGGATGCTCACCCACTCTCCCTCTGGAGGAGGAGAGCAATCTTTGGAAGCTCAGTCCCCGAGCCAGCCCTCTGATTCCTCAGGTCCGTTCCGAACCTGGGTGTCAGCATTAAACAGAAGCCCTACTGCTGTGCCAGCCTCTAACAATTTTTTCTAACAGACTTTCTAACCAACAATACAAACAGGGTAAAGAGAACACATTTTAAACAGGTAAGAGCACGGTACAGTTTGTAATACAACAACGCACCCTCTAGGGAGGATATAACTTTTCCCCATCAAGATATTTTGATAAAGGCAGTAGCTACAGTAGGGAGTTATATGGGCGAAAGAAGAGGATGTGTCAATGTTAAGTGAGGGCAGGCACTGTTTCATTCCATATCCACAGCCTGTCATATAAAATCATAAAAATTAAAATGTGGTTGCTACCACCCTAGAAATGTCTCCAATTCCCCATTCCACAGGGAAAAGGGTTCTCTGCCATACTCCACGTCAGGAGGGGTCTGTGGCACACTCCATGTCAGAGAATATAGAAACAATGCATCTGTTCAGGATCTGATTGCTCACGTGCCTGTATCTCTTTGCCTCACAGAATCTTACTGATAAGCTTCCTGGCATCAGTTTGATCAGTAGGTAGAAGGGTTTTTCCAGCACGGTGTACCCCACAGCTCGCAGGCAGCATCAGAAAATGTAATGTTCCTAGTTCTAGCAGCTGATTCTGCACATTGTCAGAAGATTTCCATTTGGTTCAGGTTGTGAAGTTGACATCCAGGTAGACTCTAACCTGGGTCTCTACAGGAATCCTGTCCCTTTTGTTGACTGCCTGATGCATGCAATCTTGCTCTCTGCTGTTGCCAGTAACCACCAGCACTGTTCTGTCAGTCAGGCCCAAATTACTGATTTGGTGGTGAGTAATCCTATAGGCTCAGATCACATTTTACTGCTATTCCAAGTGTAATGCTTACTCCAACCAAACTGTCATAAACATGCTCCATGATTCTCAAGTTAGTTGCTCTGGGCAGGTTCTCCAAATTTTTTACACTGGAATTTAGTAGACAGTTGTTTTTTTTCAGTCCAGCTGCAGATGTCATCAGGGCCCTGTCTTCTGCAGCGGCTGCTGATCAGCCATCCATCTGCATTGCTTCTATCTTCACCTCCGGCAAAGATGACCGCATATTAAAGTCTTTGACATTTTTTTGTATACCTGACTTGCCTGCGTGATGGCAATATTAGACGGTTCGGTACTGTTGCCACTAACCACTATTGTAATAAGTAGTAATAAAATTTATTTATACAGTATAACACCATTAGGGCTATATATTGCCCTATTCACAAGGTGTACCTGTGAGGTTGCAAACATTAAAACGTTTAAATACACCACAAAATGCAAAACCTGTACATGTTACATGGTAGGAATAAATAGTTACATATAAACATACTTGAATACATTCATGGTCACAGAGTAACAATAAGTGCTAATTTCAAATAACCTTTTTGAATAATCCACCTCACTTTACCTGTTGCACTCATAATGAAAAATAAGTTCCTGTTGTATTGCAGCCTTAAAGGTGGTTTGGGACCTTTTCTGCTTTCTTAAATGTGAAGGAAGTGCCTTCCAGCTAGTTGCAACTTTATATTCAAATGTCATTTTACTGAAATTGTTGGTAATTTTCGGCTGCACTATATCCCTAGCCCCCTTTTTTCTCAAGTTCAAACCATGATTTGGTTTGTGTAACTTCCCTAGTAAATGCTGAAGTATTTTCTTTTTGAGTATACCCCAGACTTGACTAATCCATATACCTTTTCTTCGCGAACTCCAACCTAGTGCACTATACACTGCACAGTGTTGGGTGCTGTACTAACACTTTAATACAAATCTTGCCGGTCTAATGTAAATAAGTTCCAGTTTCATTAGATGTCGTTTACTAGCATGCAATAAATATGGCTCCCGTAATCAATGACTGGCAAGTTCAGCGGGTTGGCAATTGTTAGTCGTACGTTCTTAGTGGTGCAGTTAGTAAACCGCCTCACTGTCCCAATATGGGCATTATAAGTCACAATGCTGTTTGGGTTAAAGTTTTCCCCTCTCTTGTCTTTATCTCCAACTGGGGACTCCATGAGGTTTTGGTGGAGTCTTTCAATCTCAAAGGCTTGTTACCATGACTCATCGTGTCAGGTAAAGACTGAGCCATGAATTATATGCTCTGGTCTGTTCATTACATAGGAACATAGAATTTGCTGGCAAAAAAGGATCGCTTGGCCCACACAGTCTGCCCAGATGTTCCCTGCCTAATCTTTCTCCACAGACCCTAAGTGGTCTCCAGCGACCCTTCCACCTCCCCTGCCTACTCTCTAATATACCCCATGTCTATCCCACACATGCTTGAAGCCCCCACGCCCACTGTTTTCACCTCCTCCACTTCTGCTGGCAGTCTGCGCCAGGCATCTACTACCCTTTCAGTGAATAAGTATTTTCTCACATCTCTCTTAATCCCCCCCCCCACCAGTTTCATCACTTGCCTCCTGGTCCTGGTGCTGCTCCTCACTGGAAAGAGACTTTCCCCCTGCACCCTGTTCACCCCAGTGATGTCACCTCTCACTCTCCTCTCCTGTCTGTCAGGGTGTACATGCTGAAATCTCTCAGTCTCTCTCTCCTCGAAGGGCAACTCCTGCACATTTTAGCTGCCCTCCTCTGGACTGTCTCCACCCTGTCTATGTCCGGTCTCCAGAACTGGACACAGCACTCCAGATGGGGTCTCACCAGTGAGAGATACAGTGGTAACACCAACTTCTTCCTTCTGCTGGAGATACCCCTTCCTATGCACTCCAGCATCCCACTAGCCTGACCCCAATGCTTTATCACACTGATCTGCCACTTCAAGATCATCAAACATGATAACCTCACGGTCCCTTTCTTGTTTAGTGGCTCTCAGTACCTCCCCCAACCCCATCTTATACTCAGCTCCTGGATCCCTATGCCCTAAGTGCATGGGTTTGTACTTTTTGGCATTCAACTCCAACTGCCATGCTCTTGACCACTCCTCGAGTTTCCCAAGATCCCTACACATTCTCTCCACTGCCTCATGAGTCTCCACCCTATTGCAGATTTTGGCATCATCTGCAAAAAGGCATACCTTCCCTTCCAGTTCTTCTGCAGTGTCACTTATGAAGACATTGACAATAACCAGTCCCAGTACTGAGCACTGTGGCACCCCGCTGGTCACTCTTCCATCATTAGAGTGAGTGCCGTTAACCACTAACCCCTGGCTCCTATTCATTAACCGATTTCTAACCCAATTCATCACCTTAAATCCCACCCCTAGGCTGCTTAAAATTCTTTATCAGCCTCCTGTGTGGCATAGTGTTACAGGCCTTGCTGAAATCCAAACAGGTGACGTCCACTGCCCTCCCTGATCTATCTCACTGGTCACCCAGCCAAGGAAATCTATGAGATTCATTTGGCATAACACCACCCCCACCCTGTGAATCCACATTGCCTGTGGTCTTACAGCCCACTAGATTCAAGATACTCTACCAGTCTTTCCTTTAGCAGGGTTTCCATATTTCTTCACCACTGAAGTAAGACTGACCGGCCTATAGTTCTTAACCATTTATATATTTATTTATTGAAAAGTTTCACCAGGAAAGGCACACTGAGCTGCAATTGCTTGTTTCCAGGTGCGTCCTGGGGGAAAGGGAGTGTGAGCGACAACATACACTAGTAAACATAATACATAAAACTTCCAGGTAGTACAAGTTACAGTTGTAACTTGCAATAAGAGCCTAACTGTTGAAGTGCTTACAATTTATGGTAGATAATCTGATATTGCTTACAGCCGTCAGAACAACAGGCATAAGCACAGGTAGTGACTGGATGGAAACTTGAGAGGAAAGGATTCAGGCAGTAAAGAAGGGAGGTGAGTGAGATTAATGACAATTGCAAATAGGGGAAAAAAAGTTGTGTAGAAGTGAGGAGATAGCAAGAGGGGATGAGGCATGTCAAATGTGAGGGGGGGGGGAACTGAAGCCTCCTCCCTGCATGCCACTCTTACATACAAGGACCATGTTAGTTCTTCTACAGTCCTCCAGAACCATGCTTGTTTCCAGTGAGCTGTTGAATAAGGCTGTCAGTGGGGCAGCTAGCACCTCCCTGATTTCTTTAAGTATCCTTGGATGTATCCTGTCCATTCCCATAGTCTTGTCCACCTTCAGAGCAGCAAGTCTCTTCAGGACTGTTTCCACTGAAAACAAACTTTTGTCCACCCCGCCCCCGCCCCAACATTTCCGCTAGTCCTTGCGTCCACCCCCACTTTGAAGACTGAGCATAAGTACCTGTTCAGGATGGCAGCTTTTCTTGGTCCTCTTCTGTGTGCAGTCTCCCCCTTCCTCACTATCCCTCCCCTTGCTTTCCTCTTCTCACTTATGTATCTGAAGAAAGACTTATCCCCTTTAGCTACCCCTTTGGCTATCCTTTCCTCTGTCTGTACCTTTGCACCTCTCACTGCCTTTCCTGCTTCTCTCTGTTTTACTTGGTATACCTCCCTGCCCTCCTCCCTCTGTGTTTTCTTACACCTCTTGAATGCCACCCTTTTTCTTTCACCTCCCTGGCCTCTTCCTTAGGCAACCATAACAGTCTCTTTTTCCTTCTGATTTTACTCATTTCCTTCACACAGAGGTTGGTTACTTTAATAATGCCCTCTTTTATTTTTACCTGTTGTGCTTCTACTACTCCCTGCCACTTTCCCCCTACAAGGCAGTTTCTGAAACAGTCTCCCATTTCTTTAAAATCCACCCTCCTAAAGTCCAGGGCTCTCATTCTTGTGTGGTTTTCCTCTCTTCCTGTCTATAGAAACATAGAAACATAGAAGTTGACGGCAGATAAGGACCGCAAGGCCCATCCAGTCTGCCCATTTCTTTTTCTACCTTATAAATGTGCCATCGGCCTTTCTGTTACAGTGATCGCTGATACCCAAGGGGCTAGCCACTGCAATGTCTGCAATGCTGTCCCTGTTTGCAAGCTCCAAGTCTAGCACTGCCCCAGCCTGAGTGGGTTCTTTGACAAGCTGTCTGAGAAAAAAACCTTTTAGGGAGTCAAGGATGGCCCCCCTTGCCAGCTAGCAGCAGCTCCTCCTTACTTTCCATTCTGATGATGACTTCTCCAAGTGCCTTATCCGTTTCCTCTCACTTTGCTGGAGCTCTGTATACCACCCCGGAATGAATAACTGCCCGAAAGCCTGTCTCCAGGAAGATCCACAGCACCTCCAGCCTCTTCTTTCCCTCTGGGTGCCCCTGTATTTCTGTGCCCTTAATTCTCTTCCTCAAATATAATACAGCACCTCCTCCCCTCCCCTCTGCCCCTCAGTGCACCATGACTCCGTTACGGCTACTAAATCCAGGTCAGTTTCCGCTATCATGGCTTCCAGGTCTGAAATGTTGCTTCCAAGGCTCTGAGCATTGGCATACACGGCTCTCCACTCCTTACTTCCCCCCTACCGGCTTCCCTGCTTCCCCACCTTCCAGCCTGTGTTGGTCCCTGAAGCTCCCCTGACCCACCTCTTTCCTTTTAACCTTCACCATTCCCTATCTCCTTCAATCCTGTACCCTCACTTCCTGCTCCACTAGTCGGTTGGCATGAAAAACATCTAACCTGGCCAGCCAAAGTGTGACCATAAATTACATTTTTAGTAACTTCTGTGGGATCTCTTCAAAGCCATGTCTAGCCAGTATGGACACTAATACAGAACTTTCTATAGATAAGATGCTGTAATTTAAAAAAAGATGGGGGCAAAATCTGTTTTCAGGCGATTGCTGCATTATGTTTCTGATATTTAAACAATTCTATTCGAAATACTCAGAGTCTATGTAAACTGCAGCAAGAACTCCCCCATGGTTCTCAAACAAGCTACAGTTTAGTTCACTGTGCCATCTACCTTCGTTCAATATTCCCTGTGTTTGAGTTTGAAATTGACTTCCATATTTCTTCATGGGCTATCAAACTGGAACATATGGCGGCCTGACAAACAGGTTCTACCTTGATTACATTTCCTCAGGCATATTTAATCTTGAACTTCTCTTCTGCAAGGCAGGATTTAAGTGCTTGCATATTTGGCAGCCTTATCAATCCAGATTTCAGTGTACTGTAGTAGTGACACGAAGAAAGGACCCTAAAAATACTCTCTTTACTGTCATCACAGCTACCAGGGTCAATGCTGCAGCACGTGGCCGACACAGTACTGTAACCTGACATCCCATGGGCTCGGTTTGTAAGAATTCAATATGGACTTGAAACCAGAGCCCTCTGTAAGTGATGCATAGCTCCTCAAGGGGACATGGTGTTCAGAGAACTATTCTTAATTGTAGAACTGCAGCATAACAGAGTTATATGTCGGTCTGCAATTTGCAGTCCAGACAGAACACTGTGCAGGAGGCAAGATAGTCTGGGCTCCTGATTCCCTGCTGCCCCAAAATATTAGATTCTGCTACCTAGCTCCTCAACTTCAGAAGCAGAACTGGTTCACTTCTTGGGCAGGTTTGTGTCCTGAGTCTGACTGGCTAATATGCCATGCAATGTCATCGGTGACCTCTGATACCGTATATGGAAGAGGGGCTTCAGGATAAACAAACAGGGAAAAGAATCAGGAATTATGGGAAACCAGTATTTATACATTAAATTTCAGTAAAGGGGACACATTCTGTCATAACACAGGGGTTTTGTGACAGGATTCAAGTTTTACAGTCAGTTCTTAGGCCACAGAGCCACACACTTCTAGGGGTCCTCCTGATCATAGTTGCCAAAATGCTTCATCCTTGGTTACAGCACTTTTAGAAAACAGGTTTCTTTTTTATCCATGACTACGTGGCATGGAAACCGTGATTTAGGCCCACCTTCTACAAAAACAAGAGAACAGGATGAATAGTAAAGTGTAACTTGGAAAAAAATGACATTTTTAGGTGATTATTTCTTGTTAAAGGGACTATGTACAGATTCAAAGATGGGGCGTAATTTGGAAGAGCAGCAGGCTGGGCCTGACATGAAAGGAAATCCTGGGGGGAGAGAGAGAGAGGCAAGGTTTGTAAACAAGGCTGACTCAGACAGTCTGTTTAGATGCCTCCTCGCTCCCATACCTTAATCCATATCTTAGCTGACCAAGTTTCAGAAAGCGCAGTCTTTTGTCAGAAACAAGAGGTATAGGGTCACTGGAAAAACTATGAAAAAAACTGCTGAAATTGCTTAGATTGATGACAGAAACAACTGTGAGAAATTGTGGGAGGCTGCAGCTCCATAGAACATTCTCATTGCTACTTAGTAAGGCTTATATTATTTTCTGCACCATGACTTGGTCAAGATGAATTGTTTAATCAACATATTGCTAAATATATGCTTTCAAGATGAAGAAAAGTTAGTGCTCTTGAAATGAATATTAAATTCATCAATATGCAACATGTCTTCTAAGTCTGTTAACAATCACCTCAGTTACTGCTACCTAGCTATGCAAGGAGAATTCTACAGTTCCTTTTTTCATTTGACGTGCACAGCCAATCAATATTGAATCAGTCCCGAAGCTGCACCTTTTGTCAGTTTCTAAATGTAAAATATTGAAGCGTGCTGGAACAACTACTTTCATTTATGTGAAATCCCACCACTAGATAAAGCACGACCTGAGTAAGTGCAGCAGCTAAAGAATACCCCATTTATGAAACCGCACAAACTCTTTATTATTGAAATCAAACTCACAGCACTGAACCTTTAGGCAAGCAAAATAGATAATGGAACTTAAAAAAGGGCAGAAAAAAATAAATCAAAGGACTGCACTCTTGGACCACTAATGTTTTGGCATCACTGCTTTTCCTTTCCTATTCAGTGATAAAGTGCTAGATACATAGATAGTGTCAGCAGATAAGGGCCTATGGCCCACCCAGTCTACCCATTAGAGCTCGTAAGATCACTTTACGTTTTTCTAGAAGTGCTGACTAAAAATAAAGTGTTAAAAAAGAGTGATAAAGTGCTAGTTGGCTCGTTATGTGGGCTATGAGATAATGTGGTCTGCGTATGCACGAGAGGTACGTACCTGGCCCATGCAGCTCCGCACCTCTGGACAGGTGCATGGTGGCCATCAATGCTGGCCACTGCTGGGTGCCAGTCTATGGCCTCACTCCCCCCCTCAGTGCGTTGCTGCGTGGTGGTGGGGGGGGGTATTGAAGAATCTTTTACTGCACTTTTTAAGTTATCTATTTTTTTTTGCCTGTCGATTCAGTGCTATGAGTTTGATTTAAATAATAAAGAGTTTTGTGCGGTTTCATAAATGTAGTATTCTCTAGCTGATGCACTTACTCAGGTCGTGCTTTATCTAGTGGCGGGATTTCACAAACATGAAAGTAGTTGTTCCAGCATGCTTCAATATTTTACATTTAGAAACTGACAAAGGGTGTTGCTTCTGGAGTGATTTAATACTGATTGCCAACTGGATGCATGCCCTGGTGCTGCAGTGAATCCTCTGCCCTGTGAGAAGCAGGGGATTGTGAGATGGAGTTGGATGGTAAATTTTAAAATAGATGAGCAAGTGCACAAATTTTTATTTATTTATTTATTTATTGAAATGTTTCACCATGAAAGGCACACTGAACAAGTTGCTCGTCTCATGGTGCATCCTGGGTGGGGAGGGGCGTCATTTGGGAGAACCAACATAATAAAGTACATACACAGGGTAGCATAACAGCTGAACAGATTAACTGAACAGATTAATGGTGTAAACATGTAACAACTACTACAATATATACATCGGCTACATTAAGACTGAAGGCCATTATTACATTGAAATTTGATATAGAGTGCAAAGTATACAAGACTGTACACTGAAGTGATGTTTAAAAAACGATTATGCATAGTGTTAAGAAACCAGTTATGCATAGTAATGAAAGAGAAGTGCATCCTGTATATGAACAGCTAGCTGGGCAAGCAATAGAAAGCAGTGAGCCAGCTTGAATAGGAGAAAATAAGGACTAACCACAGGTACAGTTTACTGCTGGAAAGTTTTGTAGGACTAGCAAAATGGAGTGTGAGGAGGAGTGACGAATCTGAGGAGGGAGGGCATTCCATAACTTATGGAGGCAATGCGAGAAGGCCATCTGTCCAACCAAGGCAGAACAACGTGGAACTGCTAGCAGCTAAGAGTCATATGACCTAAGGGAGTGGGCCAGTGGGGGGTGGGAGAATAGTAAGGGAGGAGCAAGATATGGGGGGAGCGAGCGAAACCAAAATTTAGATGCAAATTTGGTGCAGTGTAGAAGGTGGCGATTTTCTAGGGAGGAGAAAGCCAAGGAGTGGTAGAGCGAACAGTAGTGAGTGAAGGGGGAGGCATCAAGAGCGAAACGACAGAAGGAGTTAAACAACGAAGCCAGTCTGGTTAAGGAGGACTTGAGAGTGACACTGTAGACTAGATCACAGCAGTCAAAGATAGGTAGTATCATCTTCTGGACAAGCTCATGCCTGGCCGGTAACAGGAGGCAGCTATGGTTCCTGTATAATGCGTCAAGTTTGGGGTGCAACTTCTTCAGGATGGCATCAACATGTCCAGAGAAGCTGAGGCATTGGACTAGTCAGACCCCCAGATACCTAAATGAGGAGGTGTCCTCAAGAACTGTCCCATCAAGGGTGTGGAAGGAGGACAGAGAAGGGAGCCGAGAGAGTCTCTGCTTAGTACCGAAGGTCATAGAGACGGTCTCCTTGACATTAAGTGAGAGCCGATGGGAGCTGAACCAGAGCTGGACTTGACTGAAGTAATGCTGAAGTCTGGTTTCCACATCAGCAGAGGATTGGCCTGAGGTGAAGAGAACCATATCATTGGCGTACTTGTGGATAGAGGTGGTTGAGCAGACTGAGGGAAGGTCATTTACGAAGACGGAGAAAAGGATAAGGCCCAGCATGGAACCCTGGGGTACACCAGTGTTGATAGGAAGAGGAGGAGATATGGCATCTGCTATGCTCACTGACTGGGTCCTACCCACTAGATATTCTTTGAATGAACTAGTCGCAGAGACAGTTAGGCCAGCCGAGGAGACGGAGTCTAGAAGAAGGGTGTGGGAGACAGTGTTGAAAGCCTTTGCTAGGTCTACAAAGATGGCAGCTGTGATTTGACCATAGTCCATCCCTGACAAGATGGAATCAGTGAGTCTAATCAGGGAGGTGGTAGTGGAGTGGTTCTTCCTGAAGTCCTGAAGCTAGATTGGAAGGGAGTGAAAAAGTTAGTGTCAGAGAGATAGTTAGTTAGTTGAGCGAGAACTAGATGCTCCTGGAGTTTAGCCAGGGTAGGAAGGCGAGAGATAGGATGATAGTTGGCAGGGGTAGTAGGGTCACCACTCTTGGGTAAGGGAAGGACAGCAGCATGCTTCCAGATAGATGGGATGGAAGCTGTGGCAAAAGAGCGGTTCGGTAGATAAGATAGAGGAGCAGAGATGCCAGGCACCAAGAGGTACAGCAGTTTGGGGTCCAAGCCACCTGGTGAACTGCCTTTGGAGAGGTTGAGGGCATAAAGTGCCTCCATAGCGGCATCAGGAAAGATGGTAGAGAAGGAGGGGGAAGGGGAATGAATCCCGGCTGCCCCAAGCCCTCCCTGTCTGCCCAGAGGCTAGGGCAGCATCATAAAGGGGGCGGTCTGTCCTGCAACAGCTGCGGGTATATTCTGGGGGGGGGGTACACAATTGATACAGCAAGGTCCCTACTGCCACATCCTGTGCCCTCTCACCCAGCACTCTGTGCCTTCCTGAATGGTGCAGAGTGTGGGCATGCAACCTGATGCCCCACTGGACTGTCCAGGCACTTAGCTGCATGAATGGCCAGGTGATCTACAGTAGCAGAGATGTGCATGCATCCCTTCTGTGAATGCCGCCTGGGGTCCATGGGACCCTCGGTGCACGGCATTCAGACTTTACGGTTGCCTACACACCATGGATTTGTGGCATGTAGGCAATCCGATCCTTGATGCATTGAGGCCTGTATGAGGAAATAAGGTGATTGCTTAGTGAATACAGTTCGAGGCTGAAGGTTGAGTACTATATCATCGCGAGCCAGTTTCATTATTGTCAAGTACAGTGAATCAACTAGTACATTATCATCATTACAACATATGCTTACTGCTTGTTATGAATGAAAATCGGCCCTTCAAAAATGTTGTTGAGCTCGTACTAAGTGGCTGTACATGTTCTAAAAACATTGAGCACATTCCAATCAATGTCAGCTGAGTCCCTGTTCACAGTGTCTCCTGCAGCTCTGTAGTGTTTCATTCTGAATAAAAGTCAAAGTCACGGCATCTGTGGTACTTTTGAAAAACATTAAATAATTCACTCATTCAAAATCATAAACTATAAAAAATAAACCATGGGTGAGCATACACAACTCGCCCCGTGTTTCTGTCTTAGGGATGAGATAACAGCATGGACCTCTTGAGCTTCATTCTCGAGATCCATATGCTGTTATCTCGACCCATCAGTGGAAACACAGGCTTGCTGTGTATGGTCACCCACACATTATTCCTCATATGCTTCCTGTGCCCCTAGTTGTTTTTGATTTTTTCTGTTTTGTTTTTGTTAAGTTTGAGGAAACTCTTCTCTTCTCCTGCCTACAGTTGCACTTGTTACAGTTGCTCCTGTGAGTGCAGACCAATTAACTGTAAGGCAGGGTGATGATGTCACTACTATTATTTTATTGACAATAAAATATAAAAAAAAATGACTGCTCTTTCATCAGTCAATCTGCTATGGAATACACTGTTTGTAATTCTGGTTTCTGACTGAAGGAGCGGGCTAGTGTTGCTCAAATAGAATCATAGAAATTAGGATACCAACAGATACCAGACATTCAGCCAGATAGTTGCTGTGGTCAGATAGCTGTGCTATCCAACCCTGGATCCAACCGTCTGATCCGACGAATGCACTGGATCCTATGGATCCATTTAATGGATCCAAGCATCCGAGCAACAGATCCATCTCAGATCCATGTATCTGACTAAGGATCCAATGGCTCCAACCTCAGATCCCTGGAACTGACCTCGGATCATTAGGGTTCCAACCTCAGATCCGACACCTCACTTAGGTCGGATTTCCAGCTGGATCCTAGGTCGGATACTGGCACTATCTGATGGATGGCAATCTGATCCACAACAGCACTACCCGAGCAACACTAAGTGGGGTCAAGTATAGTACAATGATTCCTTCTGCTCAGTCCATGAACACACCTGATGAAGGACCAGTGAGACCATGAAAGCTAGCAACATCTTCATACAGTTTCTTGCTTGGTCTAATAAAAGGTATTATAATTTGCAATAAAGCCAGTAATGCAAGCAAAGTAATACTTGCTAATAGGACAGCACTACAGTCTGGATTGATGGTCTCTTAATGCAGAAATCTCTTCAAAACTTACACAAACAAAAAAACTTGAAATGAAAAGACATTAAAAATGGTCAGTCCATTCATGTAGCGACAAAGCTGTTACTTGCTATGTCAATGACCCAGGTCTGAAAATGAGCCTGGTACAATCGTGTCTGCCTGCTGGGGTGGAGGGGCTCGAGTATCCCACAGGATGTTCTCTTGCTCTGGGAAGGAAGCATAGCAGGCTTTGCTGGTATGCCGCCCTCCCCTCCTGGTGGAAGTACTAGTGCGGCATGAAGCACTCTGGGTTCTATGTTCGGTGGCGTGTCACTGTATCGTGATGTTGCTGTTATAAAAAAAAACAAATGATTTTGCCATTCATCCCTGAGCACTGCAGTCTTTTGCTGCTCATGATCACACATAAGGGATGCAACTGGAACTGCTTGTTGGAGGGGAGACACCAGCTGATGCTGGAGTGTGGGTATGCCTCGCACGTGCATTACATGGCATCCTTGCCAGCTTCATCTCCAATGAAAGGGAGAAACCAAGGAGGCAAATATCGGAGCACTCAGTATGACATTGGCACTATCTCAGGCACTATAACCTGAATGGCTATCCCACTTACCACACACTGCCGAACCTAAGGGGATTGCTGTCCAGCCCCTGAAGGAATCCACCGCAGCTGCAAGAGCTGCTGGGTGGACCCCCTAGAAGGTGGGAGATAAGTGTCAGAGAAGGGAAGGACAGGGTGTGGGGGGGCTTGAGGCATCCGGGCAGATAAGGGCAGCACCAGTGACGGAATAGTTTTTTTTTGTAAAACAAAACTGTTAAAATATGTTTACATACCCTTGATGTGGATTTATGTACAATAACATATAATTGGCCAGAGGAGTTCAGATCCAAACCATGCACCAAATGAAACTGAAGCAGTGTCACAGAGAACCCTTCTCTTTCTTACATGGTATGGTTTAATTCAAATTGAAGTGAGCATGCTAATTGGTCAGCATGTTTGAATATATCCTACAAAAACGTAACATTTCTTAGTCACTTTGTGGAAGAAATGCAACAAAAAAGCAGACAATGCAGTTTTTGGTACAGAATATTTTATACAGATGAAGCCGCTTAATCTTTTGTCCCTATTAAGCGGCCGTCCCTTTTACCCAAAGTTACCCGAAGTTCATACTCCATACATACATTACAAATTGTCTTATGTTCAGCGCATCTTATATTCAGCGCCCAAAAAAACTCAATGCTGTACTCAATGCTCAATTATGACCCCAAAGTGTTGCAATTTCAACATTTAATATAATAAACAGCAAAACTTTATTAAACAAAAACAGACAGCTCTCAGCACTCAGATCAGTTAAGTGTTCAGTATAATTCATTAAATCATTCAAGAGACTTAAAAAAAATCATTCATTTGGCTCTGACAGGAATCAGAACACATCTTACTTGTGACTGCTGCTTCTACTGTTAGTATCAAGTTCCACTCGTCAGCCTTACCGTGGTGCTGACACCACGCCATGAGGGAACAGAGAAGTGCCACTGCCTTGCGGTTGGTTACAGCCACAAGCTGGATCTCTTGGTTGTCTGCTTCATCGTTGGTATCTTGTTCTTCCAGGCATGCCCTCTTAATACTGGAGCAGATCTCTTCATTAGAAAGGTCTCCATCGGTAGGCAGTGTAGCATCCATATCAACGAACTCTGCAAAGTCAACTGCCAACATGAATTCCGGCACCACCACATCCTCCAAAGATGATTGATTGTTTCCGTCAGATGGTTCATCCACGTCAACATCAATGCAGAAAGCTTTCCGGAAACAGTTCTGTATTGTGGCAGGTTTAACAGAGTTCCAAGCTTTGTTGACCATGTAGATTGCATCTAGGAGGGTAACAGCCTTTGTAATCTCAGATGCTTGTGCGTTCCACCCTCATTGATTACTCCAACAATGCGTGTGGCCATCAGTGGCCGGTAATTTCCTTTTAAATTTTTAATCACCCCCATGTCCATGGGTTGTATAAGACTGGTCATATTGGGTGGAAGGAAAATGATATTAATGTGAGGGTAGTGGCCAATAATGTCTTGGGGATGGACAGAGAAATTGCCCAGCAACAGTAAGATCTTGCACCTCCTTCATTTCAGCTGCTGCTCTCATGTGGCAAGCCACTCACCAGAGAGCCAGCCTGTCATCCAGGCATTTGAGGAGGAGGTGTAGATGACAGGCAGGGTTAATCCTTCAACAAACATCTCGGTTTTTTGCTTTTGCCGATCAGGAGAAGGGGCCGTTTGTCTTTGCCATCCATGTTAGCACAGATCAACAAAGAGACATGCTCTTTTGCTTCCTTTCTCCCTACCAAGTCATGGTGTTTGTGCAAGTGTGCATGATTTGGGTACCCTCTGTAAAAAAGCCCCATTTCATCTCTGTTGTAGATAACACCTGGTGGGTATTCCTGTAGCAGAGTTGGTAACACTGTTTGCACACAGTCCCCTACGGCACCACTATCAGCATCACCATGCTCTCCCTGTTCCTTTTTGCATACAATATTGTGTCTCTGCTTCCACTAAGACAGCCAGCCATCAGAAGCCGCGAACATGTCATGGTTTAGCTGTACAGCTAACTGGTTAGCCTTTTTTTCATAAGTGGCCCAGAGATTCTAGCTCCTCTACTAACAGCATTATTAAACCAGGTCAAGAGGGCTTCCCCCACCTCAGAGTGCTTTCCATCCCTCTTTCTCTTTCTCTGAGGGTTGCTGTTTGAGACCCACTCAGCTATGATTGCATCATAATTTTGGCTGATATGGCCAGCCTGGCTTTTTGAAATTCCAAAGGCAGCATCAACCTTTAATAAGGAAGATTTGGGTCCCTGGAGAGCTTCAAGAACCTTTACAAGCTCTGCCAGGGATAGTTCCTTATGTTTAGTCTCCATGTTCATGTCCTGCATGGAACAGCAGTTGAATAACACTGCTCACAAGATCAGTTTTGATTGAGACACCGCCCCAGAAATGTCCCAATTAGCCGTAATTGGCGTCCCTATTAAACATCAGTTGTGCCCATTTAATATCATAGGGACTAATCGGTTACCAGGGAAACGTCCCAATTAAATGGACATCCCTATTAACCACGTCCAGATTAAGTGGCACCATCTGTAATTGCAGCTTCTGCAGTAAAATGGTTCTCTAGTGTCCTGGCGTTAGAGAGAAAAGTCTCTCAGAGTGAAAAATGTATGCAATATTAATTGCTTGCAGCATGTTTGAGAAACTTCACGCAAGACCTTAATATCAGGCATTAGAAAGAAATTGAGAACCTTCATGATTTTCCTGCAAGGCCAAGGCTTCAGCGGTCACCATGGGAAGCACTTTGAAAACATAAGGAATGATGTATGGGTGACCGTACACAACAAGCCTATGTTTCCATTGAGGGGCTGAGATAACAGCACATGGAGCTCAAGAGCAAAGCTCAATAAGTTCATACTCTTATCTCACCCCGAAATGGAAACAAAGGGTGAGTTGCATATGATCACCTATATTTTATCTGTTATAGTATATGGTTTAAAAATAATTTATATGCAGCACATTGCTGTGCTTCCACTGCTCTTCTCCCCTTGCAAAACTCACTGTTTGTCACAATACTAAACTGTTCTTAAACAGGATAGAGAAAACGAGCATCTCTTACAAATGACAGTTGTTTCAAATACTGTTTTTCTTCTGTGACAGAGCTCCTGCCTGCCCGCCACCCTGCCAAGAGGACTGAGTCCAGTGCAGACATAGTGAACGCATAGCGGCAGAGTGTGTGAGCCAGCGCGTGAAACCCGAGTCAGTTTCTGTAACTAACATCAAGCGGATTTGGGCTTCCCTGTGAATCGTGGGAATCAAAGAAAAAAGGAAAAGGATCCATTCTCCTATTCAACTCGGGGGCACAGGAGATAAAGTGAAAGCAGCAGGAGGGAGACAGAGCAGGTGAAACCGACCAGGGCTGTAGAAAACGGAAAGTGGGAGTGAGCGTGAGGGGAAAGCAGGTGAAGCTGATAATAGAACACACAGAACAGCTTTCAGAATGTGCACAACAACCTTTGGAATGTGCACAACAACCTTTGAAAAGTCACCGATTTCCATGCACAATAAGCCCTAATCATATACTCTTTGAGACTTATAAACACAATTTCATTTACACTGCATGTATTTTCTGCACTCCTCTTCCCTCGGATTCCCATTATGGAGCTACTCTGCATTAAAAAAAATTCCAATCCAAATTCCTCTGCTCCTGCTGCCCTACACCTAGCTAATGTCGTACTCCTCTGTTTGTGACCTCACTATCTGCTGCTGTAGAAATGTTTAGGATGTCACAAGCAGAGGACTATGGCTTTAGAGAGGGAACCCGCAGCAGAAGGGATGATGCCAAGAGACAGAGCTCCCCTTTTCATGCAAACATCCTCGGTAGTGAAGAACAGAGGAAGGGGAAGCATAGCAAATGTAAGAACTGTAAGCTGAATTGTGTCTAAATGTTGGCTACTGTAGCTGTATGACACACCAGACAATGTAATGCTCTGCACTATGGTTGTTTTTTTAAATATTTGTATGTTACCTTGATTTGTACACAAACAAAATCAATAAATAATTGAAAGCAGCGGTGCAATGAGAAATGTTTTTTCCATAAAGCTAGAATCAACAACAATGAATAAAAATATAAGCATACTTGTCATATATATATATATATATATATATATATACTTTTCTAGGTACTTCCTGTGCAGTACACCATGGGCCCGATTCTCAAAGGGCTATGCAAGCTGCACCAATAGCATCTTGCACTGACTGCTGGTGCGCCAGAGACCCTGCGCCCGATTCTCTACTGGGTGGAGTCCCGGTGACAGAGTCCCACAGCTTGCGGCAAGGAGTCGGCACACCTTAGAGGTATGCCGCAAGCTGCAGGGCAGTCAGATGGCACTCTTGGAGGAGTAGAAATACTCTGTAGGTAACAGCACATACACTTATGCATTATGTACAGCAAGTAAAATATAGTATTTCCTGGTGGCTAGCAGTCCCCCATCCCTGATCCATTGTTGAATAAAATAAAACAGTTCCCTGGTGGCTAGCTGTCCCCCTCCCCTGCTCCCCAATGTCCCCTGTATGTGTAAATAATTGAACTCCCTGGTGTTCAGTCACCCCCCCCCCCCGATCTCCATAAAATGTATAATATACGTCTCCTCACTGGTGTCTAGTGGTTTCCCCCTCCCTATCAATGATCCCCCATAACATGTACAATATAAAGCATTCTCTGGTGGCTAGTGGTCCTCCCTCCCCATCCCCGATCCCATGCATACATGAAAGTCATCACTGCCCTGGTGTCCAGTGTTCCCCCTTTCCCATCCTGAGCGCCCTGTTGAAGAATACTCAACAACCCCTGGTGTCTGGGGGATCCCCCACAACGGCAGAGAGTGCCCACTGCCCCGCTTCCCCATCCCATCTTGGAGCCAGTGACCTGCACAGCCCTCTGCTCTCCACCATGGCCGGCCGCTGACTGAGATGTCAAGCAGCGCGTACTGTACAATCAGCTGTTACAGCACGCACTCCTTGACAGATCAGTTGGCAGCCGGCAGTGGTGGGGAGTGGAGGACTATGCTGGTCCTCGGCTCCAGGATAGGGGGGGACCAGGGTGGTGGGGCACTACCTTCAGGGGTGGGGGGCCCCTAGACACCAGGGACTGTTGGGTACTGTTGGACGAGGTGCTTGGGGATGGGAGGAACACTGAACACCAGGGCAGTGATGACTTTTACGTATACATAAGATCGGAGATGGGGGGGGGACTGCTAACCATCAGGGAAGCAAGCAATAATACCCGATAGGGTGGGTGGTATTGTGCTATACCGGACTGCCCAGGGGCATAATGAGGCCAGATGCTGCAGGCGGAGGGCCTTATAGCTTCTGGAAGGTCTGGTACAGCCCAATACCGACCACCCTGGAGGATATTATTGTGCTTTGAAAATGGGCACTGTAAAAAAAATTGTTTAAGTCAAAAAATAATAAATTCTTACTTTACAGTCAGTTTTGTAATAAAATAGTTCCTCCGCCTGTATAAGTGTTCTTCCTTGAAGCTGGTTGTCATGGTTACACTAACACACACCAAGCTATAATCCATTTGTATGCTGCATCTATCTGTCTGCCACCCCCACCACCGTTGAATCGCCATCGAGCGAACACCATGTCTGGATCTCCAGCTTGTTGTTACCTGAGTGCACGCAGAACGAAACAGCAGGAAAGAGACAGCTGGTAGCAGCGACATATTTGCCAGGATGTGTAAATGCAGAATTACGAGGCGAAACATGAGCGCTCTAAATTATTTATTTCTTTTATGTTTAAATCGGCAGCGACTGGGTAGGGGGTGCTCACCAAGAAACAAAATGGACCAGTGCCTGGAGAAGCTGGCATGAGATCGCGATCGGGAGACCACAGAGAGCGGCTGGGATAAATTATTATTTGTGTCACTCCCCGACCGCAGAAATAAAAACTGCCGTGTTTTTTTTCTTCATGTCACCTTATTGAACTTAAATTGAGACAGACAGAGGTGGAGAGGAGATTGAATCAATTGCCAACTTGCTCGCTAAGTGAGACGGAGTTGCTGTCAGCATTTTTGCAATCCCAAAAGGACTGCAACTTTTTGAAAAGGGATGCTGTCTGCTTTGAAGTGAACGGTGAATATCCAGCGTTGAGGTACAAAAATGAATAATTGTTTTTGTGGTGGGTGTGGTGAGAGGGGCAGTTAAGGAAAAAAGGCAGTTTGTGCTTTCGCACACCCTCCCTATCACTTTGTAGTCGGCAGTAAGGTTACCACGGCATTGCAGTACAGGACACCAAGACAGTGCCCCTGCTCTCATAGACAGGAGCGCTACCAGAGGTAGTGCTCTTTCTGTTTCTCTCGGTGAGGTCAATTTGTGGTTTTGCAGCCAGTCAGACTGGCTGCGTCTTTTTGCTGTCATCCTTAGTTTTTCCTTTTTTAAATTTTAATAAGACAAACTGGGGGAGGACTGGGTAAGGTGTTTGGTTAGCCACCAGCCCGCTAAGCAAGAGGAAAAACATGGCGACAGATCAAGGCTTGCAATTCGTTTAAAATTCGAAATGGCCCCTTGATTTCGGTACATAGGTCAGTTGGGTCTGGCACTTCTTCTTACCTGGGCTCTGTTGTCTGATACATGCCCAGCTTGCCAAGGGTATCAGCCAATCAGAGTCTGGGAATTTCTAAGCCCATTTTCTAATGCTTTATATTGTACAAGTTATGGGGGATCATTGATAGGGAGGAGGACTGCTAGACACCAGGGAGGGGATGTACATTATACATTTTATGGGGATGGGGGGACCAGGACACCAGGGACTTCTTTTATGTACGCATACTGGGGACATCAGGGCTCTCGGGAGGGGGACTACTAGCCACCAAGGAACTGTTTTTTTTATTCAATAATGGATCTTGGCTGGGGAATGGGGACCGCAGTACATATTCCCTCCCACCCAGGGAGGGCTCTGCAGGTGGTGCATGCACTGTTAGACCTGCCCTGGCTGGTCTAATGGGTGCCTGTTTTTGCCGGCACTGTAGATATTTGAGAATGCTGGAAAAGGGCATGGTGCAGTATTTCCCTGGCGCTAGCCCCCCTAGCTCCCTGGCACATCCAGTAGCTTGGTGCAGACCTGACGCATGGCCAGTCTTGAACACGCGATTCCAGTGTGGCACAGGGGGCCTTTAAGAATCGCGGAATCCACACATTGTAATGCAAGGTGCCCCTTGCGCTGCTGCTGTGTGGAGCAGGCACCTTGCATCACATCTGTGCTTTTGAGAATCGGGCCCCAGGAGTTCTTTTTCTGCATCCTAACCCTGCTACGTCTATAATGCTATTTCTAAGGCATATGTGGTGGCCATTATTTTTTCTTGAGAAAAAACTAAATTAAAATATTTATAAAATACTAACATTTTTGTGGAACTAGAAAATGTTACTGCCAAATAAAACTGGGAGATGCTTGAAATCTTTTATAATGAAGAACAGGGCAGGGTTTTGCCAAACTTCACTGTACTGCTGCTCTAATGACAAAACTAAATGCTGCCTTATTCAAGGTTTACGAAGCAGAGACAGGCCCTCTTTAATCTGCAGAAACCCGTACACGGCAATGAAAAAAGACAGCAGAGAAAGTAGCCATTTAAGCAAGAAAACTGAAAAAAGACCACTCCCCCCCCAAAAAAGAAAAAAAAACATTCACAGCTTCTGAAGCTTTAACACATTTCACTCCCATACTTAGATTTGAGGGGGGAAAAAACAATATATGGCTCCTACCGCTCACTCATTATTTCCACACAGCTACAAAACAAAAATCAATTTACAGAGCTGTCACTCAAGGTATCTGCTGTAAAAGATTAAAAAGTCTGGCTGTGGCTTCTGGGCATGTGAAGTAGAGACAATATCAGATAACAGGCTATACGTGGCGCATTCTACTGCAACAGCATTCCCTGTGCACAATCCAGCAGCTCTCCAGCCCTGGAAAACACACTAATTTTACCACTCTCGTCAGCAAAGACATAATTAAACCTGCCCCATCATGACAGAAGCCGAATTTCCATCTCTTTCTACAGAGTGCTTTCTCTGTTACCTGCTGGATACGTACTGTTCCAATGTTTAATTACTTGATGAAACTTTTTTTTTCAAAGGCAACACCCTATAGTGGTTACCCTTAGGAATCATTTGTGTTCCTGATTTATGATTGGGGGGGGGGGAGGCATCCTAGTAATCTTCTGTTTAATATGGCACATACTTAACTCTTGACTAAGTAGTAACACAGATACAGAACGACTGTACTACATCGAATGACTCCTCCAGCCCAAAAAGTGCTCAATCACAGATACTTAAGTATTACAGTAAATGTCTCCTCCCCCAAAGATGCAGATGCACAAATAGAAAAGTTAACCCCTATGTAACCCCCCTACAAATGGGGGTTCCCAAAAAGTCTTCCTTGAGCTAGCCTAAATGCTCACTGCCAGGCTGGTGTTCTGTGTTTTAGCAGTTTAAATGTATTGCCAGAGAGTGCCTGTATAGCCTCTGTGTACTGTCTCTTTAAGAGCTGCCTGGATTGTGGTCATAATTAATTTGGGAGGGGGCTGAGTGTTTCTATGCTCAAGTCCCACCCAGGCTGCCAAATAATCGCTCCGTTCTGCCATCGTTAATAGCGCAGGGGAAGCTCTGTTAGAAGATGTACTTGTTTGCTGATCATTTATTAGAATAGTAATAATATTGCAGTTTGTCTAACCTGCCTTCTTTGCAGCATGGACATTTCGGTTTATCTCCACCATGTTGGTCCTGGACTCTGAAATGGGCCATTCAGTATCTGTGGGGACCCTAAAATGGAGCCTGTCCCCAGGGGCTCTTTGGGAGCAAAATTCTGTAGGAATTGCAGTTTTGGCCTTTTGGTGCATAAATGAACCTGGAGGGGGAGCCCTTGTTGTGACTGACAGAGGAATCAGCCAACTGAGCCTTTTGGATCCTGAGGAAAGTCCCAAACTGCTTGCAGTTTCAGCTCAGCCTGAGTTGGGAAGTGAAAGAGGTAACAGCTTGAGTGATTCAAGCAGCAGCCCTTGCGTAATTCACACGAGAACTGTGAAAGGGATCAGTTTTGGCCTGCCTGTCTGCCTGCCTGCTGTCCCTGAGAGGGAAAATAGAGTTGATTTGGACTGAATCAGAGTTGTGAGAACCATTTAAGCCACTGGACTGTGACCAGACTTTAACCTGAAGAAGACCGAAGATTTGCTGTATGATCGGCCTGTCCGGATTTCCAGCCACCTCTGAACTCCCGGTTTGTGCAGAGACTCTGTGGTTGCGACTGGATAACAATCTGCCTGGTATAGTGGAATTTCTTACATGTAAATGTGCTGTTTGCTGTTAGTGGGTTGTGATTTGGTTCCCCACTGTGTGTTGAACTATGTTCTGCTCGCTGGAGGCTGCATCCAGTTCCAACGGACTGAATCCGTATTCATCTCCCTTCGGCCTGGGCCTTGCCACACTGGCCCAGCCAGAATACCCGCTGCACAGAGAAAGCCATCGTCGAGAGACCTGCCTGGGTATCAGCCCCCTGCTCAATGCTTTGAACAGGAATGACGCCTCGGTGATTCGTGTGGGCCCTGCTTCTCCTGGCACTCCAGTTCAACAACCTGCAGTCTCAATTTCATCCTGCCTGTGTCCTGCATTGGGTATCATGAGTAGACATCAGGGTAGCTCCCTGCAACAACAGCTAAATCTAAAGTGTTGTCATCTGATTGCTTTGTTGTCTTTTCTGTCACGAACTGAGCCCTCTGGCTCTGTGTGTTGTGCATGTTGCTTTCTTCCATCACAGGGCCCCAACCAGCTGTGACGCCGGTCTATCACGGGCAATGAGCCTGGCTAGCCCACCTTCCTCCTACCTGGGTACCCAGTGTGTGTGACTGTGTAGGGACTCTGAAGTGCATGCATGACTGTTTGATTGATATAGCCTTTAAGCAAATCAACCTGATTACGCCCCTCCCTTGTTCAAGTTCCCTGAATAAATCAGATCTAACTCTTTTTGCATTTAACCTGACCGTGGTTCCAGTTTGTGCCAAAAGTACTGTACTGTTGCTATTTCCTGTGCATAACCTTGCTTTACAGGGGGTCTCCAGGGTCGAGCTACAGGAACCAGCCCTGGTGGTAAGTGCAAACAGTGTGGGTAATTGCATGGTGAATAAGGGTCATTGTGAAAGTGATTATTGTATATTGTTCAAGCCACTAGAAGGGAAAGAGGGGGGTTGCAGTGTCCCGGAGGGCTGTGCCCAGGTTAGCTTGACCTCTAACAACCCTGATCTCCGGGTGGAGGCACCCGTTTCAGTACCCAGGCCCCTTAACTTGCAACTAGCCATGCAGGCAGGGGTAGTAGCCCTTGGGATAGCGCCACCTAGGGGTTGCACCTATACTATCCACCTCTCAAGATATTTAAACAATGAGGCATGACCAGAGGTTAGAATAACCTGGGGCAATGTGGCAAGAGGTGCAGCTGAGTCCCTTTGGGGGTGATTAACAGACTGTTAATCTAACTTCTGGATGAGCTTTATTAGGCACTTTTACATGGGGTGCTTGTTCCAGGATGGCGCTTAGTTCCACTCGGTCTGTTGTGGTTCGCCTTTACGTGCTGTGATCTGTATCATAACGAGCAGTACAGATCAACTGTAACTTTACCCTCTTGTGCTGTCTACAGGCGATCTGCTCCACGACAGCCAAGAAAGCACTGGATTCCCTGTTGTCATGAGACAGAAATGAGCAGAAGGGCACTAGTACATGGCTGGGTAGAACAGAACAAAACTCTGTGAACCCAGGAAAGCAGGGAATGCGGAATCGGCAAAAGTTTGTTTCTCTTGTGGAACAGATCACCTGTACCTGCCAGAAATGTAACGTTGCAGTTGATCTGTATTGCTCGTTATGATACAGATCACTGCATGTAAAGACATCTATTGTGTCAGCATTCCATTCTCTAGCACTGCTGAATGACTGAAATGATGCACTCTGATCCTCAACCAGCATTCTTAAGCAGTTGATGGATGAACTGTTTTACAGTATTAAAAATCCCCCCTCAATGAGGAAAACGTACAAAAAGTACACTTCTACCACTTCTGTTTTTCTTGGAGCAAGTTTTTATAATAGCACTAATGCACTATCAGGAGTTAAATTAACAGTCAATCACCCCTTAGGGGAAATATGGCACTCGACTGCGCTTCGTGCCACATTATGCCTCTAGGGGTGATTAACATACTGTTAATCTAACCTCTGGTCATGCTTTATTGCTTAGTCGTTCATCCACCAGCTAGAATCAGAATGCATCATTCCAGTCATTCAGCAGTGCCAGAGAATGGAATGCTGATAAGAAGAATTCATGCACCATAGTTATAAGGCTATACATACCAGTGTAGCAGAGATTAATGTAAGGGTCTCGGAATCCTAAAAGTCAATCAGATTGCAGCATTTCTGAGGCCCTTCTTCAAATATCTGTTAGGTACAGCAGAACTACTACAGTATATGACTCTCTGCCCCAGATGTTATCTGTTACATACATACCTGTACATGACTCCTCCATCCCCAGATGTCATCTGCTAGACAGCAGTACTACAATACAACTCCTCCGACCCAGATGTTATCTGTTAGACATAGCAGCACTACAGTACATGACTCCTCCATCCCCAGATGTTATCTACTAGATACAGCAGAACTACAGTACATGACTCCTCCATCCCCAGATGTTATCTGCTAGATACAGCAGTACTACAGTACATGACTCCTCCACCCCAGATGTTATATATTAGATACATCTTTACTACAGTACATGACTCCTCTGTCCCAGATGTTATCTGTTAGATATAGCAGCACTACAGTACATGACTCCTCCATCCCCAGATGTTATCTGCTAGACACAGAAGTACTAGAATACATGACTCCTCCACCACAGATGTTATACATTAGCTACAGCAGCACTGCAGTACATGACTCCTCCATTCCAGATGTTATCTGCTAGATACAGCAGTACTACAGTATGACTCCTCTGTCCCAGATGTTATCTGTTAGATATAGCAAACCTACAGTACAGGACCCCTCCACCCCAGATGTTATAAATTAGATACAGCAGTACTACAGTACATGACTCCGCCATCCCAGATGTTCTCTATTAGATATAGCAGCACTACAGTACATGACTCTATACCCCAGATGTTATATATCAGATATAGCAGCACTATAGTAAATGACTCCTCCATTGCCAGATGTTATATATTAGATACAGCAGCACTACAGTACATGACTCCTCCATCCCAGATGTTATCTGTTAGATATGGCAGCACTACAGTACATGACTCCTCCATCCTCAGATGTTATCTGCTAGATCAGTAGTTCTTAGACTTTGTCACAGTGAGCCTCCCCAAATCCATGGAAAAGATTTTGAGCCTCCCCCAAAAACTGACATAATCTTGGGCTTCCCCAAAGAAAAATAACATGCTGTACTTTGCGCAGTACACCATGAATAAATTGAAACCCATTTGAGTACTTGGCTCACATTCAGTTCTTTCATTCAGTTCTTTGTCTTGTACTGATGTGGAACCTTTGAAAAAGAGCTCTTATGCTCAAAGGTGTTATCTGAATAACAAATAAAATAAACAAATATTATTATTCAGTTTATTGTAACCCCCCCCCAAGGCCAGCCTACTTGCTTCGCTATTTTCATTCTTGAACCATTGTTACCCCTTGTTGCAGTACCTTCATGGGTCAGACTACTTTCTGTTTCCTCTCTACTGAAATAACCTTCCTACATACTTTTCCTCTCCCCCTCCTTCCCTGCTCCTAAGCAACTTCTTTGAGATTACTTTGCTCCTTCCTGCTATTGGTCTTAGCACTTCTGTGCTCAACCCTTGTATTTGGGCTGTTCCACATCTATCTACAAATTGATCAGTTACCACCACTCATTATTAGTTTATTGTTCATATTTGTGTGCACTATTGTTCATTGTGTATTTCTTGATTGTTTTGCAGTTACCTTTTGAAATGTATTCCCTACCTACCCTTCCCCAGGTACACCTGAAATGAGCCTTGGCTCATTCACCCTCCCTTGTCACCTATTTGTAAATAAATACATAAAATTCGCCTACTGTTATCCTCTTTCAGTTTGCTTTATCTCTTCACACAAAATACATAAAACTCAAAATTTAAATACTGTACTTTTTCAGACTTGCTTGAGCTTCCCTTGGAACAGGTTGGGGCCTCCCCAGGGAGGCTGGCCTCACCATTTGAGAACCCCTGTGCTAGATCCAGCAGTACTACAGTACATGACCCCTCTACGCCAGATGTTATATATTAGATACAGCAGTACTACAGTACATGACTCCTCCATCCCAGATGTTATGTGTTAGATATAGCTGCATTACAGTACAAGACTCCTCCATCCCCAGATGTTATATATTAGATACAGCAGTACTACAGTACATGACTCCTCAGCCCCAGATGTTATCTGTTACATAGAAACATACACTTTGACGGCAGATAAGGACTGCTTGGCCTACCCAGTCTGCCCATTTCCCTACCTATTGGATAAGCTGCAGATCCCAGTTAACCAACAGCCTACTTCTTCTTAACCCCCACCAGAATTGCCTTTGTCTGTTCCATGCAGATACAGCAGTAGTACAGTACATGACTCCTCCGTCCACGGATGTTGTCTGTTAGGCACAGCAGTACTATAGTACATGACTCTTCTGCCCCAGATGTTATCCATTAGATACAGCAGTACTACAGTACATGACTCCTCCATCCTCAGATGTTATCTGTTAGATATAGCAGTACTAAAATACATGACTCCTCCACCCCAGATGTTAGATATTAGATACATCTTTACTACAGTATATGACTCCTCTGTCCCAGATGTTATCTGTTAGATATAGCAGCACTATAGTACATGACTCCTCCATCCCCAGATGTTATATATTAGCTACAGCAGCACTGCAGTACATGACTCATCCATCCCAGATGTTATCTGCTAGATACAGCAGTACTACAGTATGACTCCTCTTTCCCAGATGTTATATATTAGATACAGCAGGACTACAGAACATGACTCTTCCATCCCAGATGTTATCCATTGGACACAGTAGTACTACAGTACATGACTCTTCCACCCCAGATGTTAACCATTTGATACAGCAGTACTATAGTACACGACTCCTCCATCCCCAGATGATATCTGTTAGATACAGTAGTACTACAGTACATGACTGTTATGCTGGTTATTGACAGGCCTTCCCAGATCTTGCATTATAACTCTGGTCTTGCATGAACTGTACTGGTTGCCGGGGAAGTGGTAGATCACCTTCAAGGTCAGTCTGCTGACCTATAATGCCCTATATGGACTGGGTCCTGGCTAACCAAGAGATTTCCTGACTCCCTACCAGACCTCTCACCCCCATCACCCCTCTGAGGTGGGCCTCGTAGCTGTTCCTGGGGCAAGGTTAAAATCATCAGATGACCAAGCATTCGTCCTAGAGGGACTGTGGAACAGGCTCCCTCAGTCTCTTCGGGAGGCTCCCTCTGTGGAGGCCTTTAAAAGGGGCCTAAAATCCTTCCTGCTTCAGGAAGCTTTCAGCTATTCCTACCAAGTTATTGCTCTGATGCCACCTATGTTTTAGTTATTTTAAGATAAAACTGCGCTTTGGACATCCTTATCTTTTGAGTATTGGTTTTCGCTATCTTATTTGTTTTTATTACTTGTTGATCTCATTGTGCAGTGCTCTAAGCCCCTTGGAATGGAATGCATGTTAATAAAAGTTTACTTACTGCCCTAATACAGAACAAAGTACAGATCAATTGTTTACGATTACAGCAGACTTGTTTGAGAAGTAGTGCATGTAATAAGCTTTTTAAATTGGTTCAAGTTAGACACAGCAAAAAGTGTTTCATGCAGATCATTCAGCCAATTGGCTGTCCTTACAGAGAAGAAGAGCTAACCTGGACTTGTTCTGCAAAAGGGTTTCACTAGCCTATTTTCGGTCATACTCCTAGTGTGGTATTGATTGTCAACAAAACTGAGGCAGCTTTTTAAGTTGGGGGGGGCACCCAACAGGGCTCTTTTCCCCTACCATGCAGGTCTGAAACTTGATTCAGCTGGTTAGAGGTAACCAACTGGTTCATGTATATAGGTCGCAGCTGTGGGTAAACTTGTCTATACCTGGCACAAATCTGCAGGCTTTGTTACAAATTACCTTGACCCTGTCAATACCGAAACACATGCAGCACAGTAGATGACAAGGCCATAGTCAATAAGCGCTAAAAATGGAACTTGACACAGTTAGGTGCCGTGCCTCAAGGTAAAGTTATTCTGGCTGCGGAACAGTGTGTCCAGCCTACAGTTTACTATCTTAACTTGGTTTTCTACATGGGGGACAAAGGAGCATGTATTATCCAAGTAGAGTCCTAGGTATTTAAAGACTTCTTCTTGCTCTAATTATGAGCCCATGGCACTGTGGATATCCAAGTAAGAGAAACTCTTTCTTCTGATATGGGCTGCTGAAAAGAAGAGTCTTGGTTTTCTTGTAGTTAAGTACCAGACTACTGTTGGCCAACCATTTTCCCACAGGTTCAAAGTTATGTTTTAAGACTTGAGACAGACGGTCTTTGCTAAGGTAGCTTGAAAAACTACTGTGTTGTCTGCGTAGCAAAGAACTTGGAAGACTGACAGGCTTCAGGCAATTTATAAACAGGACAAATAATAATGAGCCCAAAATGGAACCCAGAGGCACCCCAACAGAGACAGTCCTGTCCATCGAGTTGAACCCCTTCCTTTTTACTTTCTGGGTTCACTTGGTTAGGTAGCTTTCAAATCAGGAGGCAGTGTCCATAGACAGACCCAGGTTCAGTCATTTTTCAAGCAAGAGTTCATAGCTGATACTGTCAAAGGCCTTCGTTAGGTCAATATAAATGGCCCCAACCATATCTCGGCTGTCCAAAGCCTCATGAAGGAAGTTAGTGTATTCAATCAAAGCCACAGTCGTTACTATGTCATTTCCTGAACCCATGTTGTAGGATACACTGAATGTCGTATAAGTCTAGGTAGGAGATAAGTTGGTCATGTACAACCCCTTTCAAGCACCTTGTACAACAGGGAGATGATCGAGATCAGCCTGTAGTTTGCTACATTTGTTCTGTCACCACTCTTGAAAACAGCTGTTTTGTTTCCATTTTTTGGGGAACTGGGAGTACTGCACGGAGAAACAAATTATTTTTGTGATTGGGTATGTTAGTTCATGCAAACCCATCGATAAGAACTTCATGTCATATAGCATAATAGAAGTACAATCACAACTACTCATATTTCTTGTTTATATCTACTCCTTTTAACCCTTGATCATAAATTGCCATATTTTCTCTCTGTCATACAGATTGTACTGCTACAAATTGTTTTCTCAACATTTGTTTTCCCCTTTTATATCATTGTATAATACTTCAGACATGTTTTTTCCTTCTCCCATTAAGAATTTATATAAGTGTATATTGGAGAATGTAGTGTATTTGTATGTATAATCACAATAACTACAATAAAAAGATTAACTGAAAAAAAAAACTTCATGTCAATGGTATTGGCACCATACTCATTTTTCCCACTACTTTTTGGATATATTTTAAAGTCTCACTTTCAGAAATGGTCCAATACTAACATTTTGGGTCGGCAGGATTAGATTCTCTCTGCATGTTCAGGTCAGACCCTGAACCATTTTGGTTTAGGGATGGTGAGCCAGAGGGGATGAAAGAAAAGCCTCATTAAATCTGTGTGCAATTTTGTTGAGGTCTAGAACCTCCTTTCCATCAATAATTAGCATAGTCAAGAGACTTCTTGCCCCGGTTACATAAAAAGATGGACAGATTTCCAGACCTGTTTCCTGTTGCTCCAGCTCAGGGTTTATTGGATCTTACAGAATTAAGACTTACTAGTTCATACTCTCTTTTTGCATTTGCTCCCTAGCTTCCTATACTTCTGTAGGTGTATCAGAGACCCCGATTCCCTGGCCGTTGCCCACTACTTATCCTTCTTTCACTAGGGCCAACATTTCTAGGGAGAGCCAGGCATTTTAGCAACCCCTAACCTTACGTTTGTTAACTGGGGCAAATAGGTCACATGCATTGTAAAATTCAGTAATTAGAAAGTCTAGGGCAAAATCTACCTCTGGGATATGGTCAAGATAGCTCTAGTCATGCTGGTCCACTGGCACAGCAGTAGAGCCACTGCTTGCGATGCTGGCGACCCAGGTTTGGAAGCGAGCCTGGGTCATTGGAGAGATTGGCCGGGGAGCTGAGTGCCCTAGGGCTGCTGTCCTCCTCCAGGGAGGGAGGGTTGCCATTCTCCCTGCAATACTGCCACCTGGGTGACCATGGGTGGCAGTGCAGTCAGGGAACGCCATGTGGGAGGGAGGGAGGATATTAGCTGGAGTTTGGAGCGTCAGCATGTCTCCGCGTGCACATGTCTCCTTGGACCTCCCAGTATGCTGCTATCTTCTGGATTACAGAGAAAAACAGAAAACGGATCTCCACTTCTGCCCCTGGCGATGGGCCCTGGTGCCTAACAACTGGACCGACCCTGGGGAACTCAGACAGGACTGCCAAAGTGATCTGTGTGAGCAGAGAGAGACTGGGGCTCTCTCCCTCCCCACCTGGGAGCAAACCGTGGCTGGATGGGTGTCAGTCCTCTGGGCACACTCAGGAGTTTGGCCAAGCTACAGGACACCTTCGGAGTCCCTGAGAGAGAGAGAGAGAGAGAGAGAGAGAGAGTAGCGAACACAGAGTTGGAAGGGGAAATAAACAGAGAATAAAAAAGAAAGATAGCGCCAGTCAATTTGGGCTACCCTATTCTTAAACTTGGTTACTGTGTCCTCTTTTAGGATGTGACTAAGAATAACCAGGGGAAGGGGCCTCAACTGTTTAATCATCCATTTACATTTTACCAGTGAATGGTGACTTACGTTATCAGGAAGGACCTCAACATCTTTTACACTGTTAGAGTGTGCTACCAATGTCCAGTCAATAAATGTCAACCTACCAGTTTTATAATTAGTTCTGGTACACTCAGAAACCTTTTGGGTAAGGACAGGACCTACCTGTAATGCGATCCCTGTAGTCATTACTGGTCTTCAAGTTCCAGTTGACATTAAAGTCACCAAGGACTATTTTTTCCCAATTGTGATTTATTTGCTCAACATATTTACTAAAGATTCCAAGCCCTTAACCTGTTTTCCAGATGGAATGTAGGTAGTCATAAGAACAAGATTCTTGTGTTCATTATCTGTTAGATACAGTGCTAGAACAGTATATGACATCCTCACCGCAGATGTTATCTGTTCAATACAGCAGTACTTCAGTACATGACTCCTCCACCCCAGATGTTATCTTATAAATACTGTTGTGCTATGGTATATGACACTGCTCCAGATATTATCTGTTAGATACAGCAGTACTTCAGTACATGACTCTTCCGTACATGACTCCTCCACCCCAGATGTTATCTTTTAAATACAGTAGTGCTACGGTATATGACACTGCTCCAGATATTTTCTGTTAGATACAGCAGTACTTCATTACATGACTCCTCCACCCTAGATGTTATCTTTTTTTTTCCCCCTCCACCTCTGTGGAGCTAGGCAGGCGACTCCAGCCTTCCCTCGGAGGGACTCATTCTCTGGCCCCAATTTCCCCGCACCAGCCATGCCCCAAAGTTCCCCCATGCATTACCCCTCCCCCATGGCAGAGCCAGGGAGAGGAGCGCTGGTTTACTCCTCACCCCGGAGCACAATCCAGAATCGGGGTTCATTGGTGCGGTGGCACATCGGGCCATTACAGAGCCTGTAGGCTTCCGGTATTTTCTGCCACATTTTCTCCCCGAGCCACTGTGTGTGCAATGAGTGGAGGTGGCTGGACTCTGCCTCTGCAGAGGCAGCCATATGCCCTTTACATGAGGCCCTCCCCTTCTGATGGCATGCATGTGTTGACACCCAGACACCACTAGGTGTTAGGCAAACAGCGCACCGTACTGTCCTCCCTCCCTGAGGAAAGTGGGCTGTCCATGGATGCACAATCCTTCCTCACCGCTGATGACCCCCAAGTGACCCGAGTCCATTCCTGAACCTGGGTTGTTGGCGTGGCGTGAGGTGTGGCATCCAGCGCCTCAACCCTCAGCACCATTGGGCCGGTCGAGATGTTATCTTTTAAATACAGTAGTGCTATGGTATATGACATTGCTCCAGATATTATCTGTTAGATACAGCAACACTACAGTACATGACTTCTCCACCCCAGATATTATCTGTTAAATACAGTAGTACGATGGTATATGACACTGCTCCAGATATTATCTGATACAGCAGTACTACAGTACAAGATTCCCCCAAACCCAGATGCTTTGTGTTAAATACAGAAGTACTACAGTACAAGACTTCTCCACTCCAGATGTTGTCTGAAAAAACAGACGTACTACAGTACATGACTCCTCCAACTCCAGATGTTATTTGTTAGATACAGCAGTACTATAGTATATGACTCCTCTGCTTCAGATGTTGATTGTTAGATACAGTAGAGCTACAGTACATTACTCCTCTGCCCTAAATACTGTCTGCTAAGCTGCTATAGTACTATAGTATATGTCACCTCCACCCCAGATGTTGCCTTTTAGATACAACAGTACTACAGTATATGACACTTCCACCCCAGATGCTGTCTGTTAGATACAACAGTACTACAGTATATGACACCTCCATCCCAGATGCTGTCTGTTAAATACAACAGTACTACAGTATATGACACCTCCACCTCGGATGTTGTCTGTTAGATACAACAGTACTATAGTGTAACCCCCCTACAAATGGGGGTTCCTGAAAGCCTTCCTGGGTCTTGTTTAAGAGCTCCCTGCCTAACTGGTGTTCGGCGTAAGGCCGCTCAATTGTGGGCGCTGTGAGTGCTTCTAGAGCCTCTGGTACTGTCTCTTTGACAGCTGCCTGCTTGCAGGCTTTATTAGCTTGTCTAGGGGGACAGTGGGTTCCTTGCTCGAATTCTGCCTGAGCTGCAGGGAAATCGCTCCCTCTGTATAGTCGCTGAAAAGCGCAATGGGAACCCTTTTGAAAGATGTAACTGTTTGGCTATAATTAGTTAGAGTATTAGTGAAATTACAGTTTGTCTAGCCTGCTTCCATTGCAACTGGGACTTTGTGTACTTGGCCCCTCCATTTTGGACCTGTACTGTGTGAGAGGTCCAATAGGAACAAGGGGGGTACCTAAAATGGAGTAAGTAGCAGCCAACCAGAATTAGGACTCTTAAGGGAGCCGGCTGACCAATGGGACACAGCTAGTAAATCTAGGAAGTGAAGTCTGGATTATGGCGCCTTGTTTGCACCAATAGGGGCAGTATCGAGTGACTGGCATCTGCAGCCCACCTATGGGATCGGGTGGCACCCGAATTGTGAGGCTTGCCCTAACTGCCCAGAAGCAGAGACGCTGTGACTGTGAGCAAGGAAGGAGTTCTGGGGCTCCTGCGCTGTTAAGCTTTCGCGCGGGAAGCACGTGTGGAAGGCCAGAAGTCAGCAGTTTTAAACGCCAGCAAGAATCGGACTAAAATCCGCTAGGCAGCGGTCAGAGGAGGCTGTGCAACGGTGCAGCTACCTACCAGGCTCACTCTGTAGAGGACTGGAGAATCTGCTCCAATTGCGCTCGGTCTGTCAGGACAAGTGAAGCTGCGTCGTTTGGCCTGGTGTGTGCAAGGAACCCAATCGGGAGGTATTCAGCAGCTGCCTGGTATGGTACCCCTCTGCCTTTCATATAAATGTGTGGAGAAGTGTCTGAAGTCCAGGCTCGGTCCTATGAGTGGTGTGAGAGTGGTTTTCCTTCTTGAGTCGTGAGTACTAAATCAGGGTAGCGCCCTGTCAAATGTTCCTAGTGAGGGCAAGATCTTCTGGTTATTTTGCTGGCTACACTAACTGAGCCTGCTTGCTCTATTTAATCTTCGCAGGAATCTCATGCTCGTTTCTGTGTCAGGGCCCCAACCAGCTGCATCAAGGGACTAGCCTTTATGGCCTGGGTACCCAGAGACAGTGACTTATAGGTTAGGCCTGTGCACAGTGCCCTAGATAGACACTTATATATTAGAGTGGTAAGCTAATTAACCTGATCACCCCAGACCTTGTTATTTCCCCCTAAATAAATCAGATTGATTGTTTTGCAAATGTATACTGGCTAACTTACGTGTTCATGGTGAATTACTGTACAGTGAGTATTGTGTAACAGCATCTTACTTTTCAGGGGGTCCCCAGAGCAAGATGATTGGTTCAAGCCTGGGAGTAAGTGTATACTGTAAGGGTACTGTGATTGATTTGTGTGGGCCACTAGTGGGAAGAAAGGGGGGTTGCAGTGACCCAGAGGGCTGTGACCAAGTCATATCAGACTGTCTTAACCCCGACCTCTGGGTGGAGGCACCGGCCATCGGATCCAGGCCCCTCAACCTGTTAAAGTCAGAGCAGGCAGGGGTAGTAGCCCTTGGGATAGCGCTCCCTAGAGGTTACAATAGTATTTGACACCTCCACCCCCGATGCTGTCTGTTAGATACAACAGTACTACAGTATATGCCACCTCCACCCCAGATGTTGTCTGTTAGATACAACAGTACTACAGTATATGACACCTCCACCCCAGATGTTGTCTGTTAGATACAACAGTACTACAGTATATGACACCTCCACCCCAGATGTTGTCCGTTAGATACAGTAGTACTACAGTTTGTGAATCCTTCAACCCCAGATGTTGTCAGTTAGCTACAGCAGTACTACAGTATATGACTCATCCAACACTAGATGTTATCAGATACAGCAGTACTACAGTATATGACTCCTCCAACTCCAGATGTTGTCTGTTAGATACAACAGTACTACAGTATATGACACCTCCACCCCAGATGTTGTCTGTTAGATACAACAGTACTACAGTATATGACACCTCCACCCCAGATGTTGTCTGTTAGATACAACAGTACTACAGTATATGACACCTCCACCCCAGATGTTGTCCGTTAGATACAGTAGTACTACAGTTTGTGAATCCTTCAACCCCAGATGTTGTCGGTTAGCTACAGCAGTACTACAGTATATGACTCATCCAACACTAGATGTTATCAGATACAGCAGTACTACAGTATATGACTCCTCCAACTCCAGATGTTGTCTGTTAGATACAACAGTACTACAGTTCATGACTCCTCCAATCCCAGATGTTGTCAGTTAGATACAGCAGTACTACAGTGTATGACTCATCCAACACCAGATGTTGTCGGATACAGCAATACTACAGTATATGACTCCTCCAACTCCAGATGTTGTCTGTTAGATACAACAGTACTGCAGTTCATGAATCCTCCAATCTCAGATGTTGTCAGTTAGATACAGCAGAACTATAGTATATGACTCCTCCAACCCCAAATGTTGTCAGATACAGCAGTACTACAACATATGACTCCTCCAGTTCCAGCTGTTGTCAGTTAGATATAGAAGTACTACAGTATATGACTCCTCCAGCTTCATATTTTGTCAGATACAGCAGTATTACTATATATGATGCCCCCAACACCAGATGTTGTCAGTTAGATACAGCCTTGCTATAGTGCATGACTCCTCCAACTCCAGAAGTTCTCAGTTAGCTACAGCAGCACTACAGTATATGACCCCTCCAACTCCAGATGCTGTCTTAAATACAGCAGTTCTATAGTACAGTACGAGTCCTCTGTTTCATAGATAATGTCTCTTAGATACAGCAGTAGTACGGTACATGATTACTCCACTCTAAAGATTATATTTTAGATACTGTAGCACTATAGTACGTGACTCCAACCCCAAAGATACAGTCCATCACAGACACAGTAATATAGGACATGACTCCCCCATGGAACGGCCTTCCGGAGGAGGTTGTGGAGTCAAAAACAGTGGTGGAATTCAAGCATGCATGGGACAATCACAAGGCAATTCTAGGGGGTGGGGGTAGGAAGAAGTAGGCTGTTGGTTAACTAGGATCTGCAGCTTATCCATTAGGTAGGGAAATGGGCAGACTGGGTGGGCCAAGCGGTCCTTATCTGCCGTCAAAATCAAAAATCTATAAGGAATCTATGACCAGTATAGTATACACGTCCATTTTTTTTATTTGTACTATCAGGACAGCCATATCCGGATGTCCTATAGGCTTAGGCATCTTGTACCAACATTTAAGGATCCCATATCAAAGAAGTTATACTGCTATGTGTAATGTGGGCCAGGAATGCACTCAATGGCTGCAGTAGTTCTAATTTTATTTATTTTTTATTAGAGTAAACTAAAACATTTGACACAATATGCACATCTTTGTGATAGGCAGTGGTAGTGTTGAATGAAATGTATTCATGGCAAATGCCTTTTTAATTGAACACAGTGGAACAAAATCATACTGCAGAATAAACAAAGAGGAAATTATTAGAGAGCTAAAATTAAATGAAAATTAAAGAGATGTTGTTAACTGACTGCTAGGTACCGAAAGTGGGAAATTATGGGAGAAACAGACGAGCTCTTGACCCCGATTCCCTGCAGTTAATCATGTTATTATCCTGCTACAAATCTCACTCTGACTTCATCTGTCTCTTGATTTGTCCACACTCTCTCAATGGCTGCACTGATATCATTAATAATTTATTTTCAGCCGTTATAATTATGACTGTCTCAGTTTCCTCTCCCTTTGATTCAACACAGCTACTATTAGTTTCACACATTGATACAGAATAACAGGGGAGGTTACCAGGGAAATAAGCTTTATCTTAGATGACAGCATCTTGTCACACAGAAAGGGTATGGCATAAACAAACGTTCCATCTAAGGAGTATAAACGGAAACAACATTTCATAACTATTTACAATCAGTGCTGCCCCAGACACACAAGAGACACCTACTGTATCTGAACCATGCCACTCAGCACCTACAATGATTTCAAAGCAGCAGTGCATGCTAACAGTGAACATTTCCACCTGTACGTGTTTCTTCTGCTTTAGATTGTCCCTTATCTCCTGTCTCATACAATATCCTTTTTCCCCAGTCTGAGACGGCTTTAGTGCTTTGTTTACACTTGAAGTACCTAAGTGAGAGCTCCTGTTACTACGGCTATGTTCAGGTTTTCATTAGTATTCTCTTTTGTTTTTGAACACCCCTTATTTCAGTTCACTTTGCTGTGTGACCAAAAGGAGCATGCAGGCATCACATGCTGCCCCCTGACTATAGGGGAAAACAGGTGTACAAAAACAGCTGAGAATACTGATGAAAGCCTGGTCCAAGCCATATTAAAAGGAGCACTCCTTTTATTATTTCAAGTGTTTATAAAACTGCTAAAGCAGACTCAAACGGGGGAAAGGTTACTGTACAAGAGGGGTAATCCAATATACAAAAACAAGAAGTGTGGGTCACAATTTTCACTGTAAGATGTATTGCTCCTTTAAACTGCAGTCTTTTACAATGTGAAATGTATTCCCCCCCTTCCCCACAAAAAGATGTTCAGTAATTTTATGAACCATGTCAATGAATTTATCCAGGCTTTGGGAGGGCCTGGTAATGTGCATCACTGCACTCATTGAACATTTGACCTGAAATTACATGCAGGACCATCTTTACCCACAGGATATTGGGTAGAATAAAGTTCTTAGGTTCTGCTGTAACATACTTCAAAATGTCTAACTGAGTTGGTTTACTGAGACTCTCCAGACCTCAGGTGTCCAGTACATAGTCCCAGTACCGGGCTGCAGACTTCAGAGGGGTAAAGAAGTTTCCTGTTCTAGCACCCCCGAAAAACTGCTATATACAAACACCAGACTTAGCCACGTGGGAGGAGTCTCCACCGAAGGCAAAGTCACAAAGCAAATGACTGTTGTCAGATGTCAGTGGTCACAAATGGGGTTTTTGACTGCAAACATGAACACTGTGACTATCACAGTTGTCTGGGCATGGCTTGCACCAGTTGCATTGAACAATACCATGGCCAGAGGCTGTGTCATGAGATGCTACACCTCTGTCATCCCCTACCCCCACAACCCTGAGCCTTATAGCCTTTCTATTGGCGGAGTCTTTCTCAGTTTATCATGCCCCTCAACGATTATCTCTGGTGGGTCTAGTGGCCTCTAACCACTTTATGTCCTTGATGTAATCTCTAGTGTCCAGTGGAACCCCCTCCCTAGCCCCAGTTCATCATGCACAGGTATATTCCACACAGTTCTATGCCAATCTTGGTTCCTCAAGGCTGCTACATGCCTGTGTGATCCCTATGGAACTCCCTTTCTCACTTCCACAAGGGTCTGAGGTGCTGTGGCATGTGGGTGGCTGTTCAGGGGGCCAAGAGACATTTGAGTTTGGCACAGTGCTTAATTACAGTGTTCCCCCTGGCTCCTTCCCTGTGCTGGTGCAATGACTATGGCATCACTGCAAGGAAAAGCTCATGAACCCTTTGTGTATGGCACAAAGGGGTGCAAGTTAGAACACTGACTCAAATTGGTCCTTGCAACCACTTTGCACAACATAGTTGTGTCTGAGTATGCAGCCCCATACACAGTCACAGTGTAGTGGAACAATGAAGTTGCAGTGGCCACCTAACACTGCTTTACTGACTTGCACCCCTTGGTGCCATTGCAAAGGGGTCACAATGGTTACTTAATACCACTGTAGTGACTTGTAGCCCTTGGTGCCATTACAAAGGGGTCACAATGGCCACTTAATACCACTGCAGTGACTTGCAACCCTTGGTGCTATACGTAAAGGGTATGCAATGACCAGATAATGCCACTGTACTACACAGTAACACAGAACTTGTTGGCAGAAATGGACCTCTTGGCCCCTCCAGTCTGACCAGATGTTCCCTGCCTAGTCTGTCTCCATAGGCCCTAACTGGTCTCCAGCAACCCTCCCTCCTCTCTGCCTGTTTACTAATATTCCTCTACGTCAATAATGCACTGACTTGTACTCCTTGGTGCTATATGCCAAGGGTTCACAGTTACCACATGATACCACTGTACTGACTTGCAATCCTTGGTACCAAACACAAAGGGGTCACAGTCACCACCTAATACCACTGTACTGGCTTGTACTCCTTTGAGCAAACAGAAAGGGGGTCACAGCCACCACCTAATACTACTGTACTGACTTGTACTCCTTGGTACCAAACACAAAGGGGTTGCAGTCACATTCTAATACCACTGTACTAACATTCACCCCTTTGTGTTATAGACAAAAGGGTCACAAGGCTTTCCCTGCACCAGTACTCTAGCTATTGCACTGGCATAATGAAAGGGGCAAGAGTACAGATGCTAATGATTTGATGAGGGACCAAAATCGACATGGGGTCGTTACAGCAATACATGTGCGTGGGGAGAAGGTTGCACCCAGTCTAGCTAACACTAGCAGCCCCCCCGGCCCAGAACGCTATCCACACTCCTGCAGGGACAGACAGGCACGCAGTACAGGGACAGGGGATTAGTGACAATGACACCATGTACAAAACAGCACCCCCCACCCCCTGGGATTCAGGGTCCCTTTAAATGCGCACGGTACTGTACTATTTTAACAACAAAATACTGTATAGGTTTTAATGGCTGGCATGAAAATGCAGGACATAGTTGGTAATAAGCGTTCAATAGTGCTGGTATTTCAGTACAATCATGTCATTATGCTTCATGTCATACTTCACACATTTACATCATTCACTGAAATCAGTGGTGGCTACCTCTTCCTATATCCTACAATGATCTCCTGCCCTGACTGTAATGTACACCGTGTCTGACTTAGCAAACCTCACTTTTCTGTTAGAGGAGGCTTTAGAACTCACAAATCTACCTTCCATCCAGTCACACCTCCACTTTGCATGAGCTTGACTCCCAATTTAAATATTTTCGTTTCAGTTTACAGCAGCAATTTGTTAAACGCTGTCCAACCGTACGTTTGCCTCCAGGGCACATTTACACATGAACGCTAGCTGGCAGCAGTAAGATAAGTCAGTCTGTCTTATCCCCCCACCCATCAGCTCCACCACAGGCTCTGCCTTTTCTAACTCATTTAATTATACACTTGACCTACAAGGGCTCCATCGTTTTTGAGAACGCTTCAGACAACACAAAGTTATCAGACATGGCAGGCAGTGAAATGTATTCAAAAAAGACAGCACCTTTAGCAGACCGCAAAGAGTTGGCTCAGAGTGCTGCTCTGAGTGGCCAAATGAATAAGCTTTGCCATCACTACTAAAGGTACAGCCACTGCATCGCCCCCACACCCCTCAGTATGTTTTGGAGGAGTGGTACGCCACTCTAAAGCCCATGAAAACATGACATTATTTTCAGGGTTAGGTGTTTTTCCTTTTTTCTGGGAGGGTGGTTTAAATGCTGCAATTAGTTCTTATGCTAACAAGTATTTACAATGCTGTACAGATACACACATAAACACACAAGCACGTATCGTCTTTCTCAGGTAATTTAGGCAAGCTTGCTGATTTTGAACTAAAACTGAATTTTAATAACCTCCATTTGAATACTTTAAACACAGACATTGATTTTAAAATATTCTGGAAGCAGCAAAAAAATAAGTGTTTGCTTGACTGATGGCCTAACTTTACATGTTGCAGTTGGCCATACTGATAATCAGGGTTTGAGTCCTAAGCCAGGGTTGTCATACAGTGGTTGCAGAGGCAGGACTAAACATTCGTCTGAGATGCCTGCTGCTTTGGGGAGGATAGGTGACCCCAGCTGTTGCACAATTGCACCTCAGCAGCCCAGGGGAGGGGGGAGAAGTCATGTTGCAGAACTATGTTCCCCTAAACAGGGACATGAAATCCTGCTGCCACCATTTTACAAGATGCTGTCACAGAGCAGAGGCACCACATCTCCAGTTCTGTGTCAGTACAGTGCCAGTCAGAGGTTGGTGGGCAGCCTTGGCTCCATCTAGCTTCTGACTGGTTAGAAGGGTCTTCCGCTTTGGGATACCCTCCAGAATCTCTCATCTTGGGCTATCTCCAGTGGGGATGGGACAGATGGGGAATGAAGAAACAGGTGGAAGAAATGGTGGCACCCAGGCAGAAGTGGTCTATGGACTCTCCCCACCCAGATGCAGTGCCTTGACAGATGGGTCCCCTGCCCCTTCCCCTTCTGGTTGGGACAGTTCCAGCCAGCTCATCTCCAAGCCAGTCTAATTAGAGCAGTAAGTCCAGGACAATATATTGTAGGGGGACAGACAGAGGGTATATGGAGGCTGGTGGTGACTTCTCTAATATGCATGAGATCCAGGGCTAAAGGACAGCCTAACCAACTGAGTAAGGATGAAAAAATACATGGCTATAGTTTTAAGCCTCTGAAGGTCCGGGACATCTAAAATAAAGAAAACAGAGTTGCTGGATGAAAATCCTGGAAGTTACTTCAGAGTTTGTCTGGCAGTGGATTGTGCATCCCTTGTGCCAGCAGCGTGTTTCCACGATGCAAAACACTGAGGGAGGCTGCATCTCGACATGCTTCCTGCATGTTAAGGATGCAGCCCCAGCATCTTCCTGAACCCTAAAATAGATGGAAAAAGCCTTTTACAGGTTTACAGGAGGTAGGCAAACAAGCAACAACAACAAAAAAGGAATGTGTTTGGCAGAGAGGGTAGGATGCCTTTAGGAGGTTTACAACTATTATCAGCATACAAGTTTTTGAGAGCCCTTTCACTGGGTACAATTTATTGTGGGGCAGTAACACACTAACCTCCATCCCACTTGAGAACTTATTTATTTTATTTATTTCAGTTTGGGATTAACACCTTTGAGTCAAGGACTCGTTTTCCAAGGTTCCAAGTCAGAGTTGCATAAACAAAATTAAACAATTATAATAATATATGTGTAACCCTCCCCTACAAGTGGGGGTTCCCAAAAAGTCTTCCTTGAGCTTGCCTAAATGCTCACTGCCAGGCTGGTGTTCTGTGTTTTAGCAGTTTAAATGTATTGCCAGAGAGTGCCTGTATAGCCTCTGTGTACTGTTTCTTTAAGAGCTGCCTGGATTGCAGTTATAATTAATCTGGGAAGGGGCTGAGTGTTTCTATGCTCGTGCCCCATCCGGGCTGCCAGATAATTGCTCCGTTCTGCCATCGCTATTTGCACAGAAGGAGCTCTGTTATAAGATGTGCTTATTTTCTGAATATCTATTAGAGTGATAATAATATTGTAGTTTGTTCTAACCTGTTTTCTTTGCAGCAAGGACTGTTCTGTTCTGTTTATCTCCACCAGTTTGTCCCGGGACTGTCAGAATGGGCCAATCAGTACTGTTGGGACTCTAAAATGAAGCCTGCCTACAGGGGCTTGGTGGGATCAGAACTTGTAGGAATTGTAGTTTTTCCATTTTGGCGCCTAAATGAACCTGAAGGGGGAGCCCTTGTTGTGACTGACAGACAGATCAGCCAACCAATCCTTTTGGATCCTGGGGAAATTCCCAGACTGCTTGCAGTTTTCAGTTAGTTCTGAGTTGGGAAGTGAAATGAGTAACAGCTCAAGTGATTTGAGCAGCAGTTCAGTGTAGTTTTGTGTGGGAGAACTGTGAAAGGGTTGAGTTTTGGCCTGCCTGTCTGCCTGCTGTCCCTGAGGGGGAAAACAGAGTTTATTCGGACTGAATCCGAGTTGTGAGGACTATTTAAGCCACTGGACTGTGACCAGGCTTTAACCTGAAGAAGACAGAAGACTTGCTGAATGTGATCGGCCTGTCAGGATTTCTAGCCACCTCTGGTTTGTGCAGAGACTCTAATTGTGACTGGATAGCAATCTGCCTGGTGTAGTAGAATTTCTTACTTGTAAATGTGCTGTGTGCTGTTAGTGGGTCGTGATTTGGTTCCCCACTGTGTGTTGAACTGTGTTCTGCTCACTGCTGGCGTGATAGATAGCAATCTGCCCGGTATAGTGGAATTTCTTACATGTAAATGTGCTGTGTGCTGTTAGTGGGTCGTGATTTGGTTCCCCACTGTGTGCTGAACTATGTTCTGCTTGCTGGAGGCTGCATCCAGCTCCAATGGACTGAATCCAAATTCATTGCCATTTCGCCTGGGCCTTGCCACACTGGCCCAGCCAGACTACCCATTGCACGGAGAAAGCCATCGATGAGAGACCTGCCTGGGGATCAGCCCCCTGCTCAACGCCTGAACAGGAACGGCGCCTTGGTGATTTGTGTGGGCCCTGCTTCTCCTGGAACTCCAGCTCAACAACCTGCAGTCTCAGTTTCATCATGCCTGTGTTCTGTATTGGGTCTCGTGAGTAAACATCAGGGTAGTTCCCTGCAACAACAGCTAAATCTAAAGTGTTGTCATCTGATTTTCTGGTTGCTTTTTCTTTCACGAACTGAGCCCTCTGGCTCCGGATTACAAATAGTGTGTGTTGTGCATGTTGCTTTCTTCCATCACAGGACCCCAACCAGCTGCAACGTTCCTGGCTAGCCCAACGTCTCCCTACTTGGGTACCCAGAGGTGTGACTGTGTGGGGACTTAAAGCGCATGCATAACTGTTTGATTAATATAGCCTTTAAGCCAATTAACCTGATTATGCTGCTTCCTTGTTCAAGTCCCCTGAATAAATCAGATCTGACTTTTTCTGTATTTAACCTGATTGTGGTTCCAGTTTGTGCCAAAAGTATTGTACTGTTGCTATTTACTGTGCATAACCTTGTTTTACAGGGGGTCCCCAGGGTCGAGCCAGAGGAACCAACCTTGATGGTAAGTGCAAACAGTGTGGGTACTTGTATGGTGTACAAGGGGTACTGTGAAAGAGATTATTGTATATTGCTCAGGCCACTAGAAGGGAAAGAGGGGGGTTACAGTGTCCCGGAGGGCTGTGCCCAGGTTAGATTAACCACTTACAACCCTGACCTCCGGGTGGAAGCACCCATTCTATTACCCAGGCCCCTTAACCTGCTACTGGCCAAGCAGGCAGTGGTAGTAGCCCTTGGGATAGCGCCACCTAGGGGTTACAGATTGTATACAGAAGATGACAGTGAGATATTTACATTGACAACTAAAAATAGAAATTGAGATTAATATACAACATTTACAGAGGCAGTATAAGAAAACTGAGACTTATGTACCTCATAAAATAGCAGTAGTTAGCAGAGAGTAAGGGCTGATAAGAGAAGGTCGGCAAGGCTAATGATTGGGGTTCACTGAATAGTGTGCCAACCTAGGATGGATAGGGGTGGGGTGGTCAGCCAGAGAATGGCATCGTCAGGGGTGGGAAGGGGGGAAGATGGGGTTGACAGCCATAAGTGGGCATCGTCAGGTGAGATGAGGGGTGGAGGAGGGGGAGTGGGTGGAGAAGCGGTATGATATGGGCGGATGAGGCCCTGTCTCTTTAGTGCTGGTCAGTACAAGCCATTTTAGTGCTGAGAAGGGATCTGAGCCCGGCTTTGAAAGTACTGATCTTGGGCGTGTCAGTGAGGTATACAGGTAGCTCATTGTACCATTTCAGTCCTTGGCACAGCATGGAATTCTGGGCATGTTTCGTTCTTTTGAAGTGGGTCACCAACTTGTCAGTAGCCGTACTTCTAGTTGATTTTGTTGGAACTGCCAGCTTAAAAAGACTTTCCAGAGAGGGGAAAGTGAGACCAAGAAGCACTTTTTTAGTAGTAGGCAGGTTTGGACATGCTTCCTGCATGTAAACTTGTACTGGTGCTGCACACTGAGGTCCTTAAAAGGGCGTTAGGCTTTCATGAGCTCTTAGCCAGCAGCATGCTGCCTCTGTACTTACAACAGCATCACTAGGTAACAACAATTTAAATAATGCAGAACTCAAGTTACAGCGGCAAATTCAGTCACACAAAGCAACAAAAAAGATCAATATGCTCATTTTCTTTGCATCGTTTGATTCGCTTTTTAATAATTAAGCATTTCTATTTATTTATTTTGTTTTTTACCAAAAAGTGAACAGATACAGAAGAAAACAAGTACAGTACATAAATGCTCAGGCAAGAACAATAACTGATGAAAGAACATGCTGGTTCTGGTGATAAATACATTAATTAATTAATAAATTCACAAAAAAAATAACTGGTAGGCCAGTTATTGTGTCCAGTATATCACTTATGGACTTAACCAAATAATACAGAATGAGAAACAAAGAATACACAACTGATTCCCATGTACAGACTTCAAAGCCGGTAAGTAAGTGATAAGAACAGGAAGCAACAAAATCATTCAGTCTTCTATCGGCCTAGTTCTGGAATAAAAGATGCATCGTGTGCCATAACACTTCATTTAAAGGAAAACTGTCAACATTTTTAGCTCCAAACCCCCCAAAGCCTTACCCCCCGATTAAGCTTTTCACAAGGAAAAATCTTTAGTTTATGAGCTGGAACTTACTGAATTTTAATGTTGTAAAGTTGGGGATTTGGGAACATGGCAGAGGCTGTGGGGTTCCAATTAGTTTGAAAGTTGCGGCACTACACCGCTCGCTTCAATACAATTGCGGCGCCGCAGTTTTTACACTAAATGGAACCATGCAGCCTCTGCCATATTCCTGACTCCCAGACTTTACAAAATTAAAATATGGTAAGTAAAAACTAAAGGCTTTTCATTGCGAAAAGCTTAATCGGGGGTAAGGCTTTGAGGGGTGGGGAACTGAAAATATTGACAGTTGCCCTTTAATTCCTAAGGCAAGATAAAGGATTTTTAAGTTTTTAACATTGCCTGCTCCCTCACAGGGCCCTCCATCATGTATAGTAAATAGATCAGGGTCGGGCTGGGCTGTTTGTCATCAGAAACCTGGGCTAGCAACACCGTGACAATTATCTTCATTGTGAGTACAGTGCGTGTGCAGTTATTCATTTAGTCGTTTATTTATTTCAAATGTTTTTCCAGGAAAGACATACTGAGCTGGTAACAGCTTGTTTCCAGATGTGTCCTTGGAGGGGGGCCAGGGAGAGGGGAGTACAGTACAACACAGTAGATATAGTAAGATGCAAACAAAACAAATAACGGTAACTGTACAAGAGGTAATACACATTTCAAAATACCAGTGAAAGTACAGTTCCCCTAACTAATGGAACAGTTCCACAATTACAATACCCAGTAGTGGCTAAGCTGTGGTCTTGGGGAGGTGACCACAGAGGAGGTCTGAATCACAGAGCTGCACTTCACAAGGCAGTGGGGCTAGGCAAGGTCGGGGCGACTGTAGGAGTGAGGTGTGAAGACTTAAAGGAGGGATCTAAGGGAATAGAGGGAGAAGGCAGAGTGGATGGCAGAGGAAAGAGAAGACCACATCTCTGGGAATCTGAAGGAAAAAGTAACTTGACTTTCAAAGGTTAGGGGAGAAAATGAGAGACAGCGAGACTCAGTGTTACAAAGGGAGGAAGTACATAGGGCAAAGGGGGATGAGAGGAAGAAAGCAAGATAAAGCTGGAGGAAGCCAAGCCAGAATTTGGAGATCTGGGAAGCACAGTGAGAGAGAAACCTGGCGTTGAGGGAGGTGGGAGACATAAAATGAGGAGTAGAGGAAACAGTGGCGAGTACAAGGTAGACAGTCCATGATGAAGCAGCAGAAAGAGTGAAAAAGTGGGTCCAGTCTGGCCAGGGTGGATTTGGGTGTGGCACTGTACACAGTGTCACCATAATCAGAGATGGGGATGATCATCTTCCAGACAATCTCTCTGCAAGCTGGAAGTGGAATGCATACTATAGTCCTGTACACAGCACCAGCTTTAAGGTGGAGTTTCTGGTGGGTGGTATCCACGTGCAGAAAGAACTCAAGGTGATGGTCCAAACATACCCCTAGGTATTTAAAGGAGGAGACATTCACCATCACTGCACCACGAGGTATGAAAGGAGGGGAGGGGAGGGGTGAAAGTCTGATCAACCTCTGTCTGGTGCCAAAGGTCATAGAAACCATTGTCTTGGCACTGAGGAACAGTCAGCAACATTGTAACACAGAATTTGATGGCAGAAGGAGACTGAAGGTCCATTGAGTCTGCCATTACTATACTACTTCATGCCACCAACCTATTGTGTTAGTGGGCTGTAACCCTTCCCACCCCACCCCTCAAACACATGCTGCCCCCCTTGTGGACCCTGAGTCCTCTTACCCTCTCCCACTGGTGTTTAAACCCATTAAAGTAGCTGCCCCCACCACTTCTGCTGGCAGTTTGTTCCACTGTTCCACCACCCTCTCAGTGAAGTACAGCTTCCTCGGGTTTCTTCTGAATTTTCCCCCCTCCCAACCTCCAGTCATGCCCCTTACTGACTGCATCCCTATTATTTACAAATAGGTCCTCACGGTTTACCTTGTTTATGCCCTTAAGAAATGTATACAGTGCTCCTTCCTATAACAAATAGAATGGGAACCATAACATGTTCGTTATAGCTATTTTTTTTTTTTTAATTACAGTTTATTCCCCCCTCGTCCTGCCAGCCCTGACCCTTCGGGGCCACTAAGGAGTCATCCTCGAGCCTCCCGCTCTACCCACATCCACCTCCATGTCCCCCATGGAGCTTCGGATTACCCCCCGGGTGGGGACGGGACGAGTCCCTAACACCCAGAGGTACTCACAGTTTTTCGTCGGTCCAGAGGTGGCAGGGCGAGCGGGGGCACACTGGAGGCATGCTCCAGGTAGCCCGTCTTCCCGGTCCTGTCAGGCGTTTTTCCTCTCTTCTCCCACCCCTACAGCTTAAGACCCAGACATCAAGGCGTTGAGCACTGACGTCATGCTGTGTAACGGCCACCCATCCCCTATTGTTAGGGGCTTGTAATACTTCGAGCCTCCGCTTGGAGTCATACAAGAACGCGGGCTATGGCCTCAACCCTCCCCGGAGTAGGTGAGCTGTCATAGGACGCTCAAGCTTATCTCCCCCTGGCCGACCCACCAGCAACCTGAGTCCACTTTCGAACCCGGGTCACTGGCATGGAGGGAGGTGTGGCATCCAGCGCCTTAACCCTTAGTGTCACCAGGCCGGCCCTATAGCTCCTTGTTTGTTACATCGAGGGACGCTGAAAGACATTAAACATCTGCCACCATGTCTCCTGCCTGTACTACAAACAGTTTGCTTTGACCACCCAACAGTCCACCTTATCATAGCAGTTTTCTTTTCTTTATAGCTTTATTACATGTAGTACTGCCTGTAATAAATAACACTACAGTAGATGCCATTTAGTTCTACCACCCACCTTTCCCGACTACGACTCAATACAGTACTTGCTGTATATTGCTGATACTTTGTTTGCTGTAGAGTAGTTAGTTTAGGTAGGTTATTACTTTTATTTATTTTCTTTGGTTTCTTCTAACTCACAGTGTTTGTGGAGCAATGTGAAGACCGTGATCACTGTTTAGTTGTCCCACCTGCCCCGCTTGCTCTCCTGACTGTGACTCAGACTGTGGCTCAGATACAGTACTGTACAGTATATTGCTTGTACATTAGTTGCTGTACAGTAGTTAGTTTCAGTAGTTTATTCTTTTTATTTATTTTCTTTAGTTTCTAACAGTGTTTTTCCGAGAGACATGAAGAGCACGATTGACGGACATAACAACCTGGAAGTCGGGTGGTGATAGTTTCAGCACAGTGCAGTACAGTAGTGTACTTTCATTTCTTTTGCCGTAATTATTACTAAGTTTGAGTAACTAACACAGGACGACCTGTTCTATACTGAATTTAATTACATTTTTCAAGCAGTTATCACTGACCGATAATTATTAAAGGCACAAGGCAGGCGAGCAGTAATGCAGTGTAAATCCCAGGAACAACAGATTGTAGTCAGGAGCCACCCACACCATTTGTTATAGCCAGGATTTCATTATACCAGAGTTCGGTATAGCAAGGGAGCACTGTATATTTCAATTATCTCCCCCTGCACCAACCTGGTCTCTAGTGAATACATATTTAGGACCTCCAAGGCATTCTTCATAGGATCTTCTCTACTGGCACTGGATGATCTTGATTTTTATTTCTTTATTTTATTTATTCATTTGTTTGGGTGGGTGCACTGATCCCAGGGACTGTTTTCGGGCACGACCCAGGCCATAAAGATGGCACAGTACAATGTAACAGAAAAATACAACTCAATGGGTATTTAGACTGAACAGTACAAGTGAGCAGTACAACACAGTAAAAACAGTTACGTAGGGTACAGATACAAGGGTCTGGTAATATACACAGTGCGTCAAAAGTGCTTCACTGTCCTTCAGTGTACCGACTCTAGTCTGTCAATGTTTTCCTTGAGTGAGGGTTGCAGAACTGGGCACTGTACTCTAGATAAGGCCTCACCAGGGATCTGTTTAGTGGCAGGATCACCTCACCTCTCCTATGATCAAAACCCCTCTAAACCCAGAATCCTAAATGCCTTGCTGTATGCTTTGTTGCATTGCGCAGAACCAGTGTTGGATGTTGGCAAAGTCCAATTGAAGCCATGCAGCCAGGTCAGGGGCAGTGGCACCTGGGGTACAGAGCACAGTACCACCTGCGTACATGTGGATAGCTGCAGAGGTAGAAGCATTTGGGAGGTTGTTTTGAAAAATAAAGAATGGGATGGGGCCAAGGACAGAGTCTCGGGCATGCCTGAGTAGATATTGGGGGCAGAGTTTGTCTCAATGCAGACTGCTTGAGGATGACCTTAGGAGAGGAGATTTTTAGAAGTTGTTGGCAGTTACCATCCATACTGAAGGGCCACACAAATTCTAACATTTATAATTATAATGGTCTTAAAATAACTGAATGAATTTAAAGAACATCAGGAGTACAGTATAATTCTGCTAAAAAAATGCTATGATGACATTTTTTTGCAGAGTAACTAGTAGTGCTGCTTTAAACTCCCCCCCCCCCAACAAACACAACATGTGTGGGATATGGGATTGGAAAAAACATGACACAGCAATTAATTTTCTAGATTTTGAGCACACTCACACAGCCAAGCAAGACCTTCTTAATGTATGTAGTGTGTTGGGTGGTTGCGGGGGGAGAAAAGGAGAAGAAGGGGAGAGGAAGCATGCAGAAGGGGAGACAGAGAGAGAGAGAGAGAGAGAGACAGAGACTGCCTCCAAGCTAGACACACTTTCATAGATTTTGTCCACAAAGGCAGACAGAGGACCTTCATTTTATTCAAAAAAATACTTTATGAGATTATACACATCCTCATGAGAGGCGTTAAGTAAATTTATAAAATGAGTTGAAGGAAGTAAAGAATCTGATTCACTAAAAGGCAGCACCTGACCATGCATTAATTCTCCATTAATGCACAGTTGGGTGACCAAACTTAATTGTGATTCTTGATAGTAACCCTATTACAATGAGAAAGTGAAATTAATATGTATTGGAAGGAAATTCAAACAATTGTCAGCCATTTTGCTGACTGATTTAGAGACAAACCCTATAGTGAAATCTATTAAAATGAGTGACGGCTGGCCCAGTGGCACAGAGGGTTGAGGTGCTGGACGCCACACCTCGAACCACGCCAGCGACCCGGGTTCGAGGCGGACTCCAGGTCATCCCGGGGCTGACTGGGGAAGGAAGGATTGAGCGTCCGGAGGACTGCTCTCCTCTCCTGGGAAGGGAGGTGGGTGGAAGCCCCACTCTAGTAGTGGCCCCCGGTGGAGACCAGGAGTACTACATGCAGTGGCACAGGAGGGACAACCAGAAAGCTGGAAAACAGCTTCAGCGCCACCGGATGACGGCCTCCGAGCTTCATGTCCCTCGGAACCTCCGGAGCGTCCTTCACCACAGCAGCACTTCCGGATCATAGAAAACATAGTGTGTCAGGGTCCCCTGCCACCCGGTGCCTTCCCCCTTGGAGGAGGGGGACCTGCCCGGCGATGGGATACGTCGGGACAAATCGGGGGTCAGCTGCGATGTGTGTGTGGGAGGAGCTCCAGAAGAGGACAGTCGAGGCATGGAAGCACTAGGTATCCCGAGGGAGAGGTGGACGCCGGAGTGTGATGGGAGGTAAAAAGAGTATACAAAAAAAAAATGAGTGACATTTTTCCCATTAGTGTCCGCCTCTTTGGACTACTTACAGTGAATGAGTGGTTGGAAATGAAGTCTGAAAGTAGGGAGCCTGAGAAAATGAAGTTTAAAGTAGGTGCCAAAAGTAACAGCCACAATGAGACTGCTGTCCCTGAGCCGACACACCCTGACACTGTAAGCAGTCATGCTCATGCGCCGGAATGGGAGCTAAACTGTCTAGAAAGTAAAAACAAATGAGCCCAACACCCATAAAACCATAATGTGGGCAATAAATGTGTTACAGGACTGGCTTACCTCAGATACTAAAAAGATCGATCTGAAGGATGTCCAGCCAATGACTTCACGAGTGCTCTACGGCAGTTCTATAGCTCCATGCAGAGGACTGAGGGAAAACGGTACACAGTGAGCTCTTTCATTGATTTGAGAGCTGGAATGAACCGACACCTGAACAGCACTGAAATACAGTGGAAATAAATATAATGACTGATCTGTAGTTTGCCTCAGTAAACAACGTGTTTGTAGCTATATTGAGAGTTTCCCAGAGCAGGAAATTACATGGCCAGCAACTACAAGTGAAGATTTGCAAGCTATCTGCTCATGATCACACCTAACTCCTGACACTGCCCAGGGTCTTGTATGGTGCCTATGGTTTGAAATACAGCTCGACTTAGCCTGGTGCGACTGAGAGGGAGTAAGGGACTTTAAGCAGAGCTCCTTTACCATAAACAGGGATGAGACTGGGAAAGAATACCTCAGTGTGTCTTTCAATAAAAAGACAAAGAACCATGGAAAGCGCACTAAAAAAAAAAAACAAAGATACGCTGTAAGGCTTTCCATTTGCCCAGTCTGACAACCCACAATGCACTACACAAATGTTCAGAAAATATTTCCAAATGTCCAAAAGATGCTCTAACACTCTACCAACACCCCCCAAAAATTACACCAATCTGTGCTGGACCAACAAGAAGTGTGGTATGGGAAACAACCCATGGGGGTAAATGACTTGGGGGACGTGATGTCTAAAATAGCAAAAGATGCTGGTCTCACAACCAGATATACAAATCACTCAATTCGGGTTACCACAGTGCAACTCCTGTCTGAAGCAGAATTTGCTTTGAGAGAAATTATGGCCGTAACTGACCATAGGTATGAGAGCATCCACAAGTGACCGTGAGAAGTGGAGCAACATCTTAAGCAGCACAACAGCCCTACAAGCATGTACTGCCATTGTTAACGAGCCAGCAGCTACTGATTCTGTGACCCAGCCATCAGTTCAGCCACCTCTGCAAGATGCAACACCTGCAAATCCACTTACCATCAGATCTGCAGGTCTGTTTAGCCTGGAACATTTTCACAACAAAATGGACCTGTTAGTTTCAACTATTACAGCAAAAATTAAATAGAAGCTAAAAGTAAAAACAGGTATTATGTAGGAACTACTTTTCAATGCAAAAGAATGCATGAATACATTTAGCACTTTTGAGACCTTAAAACATGTTTCTGAGTAATTATTTTTAGCTTAAATATAAAAAAATTATATAAGTGAAATAATCCACTCCAGGACATGGGTTCATGGAGAAATAATACACTTCCTGGGTGGTTGAAGGCACACGACCCGCAGCCTCAGTGCTTTACAATGCACCTGGGGCATGAATTAGTTCTCCATAAGCCCACGTCCTGTCATGGGCTATTCCTTATGTATAGATGCTGCCAGTACAATGGAAAAGAATAAAAAGTTACACGTAACATGTTTTGAACTGAATCTATCCAAAATGTAGTATCTGGAACGTTTACATAATCCTTTCAGTTTCTGTTGTACTGCCTTCATTTTGTTCTTACACCTGGAAAATTAGTTTACTTTAAAATCTGAGTTGTTGTGGCACTTAATGTATCCTCTTGGTTCGACAAGCATGTGGTTTGGAGCTAGACACCTACTCACTGGAAATCTGTGGACACTTATGGTACAAAATCCACAGCTCAACATGTACAGGTGTAGGTGGGTAGTGCACCGATACAGTCATCATTTCAGAACCGCAGTACATATGCTGTTATCAGTTGGCTTGCATCTTCCTCATCGGTGTGCAAGGCCTGCACAAAAAAGACCCGACACCACAGGCATAATGAGGCCCGACACTATAGCCTCTGGAAGAGCAGGTATAACCCATACTGCCTACCTTGGAGGGTATTATTTTGCTTAGAAAATATTTTTTTGTCAAAATGCAAAAAAAAAAAGTAAAAACTAAATAAACAATAAAAACAACATTTCTATAAAGAAGTCCCTCCACTGCTGTAACCGGCAGTAAAGGGTGCTGTTGTGTGTTTTAATTTGTTCATGCAGCACGTTCCCCCTAGAACCAGCAGTCCGGTTTGAATAGCACTGTTTAGTCCAGTTTGAATACCAGTAACTTAACAGCAGCACTCAGATAGGAACAGTTTAGCTGGCATGTATGCTCGGTCAGGAGTGAGAGCAGTTGGTCGGGAGTTTGACTTCTGAAAAGAGAAAACAAAGTGCTGTTCTGGTAAGATGAACAGTATTGTAACTCAGAGGGTGTCTATTTTTATTGGGTTATTGGCAATCACATAATCGATGGCAGGAGGCAAGTTCTCAGTCACTTGCTAAGAGAGAAAAAAATGGTGGTTATGAGGATTTTGAAAGTTCTAAGAGGCACACTGATTTTGAAAGTAAAAAGGCAGGCTGGCACAGGGACTAGTTATGTACTGGTCTCTGTTGCCTGATACTTGCCCAGGTAGAGGGTCCTCGACCAATGAGAGACTAGGGTTTCTCTAACCCATTTTCTAGAAAAACTGTGATACACACCTCTTTCATTAAGTCTCATAAAAGATCTGCTCACACTTCGTACCCTACATCTGTTATTGGTGTAGAGTTGCTGATTTGCTGCCAGCAGATAAGAGAAGTCACATCTGGGAATGTTGTGAGCCAGTTCATTTCAGGTCCAGTGAAACTCTTCAGTGGCAGGGAATTGAATTGATGCAGGGGTTTTCAGACCCTGTGTGGACTCTTCCCACCACTTAAAGTAATGCATCGCCCTTGCAGAGTTGAAGCCAGCAGAGGGGCTTAAATAAAACAATGGGGGGGGGGCAAGGCTGCCTGCAACACCCACAGGTCCTGCAAGGCTCCACTGCTCCTGTAGGTAGATGCACTGGAAATCATTACAGCACTGTACTTCATACGTAGACAAGCTGTAAAGGTGTCAAAACCCAGCATGGCTGTAAATGCCCCTAAAGTGTAAATAATTGTTTAACTGCAATCTAAGCAGATATATGCAAGTCACTTAATTATAAAGAATATTAACATGATGATACCTTACTGGAAGTAAAAAGCAAGCAATCAGTTGTATTGCTGGTCAAGGCACCTGCCAGAGGTCCCCTCATCTGTCATCATACATTTCTTTAAACTGTTGCATATTATTATATACTTTCTAGTCTGCTGTAGGTGTTTCTAGGATGGAAGCACGCGATTCAGAGTAAGTTAAGTCTTCTGAGTCTAAACAGTATTAATACCATTTAAATCTGTATGTGAAAAAAGAGAGAGAGAGAGAGAGAGAGACAGGGGTGATTCCACTGGAGGAACAAGCACAAATTAGAATCCTTGGTTTCTGGGAGTAAGATCTTATCCATGGATAATTAATGACTGCCAAAAATGTGTCTGCAAGAGGCCATTCTTTCCTACATGGAGATGATTCATTGATTTGGATGAGACTGAAAAAGAGATTTATTGTACAGTTTTGGTCTGGGTTACTGCTGTGTCCCTCAAGAGACTTTTGATGGGAAACTTATCATGACTATTTGTAAACAATGTACTTTTGATATAAAAAAGCAACATGAACGTGACTGTATCTCAGAACTCTAAAATGGCTTTATATTATCTATGATTAAAGTCCACTGGGGCCAGGAACCATTTCTGCGTTTACTTAAAACCCCCCGAAGGGAAGCGCTTTCCAAATTACCACCAGAATTAATGTATACAGTTTTTAATCAGGAAAGATTTATTGATAAAGATGGACATGAACAAATGGTCACATGTTATTTTAAGTGTCAGTGTCAATGTAACTGGGGGGTGCGTAATCATTTATCACATGCAATGGGGTAATTACACTGTAATTATGTTTGCTGCATGCAAATACTGTATATTGCAGCTGCAATGCAATTACAGTGTAGTTACACTGTAACTACAGTATAATTTGCCCATGCATCTTGAGAAAGCAAGAGACCTTGATATTACTTGTTGATTTGTCCACTCTATGCAGCAATAGGACCTTACATTTTGATCCTATTTTGGCCAAAAGCTTTCCTGACCCATCTAGTTTGGTGTAATTTGTATTGCTGGTGTAAATGAAAAGGGCTTCCATGGCCCTTGTTGCATTTACTGCTGTGCAAATTAGAACAAAATGAGGCCCAGATAGCTTTTTAGGTGACTTTTGTGGAACTTATAAATATCTGTCTTATACTGCAATGCTGGAAAATAAATTACAGAATTATCACACCACTGACATTCCTGCATTCCATTTATGGCATGTTTTAGAGATCAGTTTGGATGTTTAATCTGCAACATCTCTCATTGTTAATCATTTATATGTGTACTGGTGCTGTATCTGATTTGTGCATGATTGTTTTTAGAATGGTAAATGGGCAAAGCAGATGCTGTTTTTCAATACACAATAAACTCGATATTGCAACTAAAGCATTTGTGCTGGCATCAATGCCAATGCCCAGTTTTATGGTTAACTCCTACACTTGAGCTCCTCACATTTGCTGTCGTGGCATGAAATGGTTTTCGTGCCCACTAAGACACCAAATGCATTTAACTCTGGCAGTGTTTCAGGACTATTTTCAAAACATTAGAGAATTCACTCAGCACAACAGACTACTCTAGCTCGCCTTTGAAAGTCCCATGTGACACCCTCCCCCCTCAGAAACAAAGTTCCAGCCCATTCTAAACAGTGGAAAATCTTATTACAACCGTTGTTGTCTGCACTTGAGAGAAAAAGCACAGTGTCCATTTTCTGCTGTTTTGACTTCCTGCATTGCTACCACCAAGCGGTTGTTCTGGGAGAGTAACCTGTTCATGCATTTCCTAAAATCGCTACAAGCACTGCAGAAAATGTTACCCTTCCGACAGGCCTTTTTGCCTAAAAGTGGGGCTGGCCAATATAAATACTATTCAGGTAAAATACTAACCAACAGTAGGGATGTGCGAGTAATGAATATTAATTCTCAAATACAACAAATATTAGGCTTCCTGAATATATGTCTGAATACTGAGTAGTTCTTACTACTTGTATTCAGAAATTAATATTATAAGACTTTAAAGAGGCTTCCCCCTCCCCAGGTGGCAAGGGCTAGTCTAGGCTAGCCTGACGAAGCCTTACGTGGCAAAGTGCATCTGACTTTCATGGTGTGTTCCACAGCTGTGTCTCCAGTTTCGGATTTGGCTGTTGTAGCCGGAATAAAACATTTATCTTGATTTAAAACAAACTTTGTGTTGGAACTTCACTGGAGCATCAAAAGCTCCTGGCTCTGGAGTGCAGCTGATATTTTTGAGTTTGTAACAGTTTATCCATGGGCCACTGCCCATTTCCTGCACCCTACCCTGGTCCTGAGCGCAGCACATTCCTTGTCATGCTAGTCTTCTTGTCACCTCCCCCCTTCGAATTCCCAGCTTTTCTTACCCATCTCCCCTTCCCCTGTACCTTGCCAGGAGCCAACAGTGTCTGCTTTACAAGGACATCCCTCTCTCTAGCCCAACAACTACCCCATTACTTACTTTAGCATTAGGTTTCTGTGTGTCTCCAAGCCTGATAGTGATTTATTTCAGGGGGGAGGGGCTAGTGTGCATGGCTAATCTCAGTCAGCACCCCGCTCCTGAAGCACACCCCAGCAGCCTGCTTCACACTCATACCTCTCAGCCTTTAATGATAAGTGGGAGCAGGCTCAAACTATCATAAGGAAGGGGGCAGGCAGTAGTGTAATTGGCAATGCTAGGCAACCCGACCAACTAGGCTGTCTAGTATTACTGCTGATGCAACTGCCCCATCCCCTTCCTCATGATCACCTGAACCAGCTCACATTTATCACTGAAGCCTGAGCTGTATGAGTGGGAAGTGGGCTGCATGTTGGGAGGCGGCTGCTGACTGAAACTAGCCAGGTAAAGTAGCCCACCCCCTGAAACAAATAACTGTAAGGTTCAAGAGGGGGCTGGGCACAGAAGAAACCTAATATAAAAGTAAGTAAATGGGGTAGTTAGGCTAGAGAGGAGGCTGTCCTTGGATACAGGATGCTGTCAGCTCTAGGAGCCAGTGGACAGGGCCATCAGTTTATTCTTATCTTTAATACACAGGTGAAGGGCAAAGAGGGTCAGAAAAGTTGGGATTCGGGAGGGAGGTTTGCCAGGGGACTAGCCCTGGCCACCTGGGAGACGGAAAACATTCTCCCCCCCCACACACCATATGCCTGAATACAGAAAACAAATACAGAGTATCTGAGCTTCTGAATAGCACATTCAGGCACACTATTCAGAATGAGGTATTTGCACACCCCTAATAAATACTGCACTATTTATAAATACAAATATCACTCTTAAATATCTGTATTTGTGTTAGACCATACAAAGTCATATTAGACCTGAACTAAAGCGGTGACACACACGTGACTACCACTCTCTACAGATCAGTGGTGAGGCCCCTACATGAGTACAGTGCTCAGTTCTGGAGTCCTCACCTAAGGAAAGATAATGACAGGCTGGAGACAATGCAAGTAGGGTGGCCAAAATGATTCAGGGCCAGCAGGGCAGATCTCACGAGGACTGGCTCAAGGCATGGCACATCTACTTGTAGGAGCCTGAAGCCCGATGAGAGAAGAAAGATATGATAAAGACCTTCAAGTTTCTGAAAGGAATGAGCAAGGTAAACTGCGAGGAACTATTTACCATAAGTAGCAGATCAAGAACGTGGGCATGAGTGGAAACTGATGGAGGAAGATTCAAGAGGGAAGGCAGAAACTTTTATTTTACAGAAGGGGTGGTGGAGCTGTGGAAAAATCTACCAGCTGATGTGGTGGGTGTCACAGACCCACTCAGCAGGTCAGGCCCTCTACTCCCAAAGTGCCAACCTCTGAGCACAGTCTTGTGAACAGTGTAACAAACAAGGTAACCCTCTTGTCTGTTTTTGTGAGTTCGGATCAACCTTTGGTCTTCAGTTCTGGAGGGATTCAAACTGTTAACCTCTTGTTAGCATACCCAATGCACAGGCTCAGATATATCTGTCTTCGAGGGGCCAGATATTTTTGCCTATGGGCACCTAACCAGGTATTCAGAGATGAACCCTTTAAAACTTTAATAAAGACCTCAGATTTTAACGCTTCTCTTTCCAGTTTGATACCACCATTGAAGCTGACGTCTATTGTCTGCTATAACCATGGACTTTTCTTAAAAAATCAAAAGAAGTCAAAGACAGACCAAGTAAGTTCTAAAAAGAATTTTACTAAAATAGTTAAAAATATGTGAAACACAAAATACAGAACTCATATCAAAAGACGTACAAATCTTTTAAAAAGAAACAAGGTTTAAACAGTGCAAATTCCTACTTCAGTACTTAGTCTCTAAATACTTGCTTTAGTGCTCCCCAAGATGTTTCGTGGTCAGAGTCCAGGTAAAAATGTGTCTGTAGTGAAAACAGAATAATCTTTACAAGCTATATTTGCCAACTCCTTTTGGATGAGGTCATCCAGCTCCTCCTCTGTCAAAATATCTAAAAAACATATATTTCTATACAACCACAGGATGTAATTTCAAAGTATTAATTCTGCAACCTTAGCAAAACTCAAGTTTCAAATTACACTTTCTTTGATCTCATGCTGTACCCTCCTCACACAGGCTTCACATGAGCATTTATGAGCTCTCACCTCTGTGTAATAACCTGTGTTTTCTCTTCAACGTCACAAACCTTTTTATGATTTTCCTCTTAACAAAGTTAACTTTTACAACTCTGTAATTAACTCAGAGAAACAGGATGCTTGATTAAAGTCTTCCAGGTAACACATTGTCTCTAAAAACTGAGTGTGTGATTCATGCTGTCAGCAGCTCTCTTGGCCTGCATCTGTCAGCTGAAATCTGGGTGGGGGAGATGAGTGAGGGTCATTCCTAGAGCATTTGATTTTTCAGCAGAGACGGTCATTAATACATTTTATATAAAAAAATATTATACAGCACTCAGAACGGGCTGTCTACGTCACAGTGGGCACCAAAACTATCAATGGTTTCAAAAACAGCTGTGAGAGAGTGAAAAGCTTAGTAGTGGCTCACAGTGAATGTGGTAGGGCGGGTAGCACGGGGTGGATAATGTGGGTTAGAACCTTGTATGGACAATAGGTAGAGAGTTTGTTAGGATTCATGGGCAGACTGGATGGACCAGTGGTCTTTTTTTGCCTTCATTGTCTATGTTTCTACTGCTAACTGCATGAAAGCATGGTAGAATGTTGTTATGGATAGAAATCCATAACTAGAATGGAGTTATAGTGTATAGTGGAACGTCGTTGTTCACTGAAATCTAGCGCTCTCAAACTGTTGCTCTGCTGCACTAGTGATGTCCGTAGTGCAGCAGAACCAAAAAGTGACATCCGCAGGACAGCAGAATGACTTTCGTTCTGCTGCAGTGCGGACGTCACACATGGTGTCCTCGAGCAACAATCTGAAAGTTAGTCTTATTTTAAAAAAAAAGATGAAGTATTTTTCTTTTTTTTTTGAGGCAACGCCGTTCCACTATACACTATACAGAACAGTGCATGCGTACCATTTAACGGCAGGGCTGTTCTTTCACCTCGCTGGTACCAACTCGGTGAAAGAATAGCCCTGCTGTTAACTCGGTACTCATGCACTATCCTATATGTTATGCTGCAGTACCTATGTCATCACAGCTGTTATGCTGCACTAGCTATGTCACTACTGCAGCATAACAACTTGGAATGCTGCCACATAGTTGCTTTCCTCAATCCAGTTAAGCTGGAAGTTGTGTTTTTTTTTTTTTAAACTTGAACTTGCAGAAACATCGGCAGCACACTGTGTCAGCTAAAAAAAAAGAAAATGATAAAATTTCTATTCTCTGTTGTCTTCTCCAGCTGGTTTTGTGTGCTTTTCTATGCTGTGACTGCCCATACACTATAAAAGACTGTGTATGAGCAGTCATACACAAACAAGGAAATTCTTGTATCTTAAGGTTCCCTTGGTAACAGAGTACCTCTTGAGCTGCACTCTTGAGGTCATCTGTTACCAAGGAAACCTCTCGATACAATATCCTTGTTATGTATGACTGTTCATACACAATCCTCTATGTTATTGATAGGTCTTATGCCACCATGAATAACAGCTACAAGTCTGAAATGTAACAACATATTTTCAGTTAACATGAACCTGCAGACAGATACAAATACAAGAGACACAAATACAAATACCAAACGTCCACTCATGCACAGCCTACCTAAAAGTCCTGGGTGACTGAACTTCACCACACTGGGATGACCAATCCTGCGTCCAAAATTAGTTTCTGAACGTGCTGCCAGCTGTTGTCTCAGACTGCACTGGACCTGGGCTGCTGGTTACAGTCCTGCAGTTTACTTTGGTCCCATCCCAGTGGAGGCCGACATTTGATACTGATTACAGAGGTGTGTCAAGCTTGTCCACTCTCCTGTGTAAGTGGGGTGGGGGTCCACCATACCAGAAAGGCATGTAAAGTCCCTTAAATCCCCGAAATGAACACTAACTACTCTCTTGCCTTGACTATCTGATACCCAGATAAAGAGCCAATGCAATTGTATTACAAAGAAACAAAACATAGTTAACAAATGTTTGCACAATATACTTCAAAACAGCCATTCCAAATAAAACCATGCATCCCCATTTTAAGGTAATTTTTTAAGTTCCCCTCAACTGCGCTGTCTGCTTTTTGGTCCATTTTCATACAGTTTCATCTGGAACACTTAATAAATCACACTAATTGTCAGGTAGTTTACCAAGATGCACTGAGCCACACAAAGCTGATCGAAGCAGCCAGACCCACTCACTCAATTTGTTTAAACACAAGCAGGCATGTTGGAAGTACTTTTTTCAACTACTCAGCAAGTATTCAGACTTGGCACCCTTGCACACACAATGACTTGTTGTTCAGTACTTAGAGCTAAATCCATGAAACTGTTTGAAAGCCCTCTATACCCTCCTTAGGTAGCCAAGGCTAGGCCAGTGGCCATCCTCACCACCCCAGTCATCTCCACCATCCACCCCTCTCCCACCCTCCCAGAACTTTAGTTAAGGACACTGCATGCTCCATGCACTATGACAGGAGCCAATACTATAGCTTAGTCAACCCCTTCCTCTGGGACTCCTCAATGACCCAGTGAGTGGTACGTCACATTCCCATGCTGACAACCAGGGGTTGAGAGTGGACTCAGGAAGCTTGATCAGGCAGCTGAGGAGGGACTAAGGTGGTGTTGCTGCTGCGTAACACTGCTTCCAGCCAAGGTGGGAGGACACTGGGCACTACAATAACCCCTGTAGTGGACCAAGGAGCTGGTCCCCTCTACAGAACGTAACTGTGTGTTTGCAAAGCCTGCATGGGCATGGCCTGGTTCCTACCAGGTGGGAGTGGGAGTGGATTGTGGGACTGAGAGAGTAAAACAGAAAATCACTTTCACCCGAGCTGCCAGTATGACTGCCGCCAATACATTCGGGCCCTGGTCCACGCTGATTCCTGCTGGCTTTGATGGTGGGGGAAGTGACTGATGAGACTGGGAGATCACCAGTCCTATGACCTGAAGAAAGCAGCAGGTCTGGTCTCAAAAGCAGAACAGCTATACCAAAATAAAGGAAAAAAAAAACTCTGTAGCCCAACCCCCAATCCCCTAGATTTTAATATACTGAAATCCATCCTCTCGCCCCCCCACCTACTGATCCACAATTTGGTGGGAAGCGGTAGTCTTAGCCAGGCTACCCAGTCACCTCCCTGCCAGGTGCAGCTTTTTTTTTGTTTTGTTTTCTTAAGTCCTGGAAAGATGAGGGAGGGATGGAGTTCAGGAGGTGGCATGGGTGAATAAAGGGTTGCCACCTGACTATCCTGGTCACATGGGAAGGGAATAGATTTTGTATTTGTTGTTTTAGACCTTTTTCTTATTTTCCTGAGTACCACAAATAGTGAAGTGTACTTGTTACTTATTCTCAAGCATGCAGGACCCTACTTATTTATTTTATTTATTTATTGAAATTTCAGAATTACAAACCTTTGAGTCAGAGACTCCTTTACAAAGGCTCCACGCTGGAGTAGTGCAAACAATAAAATGAATATATAGAGAGAAAACAAATAGTAAGAAAACATTAAGTATTGAATGCATGTTATCAATTACAAGCATTCATAGTAATAAGGCAAAAAAACAGCCCATGCAAGGCCCGGCACAGAATTAAATAGCAATAGATATACAGGCATAACAGGCAGAAAGAGGAGAGAAGGGAGGGGAGGAAAAAAGCAGAAAGAGGTGGGGGAGGGAGGGCTGGAGCAGTCAGAGAAGACATTGTTTATCAAGTGGGTATGGATGGGTTGGGGAGAGAAGGAGGGCTATAAGCAGTCACAAAGACAGGAGGAAAGGAGATGCTCCCTAAGAATTACTTTGAATGGACCTAGTTTGACTTCAGAGGAGACTACCCAAGGCCGGCATTCAACCAGAGGAGTACTGTACTAAAAAGCTCTGCCCCAGGGTTGTCCTACATTGAAGGACTAGGAGAGATGCTTTAGAGGAGCTTCTAGTAGCCCAATTTATAGAGGCAGGAGTAAGAAGGTGTTGAAGCTGAGGCGGGCAGAGCCCAGAGACAATCTTTTTGGCTAGTAGGCTAGTTTGACATTTAAGTCAGCCCTCAAAGTTAAGCCAGTTTGTTGGCAGTAGAGGTCACAGGTGTGACTGAACCTGTCACAACCAGCCACGAGTCGACAAGCTTTGTTCATGGCAACCTTTATCCTGTGGATTGCTGTATCAGCAGCCGACCCATAGATTACAATCCCATAATTGACTATAGACAAGACTGACCAGGTTACAGCCAGGCAGAGGACACCTGGGGATGTGCACAGTCTATGCCTGTATAGGAGGCCAATTCTGATATTTATAGCGGTACTAAGTTTATATGCTCGTGGAAGGAGAGGGAGGAGTCAAGAGTGATGCTGAGGTATTTAAAACCGTGAACTTGTTCCGGGGGGGAGAGTTGATTGTTAAGAATGTTTAGGAGTATGCTCTTGTGTTTGTTTGTCAACCAGGTAAGCACACTAGACAAATGCAGAATGCCTATTTTCAGGTGCGACCAGGGAGGTTACAAGGAAAATATGGAGGCAATTACAGACATGATAAGGATGAACAGAGATTTCAGGTGAACAAAATACAATCATTGCCGAGATGTTACAGGAAAACAATGTACAGACATTGCAAGATGGTAACAGGAAGCCATTTGAAAACTACATACAACACAGTTCAAAATTACATACAATACATTTCCAAGAAACACTATGAGCAAGTATGTAGGTTGGGAGCCAACGCTGGGCACCAGGAACATGTCCCACAAGGGGGACCAAAAATTGAGCATGAAACTCAGTGGAAGGCCCGCTAGCACCTTAAGTGCAATTGCATGCCGATGAGAGCAGCAAGTGATCCCAAAGAGAGTTTTGGAAACAGGTGTGGGAGGGGGCAGTACTAATATGGGCAGGAAGGGAGTTTCATAGTTTAGGTGCACATATAGCAAAGCTCTGTCGCCCATTTGTGTGCGTGGTATTTGGAACCTGAAATACTGCTGAACCATGCGACCTTCAGGGCGTAAGATGAGTGGACAGGTTAAGGGAGTTGTGCCAAGAAAGGGGTGGTCATTCTGATGCATTGTCAGTGAAACACCCTAGAACAAAGTTCCATTGATTACTGTGACAAAGCCTGGAAGGAGTTCAAATCAGCAAGACAGGTGTCTGACTGGCAATCCTATTGATGGTTGCGCAATGCCTGTAAAGTACAGGTCTCTAAGGCCAAAAGGACCCACCTCCAGTCCCTACAGGAAAATACCTTGCTGACTCAAAAGCTTCTGGACTCAAACACCTCCTTAAAGGTAAGAACAGAATCCTCTTCCAGTCCATGGTTTTGAAGGGTGTCACACTGTCTAGCCCTGCTGACATAGCTACTGGCATCAATCACTTTTTCACTGACCTGGAAAAATACAAAAGGACCTGCCTCTCACCCCGACTGACTCACCACCGCCCGAACCCAAAGTTACCCTCCCCACCTTCCACCTAAAATTGGCCACAAGGCTAGAGGTCCTCAAACTACTTAAGGGTTTCAACGCAGACAGTGCTCCTGGTTTTTGATACCCTCCTTCTGAAATTCCTGAGAATAGGGGCACCTGCCATTGCCTACCCGGTAATGCTCTTAATAAATAAATTTTTCCTTACTCAAACAATCCTGGACAAATAGAAACTGCCATTGTGGTCCCCGTACATAAAAGTAGTCCCACAAACCTGGTAGAAAACTATAGGCCTATATCTATCCTTTGCCCCATGCCAAGATTCAAGAGAGAATCCTTTACAATCAACTCTACTTCCACCTTGAACTCAACAACGCCCTAACTATCCATCAGCATGGTTTCCGTAAATTACATGCCACAGAATCAGTGCTGCTACGTGTAACCTCGGACATCGTCGAGGCAATGGATCAGAGTGAGGCAACAGGGGCAATCTTCGTGGACTATGGGCCTGACCAAAGCCTTCGACTTTGTCAACCACCAACTTCTCCTTACTAAACTCCATCACTTAGGGCTCAACCCTCTATCCCTGTCCTGGCTAGCCAACTACCTAACCAACCGGTTACAATGCATAAAATGGACTGGTGCCATGTCCCCCCTTCTCTCCCATAACCGACAGTGTCCCACAGGGCTCCATATTAGGACCACTCTTATTCTCCATTTTCATCAATGAGCTCCCACTCAACAGTGGGGCTGCAGCGGTTCAAGTATATACTGATGATGCCATCCTATACAGGTCACCTATGAGATCCTGCAACGATGGAGGGGGGAGAAGAGAGTGAAAACTGATGGGCAATGACTTCGAACTTTAGCATCCTGGATGCTAGGAGCTCAGAGTAAATGGCGAAAAAGTGGGACTGGGGGTATGAGGGGAAGGTTGGCCACCCAGTAAGGGGAGAGGTGAAGAGGACTGTGGCCTGTAATGAAAGGGGTGGGGGGAAGGAAGATAGGGGGATCAGCAGAATTGCTACCTGGTAGAGTGAGAAGGGTAGTAAGCCATACATGATGAAAGGCTGGGTCGAAATATGAGAGAGAGAGGATAGTGAGGAGAGGACAAGCAAAGAGGATGAAGCCAGAGGACAAAATCACCATGAGAGAGCCTAGAGACTGGAAGAGCTAGGGGGAGAATGGTGTAGTGGCCACTAGTGGTGACAGGCGATAGGATACTTATGGAACAGTGGGGAGTTAAAGAAATCACGTGACTCACGTGGCCTAGTCATGTGACCAGGGTGACCTAGAAATTACTGGATGACCAAGAGTGGGATGGTGAGGGTGGCCAGTACAGCACTGTGCTGAGGCTGCTATATGTTGCTGTGAGAGATCTCCATACCTGCTGAGACGCCTGAGTGGACCCCCGGCATTCTGAAGAAGATTCGGGGAGTGGTATGCTGGAACAGAATGGAACAAGGGTAAAGACATAGACCAGGAGACAGGGCAAATAGGGCACAGAACCTGTTTCCATGCAAATGTCCTTAGTAATAGACAAATAAGGGTAACAATCACAAAAGAAAATGGTAAAATAAAGCTAAATCATGTCTAAATATTATGTTTTTAGAGTTACATCATTGTTCCAACAACATCAGGGGCTCTTTAAAGCCTTGTTAGACTGCAAGCAAACATTTGGCATTGCAAATACTTATTTTGTTTTATTTATTTATTTTTGTTATAAAATGGGCAAAGGATTTCAAGCAATCTGATTGGTTGTTAGTGTGCATTAGATGTGTCTAATGCACAGCTAAAACTAGAAACCCCATTTATAATACACAGGCCCATTTTATAAGTGCAATAAGCCTCTCCGGGGATGTGCATTAGACAGCTCTAATGCACGGCTAGTTGACTGGATGCACTCGGCCTGTGGCCTCATGCCTCACTACGTCCCCCTCCGTGCATTAGATCTGTCTAATGCACACCCCATCGTGTCTTATTGCTTACTTATGGAGTGGCCCAAGATTCTTTTCTTATTTGAGGGTGGCTCAAAATCTTTTCATGGCTTGGGAGGCTTACTATGACAAAGTCTGAGAACTGAAACTATAGGGCGTCTGGATGTGTTCCAGTGGGTGTTACAAGTTTTGACTGAAGCTAAAATAGATGAATGGGCATGCATACTATACAAGGCATGGTATATAGTGCCCAGTCCATCTTTGAATACTGCTGTGAATACAAGGAGAAAATCACAAGAAGCAATGCCCTAGTTTTGAAAGGTAATGGACTACAAGTTTAAAGTCCATTATATTCACAGGGTACTCTGGGTAGTAGTGTAGGTACATAATCCTTACAAATTAGTTCACGTTTGCACAGAATACTTAATCGTCCCTACTTATGAAATGGGAGGAGAGTGGACATGATGGCTCTAGAGTCCCTTTGGACCTTAACTTCTCATGTGCCTATGATGCCAAGGTGCTGCACTGTGGGATGTACCATTCTTCAGGTGAGATGTTAAACCAAAGTCCTATCATAATATCTCTCTGAGGGGCTGCCAAGGTGTATGTAAATGATCCCATGGCACTCCTTATAAAAAGTAGGAGACAATCCCCAGATCTCAGGACAGCAGTCCCTCGCTCCCAGTAACACAGGTTCAGGAACTGCCAATAGCTGTGTGTGGATGCTGCTTAGTGCATCATTGGCTGCTGTGTTTGTCTGTACGCTGTCCATTCACCAGTACTTTCCATCATATTGATCCTTAAAGTACTCTGAGAAACAATGTATGTCAACGGCATGGTGTAACTCCAAATGCAGTTCAGTTCTGTCATTTGTTGATTCATTTTTTGTTTACCAGGCTAGGAGGACTAGACAATACACTGCCCATGTTCAGCCTTGTCCTGGGGCTGGAACCAGAGTAAGCTGTTGGTGGTACTTCACGTGAAGGAGTGACAGAGTCATGACACCTGTAATCTATTACTAGAGGGGCAACAGTTTTTCATGGTTATCATATTATGTGATATATATGTTTGTTCTGTTCTGTACTTACAGTATCTCTCATTGCCTCTAGCCAGTCCCCATCTTCTCAACCCAACCCCCCTGCCCAATCACCTGCCTTCTCTGGGTACCTATCCCAGCCTCTGGTTCCTCTGTGGTTTGCCTCACCCTAACAAGGTCCCTGAGTAGGTCCAGGATCTGGTTGGAGGCAGGTGCACAGTCAGTGGTATGCAGCCCGCTGGGGCCTGCATCATCCTGCCAATCAGGATGTTTCCACCCTGCAGTCACTGTCCATGCAATGATGCATTCCGACAAGCGATGGAGTGCAATGTCCATCAGCAACCGCTAGTGGACCCTTCTTCTGTTTGGCCTCCGCTAGGTGGCAGGCATATGGGATGGAGGAAATCCCCCTCCCTGAAGGAGGAGAAGAGTCCAATGGGATGCCCATCCTGTTTTTCCGGCCAACCCCCTGCAACCCAAGACTGTTCCTAAACTGGGGCCGACAAAATAGTGTTTAGAATCCCTTCTGCTACATACCTGGCTGGCGACTAAAGTCTTTTTTCCAGTCCTATGTTTGTCCACCTTTTTGCATGGCCACCCTCATCTGACTGACCCCTCCCCTCCCCACCCTGTCACCCAGCTTTTCAGGGGCTTACCTTGCTCCTTCTCACCCTTTGCCAGAGGGTCAAGGGTCATCCTGTGGCCATGTTTTTTTCCTACATTTTCACCCCAGGGACCACCACATGTGCCATGAATGCGATATGCATACTCTGTCTCCATGGAGATGCCCCAGGCATCCTGTGTGCAGTCCCTCACCATGCATGACCCCACTGTGCTGCTTCCTGAATTCTACCAGGCAGAATATGAGAAGCAGGATACTGTAAACCCATTTCCCAATGGAGGAGACCTGTCCTGGGAATGCTCAATCCTACCCCCTCAGTCAGCCCCCAAGAGACCAATGTCTGTTTCCAAACCTGGGTTGCCAGCATGGCAGGAAGTGGGCTGCACAGCACCTCCACACCTTTGAGCCAGACAACTACAGTATTTTTTTTTATTAATATTCTGTATTATATTGTAGTTTTTGGAAAAAAAAATCATTGTTACTTTCAGGTCTGCAACATCTTCCTACCATACTCTCATCTTAATGAGAATCTTAGGATAGACTGGAGGGACGGGTTATGTCTTTTTCTGTCCTTCTCTTTTTTATGTTTCTAAGTTACATGTCTCCTCCTTCCCACATAAGATGAGACATAAGACATAGAGGGAATTTACGTGTAGTTAACACCACACAATGCTACAACATGCTGCATCGCAGAGCTTACATGTAACTGACATGCGTCACAAAATCACTACCCGGTATTTTAGAAAAGCTTTAAAGAGCAAGAATCAGCCAATGAACCGGGTTCAGGAACGAGCCAGGGCCATCGGAAGGCCAGTTGGGGGGGGGGGGATCGCGCATCCCAACAGACTACTGCCACCTGTGTGCAGGGAAAAGCTTCAGGGCAGGAGCTTGGAGTGAAAGTCAAGCCATATGGGTGCATTGGTGAGCCAACACCCAATGATGAGATATGCTCCTGGGGAGAATGCTGGACGAACAGATATCAGAAGGCTCAAGAATGGCGCCCCTGGAAGCCACCACCATGCTCAACACCGGACCCACACTACTACTGACCTGGGGGCTCCTCCGGGCCTTCACCTCTGGTGCAGGTGGTCAGACAGGCAGTGGGGCAGTACACCAAAGTGACTGAAGGTGGGCGCCCTGAGGGACAAGGGCTACATGTCAATTTGTTCCAGTCAATGTGCTCCGGACAACTTGTGCCATACTATTAGCTCCAGTGTCAATCAGCCCCTGTACAAACGCTTCCAGGCAATTCATTCCCCTTATAAATTTAATAAAATAAAACTCGGGGGCTGCACTGGAAATAAATTGTGCAGGAAGCCAGCCAGACACCAGAACTAATTGTCCAGTGTGAGCTGTTGCGGAGCAGATTGATCGGAATGACTTCACATGTCACCAGTGATAATCCAGGGGCAGCACAGCAGTGTGTCATGGGTGGGCCTCGGAGGCCCGGCCAGGTGAGTGGTTGGATCTCAGTGAGTGGGATTGGGACTGGCAGGGGTAGAAGAAGGAATTTACCAGAGCCCTGGGGCAAAAACATATGTTTAAAAAAAGAAAAGCAACAGTTACCGTGAAATGAAAGAAAAAAATCCCCAGTGCTGCCATACTTGTTTTGGACTTATATATTTCAACATTTTCTATGGTGTATGTTTGTAAGGGAAAGGGACCATAATTCATGGCTCAAAGGAGCTGGCCTCCAGATCCCTATCCCTTCCTGTTCCCAAATTTTAAAAGCTCTGCCCCCGAGTACTCCTGCTCTCATATGGCTTATGACATAATAGCTTGCACAGCATGGAGGTGTGTTCCACTAATATCAGTGGGGCAGGTTCAAAATGACTTTTCTAAATGTTTTAGAGGTCTACTGGGGTCAAATTAAAGCCACTGCTCAACTAATAAGAGCCTTGTTGAGTCAAGCAGTGGCTTTGATTGACCATAGTAGACCTCTAAAACTATATCAGAAGTCATTTAAACCCGCCTCCATTGCTATGACTTGAACGTGCCCCCACGCCTACAAACTATTATGTCGCAGCGTAAAATTGTGGGGTGGCAAGGGGCAGTGAGCTTAAAAATTCGGGACCAGAACAGGAAGAGATCTGGTGGCTGACTCTTCTGAGCCATGAATTACGATCACTTCTCCTTACAAATATACACCATGGAAAATTCAAAATATGGACTATGCTAAAACAGATAAGGCATCAGTGTGTGGGCTTGATAAAAGCAATGAAATTGGTACTCTTTTAAAAGTGGTTTAATTTCTCACTTGTGTTTGTTTATATCGATACAAGTTTATATGCAGAATCGCATTTAATGAGTTTTAAAATATACATGATTGTTCTTTGCAAACAAGGTGACCCCAGTTAGGCTATACGATGCGGTTCAACAAGAAAACGTCAACCAGCATCACAGCGCCAGGCTCCATGTCGGCCGTGATTTGCAGTCGGCATGGAGCCGCACATGATGTGTGATTTTTCTTCAGGAGATTTGAACTCCATCGCACACCCCGTTCTTTAGGATTCTAACTTCAGGTAAGAGTTAGTTGGGGAGGAGTGCAGGTCGAGGGAAGGTTGCTCAGTCCCAGCCACTTCTACAGTGACATGGCGCTGTTGTTGATATCGACGCATGTCGCCGTAGAAATGTCACTGTTCAGGTGGCATACCCCCCCCCCAGTTATCACGGAATGCTAGCAACATATAAAAACCACTGACAAACACCTGTTTATATGCAGCGGTCCTTCACTGGCAACTGCAATTAATGTTTTGCTCTACTACAGTGAAGAAAACATACAAATAAAATTAGACGCATGTCCACTTGAAAAGCTATATCAACAGAAACATAAAAATTAGAAGTAAATCTAACTTTTAAAGTTTTTCTATAACCTCTTGTCTTTATTTTACGCAGCTATCAGCTACATGTAAACTAGAGGTGCACAAACAGCCCCAGATCTCATCTAGCAAGACGGTGCTGGATAGTGGGGAAAAAAACAGATCCGCAACAAAATTTGATCCAAGGTTGGATCACACTTTGATCACAGATTCTGGATTTAATTCAACTATCTGGCACATTCTGGTCACCAAAACAGCCACTGGCATCCTGTGGCACCCACTCCTTCATCCCATACTGTGTAAATTAAAAAAAAACCACTGCTGTGTTTCTTCTGTCTGATGTCTTTCCTTGGCATCCCTGGCATCTTGTGTCTTCCATTCCTTCAAACCATCCGAACTAAGAGAATCAAGTCAACAGGCACCTCCTTTAGTACCCTCTGCCTACCCCCCCAACAGTGACAAGCACAGTCCTCAACTCATCTGCTTGACTGGCCGCCGTATAACCCGAATTGAAAACAGCTTTTCCAGAAGAACTGGAAGGGAAGGTATGCCTTTTTGCAGATGACACCAAAATCTGTATTAGGGTGAGAACACTCAGGAGGGGGTGGAGAGAATGTTTAGGGACCTTGGGAAACTGGAGGAGCGGTCAAGAGCATGGCAGTTGGGATTCAAATGCCAAAAAGTGCAAAATCATGTGTAACCCCTAGATGGCGCTATCCCAGGGGCTACTACCCCTGCCTGATTTGCCACTAACAGGTTGAGGGGCCTGGATCCAATGGCGGGTGCCTCCACCCAGAGGTCAGGGTTTGCAATAGTTAAACTAACTTGGTCACAGCCCTCTGGGACACTGCAACCCCTTTCTTCCCACTAGTGGCCCACACAATATATCAAATTACCTTCACAGTATACACTTACCCCCAGGTCTGGTTCCGGCACTGGGACCTCCTGTGAAATGAGATACAGTGCAACAATCACAGTACAGTACTTTAACATAGACAAATACCTCAGGCAGTATAACTTTGCTGAAACAAGCAGCTCTGATTTATTTAGGGGATATAACAAGGACAGGGGAAATCAGGTTAATTAGCTTATCACTCTAATAATCTACCTATGGCTCTGTGCACAGGCCTATCCCTATCAGTTACTGTCCCTGAGGTACCCAAGCCCTAGTGGCTAGTCAAACCGTGGCAGCTGGTAGGGGCCCTTTCACACAGAGAAAGGAGGAATTAAACAGTCAGCAGTACAGTAATTCCATTTGGATTTAATGTGGCAATTCAACAGGGAGCAACCCTGAATTAGTACTCACGACCTCCAAATAAGATAGGGTCCTTCAATGTCAGCAGGGCTCACTTGAGGTACACAAACCTCTGCACATCCATATAAAAGAAAGCACTATACCAGGCAGGCTGCATCTGTCCCGATCGTAACTACTGCACAATACCGGGAGAACACACAGCAGATTCAGTTCCTGACAGACCGAGTGCAATTTTCAGCCATTCCTCCAGTCTTCTACAGGGTGAGCCTGGTTTCTACTCTTCAGAGATCCTTTGATTCTTTTCACAGGGCCAGTTCAGTCCTAACAAGCTGTTACACAAGCTGCAGACCGGAACTCTGGGCCTTCACACGTTTTTGACTAAAACTGCACACTGAAAAAGCACAGAGCCTTCCTTCTTCACTGCCAAAGCTCAACTCAAACTCCAACCGACAAAAACCGGGCACTTCCTTTGAGTTCCTCCCAGTTCTTGACTGGATTGGCTGTCACTCACAATAGACTGCTGCTGTTGGTCCAAAAGGCACTGAAGTCTAAACTACATCTCCCAGAGTCACTGCCCATACAATCCTCTTGTGGCTGGCTCAGATTATGAGTCCAAGTTCTGATTCGTCCAAGGCACCATTTTAGAGCTAGCTTACCACACTGATTGGTCCAGTTCAGCAGTTCAAAACTAGAATGGGAACTAGCAGACACTGTTCTGACTGCAAAAGAAAGCAGGTTAGACAAACTGTAATTTCATTATTACTGTAAATGATTTCTGGCAAACAGTTACATCTTTCAGATAGGTTCCTTTGCACTCCTAGTGACTGCAAAATGAGTGAATTGGCAGCAGCTGAGTGGTACTAATCAAAGAAACACACAGTCCCCCATACAAACTAATTATGTCTGCAAGCAGACAGCTCTTAAAGAGACAGTACCAGAGGCTCTAAAAACACTCACTGATAAATGGCTTAAATGCCAAACACCATTCAGGCTTGGAGCATTCAAGCAAGCTCCTGGAAGTCTTTTGGGAACCCCCATTTGCAGGGGGGTTACACATGCACCTAGGGAATAGGAACCAAGGAAATGAGAATTTATTGACAGTGGAGCCACGGCGGGTATTTGACAAAATGTTTGTCGAATGCCCCAACAGTGAAACCGACAGGTCGACCGCATTTTGCAGTCGGCTGCCAGTTTCCCATGCCAATGGCAGTGTTTAAAGGCCCCGAACCTTTTTTTTTTTCCAGATCATATTGAGAAACACTACTTTAAATCCTAGTGTAGTACATCAGTGTCACCTCAATGTAATCACCCTTGTAGACATAGCTCTGTAACATCACGGCAGATTTGGGAGACAGGCGGTGGTAACTGGGATGTGTAATACTGTGGTTAGAGTGCAGAGCTGCAAACCTAAAGACCCAGGTTGAAACCCAACACTGTCCCCTACTCATGGAGTTATCCTGGGCAAGTCAAGCAGGTCACTTAACCTCCCTGTACTCAGTCTTTTCTGTCCCTCTTTCTCCATATTCCCCGCCCCCAAACTTTTCTTTGCCTATGGAAATCTCAGTCTTAGCCATCCTAGGCAAGCCTGATCTGCTGCCAACTTTTCATGGTCTTTGGGACACCATGTGCATGAAATACTATATAAAGCTGAGTTCCTTTCCTCCCTGTTCACCCCTGCAATTATTGTGCTACAGAATATGATATTCTGTGCCTTTTTTTCTTTCTTCTCTGGAAGATCTAGGATTTGTACAGGAAGTCAGCTTTGGCTCCAAGACCAAAACAAAGTGAGGTCCCCAGCCTTCAGTTGTGTCAAGGGGCCACAACTTTATAGAAGCTGCACTGCAGGACCTAGTTGTGCCTGGCTGGTTACATCAAAAGAACACTGGCTAATGACCGGAAAGGCAAAAATCTTCTGTCAGCCTAAAAGCTCAGAGCTAAATCTAGCAGCTGCAGAGAACACTGGGTGTGGACCATGTGGTCTTTTTATTGTTTTTGTTTTTCCTTGAGAAAATGGTAGGGTGCTTGGGCAGTGAGTCTTTTTTTAGCATAAGTGTACTGACACTGGGAATCCAAACAAAACAATTTGCAACTGAAAGTCAGGTTTCTCACAGAAGTTCATTTAAAACATGAGCTCAGGAAACATGGTGATTTAACATGATTATTCTTGTGGATATGGGGCAGTGAAACAAGGCAGCTAAGAGAGGTGCATACCATACATCGTGTGCAGTACTAGGTCTCTCCATGAAGGTCCTGTTGCATAAATCAGTTGTATTTCAAAGTATCTTCCAGAGTCAAATGACTCTCCCCTCTCTCAGGAGTGTTTGTTCATAATAGTGTGTCTCAACTAAAGTCAAAACCAAACAGGATTGTCTTCTTATGCCTTCCCTGCCCCTCCCCCAAACACTCCACTCCTTTAGGGCAGCACACTGTTCCCTTTTACCCGCTAGACACCCTCTGCTGCTGAGTGTCACTGCCAGCGTCCTCAGAGGATCGGACTTATCCATGCCAAGAGACCCTCCTCTGCTAAAGGCAAGTCATGGAAGAGAGGAAGCCTCATCTATCAACAGAGGAATGCCAGCTGCAGGAGGGACATCAGGGTAACCCCCCTACAAATGGGATTCCCGAAAAGTCTTCCTTGAGCTTGTCTAAATGCTCACTGCCAGGCTGGTGTCCTGCGTTTTTGCAGTTTAAATGTGATTGCCAGAGGGTGTCTGTATAGCCTCTGTGTACTGTCTCTTTGAGAGCTGCCTGGATTGCAGTCATAAGTAATCTAAAAGGGAGCTCTGTTAGAAGGTGTGCTGGTTTTCTGATCATTTGTTAGAGTAGTAATAATATTGCAGTTTGTTCTAACCTGCCGTCTTTGCAGCATGGACAGTTCTGTTTGTTTCCATTATCTTGGTCCTGGACTGCAGAATGGGCCAATCAGTACATTTGGGACTCTAAAATGGAGCCTGCCTACAGGGGCTTGGTGGGGCCAAAACTTGTAGGAATTGTAGTTTTGGGCTTTTGGCACCTAAAATAACCTGGAGGGGAGCCCTTGTTGTGACTGACAGACAGATCAGCTAACCGAACCTTTGGATTCTGGGGAAAGTCCCAGACTGCATGCTGTTTGAGTCAGATCTAAACTGGGACGTGAAGAAGTAACAGCTTGAGGTAGTTCGAGCAGCAATCCATAATGGATTCACGCGAGAGAACTGTGGAAAGGCCTGAGTTTGGCCTGCATGCTTGTCTGCTGTCCCTGAGAGGGAACTTGTGCCTTTTTTGGACTGAATCCAAACTTGGAGAGCGAAGTAAGCCACTGAATTGTGACCAGGCTCCTACTTGAAGAAGACCGAAGATCTGCTGAATGCGATCGGCCTGTCTGGACTTCCAGCCACTTCTGAACTCCCGGATTGTGCAGAGACTCTGTAATTGCAACTGGAGAGCCTTTTGCCTGGTACAGTGGAATTTCCTCACATGTGAGTGTGTTGTGTGCTTATAGTGGGTCGTGATTTGGTTCCCCACTGTGGTTTGATTCATGCTCTGCTTGCTGGAAGCTGCATTAGAATTTCCTTACATGTAAATGTGTTATGTGCTGCTAGTGGACCACGATTTGGCTCCCCACTGCGGTTTGAACTGTATTGTACTTGCTGGAAGCTGCATCCAGCCCCATAGACTGAATCCAAAATCATCTCCATTGGGCCTGGGCCTTGCCACACTGGCCCAGCCCAACTACCCTCTGCACGGAGAAAGCCATCGATGAGAGACCTGCCTGGGGATCAGCCCGCTGCTCAACACTTGAACAGGAATGATGCCTTGGTGAGTCGTGTGGGCTCCGCTTCTCCGGGCACTCCAGCTCAACAACCTGCAGTCTCGATTTCATCCTGCCTGTGTCCAGTATTGGGTATCATGAGTAAACATCAGGGTAGCTCCCTGCAACAACAGCTAATTCTAAAGTGTTGTCATCTGATTGTCTGATTGCTTTTTCTTTCACGAACTGAGCTCTCTGGCTCCAGATTATAAATAGTGTGTGTTGTGCATGTTGCTTTCTTCCATCACAGGGCCCCAACCAGCTGCAATGTTCCTGGCTAGCCCATCGTCTCCCCCCCTGGGTACCCAGAGGTGTGACTGTGTGGGGACTTAAAGCGCATGCATAACTGTTTGACTAATATAGCCTTTAAGCCAATCAACCTGATTACGCCCCTTTCTTGTTCAAGTCCCCTGAATAAATCAGATCTGACTTTTTTGCTGCATTTAACCTGACTGTGGTTCCAGTTTGTGCCAAGAGTACTGTACTGTTGCTATTTGCTGTGCATAACCTTGTTTTACAGGGGGTCCCCAGGGTCGAGCCAGAGGAACCAGCCCTGGTGGTAAGTGCAAACAGTGTGGGTACTTGTATGGTGTACAAGGGGTACTGCAAAAGTGATTATTGTATATTGCTCGGGCCACTAGAAGGGAAAGAGGGGGGTTACAGTGTCCCGGAGGATTCTGCCTAGGTTAGTTAGACCACTACCAACCCTGACCTCCGGGTGGAGGCACCCGTTTCAGAACTCAGGCCCCTTAACCTGCTAGTAGCCGCACAGGCCGGGGTAGCAGTCCTTGGGATAGCGCCACCAAGGGGTTACATCAGTATTCTAGGAGTCCAGGTAGCATGCATGTGTGGGTGGCGCCGAAGTGGCCATCATCGTGCATGCTGAGATGAGTGCAGACTTCTACTTTTCTGGGCCCCTGCCTCCACTATAGTGGCATGCAGTCACCCACACCATTCTATGCTCCGTTCCCCACTATCTGAGCAGTGTGTCACAGCACCTTCCCCTCAGGAAGACAGCGTCCATGTGGATGCTGTATCACCATGCCTGTCTGTCACCACTCCTGTCCTGCCTGGCTTGGAACATGAACGTGGTTTGCAAGTGTGCCAAATGTGTGCCCCACCATTTCCATTTGACTACCGAGCTGGAATGATGGCTACCTTAAAACCAGACAGTCCTTCACTCACTCCTGCCATCTCGACTGCTAGCAACTCTGTTGCCTTACTCAAGGAGTAAAGGCATATGTGAAAGCCTACAGCTGGAATATATTAGTGAGTGGGCTGGCTCGCCCACTTTTTGCTGTTCTTTTGAAGTCCACAATAAAGAAGAATGCAATACAAAGAAACAAAGTAGTGCCAGTCTATGGTGAGTGCATATATGAGAAACCGAAAATGAACAGCTTTCATAATCCACATACACTTGGTGGCATGGGTCCACCTGTGTTAGTATACAAAACGCAGCATGCTGCATACTTACCCAGAACTGTAACACACCCACACACACCCATGGCAAGGAAGACCTGACTGTTCACCTGACATTTACTATGAGTATTTAAATACCTCTTACCCCACACCCACTGTGGCTCAAGCGCCACTCCATAGAAATTTTATGGATTAGAAAACACCTTTAACCCCAACTTTAGTTGTAGTAAAAAGTATGGTCTGGGCTCGGGTAGACAAGAAACTGAATGCACACCATCAGTAAATACATGGGTAGCAGTATATAGTATACAACTGTATTTGTTTGCTTATAGTTATTTTAATAAATGTTTAGCAATAATTGATTGTTACAACTACAGTACTGATTGTAAAGTGGTGTATATTTCTAAAATAGTGAAACCAATTTTAAACTGTTTTTGATAATACATAGCGATTATTTAAAATGTTAACGTTTGTGATATGTTAGTTTGATACTTTTGTTAATTAATCAGTCTACAAATAACATAGATTGTTCAAATTCAGACACCTTACAAAACAGACTTGGTGCATTATTATCTGTTTCTCCATCAGCCCCCTTGGTACCTGTGAGGACTAGAAGGAACCCGTTTTCAAATAATGTGAAGTTACTAAAACATGGTAGGTGTCTTTCTTTGGATAATCATTGGGGATTTAGGCGAGAACGAAGTAACCAGTCTGAGTTAGTGACTTTTCAATTGATTTTATTGTTGGCAGGTGACACAGAAGTTAATCCTGGTCCACTTATTATAAGTGGACCAGGGCTAACAGATGTGCATGAAAATGCCAGAAGCCTTGCAAGAAAAATACAAGAATTTCAGCTTTGGTCCCAAGGTTTTGAACCCAACATAGTTGGAATCTCAGAAACATGGTTAACAAGACAAGCGACAAATGAAAAGATTTCTATGGAAGGATTTGAAATCTTCAGACAAGATTGGGGGAGGCGGGGGGGTTCTTTTATATGTTAGTAATATGTTGGGTTTATTTGAAATGATATACTCAGGCACTGTGGGAGGGACTGAATGTTTGTTTATTGAGTCAAAGCAACTAAAACTTTTTATAGGTGTTGTCTAGTCTCCCCCAAAAATTAAAACCAGCAGTTTTGAACAATTAGCACAAAAAATAGCTTCACTAACAGTAGACAGATATATTATACTAATAGGGGACTTTAACCCTGCATGGGGTAAGCCAAGGGGTAAAACACTGGAAGCTAGTTTTGAGATATTGGCTGTTAGAGGGAGGCAGAATAGCGCAGTAGTTTAAGGCTCTGAGCTGCAAATCTGGAGACCTGGGTTTGAATCCCACAGACCCCACTTGCACACTGTGTGACCCTTAGCAAGTCACTTAACTTCCCTGTGCTCCCAGGTCGCACCTGTAAAAAGGCTTTCAGCTTAATGTGCCTCTCCTGGTTAAACAATTAAAAAAAATAATAATAATCAGCCAATAAATCAAATTATAAGGAAAACAGGACCCTGTAGTCAGGGTAATACATTAGATCTGATGTTTTTTTCAGAGAGCTTCCTTATAGAAAATTGTTTAGTTCTTCCCCCAGTTTGGGAGATCATACCCCTGTTGTGTGCATAATTTCTGACAGATGTAACAGCAAGGTTGAGGTAAAGTTTAGTTCTAGGAGAGATTGTTCTAATTATCATCCAGACAATGTTAAGAGGGATATAGGCTTGGTAAAATGATACAGATTGCAATTAATTCCTAAACTCAATTTGGGGATTAAAGAGTTCTCAAACTTTTTTGAAAATTTGCAACCAACATGCACCTTTTAAGACCTATAAATTACCTAAAAAACATCTACCCTGGGTAAACACATTTTTGAGAAAACAGATACATATTAGAGATTGAGCCTGGGAAAAGCACAGAAAACCAAAAACGGGTTGATTGGGATAATTATAGGAAGTACAGGAATAAATGTAAAAAACTAACGAAACAGGCTAGGAAATTTTTTTATAATAAGGTTGAGAATACTACACACCCTAAATGGTATTGGGACATCATAAAAGATCTTGAAAATCCTATAAGACCAAGGTCAGATATCAAAATGACCGATGGAAAGGGGAACCGATGGATTCAAAGCTGTGGCCCAGCACCTGAACTTTATTTTACAACTCTGCCAGACATAGTAATACCTGAAAATACAACCAACCTATCTGGTGAAAATAGAGCAGGAGGAAATGAATCTGATTCCCCTGTTCTATTTTAGGCTAATAAAAGAAAAGAGGTAAGGAAAGAATCAAAAAGTTAAATCCGAAAAATCTTATGGTCTTGATACGATAGAAATAACGCTTTGAAAGAAGCAACAGACACAATTTCACCAATATTAACTAATTTGTTTAATCAAAAGTTTAATAGAGAACATATTTCCAGATTTGGGAAGGTCTGCAAATATTGTACCTATTTTAAAGGAGGTAAACAGGAGGATCCACCTAATTACCAGCCTACTGCACTCCATTCCATCCTCTCAAAACTAATGGAAAGGATGGTATATAACCAACTTATGAATACCTTGAAAAGTATTCAAAGTTGTCCAAGTTCAACATGGCTTCAGGGCAAGGTATTCGATGGACACACTGTCGTGGACTTCATGGACATGGTGGCAAAATCTTTAGATGTGCGGGAGTCCACGGACACAGTGTTAGCTGACTTGTCCAAGGACTTTGATTTGGTGAACCACCATATACGTTTTGAGACAATGGAACGGATAGGAATAGCCTCATAAACCTTGAAATGGTTCAAGTCATATTTGGGGGATCATAAACAACAGGTAGCAGTTGCTAATCATTTATCAGACTTGGACCACTTGAAAAGAGGTGTACCCCAAGGATCCATGCTAGGACCACTACTGTTCCTAATCTATGCAAATAAGCTACCAGAAAATAGTGTAAACTCACAGATAAGACTTTATGCTGATGACACCATCTTGTTAGCTACAGCAAAAACTCAAGAACAGCTACTGGAAAAACTTCAGTCAGATTTCAATATTTTACAGGACTGGTTTACCGAATCAAAGTTTGTAATGAGTCAAAAGAAAACCCAAGTAATGTTTTTCATGCTGGAAGGAGGAACAGTAGCCATCCCAGTCAATACCTGGAGTTGTAACAAGAACAAATCAGATACTGAAAGTAACAGATCAGTACAAATACTTACGGGTGATAATAGATAATTCACTTGCATTTAGCGCACATATAGATTATATTACTAAAAGAGTAAATTCAAGGATTGGTGCGTTGCGGCCCTCCCCAATGATAGTTTCTTATTCAACGAGAAAAAAGATAGCTTTAATCCCGATACTAGAACACGGTAATTTGGTCTACGGTTTTGCAGACTTAAAATATCTAGACAAGTTTAATAAGTCTTACAACTGTTTGTCAAGATTTGTTCTTTGCCATCCATTTAGGACACACCATTGTCAAATGCTAAACATCATTAAATGGGATGGTCTGGATGTACGACTTGAAAAACAATATTCTATATTTATCTTTAAAATTCAAAAGGGTCAGATAATGGGAATCTTAATATACAGCCAAATCTTGGGACACAATGTTATGGCATGAGAGGGTGATTCACAGGTATAAAATCCCCAAAATTAATACCTGATATGGCAACATGATCTTCCAGTACCATGCTGCCAAAATTTGGAACAGAATATCACCATCAACTAGGAACCTACAAAAAGTTTCCATCTTCATTTCACACCTGGGTATTAGCATGGAACGGGAATGTAACTGCTATTAAAAATTGCTGAGTTACTTTTTCTTTGTCACCTGTATTAGAATTATAAGTATGTGTTACAAAACTGTGCAATATATGTGTACTTTGTGTAAGTGTCTGAACAAATCTCTTTTTTGTTTACTGGTTAAGTATGTTATGTGTGTTACAGGACAACTTTGTAAATAGGACCTTTGGACCTAAAGTTTTTATCCCGTATAAAAGTAAATTTCAACTACTACTACTACCCACAGATACTTGGCTATTTAAGCACTAATGCATATCAAGGTGTGCAATATCATTCAATATCGTTCATCTCAGCCGCGTTGTGAGGCACAAGGTCATAGACCGAGTGACTTTACCACCTGAGAAGAGATGATATGCCATTTATTTATTTATTTATTTGCTTTGTTGACTGGGCATGTACACACAGCCAAAGGCCCCTTTTCAGGAACAACCCAGAGCCACTACATGCAACTAAGATGTTACAACAATGTGCAATACAATAAATATAACATAAATAACATATAATATATGTACGACATGTAACATTAAAAACATTCACAATTTATTTATTGCAGCAAATGGAACTTAGCTGTTTTTTTTATTTAGATGGCTGCTTACATTGGGACAAGATGGGGCAATGAGTTCCAAAGCACAGGGGCTTGTACAGAAAAACACGATCCCCATAGCAGTTATGATCTTAGGGTTTGTACTGTCAACTGTACAACCAAGACTGTAGAAAAATTAACCTTTAGAGGTAGCCAGCCAGTTTTTATACAGTAAACAGTGATGGGTATCGATAGCTTAAATGTGACAAATCGGCAAATGGCATTAAATGTCCTAGTGATTAAATTCAAATCACTACCTACCAAACTTTTGAATAGAAAACATTGTAATATAAAGTAGGTAATGGTACACTTTGGAGATTGCTGCCCTGGTTTCCTGGGCCATAATATTATACATCTTGTGAGTGTATGATTGCGATTAGAAATGGATCAATTTTCAGTTAATAAAATTAAAAGGTTAGTTGTAAAAGCGTATTACAATTTTTGTTGACTGATGTCTTAAGCTACTTGTTGATTTATGTTATGAAGAGCTTCTTTTAGAGTGGAGTTACATATTGAGATATCATCCTACTGGAATGTGATATAAGTCAATCAGATCTGAGGTTTGTGCATCCATTTCATAATCACTATTATACCCCCAACAAAGAAAAACAAGTGACACGCCTTCTCAATACTATGAACAACTTGCCCCCTTCATCTGGGTCGTATGCACAGTATGCTGATTCAGTCAGATGACAGTCTGACATACAACTTGTAATGGAAAAGCACGCTGCAGGTTAGGGTGGGACTGATTGGGCTAGCCAGACCTGAGACTATTGTTGGCCCCCACCCAAATCATGGGACGCGTGTGTGTGTGTGTGTGTGTGTGTGTGTGTGTGTGTGACTACTGAGGGGGAATAATACCAGAAGACAGTATTAGCTACTGGTACAGTGGCAGGAGCCCAGCAACTTTTTTCTCTGTTTAAAAAAAAAAAAAAAAGACTCGGCGTGGGAAGACTGGAGTAAGGTTGAGGGTGGGAGATGACTGGATGGGGGGGGGCACAGGGCTAACCCTGGCAACCTGGATGGCTACAGGGTTTTATTTCATTAACTTTTTTTGTTCCCGAGACCAAATATCCCAAATACTGGGCATTATTTGGGGACTGATTTCCAAGTATTATACCCACTTATTCAGATATACCCACGTATTCAGGTATTTGGGAGTTAATAAATATTCATTATTTGCACACCCGTAATTATTATCTGCATTTCAGGTTGCTCTGAAATCTACAAAGCGAGTGGGATTGTTATATACGTGAGTATGTACAGTAGCTAAGAAGAATACAGACAAAAATGTACTTAGGAGGAGCAAGGCAGTAGTCACCACAAGAGTTAGACAAGGCTGACCTTTTAGGGTCATAATAAGGAATGAATATACCGAGACACCTGGATCCTGGCAGTCATTTGACTACTTACTGAATGTCATTTTGGTAGCCAGTGGTAATTTTAGGTAGACATTGGTGACAAGATGTATTTTTAACACCTGCATGAAACACATCTGTTCATGAGTTTATTAATAGGGAATGGGGTTAGTATACATATTACAAGGATCAGAAGGGGACTGTCTAAGTAAGCAATAATACCTGACAAAGTGGGCGGTACTGGGCAATACCCGGACCACCCAGGGATATGGTGGGCCCAATGCTGCAGGCAGGGGGCCTTACAATGTTATTTATTGAAATGTTTCACCAGGAAAGACACGCTGAGCAAAAGATGCTCATCTCACGGTGCGACCTGCGGGAGGGGTTACAGAGGAGGCAGGTATACATACAATAGTTGAGTTTCGCAGTAGTGCAATACAGATAATGTACATGGTTTGGAAGGATTACATTTGAACTTGTTACATAAGGAGAACAGTACAGAACAATGATCATCAATGACAGGGTACACATATCATGGGTATAAGGCAAGGTAAGAGCAATACAGAACATGCACATCAGGGACAGGGTAAACATATCTTGGGTACTCAGCGAGCAATACATTAATTACATAAGTGCCAGTAGCAGCACTAGTGTGCCAGGACAGAACTTGAGTGCCAGTACTAAACTTGAGCTGCAGTGGGATGCACCAAGCTGACAGTAGGAGTTGTAGAGCAAGATGGGGGTAGAAGGAGTGGACTAGTAAGCATTAGGAGGGTAGGGGTAGGTTTAGGTGAGGTGGGAGGGAGGGAGAATGGTGTTGGTAGGTGTGGGTAGGGCAGAGGAGCGTATGTTAGATGGGGGGGAGAGAAGGGAGATGTTAGGAGTGAGAAGAGGGGGTAGGAGTGGGTGTAAGTGCATAGGGCAGTATATAGGCCAGACAATTGGCGATAACAGGCCGGGTCAGCATAGGGGGCAACTGGGAGAGAAGGTAACAAAGGGAGGGAGGTCAGGGCAGTTGCAATTTGTTGCGAGGAAGTTAGAGAGGGCAGAGGGATAGGGTATTTGGAGCGATGAATGGCAGATCTGGGCGGTGAGCCATTCAAGTTTAGGAAGAGGTAGAGAAGGCCGATTGGCCGGCAGTGGTCCTTCGATGGGGGATGGGTAATAGCCTAGTGTCAGTGGACTTGAGGGCGTGGGTAGGGGTAGGTGGGGAAGATAGGGAGGATGCTAGGTAGGGTGGGAGGGAGCCGAGCCAGAAGTTGGAAGTGAATTTAACCATATGGATTAGGCGCCGGTTGCTCAGAGATGGCAGGGCCAGTGAACGATAGAGCTCGCAGTGATGTGAGTGGGGGTGGAGCATCAAGGGCAAAGCGGCAGAACGCATTAAAGAGGGGGTCCAGTCTGGCTAGGGAGGTCTTTGAGGCGGAGCTGTAGACTACATCACAGTAGTCGAAGGTGGGTAGAATCATTTTCAGGACTAAATCACGTCTGACGGGTAACAGGAGACAGGAGAGGTTCCTGTAGAGGGCGCCAAGTTTGGGGCGCAGTTTTGATGTGATGGCATCTATGTGAGTGGTAAAGGAGAGGTGGCGATTGAGCCAGACCCCTAGATAACTGAAGGAGGGCACATCATCAAGGATGGTGTTGTTTAGGGTATGGAAGATCAGAGGGGGGGGATGCGTTTGGATAGACACTGTCTTGTACCGAAAGACATAGAGACAGTTTTCTTGGCATTTAGGGAGAGTTGGTTGGTATTGAACCAGTGTTGGATTTTGTTGAAATCAGTTTGAAGTTTGGAAGTGAGTTCTTCGTGGGTCCGAACGGAGGTAAAGAGGACCGTGTCGTCTGCATACATGTGGATCGCGGAGGAGGAGCAGGAATTGGGCAGATCATTTAGAAGGATGGAGAATAGGATGGGGCCAAGAACTGAGCCTTGGGGAATGACGGTGGTGACTGGGAGAGGGGGGGAGATGTGGTCGGCTATTTTAGTGGACTGGGTTCTATTTAGTAGGTAGGCACTGAATCAGTTTCTGGCAGACGCTAACCCAGCCCCTGATAGGCAGGATAGTAGGAGAAAGTGGGATACCTTGTCGAAAGCTTTAGCTAGGTCCATGAAAGTAGCGTCCGTGATTAGCCCTTTATCCATCCCAGTGAGGATGGAGTCCGCAAGTCTTAGTAAGGAGGAGGTGGTAGAGTGGTGTTTTCTGAAGCCGGACTGAAATGGGGTGAAGAAGTTAGTTTCTGAGAGAAAGTGGGAGAGCTGGGATAGAACTAGGTGTTCCTGGAGTTTGGCGAGGGCGGGGAGGAGGAAGATGGGACAGTAGTTAGTGGTGGAGGACGGATCACCACCTTTTGGAAGGGGTAGGACAGTGGCTTGCTTCCATATGGAGGGGAGTGACTCGGTGGTGAAAGATAGATTTAATAGGGCGGCGAGGGGAGTAGCAATGGCTGGGGCGGAAAGGAAGAGGAGTTTGTTATCGAGACCATCAGGGGATTTGCCTTTGGAGGGGTTCAGGGAGTGAAGGGCATCTAAGGTTTCGGTGGGGGAGATGGGTCTGCAGGAAAAGGGATTCCTACCAGTTGGTAGGGGGATAGATGACTGGGGGGCAGATGTGGTTATAGATGTATGGGGGGTGGACGAGGTTGCTAGAGGTAGGGAAGCGAGGAGGGCTTGGGCACAAGTAGTGAAATAGGAATTAAACTCAGAGGCTACCTTCAGGGGGTCGGTGAGGAGAGTCCCTTGGACGAGGAGAAGAGGTGGAGGGTTTGCTGTTTGGGGGGAGAAAAGGGAGTTAATGACTTTCTAGAATTTAGAAGGTCTCCCAAGATTTGCGTTTAGGGTGCTGTTGAAATATTCGGCCTTAGCTAAGTGGATGGCCTTTGTGCATTTGTTGCGGAGCATACGGTAGGTGACAAGGTTGCTTGGGAGGAGCGTTGATTTGTAATTACGCCAGGCCTTGTCACGGGCTTGTTGGCAAGCTAACAACTCGGGGCATATCCAGGGTAGATGAGACCCACGGACTCTTGCCCGGAGCAGGGGGGCATGTTTGTCCCAGGCGGTGAGAAAGGTGTTCCGAAAATGCATAAAGGCCGAATCCATGTTAGAGCAGCCTGTGCTCGGGACCCAATTTGAGTGAGCGAGATCTTCCAGGAGGAGAGAGGCTGAGGATTTGTATGAGCGTTGGAATATAAATTTGGGAGGATTTAACTCTGTGGATTTTGTGGACCAAGTAGATTATGGTGGTGCTAATGGAATCAGGGAGGAGGCCTGAGCTGATGACATGGTGTGGGAGGATGTGGCGCGCCAGTCTAGTGGTGAGTGATTACCGGACTTATGGTTTGAGTGGATGGGTTCTGTAATGGTTTGGGTAAGGTTGAGAGTGGTTATCTTTGTTTGGGTTTTGTTAAAAGTGGGAGCGAACCAGTTGTGGTTAAAGTCACCCATGGCATATAGTTCACCCGACTGGGCATGGGATGAGAGTTGGCTCAGTAGGTCAGTGACTATTGCGGTTGGTGTGCCTGGGCAGCAATAAATACCAGCCATGAAGATAGGTAATGAGGAGGGAGGGGACAGCTTTAACATGACAAACTCGTAAGCTTTGGGTTCAGCTTTTGAGAGAGAGAGAGACAGTGAAATGTAGGGCTGATCTGATGTTGATAGCTACCCCTCTGCCTCTGGTGGGCTGGTCTTGCCTTGTGATAGTGAAGCCAGGAATGGCAATGGTGTTATCCGGTAGGCTGGCGTTTAGCCAGGTCTCAGATAGGATGATTAAGTCAGGGGCATGATGGGCGGCTAGGACATGAAGCTGATCGAGCTTAGGGGTTAGGCTACAAATATTTAGGTGGAGAAGGCATAAGCCTCAGGGGAGGTAACCTGGTCGAGTGTCGGTGGTGGCTTTGGCTGAAGGGTTTGGTATGGGGTGGACTGGGCCTGGGGATAGGGTTGGGCCGGGGTTAGGGTGTATATCCCCTGCAGCCAGAAGGAGTAGGGCTATGGTTAGGTGGCAGCATAGGACCTGGAGAACCGGATTTTACCGTGCGCCGGCTGGGGGTGTCAATATGGGGTGCTGAGTGGAGGGAGAGGGTACTGGAGTGGGTGAGAGAGGCCAGAAGGCAGCTGAAGGAAAAGACTGTGGAGGAGAGTGGTGAGGGGAAATGGGACCAGGAGATAGCTGGGAGGGATGAAGAGGATTTAAAGGGGGTATTTGTAGGATAGGTCAGGGTAACCGGTGGTGGGGGGTGCTGGGAAGCAGCTTAGTGGGGGAATTAAGATGGGAAGGGACAGTAAAATGGGGGGAGAGCAGAAGCACAAGGGTTGATGGTGGGGCATTTTACCAGATTTGGGGAAGAGGTGCCCTGGCATACAGCCTTGGTATTAGCGGGGTGATGAGTTTCAGATATCCTGGTTGCCTCTCAGAAGCGTAGATGCCAATTGGAGTAGTGGTACTGTCATGGACTCTGGTGGACAGGGTACAAGATTCAAGGCCCTGTCAGGGCAGTTGGGATGGGACCTGGCTGAGAGCAGGGTTCCAAGTACTAGTTGGCTTAAAAACAGTCAGGTTTGGGCCTGAAAACAGGGTTGAAATAGTGACTCTAGTGGTCAAATGGGGTTAGTAACAGAGTGGGTGTGGGTCAGGCAATCTGGCAGGGGTTTGTGAGTAGGGCTAGTCAGGTGGCAGGTCAAGGGTGAGGCGTGGGCAGAGGCAGGGGGTGGAGATGGGAGAGAAGTAGCGACAGGTAGACCAGCTACAGGAAGCAGGAGGAGAATCTAGTGGAGTGTCTGATGTGGTAAGGACAGAGGGTCCTCTAGTGGTTAGCTAGGTATAACTTGCAAATGGGAAAGTGGGGACTTAGAATAATGAAGGAGAGAGAATAATGAAGGAGAGGAAGTGATGTCATAGGGCAGCGCCTATATAGGTAGTGACAACCCAGGATGGGTGCGTGGGTGGGGCAGTCGATGCACATAGCGCGTCGACGGGCTAACCACCCTCACAAGGGTGCAGCTTAGAGGTACTTTAATTACCTCTTCTAGGCACCCGTGATGGTCCCCTTTCCTGAAGGGAGCACTGTTGGTTGGAGGGCAGGCGGCTGAGTGTTTCTGTGGTGACTGGAATTAGCGAGGCCTCTTCTAGGCACCCGCGATGGTCTCCACTCCTAGAGGAAGCACTGTTGGTTGGAGGGCAGGTGGCTGAGCGTTTCTGTGGGGACTGGAAGTAGCGAGACCTCTTCTAGGCACCCGCGATGGTCCCCGCTCCTGGAGGGAGCACTGTTGGTTGGAGGGCAGGCGGCTGAGCGTTTCTGTCTAAGTAAGCAAGTAAGTAATCTTTATTTATATAGCGCTCTTCAACGGATATCAGAGCGCTTCACAATAAAACCATAGCAACAATAAAATTCCAGAATACTGTAACCCCCCTGCAAATGGGGGTTCCCAAAAGACTTCCAGGAGCTTGCTTGAATGCTCCAAGCCTGAATGGTGTTTGGCATTTAAGCCATTTATCAGTGAGTGTTTTTAGAGCCTCTGGTACTGTCTCTTAAGAGCTGTCTGCTTGCAGACATAATTAGTTTGTATGGGGGGACTGTGTGCTTCTCTGAGTACCACTCGAGCTGCTGCCAATTCACTTCATTTTTGCAGTCACTAGGAGTGCAAAGGAACCTATCTGAAAGATGTAACTGTTTGCCAGAAATTATTTAGAGTAATAATGAAATTACAGTTTGTCTAACCTGCTTTCTTTGCAGTCAGAACTGTGTCTGCTAGTTCCCATTCTAGTTTTGAACTGCTGAACTGGACCAATCAGTGTGGGTAAGCTAGCTCTAAAATGGTGCCTTGGACGAATCAAAACTTGGACTCATAATCTGAGCCAGCCACAAGAGGATTGTATGGGCAGTGATTCTGGGAGATGTAGTTTAGACTTCAGTGCCTTTTGGACCAACAGCAGCAGTCTATTGTGAGTGACAGCCAATCCAGTCAAGAACTGGGAGGAACTCAAAGGAAGTGCCGTTTTGTCGGTTGGAGTTTCAGTTGAGCTTTGGCAGTGAAGAAGGAAGGAGCCCTGTGCTTTTTCAGTGTGCAGTTTTAGTCAAAAACGTTGTAAGGCCCAGAGTTCCGGTCTGCAGCTTGTGTAACAGCTTGTTAGACTGAATCCGTCCTGTGAAAAGAATCAAAGGATCTCTGAAGAGTAGAAACCAGGCTCACCCTGTAGAAGACTGGAGGAATTGCTGAAAATTGCACTCGTCTGTCAGGAACTGGAATCTGTGTGTTCTCCCGGTATTGTGCAGTAATTGCGATCGGGATACAGATGCAGCCTGCCTGGTATAGTGCTCTTTATATGGATGTGTGAAGAGGTTTGTGTACCTCAAGTGAGCCCTGCTGACATTGAAGGACCCTATCTTATTTGGAGGTCGTGAGTACTAATTCAGGGTCGCTCCTGTTGAATTGCCACATTAAATCCAAATGGAATTACTGTATTGCTGACTGTTTAATTCTCCTTTTCTCTTGTGTGAAAGGGCCCCTACCAGCTGCCAGGTTTGGACTAGCCACTAGGGCTTGGGTACCCAGGGACAGTAACTGATAGGGATAGGCCTGTGCACAGAGCCATAGGTAGATTATTAAGTGATAAGCTAATTAACCTGATTCCCTGTCCTTGTTATATCCCCTAAATAAATCAGAGCTGCTTGTTTCAGCAAAGTTATACTGCCTGAGTATTTGTCTATGTTAAAGTACTGTACTGTGATTGTTGCACTGTATCTCATTTCACAGGAGGTCCCAGTGCGGAACCAGACCTGGGGGTAAGTGTATACTGTGAAGGTAATTCTGATATATTGTGTGGGCCACTAGTGGGAAGAAAGGGGGGTTGCAGTGTCCCAGAGGGCTGTGACCAAGTTAGTTTAACTATTGCAAACCCTGACCTCTGGGTGGAGGCACCCGCCATTGGATCCAGGCCCCTCAACCTGTTAGTGGCAAATCAGGCAGGGGTAGTAGCCCCTGGGATAGCGCCATCTAGGGGTTACAACACAATAAATAAAACCCATTAAACGCAGAATAATAGATCAATATAATATAACACCAAACGTCTGCTGGAATAAATACGTTTTCAAGGCAGTCTTAAAGCTGTCCACTGTCAGGCGCTCCAGAACCTGATGAGGCAAAGAATTCCATAGGGTAGGAGTCATACATGAAAAAGCCCTAGCTCCTGATGTTTTAAGCTGAACCCTGGGAATCTCCAGCAATCCCTTGCCAGTCGAGCAGAGTGGATGGGGGGGGGGTAAAGTACGGGTGCAGGGGATCTTGCAGGTAACTTGGTCCCTGTCCATGTAGGGCTTTATAGCTCCATAAAATGACCCTAAAGCTGATCTGCCACTGAACAGGCAGCCAGTGCAGTTTGCACAACGCAGGTGTGATATGACTGGATTGCAAGGATCCAGACAACAGCCACACCACCACGTTCTGCACCAGCTGCAAGCGGTGGATGTCAACCCCAGGAAGCCCTAGGTAGAGGTAGTTACAGTAGTCCAGGGTGAAGTCATAAAGGCATGGATCAGAATAGGCAGGTCGCTAGACGGAACCAGGTGCTTAATCCAGGCAATATTCCTCAAACGGAAAAAGAGGCCTCAACAACGGCCGACACCTGAAAACAAGTGTCGCCATCATCAAGCATTACCCCCAGATTCCGCCCCTGGTCAGAGGTCAGTAACTGGGACCCTCCAAGCCAAAGCCCAGAGGGACCCTTGCCCGACCCCTTAATCCAGTGACCTGGGTCCAGTACCAATACCTCAGTCTTATCCAGATTAAGCCTCAACCAGCTAGAATTCATCCAATCCTGGATTACAGCCAGGCAATTGTTAAAGACCGAGAGCACACTATCCTGATCAGGAATAAAGGACAGGCAGAGCTGTGTGTCATCTGCATAACAGTGAAACCCCAGCCCATAGCATCACACAATGTCTCCTAATGGCAGCATATACACCGCGAACAACATGGGGGACAGCACGGGGCCCTGCAGTACCCCACAAGGCAGAGGAAACACTGCAGAGGAATGAACCCCCGAGACCACCCTCTGAGATCTACCAGTGAGGAATGAACGAAACCGTCTGAGGACCATACCAGACAGCCCACAGATAGCATGCAGACGATCCAGCAGCACCCCATGGTCAATGGTGTCAAAAGCTAAAGAGAGATCAAGACACACCAGAATGGTCCATGATCTCTGATCTCTCGCAATCAGTAGATCATTGAGCACTCAAACCAGAGTGGTTTCTGTACTATGCTTTTTACGAAATCCAGATTTGAGAGGATCATAGATGTCATGGATGGTAAGATGGCTCTCCAACTGTAGCACCAAAACCTTCTCAGTAACCTTCCCCGCAAAGGAAAGATTTGAGATTGGACGGTAGTTAGCAGGGCAGTCTGGATCAAGGGAAGGTTTCTTAAGAAGGGGAGTCACCACTGCTTCCTTTAGGGAGCAGGGAAACTCACCTATCTCCAAGAGCACCAGACTAACTCTGCAAGGACTGGGCCGATAACATCAAGATAGCCTGATAAAAGGCTTGTAGGGCTCGATCCAAACTACAACTGGTTAGGCACATCTCTTGAGAATCCTCTTGACATCATCAATCACTAGTTGGTCAAATTCCATCCAGACAGAATGAGGAGTAGCAACATTCAGTCAACACTGCCCCGAAGAATGCACTGAACGGATTTCCAATCTGATGTCGGCAACCTTATCAGCAAAGAATCGAGCGAACTCCTCACACTTTTCAGGAAAGGCTATCTGAACTTGTAGACAGGCTGGATTGCACAGTCTGTCCACAGTTCAGAAAAGCTGAAGCTGGTTGATTCTGTGCTCGCGGCAATCTCCCTGGACTGGAATTCTGCCTTCTTACGGGTGATTGCTGACTGCTAGTCTTTAAGATGGGCCATCAGTTTAAGTCTGTTGGCATCAAGGCTGACTCTCCGCCAAATACATTCTAGCCTTTGCCCTATTCGCCTCAACTCCCTCAAGGCCCCACCAAATCAAGGGACCGAGGGTGGAGGGTGAGAGGGCGAACATGGACAGGTACAAGAGCATCGACAGCACCCACCACTGCCCGCTTATAGGTTTGAAGAAGGTTCTCTGGGCCCTCGCTTGTACCCGGTATCCCTGATAGGTCCAATTCCACCAGAAGACCATCAGGGGTCAATCCCCGCAAAGGGCGGTATTGAACCATCTCCACAACAGCAGGTCTATAAGGGGCAGCAAAGAAACTGAACCTTATGGAGTGATGATCAGACCAACCGACTGGTTCCACCACAAAGTCAACGGTCTCCATACCTAGGAGGAAAATCAGATCCAGTGAGTGACCTTTAATGTGAGCTACCGAGGTAACAACCTGTGTGAGTCCCACTGTTGACATAAATTGGAGGAAGCCTTGACCAAAAGGTGAGAGTTTGTCATCGATCCAGGCACTGAAGTCGCCCAGCACCATCAATCTGGGAGACTCCAACACCATATCAATGATGACGTCCGCTACTTCCTGCAGGAACAGCTTCTCATCCCCGGGTGAACAGTAAATGAGAATGATCCTGCACCCCACACCGCGACCATAACACACTCAAAGGATCTGAATCCCTCAACAGGCACATCCACAAGGCCCAGTTTCGATCTAAAACAGATAGCTACACCCTGCCCCTGCGATCTAGCCTTGCACGGTGTATCACAGAGACCGTCTGGAATCACTGCAGCCAAAATAGGGCCAGCATTATCATCCAGCCAGGTCTCGGTGATGCAAGCCAGATCAGTTGACCCAACAAGATTGGCTATAACAGCTGTCTTGTTCTTAATGGATCTAGCATTGCACAACACCATGCGAGTTGGATGAGATATCGACTAACATACTAAAATGCCAGCAGAATAGGCCTAATGGTCTTTCAAGTCTGCTCGATTTTCAGCACCTGCACTGAGGACCGATTTTGGTGTCTTCCCTCCCCTTGGGTTATACTGTCCCCAATCCCAGTTGTGCCACCTGCATTGGACCTGGTCAGATTTACTCTCCCGTACCTGTCCCATCCCCTCTAAAGCCATCCACAATCTCCGCCTCTACCAACTTCCTGGGCAGTGCATTCCATGGCTCCACCACCCCTTTTAGTGAAATAACACCTCTTCCTCTCCCTCTGAGCCCGCCACTTTCCAGCTCCACCTGTTCCTCTCATGCCCCCTCCTCATTCCTTTGGAGCACCCGACTGGGCCCTCTTATTGATCCCTTTTATGTACTTAAAGACCTCTATCATGTCCCCCCTGTTCCTCCTCTCCTCCGGGGAGTACATGTCGAGCTCCATGAGCCTCTCCTCATAGGTCCTCTCCCCCAGATCATTTTGGCTGCCCTCCTTTGGACCCTCTCTCGGAATGTAACGTCCCTGTTTAAATATGGTGTCCAAAACTGCACACAATACTCGAGGTGTGGTCTAACCATGCAGTTGTATCAGGGAAGGATCACCTCCGCTTTCTGGAGGTAATCCCCTGACGATGCTTCCCAGCATCCTATTTGCCCTTGCCACTGCCCTCCTACAAGTCTCTGAGTTGTTCATTTTGGCATCTACCAGTACCCCGGTCCTCTCACCCTCCGTGACTTGAATTTTGTCTCCTCCAGGGTATACCCCATGCCTGGATTTCTGACTCCCAAGCGAAGAACCTGCACTTCCTCACATTGAATTTTAGTTTCCATTTTCCTGACCACCTTTCCAGAGCCTCCAGATCCTCCTGCAAGACCCTTGTTAGTCGACTGGTGCCCACGTTTGATCACCAGCTGCCCATTACAATATAGAAAAATGACTCAAAAGGCACCCCCCATAGACTAAAATGGAGCTCGTCCCCATGCTCTCCCTGGCATCACATCATAACTTTGCTGAGCGCGGGGGAGGAGCGAGGGCAGCTAAACAAACCGGGAAATAGGAGAGATACAGTGGGGGTAATTTTACGAGGGATATTACTTCAAAACAGTTGGAGTACTTTTGGACATTGTAGCAGCACGATAATTTCCAAGGAGTAAGGCACCGATCAGGCAGGTGCAAATGCTGAGACTGTTAAATCTCTTTAAAAAAAAGATTATAAATATCAATAATTAATGTTAAAGATAGAATAAAAATCCATTTTTTTGTAAAGAAGTCCCGCTACTGCTAAATTTGTCAGTAGAGGGTGCTGCTGTTTAGGATTCCCAGTATCTGTTTCTGGTGCTGCTGTTTAGCATTCCCTCTTTGTGTCACTTTCTTTTGATAGCTGTCTCTGTTCCCGTGGTGCCCCCTCTCTCACTGTTGGAAGAAACAATTCTTTTCTGTTGCAAGAAGCAGTTTTATTATTAGTATTGGGAGCCAGGACTGTTCTGAGGAGCTGCTGTGCAAAGATGCCTCACTGCTCGTGATGAGGCAGGTTGCGGTCAGGCAGCTATCATAGTCCTAGGCGGGACCGTTTTACTGGCACCGACACTCAAGAAGGTAATAACGTACTCTGAATGACTGTAAAAAACTATAAAGAAATGCTGAATTTAATACATTTCTTTATGAATGAGTAGCGGGCGGGTGGGGACAGAGCAGAGTGGCATGGCTCCAGTGTGTGAGCGCGGCAACTGAGCAACAATTTGAAGAAGATTTTCTAAACAAACAAGTACTTGGTGGGGGAGGGGGGAGAGAAGGGTGCTGTTTATTAAAATGTCCAAGTTTCTGTTACAGTGCAGCTCAGTTGCGGGGGGAAGGTGGACATGCTCGCTTCTGTCACTTAGTGAGCAGGGAAAATGGCGGCTACTAAGGTTTCAGATTCAGATAAGCACAGTGATACCAGCTTGACACTCTGCAGCTTTTTCTTTTTTGTGACAGAGCTCTATTGTGAAATAGACGCGTCTTTGGACAGCCCCCCCCTCTACTGAACCTTGTAATATGCAATAATGTATATTAAGTGCTTGAACCCTGTTCTCTTCTTTGTGTCACCAAAGTAACTGGGGTGCTGCTTGCTGGCTGCTTGGCTCTGTAAGTTCAATATTTATTTATAACTTTAGCAAAAATATTCACATAATGGCTAAATTAGCTCCTCAGGTGGACAACCCCTTAGTATGAGTAGCTGTTCCACCGGTGCAACTGGTAAGCGCAACCACTTGCAGCACTGATGAACCAGGTTCGGGAATGAGCCTTAAGCATCAGAGGGATGGCGGGGGGATGAGTGTCTGATGGACTGCTCTCCTCCTCGGGTTGGCGGGGAGAGATGGTTAGCAACAGTCTGACTCCTGGCAGTGGCAAAGAGTCAGTGCATTTTACACCTCCTGTACATGCGCGTCAGGGACTCGGCAGGTATCGGCACAATCACCCACAGTAGTGTGCGTGATGTGCCTGCAAAGTAAGAAAAATCCCTTCAACAAGCAGTAGAATGAAGCAGGGGATATGGGGGCTGCCTCCCCTCAAAACAACCTCGAAGCGTAAGTCTCAGCTGGGATCCGAGGGTGATGTATGCCTCTCCCTTTGGAAGCTCCACCACGTGGGGCAAGCCATGCCCTCCTGGACAAAGAAGCTGGGAGGAAGTGCTGGGGTGGAAGGTTGCCAAGGGAGACCTGGGCTGACATGGGTACATCCCCATCCTGGCTGAGAGCCACAAAAGAGTTTAAAAACCCTCCTTAGTATGAGTTGCCTGCCTGGGATTAAAACAGATGTCAGCTGCTCTTTAACACCGCATTATTCTCCAAGCAGTGTGAAACATGGAAACATAGAATTTGACAGCAGGAGGATACCGAAGGACAATCCAGTCTGCCCTTAATATACTACTACTGTTTTTGTTCTTAAGACCAAATACCCCAAATAGTGGACATTACTCCATATTCCTTTCTGAGTACCTAGTTATTTGGGATATTTTGGAATTAATACTTGTTTCTCACACACCCTATGCCGCTCCCCCAGCCGGCATTCCTCTATTGACAGAAGGCACTTCCTACCTTCCCTGGCTATTATTCATTATTATAAATAGCTTAAGAGCCCCACCAGCCAATCAGAGCACAACTCTGGAGACGTGCCTCCTGTCTCTAATCTTGTGCATAGCTGTGCTCTGGCAGACTCTGGACTGTTCCATTAAAGGGAAGCAACTGGAATATTTTGACTTGTTTTGAACTAAATCTTTCATTTTTGAAGGTAAGAAGTGTTAGTTTCATTTTATGGTTTTCTGTTATGAAGAATAAGTTGATGGCAAAACTGAAATTTTTATCTTATGGTATAAGAGCACAAACTCACACTTGATTGGGCAGCTGGAACCATTAAGTTTTACTATGGGTCCTTGGACCTAACCACTCCATGTCCAGTACTTGTGCCCAAACGTACAGTTACTGTTTGTTCAGTCTGACCTTACACCCAAAAGTACACTCACTATTGAGTTCCTGCTCCAAATGTACACTCATTGTACAGTTCTTGCACGTAAACTTACATTCAATGTCTAGTCCTTGCCCCCGAACTTAACACTCACTGTCCAGTCTGACCTTATGCCCAAACTTACACTCATTGTCCAGTCCAACCTTAGGCCCAAACTTACACTCACTGTCCAGTCCAACCTTATGCCCAAATGTACACTCACTGCCCAGTCCAACCTTACGTCCAAACTTAGACTCACTGTCCAGTCCAACCTTACACTCACTATCCAGTCCAACCTTACACCCAAACTTATACTCACTTTCCAGTCCAACCTTATGCCCAAACTTACACTCACTGTCCAGTCCAACCTTACACCCAAACTTACACTCACTGTCCAGTCCGACCTTACACCCAAACTTACACTCACTGTCCAGTGTGACCTTATGCCCAAACTTACACTCACTGTCCAGTCCAGCCTTATGCCCAAACTTACACTCACTGTCCAGTCCAACCTTACGCCCAAACTTATACTCACTGTCCAGTCCAACCTTATGCCCAAACTTACACTCACTGTCCAGTCCAACCATACACCCAAACTTACACTCACTGTCCAGTCCAACCTTACACTCAGACATACACTCACTATCCAGTCCAACCTTACGCCCAAACTTATACTCACTGTCCAGTCCAACCTTATGCCCAAACTTACACTCACTGTCCAGTCCAACCTTATGCCCAAACTTACACTCACTGTCCAGTCCGACCTTACACCCAAACTTACACTCACTGTCCAGTGTGACCCACGCCCAAACTTACACTCACTGTCCAGTCCAACCTTACACCCAAACTTACACTCACTGTCCAGTCCGACCTTACACCCAAACTTACACTCACTGTCCAGTGTGACCTTATGCCCAAACTTACACTCACTGTCCAGTCCAGCCTTATGCCCAAACTTACACTCACTGTCCAGTCCAACCTTAAGCCCAAACTTATACTCACTGTCCAGTCCAACCTTATGCCCAAACTTACACTCACTGTCCAGTGTGACCTTATGCCCAAACTTACACTCACTGTCCAGTCCAGCCTTATGCCCAAACTTACACTCACTGTCCAGTCCAACCTTACACCCAAACTTATACTCACTTTCCAGTCCAACCTTATGCCCAAACTTACACTCACTGTCCAGTCCAACCTTACACCCAAACTTACACTCACTGTCCAGTCCAACCTTACACCCAAACTTACACTCACTGTCAGTGTGACCTTATGCCCAAACTTACACTCACTGTCCAGTCCAGCCTTATGCCCAAACTTACACTCACTGTCCAGTCCAACCTTACGCCCAAACTTATACTCACTGTCCAGTCCAACCTTATGCCCAAACTTACACTCACTGTCCAATCCAATCTTATGCCCAAACTTACACTCACTGTCCAGTCCAACCATACACCCAAACTTACACTCACTGTCCAGTCCGACCTTACACTCAGACATACACTCACTATCCAGTCCAACCTTATGCCCAAACTTATACTCACTGTCCAGTCCAACCTTATGCCCAAACTTACACTCACTGTCCAGTCCAACCTTATGCCCAAACTTACACTCACTGTCCAGTCCGACCTTACACCCAAACTTACACTCACTGTCCAGTGTGACCTTACGCCCAAACTTACACTCACTGTCCAGTCCAATATTATGCCCAAACTTACACTCACTGTCCAGTCCAGCCTTACGCCCAAACTTACACTCACTGTCCAGTCCAACCTTACGCCCAAACTTACACTCACTGTCCAGTCCAATCTTATGCCCAAACTTACACTCACTGTCCAGTCCAACCTTACGCCCAAACTTACACTCACTGTCCAGTCCAATCTTATGCCCAAACCTACACTCACTGTCCAGTCCAACCTTACGCCCAAACTTACACTCACTGTCCAGTCCAACCTTACACCCAAACTTACACTCACTATCCAGTCCAACCTTATGCCCAAACTTACACTCACTGTCCAGTCCGACCTTACGCCCAAACTTACACTCACTGTCCAGTGTGATCTTATGCCCAAACTTACACTCATTGTCCAGTCCGACCTTACACCCAAACTTACACTCACTGTCCAGTGTGACCTTATGCCCAAACTTACACTCACTATCCAGTCCAACCTTTCACCTAGACTTATACTCACAGTCCAGTCCAACCTTACACCCAAACTTATACTCACTGTCCAGTCCAACCTTACGCACAAACTTACACTCACTGTCCAGTCCGACCTTACACCCAAACTTACACTTACTGTCCAGTGTGACCTTATGCCCAAACTTACACTCACTGTCCAGTCCAGCCTTACGCCCAAACTTACACTCACTGTCCAGTCCAACCTTATGCCCAAACTTACACTCACTATCCAGTCCAACCTTACGCCCAAACTTACACTCACTGTCCAGTCCAACCTTACGCCCAAACTTACACTCACTGTCCAGTCCAACCTTACACCCAAACTTACACTCACTGTCCAGTCCGACCTTACACCTAAACTTACACTCACTGTCCAGTCCAACCTTATGCCCAAACTTACACTCACTATCCATTCCAACCTTATGCCCAAACTTATACTCACTGTCCAGTCCAACCTTATGCCCAAACTTACACTCACTGTCCAGTCCGACTTACACCCAAACTTACACTCACTGTCCAATGTGACCTTATGCCCAAACTTACACTCACTGTCCAGTCCAACCTTGCACCCAAACTTACACTCACTGTCCAGTGTGACCTTATGCCCAAACTTACACTCACTGTCCAGTCCGACCTTACACCCAAACTTACACTCACTATCCAGTCCAACCTTATGCCCAAACTTACACTCACTGTCCAGTCCAACCTTACACCCAAACTTACACTTACTGTCTAGTCCAACCATATGCCCAAACTTACACTCACTGTCCAGTCCAACCTCACGCCCAAACTTACACTCACTGTCCAGTCCGACCTTACACCCAAACTTACACTCACTGTCCAGTCCGACCTTATGCCCAAACTTACACTCACTGTCCAGTCTAACCTTATGCCCAAACCTACACTCACCATCCAGTCCTGCATACAAATTTATACTCACTGTCCAGTCTTCTGCTCCAAACTTGCCTAAGAGGACATTCCTATACCATAAGGGACATGTCTCAGTGCCTTGATTAACTTTTACCTTGACACAGACCCTGGTACAAAGCAGGTGCCTCAAGCCAGTATTGTACATAAGCAAGAAAAGTCACTACTGAACATATGGAAGCAGATAATTAAAGAGAAGCCAACAGCCTGCTGGTCCGAAATAGACTTGGTCCCCACTTAGTTTAATAAATAGCAATTCTCTGTCTGCCATCAGATTTCAAATGATGTTACCTTACCATTAGTGGGAGTTACTGTGACTTTGTTTTGTATATGTACCAGTTGTCTGTTGCTAGCCTCCTGTATAGCTCAGAAAATGATACACTTTTCAGCGTATGTAAGCAGATTACATACTTGAAGTTGCAAGGTTTTCCAAAACTAAATGAGTCTCTTATCTAATCGAATCTAGCTAGCACATTTGGTTCTAAAAGCATAATAGTGTGACACACTAGATTTGGCCCAAATCAACCCATGGGTGGGTTGGGCTGACAGTGTTAAAACAAAGCACAATATTGTTGGAGGACTACTTCCCAAATGGGGCAATAAAGGGAAAAGCGGTAAAGCTCCTCTGGGGGCGTGCCAGGGCACCATCCATGAACCTGCAGTAATGATTCCTCGCTATCTGTTATTTAAGCCCCAAGATGCTGGAAGTGAACTGTGACCTGCTGAGAGAACCTAAATTAAAGGGATTCTCTTAAGAGCTCATGAGGAACTAATCTTGAAATTAAAGTCATTACAGTGCAGCTTGCGCTGAGGTTGTAAACAAGTCAAAGATGGCGAAACCAAAATGTCATTTGTTATGTGTGTTTGGCTGGAGGGGCTGCTGATATTGTGCACATACATCTGTTTATGCTGTGGGTGGATGTGTAGGCTCTGTAGTTATGTTCTGCATAAAGTTACTATCAATAATAAAACCTCGGCATGCTGGCGGACCAATTGCCACGTGGCATCAACTTGCTGTGGTACAGAACAAAGTCACTGAATGAAGACGTCAGGGGAAAAGCTTATTTCGAAAGATATCTGTTTACAACTTGGTGACCAGTGAATGTGGGGGCTCAGGCTTTCCTGTGAGCCCATTTGCATTTCACCATATACTGTATTTTGCTACATTTAAATGTTCCTTATTGTCCTTTGAATGCCACCACTGCCCATAAACCCCAGAAAAGCCATCACCTCCCAGCAAAGCCCCCCAGAATCAGATTCACAGTATTGCTTAGATTTATCTAAGGTTGTCATGGCAAAACATGTGGGCTTCTAGAGAATTACCATCACTATTTTGTCCAGCATTTTCTGCCACTTCACACATCATAATAAGTCTCGGAGTCGGGAGGGACACATCCTGCCACTTCTCTTGTCTGAAGAAGCTCACAGTGCAAGAAAGAAAATGTTAGGAAACACCAGACCAAAAGGAGAATGCAAACCTCAAGAGAAGGGCCCACTTCTGAATTTCTATCAGAGAACGCGTGTGGGGGTGGGGGGAGTTAGTTGGTTCTTATTTGTGAAACAGCTGGATGGACTTCATTTACTGTAAATCAGGAGACAATTTTCAAAAGCCAACTATGTCCCAGTGGCACGGAGGGCTGAAGCATCACTGTCTTACCTCCTGCCATGCTGGCGACCTGTGTTTGCAGTGCGAGAGGGTCACCGGGGCTCAGTCAGGTAGGGAGAGAATCGAGCATCCAGAAGACAGCTCTCCTCTCCCGGGGAGGGTGGGTTGGCAGTCCTGCCAAATGATTACCCCCAGGTGGATGCCTGAGGGCAGAACAGGTCGGGGACACCAATGGAATGGAGGGTGCTGTGGGACTCCGCAACATGCGTGTGCCTACATGCATGTGCGTTGATGTGTCACGCCCCAGCAGTGGGGGGGGGGAGAGGAGAAAATGGAAAATGGTCAACCGGAGGATGACACTGGTTCTCCATGAGCTCCCCCCCACCTGGCTAGCTGGGCACACCGGTGCCATCCAGGTAAGTCCCGGTGGGATGCTGGGGTGACGGAGCTGGGGACCAGTGGAAGGGGTCGGTCAATTCGGATGAGAAACTGTAGATAAAAAAAAAAAAACTATGTAATTGAATGCCCCAACTCAGAAGTCACAACACTGCATGAGAGATACTGTTCCACACCACTGATAGTATGGCACTGGAAACAACTGCAAACACAGAAGGTCTTGTACTAAAGGCACTGCCTGGTACTGTCCATTTATGTATTTAAAATGTATCTTACCTGGGAAGCACACAGAGCCCTGTGCTCATTTCCAGTTGTGACCGGGGGGGGGGGGGGGTTGGAGTAGGATATGTAACAGAGTAGGTTTAGTTACAGAGTACATACAATACGCATTGCAAGATATAAATGACTCAGTTACAGATAAACCTCAGATCGAAAGTCACTGCGTTTCCTCAGAGATCGGGAGGACAGTACTTGGGTGGTACATGTAGGTCTACGTTAATATGGCAATGAACTAAAAAATATGATTAAAGGGATTCTGTCACTTATTGGACAACTTTGAAAAACATAACATTTAGACACCATCCTGCTTATATTCGATACATTTTCCTACATATTAAGCCTTTTATTCTGTATTACTAGGTTCAGTTACATGGAAACAGGATGCTTATCTGGGGCACCGGGTGGGCCAGACCTAGAAGGGGATGGGTGCTTAGTTGAGGGGGTGGATTGGGAGGAAGAAATCACAGAGGACAGGGTGAGGGAGGCCCTTCGGGCGCTAAAAACTGATAAGGTACCAGGACCGGATGGGCTGCATCTGAGGGTACTGAAGGAACTGGCGGACGAACTAGCAGCTCCACTAGTTGTACTTTTCAACGCCTCTCTGCAGACAGGATGGGTGCCTCAAGATTGGAAGGTGGCTCATGTGGTGCCTATCCACAAAGGGGATCTAGGGAGGAGATGGGAAATTACAGGCCTGTCAGCCTAACGTCTGTGGTAGGCAAACTAATGGAGGGCATTATCAAGGAGAAGCTCAGGAGGTAACTGGAAAGGTTGGGTCAAGTGAATGACAAACAGTATGGTTTTGTCCTGGGAAGATCGTGTCAGACCAACCTCATTGATTTTTATGACTGGGTGGCGGGACCCTGGACCGACAAAGACTAGTGGACATCCTATACCTGGTTCAGTAAGGTGTTGACTCGGTACCCCATATCAGGTTGTTAACAAAACTGGGGGGGATGGGGTGGGAGGACAGTTGCCTAGATGGGTAGAAAACTGGCTAATGGGGCAAACACAGAGGTTAGTAGTTGGTGGGATAGTCTCCTCCTCTAGGAAGGTCTTCAGTGGGGTTCCCCAAGGTTCAGTACTAGTGCCACTCCTGTTCAGTGCCTCTGTCTCCGATATGGAGAGGGGCGTTAGGAGTAGGATGAGCCTCATTGCGGAAGACTCAAAACTGGAAGCACTGGCAGATGGGGACAAAGCGAAAGAGACAGTCCAGAGGGACCTGGATACCCTGGAGGGGTGGTCAAGGAGGTGGGGACTGAGGTTTAATCCAGGGAAGTGTAGAGTGCTGCATCTGGGGGTCAGAAACCCAGGTCATGTATACACCCTGGGGAGGTCTCACTGCAAGCCACAACGAGTGAAAGGGATCTGGGGGTGGTGGTAGACATCAAAATGAATAACATTGAAAACTGCAGAAGATCTGCAGCAAAAGCAAACAGGATTCTGGGCTGCATGGCCGAGGGAATTACATCCAGGAGGAGGGGTCACTCCTTCTGTATAATGCCTTGGTCAGGCATCTTGGTACTGCGTGCAGTTCTGGAACCTCACCTCAAGAAGGACATAGCACTGCTGGAGAGGGTCCAGAGGAGGCAACCAGGATGATTCAGGGCATGAGAGAAAGGACTTATGAGGAAGGCTGGAAGAACTTGGGCTGTACTCACTGGAAGAGGAGGAGGCGGGGGACATGATAGGGTCTTCAAATATGTGAAAGGGATAAACAGGGTGGAGCCAAAGAAATGTTCAGGCTAAAGAGGGGCCAACAATGGGCATGAATGGAAGCTGGAGGGAGAAAATTACAGGGGAGAGCGTAAAGCATTACTCCACTGAAAGGGTGGTGGGACCATGAAATGTACTGCCAGGGAGTCTGGTGAAGGAGGGCACAGTGGAAGGCTTCAAGAGGGGTGGGACAGGTGCATGGGTGAAGCTGAAGCGAAGATGACCCTCTCAGGGGCGGGGGGTGGGGTGGGATGGCGAGCATCCAATAGGGGCTGGCTACGCGAGCAGACATGAAAGACCATCAGGCCTATTCTGTTGGCTTTTAGTATGTTAGTATGTTATCCCCTACAGTCAAGCTGCTCCTGCTATTTAACCCTTTCCTGAAGTCATAATCCTCTGTTACTGATATCATACCCATACCCACAACAACAAACTATAGCTGTGATTACACTTCCTAAATGGCATGTAATACTCTGGAATCCATTCCATCTGGGAAAATCGAATGCTTGTAAATTCCATTTCTGAGTCCAGTACTGTTGCCCACCTCTGATTAAGGCCTAGGAGCAGAATCAGAAATGGAACTGGAAGTTCTAATTCTGCATCAGACTCCTGCTTCCCTGTAATGTGACACCTACCCCACCTAGTTGAAATATGTGTACCTGCCATTGGTTTGCCACCAACCATTTTCTTTTCTTAAAACCCTTCCTGGCTCTCCAGCACTCACTCTAATGAGGAAGAGTGACCAGCAAGGTGCCCATGAGGCTCAGTACTGGGACTGGTCCTCTTCGATGTCTTCATGTGTCACTGCCAAAGAACTGGAAGGAAAGGTATGCATTTACACAGATGACACTGAAATCTGTAATAGGGTGGTCACTCAAGAGGGGGTGACGAGGCTGCGTAGGGATCTTGGGAAAGTTGGGGTTCAATGTCAAAAAGCACAAAATACCGCACCTAGGGCAAAGGAACCCAGAAGCAGCATATAGGATGGGATCAGGTTGGTACTGATGACAGTCACTAAGCAGGAAAGGGATCTGGGGTTATCATATCTGATGACCATAAGTGGCAGTGCAGTGTGACAAAGCAATGGGTAGGATGCACAGGGAGAGGTATCCCCAGCAGGACGAGGAGGTGATGTTGCCACTGTATCATTCGCATGTGAGACTCCACCTGGATGGAGCACTGTGTATAGTTCTGGAGGCCACACCTCGGAAAGGACAAAGAAAGGGTGTAGGTAGTTCAGAGAAGGGCAACTAAAATGGTGCAGGGGTTGCACCAAAAGCCCTACAAGGACAGACTGAGGGATCTCAACATGTACACCCTGGAAGAGAGGAGAGCGAGCTGGGACAGGATAAAGACCTACAAGTACCTCACATGGTGAATAGGGTGCAGGGAGGGAGTCTCTTTCAAATGAGAAAGAGCACCAGGACAAGAGGGCATGCAGTAAAGATGGAGTGGGGAGTTCAGGAGGAATGTGAGGAAGTACTACTTCACTGAAAGAGTGGTGGACACCTGAACAGACTGCTGTGGAAGTGGTGGAGGTGAAAACAGTAGGGGGGCTTCAAGCATGTGTAGGACAGACCTAGGGGAATATTAGTAAATAGGCAGGGAGGAGGGAGGGTCTCTGTAGACTAGTTAGGGTCTGTGGAGATAAAGTAGGCAGGGACCATCACGGCAGACTGGGTGGGCCAAGTGGTCCACTTCTGACGACAAACTCTTTGGGACCGATTCATGAAGGGATTTGGATCAGCGCAGGGGACTTGCAGCAGAGGGTTTGAAGCAAGGGGTGATGTGTCAAACCGTGAGGCAAGTGCGAGTCAGTATCAGCTTGCCATGGCTAGCACATGTCCCTGCACTGAATGCAACAGGAGTTGAATCAGTTCCCCGGTCTACATGTGCACCATTGGTGGACCCATATTCGCAGCTTGCACCAAAGCAGTGGCACAAGCTGCCATAATATGAGGAAACTGTTGTAACTGTGCCAGCCCTTTAAGAATCAGGCTGCGTTACACCGAGACTTTGGCACAGTTGCATCAATTTCTGTGGATGATGCAATGCTTGGCACAAGCCCTGCATCATCCTTCTTGAATCAGGGCCAATGTTTCTTTGTTTCTAATGTACCGTAAAACTATGATGCTATGGAAATGATGATTGAGAATAATGATGAGTTCATATCATTGTGAGGTTTTGTACGATAGACCATAGTCAGGGTCACTGCAATAAACTGAAAAGCTTTATAACATACTGGCAAAACTGCCAACCCCATTGGAGGAGTCGCTTTGTGTGCTTATGGATTGAATCAGCTTATTTAATCCACAGTTTAGTGGAGCGATTCAGAAACTACCGCCGAGACTTGTTGTGTACCTCCTGAGCAAAGCAAAGCAGAACGGCAGCCATGTCCAATTAGCGAGACAGCGAGCGAGAGAGAATGAAGTTGTCCAAATGTACTGTGTATGGGCAGATTATGTTACTTCATGAAATGTGGTGGTTTGATTTATGTTTGACATGATGTAGGGGCAGACAGTGTGAGAGACAGATATATACCTGGACACACAGCAAAAGCAAGTGAAGGAGAGTGAACATCCCTTGATCTAGAGAGACAGAGAGAATGCTGTGTTCCTGAAGCAAGCAGCGGGGTGTCAGTGTCAATGTGCTGCTGGGAGAGAAGTGCAGCTCGGCAAAGAGGCAGTGGCACTATATGGTGGCTAGCAGCGTGGTCATGTGGCATGTCAGTATACAGTAGAGAGACAGAGAGAGAACTCTGCCATCGCTGTACCCCCATCCCACATGTAGCCCTTGAACCAGCTTGGACATAATTTCAACAAGAGAGACAGAGAGAGAGACAGAACCGTGCAGGTGCTGCCCTGTTCCTCACCCCCAACCCCATGACACACAGAGTCCCCAAACAAGTGCTTCAGTGTGCTGGACTGTGTTGTACAGCTGCTACTTGTGAAGCAAACAGTACTGCCAGCTGTACCCCTATGCCATATCCAGCACTTGAACCGGGTCGGAGAGAATGTTAATGAGACAGAGAGAGAACCATGGGTGCTTCCCTGTTGCACCTAGAATTCCTGGTCCTCTGTGTCTCCCCTCCCCATTACACACAGTGTCTGCAAATGACTTTAGCCCCCTTCCCACAATTGCCAGAGACAGATAACAGCAAATCTCAGTGGCACAGCTTGCAGGAGAGAGTGACTGTTTTGTTCCCCATCCTGTGCCCTCCCGAACCAGTACATTATGCAGATGTACTGTCCCCCTCCCACCGTGAATTGCTACATTGAGAGAGAGAGACAGACAGCATAAACAGCCTGTCCTCCATTCGCATTCCCCAAAACAATCTCCACTCACTATGTTGGGCGGAGAGAGAGAGAGACCAGTAGCTCACTGCACACAGAAAGAAAAGAAAGATACACTGAGAGCCATCACCTCTCACGCTGTTGTTCAGACACAAAGGGAAGTCATCCGGAGAGGAGAGTGAGGGAACCAGTCACAGCAAAGCAGGTTTGCAATGTGGTCTATGTTGTGTGCCATTACTGTTCTCCAGTGGTACTGTAGGATCGGGGATAGAGAGACACAGTAGCCATCCTCAGTTGTCCGACAACCTGCCCAATGTGCTGTCTTAGCATTGTAATCCTCTGTGTGTGTGTGTGGGGGGGAGCAAACATCGTAGGAAGTGTAGGAGTCAATATTATGCACAAGAAATGTCAGAAATCATCTCAGTACTGCATGTCTAACATTTCTATGTGCATAATAGCATTCACATGAGCATTATTTGTTGGGGACTATTTCACAAGTTGGCAGGATACACTACCTGTCTTGCTATTTAAGCAGGAGGAAACCATTTCTGTGGTTTTTCCCCTGTTTAAGCATAACCCATGTTATAAGCACAATAACCCACTCCAGGGTATTGGGTTATGGGGATTAATCAACACCCTGGGTGCTGTGAGGACACTCGCCCTGCAGCCTTGTGCCTCACAATGTACCCAGGGTGTTGATTAATCTCCAATAACCCCATACCCTGTCATGGGATATTGCTTACTTTCAATGTATCATTATTCAGTACCTTTGGAATTCATGTTATCTTTTTAGACATCTAAAGCAGAACCATCAGTTGCAATGCATCTTCCATCCAACCACACAGCTTTCATTTACACTTACTCTTAGCACCTTCCTCTTTCTCAAGTGTTGTTGGTTTATGTATCTCCAAAGATAGGTTCCTTTTATGACTGTGGTGAGTTACTAAACTACTGCTATAGGGAAAACTTTTGAGTGCAAACCAAGTATTTGTAGTAAGTATATGTAGTAATTTACTGCAACAATATACTGTTAAAATTATTTAAAAATGACATTTCCAAATGTTTTAGTTCATAAACCATTTCTGAAATATGTAAATCAGTTATTCAAATGTGTACACTATACCAAACTTGATTTACTTTTCTTAAAATGTTAAAATTTGACCTCATAAGATTTATTTTGTAAGTAATTTTCTCCTAATAAAATTTGATGTACATCTTTTCATATTTATAACACATCAAACTTTCTTTAATATACCATATGACTAACAATTTTCACATCATGCAACTGATATAAACATCAATGAACTTCAACTGATTATTTATGGATCATCAAAAATCAACATCATTCTGTAGCCTGTAGAGCATGTTAGAAATTTTATAGCTCAGATTATATGTTTGCAGGCCCCGCTGTCCGCTCGGGACTACAGTCACAGAGGACCGTAGTTAGCCTCGGGAAAACAGCAGCACTGGCAAACAAGTAATCTGAGTTTATAAAATCTCTAACATGCACTGCAGCTACTGAATCTCCACTGAAGCCCAGTTCTGACATCAGCTGCAGGTGATTCTGAGATTTCTGGTTACAGTAAATGTCAGCTTGGAACTCAGCAGAATCAACCTGATGCAATCTACTATACTGCGGTACACAGTAAGTAAAAAAAATAAATAAAATGTCTGCACACAAAGTGGAAATTGGGACCAGCCCCACCGTTGGGCATGGAGCTCTTGTGTACTCTATTTCTAAATCACAAACCACTATTTATCTGTAACATGGGGTTGAAGGATCAGTGAATGACAGTAATCCTTCTCTGCTCCTTTTTTGTAAACATACGAGGATAGATGCTGAGTGTTCCAAGACACTCCTTCATGGAGAGTGCTGCTAATCTGTGCAGATGGTACATGTGGCCCAGTGACTGCAGCACATGGTGTGCTGACTGGAGCACAGTTTTAGGAACCTGGAGACTCGATTCAAATCTCACCACAGCTGCTTGCACACTGTGTGAACTTTGCCCTAGTCACTTAACACCCTTCTTCTTTAGTCCACTAAAGCTACAAAAATAGGGCAAATGCATGACTGGTGGTGTTTGGATTGTGCTTCCATGGAACTGACTGCCCCGTCAGACAGTGCTGGTTTCCCCTTACAAATCAAGCGTAATCTGTCCAAAGTCAGATTTTGGATCACTAGTAAAATAGTTCTGGACCGAGATCAGACCCAGGTATCCGAGTCAGATTCATCAGATTCATGTCCCCAGATCAGAGCATTGGATCTGTTAGTTGGATACCTGGGTTTGATGGTGTAACCCGTCATATTCTGGTTGGAGTCACAGATACTTCAGCTACTACTGTGGATCCTAGGATGTCAGATCATTGGTCAGATGCCTGTAGCATCTGAGGCCATCAAAATCCAGCCAAAATGATGGTATCCACTGGTATCTGACCTGGTAGGATACTATCCGGGCAACACTATGGAAGACCCCAGTAAAAACAAGATATTGCATCTAAGCTGGGCTATGACAGATAAACATACCCATAGCTCTACTTTGGGGCCTTTCAGGATTGTGTGGCATTTTGGTAGCTCTTTGGTACTTTGATTTCTTATGGTAAAAAACAACCACTTGTGTTGTCCAGTTGTAGACATTATCCTTCCTTGTAAAATTCTGAAGTAGCAGGTCACAGTGCTCTCCTTCTAAAGGAAGCAGTGAGCCATGGCTATACTATACTTCGAATAGTCCATTTCTTGCAAAACATGCAACCACAGCCCCTTTTGTTTTTTTGCCGCACTTATACCTTGCTAACAGATACACCAAAACATAGAATGTTAAAAACACTGACAACAGTTTTTTTGGATAGCAAGGTGTGTTTGCCGTCTACTATTTGGGCCAGTTTGTGAACTTTTGCAAGAGAATTTTTCACAGAAAGTCATTAAGTGTTCTGGAATCATTGTGCTTTTGATAATTCTACTAATATCACCCCCACAGAGGGATTAGCATAAATAGAATTCCCTAAGTGTCTCCCCCAGGAGGAATGGAACTACAGCACTTGATCTCCTACTTCTGAACTTCTAGGGCTAAAGCTGAGCTCACAGCTTGATTCACCAGTCCAATCAGCCAGCAAGTCCAAGCTCAAAAACTAGGATGAATCCCCTAAAATGTGAAATCTGAGCTGAATCAGCTACTCCTCAGCCTTCTTAACTACCAGACACCGCTTGACTGATAGCCTGGCAGAGGAGGAGGAGGATCCCTCTAAACAGCTGTTACCCTGCATCAACAGGATGATGTGGGAAACAAAAGGCCCCGTCTGCTGTGCTGTGAATCACCACTCCGCAGTGCATAATATTAAAGAAAACGGCTTAGGTAAGCAAGTTTAAATATTACTGGGGGAGTTCAAAGATGGCTTCTATTTGAATTAGTGACTAGGCTTACAGCAGGACTGAACATATTTCTAAAGCTTCTGGTCATGTGGGATGATAATCCAAGTGTGAAGGTGAGACTATGGTTCTGACAGGTGCAGCACATCACGCCCTGACGAGTGAAGGTCAGACAAAGTAAAACAAAGACCCACCTTCCTCTGCCTCCAGCATACTTTTCTGGAGAAGAGCACTGATTGACCAAACTGGGACAGAAAAAAAAACACATAGCCTGTGGTTTTGTTAGTCTCTTTCCAACTTGCACAGCTGAAATATTAAACTAACAAAGTATTACGTGGTGTACACACACACACACACATGTTAGTCACAGGCAAAAATGTTCTTCCAGGTCTCACAACGCCTTTCTGAGCAGTCTGATACTTTCCTGAGCCTGAGTTACAATCCTGGGTGTGTTCAGATCATGAATTCAGTGTTCAGGCAAAAAAGTGGGACTAAGACGGGGCATTCCATTCACCCGCAAGCAGGGCACTGTACAGTACAGGCTAGGAAAGTGTGTGCACGGGGAATCAGTGCTGTGTATAGAAATTCAGACACTGAAAAATGTTGTTCTGCTCGAGTAGTGACGCCTCGACTACAGCCGAATGACTTTTCATTCTGCTGTAGTAGCTGCATTACAGTGAACAAGGTGCCCCTTCAGCGGTTTTCAATTGCAATACAGCCTGTCACACTAGAGTGTGAAGTGTGCAGTCTGCAGCGTTTATTTAAAACGTGTGAAAGGAAAGATGCACAATAAGCACCATAATCAACACTTTTGTTTTGAGCAGGAATGCCCTGTTGTTTAAATTGTTAATGATTGTTTAATATGTGGACAGCAAATTGGTATTTTGCCATGTTGATGCCTTTTTGGTTATAAAATAAGGTATAGGCAGCCATACACATCAAGGATGTTTTCCCACCTCGGGGTTGCCATGATGACAGCGACCTCTCGAGCTTCGCTCTCGAGGTCATTCTGTCATCAGAACAACCCCTCCGTGGGAAACAACCTTGTTGTGTATGGTTGCCCATATATTATTCTATTTATGTTTCTACAAACCACTCTGCCATTCAACCCATCTTCAGGACAGACTGCCATCCAGCTACCATGGTGGTTTGGTCCTGTGTTGCCATGGAGCTTGCTGTCACCATGGCAAATACAGCGGTAACTATAAGGTGGTTTCAGGAACAAAGCTACTTGAAGAAGCATTGACCCCACCTCATCTGCACTGAGGTCAAGTCCAAACCTGGCCATAAGGTGGTGGTCCTAATACACAGTTCTCAACTGCATTCCAGCTCAGTTCTCAAAATGTTCATTTCAGGAGGCACCTGGTAGCTCATATAATGAGAGATTGTACATGAAAGGAAACCACAGAGGTTAAAAGGGGCAGATTTAGCAGCTCTCCTTAATTTGAAAACTTCTGTCAGGAATTCACATTTGTACAGCGTACATGTCCATGTAATTTTGAAAGGGTTTTCTCACTTCTGTGAAACCTGAGGCAGTGCGTGCAGTTTAATGCAGTTAATAAGTTCCAGGATGACACAGCTTTTGCAAGGCCAATATATCTTCCCAGTTGACAACTTCAATAGCGGTAGAAATACTAGACAAAACAAATTACTGAAGACTACTCCCAAAACACAATCTTCTTCATTAATTTTCATCTCTGTTTCAGCGTTTCATGGTTATAATACTACTTCTTCCAACCGTGTGTTATCTCTCTATACGTATATGCATCACATTTACATGCATATGTTGCTGCCACTTTAAAGGAAAGCTGTCGTTATTCCACCATCCCACCCAGCCAAGCTTACCCTCGGTTAAGCTTTTAATGTATATTGCGGCATTTTCCCATACAACATACATTATTTTAACTTACAAAATCAACCTAGAAGTATATGCGTGTGTGGCGGAGGCTCCATTATCTGTAAGATGCGGTACATTTGTACTGAAGCAAGCACTGTGGCATACACCTTTACATATATTTGAGCCACCACCCCCATGCCATACTTCGGGTTGTGATACAAAGTTAAAATAATGTAAGTTGTAGGCGACAGCTACAACATACGATAACAACTGAAGAGTAACAACTGAAAGCGAGATGGTGGAATAACTGATACAACTTCTTACAGTGGCAACAACATTACTAACAAGCCTATCATCTAGCTTTTCCTTAGACCCTTACCACTAGGGACTGCCACTCAATCTTTGTTTACTTTATGTCTATAGTTCTTTATATGTATCATTCCCATCAGTCAGCTGCGTTTCTGTATCTCAGCTCGGGGTAGCACTTTAAAAAGGGTCTTTGGTCTAGTGTGCTTTACTGATTAACAAATCAATAAAACAAGACTAAATCAAAAATAAATACAAATACAATCTGAAAATCTAACAGTAATCCCATCACACTATAAGGAAGCTAAACTGATCTCTTAAAGCCAAATCTGTATCCTCACTGTACTGCTAAAAATACTGGAAAGGTTTGCACCAAATCTCTGCTTATCTGCACCAGAGTAACCTGGCACATTTCTCAGAAGCATGCATCTACAGCTAGCCATCATGCTTTTCTCACATTACACCAATCCATGCCCTGTTCCACTCCACCACTGTTTACCCATTTATCTCTTACCCTGTTACAAACACAACTCACAGTACTCAGTATTTTGAAATTTGTGCTGCCTTGACTCTGTTACAAATATCTTGTCGCACGTTGACTGCACACTCCCTTAACTCTCACCCTTTCTACCCCATAACCGATGTACCATGCACGGATTCTATATTGTTTTTTTTATTTTACTGCTTGTACCTTGTTTTTATTGTTGCTCATGTACTTGCACCTATTGTCACTTTATTTATTACTGCTGTTTCACTTTCTGCTCTTTCCTCCTCCTCTGGATCGCACCTGGAAATAAGGTCCGACTCAGTGGGCCTACTCCCATCACCAAATTTTAAATAAAATAAAATCAAGAAAGAAATAAAACCTGCTAATGCCTGTAGAGTCAGGAATAAGTGATGGTCACACAACCACTGCTGCCCTCCTTAAACTCACCACTGATACTCTAATCACTGTGGGCCCATCAGATCACTAGAAATAGTTCCATTTATTTGTCCGAAGCATTTGATATGGTCAGTCACAAATCAGTCCTGATTATCACTTAGGGAGATTAATAGAAACATAGAAGATGATGGCAGAAGGAGACCTGTGGTCAATCGAGTCTGCCCAAGCGAGGCATCCCGGGACCTACTGTGCACCGGTGTTCTGTCCTCCTAGACACCAAGCCTAGCCCTTGCCAGTGTCATGCATTTGTTCCCAATACTTGTCCCACCCATGCCTAAAGCTTGATACTGACTTTGCAGCCACTGCCTCGGGGGTAATCTATTCCAAGGTTCCACCACCATCTCTGAGAAGTAATACTTTGAATGTCCTCTTGAACACCCATACTACATATTAACATACTAAAAGCCAGCAGAATAGGCCAATGGTCTGTCATGTCTGCTCGGTAGCCAGCCACCCTAATGTGTGCTCAATTTCCTGTCACCCATCCCCAGAGAGGGTCTTCTTCAGCTTCAGTTTCCCCTTGTACCCTCCCACCCCACCCCTTCCTGAAGCCCTCCACTGTGCCCTCCTCCACCAGACTCCTGGACAGCGCACTCCATGGCTCCACCACCCTCTCAGTGAAGTAATGTCTCATCGTTTCCCCCTGTAATTCGCCCCCTCCAATTTCAACTTTCGTGCCCCTGGTTGTTTCCCCCCTTCTTTAGCCTGAACATCTCCTTGGCTCTGCCTCTGTTTATTCCTTTTACATATTTGAAGGCCCTATCATGCCCTCCATCTCTCCTCTCCTCCAGTGTGTACAGCCCAAGCTCCTCCAGTCTCTCCACATAGGGCCTCCCCATGCCCTGAATCATCCTGGTCCTCTCCTCTAGACCCTCTCAGCAGAGCTATGTCCTTCTTAAGGAGCTGAATATGTATAGCCTCGAGGAAAGGAGAGAGAGGGGGACATGATAGAAACTTTCAAGTATTTCAAGGGAATCAACAAAGTCCAAAGAGGGTAGCATCTTTCAAAAAGAGGTGTGCAGAACAAGGGGGCACAATGTGAAGATAGAAGGGGCGGCTCAGAGGTAATTTGGGAAGTATTTTTCACAGAGGAGGTTGTGGATGCATGGAATAATACCTTCGAGGAGGAGGTTGTGGAGTCAAAACAGTGGTGGAATTCAAGCATGCATGGGACAGTCATAAGGCAATTCTAGGGGGTGGGGGTAGGAAGAAGTAGGCTGCTGGTTAACTAGGATCTGCAGCTTATCCAATAGGTAGGGAAATGGGCAGACTGGGTGGGCCAAGCGGTCCTTATCTGCCGTCAAAATCTATGTTTCTATGTTTCTATGAGAGGTCTCCAGAACTGCACACAGTACTTGAGATGCGGCCTGACCAAGGCATTGTACAGAAGGAGGATCACCTCCCTCCTCCACTCCACTCTTCAATTTCCACTCATGCCCTCTTGTGGTAAAATTGACATTCCTGGTAAAAGCTGTGCTTCTGGCACTTGTTGATGCCTTTAAGGTACTTGAAGGTCTCAATCATTATTACCCCTCCCCTCCTAGTCTCTAGTGAGTACAGTTTCAGAGCACCAAGCTTCTCTTCATAGATGATTTCCTGAAGGCCATGTATCACTTTTGTTGCCCTTCTCTGGACCACTTCCAATCTATCAATGTCCTTCTAGGTGAGGTCTCCAGAATTGTACACAGTACCCAGATGAGGCCTCACTAATGACCAGTGAAGTGGTAGTATCACCCCAGTCCCTGCTGTCTATCCCCTGCCAATGCATCCTAACACCCTGCTAGCCCTGCTGTAAACCTTATTGCACTGACTTTGCTGCTTGAGGTCATCCCTAATGATGATTCCCAAATCACATTCTTCAGCAGAGGAGCTCAGCTGGACTCCGTTTAGCCAGTATTCTTCCTTGGGTTGGCCCTACCCAGGTGCATCACCTTACACTTCTTAGCGTTGAAGTTTAATTGCCATATTTGTGACCACCTTTCCAACTTCTTAAGGTCCTCCTGTAGTTGTCTGACTCCCTCTGTACTATCCACTTTTCCTCTGAGTTTTGTGTCTTCTGCAAACAGGGCGATGTTGCCAGTTATGCCCTCTCTGATGTCACTAATGAATACATTGACAAACATAGTTGCTGGATAGATTTGGGACCTTACAAAGAAAGTTACCATCTATTGTACATGCACACATTTAAGAAATACCTGAATGGATACAACATGGGCACCTTCTAGTCTCTATGTTTAACAATGACCTCCAGCTGATACGTACCCAAATCTCTTCTTTCACATACATACTGATGATACTGTTTTGCATAACACTGCCTCCTCTCTACACCAGATCAACTGCAGATCCTCTGCCTGGAAGATAGCTACTGTCACCCCAATACACAAGGGTGGTAATAGGACACTCCCTAGCAATTATCGCCCTATCTCAATCCTCTCTCCTCTCTCTAAGGCCTTAGAAAAAATTGTGGCCACCCAAATCTCTGAATACCTCGATAAATATAGCATCCTCTGCCCAGAACAACATGGTTTCAGAGCAGGCCGCAGCACCAATACTGCCCTCCTGAAGTTCTCTAACTTTCTTCACACCTCATTGGACTCTGGCTCCCTAGCAGGTGCAGTGTTCATTGACTTATCAAAAGCCTTCGATGAGCTCCTCCCCCCTCTTGCTAGTTACCCTTAGTCACTTAGGCTTTGCCACTGGGCCTGTTTCCTGGTGCTCCAGCTACTTGTCGGCCCGCTCACAACGTGTGAAAATCAACAGGAAACTTTCCAGCACCTGCCCTATCCACTCCGGAGTCCCTCAGGGCTCCATTCTTGAGCCCTTGCTCTTTTCCCTTTTCTCAACTCCTGCCCAGTGAATGTACTGGTAAAATCCTGCTTTACATGAATGATGCTGTACTCTTTGCCTCCGACCGTAATCCCATCTCACTTCAGGATTCTCTGCAGGAATCCTACAATGGCAAGAAGCCTGGTTTACTGAGCACAGACTCGTAATTAATCTAAAGAAAACCAAAACCATGCTCTTTGCCCAACCCCAAAATAAACCCAGTAACTATCCTCTCGCAGTCCACTCCACCTCTAAACTCCCTATTGAGCTAGTTCACTCTTATAAATACCTAGGTATAACCTTTGACCCTGCCCTCTCTTTTCATGCCCACATCTCTGCCCTTGCCTCAGCCTCTAACACTCGGCTGGGTATCCTCTATCGTCATAAAAACTGCCTCCCCACGGATGCCCTCTGACTTACAGTCACATCCTCTGTTCTATCTCTGGTAGACTATGGCTTACCTGTGTATGGTGCAGCAGACTAGACTGCCCTGCACAAGATCCGCCTCACCTTAAACAAGGCCTGCAGGCTCATAACTGGAGCTCCTAGTCTGACCCACACTTGCCTTCTTTACACCATGGCTAATCTACTCAACCTAGATGAGTGCCTCAAATACCAAACCTACCTCCTAACAAAAATCACTCCTTGGCTATCCCACTGGGTCTGTCAACCACTATCCACCGAGCAAACCCTACAGTGCATACCGCATATCCCATAAAACTGCACTGGTTATACCGAGAGAACCTGCAAGGTCAAAGGGCTTACCCCTACAGAGCCCCCTGTTGGTATAACACCCTCCCCACCGGAGTCACTGATGCCGCCTCGTTATCTTATTTTAAAACTAGCCTTAGAAATCACCTGCTCTCAACACGCAGCTGTACCTGCCTCTAAGCCTCCTCCTATCCTTCCAGACAAAGCTCTCTGAGCCGCTCTCTGACCTTCTGTCCAGCTCTACCTTTACTTGCTACTATCTTCCCCACACTCCTCTTCTGAGGTCTTCCACCCAGCCTTACCTTTATCTGCCCACTGAATCAATCTCCATGTAACTACTGTATATTGTCTACTCTGTAAAGCGCACATGTAAGCCTGTTGTATACTGTGTTTGACACATGCCTGTATTTTACCTGATTCCTAAATGTACTCTGATTTTTGTCTGCCCTGATGTTTGTTGCTTGCACTGTTTTGTCTCTCTGTGACGAGTACCTTTGTAAATGAGCCTCTGGCTCAAAGGTTATTAAATTGATGTTCTAATAAATAAATAAATAAGTTGCAACTGAATTTCAATAGGTTTGAAACTTGACAGTGACAGCGCTTAGGTGTTTAAAACTTGGTCAAATCAGACCCACTGCTGTAAAAAATGTGGGCCACAATTAAAACTTACTGGATCAGAAAGCAAAAATTTTTACAATAGGCAAGGCAAAGGCAAAGTTTATTTCTTTGGCGCCCATTCCTGAAGGCTCTGGGCACCTATAAAAACATAAACGCATAAAAGGGAGAAAATACAAACACACATAAAACACAATAAAAGACGAAAAATAACAACAGGATTCAATAAATAATTCAATTCTGAAATCTCTGTATCACATTTAAATAACCATATCTGGGAATGCCAATGAAAATAGATGGGTCTTTAGGTGGCCCTTAAACACCTCAATTAAAGGGGCCTCCCTGATGGCTGGAGGAAGCAAATTCCACAGGATGGGAAGGGCAGTGCTAAAGGCCCTGTTGCGGGCAGTTTTAAGTCTCATCCTAGGAATCGCCAGGAGATCCCTAGAGGAGGAATGAAGGGAGCAAACTCGAGCAACAGGTGAGATCAGAAAGGTAGCTGGGGCCTAGTCCATGTAGGGCCTTAAAGGTGAATAAACTCACCTTGAAGATAACCCTCCACCTGACCGGCAGCCAGTGCAGTTCACACAGCACCAGAGTTACATGACAGAACCTCGAAAGACCTGGCAGCTGCATTCTGCACCAGCTGCAGCAGGCATAGGGTACCTCCTGAGAACCCGAAGTAAAGGGCTTTACAGTAATCAAAGTTAATATGGTGAATGTATTCGCAGTAAGAAAAAAGCCAGAAAAGCTTTTCAAATTTGAAATAAAGCTATTTTATTCTACAAGCGCGGTGACACTGCACTCAACTACCCCAGCGCTTCGACCGCAAGGTCTTCCTCAGGGGGCTCTAATTACAGTACAGTAATCAAGCCTGGATGTTACAAAGGCATGGATTAGAGTGGACAGGTCCTCAGGTGGAGCAAGGGTTTGATCCTGGCAATATTCCTCAAGTAGTAAAAACATTTTGGACAACCGATGACACCTGAGATTCAAATGTCAATCCGTCATCCAGGAACACACCAAGATCTTGCACCCTAGGAAGCCATCAATGGTATTGGCCCAAGGAAAAGTGCAGTTGCACACCAGAGGCATTCTATCACGCCTTTGGCCCAATCCCACTACCAGAACCTCCGTCTTATCAGGGTTCAGTTGCAACCAGCTAGAGGACATCCAGTTATTGATCTCAGTCAGGCAGGTGTTAAGCACATCCACAGCGTCGGATGTTCCATGGGTGAAGGACAGATACAACCGGATATCATCTGCATAGCAGTGAAAACCCACATTGTATTTCCTAATGAGCTCACCCAGGGGCAGCAAGTACACTGCAAACAACATTGGTGACAGGCTCGATCCCAGAGGTACTCCGCATGACAGGAGCTTCAGGGAGGAGGAGAAATTCCCAATTACTACCTATTGCTTCCTGTCAGCGAGATAGGACTCAAATCAGCAGATGACAGTGCCAGCAAGCCCACAGTACACACTGAGATGATCAAGTAGCACAAAGTGATCAACAGTGTCAAAAGCTGAGTAGAGATCGAGGAGAACGAGAACTGACCTGTCTCCTTTTATCTCCCCTAAGGAGGTCATTATATGCCTGAATGAATGCTGTTTACTTGCTGTGCCTAGCTCGGTAACCAGACTGGAATGGCCCATAGATATCAAACATCATGCGGTGCTCCTCAAGCTGTAACACCACAATCTTCTCAACAACCTTTCCCAAAAATGGATGGTTGGAGATGGGACTACAATTTGCCAAGATGTCTGGGTCGAGAGATGGCTTCCTCAGAGAGACCTCACAGAGCCTCTTTCAAGGAGTCTGAAAGACCCCCTCTGACAATGAACACCGGACAATCAAGGCAAACACCGGCCAGCGGAATCAACACATCCCATTAAAAATGCATTTGCACGGGTCCAGTTCACCATATGTGCCCTTCAGTGTCAAAGCAACCTCAATGACCTCAGCCACCTCTATTGGTTTAACCTCCGTCAGAGTGCCTTTGCTACCTCCAAGGCAATCACTGTGAGGACATAAAATGACTCACTGGTGGAATTCCCTGGCAGATAGAGGACTCTCTGTCAGTGAAGAATGGAGCAAACTCATCACAGAGTGACAGAAAAGACTTCTTCAGCTGCAGACAGACCGGATGTAACAGCCTGTCTACAGTCAAAAAAGTACCACAGTAGCCACAGACTGTAAGAAGCATTGTTTTACATTTCCCTTTTCTTTCTTCAGATAATGTTACGTGCATGTGCATCATTCTGGACTGACTGACCTGGGGAAATGAGGGCACTTGACCCGGAGTATAGCATAAGGGTTAAAGAGCTATGAATGAGCTTGGTACATCCAGCATATCTGGGTTTGATTCCACAACCTCCACTTACATACTGTGTGACTCTGAGCAAGTCACTTGACCTCCACAGTGCTCGGCTCATCCCTGAAAACAGGCACTTGTGTGTAGTGGGCCTTACCAAGTTACCAAAAGAATAAATAAATAATGTTTCTGGGCAGGAGGCAACCTTTTCCTTTCTGGTGCATGTTGCGCTGTCCAGGAAGCTAAGTTTGCTGAGAACAAATTAAGAAACTCAACTAAAAAATACAGCTCTGACTTCTGAAGCTCTACTTATAATGAAAACTGCAAACCTCTCATATTATAAGTACAAAACTGGCATCACCATAGGGCAGGTACAGCAATTCAAGTACCTAGAGATCTGTCTGAACATCTCCTAATACTTATTAATTAAAGCATTTAACAGGGTGGGCCCACTGAGACATAGGAGTCCATTTTCAGATACGACCTGGAATTAATAACATAGATCAAACATACATTACAGAGTTAAAATACATAATTAGAGAAGAAATACATTCAGTAATGCTTGACAATGCATGTGCAGGCTACGTAGCCACTATGACTGCAAAGATCGTGTGCTCAATACAAGGCAAAAAGGAGCCAATACATATGGCAGGCAGCATGTAACGTTTCCTCCTTCCAAAGCTCAGCTCAGCTACAGAGAAGTGTGTATCTTACAACTTCTAATAAGCAGGACACTATCTACCTACTGCATTAACACAGTATTGTGGTGGTGACAGGATTGTACTAGGGTATAGGAAGCCCACCTGGAAACTGAATACAGGAGCCCACCTGGAAAAGCAATGGGGGAGGGCCAAGGGTGGCACACTGATATCAGTATTCCACTTCATTCTGATACAACAGCTCTGAGCCTGCATTGTACATTTACTTGCAGTGCCCAAAACACCCCATTTCATTAGAAAATAAACGGAAAGATTTTCAGAATTTAGGAGGACTTAGAAATTTCCAGGTATCCTGGGGCCAGTCCAACTCTGCGTAGTGGTGGAGGGATTTGGATACATGTGCTTGGACAAAATATCCAGGATGCCCAAGGTCCTTGTGGACAACATAAAGACATCCTTAAGGGAGTTCCTATCCAGCAACTGATTTCTAAGGAAGCAATATGAAAGGATGAAACTCAGTTTCTGCCGTGTGTGTATATATATTAGTGTTTATTCAAAAGTATTTATGTGGCACTGTCTTTCCAATGTTTTGTGTGTCTGCCTAATCACAGGAGTGGTCCTTGTTTCTGAAAGTGATTTCAAAGAAACACTCATGAAACTGGGGTAAAGTTTTACCCTTGTGCTTCTGACTTCTGTAGCGTTTCAACAACAGAGTGTGGAAATCTGTCCCTTCTATCAGCGTCTGGAACAGTTCTATTGCCTGGCACCTTCATGATTAAATGAACACACAAAGTGTAGGGAAGACTGTGGCTACATGAATACTTGTGAATAAATAATAATACACACACTGCAGAGACTGTGTTTCATCCTTTCATGTTGTTTCTCGGGGTATACCATACTCACCCTTCCTGCAGCATGGCAGACAGCACATCAATTTGAGTACTAAAACACATCCAAACTCAGTGGCTAGAATATCACCCCTACTCATGCTGTCTAACACTCAATGTCCTTTTTCCTCCAGTATCTGTCAAGCCCTGCCCTGAAAGCCTGAACAGAGCTAGGTTCCACTACCTCACCAGGTTGGCTATTCAAAAACAAGTGATATAGATTTATGCTTACTTGTGACCTTACACCACCACGGTATGCAGGGGCAGCTCTAGGAGACAGTATGAGAGCTGACGCTCTATTAAAATTCAATTTCAGCCAGCCCGGTGGCGCTGAGGGCTGAAGCGCTGGACGCCACACCTCGCGCCACGCCGGTGACCCGGGTTCGGGAATGGACTCTGGTCACGGGGTCGGCGGGGGGGAGGAGGATTGAGCGTCCCAACGGATGCTCTCCTCCCTCAGGGGAGAACGCCAACCCGAAAATGCCAGTGGGAGCACTGGCACTCGAAGACTTGTAGCTCCGATCGCGGAGTGCAGAGGGACATTGGAAGGGCGCTTGAGAGGGCGTCGTATACCCGTCGCCTCTCTGGATCTGCGTCCTTGTGCCGGCGTCCCAGGGGCGGGGCTATGGGGAGGACAGAAAAATGGAAAAAACCCTTGGCCCCTAGACTCCTTCCTATGTACCTTGCCAGGAGCCAACAGTGTCTGCTTTACAGGACATCCCTCTCTAGCCCAACAACTACCCCATTACTTACTTTAGCATTAGGTTTCTGTGTGTCTCCAAGCCTGATAGTGATTTATTTCAGGGGAGGGGGCTAGTGTGCATAGCTAATCTCAGTCAGCACCCCGCTCTGAAGCACACCCACACAGCCTGCTTCACACTCATACCTCTCAGCCTTTAATGATAAGTGGGAGCAGGCTCAAACTATCATAAGGAAGGGGGCAGGCAGTAGTGTAATTGGCAATGCTAGGCAACCCGACCAACTAGGCTGTCTAGTATTACTGCTGATGCAACTGCCCCATCCCCTTCCTCATGATCACCTGAACCAGCTCACATTTATCACTGAAGCCTGAGCTGTATGAGTGGGAAGTGGGCTGCATGTTGGGAGGCGGCTGCTGACTGAAACTAGCTAGAAAAGTAGCCCACCCCTGAAACAAATAACTGTAAGGTTCAAGAGGGGGCTGGGCACAGAAGAAACCTAATATAAAAGTAAGTAAATGGGGTAGTTAGGCTAGAGAGGAGGCTGTCCTTGGATACAGGATGCTGTCAGCTCTAGGAGCCAGTGGACAGGGCCATCAGTTTATTCTTATCTTTAATACACAGGTGAAGGGCAAAGAGGGTCAGAAAAGTTGGGATTCGGGAGGGAGGTTTGCCAGGGGACTAGCCCTGGCCACCTGGGAGACGGAAAACATTCTCCCCCCCCACACACCATATGCCTGAATACAGAAAACAAATACAGAGTATCTGAGCTTCTGAATAGCACATTCAGGCACACTATTCAGAATAAGGTATTTGCACACCCCTAATAAATACTGCACTATTTATAAATACAAATATCACTCTTAAATATCTGTATTTGTGTTAGACCATACAAAGTCATATTAGACCTGAACTAAAGCTCGGTGACACACACGTGACTACCACTCTCTACAGATCAGTGGTGAGGCCCCGCCTGGAGTACAGTGCTCAGTTCTGGAGTCCTCACCTAAGGAAAGATAATGACAGGCTGGAGACAATGCAAGTAGGGTGGCCAAAATGATTCAGGGCCAGCAGGGCAGATCTCACGAGGACTGGCTCAAGGCATGGCACATCTACTTGTAGGAGCCTGAAGCCCGATGAGAGAAGAAAGATATGATAAAGACCTTCAAGTTCTGAAAGGAATGAGAGTAAACTGCGAGGAACTATTTACCATAAGTAGCAGATCAAGAACGTGGGCATGAGTGGAAACTGATGGAGGAAGATTCAAGAGGGAAGGCAGAAACTTTTATTTTACAGAAGGGGTGGTGGAGCTGTGGAAAAATCTACCAGCTGATGTGGTGGGTGTCACAGACCCACTCAGCAGGTCAGGCCCTCTACTCCCAAAGTGCCAACCTCTGAGCACAGTCTTGTGAACAGTGTAACAAACAAGGTAACCCTCTTGTCTGTTTTTGTGAGTTCGGATCAACCTTTGGTCTTCAGTTCTGGAGGGATTCAAACTGTTAACCTCTTGTTAGCATACCCAATGCACAGGCTCAGATATATCTGTCTTCGGGGGGCCAGATATTTTTGCCTATGGGCACCTAACCAGGTATTCAGAGATGAACCCTTTAAAACTTTAATAAAGACCTCAGATTTTAACGCTTCTTCCAGTTTGATACCACCATTGAAGCTGACGTCTATTGTCTGCTATAACCATGGACTTTTCTTAAAAATCAAAAGAAGTCAAAGACAGACCAAGTAAGTTCTAAAAGAATTTTACTAAAATAGTTAAAATATGTGAAACACAAAATACAGAACTCATATCAAAAGACGACAAATCTTTTAAAAAGAAACAAGGTTTAAATAGTGCAAATTCCTACTTCAGTACTTAGTCTCTAAATACTTGCTTTAGTGCTCCCCAAGATGTTTCGTGGTCAGAGTCCAGGTAAAAATGTGTCTGTAGTGAAAACAGAATAATCTTTACAAGCTATATTTGCCAACTCCTTTTGGATGAGGTCATCCAGCTCCTCCTCTGTCAAAATATCTAAAAAACATATATTTCTATACAACCACAGGATGTAATTTCAAAGTATTAATTCTGCAACCTTAGCAAAACTCAAGTTTCAAATTACACTTTCTTTGATCTCATGCTGTACCCTCCTCACACAGGCTTCACATGAGCATTTATGAGCTCTCACCTCTGTGTAATAACCTGTGTTTTCTCTTCAACGTCACAAACCTTTTTTTATGATTTTCCCTCTTAACAAAGTTAACTTTTACAACTCTGTAATTAACTCAGAGAAACAGGATGCTTGATTAAAGTCTTCCAGGTAACACATTGTCTCTAAAAACTGAGTGTGTGATTCATGCTGTCAGCAGCTCTCTTGGCCTGCATCTGTCAGCTGAAATCTGGGTGGGGGGAGATGAGTGAGGTCATTCCTAGAGCATTTGATTTTTCAGCAGAGACGGTCATTAATACATTTTATATAAAAAAATATTATACAGCACTCAGAACGGGCTGTCTACGTCACAGTGGGCACCAAAACTATCAATGGTTTCAAAAACAGCTGTGAGAGAGTGAAAAGCTTAGTAGTGGCTCACAGTGAATGGTAGGTAGGTAGCAGGGGTGGATAATGTGGGTTAGAACCTTGTATGGACAATAGGTAGAGTTTGTTAGGATTCATGGGCAGACTGGATGGACCAGTGGTCTTTTGCCTTCATTGTCTATGTTTCTACTGCTAACTGCATGAAAGCATGGTAGAATGTTGTTATGGATAGAAATCCATAACTAGAATGGAATTATAGTGTATAGTGGAACGTCGTTGTTCACTGAAATCTAGCGCTCTCAAATATTTGCTCTGCTGCACTAGTGATGTCCGTGAGTGCAGCAGAACCAAAAGTGACATCCGGGACAGCAGAATGACTTTCGTTCTGCTGCAGTGTGAGGCGTCACACATGGTGTCCTCGAGCAACAATCTGAAAGTTAGTCTTATTTTAAAAAAGATGAAGTATTTTCTTTTTTTTTTTGAACATAGCGCCGTTCCACTATACACTATACAGAACAGTGCATGCGTACCATTTAACGGCAGGGCTGTTCTTTCACCTCGTTGGTACCAACTCGGTGAAAGAATAGCCCTGCTGTTAACTGGTACTCATGCACTATCCTATATGTTATGCTGCAGTACCTATGTCATCACAGCTGTTATGCTGCACTAGCTATGTCACTACTGCAGCATAACAACTTGGAATGCTGCCACATAGTTGCTTTCCTCAATCCAGTTAAGCTGGAAGTTGTGTTTTTTTTTTTTTAAACTTGAACTTGCAGAAACATCGGCAGCACACTGTGTCAGCTAAAAAAAGAAAATAAAATTTCTATTCTCTGTTGTCTTCCCAGCTGGTTTTGTGTGCTTTTCTATGCTGTGACTGCCCATACACTATAAAGACAGGGATGAGCAGTCATACACAAAAGAAATTTTATCTTATAAGTCCTTTGTAACAGAGTACCTCTTGAGCTGCACTCTTGAGGTCATCTGTTACCAAGGAAACCTCTCGATACAATATCCTTGTTATGTATGACTGTTCATACACAATCCTCTATGTTATTGATAGGTCTTATGCCACCATGAATAACAGCTACAAGTCTGAAATGTAACAACATATTTTCAGTTAACATGAACCTGCAGACAGATACAAATACAAGAGACACAAATACAAATACCAAACGTCCGCCTCATGCACAGCCCTACCTAAAAGTCCTGGGTGACTGAACTTCACCACACTGGGATGACCAATCCTGCGTCCAAAAATTAGTTTCTGAACGTGCTGCCAGCTGTTGTCTCAGACTGCACTGGACCTGGGCTGCTGGTTACAGTCCTGCAGTTTACTTTGGTCCCATCCCAGTGGAGGCCGACATTTGATACTGATTACAGAGGTGTGTCAAGCTTGTCCACTCTCCTGTAAGTGGGGTGGGGTCCACCATACCAGAAAGGCATGTAAAGTCCCTTAAATCCCAAATGAACACTAACTACTCTCTTGCCTTGACTATCTGATACCCAGATAAAGAGCCAATGCAATTGTATTACAAAGAAACAAAACATAGTTAACAAATGTTTGCACAATATACTTCAAAACAGCCATTCCAAATAAAACCATGCATCCCCATTTTAAGGTAATTTTTTAAGTTCCCCTCAACTGCGCTGTCTGCTTTTTGGTCCATTTTCATACAGTTTCATCTGGAACACTTAATAAATCACACTAATTGTCAGGTAGTTTACCAAGATGCACTGAGCCACACAAAGCTGAGCGAAGCAGCCAGGCCCACTCACTCAATTTGTTTAAACACAAGCAGACGTGTGGAAGTACTTTTTTTTCAACTACTCAGCAAGTATTCAGACTCGGCACCCTTGCACACACAATGACTTGTTGTTCAGTACTTAGAGCTAAATCCGCCAAACTGTTTGAAAGCCCTCTATACCCTCCTTAGGTAGCCAAGGCTAGGCCAGTGGCCATCCCTCACCACCCCAGTCATCTCCCACCATCCACCCCCTCTCCCACCCTCCCAGAACTTTAGTTAAGGACACTGCATGCTCCATGCACTATGACAGGAGCCAATACTATAAGCTTAGTCAACCCCCCTTCCTCTGGGACTCCTCAATGACCCAGTGAGTGGTACGTCACATTCCCATGCTGACAACCAGGGGTTGAGAGTGGACTCAGGAAGCTTGATCAGGCAGCTGAGGAGGGACTAAGGTGGTGTTGCTGCTGCGTAACACTGCTTCCAGCCAAGGTGGGAGGACACTGGGCACTACAATAACCCCTGTAGTGGACCAAGGAGCTGGTCCCCTCTACAGAACGTAACTGTGTGTTTGCAAAGCCTGCATGGGCATGGCCTGGTTCCTACCAGGTGGGAGTGGGAGTGGATTGTGGGACTGAGAGAGTAAAACAGAAAATCACTTTCACCCGAGCTGCCAGTATGACTGCCGCCAATACATTCGGGCCCTGGTCCACGCTGATTCCTGCTGGCTTTGATGGTGGGGGAAGTGACTGATGAGACTGGGAGATCACCAGTCCTATGACCTGAAGAAAGCAGCAGGTCTGGTCTCAAAAGCAGAACAGCTATACCAAAATAAAGGAAAAAAAACTCTGAGCCCAACCCCAATCCCTAGATTTTAATATACTGAAATCCATCCTCGCCGCCCCCACCTACTGATCCACAATTTGGTGGGAAGCGGTAGTTTAGCCAGGCTACCCAGTCACCTCCCCTGCCAGGTGCACGCTTTTTTTTTTTTGTTTTGTTTTTTCTTAAGTCCTGGAAAGATGAGGGAGGGATGGAGTTCAGGAGGTGGCATGGGTGAATAAAGGGTTGCCACCTGACTATCCTGGTCACATGGGGAAGGGAATAGATTTTGTATTTGTTGTTTTAGACCTTTTTTTCTTATTTTCCTGAGTACCACAAATAGTGAAGTGTACTTGTTACTTATTCTCAAGCATGCAGGACCCTACTTATTTATTTTATTTATTTATTGAAATTTCAGAATTACAAACCTTTGAGTCAGAGACTCCTTTACAAAGGCTCCACGCTGGAGTAGTGCAAACAATAAAATGACTATATAGAGAAAACAAATAGTAAGAAACATTAAGTATTGAATGCATGTTATCAATTACAAGCATTCATAGTAATAAGGCAAAAAAACAGCCCATGCGAAGGCGCACAGAATTAAATAGCAATAGATATACAGGCATAACAGGCAGAAAGAGGAGAGAGAAGGAAGGGGGTAGGAGGAAAAAAAGCAGAGAAAGAGGTGGGGGGAGGGGAGGGGGCTGGAGCAGTCAGAGAAGACATTGTTTATCAAGTGGGTATGGATGGGTTGGGGAGAGAAGGGAGGGCTATAAGCAGTCACAAAGACAGGAGGAAAGGAGATGCTCCCTAAGAATTACTTTGAATGGACCTAGTTTGACTTCAGAGGAGACTACCCAAGGCACGGCATTCAACCAGAGGGGAGTACTGTACTAAAAAGCTCTGCCCCAGGGTTGTCCTACATTGAAGGACTAGGAGAGATGCTTTAGAGGAGCTTCTAGTAGCCCAATTTATAGAGGCAGGAGTAAGAAGGTGTTGAAGCTGAGGCGGGCAGAGCCCAGAGACAATCTTTTTGGCTAGTAGGCTAGTTTGACATTTAAGTCAGCCCTCAAAGTTAAGCCAGTTTGTTGGCAGTAGAGGTCACAGGTGTGACTGAACCTGTCACAACCAGCCACAGTCGACAAGCTTTGTTCATGGCAACCTTTATCCTGTGGATTGCTGTATCAGCAGCCGACCCATAGATTACAATCCCATAATTGACTATAGACAAGACTGACCAGGTTACAGCCAGGCAGAGGACACCTGGGGATGTGCACAGTCTATGCCTGTATAGGAGGCCAATTCTGATATTTATAGCGGTACTAAGTTTATATGCTCGTGGAAGGAGAGGGAGGAGTCAAGAGTGATGCTGAGGTATTTAAAACCGTGAACTTGTTCCGGGGGGGAGAGTTGATTGTTAAGAATGTTTAGGAGTATGCTCTTGTGTTTGTTTGTCAACCAGGTAAGCACACTAGACAAATGCAGAATGCCTATTTTCAGGTGCGACCAGGAGGTTATACAAGGAAAATATGGAGGCAATTACAGACATGATAAGGATGAACAGATTTCAGGTGAACAAAATACAATCATTGCCGAGATGTTACAGGAAAACAATGTACAGACATTGCAAGATGGTAACAGGAAGCCATTTGAAACTACATACAACACAGTTCAAAATTACATACAATACATTTCAAAAAACACTATGAGCAAGTATGTAGGTTAGAATGGCAGCTGGGCACCAGGAACATGTCCCAAAGGGGACCAAAAATTGAGCATGAAACTCAGTGGAAGGCCCGCTAGCACCTTAAGTGCAATTGCATGCCGATGAGAGCAGCAAGTGATCCCAAAGAGAGTTTTGGAAACAGGTGTGGGAGGGGCCAGTACGAATATGGGCAGGAAGGGAGTTTCATAGTTTAGGTGCACATATAGCAAAAGCTCTGTCGCCCATTTGTGTGCGTGTATTTGGAACCTGAAATACTGCTGAACCATGCGACCTCAGGGCGTAAGATGAGTGGACAGGTTTAAGGAGTTGTGCCAAGAAAGGGGGGTGGTCATTCTGATGCATTGTCAGTGAAACACCCTAGAACAAAGTTCCATTGATTACTGTGACAAAGCCTGGAAGGAGTTCAAATCAGCAAGACAGGTGTCTGACTGGCAATCCTATTGATGGTTGCGCAATGCCTGTAAAGTACAGGTCTCTAAGGCCAAAAGGACCCACCTCCAGTCCCTACAGGAAAATACCTTGCTGACTCAAAAAGCTTCTGGACTCAAACACCCTCCTTAAAGGTAAGAACAGAATCCTCTTCCAGTCCATGGTTTCGAAGGGTGTCACACTGTCTAGCCCTGCTGACATAGCTACTGGCATCAATCACTTTTTCACTGACCTGGAAAAATACAAAAAGGACCTGCCTCTCACCCCGACTGACTCACCACCGCCCGAACCCAAAGGTACCCTCCCCACCTTCCACCTAAAATTGGCCACAAGGCTAGAGGTCCTCAAACTACTTAAGGGTTTCAACGCAGACAGTGCTCCTGGTTTTTGATACCCTCCTTCTGAAATTCCTGAGAATAGGGGCACCTGCCATTGCCTACCCGGTAATGCTCTTAATAAATAAATTTTTCCTTACTCAAACAATCCTGGACAAATAGAAACTGCCATTGTGGTCCCCGTACATAAAAGTAGTCCCACAAACCTGGTAGAAAACTATAGGCCTATATCTATCCTTTGCCCCATGCCAAGATTCAAGAGAGAATCCTTTACAATCAACTCTACTTCCACCTTGAACTCAACAACGCCCTAACTATCCATCAGCATGGTTTCCGTAAATTACATGCCACAGAATCAGTGCTGCTACGTGTAACCTCGGACATCGTCGAGGCAATGGATCAGAGTGAGGCAACAGGGGCAATCTTCGTGGACTATGGGCCTGACCAAAGCCTTCGACTTTGTCAACCACCAACTTCTCCTTACTAAACTCCATCACTTAGGGCTCAACCCTCTATCCCTGTCCTGGCTAGCCAACTACCTAACCAACCGGTTACAATGCATAAAATGGACTGGTGCCATGTCCCCCTTCTCTCCCATAACCGACAGTGTCCCACGGGGCTCCATATTAGGACCACTCTTATTCTCCATTTTCATCAATGAGCTCCCACTCAACAGTGGGCTGCAGCTGTTCAAGTATATACTGATGATGCCATCCTATACAGGTCACCTATGAGATCCTGCAACGATGGAGGGGAGAAGAGTGAAAACTGATGGGCAATGACTTGAACTTTAGCATCCTGGATGCTAGGAGCTCAAGTAAATGGCGAAAAAGTGGGACTGGGGGTATGAGGGAGGTTGGCCACCCAGTAAGGGGAGAGGTGAAGAGGACTGTGGCCTGTAATGAAAGGGTGGGGAAGGAAGATAGGGGATCAGCAGAATTGCTACCTGGTAGAGTGAGAAGGCAGGAAGCCACATGATGAAAGGCTGGCTCTAAATATGAGAGAGAGAGGATAGTGAGGAGAGGACAAGCAAAGAGGATGAAGCCAGAGGACAAAATCACCATGAGAGAGCCTAGAGACTGGAAGAGCTAGGGGGAGAATGGTGTAGTGGCCACTAGTGGTGACAGGCGATAGGATACTTATGGAACAGTGGGGAGTTAAAGAAATCACGTGACTCACGTGGCCTAGTCATGTGACCAGGGTGACCTAGAAATTACTGGATGACCAAGAGTGGGATGGTGAGGGGTGGCCAGTACAGCACTGTGCTGAGGCTGCTATATGTTGCTGTGAGAGATCTCCATACCTGCTGAGAGACGCCCGAGTGGACCCCCGGCATTCTGAAGAAGATTCGGGGAGTGGTATGCTGGAACAGAATGGAACAAGGGTAAAGACATAGACCAGGAGACAGGGCAAATAGGGCACAGAACCTGTTTCCATGCAAATGTCCTTAGTAATAGACAAATAAGGGTAACAATCACAAAAAGAAAATGGTAAAATAAAGCTAAATCATGTCTAAATATTATGTTTTTTAGAGTTACATCATTGTTCCAACAACATCAGGGGCTCTTTAAAGCCTTGTTAGACTGCAAGCAAACATTTGGCATTGCAAATACTTATTTTTGTTTTATTTATTTATTTTTTGTTATAAAATGGGCAAAGGATTTCAAGCAATCTGATTGGTTGTTAGCTGTGCATTAGATGTGTCTAATGCACAGCTAAACCTAGAAACCCCATTTATAATACACAGGCCCATTTTATAAGTGCAATAAGCCTCTCCGGGGATGTGCATTAGACAGCTCTAATGCACGGCTAGTTGACTGGATGCACTCGGCCTGTGGCCTCATGCCTCACTACGTCCCCCTAGCCGTGCATTAGATCTGTCTAATGCACACCCCATCGTGTCTTATTGCTTACTTATGGAGTGGCCCAAGATTCTTTTCTTATTTGAGGGTGGCTCAAAATCTTTTTCATGGCTTGGGGAGGCTTACTATGACAAAGTCTGAGAACTGAAACTATAGGACGTCTGGATGTGTTCCAGTGGGTGTTACAAGTTTTGACTGAAGCTAAAATAGATGAATGGGCATGCATACTATACAAGGCATGGTATATAGTGCCCAGTCCATCTTTGAATACTGCTGTGAATACAAGGAGAAAATCACAAGAAGCAATGCCCTAGTTTTGAAAGGTAATGGACTACAAGTTTAAAGTCCATTATATTCACAGGGTACTCTGGGTAGTAGTGTAGGTACATAATCCTTACAAATTAGTTCACGTTTGCACAGAATACTTAATCGTCCCTACTTATGAAATGGGAGGAGAGTGGACATGATGGCTCTAGAGTCCCTTTGGACCTTAACTTCTCATGTGCCTATGATGCCAAGGTGCTGCACTGTGGGATGTACCATTCTTCAGGTGAGATGTTAAACCAAAGTCCTATCATAATATCTCTCTGAGGGGCTGCCAAGGTGTATGTAAATGATCCCATGGCACTCCTTATAAAAAGTAGGAGACAATCCCCAGATCTCAGGACAGCAGTCCCTCGCTCCCAGTAACACAGGTTCAGGAACTGCCAATAGCTGTGTGTGGATGCTGCTTAGTGCATCATTGGCTGCTGTGTTTGTCTGTACGCTGTCCATTCACCAGTACTTTCCATCATATTGATCCTTAAAGTACTCTGAGAAACAATGTATGTCAACGGCATGGTGTAACTCCAAATGCAGTTCAGTTCTGTCATTTGTTGATTCATTTTTTTTGTTTACCAGGCTAGGAGGACTAGACAATACACTGCCCATGTTCAGCCTTGTCCTGGGGGCTGAACCAGAGTAAGCTGTTGGTGGTACTTCACGTGAAGGAGTGACAGAGTCATGACACCTGTAATCTATTACTAGAGGGGGCAACAGTTTTTTCATGGTTATCATATTATGTGATATATATGTTTGTTCTGTTCTGTTCTGTACTTACAGTATCTCTCATTGCCTCTAGCCAGTCCCCATCTTCTCAACCCAACCCCCCTGCCCAATCACCTGCCTTCTCTGGGTACCTATCCCAGCCTCTGGTTCCTCTGTGGTTTGCCTCACCCTAACAAGGTCCCCTGAGTAGGTCCAGGATCTGGTTGGAGGCAGGTGCACAGTCAGTGGTATGCAGCCCGCTGGGGGCCTGCATCATCCTGCCAATCAGGATGTTTCCACCCTGCAGTCACTGTCCATGCAATGATGCATTCCGGCAAGCGATGGAGTGCAATGTCCATCAGCAACCGCTAGTGGACCCTTCTTCTGTTTGGCCTCCGCTAGGTGGCAGGCATATGGGATGGAGGAAATCCCCCTCCCTGAAGGAGGAGAAGAGTCCAATGGGATGCCCATCCTGTTTTTCCGGCCAACCCCCTGCAACCCAAGACTGTTCCTAAACTGGGGCCGACAAAATAGTGTTTAGAATCCCTTCTGCTACATACCTGGCTGGCGACTAAAGTCTTTTTTTTCCAGTCCTATGTTTGTCCACCTTTTGCTTGCCAGCCACCCTCATCTGACTGACCCCTCCCCTTCCCCCCACCCTGTCACCCAGCTTTTCAGGGGCTTACCTTGCTCCTTCTCACCCTTTGCCAGAGGGTCAAGGGTCATCCTGTGGCCATGTTTTTTCCTACATTTTCACCCCAGGGACCACCACATGTGCCATGAATGCGATATGCATACTCTGTCTCCATGGAGATGCCCCAGGCATCCTGTGTGCAGTCCCTCACCATGACCACTGTGCTGCTTCCTGAATTCTACCAGGCAGAATATGAGAAGCAGGATACTGTAAACCCATTTCCCAATGGAGGAGACCTGTCCTGGGAATGCTCAATCCTACCCCTCAGTCAGCCCCAAGAGACCAATGTCTGTTTCCAAACCTGGGTTGCCAGCATGGCAGGAAGTGGGCTGCACAGCACCTCCACACCTTTGAGCCAGACAACTACAGTATTTTTTTATTAATATTCTGTATTATATTGTAGTTTTGAAAAAAAAATCATTGTTACTTTCAGGTCTGCAACATCTTCCTACCATACTCTCATCTTAATGAGAATCTTAGGATAGACTGGAGGAACGGTTATGTCTTTTTCTGTCCTTCTTTTTTATGTTTCTAAGTTACATGTCTCCTCCTTCCCACATAAGATGAGACATAAGACATAGAGAATTTACGTGTAGTTAACACCACACAATGCTACAACATGCTGCATCATGAAACTACATGTAACTGACATCGTCACAAAATCACTACCGGTATTTTAGAAAAGCTTTAAAGAGCAAGAATCAGCCAATGAACCGGGTTCAGGAGCGAGCCAGGGCCATCGGAGGCCAGTTGGGGGATCGCGCATCCCAACAGACTACTGCCACCTGTGTGCAGGGAAAAGCTTCAGGGCAGGAGCTTGGAGTGAAAGTCAAGCCATATGGGTGCATTGGTGAGCCAACACCCAATGATGAGATATGCTCCTGGGGAGAATGCTGGACGAACAGATATCAGAAGGCTCAAGAATGGCGCCCCTGGAAGCCACCACCATGCTCAACACCGGACCCACACTACTACTGACCTGGGGGCTCCTCCGGGGCCTTCACCTCTGGTGCAGGTGGTCAGACAGGCAGTGGGGCAGTACACCAAAGTGACTGAAGGTGGACGCGGCCCTGAGGGACAAGGGCTACATGTCAATTTGTTCCAGTCAATGTGCTCCGGACAACTTGTGCCATACTATTAGCTCCAGTGTCAATCAGCCCCCTGTACAAATCGCTTCCAGGCAATTCATTCCCCCTTATAAATTTAATAAAATAAACTCGGGGGCTGCACTTCGGAAATAAATTGTGCAGGAAGCCAACAGACACCAGAACTAATTGTCCAGTGTGAGCTGTTGCGGAGCAGATTGATCGGAATGACTTCACATGTCACCAGTGATAATCCAGGGGGCAGCACAGCAGTGTGTCATGGGTGGGCCTCGGAGGCCCGGCCAGGTGAGTGGTTGGATCTCAGTGAGTGGGATTGGGACTGGCAGGGGTAGAAGAAGGAATTTACCAGAGCCCTGGGGCAAAAACATATGTTTAAAAAAAGAAAAGCAACAGTTACCGTGAAATGAAAGAAAAAAATCCCCAGTGCTGCCATACTTGTTTTGGACTTATATATTTCAACATTTTCTATGGTGTATGTTTGTAAGGGAAAGGGACCATAATTCATGGCTCAAAGGAGCTGGCCTCCAGATCCCTATCCCTTCCTGTTCCCAAATTTTAAAAGCTCTGCCCCCGAGTACTCCTGTTCTCATATGGCTTATGACATAATAGCTTGCACAGCATGGAGGTGTGTTCCACTAATATCAGTGGGGCAGGTTCAAAATGACTTTTCTAAATGTTTTAGAGGTCTACTGGGGTCAAATTAAAGCCACTGCTCAACTAATAAGAGCCTTGTTAGTCAAGCAGTGGCTTTGATTTGACCATAGTGGACCTCTAAAACATATCAAAGAGTCATTTTAAACCCGCCTCCATTGCTATGACTTGAACGTGCCCCCCACGCTCTACAAACTATTATGTCGCAAAGTGTAAAATTGTGGGGGTGGCAAGGGGGCAGAGCTTTTAAAATTCGGGACCAGAACAGGAAGAGATCTGGTGGCCGACTCTTCTGAGCCATGAATTACGATCACTTCTCCTTACAAATATACACCATGGAAAATTTCAAAATATGGACTATGCTAAAACAGATAAGGCATCAGTGTGTGGGCTTGATAAAAGCAATGAAATTGGTACTCTTTTAAAAAGTGGTTTAATTTCTCACTTGTGTTTGTTTATATCGATACAAGTTTATATGCAGAATCGCATTTAATGAGTTTTTAAAATATACATGATTGTTCTTTGCAAACAAGGTGACCCCAGTTAGGCTATACGATGCCGGTTCAACAAGAAAAACGTCAACCAGCATCACAGCGCCAGGCTCCATGTCGACCGTGATTTGCAGTCGGCATGGAGCCGCACACATCGATGTGTGATTTTTCTTCAGGGGGAGTTGCCCCCCCCGAACTCCCATGCGCACACCCCCCGTTCTTTAGGATTCTAACTTCAGGTAAGAGTTAGTTCGGGGAGGGAGTGCAGGTCGAGGGAAGGGGTTGCCCAGTCCCAGCGCCACTTCTACAGTGACATGGCGCTGTTGTTGATATCGACGCATGTCGCCGGAGAAATGTCACTGTTCAGGTGGCATACCCCCAGTTATCACGGAATGCTAGCAACATATAAAAACCACTGACAAACACCTGTTTATATGCAGCGGTCCTTCACTGGCAACTGCAATTAATGTTTTGCTCTACTACAGTGAAGAAAACATACAAATAAAATTAGACGCATGTCCACTGAAAAGCTATATCAACAGAAACATAAAATTAGAAGTAAATCTAACTTTTAAAGTTTTTCTATAACCTCTTGTCTTTATTTTACGCAGCTATCAGCTACATGTAAACTAGAGATGCACAAACAGCCCCAGATCTCATCTAGCAAGACGGTGCTGGATAGTGGGGAAAAAAACAGATCCGCAACAAAATTTGATCCAAGGTTGGATCACACTTTGATCACAGATTCTGGATTTAATTCAACTATCTGGCACATTCTGGTCACCAAAACAGCCACTGGCATCCTGTGGCACCCACTCCTTCATCCCATACTGTGTAAATTAAAAAAAAACTACTGCTGTGTTTCTTCTGTCTGATGTCTTTCCTTGGCATCCCTGGCATCTTGTGTCTTCCATTCCTTCAAACCATCCGAACTAAGAGAATCAAGTCAACAGGCACCTCCTTTAGTACCCTCTGCCTACCCCCCCAACAGTGACAAGCACAGTCCTCAACTCATCTGCTTGACTGGCACGTATAACCCAATTGAAAACAGCTTTTCCAGAAGAACTGGAAGGAAGGTATGCCTTTTTGCAGATGACACCAAAATCTGTATTAGGGTGAGAACACTCAGGAGGGGGTGGAGAGAATGTTTAGGGACCTTGGGAAACTGGAGGAGCGGTCAAGAGCATGGCAGTTGGGATTCAAATGCCAAAAAGTGCAAAATCATGCACCTAGGGAATAGGAACCAAGGAAATGAGAATTTATTGACAGTGGAGCCACGGCGGGTATTTGACAAAATGTTTGTCGAATGCCCCAACAGTGAAACCGGCAGGTCGACCGCATTTTGCAGTCGGCTGCCAGTTTCCCATGCCACGAAGTGTTTTAAAGGCCCCCGAACCCTTTTTTTTTCCAGATCATATTGGAGAAACACTACTTTAAATCCTAGTGTGTAGTACATTGTAGTGTCACCTCAATGTAATCACCCTTGTAGACATAGCTCTGTAACATCACGGCAGATTTGGGAGACAGACGGTGGTAACTGGGATGTGTAATACTGTGGTTAGAGTGCAGAGCTGCAAACCTAAAGACCCAGGTTGAAACCCAACACTGTCCCCTACTCATGGAGTTATCCTGGGCAAGTCAAGCAGGTCACTTAACCTCCCTGTACTCAGTCTTTTCTGTCCCTCTTTCTCCATATTCCCCCGCCCCCCCAAACTTTTCTTTGCCTATGGAAATCTCAGTCTTAGCCATCCTAGGCAAGCCTGATCTGCTGCCAACTTTTCATGGTCTTTGGGACACCATGTGCATGAAATACTATATAAAGCTGAGTTCCTTTCCTCCCTGTTCACCCCTGCAATTATTGTGCTACAGAATATGATATTCTGTGCCTTTTTTTCTTTCTTCTCTGGAAGATCTAGGATTTGTACAGGAAGTCAGCTTTGGCTCCAAGACCAAAACAAAGTGAGGTCCCCAGCCTTCAGTTGTGTCAAGGGCCACAACTTTATAGAAGCTGCACTGCAGGGACCTAGTTGTGCCTGGCTGGTTACATCAAAAGAACACTGGCTAATGACCGGAAAGGCAAAATCTTCTGTCAGCCTAAAAGCTCAGAGCTAAATCTAGCAGCTGCAGAGAACACTGGGTGTGGACCATGTGGTCTTTTATTGTTTTTGTTTTTCCTTGAGAAAATGGTAGGGTGCTTGGGCAGTGAGTCTTTTTTTAGCATAAGTGTACTGACACTGGGAATCCAAACAAAACAATTTGCAACTGAAAGTCAGGTTTCTCACAGAAGTTCATTTAAAACATGAGCTCAGGAAACATGGTGATTTAACATGATTATTCTTGTGGATATGGGGCAGTGAAACAAGGCAGCTAAGAGAGGTGCATACCATACATCGTGTGCAGTACTAGGTCTCTCCATGAAGGTCCTGTTGCATAAATCAGTTGTATTTCAAAGTATCTTCCAGAGTCAAATGACTCTCCCCTCTCTCAGGAGTGTTTGTTCATAATAGTGTGTCTCAACTAAAGTCAAAACCAAACAGGATTGTCTTCTTATGCCTTCCCTGCCCCTCCCCCAAACACTCCACTCCTTTAGGGCAGCACACTGTTCCCTTTTACCCGCTAGACACCCTCTGCTGCTGAGTGTCACTGCCAGCGTCCTCAGAGGATCGGACTTATCCATGCCAAGAGACCCTCCTTTGCTAAAGGCAAGTCATGGAAGAGAGGAAGCCTCATCTATCAACAGAGGAATGCCAGCTGCAGGAGGGACATCAGGGTAACCCCCCTACAAATGGGATTCCCGAAAAGTCTTCCTTGAGCTTGTCTAAATGCTCACTGCCAGGCTGGTGTCCTGCGTTTTTGCAGTTTAAATGTGATTGCCAGAGGGTGTCTGTATAGCCTCTGTGTACTGTCTCTTTGAGAGCTGCCTGGATTGCAGTCATAAGTAATCTAAAAGGGAGCTCTGTTAGAAGGTGTGCTGGTTTTCTGATCATTTGTTAGAGTAATATTGCAGTTTGTTCTAACCTGCCGTCTTTGCAGCATGGACAGTTCTGTTTGTTTCCATTATCTTGGTCCTGGACTGCAGAATGGGCCAATCAGTACATTTAGGACTCTAAATGGAGCCTGCCTACAGGGGCTTGGTGGGGCCAAAACTTGTAGGAATTGTAGTTTTGGGCTTTTGGCACCTAAAATAACCTGGAGGGGAGCCCTTGTTGTGACTGACAGACAGATCAGCTAACCGAACCTTTGGATTCTGGGGAAAGTCCCAGACTGCATGCTGTTTGAGTCAGATCTAAACTGGGACGTGAAGAAGTAACAGCTTGAGGTAGTTCGAGCAGCAATCCATAATGGATTCACGCGAGAGAACTGTGGAAAGGCCTGAGTTTGGCCTGCATGCTTGTCTGCTGTCCCTGAGAGGGAACTTGTGCCTTTTTTGGACTGAATCCAAACTTGGAGAGCGAAGTAAGCCACTGAATTGTGACCAGGCTCCTACTTGAAGAAGACCAAGATCTGCTGAATGCGATCGGCCTGTCTGGACTTCCAGCCACTTCTGAACTCCCGGATTGTGCAGAGACTCTGTAATTGCAACTGGAGAGCCTTTTGCCTGGTACAGTGGAATTTCCTCACATGTGAGTGTGTTGTGTGCTTATAGTGGGTCGTGATTTGGTTCCCCACTGTGGTTTGATTCATGCTCTGCTTGCTGGAAGCTGCATTAGAATTTCCTTACATGTAAATGTGTTATGTGCTGCTAGTGGACCACGATTTGGCTCCCCACTGCGGTTTGAACTGTATTGTACTTGCTGGAAGCTGCATCCAGCCCCATAGACTGAATCCAAAATCATCTCCATTGGGCCTGGGCCTTGCCACACTGGCCCAGCCCAACTACCCTCTGCACGGAGAAAGCCATCGATGAGAGACCTGCCTGGGATCAGCCCGCTGCTCAACACTTGAACAGGAATGATGCCTTGGTGAGTCGTGGCCCGCTTTCTGGGCACTCCAGCTCAACAACCTGCAGTCTCGATTTCGTCCTGCCTGTGTCCAGTATTGGGTATCATGAGTAAACATCAGGGTAGCTCCCTGCAACAACAGCTAATTCTAAAGTGTTGTCATCTGATTGTCTGATTGCTTTTTCTTTCACGAACTGAGCTCTCTGGCTCCAGATTATAAATAGTGTGTGTTGTGCATGTTGCTTTCTTCCATCACAGGGCCCCAACCAGCTGCAATGTTCCTGGCTAGCCCATCGTCTCCCTCCCTGGGTACCCAGAGGTGTGACTGTGTGGGGACTTAAAGCGCATGCATAACTGTTTGACTAATATAGCCTTTAAGCCAATCAACCTGATTACGCCCCTTTCTTGTTCAAGTCCCCTGAATAAATCAGATCTGACTTTTTTGCTGCATTTAACCTGACTGTGGTTCCAGTTTGTGCCAAGAGTACTGTACTGTTGCTATTTGCTGTGCATAACCTTGTTTTACAGGGGTTCCCCAGGGTCGAGCCAGAGGAACCAGCCCTGGTGGTAAGTGCAAACAGTGTGGGTACTTGTATGGTGTACAAGGGGTACTGCAAAAGTGATTATTGTATATTGCTCAGGCCACTAGAAGGGAAAGAGGGGTTACAGTGTCCCGGAGGATTCTGCCCTAGGTTAGTTAGACCACTACCAACCCTGACCTCGGGTGGAGGCACCCGTTCAGAACTCAGGCCCTTAACCTGCTAGTAGCCGCACAGGCCGGGTAGCAGTCCTTGGGATAGCGCCACCAAGGGGTTACATCAGTATTCTAGAGTCCAGGTAGCATGCATGTGTGGGTGGTACTGAAGTGGCCATCATCGTGCATGCTGAGATGAGTGCAGACTTCTACTTTCTGGGCCCCTGCCTCCACTATAGTGGCATGCAGTCACCCACACCATTCTATGCCCGCTCCCCACTATCTGAGCAGTGTGTCACAGCACCTTCCTCAGGAAGACAGTCCATGTGGATGCTGTATCACCATGCCTGTCTGTCACCACTCCTGTCCTGCCTGGCTTGGAACATGAACGTGGTTTGCAAGTGTGCCAAATGTGTGCCCCACCATTTCCATTTGACTACCCCGAGCTGGAATGATGGCTACCTTAAAACCAGACCGAGTCACTTCACTCACTCACCAATACATCTCGACTGCTAGCAACTCTGTTGCCTTACTCAAGGGAGTAAAGGCATATGTGAAAGCCTACAGCTGGAATATATTAGTGAGTGGGCTGGCTCGCCCACTTTTTGCTGTTCTTTTGAAGTCCACAATAAAGAAGAATGCAATACAAAGAAACAAAGTAGTGCCAGTCTATGGTGAGTGCATATATGAGAAACCGAAAATGAACAGCTTTCATAATCCACATACACTTGGTGGCATGGGTCCACCTGAGCAGTATACAAAACGCAGCATGCTGCATACTTACCCAGAACTGTAACACACCCACACACCCATGGCAAGGAAGACCTGACTGTTCACCTGACATTTACTATGAGTATTTAAAATACCTCTTACCCCACACCCACTGTGGCTCAAGCCCACTCCATAGAAATTTTATGGATTAGAAAACACCTTTAACCCCAACTTTAGTTGTAGTAAAAGTATGGTCTGGGCTCGTAGACAAGAAACTGAATGCACACCATCAGTAAATACATGGGTAGCAGTATATAGTATACAACTGTATTTGTTTGCTTATAGTTATTTTAATAAATGTTTAGCAATAATTGATTGTTACAACTACAGTACTGATTGTAAAGTGGTGTATATTTCTAAAATAGTGAAACCAATTTTAAACTGTTTTTGATAATACATAGCGATTATTTAAAATGTTAACGTTTGTGATATGTTAGTTTGATACTTTTGTTAATTAATCAGTCTACAAATAACATAGATTGTTCAAATTCAGACACCTTACAAAACAGACTTGGTGCATTATTATCTGTTTCTCCATCAGCCCCCTTGGTACCTGTGAGGACTAGAAGGAACCCGTTTTCAAATAATGTGAAGTTACTAAAACATGGTAGGTGTCTTTCTTTGGATAATCATTGGGGATTTAGGCGAGAACGAAGTAACCAGTCTGAGTTAGTGACTTTTCAATTGATTTTATTGTTGGCAGGTGACACAGAAGTTAATCCTGGTCCACTTATTATAAGTGGACCAGGGCTAACAGATGTGCATGAAAATGCCAGAAGCCTTGCAAGAAAAATACAAGAATTTCAGCTTTGGTCCCATGTTTTGAACCCAACATAGTTGGAATCTCAGAAACATGGTTAACAAGACAAGCGACAAATGAAAAGATTTCTATGGAAGGATTTGAAATCTTCAGACAAGATTGGGGGAGGCGGGGGTTCTTTTATATGTTAGTAATATGTTGGGTTTATTTGAAATGATATACTCAGGCACTGTGGGAGGGACTGAATGTTTGTTTATTGAGTCAAAGCAACTAAAACTTTTATAGGTGTTGTCTAGTCTCCCCAAAATTAAAACCAGCAGTTTTGAACAATTAGCACAAAAATAGCTTCACTAACAGTAGACAGATATATTATACTAATAGGGACTTTAACCCTGCATGGGGTAAGCCAAGTGGTAAAACACTGGAAGCTAGTTTTGAGATATTGGCTGTTAGAGGGAGGCAGAATAGCTCAGTAGTTTAAGGCTCTGAGCTGCAAATCTGGAGACCTGGGTTTGAATCCCACAGACCCCACTTGCACACTGTGTGACCCTTAGCAAGTCACTTAACTTCCCTGTGCTCCCAGGTCGCACCTGTAAAAAGGCTTTCAGCTTAATGTGCCTCTCCTGGTTAAACAATTAAAAAAAATAATAATAATCAGCCAATAAATCAAATTATAAGGAAAACAGGACCCTGTAGTCAGGGTAATACATTAGATCTGATGTTTTTTTCAGAGAGCTTCCTTATAGAAAATTGTTTAGTTCTTCCCCCAGTTTGGGAGATCATACCCCTGTTGTGTGCATAATTTCTGACAGATGTAACAGCAAGGTTGAGGTAAAGTTTAGTTCTAGGAGAGATTGTTCTAATTATCATCCAGACAATGTTAAGAGGGATATAGGCTTGGTAAAATGATACAGATTGCAATTAATTCCTAAACTCAATTTGGGGATTAAAGAGTTCTCAAACTTTTTTGAAAATTTGCAACCAACATGCACCTTTTAAGACCTATAAATTACCTAAAAAACATCTACCCTGGGTAAACACATTTTTGAGAAAACAGATACATATTAGAGATTGAGCCTGGGAAAAAAAGCACAGAAAACCAAAAACGGGGTTGATTGGGATAATTATAGGAAGTACAGGAATAAATGTAAAAAACTAACGAAACAGGCTAGGAAATTTTTTTATAATAAGGTTGAGAATGCTACACACCCTAAATGGTATTGGGACATCATAAAAGATCTTGAAAATCCTATAAGACCAAGGTCAGATATCAAAATGACCGATGGAAAGGGGGAACCGATGGATTCCAAAGCTGTGGCCCAGCACCTGAACCTTTATTTTACAACTCTGCCAGACATAGTAATACCTGAAAATACAACCAACCTATCTGGTGAAAATAGAGCAGGAGGAAATGAATCTGATTCCCCCTGTTCTATTTTAGGCTAATAAAAGAAAAAGAGGTAAGGAAAGAATCAAAAAGTTAAATCCGAAAAAATCTTGCGGTCTTGATACGATAGAAATAACGTTTTTGAAAGAAGCAACAGACACAATTTCACCAATATTAACTAATTTGTTTAATCAAAGTTTAATAGAGAACATATTTCCAGATTTGTGGAAGGTCGCAAATATTGTACCTATTTTTAAAGGAGGTAAACAGGAGGATCCACCTAATTACCAGCCTACTGCACTCCATTCCATCCTCTCAAAACTAATGGAAAGGATGGTATATAACCAACTTTATGAATACCTTGAAAAGTATTCAAAGTTGTCCAAGTTCCAGCATGGCTTCAGGGCAAGGTATTCGATGGACACCGCACTCGTGGACTTCATGGACATGGTGGCAAAATCTTTAGATGTGCGGGAGTCCACGGACACAGTGTTAGCTGACTTGTCCAAGGACTTTGATTTGGTGAACCACCATATACGTTTTGAGACAATGGAACGGATAGGAATAGCCTCATAAACCTTGAAATGGTTCAAGTCATATTTGGGGATCATAAACAACAGGTAGCAGTTGCTAATCATTTATCAGACTTGGACCACTTGAAAGGATGTACCCTAAGGATCCATGCTAGGACCACTACTGTTCCTAATCTATGCAAATAAGCTACCAGAAAATAGTGTAAACTCACAGATAAGACTTTATGCTGATGACACCATCTTGTTAGCTACAGCAAAAACTCAAGAACAGCTACTGGAAAAACTTCAGTCAGATTTCAATATTTTACAGGACTGGTTTACCGAATCAAAGTTTGTAATGAGTCAAAAGAAAACCCAAGTAATGTTTTTTCATGCTGGAAGGAGGAACAGTAGCCATCCCAGTCAATACCTGGAGATTGTAACAAGAACAAATCAGATACTGAAAGTAACAGATCAGTACAAATACTTACGGGTGATAATAGATAATTCACTTGCATTTAGCGCACATATAGATTATATTACTAAAAGAGTAAATTCAAGGATTGGTGCGTTGCGGCCTCCCCAATGATAGTTTCTTATTCAACGAGAAAAGATAGCTTTAATCCCATACTAGAACACGGTAATTTGGTCTACGGTTTTGCAGACTTAAAATATCTAGACAAGTTTAATAAGTCTTACAACTGTTTGTCAAGATTTGTTCTTTGCCATCCATTTAGGACACACCATTGTCAAATGCTAAACATCATTAAATGGGATGGTCTGGATGTACGACTTGAAAAACAATATTCTATATTTATCTTTAAAATTCAAAAGGGTCAGATAATGGGGAATCTTAATATACAGCCAAATCTTGGGACACAATGTTATGGCATGAGAGAGGTAGTTCACAGGGGTATAAAAATCCCCAAAATTAATACCTGATATGGCAACATGATCTTCCAGTACCATGCTGCCAAAATTTGGAACAGAATATCACCATCAACTAGGAACCTACAAAAAGTTTCCATCTTCATTTCACACCTGGGTATTAGCATGGAACGGGAATGTAACTGCTATTAAAAATTGCTGAGTTACTTTTTCTTTGTCACCTGTATTAGAATTATAAGTATGTGTTACAAAACTGTGCAATATATGTGTACTTTATGGTAAGTGTCTGAACAAATCTCTTTTGTTTACTGGTTAAGTATGTTATGTGTGTTACAGGACAACTTTGTAAATAGGACCTTTGGACCTAAAGTTTTATCCGTATAAAGTAAATTTCAACTACTACTACTACCACAGATACTTGGCTATTTAAGCACTAATGCATATCAAGGTGTGCAATATCATTCAATATCGTTCATCTCAGCCGCGTTGTGAGGCACAAGGTCATAGACCAGTGACTTTACCACTGAGAAGAGGATGATATGCCATTTATCATTTATTTATTTGCTTTGTTGACTGGGCATGTACACACAGCCAAAGGCCCCTTTTCAGAACAACCCAGAGCCACTACATGCAACTAAGATGTTACAACAATGTGCAATACAATAAATATAACATAAATAACATATAATATATGTACGACATGTAACATTAAAAACATTCACAATTTATTTATTGCAGCAAATGGAACTTAGCTGTTTTTTTTTTTTTATTTAGATGGCTGCTTACATTGGGACAAGATGGAGGCAATGAATTCCAAAGCACAGGGGCTTGTACAGAAAAAACACGATCCCCCATAGCAGTTATGATCTTAGGGTTTGTACTGTCAACTGTACAACCAAGACTGTAGAAAGAATTAACCTTAGGAGGTAGCCAGCCAGTTTCTTTATACAGTAAACAGTGATGGGTATCGTATAGCTTAAATGTGACAAATCGGCAAATGGCATTAAATGTCCTAGTGATTAAATTCAAATCACTACCTACCAAACTTTTGAATAGAAAAACATTGTAATATAAAGTAGGTAATGGTACACCTTTGGAGATTGCTGCCCTGGTTTCCCTGGGCCATAATATTATACATCTTGTGAGTGTATGATTGCGATTAGGAAATGGATCAATTTTTCAGTTAATAAAATTAAAAGGTTAGTTGTAAAAACGTATTACAATTTTTGTTGACTGATGTCTTAAGCTACTTGTTGATTTATGTTATGAAGAGCTTCTTTTAGAGTGGAGTTACATATTGAGATATCATCCTACTGGAATGTGATATAAGTCAATCAGATCTGAGGGTTTGTGCATCCATTTCATAATCACTATTATACCCCCCAACAAAAGAAAAACAGAGTGACACGCCTTCTCAATAGCACAGACAACTTGCCCCCCTTCATCTGGGTCGTATGCACAGTATGCTGATTCAGTCAGATGACAGTCTGACATACAACTTGTAATGGAAAAGCACGCTGCAGGTTAGGGTGGGGACTGATTGGGCTAGCCAGACCTGAGACTATTGTTGGCCCCCACCCAAATCATGGAGCACGTGTGTGTGTGTGTGTGTGTGTGTGTGTGTGTGTGTGACTACTGAGGGGAATAATACCAGAAGACAGTATTAGCTACTGGTACAGTGGCAGGAGCCCAGCAACTTTTTCTCTGTTTAAAAAAAAAGACTCGTGGGAGAGACTGGAGTGGTCAGGGTGGGAGATGACTGGATGGGGGGGCACAGGGCTAACCTGGCAACCTGGATGGCTACAGGGTTTTATTTCATTAACTTTTTGTTCCCGAGACTAAATATCCCAAATACTGGGCATTATTTGGGACTGATTTCAAGTATTATACCACTTATTCAGATATACCCACGTATTCAGGTATTTGGGAGTTAATAAATATTCATTATTTGCACACCCGTAATTATTATCTGCATTTCAGGTTGCTCTGAAATCTACAAAGCGAGTGGGATTGTTATATACGTGAGTATGTACAGTAGCTAAGAAGAATACAGACAAAAATGTACTTAGGAGGAGCAAGGCAGTAGTCACCACAAGAGTTAGACAAGGCTGACCTTTTTAGGGTCATAATAAGGAATGAATATACCCGAGACACCTGGATCCTGGCAGTCATTTGACTACTTACTGAATGTCATTTTGGTAGCCAGTGGTAATTTTTAGGTAGACATTGGTGACAAGATGTATTTTTTTAACACCCTGCATGAAACACATCTGTTCATGAGTTTATTAATAGGGAATGGGGTTAGTATACATATTACAAGGATCAGAAGAGGGGACTGTCTAAGTAAGCAATAATACCTGACAAAGTGGGCGGTACTGGGCAATACCGGACCACCCAGGGATGTAATTAGGCCCAATGCTGCAGGCAGAGGGCCTTACAGTAATTTATTTATTGAAAATGTTTCACCAGGAAAGGCACGCTGAGCAAAAAGATGCTCATCTCACGGTGCGACCTGCGGGGAGGGGTTACAGAGGAGGCAGGTATACATACAATAGTTGAGTTTCGCAGTAGTGCAATACAGATAATGTACATGGTTTGAAGGGATTACATTTGAACTTGTTACATAAGGAGAACAGTACAGAACAATGATCATCAATGACAGGGTACACATATCATGGGTATAAGGCAAGGTAAGAGCAATACAGAACATGCACATCAGGGACAGGGTAAACATATCTTGGGTACTCAGCGAGGCAATACATTAATTACATAAGTGCCAGTAGCAGCACTAGTGTGCCAGGACAGAACTTGAGTGCCAGTACTAAACTTGAGCTGCAGTGGGATGCACCAAGCTGACAGTAGGAGTTGTAGAGCAAGATGGGGGGTAGAGAAGGAGTGGACTAGTAAGCATTAGGAGGGTAGGGGGGTAGGTTTAGGTGAGGTGGGAGGGAGGGAGAATGGTGTTGGTAGGTGTGGGTAGGGCAGAGGAGCGTATGTTAGATGGGGAGAGAGGAGATGTTAGGAGTGAGAAGAGGGGTTAGGAGTGAGTGTAAGTGCATAGGGCAGTATATAGGCCAGACAATTAGGCGATAACAGGCCGCCGGTCAGGCCTAGGGGGCAACTGGGGGAGAGAAGGTAACAAAAGGGGAGGGGAGGTCAGGGGCAGTTACGATTTGTTGCGAGGAAGTTAGAGAGGGCAGAGGGATAGGGTATTTGGAGCGATGAATGGCAGATCTGGGCGTTGAGCCATTCAAGTTTAGGAAGAGGTAGAGAAGGCCGATTGGCGGCAGTGGTCCTTCGATGGGGATGGGTAATAGCCTAGTGTCAGTGGACTTGAGGCGTGGGTAGGGGTAGGTGGGGGAAGATAGGGAGGATGCTAGGTAGGGGAGGGAGCCGGCCAGAAGTTGGAAGTGAATTTAACCATATGGATTAGGCGCCCGTTGCTCAGAGATGGCAGGGCCAGTGAACGATAGAGCTCTGAGTGATGTGAGTGGGGTGGAGCATCAAGGGCGCTGGCAGAACGATTAAAGAGGGGTCCAGTCTGGCTAGGGAGGTCTTTGAGGCGGAGCTGTAGACTACATCACAGTAGTCAAGGTGGGTAGAATCATTTCAGGACTAAATCACGTCTGACGGTAACAGGAGACAGGAGAGGTTCCTGTAGAGGGCGCCAAGTTTGGGGCGCAGTTTTGATGTGATGGCATCTATGTGAGTGGTAAAGGAGAGGTGGCGATTGAGCCAGACCCCTAGATAACTGAAGGAGGGCACATCATCAAGGATGGTGTTGTTTAGGGTATGGAAGATCAGAGGGGGGGGATGCGTTTGGATAGACACTGTCTTGTACCGAAAGACATAGAGACAGTTTTCTTGGCATTTAGGGAGAGTTGGTTGGTATTGAACCAGTGTTGGATTTTGTTGAAATCAGTTTGAAGTTTGGAAGTGAGTTCTTCTGGGTCCGAACGGAGGTAAAGAGGACCGTGTCGTCTGCATACATGTGGATCGCGGAGGAGGAGCAGGAATTGGGCAGATCATTTAGAAGGATGGAGAATAGGATGGGGCCAAGAACTGAGCCTTGGGGAATGACGGTGGTGACTGGGAGAGGGGGGGAGATGTGGTCGGCTATTTTAGTGGACTGGGTTCTATTTAGTAGGTAGGCACTGAATCAGTTTCTGGCAGACGCTGCTAACCCAGCCCCTGATAGGCAGGATAGTAGGAGAAAGTGGGATACCTTGTCGAAAGCTTTAGCTAGGTCCATGAAAGTAGCGTCCGTGATTAGCCCTTTATCCATCCCAGTGAGGATGGAGTCCGCAAGTCTTAGTAAGGAGGAGGTGGTAGAGTGGTGTTTTCTGAAGCCGGACTGAAATGGGGTGAAGAGTTAGGTTTCTGAGAGAAAGTGGGAGAGCTGGGATAGAACAGGGTGTTCCTGGAGTTTGGCGGGCGGGGAGGAAGATGGGACAGTAGTTAGTGGTGGAGGACGGATCACCACCTTTTGGAAGGGTAGGACAGTGGCTTGCTTCCATATGGAGGGAGTGACTCGGTGGTGAAAGATAGATTTAATAGGGGCGTGGAGTAGCAATGGCTGGGCGGAAAGGAAGAGGAGTTTGTTATCGAGACCATCAGGGATTTGCCTTTGGAGGGGTTCAGGAGTGAAGGGCATCTAAGGTTTCGTGGGGAGATGGGTCTGCAGGAAAGGATTCCTACCAGTTGGTGGGGATAGATGACTGGGGGCAGATGTGGTTATAGATGTATGGGGGTGGACGAGGTTGCTAGAGGTAGGGAAGCGAGGAGGGCTTGGGCACAAGTAGTGAAATAGGAATTAAACTCAGAGGCTACCTTCAGGGGGTCGGTGAGGAGAGTCCCTGACGAGGAGAAGAGGTGGAGGTTTGTTTGGGGGAGAAAAGGAGTTAATGACTTTCAGAATTTAGAAGGTCTCCCAAGATTTAGTGCTAGGGTGCTGTTGAAATATTCGCCTTAGCTAAGTGGATGGCCTTTGTGCATTTGTTGCGGAGCATCCGGTGAGTGACAAGGTTGCTTGGGAGGGCGTTGATTTGTAAGTCGCCAGGCCTTGTCACGGGCTTGTTGACAAGCTAACAACTCAGGGGCATATCCAGGGTAGATGAGACCCACGGACTCTTGCCCGGAGCAGGGGGGCATGTTTGTCCCAGGCGGTGAGAAAGGTGTTCCGAAAATGCATAAAGGCCGAATCCATGTTAGAGCAGCCTGTGCTCGGGACCCAATTTGAGTGAGCGAGATCTTCCAGGAGGGGAGAGAGGCTGAGGGATTTGTATGAGCGTTGGAATATAAATTTGGAAGGGGATTTAACTCTGTGGATTTTGTGGACCAAGTAGATTAGGTGGTGGTCGCTAATGGAATCAGGGAGGAGGCCTGAGCTGATGACATGGTGTGGGAGGGATGTAAGCGCCCAGTCTAGTGGTGAGTGATTACCGGACTTATGGTTTGAGTGGATGGGTTCTGTAATGGTTTGGGTAAGGTTGAGAGTGGTTATCTTTGTTTGGGTTTTGTTAAAAGTGGGAGCGAACCAGTTGTGGTTAAAGTCACCCATGGCATATAGTTCACCCGACTGGGCATGGGATGAGAGTTGGCTCAGTGGGTCAGTGACTATTGCGGTTGGTGTGCCTGGGCAGCATAAATACCAGCCATGAAGATAGGTAATGAGGAGGGAGGGACAGCTTACTATGACAAACTCGTAAGCTTTGGGTTCAGCTTTTGAGAGAGAGAGAGACAGTGAAATGTAGGGCTGATCTGATGTTGATAGCTACCCCTCTGCCTCTGGTGGGCTGGTCTTGCCTTGTGATAGTGAAGCCAGGAATGGCAATGGTGTTATCCGGTAGGCTGGCGTTTAGCCAGGTCTCAGATAGGATGATTAAGTCAGGGGCATGATGGGCGGCTAGGACATGAAGCTGATCGAGCTTAGGGGTTAGGCTACAAATATTTAGGTGGAGAAGGCATAAGCCTCAGGGAGGTAACCTGGTCGAGTGTCGGTGGTGGCTTTGGCTGAAGGGTTTGGTATGGGGTGGACTGGGCCTGGGGATAGGGTTGGGCCGGGGTTAGGGTGTATATCCCCTGCAGCCAGAAGGAGTAGGGCTATGGTTAGGTGGCAGCATAGGACCTGGAGAGACCGGGATTTTACCGTGCGCCGGCTGGGGGTGTCAATATGGGGTGCTGAGTGGAGGGAGAGGGTACTGGAGTGGGTGAGAGAGGCCAGAAGGCAGCTGAAGGAAAAGACTGTGGAGGAGAGTGGTGAGGGGAAATGGGACCAGGAGATAGCTGGGAGGGATGAAGAGGATTTAAAGGGGGTATTTGTAGGATAGGTCAGGGTAACTGTGGGGGGTGCTGGGAAGCAGCTTAGTGGGGGAATTAAGATGGGAAGGGACAGTAAAATGGGGGAGAGCAGAAGTACAAGGGTTGATGGTGGGGGCATTTTACCAGATTTGGGGAAGAGGTGCCCTGGCATACAGCCTTGGTATTAGCGGGGTGATGAGTTTCAGATATCCTGGTTGCCTCTCAGAAGCGTAGATGCCAATTGGAGTAGTGGTACTGTCATGGACTCTGGTGGACAGGGTACAAGATTCAAGGCCCTGTCAGGGCAGTTGGGATGGGACCTGGCTGAGAGCAGGGTTCCAAGTACTAGTTGGCTTAAAAACAGTCAGGTTTGGGCCTGAAAACAGGGTTGAAATAGTGACTCCTAGTGGTCAAATGGGGTTAGTAACAGAGTGGGTGTGGGTCAGGCAATCTGGCAGGGGTTTGTGAGTAGGGCTAGTCAGGTGGCAGGTCAAGGGTGAGGCGTGGGCAGAGGCAGGGGGTGGGAGATGGGAGAGAAGTAGCCGAGCAGGTAGACCAGCTACAGGAAGCAGGAGGGGAATCTAGTGGAGTGTCTGATGTGGTAAGGACAGAGGGTCCCTCTAGTGGTTAGCAGGTATAACTTGCAAATGGGAAAGTGGGGACTTAGAATAATGAAGGAGAGAGAATAATGAAGGAGAGGAAGTGATGTCATAGGGCAGCGCCTATATAGGTAGTGACAACCCAGGATGGGTGCGTGGGTGGGGCAGTCGATGCACATAGCGCGTCGCCGGGCTAACTCACCTCTACAAGGGTGCAGCTTAGAGGTACTTTTAATTACCTCTTCTAGGCACCGTGATGGTCCCCTTTCCTGAAGGGAGCACTGTTGGTTGGAGGGCAGGCGGCTGAGTGTTTCTGTGGTGACTGGAATTAGCGAGGCCTCTTCTAGGCACCCGCGATGGTCTCCACTCCTAGAGGAAGCACTGTTGGTTGGAGGGCAGGTGGCTGAGCGTTTCTGTGGGGACTGGAAGTAGCGAGACCTCTTCTAGGCACCCGCGATGGTCCCCGCTCCTGGAGGGAGCACTGTTGGTTGGAGGGCAGGCGGCTGAGCGTTTCTGTCTAAGTAAGCAAGTAAGTAATCTTTATTTATATAGCGCTCTTCAACGGATATCAGAGCGCTTCACAATAAAACCATAGCAACAATAAAATTCCAGAATACTGTAACCCCCCTGCAAATGGGGGTTCCCAAAAGACTTCCAGGAGCTTGCTTGAATGCTCCAAGCCTGAATGGTGTTTGGCATTTAAGCCATTTATCAGTGAGTGTTTTTAGAGCCTCTGGTACTGTCTCTTTAAGAGCTGTCTGCTTGCAGACATAATTAGTTTGTATGGGGGGACTGTGTGCTTCTCTGAGTACCACTCGAGCTGCTGCCAATTCACTTCATTTTGCAGTCACTAGGAGTGCAAAGGAACCTATCTGAAAGATGTAACTGTTTGCCAGAAATTATTTAGAGTAATAATGAAATTACAGTTTGTCTAACCTGCTTTCTTTGCAGTCAGAACTGTGTCTGCTAGTTCCCATTCTAGTTTTGAACTGCTGAACTGGACCAATCAGTGTGGGGTAAGCTAGCTCTAAAATGGTGCCTTGACGAATCAAAACTTGGACTCATAATCTGAGCCAGCCACAAGAGGATTGTATGGGCAGTGATTCTGGGAGATGTAGTTTAGACTTCAGTGCCTTTTGGACCAACAGCAGCAGTCTATTGTGAGTGACAGCCAATCCAGTCAAGAACTGGGAGGAACTCAAAGGAAGTGCCCGGTTTTGTCGGTTGGAGTTTCAGTTGAGCTTTGGCAGTGAAGAAGGAAGGAGCCCTGTGCTTTTTCAGTGTGCAGTTTTAGTCAAAAACGTAAGGCCCAGAGTTCCGTCTGCAGCTTGTGTAACAGCTTGTTAGACTGAATCCGTCCTGTGAAAAGAATCAAAGGATCTCTGAAGAGTAGAAACCAGGCTCACCCTGTAGAAGACTGGAGGAATTGCTGAAAATTGCACTCGGTCTGTCAGGAACTGGAATCTGTGTTCTCCCGGTATTGTGCAGTAATTACGATCGGATACAGATGCAGCCTGCCTGGTATAGTGCTTTCTTTATATGGATGTGTGAAGAGGTTTGTGTACCTCAAGTGAGCCCTGCTGACATTGAAGGACCCTATCTTATTTGGAGGTCGTGAGTACTAATTCAGGTCGCTCCTGTTGAATTGCCACATTAAATCCAAATGGAATTACTGTATTGCTGACTGTTTAATTCTCCTTTTCTCTGTGTGAAAGGGCCCCTACCAGCTGCCACGGTTTGGACTAGCCACTAGGGCTTGGTACCAGGGACAGTAACTGATAGGGATAGGCCTGTGCACAGAGCCATAGGTAGATTATTAGAGTGATAAGCTAATTAACCTGATTTCCCTGTCCTTGTTATATCCCCTAAATAAATCAGAGCTGCTTGTTTCAGCAAAGTTATACTGCCTGAGGTATTTGCTCATGTTAAAGTACTGTACTGTGATTGTTGCACTGTATCTCATTTCACAGGAGGTCCCAGTGCCGGAACCAGACCTGGGGTAAGTGTATACTGTGAAGGTAATTCTGATATATTGTGTGGGCCACTGGTAGGAAGAAAGGGGGTTGCAGTGTCCCAGAGGCTGTGACCAAGTTAGTTTAACTATTGCAAACCCTGACCTCTGGGTGGAGGCACCCGCCATTGGATCCAGGCCCCTCAACCTGTTAGTGGCAAATCAGGCAGGGTAGTAGCCCTGGGATAGCGCCATCTAGGGGTTACAACACAATAAATAAAACCCATTAAACGAGAATAATAGATCAATATAATATAACACCAAACGTCTGCTGGAATAAATACGTTCAAGGCAGTCTTAAAGCTGTCCACTGTCAGGCGCCTCAGAACCTGATGAGGCAAAGAATTCCATAGGGTAGGAGTCATACATGAAAAAGCCCTAGCTCCTGATGTTTTAAGCTGAACCCTGGGAATCTCCAGCAATCCCTTGCCAGTCGAGCAGAGTGGATGGGGGGTAAAGTACGGGTGCAGGGGATCTTGCAGGTAACTTGGTCCCTGTCCATGTAGGGCTTTATAGCTCCATAAAATGACCCTAAAGCTGATCTGCCACTGAACAGGCAGCCAGTGCAGTTTGCACAACGCAGGTGTGATATGACTGGATTGCAAGGATCCAGACAACAGCCACACCACCACGTTCTGCACCAGCTGCAAGCGGTGGATGTCAACCCCAGGAAGCCCTAGGTAGAGGTAGTTACAGTAGTCCAGGGTGAAGTCATAAAGGCATGGATCAGAATAGGCAGGTCGCTAGACGGAACCAGGTGCTTAATCCAGGCAATATTCCTCAAACGGAAAAAAGAGGCCTCAACAACGGCCGACACCTGAAAACGAAGTGTCAAGCCATCGTCAAGCATTACCCCCAGATTCCGCCCCTGGTCAGAGGTCAGTAACTGGGACCCTCCAAGCCAAAGCCCAGAGGGACCCCTTGCCCCGACCCCTTAATCCAGTGACCTGGGTCCAGTACCAATACCTCAGTCTTATCCAGATTAAGCCTCAACCAGCTAGAATTCATCCAATCCTGGATTACAGCCAGGCAATTGTTAAAGACCGAGAGCACACTATCCTGATCAGGAATAAAGGACAGGCAGAGCTGTGTGTCATCTGCATAACAGTGAAACCCCAGCCCATAGCATCACACAATGTCTCCTAATGGCAGCATATACACCGCGAACAACATGGGGGACAGCACGGGGCCCTGCAGTACCCCACAAGGCAGAGGAAACACTGCAGAGGAATGAACCCCCGAGACCACCCTCTGAGATCTACCAGTGAGGAATGAACGAAACCGTCTGAGGACCATACCAGACAGCCCACAGATAGCATGCAGACGATCCAGCAGCACCCCATGGTCAATGGTGTCAAAAGCTAAAGAGAGATCAAGACACACCAGAATGGTCCATGATCTCTGATCTCTCGCAATCAGTAGATCATTGAGCACTCAAACCAGAGTGGTTTCTGTACTATGCTTTTACGAAATCCAGATTTGAGAGGATCATAGATGTCATGGATGGTAAGATGGCTCCAACTGTAGCACCAAACCTTTCTCAGTAACCTTCCCGGCAAAGGGAAGATTTGAGATTGGACGGTAGTTAGCAGGGCAGTCTGGATCAAGGGAAGGTTTCTTAAGAAGGGGAGTCACCACTGCTTCCTTTAGGGAGCAGGGAAACTCACCTATCTCCAAAGAGCACCAGACTAACTCTGCAAGGACTGGGCCGATAACATCAAGATAGCCTGATAAAAGGCTTGTAGGGCTCGGATCCAAACTACAACTGGTTAGGCACATCTCCTTGAGAATCCTCTTGACATCATCAATCACTAGTTGGTCAAATTCCATCCAGACAGAATGAGGAGTAGCAACATTCAGTCAACCATGCCCCTCCCAAGAATGCACTGAACGGATTTCCAATCTGATGTCGGCAACCTTATCAGCAAAGAATCGAGCGAACTCCTCACACTTTTCATGAGGAAAGGCTATCTGAACTTGTAGACAGGCTGGATTGCACAGTCTGTCCACAGTTCAGAAAAGCTGAGCTGGTTGATTCTGTGCTGCGGCAATCTCCCTGGACTGGAATTCTGCCTTCTTACGGGTGATTGCTGACTGCTAGTCTTTAAGATGGGCCATCAGTTTAAGTCTGTTGGCATCAAGGCTGGCTCTCCGCCAAATACATTCTAGCCTTTGCCCTATTCGCCTCAACTCCCTCAAGGCCCCACCAAATCAAGGGACCGAGGGTGGAGGGTGAGAGGGCGAACATGGACAGGTACAAGAGCATCGACAGCACCCACCACTGCCCGCTTATAGGTTTGAAGAAGGTTCTCTGGGCCCTCGCTTGTACCCGTATCCTGATAGGTCCAATTCCACCAGAAGACCATCAGGGTCAACTCTCGCAAAGGGCGTATTAACCATCTCCACAACAGCAGGTCTATAAGGGGCAGCAAAGAAACTGAACCTTATGGAGTGATGATCAGACCAACCGACTGGTTCCACCACAAAGTCAACGGTCTCCATACCTAGGAGGAAAATCAGATCCAGTGAGTGACCTTTAATGTGAGCTACCGAGGTAACAACCTGTGTGAGTCCCACTGTTGACATAAATTGGAGGAAGCCTTGACCAAAAGGTGAGAGTTTGTCATCGATCCAGGCACTGAAGTCGCCCAGCACCATCAATCTGGGAGACTCCAACACCATATCAATGATGACGTCCGCTACTTCCTGCAGGAACAGCTTCTCATCCCCGGGTGAACAGTAAATGAGAATGATCCTGCACCCCACACCACACCATAACACACTCAAAGGATCTGAATCCCTCAACAGGCACATCCACAAGGCCCAGTTTCGATCTAAAACAGATAGCTACACCTGCCCTCGATCTAGCCTTGCACGGTGTATCACAGAGACCGTCTGGAATCACTGCAGCCAAAATAGGGCCAGCATTATCATCCAGCCAGGTCTCGGTGATGCAAGCCAGATCAGTTGACCCAACAAGATTGGCTATAACAGCTGTCTTGTTCTTAATGGATCTAGCATTGCACAACACCATGCGAGTTGGATGAGATATCGACTAACATACTAAAATGCCAGCAGAATAGGCCTAATGGTCTTTCAAGTCTGCTCGATTTTCAGCACCTGCACTGAGGACCGATTTTGGTGTCTTCCCTTCCCCCTTGGGTTATACTGTCCCCAATCCCAGTTGTGCCACCTGCATTGGACCTGGTCAGATTTACTCTCCCCCGTACCTGTCCCATCCCCCTCTTAAAGCCATCCACAATCTCCGCCTCTACCAACTTCCTGGGCAGTGCATTCCATGGCTCCACCACCCTTTTAGTGAAATAACACCTCTTCCTCTCCCCTCTGAGCCCGCCACTTTCCAGCTTACACCTGTTCCCTCTCATTGCCCCCTCCTCATTCCTTTGGAGCACCCCGACTGGGCCCTCTTATTGATCCCTTTTATGTACTTAAAGACCTCTATCATGTCCCCCCTGTTCCTCCTCTCCTCCGGGGAGTACATGTCGAGCTCCATGAGCCTCTCCTCATAGGTCCTCTCCCCCAGATCATTTTGGCTGCCCTCCTTTGGACCCTCTCTCGGAATGTAACGTCCCTGTTTAAATATGGTGTCCAAAACTGCACACAATACTCGAGGTGTGGTCTAACCATGCAGTTGTATCAGGGAAGGATCACCTCCGCTTTCTGGAGGTAATCCCCTGACGATGCTTCCCAGCATCCTATTTGCCCTTGCCACTGCCCTCCTACAAGTCTCTGAGTTGTTCATTTTGGCATCTACCAGTACCCCCGGGTCCCTCTCACCCTCCGTGACTTGAATTTTGTCTCCTCCCAGGGTATACCCCATGCCTGGATTTCTGACTCCCAGGCGAAGAACCTTGCACTTCCTCACATTGAATTTTAGTTTCCATTTTCCTGACCACCTTTCCAGAGCCTCCAGATCCTCCTGCAAGACCCTTGTTAGTCGACTGGTGCCCACGTTTGATCACCAGCTGCCCATTACAATATAGAAAAATGACTCAAAAGGCACCCCCCATAGACTAAAATGGAGCTCGTCCCCATGCTCTCCCTGGCATCACATCATAACTTTGCTGAGCGCGGGGGAGGAGCGAGGGCAGCTAAACAAACCGGGAAATAGGAGAGATACAGTGGGGGTAATTTTACGAGGGATATTACTTCAAAACAGTTGGAGTACTTTTGGACATTGTAGCAGCACGATAATTTCCAAGGAGTAAGGCACCGATCAGGCAGGTGCAAATGCTGAGACTGTTAAATCTCTTTAAAAAAAAGATTATAAATATCAATAATTAATGTTAAAGATAGAATAAAAATCCATTTTTTGTAAAGAAGTCCGCTACTGCTAAATTTGTCAGTAGAGGGTGCTGCTGTTTAGGATTCCCAGTATCTGTTTCTGGTGCTGCTGTTTAGCATTCCCTCTTTGTGTCACTTTCTTTTGATGGCTGTCTCTGTTCCCGTGGTGCCCCCGTCTCTCACTGTTGGAAGAAACAATTCTTTTCTGTTGCAAGAAGCAGTTTATTATTAGTATTGGGAGCCAGGACTGTTCTGAGGAGCTGCTGTGCAAAGATGCCTCACTGCTCGTGATGAGGCAGGTTGCGGTCAGGCAGCTATCATAGTCCTAAGGCGGACCGTTTACTGGCACCGACACTCAAGAAGGTAATAACGCATTTGAATGATCAGAAAACTATAAAGAAATGCTGAATTTAATACATTTCTTTATGAATGAGTAGCGGGCGTGGGGACAGAGCAGAGTGGCATGGCTCCAGTGTGAGCGCGCAACTGAGCAACAATTTGAAGAAGATTTTCTAAACAAACAAGTACTTGGTGGGGGAGAGGAGAGAAGGTGCTGTTTATTAAAATGTCCAAGTTTCTGTTACAGTGCAGCTCAGTTATGGGAGGGTGGACATGCTCGCTTCTGTCACTTAGTGAGCAGGGAAAATGAACGGCTACTAAGGTTTCAGATTCAGATAAGCACAGTGATACCAGCTTGACACTCTGCAGCTTTTTCTTTTTTGTGACAGAGCTCTATTGTGAAATAGGCGCGTCTTTGGACAGCCCTCTACTGAACCTTGTAATATGCAATAATGTATATTAAGTGCTTGAACCCTGTTCTCTTCTTTGTGTCACCAAAGTAACTGGGGTGCTGCTTGCTGGCTGCTTGGCTCTGTAAGTTCAATATTTATTTATAACTTTAGCAAAAATATTCACATACGGGCTAAATTAGCTCCTCAGGTGGACAACTCCTTAGTATGAGTAGCTGTCCCACTGGTGCAACTGGTAAGCGCAACCACTTGCAGCACTGATGAACCAGGTTCGGGAATGAGCCTTAAGCATCAGAGGGATGGCGGGGGGGGGGATGAGTGTCTGATGGACTGCTCTCCTCCTCCGGGTTGGCGGGGAGAGATGGTTAGCAACAGTCTGACTCCTGGCAGTGGCAAAGAGTCAGTGCATTTTACACCTCCTGTACATGCGCGTCAGGGACTCGGCAGGTATCGGCACAATCACCCACAGTAGTGTGCGTGATGTGCCTGCAAAGTAAGAAAAATCCCTTCAACAAGCAGTAGAATGAAGCAGGGGATATGGGGGCTGCCTCCCCTCAAAACAACCTCGAAGCGTAAGTCTCAGCTGGGATCCGAGGGTGATGTATGCCTCTCCCTTTGGAAAGCTCCACCACGTGGGGCAAGCCATGGCCCTCCTGGACAAAGAAGCTGGGAGGGAAGTGCTGGGGTGGAAGGTTGCCAAGGGAGACCTGGGCTGACATGGGGTACATCCCCATCCTGGCTGGAGAGCCACAAAAAAGAGTTTAAAAAACCCTCCTTAGTATGAGTTGCCTGCCTGGGATTAAAACAGATGTCAGCTGCTCTTTAACACCGCATTATTCTCCAAGCAGTGTGAAACATGGAAACATAGAATTTGACAGCAGGAGGATACCGAAGGACAATCCAGTCTGCCCTTAATATACTACTACTGTTTTTGTTCTTAAGACCAAATACCCCAAATAGTGGACATTACTCCATATTCCTTTCTGAGTACCTAGTTATTTGGGATATTTTGGAATTAATACTTGTTTCTCACACACCCTATGCCGCTCCCCCAGCCGCATTCCTCTATTGACAGAAGGCACTTCCTACCTTCCCTGGCTATTATTCATTATTATAAATAGCTTAAGAGCCCCACCAGCCAATCAGAGCACAACTCTGGAGACGTGCCTCCTGTCTCTAATCTTGTGCATAGCTGTGCTCTGGTGCAGACTCTTGGACTGTTCCATTAAAGGGAAGCAACTGGAATATTTTGACTTGCTTTGAACTAAATCTTTCATTTTTGAAGGTAAGAAGTGTTAGTTTCATTTTTATGGTTTTCTGTTATGAAGAATAAGTTGATGGCAAAACTGAAATTTTTATCTTATGGTATAAGAGCACAAACTCACACTTGATTGGGCAGCTGGAACCATTAAGTTTTACTATGAGGTCCTTGGACCCTAACTTACACTCCATGTCCAGTACTTGTGCCCAAACGTACAGTTACTGTTTGTTCAGTCTGACCTTACACCCAAAAGTACACTCACTATTGAGTTCCTGCTCCAAATGTACACTCATTGTACAGTTCTTGCACGTAAACTTACATTCAATGTCTAGTCCTGGCCCCCGAACTTAACACTCACTGTCCAGTCTGACCTTATGCCCAAACCTACACTCATTGTCCAGTCCAACCTTAGGCCCAAACTTACACTCACTGTCCAGTCCAACCTTATGCCCAAATGTACACTCACTGCCCAGTCCAACCTTACGTCCAAACTTAGACTCACTGTCCAGTCCAACCTTACACTCACTATCCAGTCCAACCTTACACCCAAACTTATACTCACTTTCCAGTCCAACCTTATGCCCAAACTTACACTCACTGTCCAGTCCAACCTTACACCCAAACTTACACTCACTGTCCAGTCCGACCTTACACCCAAACTTACACTCACTGTCCAGTGTGACCTTATGCCCAAACTTACACTCACTGTCCAGTCCAGCCTTATGCCCAAACTTACACTCACTGTCCAGTCCAACCTTACGCCCAAACTTATACTCACTGTCCAGTCCAACCTTATGCCCAAACTTACACTCACTGTCCAGTCCAACCATACACCCAAACTTACACTCACTGTCCAGTCCAACCTTACACTCAGACATACACTCACTATCCAGTCCAACCTTACGCCCAAACTTATACTCACTGTCCAGTCCAACCTTATGCCCAAACTTACACTCACTGTCCAGTCCAACCTTATGCCCAAACTTACACTCACTGTCCAGTCCGACCTTACACCCAAACTTACACTCACTGTCCAGTGTGACCTTACGCCCAAACTTACACTCACTGTCCAGTCCAACCTTACACCCAAACTTACACTCACTGTCCAGTCCGACCTTACACCCAAACTTACACTCACTGTCCAGTGTGACCTTATGCCCAAACTTACACTCACTGTCCAGTCCAGCCTTATGCCCAAACTTACACTCACTGTCCAGTCCAACCTTAAGCCCAAACTTATACTCACTGTCCAGTCCAACCTTATGCCCAAACTTACACTCACTGTCCAGTGTGACCTTATGCCCAAACTTACACTCACTGTCCAGTCCAGCCTTATGCCCAAACTTACACTCACTGTCCAGTCCAACCTTACACCCAAACTTATACTCACTTTCCAGTCCAACCTTATGCCCAAACTTACACTCACTGTCCAGTCCAACCTTACACCCAAACTTACACTCACTGTCCAGTCCAACCTTACACCCAAACTTACACTCACTGTCCAGTGTGACCTTATGCCCAAACTTACACTCACTGTCCAGTCCAGCCTTATGCCCAAACTTACACTCACTGTCCAGTCCAACCTTACGCCCAAACTTATACTCACTGTCCAGTCCAACCTTATGCCCAAACTTACACTCACTGTCCAATCCAATCTTATGCCCAAACTTACACTCACTGTCCAGTCCAACCATACACCCAAACTTACACTCACTGTCCAGTCCGACCTTACACTCAGACATACACTCACTATCCAGTCCAACCTTATGCCCAAACTTATACTCACTGTCCAGTCCAACCTTATGCCCAAACTTACACTCACTGTCCAGTCCAACCTTATGCCCAAACTTACACTCACTGTCCGTCCGACCTTACACCCAAACTTACACTCACTGTCCAGTGTGACCTTACGCCAAACTTACACTCACTGTCCAGTCCAATATTATGCCCAAACTTACACTCACTGTCCAGTCCAGCCTTACGCCCAACTTACACTCACTGTCCAGTCCAACCCACGCCCAAACTTACACTCACTGTCCAGTCCAATCTTATGCCCAAACTTACACTCACTGTCCAGTCCAACCTACGCCCAAACTTACACTCACTGTCCAGTCCAATCTTATGCCCAAACCTGCACTCACTGTCCAGTCCAACCTACGCCCAAACTTACACTCACTGTCCAGTCCAACCTACACCCAAACTTACACTCACTATCCAGTCCAACCTTATGCCCAAACTTACACTCACTGTCCAGTCCACCTTACGCCTAAACTTACACTCACTGTCCAGTGTGATCTTATGCCCAAACTTACACTCATTGTCCAGTCCGACCTTACACCCAAACTTACACTCACTGTCCAGTGTGACCTTATGCCCAAACTACACTCACTATCCAGTCCAACCTTTCACCTAGACTTATACTCACAGTCCAGTCCAACCTTACACCCAAACTTATACTCACTGTCCAGTCCAACCTACGCACAAACTTACACTCACTGTCCAGTCCGACCACACCCAAATCCTACACTTACTGTCCAGTGTGACCTTATGCCCAAACTTACACTCACTGTCCAGTCCAGCCTTACGCCCAAACTTACACTCACTGTCCAGTCCAACCTTATGCCCAAACTTACACTCACTATCCAGTCCAACCTTACGCCCAAACTTACACTCACTGTCCAGTCCAACCTTACGCCCAAACTTACACTCACTGTCCAGTCCAACCTTACACCCAAACTTACACTCACTGTCCAGTCCGACCTTACACCTAAACTTACACTCACTGTCCAGTCCAACCTTATGCCCAAACTTACACTCACTATCCATTCCAACCTTATGCCCAAACTTATACTCACTGTCCAGTCCAACCTTATGCCCAAACTTACACTCACTGTCCAGTCCGACCTTACACCCAAACTTACACTCACTGTCCAATGTGACCTTATGCCCAAACTTACACTCACTGTCCAGTCCAACCTTGCACCCAAACTTACACTCACTGTCCAGTGTGACCTTATGCCCAAACTTACACTCACTGTCCAGTCCGACCTTACACCCAAACTTACACTCACTATCCAGTCCAACCTTATGCCCAACCACACTCACTGTCCAGTCCAACCTCACACCCAAACTTACACTTACTGTCTAGTCCAACCATATGCCCAAACTTACACTCACTGTCCAGTCCAACCCTACGCCCAAACTTACACTCACTGTCCAGTCCGACCTTACACCCAAACTTACACTCACTGTCCAGTCCGACCTTATGCCCAAACTTACACTCACTGTCCAGTCTAACCTTATGCCCAAACCTACACTCACCATCCAGTCCTGCATACAAATTTATACTCACTGTCCAGTCTTCTGCTCCAAACTTGCCTAAGAGGACATTCCTATACCATAAGGGACATGTCTCAGTGCCTTGATTAACTTTTACCTTGACACAGACCCTGGTACAAAGCAGGTGCCTCAAGCCAGTATTGTACATAAGCAAGAAAAGTCACTACTGAACATATGGAAGCAGATAATTAAAGAGAAGCCAACAGCCTGCTGGTCCGAAATAGACTTGGTCCCCACTTAGTTTAATAAATAGCAATTCTCTGTCTGCCATCAGATTTCAAATGATGTTACCTTACCATTAGTGGGAGTTACTGTGACTTTGTTTTGTATATGTACCAGTTGTCTGTTGCTAGCCTCCTGCATAGCTCAGAAAATGATACACACTTTTCAGCGTATGTCAAGCAGATTACACATACTTGAAGTTGCAAAGGTTTTCCAAAACTAAATGAGTCTCTTATCTAATCGAATCTAGCTAGCACATTTGGTTCTAAAAGCATAATAGTGTGACACACTAGATTTGGCCCAAATCAACCCATGGGTGGGGTTGGGCTGACAGTGTTAAAACAAAGCACAATATTGTTGGGGGGGGCACTACTTCCCAAATGGGGCAATAAGGGAAAAGCCGATGAAGCTCCTCTGGGGACGTGCCAGGGCACCATCCATGAACCTGCAGTAATGATTCCTCGCTATCTGTTATTTAAGCCCCAAGATGCTGGAAGTGAACTGTGACCTGCTGAGAGACCTAAATTAAAGGGATTCTCTTAAGAGCTCATGAGGAACTAATCTTGAAATTAAAGTCATTACAGTGCAGCTTGCGCTGAGGTTGTAAACAAGTCAAAGATGGCGAAACCAAAATGTCATTTGTTATGTGTGTTTGGCTGGAGGGGCTGCTGATATTGTGCACATACATCTGTTTATGCTGTGGGTGGATGTGTAGGCTCTGTAGTTATGTTCTGCATAAAGTTACTATCAATAATAAAACCTCGGCATGCTGGCGGACCAATTGCCACGTGGCATCAACTTGCTGTGGTACAGAACAAGTCACTGAATGAAGGCGTCAGGGGAAAGCTTATTTGAAAGATATCTGTTTACAACGGTGACCAGTGAATGTGGGGCTCAGGCTTTCCTGTGAGCCCATTTGCATTTCACCATATACTGTATTTTGCTACATTTAAATGTTCCTTATTGTCCTTTGAATGCCACCACTGCCCATAAACCCCAGAAAAGCCATCACCTCCCAGCAAAGCCCCAGAATCAGATTCACAGTATTGCTTAGATTTATCTAAGGTTGTCATGGCAAAACATGTGGGCTTCTAGAGAATTACCATCACTATTTTGTCCAGCATTTTCGCCACTTCACACATCATAATAAGTCTCGGAGTCGGGAGGGACACATCCTGCCACTTCTCTTGTCTGAAGAAGCTCACAGTGCAAGAAAGAAATGTTAGGAAACACCAGACCAAAAGGAGAATGCAAACCTCAAGAGAAGGGCCCACTTGAATTTCTATCAGAGAAACGTGTGGGGGTGGGGGGAGTTAGTTGGTTCTTATTTGTGAAACAGCTGGATGGACTTCATTTACTGTAAATCAGGAGACAATTTTCAAAAGCCAACTATGTCCCAGTGGCACGGAGGGCTGAAGCATCTTTGTCTTACCTCCTGCCATGCTGGCGACCTGTGTTTGCAGTCTGAGAGGTCACCGGGCTCAGTCAGGTAGGGAGAGAACCGAGCATCCAGAAGACAGCTCTCTCTCCGGGAGGGTGGGTTGGCAGTCCTGCCAAATGATTACCCCCAGGTGGATGCCTGAGGGCAGAACAGGTCGGGGACACCAATGGAATGGAGGGTGCTGTGGGACTCCGCAACATGCGTGTGCCTACATGCATGTGCGTTGATGTGTCACGCCCCAGCAGTGGGGGGAGAGGAGAAAATGGAAAATGGTCAACCGGCAGGATGACACTGGTTCTCCGCAGGCTCCCCACCTGGCTAGCTGGGCACCTCGGTGCCATCCAGGTAAGTCCCGGTGGATGCTGGGGTGACGGAGCTGGGGGGACCAGTGGAAGGGGTCGGTCGACCCGGATGAGAAACTGTAGATAAAAAAAAAAAAACTATGTAATTGAATGCCCCAACTCAGAAGTCACAACACTGCATGAGAGATACTGTTCCACACCACTGATAGTATGGCACTGGAAACAACTGCAAACACAGAAGGTCTTGTACTAAAGGCACTGCCTGGTACTGTCCATTTATGTATTTAAAATGTATCTTACCTGGGAAGCACACAGAGCCCTGTGCTCATTTCCAGTTGTGACCATGGGGGTTGAGTAGGATATGTAACAGAGTAGGTTTAGTTACAGAGTACATACAATACGCATTGCAAGATATAAATGACTCAGTTACAGATAAACCTCAGATCGAAAGTCACTCGTTTCCTCAGAGATCGGGAGGACAGTACTTGGGTGGTACATGTAGGTTCACGTTAATATGGCAATGAACTAAAAATATGATTAAAGGATTCTGTCACTTATTGGACAACTTTGAAAAACATAACATTTAGACACCATCCTGCTTATACTGGATACATTTTCCACATATTAAGCCTTTTATTCTGTATTACTAGGTTCAGTTACATGGAAACAGGATGCTTATCTGGGGCACCGGGTGGGCCAGACCTAGAAGGATGGGTGCTTGGTGAGGGGTGGATTGGGAGGAAGAAATCACAGAGGACAGGGTGAGGCCTTCGGGCGCTAAAACTGATAAGGTACCAGGACCGGATGGGCTGCATCTGAGGGTACTGAAGGAACTGGCGGACGACTAGCAGCTCCACTAGTTGTACTTTCAACGCCTCTCGCAGACAGGATGGGTGCCTCAAGATTGGAAGGTGGCTCATGTGGTGCCTATCCACAAAGGGGATCTAGGGGGAGATGGAAATTACAGGCCTGTCAGCCCTAACGTCTGTGGTAGGCAAACTAATGGAGGGCATTATCAGGAGAAGCTCAGGAGGTAACTGGAAAGGTTGGGTCAAGTGAATGACAAACAGTATGGTTTTGTCCTGGGAAGATCGTGTCAGACCAACCTCATTGATTTTTATGACTGGGTGGCGGGACCCTGGACCGACAAAGACTAGTGGACATCCTATACCGGTTTCAGTAAGGTGTTGGCTCGGTACCCCATATCGGGTTGTTAACAAAACTGGGGGGGATGGGGTGGGAGGACAGTTGCCTAGATGGGTAGAAAACTGGCTAATGGGGCAAACACAGAGGTTAGTAGTTGGTGGGATAGTCTCCTCGTCTAGGAAGGTCTTCAGTGGGGTTCCCATGGTTCAGTACTAGTGCCACTCCTGTTCAGTGCCATGTCTCCGAGTATGGGAGAGGGGCGTTAGGAGTAGGTGAGCCTCATTGCGGAAGACTCAAACTGGAAGCACTGGCAGATGGGGACAAAGCGAAAGAGACAGTCCAGAGGGACCTGGATACCCTGGAGGGGTGGTCAAGGAGGTGGGGACTGAGGTTTAATCCAGGGAAGTGTAGAGTGCTGCATCTGGGGGTCAGAAACCCAGGTCATGTATACACCCTGGGGAGGTCTCACTGCAAGCCACAACGAGTGAAAGGGATCTGGGGGTGGTGGTAGACATCAAAATGAATAACATTGAAAACTGCAGAAGATCTGCAGCAAAAGCAAACAGGATTCTGGGCTGCATAGCCCGGGGAATTACATCCAGGAGGAGGGAGGTGATCCTCCTTCTGTATAATGCCTTGGTCAGGCCGCATCTTGAGTACTGCGTGCAGTTCTGGAGACCTCACCTCAAGAAGGACATAGCACTGCTGGAGAGGGTCCAGAGGAGGCAACCAGGATGATTCAGGGCATGAGAGAAAGGACTTATGAGGAAAGGCTGGAAGAACTTGGGCTGTACTCACTGGAAGAGAGGAGAGACGGGGGGACATGATAGGGGTCTTCAAATATGTGAAAGGGATAAACAGGGGTGGAGCCAAAGAAATGTTCAGGCTAAAGAAAGGGGGCCCAACCAATGGGCATGAATGGAAGCTGGAGGGAGAAAATTACAGGGGAGAACGTAGAAAGCATTACTCCACTGAAAGGGTGGTGGGACCATGAAATGTACTGCCAGGGAGTCTGGTGAAGGAGGGCACAGTGGAAGGCTTCAAGAGGGGTGGGACAGGTGCATGGGTAAACTGAAGCCGAAGATGACCCTCTCAGGGGCGGGGGGTGGGGTGGGATAGCGAGCATCCAATAGGGGCTGGCTACCGAGAACAAAGACCATCAGGCCTATTCTGTTGGCTTTTAGTATGTTAGTATGTTATCCCCTACAGTCAAGCTGCTCCTGCTATTTAACCCTTTCCTGAAGTCATAATCCTCTGTTACTGATATCATACCCATACCCACAACAACAAACTATAGCTGTGATTACACTTCCTAAATGGCATGTAATACTCTGGAATCCATTCCATCTGGGAAAATCGAATGCTTGTAAATTCCATTTCTGAGTCCAGTACTGTTGCCCCACCTCTGATTAAGGCCTAGGAGCAGAATCAGAAATGGAACTGGAAGTTCTAATTCTGCATCAGACTCCTGCTTCCCTGTAATGTGACACCTACCCCCACCTAGTTGAAATATGTGTGCCACTGCCATTGGTTTGCCACCAACCATTTTTCTTTTCTTAAAAACCCTTCCTGGCTCTCCAGCACTCACTCTAATGAGGGAAGAGTGACCAGCAGGGTGCCGCAGGGCTCAGTACTGGGACTGGTCCTCTTCGATGTCTTCATGTGTCACTGCCAAAGAACTGGAAGGAAAGGTATGCATTTACACAGATGACACTGAAATCTGTAATAGGGTGGTCACTCAAGAGGGGGTGACGAGGCTGCGTAGGGATCTTGGGAAAGTTGGGGTTCAATGTCAAAAAGCACAAAATACCGCACCTAGGGCAAAGGAACCCAGAAGCAGCATATAGGAGTGGGATCAGGTAGGTACTGATGACAGTCACTAAGCAGGAAAGGGATCTGGGGTTATCATATCTGATGACCATAAGTGGCAGTGCAGTGTGACAAAGCAATGGGTAGGATGCACAGGGAGAGGTATCCCCAGCAGGACGAGGAGGTGATGTTGCCACTGTATCATTCGCTTGTGAGACTCCACCTGGATGGAGCACTGTGTATAGTTCTGGAGGCCACACCTCGGAAAGGACAAAGAAAGGGTGTAGGTAGTTCAGAGAAGGGCAACTAAAATGGTGCAGGGGTTGCACCAAAAGCCCTACAAGGACAGACTGAGGGATCTCAACATGTACACCCTGGAAGAGAGGAGAGCGAGCTGGGACAGGATAAAGACCTACAAGTACCTCACATGGTGAATAGGGTGCAGGGAGGGAGTCTCTTTCAAATGAGAAAGAGCACCAGGACAAGAGGGCATGCAGTAAGATGGAGTGGGAGTTCAGGAGGAATGAGAGAAGTACTACTTCACTGAAAGAGTGGTGGACACCTGAACAGACTGCTGTGGAAGTGGTGGAGGTGAAAACAGTAGGGGGGCTTCAAGCATGTGTGGGGACAGACCTGGGGAATATTAGTAAATAGGCAGGGAGGAGGGAGGGTCTCTGTAGACTAGTTAGGGTCTGTGGAGATAAAGTAGGCAGGGACCATCACGGCAGACTGGGTGGGCCAAGTGGTCCACTTCTGACGACAAACTCTTTGGGACCGATTCATGAAGGGATTTGGATCAGCGCAGGGGACTTGCAGCAGAGGGTTTGAAGCAAGGGGTGATGTGTCAAACCGTGAGGCAAGTGCGATTCAGTATCAACGCTTGCCGCAAGCCCCTAGCCACATGTCCCCTGCACTGAATGCAACAGGTTAGATCAGTTCCCCCCGGTCTACATGTGCACCATTGGTGGACCCATATTACGCAGCTTGCACCAAAGCAGTGGCACAAGCTGCCATAATATGAGGAAACTGTTGTAACTGTGCCAGCCCTTTAAGAATCAGGCTGCGTTACACCGAAGGGCTTTGGCACAGTTGCATCAATTTCTGTGGATGATGCAATGCTTGGCACAAGCCCTGCATCATCCTTCTTGAATCAGGGCCAATGTTTCTTTGTTTCTAATGTAGCCGTAAAAACTATGATGCTATGGAAATGATGATTGAGAATAATGATGAGTTCATATCATTGTGAGGTTTTTTTGTACGATAGACCATAGTCAGGGTCACTGCAATAAACTGAAAAGCTTTATAACATACTGGCAAAACTGCGCAACCCCATTGGAGGAGTCGCTTTGTGTGCCCATGGATTGAATCCGCTTATTTAATCCACAGTTTCGTGGAGCGATTCAGGGAAACTACCGCCGAGACTTGTTGTGTACCTCCTGAGCAAAGCAAAGCAGAACGGCAGCCATGTCCAATTAGCGAGACAGCGAGCGAGAGAGAGTGAAGTTGTCCAAATGTACTGTGTATGGGCAGATTATGTTACTTCATGAAATGTGGTGGTTTGATTTATGTTTGACATGATGTAGGGGCAGACAGTGTGAGAGACAGATATATACCTGGACACACAGCAAAAGCAAGTGAAGGAGAGTGAACATCCCTTGATCTAGAGAGACAGAGAGAATGCTGTGTTCTGAAGCAAGCAGCGGGTGTCAGTGTCAATGTGCTGCTGGGAGAAGTGCAGCTCGGCAAAGAGGCAGTGGCACTATATGGTGGCTAGCAGCGTGGTCATGTGGCATGTCAGTATACAGTAGAGAGACAGAGAGAGAACTCTGCCATCGCTGTACCCCCATCCCACATGTAGCCCTTGAACCAGCTTGGACATAATTTCAACAAGAGAGACAGAGAGAGACAGAACCGTGCAGGTGCTGCCCTGTTCCTCACCCCCACCCCCATGACACACAGAGTCCCCAAACAAGTGCTTCAGTGTGCTGGACTGTGTTGTACAGCTGCTACTTGTGAAGCAAACAGTACTGCCAGCTGTACCCCTATGCCATATCCAGCACTTGAACCGGGTCGGAGAGAATGTTAATGAGACAGAGAGAGAACCACATGGGTGCTTCCCTGTTGCACCTAGAATTCCTGGTCCCTGGTGTCTCCCCCCTCCCCATTACACACAGTGTCTGCAAATGACTTTGCGCCCCCCTTCCCACAATTGCCAGAGACAGATAACAGCAAATCTCAGTGGCACAGCTTGCAGCAGGGAGAGAGTGACTGTTTTTGTTCCCCATCCTGTGCCCTCCCGAACCAGTACATTATGCAGATGTACTGTCCCCCCTCCCCCCACCGTGGTGCTACATTGAGGAGAGAGAGACAGACAACGCAAACAGCCTGTCCTCCATTCGCATTCCCCCAAAACAATCTCCACTCACTATGTTGGGCGGAGAGAGAGAGAGAGAGACAGTAGCTCACTGCGGCACAGAAAGAAAGAAAGAAAGATACACTGAGAGCCATCACCTCTCACGCTGTTGTTCAGACACAAAGGGAAGTCATCCGGAGAGGAGAGTGAGGGAACCAGTCACAGCAAAGCAGGTTTGCAATGTGGTCTATGTTGTGTGCCATTACTGTTCTCCAGTGGTACTGTAGGATCGGGGATAGAGAGACACAGTAGCCATCCTCAGTTGTCCGACAACCTGCCCAATGTGCTGTCTTAGCATTGTATCCTCTGTGTGTGTGTGTGGGGAGCAAACATCGTAGGAAGTGTGGAGTCAATATTATGCACAAGAAATGTCAGAAATCATCTCAGTACTGCATGTCTAACATTTCTATGTGCATAATAGCATTCACATGAGCATTATTTGTTGGGACTATTTCACAAGTTGGCAGGATACACTACCTGTCTTGCTATTTAAACAGGAGGAAACCATTTCTGTGGTTTTCCCTGTTTAAGCATAACCCATGTTATAAGCACAATAACCCACTCCAGGGTATTGGGTATATGGGATAATCAACACTTGGGTGCTGTGGAGGATGACCTCTGCAAGCCTTGTGCCTCACAATGTACCCAGGGTGTTGATTAATCTCCACAACCCCATACCCTGTCATGGGATATTGCTTACTTTCAATGTATCATTATTCAGTACCTTTGGAATTCATGTTATCTTTTTAGACATCTAAAGCAGAACCATCAGTTGCAATGCATCTTCCATCCAACCACACAGCTTTCATTTACACTTACTCTTAGCACCTTCCTCTTTCTCAAGTGTTGTTGGTTTATGTATCTCCAAAGATAGGTTCCTTTTATGACTGTGGTGAGTTACTAAACTACTGCTATAGGGAAAACTTTTGAGTGCAAACCAAGTATTTGTAGTAAGTATATGTAGTAATTTACTGCAACAATATACTGTTAAAATTATTTAAAAAAATGACATTTCCAAATGTTTTAGTTCATAAACCATTTCTGAAATATGTAAATCAGTTATTCAAATGTGTACACTATACCAAACTTGGCATTTACTTTTCTTAAAATGTTAAAATTTGACCTCATAAGATTTATTTTATAAGTAATTTTCTCCTAATAAAATTTGATGTACATCTTTTCATATTTATAACACATCAAACTTTCTTTAATATGCACCATATGACTAACAATTTTCACATCATGCAACTGATATAAACATCAATGAACTTCAACTGATTATTTATGGATCATCAAAAAATCAACATCATTCTGTAGCCTGTAGAGCATGTTAGAAATTTTATAAGCTCAGATTATATGTTTGCAGGCCCCGCTGTCCGCTCGGGACTACAGTCACAGAGGACCGTAGTTAGCCTCGGGAAAACAGCAGCACTGGCAAACAAGTAATCTGAGTTTATAAAATCTCTAACATGCACTGCAGGCTACTGAATCTCCCACTGTGAAGCCCAGTTCTGACATCAGCTGCAGGTGATTCTGAGATTTCTGGTTACAGTAAATGTCAGCTTGGAACTCAGCAGAATCAACCTGATGCAATCTACTATACTGCGGTACACAGTAAGTAAAAAATAAATAAAATGTCTGCACACAAAGTGGAAATTGGGACCAGCCCCACCGTTGGGCATGGAGCTCTTGTGTACTCTATTTCTAAATCACAAACCACTATTTATCTGTAACATGGGGTTGAAGGATCAGTGAATGACAGTAATCCTTCTCTGCTCCTTTTTTGTAAACATACGAGGATAGATGCTGAGTGTTCCAAGACACTCCTTCATGGAGAGTGCTGCTAATCTGTGCAGATGGTACATGTGGCCCAGTGACTGCAGCACATGGTGTGCTGACTGGAGCACAGTTTTAGGAACCTGGAGACTCGGATTCAAATCTCACCACAGCTGCTTGCACACTGTGTGAACTTTGCCCTAGTCACTTAACACCCTTCTTCTTTAGTCCACTAAAGCTACAAAAATAGGGCAAATGCATGACTGGTGGTGTTTGGATTGTGCTTCCATGGAACTGACTGCCCCGTCAGACAGTGCTGGTTTCCCCTTACAAATCCAAGCGTAATCTGTCCAAAGTCAGATTTTGGATCACTAGTAAAATAGTTCTGGACCCGAGATCAGACCCAGGTATCCGAGGTCAGATTCATCAGATTCATGTCCCCAGATCAGAGCATTGGATCTGTTAGTTGGATACCTGGGTTTGATGGTGTAACCCGTCATATTCTGGTTGGAGTCACAGATACTTCAGCTACTTACTGTGGATCCTAGGATGTCAGATCATTGGTCAGATGCCTGTCGCATCTGAGGCCATCCAAAATCCAGCCAAAATGATGGTATCCACTGGTATCTGACCTGGTAGGATACTATCCGGGCAACACTATGGAAGACCCCAGTAAAAACAAGATATTGCATCTAAGCTGGGCTATGACAGATAAACATACACGCAAGCTCTACTTTGGGGCCTTTCAGGATTGTGTGGCATTTTGGTAGCTCTTTGGTACTTTGATTTCTTATGGTAAAAAAACAACCACTTGTGTTGTCCAGTTGTAGACATTATCCTTCCTTGTAAAATTCTGAAGTAGCAGGTCACAGTGCTCTCCTTCTAAAGGAAGCAGTGAGCCATGGCTATACTATACTTCGAATAGTCCATTTCTTGCAAAACATGCAACCACAGCCCCTTTTGTTTTTTTTCCGCACTTATACCTTGCTAACAGATACACCAAAACATAGAATGTTAAAAACACTGACAACAGTTTTTGGATAGCAAGGTGTTTTGCCGTTACTATTTGGGCCAGTTTGTGAACTTTTGCAAGAGAATTTTCACAGAAAGTCATTAAGTGTTCTGGAATCATTGTGCTTTTGATAATTCTACTAATATCACCCCACAGAGGGATTAGCATAAATAGAATTCCTAAGTGTCTCCCAGGGGAATGGAACTACAGCACTTGATCTCCTACTTCTGAACTCTAGGCTAAAGCTGAGCTCACAGCTTGATTCACCAGTCCAATCAGCCAGCAAGTCCAAGCTCAAAACTAGGATGAATCCCTAAAATGTGAAATCTGAGCTGAATCAGCTACTCCTCAGCCTTCTTAACTACCAGACACCGCTTGACTGATAGCCTGGCAGAGGAGGAGGAGGATCCCTCTAAACAGCTGTTACCCTGCATCAACAGGATGATGTGGGAAACAAAAGGCCCCGTCTGCTGTGCTGTGAATCACCACTCCGCAGTGCATAATATTAAAGAAAACGGCTTAGGTAAGCAAGTTTAAATATTACTGGGGGAGTTCAAAGATGGCTTCTATTTGAATTAGTGACTAGGCTTCACAGCAGGACTGAACATATTTCTAAAGCTTCTGGTCATGTGGGATGATAATCCAAGTGTGAAGGTGAGACTATGGTTCTGACAGGTGCAGCACATCACGCCCTGACAGTGAAGGTCAGACAAAGTAAAACAAAGACCCACCTTCCTCTGCCTCCAGCATACTTTTCTGGAGAAGAGCACTGATTGACCAAACTGGGACAGAAAAAAAAACACATAGCCTGTGGTTTTGTTAGTCTCTTTCCAACTTGCACAGCTGAAATATTAAACTAACAAAGTATTACGTGGTGTACACACACACACACACACACACACATGTTAGTCACAGGCAAAAATGTTCTTCCAGGTCTCACAACGCCTTTCTGAGCAGTCTGATACTTTCCTGAGCCTGAGTTACAATCCTGGGTGTGTTCAGATCATGAATTCAGTGTTCAGGCAAAAAAGTGGGACTAAGACGGGGCATTCCATTCACCCGCAAGCAGGGCACTGTACAGTACAGGCTAGGAAAGTGTGTGCACGGGGAATCAGTGCTGTGTATAGAAATTCAGACACTGAAAAATGTTGTTCTGCTCGAGTAGTGACGCCTCGACTACAGCCGAATGACTTTTCATTCTGCTGTAGTAGCTGCATTACAGTGAACAAGGTGCCCCTTCAGCGGTTTTCAATTGCAATACAGCCTGTCACACTAGAGTGTGAAGTGTGCAGTCTGCAGCGTTTATTTAAAACGTGTGAAAGGAAAGATGCACAATAAGCACCATAATCAACACTTTTGTTTTGAGCAGGAATGCCCCTGTTGTTTAAATTGTTAATGATTGTTTAATATGTGGACAGCAAATTGGTATTTTGCCATGTTGATGCCTTTTTGGTTATAAAATAAGGTATAGGCAGCCATACACATCAAGGATGTTTTCCCACCTCGGGGTTGCCATGATGACAGCGACCTCTCGAGCTTCGCTCTCGAGGTCATTCTGTCATCAGAACAACCCCTCCGTGGGAAACAACCTTGTTGTGTATGGTTGCCCATATATTATTCTATTTATGTTTCTACAAACCACTCTGCCATTCAACCCATCTTCAGGACAGACTGCCATCCAGCTACCATGGTGGTTTGGTCCTGTGTTGCCATGGAGCTTGCTGTCACCATGGCAAATACAGCTGTAACTATAAGGTGGTTTCAGGAACAAAGCTACTTGAAGAAGCATTGACCCCACCTCATCTGCACTGAGGTCAAGTCCAAAACCTGGCCATAAGGTGGTGGTCCTAATACACAGTTCTCAACTGCATTCCAGCTCAGTTCTCAAAATGTTCATTTCAGGAGGCACCTGGTAGCTCATATAATGAGAGATTGTACATGAAAGGAAACCACAGAGGTTAAAAGGGGCAGATTTAGCAGCTCTCCTTAATTTGAAAACTTCTGTCAGGAATTCACATTTGTACAGCGTACATGTCCATGTAATTTTGAAAGGGTTTTTTCTCACTTCTGTGAAACCTGAGGCAGTGCGTGCAGTTTAATGCAGTTAATAAGTTCCAGGATGACACAGCTTTTGCAAGGCCAATATATCTTCCCAGTTGACAACTTCAATAGCGGTAGAAATACTAGACAAAACAAATTACTGAAGACTACTCCCAAAAACACAATCTTCTTCATTAATTTTCATCTCTGTTTCAGCGTTTCATGGTTATAATACTACTTCTTCCAGCACGGTGGTTATTCTCTCCTATCGTATATGCATCACATTTACATGCATATGTTGCTGCCACTTTAAAGGAAAGCTGTCGTTATTCCACCATCCCACCCCAGCCAAGCTTACCCTCCGGTTAAGCTTTTAATGTATGTTTGCGGCATTTTCTCCATACAACATACATTATTTAACTTTAAAATCTGCACCAGTAGTAATGCGTGTGTGGGAGCTCCTTATCTGTAAAGATGCGGTACATTTGTACTGAAGCAAGCACTGTGTGCACACACCTTTACATATATTTGAGCCACCACCCCCACGCATGCCATACTTCGGTTGTGAATTTTTAAAGTTAAAATAATGTAGTTGCGGCGCGACAAAAACGCTGCAACATACATTAAAAGCTTAACTGGAGGGTAAGCTTGGTTGGGGCGGGATGGTGGAATAACGACAACTTTCCTTTACAGTGGCAGCAACATTACTAGCAAGCCTATCATCTAGCTTTTCCCCTTAGACCCTTACCACTAGGGACTGCCACTCAATCTTTTGTTTACTTTATGTCTATAGTTCTTTATATGTATCATTCCCATCAGTCAGCTGCGTTTCTGTATCTCAGCTCGGGGTAGCACTTTAAAAAGGGTCTTTGGTCTAGTGTGCTTTCCTGATTAACAAATCAATAAAACAAGACTAAATCAAAAAATAAATACAAATACAATCTGAAAATCTAACAGTAATCCCATCACACTATAAGGGGAAGCTAAACTGATCTCTTAAGCCAAATCTGTATCCTCACTGTACTGCTAAAAATACTGGAAAGGTTTGTACACACAAATCTCTGCTTATCTGCACCAGAGTAACCTGGCACATTTCTCAGAAGCATGCATCTACAGCTAGCCATCATGCTTTTCTCACATTACACCAATCCATGCCCTGTTCCACTCCACCACTGTTTACCCATTTTATCTCTTACCCTGTTACATAGCTTACAACTCACAGTACTCAGTATTTTGAAATTTGTGCTGCCTTGACTCTGTTACAAATATCTTGTCGCACGTTGACTGCACACTCCCTTAACTCTCACCCTTTCTACCCCATAACCGATGTACCATGCACGGATTCTATATTGTTTTTTTTATTTTACTGCTTGTACCTTGTTTTTATTGTTGCTCATGTACTTGCACCTATTGTCACTTTATTTATTACTGCTGTTTCATATGCTCTTTCCTCCTCCTCTGGATCGCACCTGGAAATAAGGTCCGACTCAGTGGGCCTACTCCCATCACCAAATTTTAAATAAAATAAAATCAAGAAAGAAATAAAACCTGCTAATGCCTGTAGAGTCAGGAATAAGTGATGGTCACACAACCACTGCTGCCCTCCTTAAACTCACCACTGATACTCTAATCACTGTGGGCCCACATCAGATCACTAGAAATAGTTCCATTTATTTGTCCGAAGCATTTGATATGGTCAGTCACAAATCAGTCCTGATTATCACTTAGGGAGATTAATAGAAACATAGAAGATGATGGCAGAAGGAGACCTGTGGTCAATCGAGTCTGTCCAAGCGAGGCATCCCGGGACCTACTGTGCACCGGTGTTCTGTCCTCCTAGACACCAAGCCTAGCCCTTGCCAGTGTCATGCATTTGTTCCCAATACTTGTCCCACCCATGCCTAAAGCTTGATACTGACTTTGCAGCCACTGCCTCGGGAGGTAATCTATTCCAAGGTTCCACCACCATCTCTGAGAAGTAATACTTTCGAATGTCCCTCTTGAACACCCATACTTACATATTAACATACTAAAAGCCAGCAGAATAGGCCTAATGGTCTGTCATGTCTGCTCGGTAGCCAGCCACCTAATGTGTGCTCAATTTCCTGTCACCCATCCCCAGAGAGGGTCTTCTTCAGCTTCAGTTTCCCCTTGTACCCTCCCACCCCACCCCTTCCTGAAGCCCTCCACTGTGCCCTCCTCCACCAGACTCCTGGACAGCGACTCCATGGCTCCACCACCCTCTCAGTGAAGTAATGTCTCATCATTGCCCCCTGTAATTCCGCCTCCAATTTCAACTCGTGCCCTGGTTGTTCCCCCTTCTTTAGCCTGAACATCTCCTTGGCTCTGCCTCTGTTTATTCCTTTTACATATTTGAAGGCCCCTATCATGCCCCTCCATCTCTCCTCTCCTCCAGTGTGTACAGCCCAAGCTCCTCCAGTCTCTCCACATAGGGCCTCCCCCCCCCCATGCCCTGAATCATCCTGGTCACTCTCCTCTGAACCCTCTCCAGCAGAGCTATGTCCTTCTTAAGGAGCTGAATATGTATAGCCTCGAGGAAAGGAGAGAGAGGGGGGACATGATAGAAACTTTCAAGTATTTCAAGGGAATCAACAAAGTCCAAGAGGGTAGCATCTTTCAAAAAAAGAGGTGTGCAGAACAAGGGGGCACAATGTGAAGATAGAAGGGGCGGCTCAGAGGTAATTTGAGGAAGTATTTTTCACAGAGAGGGTTGTGGATGCATGGAATAGCCTTCGGAGGAGGTTGTGGAGTCAAAACAGTGGTGGAATTCAAGCATGCATGGGACAGTCATAAGGCAATTCTAGGGGTGGGGTAGGGAAGTAGGCTGCTGGTTAACTAGGATCTGCAGCTTATCCAATAGGTAGGGAAATGGGCAGACTGGGTGGGCCAAGCGGTCCTTATCTGCCGTCAAAATCTATGTTTCTATGTTTCTATGAGAGGTCTCCAGAACTGCACACAGTACTTGAGATGCGGCCTGACCAAGGCATTGTACAGAAGGAGGATCACCTCCCTCCTCCACTCCACTCTTCAATTTCCACTCATGCCCTCTTGTGGTAAAATTGACATTCCTGGTAAAAAGCTGTGCTTCTGGCACCTTGTTGATGCCTTTAAGGTACTTGAAGGTCTCAATCATTATTACCCCTCCCCCTCCTAGTCTCTAGTGAGTACAGTTTCAGAGCACCAAGCTTCTCTTCATAGATGATTTCCTGAAGGCCATGTATCACTTTTGTTGCCCTTCTCTGGACCACTTCCAATCTATCAATGTCCTTTCTTAGGTGAGGTCTCCAGAATTGTACACAGTACTCCAGATGAGGCCTCACTAATGACCAGTGAAGTGGTAGTATCACCTCCCAGTCCCTGCTGTCTATCCCCCTGCCAATGCATCCTAACACCCTGCTAGCCCTGCTGTAAACCTTATTGCACTGACTTTGCTGCTTGAGGTCATCCCTAATGATGATTCCCAAATCACATTCTTCAGCAGAGGAGCTCAGCTGGACTCCGTTTAGCCAGTATTCTTCCTTGGGGTTGGCCCTACCCAGGTGCATCACCTTACACTTCTTAGCGTTGAAGTTTAATTGCCATATTTGTGACCACCTTTCCAACTTCTTAAGGTCCTCCTGTAGTTGTCTGACTCCCTCTGTACTATCCACTTTTCCTCTGAGTTTTGTGTCTTCTGCAAACAGGGCGATGTTGCCAGTTATGCCCTCTCTGATGTCACTAATGAATACATTGACAAACATAGTTGCTGGATAGATTTGGGACCTTACAAAGAAAGTTACCATCTATTGTACATGCACACATTTAAGAAATACCTGAATGGATACAACATGGGCACCTTCTAGTCTCTATGTTTAACAATGACCTCCAGCTGATACGTACCCAAATCTCTTCTTTCACATACATACTGATGATACTGTTTTGCACAACACTGCCTCCTCTCTACACCAGATCAACTGCAGATCCTCTGCCTGGAAGATAGCTACTGTCACCCCAATACACAAGGGTGGTAATAGGACACTCCCAGAATTATCGCCTATCTCAATCCTCTCTCCTCTCTCTAAGGCCTTAGAAAAAATTGTGGCCACCCAAATCTCTGAATACCTCGATAAATATAGCATCCTCTGCCCAGAACAACATGGTTTCAGAGCAGGCCGCAGCACCAATACTGCCCTCCTGAAGTTCTCTAACTTTCTTCACACCTCATTGGACTCTGGCTCCCTAGCAGGTGCAGTGTTCATTGACTTATCAAAAGCCTTCGATACTGCCTCCCACCCCTCTTGCTAGTTACCCTTAGTCACTTAGGCTTTGCCACTGGGCCTGTTTCCTGGTGCTCCAGCTACTTGTCGGCCCGCTCACAATGTGTGAAAATCAACAGGAAACTTTCCAGCACCTGCCCTATCCACTCCGGAGTCCCTCAGGGCTCCATTCTTGGGCCCTTGCTCTTTTCCCTTTTTCTCAACTCCCTGCCCAGTGAATGTACTGGTAAAATCCTGCTTTACGCAGATGATGCTGTACTCTTTGCCTCCGACCGTAATCCCATCTCACTTCAGGATTCTCTGCAGGAATCCTACAATGACGCAGAAGCCTGGTTTACTGAGCACAGACTCGTAATTAATCTAAAGAAAACCAAAACCATGCTCTTTGCCCAACCCCAAAATAAACCCAGTAACTATCCTCTCGCAGTCCACTCCACCTCTAAACTCCCTATTGAGCTAGTTCACTCTTATAAATACCTAGGTATAACCTTTGACCCTGCCCTCTCTTTTCATGCCCACATCTCTGCCCTTGCCTCAGCCTCTAACACTCGGCTGGGTATCCTCTATCGTCATAAAAACTGCCTCCCCACGGATGCCCTCTGACTTACAGTCACATCCTCTGTTCTATCTCTGGTAGACTATGGCTTACCTGTGTATGGTGCAGCAGACTAGACTGCCCTGCACAAGATCCGCCTCACCTTAAACAAGGCCTGCAGGCTCATAACTGGAGCTCCTAGTCTGACCCACACTTGCCTTCTTTACACCATGGCTAATCTACTCAACCTAGATGAGTGCCTCAAATACCAAACCTACCTCCTAACAAAAAAAATCACTCCTTGGGCTATCCCCACTGGGTCTGTCAACCACTATCCACCGAGCAAACCCTACAGTGCATACCCGCATATCCCGCAAAACTGCACTGGTTATACCGAGGGCGAGAACCTCGCAAGGTCAAAGGGCTTACCCCTACAGAGCCCCCTGTTGGTATAACACCCTCCCCACCGGAGTCACTGATGCCGCCTCGTTATCTTATTTTAAAACTAGCCTTAGAAATCACCTGCTCTCAACACTCAGCTGTACCTGCCTCTAAGCCTCCTCCTATCCTTCCAGACAAAGCTCTCTGAGCCGCTCTCTGACCTTCTGTCCAGCTCTACCTTTACTTGCTACTATCTTCCCCACACTCCTCTTCTGAGGTCTTCCACCCAGCCTTACCTTTATCTGCCCACTGAATCAATCTCCATGTAACTACTGTATATTGTCTACTCTGTAAAGCGCACATGTAAGCCTGTTGTATACTGTGTTTGACACATGCCTGTATTTTTACCTGATTCCTAAATGTACTCTGATTTTTTGTCTGCCCTGATGTTTGTTGCTTGCACTGTTTTTGTCCTCTCTGTGACGAGGTACCTTTGTAAATGAGCCTCTGGCTCAAAGGTTGTTAAATTGATGTTCTAATAAATAAATAAATAAGTTGCAACTGAATTTCAATAGGTTTGAAACTTGACAGTGACAGCGCTTGGGTGTTTAAAACTTGGTCAAATCAGACCCACTGCTGTAAAAAATATGTGGGCCACAATTAAAACTTACTGGATCAGAAAGACAAAATTTTACCAGCACAATAGGCAAGGCAAGGCAAAGTTTATTTCTTTGGCGCCCATTCCTGAAGGCTCTGGGCACCTTACATAAAAACATAAACGCATAAAAGGGAGAAAATACAAACACACATAAAACACAATAAAAGACGAAAAATAACAACAGGATTCAATAAATAATTCAATTCTGAAATCTCTGTATCACATTTAAATAACCATATCTGGGAATGCCAATGAAAATAGATGGGTCTTTAGGTGGCCCTTAAACACCTCAATTAAAGGGGCCTCCCTGATGGCTGGAGGAAGCAAATTCCACAGGATGGGAAGGGCAGTGCTAAAGGCCCTGTTGCGGGCAGTTTTAAGTCTCATCCTAGGAATCGCCAGGAGATCCCTAGAGGAGGAATGAAGGGAGCAAACTCGAGCAACAGGTGAGATCAGAAAGGTAGCTGGGGCCTAGTCCATGTAGAGCCTTAAAGGTGAATAAACTCACCTTGAAGATAACCCTCCACCTGACTGCAGCCAGTGCAGTTCACACAGCACCAGAGTTACATGACAGAACTCTCTAAAGACCTGGCAGCTGCATTCTGCACCAGCTGCAGCAGGTATAGGTACCTCCTGAGAACCAAGTAAAGGGCTTTACAGTAATCAAAGTTAATATGGTGAATGTATTCATGATGAAAAAGCCAGAAAAGCTTTTCCAAATTTGAAATAAAGCTATTTTTATTCTACAAGCGGTGACACTGCACTCAACTACCCCAGCGCTTCGACCGCAAGGTCTTCCTCAGGGGGCTCTAATTACAGTACAGTAATCAAGCCTGGATGTTACAAAGGCATGGATTAGAGTGGACAGGTCCTCAGGTGGAGCAAGGGGTTTGATCCTGGCAATATTCCTCAAGTAGTAAAAAACATTTTGGACAACCGATGACACCTGAGATTCAAATGTCAATCCGTCATCCAGGAACACACCAAGATCTTGCACCCTAGAGGAAGCCATCAATGGTATTGGCCCAAGGAAAAGTGCAGTTGCCACACCAGAGGCATTCCTATCACGCCTTTGGCCCAATCCCACTACCAGAACCTCCGTCTTATCAGGGTTCAGTTGCAACCAGCTAGAGGACATCCAGTTATTGATCTCAGTCAGGCAGGTGTTAAGCACATCCACAGCGTCGGATGTTCCATGGGTGAAGGACAGATACAACTGGATATCATCTGCATAGCAGTGAAACCCACATTGTATTTCCTAATGAGCTCACCCAGGGCAGCAAGTACACTGCAAACAACATTGGTGACAGGCTCGATCCCAGAGGTACTCCGCATGACAGGAGCTTCAGGGAGGAGGAGAAATTCCCAATTACTACCTATTGCTTCCTGTCACGAGATAGGACTCAAATCAGCAGATGACAGTGCCAGCAAGCCCACAGTACACACTGAGATGATCAAGTAGCACAAAGTGATCAACAGTGTCAAAAGCTGAGTAGAGATCGAGGAGAACGAGAACTGACCTGTCTCCTTTATCTCTCCCCCTAAGGAGGTCATTATGCGCCTGAATGAATGCTGTTTACTTGCTGTGCCTAGCTCGGTAACCAGACTGGAATGGCCCATAGATATCAAACATCATGCGGTGCTCCTCAAGCTGTAACACCACAATCTTCTCAACAACCTTTCCCAAAAATGGATGGTTGGAGATGGGACTGCAATTTGCCAAGATGTCTGGGTCGAGAGATGGCTTCCTCAGAAGAGACCTCACCAGAGCCTCTTTCAAGGAGTCTAGAAAGACCCCCTCTGACAATGAACACCGGACAATCAAGGCAAACACCGGGCCAACGGAATCAACACATCCCATTAAGAAATGCATTTGCACCGGGTCCAGTTCACCATATGTGCCCTTCAGTGTCAAAGCAACCTCAATGACCTCAGCCACCTCTATTGGTTTAACCTCCGTCAGAGTGCCTTTGCTACCTCCAAGGCAATCACTGTGAGACGTAAAATGACTCACTGGTGGAATTCCCTGGCAGATAGAGGACTCTCTGTCAGTGAAGAATGGAGCAAACTCATCACAGAGTGACAGAAAAAGACTTCTTCAGCTGCAGACAGACCGGATGTAACAGCCTGTCTACAGTCCAAAAAAGTACCACAGTAGCCACAGACTGTAAGAAGCATTGTTTTACATTTCCCTTTTTCTTTCTTCAGATAATGTTACGTGCATGTGCGTCATTCTGGACTGACTGACCTGGGGAAATGAGGGCACTTGACCTGGCAGTATAGCATAAGGGTTAAAGAGCTATGAATGAGCTTGGTACATCCGGCATATCTGGGTTTGATTCCCACAACCTCCACTTACATACTGTGTGACTCTGAGCAAGTCACTTGACCTCCACAGTGCTCCCGGCTCATCCCTGAAAACAGGCACTTGTGTGTAGTGGGCCTTACCCAGTTACCAAAAGAATAAATAAATAATGTTTCTGGGCAGGAGGCAACCTTTTCCTTTCTGGTGCATGTTAGCGCTGTCCAGGAAGCTAGGTTTGCTGAGAACAAATTAAGAAACTCAACTAAAAAAATACAGCTCTGACTTCTGAAGCTCTACTTATAATGAAAAACTGCAAACCTCTCATATTATAAGTACAAAAACTGGCATCACCATAGGGCAGGTACAGCAATTCAAGTACCTAGAGATCTGTCTGAACATCTCCCTAACACTTATTTATTAATTACGCTTCTTAACAGGGTGGGCCCACTGAGACATAGGAGTCCATTTTCAGATACGACCTGGAATTAATAACATAGATCAAACATACATTACGGAGTTAAAATACATAATTAGAGAAGAAATACATTCAGTAATGCTTGACAATGCATGTGCAGGCTACGTAGCCACTATGACTGCAAAGATCGTGTGCTCAATACAAGGCAAAAAGGAGCCAATACATATGGCAGGCAGCATGTAACGTTTCCTCCTTCCAAAGCTCAGCTCAGCTACAGAGAAGTGTATCTTACAACTTAATAAGCAGGACACTATCTACCTACTGCATTAACACAGTATTGTGGTGGTGACAGGATTGTACTAGGGTATAGGAAGCCCACCTGGAAACTGAATACAGGAGCCCACCTGGAAAAGCAATGGGGAGGGCCAAGGGTGGCACACTGATATCAGTATTCCACTTCATTCTGATACAACAGCTCTGAGCCTGCATTGTACTATTTACTTGCAGTGCCCAAAACACCCATTTCATTAGAAAATAAACGGAAAGATTTTCAGAATTTAGGAGGACTTAGAAATTTCCAGGTATCCTGGGGGCCAGTCCAACTCTCATGAGTGGTGGAGGGATTTGGGATACATCGTAGTCGACAAAATATCCAGGATGCCCAAGGTCCTTGTGGACAACATAAAGACATCCTTAAGGGAGAGTTCCTATCCAGCAACTGATTTCTAAGGAAGCAATATGAAAGGATGAAACTCAGTTTCTGCCGTGTGTATATATATTAGTGTTTATTCAAAAGTATTTATGTGGCACTGTCTTTCCAATGTTTTGTGTGTCTGCCTAATCACAGGAGTGGTCCTTGTTTCTGAAAGTGATTTCAAAGAAACACTCATGAAACGGGGGTAAAGTTTTACCCTTGTGCTTCTGACTTCTGTAGCGTTTCAACAACAGAGTGTGGAAATCTGTCCCTTCTATCAGCGTCTGGAACAGTTCTACTGCCTGGCACCTTCATGATTAAATGAACACACAAAGTGTAGGGAAGACTGTGGCTACATGAATACTTGTGAATAAATAATAATACACACACTGCAGAGACTGTGTTTCATCGTTTCATGTTGTTTCTCGGGGTATACCATACTCACCCTTCCTGCAGCATGGCAGACAGCACATCAATTTGAGTACTAAAACACATCCAAACTCAGTGGCTAGAATATCACCCCTACTCATGCTGTCTAACACTCAATGTCCTTTTTCCTCCAGTATCTGTCAAGCCCTGCCCTGAAAGCCTGAACAGAGCTAGGTTCCACTACCTCACCAGGTTGGCTATTCAAAAACAAGTGATATAGATTTATGCTTACTTGTGACCTTACACCACCACGGTATGCAGGGGCAGCTCTAGGAGACAGTATGAGAGCTGACGCTCTATTAAAATTCAATTTCAGCCAGCCCGGTGGCGCTGAGGGCTGAGGCGCTGGACGCCACACCTCGCGCCACGCCGGTGAGCCGGGTTGAGAATGGACTCTGGTCACCGGGGTCGGCGGGGAGGGAGGATTGAGCGCCCCAACGGATGCTCTCCTCCCTCAGGGGAGAACGCCAACCCGAAAATGCCAGTGGGAGCACTGGCACTGAGGGGCTTGTGGCTCCATTCGGAGTGAGTACGGGGACATTGAAGGCGCTTGAGAGAGCGTGCGATGCACGCCGCCTCTCTGGAAGATCTAAGTCCCTTGTGCTGACGGCCCCAGGGGGCGAGGCTATGGGGAGGACAGAAAATGGAAAACCCTTCGCGCCCCTAGATGAAGACAGCTCCATCTAATAGGGACCACCGATCCCCAGGACAGACCCCGCTGTGCAGGAGAGGAGGGAAGAGGCACTCTAGGGGCAGATCCGGGGGGGGGGGGTCCGAAAAAGAAATTGAGCGGTCTGAAGGAGGGGGGACCGAAGGCAGAGAAGGAGGATAAATAAAGAAAAAAAAAATCAATTTCATAGTATCATAGTAAAAGCCAACAGAATAGGCCTCATGGTCTACTGTGTCTGCTCAAAAGCTAGCCTCCTACTGGGAGCTCGCTCCTCCAACCCCCAGCCCAGAGATAACCCTCCCTGGTCTCAGCTTCCTCCTGTACCTGTCCCAACCCTTCTTGAATCCTTCCACTGTGTTCTCTTCCACCAGACTCCTGGGCAGTGCGTTCCATGGTTCCACCACCCTCTCGGCGAAGAAGAGTCTCCTGCGCTCTCCTGTACTTCCCCCTTCCAGCTTCCACTCATGCCCACTGGCAGTTCCCCCCCTTCTTAAGCCTGAACACTTCCATGGCTCCGCCCTTATTTATCCCCTTTACACACTTGAAAACCTCTATCATGTCCCCCCTCGTCCCTCCTCTCCTCCAATGCATACAGATTGAGTTCTTCCAGTTGTGACACTGTTCTTTTTTTTTTATCCATTTATTTCTTCGCCCCTAGCCACAGAAACTCTCTCCAGCATCTACCTACCCGGCTCTCTACCTCCCTGCTGTGGCAACCGCACCAACTCCCTCACTCCAATCAGGCTATACCCCCGGATCTAAGCCCCCACGGGGAAGGGCTGCCCTATCCTCCCAGGGCACTCTATCTCATAGTATAGTGAGCCCTGAAGTCAGAGTGCGAGGACCAGGGAGCGTGAGGAGCCCAGCGTTGGGAGTGTGGTGCCAGTGGCAGTGCCTTCGCCTATCCTCCGGAGGGGGGGTGTCCGTTTTCTGTTTTCCCCCGATGCTCGGTCGTGCAATGGCGTCAGTGGCACAAATGCCGACGCCCACTACAGCACCTCCTCATGGCGCGTAGCTACTTGAACTCAGCATTCCCCAGGTCTCCACCAGAGGTCGCCCCTATGCGACGCATCCCCTAGAGCCCACCCCGGGAAGAGAGAGCAGTCCTCTGGACACTCAATCCCTTCCCTCCCGTGCCGACCCCCGACAGCCCGAGCTTGTTCCCAAACTCGGCTCACAAGCGCAGTGCAAGGTGTGGCGTCCAGTGCCTCAACCCTCAGTGCCACCAGGCCGGCCTAGTTGTGACACTGTTCTTGACTAATAATGACTTTTTATGAACTAAACCCCTTCTCTTGCTCATTAGGTCTAAAGCCTCCCCTACCATAATGTCTGCTTCTCTGCTAGGAAGAGTGCCTATGCTCTCCATTTCTGAGTCTTCCTAACTTTTAAAGTACCTCTGGCAAGGAAAGAATATGTGAGACAAGCCTATGCATACTCAAACCCATTATAGCTGGAACACAATTGCACATTGAATTTTGAAAATTCTCCATGGTCTTGCACCCACTCCCCAACACTGCATCCCTCTGACCTCATCAGCCATGACTGTTCTTCCCACAAGCTCTGTTCCTCTGACTCTGGACTTTCTATACCTCATGGCACCTCTCCGACCTCTGGGGAGTTCCATTAGCTCAGCTGTCCTTCTATCTGGAAAATGTCTTTCTGCTTCACTTTGCCTTGTAGAACCCACAGAGGTCAAATATATAAAAGCTTGAGAAGTCATCGTGGTCCTCCTCAATCATTTCCATAATAGCCCCACAGAGACCATATAGGCCACTGGCATACTGTGGCATGAAATCTCCCATTTTTCCATGTGATGAACCCCCTAGTCTATATATATCTATGGTAGACCCCCACAATAATCTTCATATCTCAACTGAAAGCCCACCTCTTTTCCCCAGCCTCTAACCCATGGCCCTCCAGTGCCAGCCTAACCTGTGCAAAAGACTGTGGATCACAAATTCTGCCTCCCTGTTCATTGTTGTTAGCACTGCTATACTTGAATTGTTATTATTATTTTTCCTTTGGCTGTTTTTTTTAGCCTGGTAAAGTGTTTTGTGATGCATTGTACGTAAGTTGCTGTATCAAATGACATTGTACAGTATTTCGTATTGTATTGAATATGTAAAATTGTACTGATCTGCGCTTAAGCTTCCTTGATATGGGATTAATTTGCACATTATTGCTTGCTGCTGTCATTGATTGTCTTCTGGTATGACTGCTATATCCAGACACGCAAGTCTGGCTGCCATCCAGTGGGACCCTCATGAAAATGAGATGTCACGCATCATGAGGCAATCCAGGTGAGCAGAATTTCAAATAAATCACAGACACATACACGCAGACATACACAGACACACACACACAAGCATTACATGTTTCCATTATTTTCATTAAGAACGTAAAACTACATTTATGCTAGGTATTTTTTGGATGGAATTACTCTGATAAATGAAAACATTTCCCTGATATAATCTATGTTTAAAAATGTTATTTCGACAGATGTATTATGACAGCACATACAGTGGCTGCTCTCAATCCCTGGTGTTTTGGGCACACCTCTGCTGCAGGCAGGCCAGTTATGCTTGACATCTGTGGTAGACATCAAGACTGACTGATCTGTCTGCAGCAGGAGCGAGCACAAACAGCAAGGTACTGGGAGCAAGTACATATGTGCTCAAATAAAACACAAGTGATTGAAGGTTTTTTAAACTTAAACTGAACAGAGAATTATTTGACTTTTGGAGGATGCAAGGATTTGTTTTGAATGTATTTTTTATCCAGGATATCCCTGCTGAGATGCAGTATTTCAGCTTCAATGGCCCTCTGCCTTTTTACCTGTTTTAACAGCTGGATGGAGTCCCTGATGCATTCAGAGGTTTTGACTGCCTCAGGATCACACAGTAAGTGGCTGTGTTGGGATTTGAACCTAGGACTTTTGGGGTTCTCAAGCCTTTTCTCTAGCCACTAGCCCGTGCAGCCTCTCTGATTACATCATGAAGAATTATTCATTAGTCCAAGCAGTTACCTAACAAAACTGAAGTTTTAACAGAGAACACGTGAACAGAACATAAATAAAAAAAGCAAGGTTTGGGGAGCAGCGTGACCTAGTGGTTAGAGCACTGATCTGTGAAATGGAAGAACCCGGTTTAAATCCCACTACAACCAGAGGCCAAACGGTGTGCCCTAAGCAAGTAACCACTGTGTACTCCAGTAACACCGCAGTAAAACTGGATAGAAGCAGGTCCCCCACTGAAATGCAGAATTTCAGCTCACCTTACTAAAACCCATTTACTCTACTGGAATCTCTTTTTTCTGCTGTCCAGTGGTCCCGCCTGTCCTCAGTCGCTTGCTACTTTGCCCATTTTTTTTTAACCAAGAGGGTAACTGTTTTGTATTCCTCCGGACCCAATCAAAGAACCAGCCTGACCCTGGCTACTTTTGTAGGGCCCATGGAGTGATACAGTCATTGCAGTTCAGTCCACTCACGCAAGAAGTCCCAATGTGCACAAAACAAGAGGCGGCTCTATGAAGCAAGGGAATATCACAAATTATGAAATGAATGATCAAATGCCTCTGATCTGACTGGCTGAGACCACTTTCAGCCAGGATGATACCTTAGTAAATAATCACAGTCTGAAAGTAGAGCATGCCATATGTCCAAAAGTCAAAATGGTTACATTTCATAATCACAATAATACACTCCTGGGTGTGTGATATCATCTCTTCTCAGGTGGTTGAAGTCACTCAGCTGATAGCCTCATGCCTTACAACACACCTGAGGCGAGGCGGGATGATATCCCATGATATCATACACCTTACTGTGTATTACTGTTTAATAAGAAGGACCAGTGCTCATGACTAAGGATGTCATTTTGTCATGGGAAATTTTTGAAATATTCACTGGCTGGTCATGGAAAAATTAAATTCCCAGCATTATCATGGGCACGACTGTTTGGTGCACTGTTTATACCAGAAAGAATTCCTGTGAATAATTACATGCATTAGAAGAAAAAAATGATGCATCATTCCCTTTTTTTTTGACTTCATGGTTTACCACGTTCCGTCTAAATGAAAATGATTTGAAAGACAGAATTTATTCTTTAAGGTCTTTCAAGTTCTGGAATGTGATAACACTGAACACAGATCAAACATATAATAAATAATTGCGTGAGCTGAGCAAATACCATATAGATGTCAAAAAGTCAGCCTTCACGATTATGGGATGTCATTTTGTCCTGGGTATTCTTTTTAAATGTCAGTATGGCCAGTGTTAACTTAACCTTCATATGCAGTTTCATACAAATACTAAAATTCATGGCATTTCACTGAAATTGCCAAAACGTATGGTATCCATGACTTCCATGACAAACTTGTATACTTACTCATGACTAAGTGGCACAAAGTGCAAAACCTTGAGCGAAGGTGACTGACCGATGACATTTTTTTTTTCTTTGAATAAAGGCATTTTTGCAGCAAACCTAGAGTCACCTCTTATGCACCTTGAGATCCAAAATGCAAGCAACTGTTTAGCACTCTGTATTTTCTGGCACTGATGATTAAAAAAGAAAACTGATACTGTATCACTAATTTTATAAACAATCAGTCAAATGGTATCGCTGCTGGTATTCTGGACACATTGTTAGATAGTCAGCCAGCAACTATCCACCACACAACCCTCACCGCACACAGTGCTTCACTTGCTATTAGAAAATAATAGGCAGGCAGATTGACACATGAAACCACATCAGCACTTGTAAAAACTATTTCAAATGGGCACATCCCCAAGTCGGAGGCCTAAGCCAGGCTCAGAGTCAAAACCACCAAAAAAAAAAAACTATAGCCTCTAACTAAGAAGACTGCATAAGCTTGGCTTCAAAAGCCAAGTTTGCATGTAGTTACTCGTTTCTGATATCTAGTGCATAATTTGATCATCAAAGTGTACTGTCTGAAATGTCTTGTGCAAAAAAGTAGCTCCTGGCAACACATCTCTTTGGGTATTGTTTGTAGCCCTGGGAGATCACTTTACTACACTGTTGGCTTGGGATTGTGCTCCAAGCCCAGGATCTCAAGAACGAAGGCTAGCAGGGAGGGTTCAGAGCATCCAATGGATGCCTTCAGGGTGGGGGCTGGTGGTGAGACTCCCCAGTGAGCCATGTACATATGCAAGAAGAGGGAGGAGGAGGAGAGAAAATGGCAGAAATGCTGTGCCAATATGCTAACCCCCCACCCTGAAGCAAATCAGGGTGCAGTCTTCCTTGGGTTGTCAACCTAAAGCTCACCCCACTGCAGTAGCAAGAAAGCTCAGATGTGATGGACACATGTGTGTATGTTTCAGGAGCATATACAATAGGGTGAGCTTTAGGGTTGACAACCCCAAGAAAGACTGCACCCCTGATTTGTGTCAGGGATGGGGGTGGGGTTTTAGGGTTGGAAACCCTAAAATCACATTTCCCTACTTTGTCACTGTAGCCTTAATCCTAAATGGTGCATTAACCGAGATTTTTGCAAAGATATAAATATGTACCTATATATTATATATTGTAAAGATATAATATATATATATCCACTGGCAAGTGATAGTTGGAGGTTTCCAGGGTGCAACTGAAGAATTCTGGGGCCTCTTCTTTTGCTTTTGTGGCCCCTGCCCTGTGGAACTCTCTACCTCGCCAGGTAAGAGAGTGCCTGACCAACGAGAGTTTTAAGACCGCCTTAAAAACCCATCTCTTTGGCTTAGCCTACCCTAAATTTATTAATATCTAGCTTATTGTGGTTTTATTTCTGATTTAGAAAATGGGACCGGAAAATAAATGAATCTCACTGGCTGAAGCGACTTAGGAGAGATTCATTTATTTTCCAATAGAGTGCACATAAAATCTAGAGCCTATTCGGGGTGCCCCATTACCAATTTTATCAGTGTGCACCCCGAATGTTCAATAAATGTAGCCACCATCTTGTCCCACTCGCTAAGGTATCGCGTAAAATTAGCGGCTAGGCCATTGTCATCCATGTCCGAAAATATAAGCCAACAGACTGTTTTGGGGGCTGAATAAACCACGTCAGTGTCATACCTGCTTTCCGGTGTAAAAACTGCTCAGTGCTAAGAAGTCTGACTATTCTGACACCCTGTAATGTGCTCCACCAAGACCAAACATGAGAGCATCGGTATTTTCTTCGACCTCCGTTCCGCAGATGGACGTCCATCTGCAGCATGGAAGATGAAGAAAATACCGGTGCTCTCCCATACAGTATTGGTCTCGGAGGCAATGCAAAAAGATGTATTAAACATGGCACATTTTCTCCACTGGATCATATGCATAGCCAGTAAAAAAGATACTTGAGATAAAGGCACAATACATCAGAAGAATCAATCAGAGTAGAAGGAAAGAAGAGAGGAGGAGGGGACAGAAGGCACATAAGTTTGGCTTGGCACACCAGTGAAAGAGGAGAGACTATGCGAGTGGACAGCTCAGGGGCAGTCACAGGTACTGGCAATGAGCAATTGCTCTCTGAGTTTGAGTTTGAAACGACCAAGGTTCTGGACAGATGCTGTATTAGGGGGCAGATCATTTAGCCAGAGTGGAGCCCTGTAGTGGAAGGCATGTTGTCCCAAGGACATTCTGCAGAATGGCACAAGCAATGTGGCCTTTTTTGCCTGTGGGAGCACAGGGCCTGTACCATCCATACTGTTTTTTTTTTTTATGCAGTTAATCTTTTTATTGTAATTATTGTGATATCATCCATACTTTTGAGAGGGTGTAATTGTATCCTTATTTGCCTGTGGGAGTGCAGGGCCCTCCTCCCATCCCTCCATAGATGCATATATTGTATGTTGTTGTGGAAGCATAGGGCCCTCTAGACCCTGTGCTTCTATTTGTAGGATGACAGCAACCAGCCTGTCAGCATAGGTTTCTTATTACCCTACCTCATGTACCCGTACTGAAAATATTCAAATCCCCACCAAAACGTGATTCAGTGCCACCGAGTGTCATTCCATACCACAGGTGCAAAAGACAGTTTTGGCAGGATTTGAAAAATGACAGCTGTCACATTCAGGAGGTGGTGTAAACATAGAAACAAAGAAATTGACGGCAGATAAGGATCACTAGGCCCACCCAGTCTGCCCATTTTCCCTACCTGCTGCAAAAACCACAGACCCTACTTGATCTCCAGCTTTATTCTCTTTCCTATCGCTAGGGTTCCCCTATGCCTATCTCATGCATTTTTGAACTCCCCTACTGAGTTAGCCCCCACCACCTCTTCTGGGAGGCTGTTCCATGCATGCACCACCATTTCCATGAAGAAATACTTCCTCATGTTATCCCTTAGTCTACCCCCTTCCAATCCCACTACCAGAACCTCCGTCTTATCAGGGTTCAGTTGCAACTAGCTAGAGGACATCCAGTTATTGATCTCAGTCAGGCAGGTGTTAAGCACATCCACAGCGTCGGATGTTCCATGGGTGAAGGACAGATACAACTGGATATCATCTGCATAGCAGTGAAAACCCACATTGTATTTCCTAATGAGCTCACCCACGGGCAGCAAGTACACTGCAAACAACATTGGTGACAGGCTCGATCCCAGAGGTACTCCGCATGACAGGAGCTTCAGGGAGGAGGAGAAATTCCCAATTACTACCTATTGCTTCCTGTCAGCGAGATAGGACTCAAATCAGCAGATGACAGTGCCAGCAAGCCCACAGTACACACTGAGATGATCAAGTAGCACAAAGTGATCAACAGTGTCAAAAGCTGAGTAGAGATCGAGGAGAACGAGAACTGACCTGTCTCCTTTATCTCTCCCCCTAAGGAGGTCATTATGCGCCTGAATGAATGCTGTTTACTTGCTGTGCCTAGCTCGGTAACCAGACTGGAATGGCCCATAGATATCAAACATCATGCGGTGCTCCTCAAGCTGTAACACCACAATCTTCTCAACAACCTTTCCCAAAAATGGATGGTTGGAGATGGGACTACAATTTGCCAAGATGTCTGGGTGAGAGATGGCTTCCTCAGAGAGCCTCACCAGAGCCTCTTTCAAGGAGTCTAGAAAGACCCCTCTGACAATGAACACCGGACAATCAAGGCAAACACCGGCCAACGGAATCAACACATCCCATTAAGAAATGCATTTGCACCGGGTCCAGTTCACCATATGTGCCCTTCAGTGTCAAAGCAACCTCAATGACCTCAGCCACCTCTATTGGTTTAACTCCTCCTCAGAGTGCCTTTGCTACCTCCAAGGCAATCACTGTGAGACGAAATGACTCACTGGTGGAATTCCCTGGCAGATAGAGGACTCTCTGTCAGTGAAGAATGGAGCAAACTCATCACAGAGTGACCGAAAAGACTTCTTCAGCTGCAGACAGACCGGATGTAACAGCCTGTCTACAGTCCAAAAAGTACCACAGTAGCCACAGACTGTAAGAAGCATTGTTTACATTTCCCTTTTCTTTCTTCAGATAATGTTACGTGCATGTGCGTCATTCTGGACTGACTGACCTGGGGAAATGAGGGCACTTGACCTGGCAGTATAGCATAAGGGTTAAAGAGCTATGAATGAGCTTGGTACATCCAGCAGATCTGGGTTTGATTCCCACAACCTCCACTTACATACTGTGTGACTCTGAGCAAGTCACTTGACCTCCACAGTGCTCCCGGCTCATCCCTGAAAACAGGCACTTGTGTGTAGTGGGCCTTACCAAGTTACCAAAAGAATAAATAAACAATGTTTCTGGGCAGGAGGCAACCTTTTCCTTTTTGGTGCATGTTAGCGCTGTCCAGGAAGCTAAGTTTGCTGAGAACAAATTAAGAAACTCAACTAAAAAATACAGCTCTGACTTCTGAAGAATATTTATAATGAAAAACTGCAAACCTCTCATATCATAAGTACAAAAACTGGCATCACCATAGGGCAGGTACAGCAATTCAAGTACCTAGAGATCTGTCTGAACATCTCCATAATACTTATTAATTACGCTTGTTAACAGGGTGGGCCCACTGAGACATAGGAGTCCATTTTCAGGGACGACCTGGAATTAATAACATAGATCAAACATACATTATAGAGTTAAAATACATAATTAGAGAAGAAATACATTCAGTAATGCTTGACAATGCACGTGCAGGCTATGTAACCACTATGACTGCAAAGATCGTGTGCTCAATACAAGGCAAAAAGGAGCCAATACATATGGCAGGCAGCATGTAACGTTTCCTCCTTCCAAAGCTCAGCTCAGCTACAGAGAAGTGTGTATCTTACAACAACTAATAAGCAGGACACTATCTACCTACTGCATTAACACAGTATTGTGGTGGTGACAGGATTGTACTAGGGTATAGGAAGCCCACCTGGAAACTGAATACAGGAGCCCACCTGGAAAAGCAATGGGGGAGGGCCAAGGGTGGCACACTGATATCAGTATTCCACTTCATTCTGATACAACAGCTCTGAGCCTGCATTGTACATTTACTTGCAGTGCCCAAAACACCCCATTTCATTAGAAAATAAACGGAAAGATTTTAGAATTTAGGAGGACTTAGAAATTTCCAGGTATCCTGGGGGGCCAGTCCAACTCTGCGTAGTGGTGGAGGGATTTGGGATACATCGTGCTTGGACAAAATATCCAGGATGCCCAAGGTCCTTGTGGACAACATAAAGACATCCTTAAGGGAGAGTTCCTATCCAGCAACTGATTTCTAAGGAAGCAATATGAAAGGATGAAACTCAGTTTCTGCCGTGTGTATATATATTAGTGTTTATTCAAAAGTATTTATGTGGCACTGTCTTTCCAATGTTTTGTGTGTCTGCCTAATCACAGGAGTGGTCCTTGTTTCTGAAAGTGATTTCAAAGAAACACTCATGAAACTGGGTAAAGTTTCCTTGTGTCTGACTTCTGTAGCGTTTCAACAACAGAGTGTGGAAATCTGTCCCTTCTATCAGCGTCTGGAACAGTTCTATTGCCTGGCACCCTCATGATTAAATGAACACACAAAGTGTAGGGAAGACTGTGGCTACATGAATACTTGTGAATAAATAATAATACACACACTGCAGAGACTGTGTTTCATCCTTTCATGTTGTTTCTCGGGGTATACCACACTCACCCTTCCTGCAGCATGGCAGACAGCACATCAATTTGAGTACTAAAACACATCCAAACTCAGTGGCTAGAATATCACCCCTACTCATGCTGTCTCACACTCAATGTCCTTTTTCCTCCAGTATCTGTCAAGCCCTGCCCTGAATGCCTGAACAGAGCTAGGTTCCACTACCTCACCAGGTTGGCTATTCCAAAACAGGTGATATAGATTTATGCTTACTTGTGACCTTACACCACCACGGTATGCAGGGGCAGCTCTAGGAGACAGTATGAGAGCTGACGCTCTATTAAAATCAATTTCAGCCAGCCCGGTGGCGCTGAGGGCTGAGGCGCTTGGACGCACACTGGCGCCACGCCGTGACCCGGGTTCGGAATGGACTCTGGTCACTGGGTCGGCGGGGGGGAGGGGAGGATTGAGCGCCCCAACGGATGCCTCTCCTCCTCAGGGGAGAATCACAACTTAAATGCCAGTGGGAGCACTGGCACTGAGGGGCTTGTGGCTCCGCTTATGGAGTCCGGGAGGGGACGTTGGAAGGCGCTTGAGAGAGACGTGCATATGCACGTCGCCTCTCTGAACGATCTGCATCCTTGTGCCGACGTCCCAGTTGGCGGGGCTATGGGGAGGACAGAAAAATGGAAAAAACCCTTCGGCGCCCCTAGATGAAGACAGCTCTATCTAATAGGGACCACCAATCCCCAGGACAGACCCCGCTGTGCAGGAGAGGAGGGAAGAGGCACTCTAGGGCAGATCGGGGGCGAAAAGGATTGGCGGTCTGAAGGAGGGCACCAGGCAGAGAAGGAGGATAAATAAAGAAAAAAAAAAATCAATTTCATAGTATCATAGTAAAAGCCAACAGAATAGGCCTCATGGTCTATTGTGTCTGCTCATAAGCTAGCCTCCTACTGGGAGCTCGCTCCTCCACCCCCCCAGCCCAGAGATAGCCCTCCCTGGCATCAGCTTCCCCCTGTACCTGTCCCAACCCTTCTTGAATCCTTCCACTGTGTTCTCTTCCACCAGACTCCTGGGCAGTGCGTTCCATGGTTCCACCACCCTCTCGGCGAAGAAGTGTCTCCTGCGCTCTCCCTGTACTTCCCCCTTCCACCTTCCACTCATGCCCACTGGCAGTTCAGCCCCCCCTCCTTAAGCCTGAACACTTCCATGGCTCCGCCCTTATTTATCCCCTTTACACACTTGAAAACCTCTATCATGTCCCCCTCGTCCCTCCTCTCCTCCAATGCATACAGATTGAGTTCTTCCAGTTGTGACACTGTTCTTTTTTTTTTATCCATTTATTTCTTCGCCCCTAGCCACAGAAACTGTCTCCAGCATCTACCTACCCGGCTGTCTACCTCCCTGCTGTGGCAACCACACCCACTCCCTCACTCCTATCAGGCTATACCCCCGGATCTAAGCCCCCACGGGGAAGGGCTGCCCTATCCTCCCAGGGCACTCTATCTCATAGTATAGTGAGCCTTGAAGTTGGAGTGTGAGGACCAGGGAGTGTGAGGAGCCCAGCGTTGGGAGTGTGGTGCCAGTGGCAGTGCCTTCGCCTATCCTCCGGAGGGGAGGGGAGGGTCCGTTTTCTGTTTTCCCCCGATGCTCGGTCATGCAATGGCGTCAGTGGCACAAATGCCGACGCCCACTACAGCACCTCCTCATGGCGCGTAGCTACTTGAACTCAGCATTCCCCCGGTCTCCACCAGAGGTCGCCCCTATGCGACGCATCCCCTAGAGCCCACCCCGGGAAGAGAGAGCAGTCCTCTGGACACTCAATCCCTTCCATCCCATGCCGACCCCCGACAGCCCGAGCTTGTTCCTAAACTTGGGTCACCAGCGCAGTGCAAGGTGTGGCGTCCAGCGCCTCAACCCTCAGTGCCACCGGGCCGGCCTAGTTGTGACACTGTTCTTGACTAATAATGACTTTTTACGAACTAAACCCCTTCTCTTGCTCATTAGATCTAGAGCCTCCCATGCCAAAATGTCTGCTTCTCTGCTAGGAAGAGTGCCTATGCTCTCCATTTCTGAGTCTTCCTAACTTTTAAAGTACCTCTGGCAAGGAAAGAATATGTGAGACAAGCCTATGCATACTCAAACCCATTATAACTGGAACACACAGCTGGAACACAATTGCACATTGAATTCTGAAAATTCTCCATGGTCTTGCACCCCCCCCCCCCCAACACTGCATCCCTCTGACCTCATCAGCCATGACTGTTCTTCCCACAAGCTCTGTTCCTCTGACTCTGGACTTCTCTATACCTCATGGACCCTCCCGACCTCTGGCGGAGTTCCATTAGCTCAGCTGTCCTTCTATCTGGAAAATGTCTTTCTGCTTCACTTTGCCTTGTAGAACCCACAGAGGTCAAATATATAAAAGCTTGAGAAGTCATCGGGTGGTCCTCCTCAATCATTTCCATAATAGCCCCACAGAGACCATATAGGCCACTGGCATACTGTGGCATGAAATCTCCCATTTTTCCATGTGATGAACCCCCTAGTCTATATATATCTATGGTAGACCCCCACAATAATCTTCATATCTCAACTGAAAGCCCACCCCTTTTCCCCAGCCTCTAACCCATGGCCCTCCAGTGCCAGCCTAACCTGTGCAAAAGACTGTGGATCACAAATTCTGCCTCCCTGTTCATTGTTGTTAGCACTGCTATACTTGAACTGTTATTATTATTTTTCCTTTGGCTGTTTTTTTTAGCCTGGTAAAGTGTTTAGTGATGCATTGTACGTAAGTTGCTGTATCAAATGACATTGTACAGTATTTCGTATTGTATTGAACATGTAAAAATTGTACTGATCTGCGCTTAAGCTTCCTTGATATGGGATTAATTTGCACATTATTGCTTGCTGCTGTCATTGATTGTCTTCTGGTATGACTGCTATATCCAGACACGCAAGTCTGGCTGCCATCCAGTGGGACCCTCATGAAAATGAGATGTCACGCATCATGAGGCAATCCAGGTGAGCAGAATTTCAAATAAATCACAGACACATACACGCAGACATACACAGACACACACACACAAGCATTACATGTTTCCATTATTTTCATTAAGAACGTAAACTACATTTATGCTAGGTATTTTTGGATGGAATTACTCTGATAAATGAAAACATTTCCTGATATAATCTATGTTTAAAAATGTTATTTCGACAGATGTATTATGACAGCACATACAGTGGCTGCTCTCAATCCCTGGTGTTTTGGGCACACCTCTGCTGCAGGCAGGCCAGTTTTGCTTGACATCTGTGGCAGACATCAAGACTGACTGATCTGTCTGCAGCAGGAGCAAGCACAAACAGCAAGGTACTGGGAGCTAGTACGTATATGTTCAAATAAAACACAAGTGATTGAAGGTTTTTTAAACTTTAACTGAACAGAGAATTATTTGACTTTTGGAGGATGCAAGAATTTGTTTTGAATGTATTTTTATCCAGGATATCCCTGCTGAGATGCAGTATCTCAGCTTCAATGGCCCTCTGCCTTTTTACCTGTTTTAACAGCTGGATGGAGTTCCTGATGCATTCAGAGGTTTTGACTGCCTCAGGATCACACAGTAAGTGGCTGTGTTGGGATTTGAACCTAGGACTTTTGGGGTTCTCAAGCCTTTTCTCTAGCCACTAGCCCGTGCAGCCTCTCTGATTACATCATGAAGAATTATTCATTAGTCCAAGCAGTTACCTAACAAAACTGAAGTTTTAACAGAGAACACGTGAACAGAACATAAATTAAAAAAGCAAGGTTTGGGGAGCAGCGTGACCTAGTGGTTAGAGCACTGATCTGTGAAATGGAAGAACCCGGTTTAAATCCCACTACAACCAGAGGCCAAACGGTGTGCCCTAAGCAAGTAACCACTGTGTACTCCAGTAACACCGCAGTAAAACTGGATAGAAGCAGGTCCCCCACTGAAATGCAGAATTTCAGCTCTGCTTACTAAAACCCATTTACTCTACTGGAATCTCTTTTTTCTGTTGTCCAGTGGTCCCACCTGTCCTCAGTCGCTTGCTACTTTGCCCATTTTTTAACCAAGAGGGTAACTGTCTTGTATTCCTCCGGACCTAATCAAAGAACCAGCCTGACCCTGGCTACTTATGTAGGGCCCATGGAGTGATACAGTCATTGCAGTTCAGTCCACTCATGCAAGAAGTCCCAAAGTGCACAAAACAAGAGGCGGCTCTATGAAGCAAGGGAATATCACAAATTATGAAATGAATGATCAAATGCCTCAGATCTGATTGGCTGAGACTACTTTCAGCCAGGATGATACCTTAGTAAATAATCACAGTCTGAAAGTAGAGCATGCCATTTGTCCAAAAGTCAAAATGGTTCCATTTCATAATCACAATAATACACTCCTGGGTGTGTGATATCATCTCTTCTCAGGTGGTTGAAGTCACTCAGCTGATAGCCTCATGCCTTACAACACACCTGAGGCGAGGTGGGATGATATCCCATGATATCACACACCTTACTGTGTATTACTGTTTAATAAGAAGGACCAGTGCTCATGACTAAGGATGTCATTTTGTCATGGGAAATTTTTGAAATATTCACTGGCTGGTCATGGAAAAATTAAATTCCCAGCATTATCATGGGCACGACTGTTTGGTGCACTGTTTATACCAGAAAGAATTCCTGTGAATAATTACATGCATTAGAAGAAAAAAATGATGCATCATTCCCTTTTTTTTTGACTTCATGGTTTACCACGTTCCGTCTAAATGAAAATGATTTGAAAGACAGAATTTATTCTTAAGGTCTTTCAAGTTCTGGAATGTGATAACACTGAACACAGATCAAATATATAATAAATAATTGCGTGAGCTGAGCAAATACCATATAGATGTCAAAAGTCAGCCTTCACGATTATGGGATGTCATTTTGTCCTGGGTATTCTTTTTAAATGTCAGTATGGCCAGTGTTAACATAACCTTCATATGCAGTTTCATACAAATATAAAATTCATGGCATTTCACTGAAATTGCCAAAACGTATGGTATCCATGACTTCCATGACAAACTTGTATACTTATCATGACTAAGTGGGTACAAAGTAAAACCTTGAGCGAAGGTGACTGACCGATGACATTTTTTTTTTTCTTTGAATAAAGGCATTTTTGCAGCAAACCTAGAGTCACCTCTTATGCACCTTGAGATCCAAAATGCAAGCAACTGTTTAACATTCTGTATTTTCTGGCACTGATGATTAAAAAAGAAAACTGATACTGTATCACTAATTTTATAAACAATCAGTCAAATAGTATCGCTGCTGGTATTCTGGACACGTTGTTAGATAGTCAGCCAGCAACTATCCACCACACAACCCTCACACACACAGTGCTTCACTTGCTATTAGAAAATAATAGGCAGGCAGATTGACACATGAAACCACATCAGCACTTGTAAAAACTATTTCAAATGGGCACATCCCCAAGTCGGAGGCCTAAGCCAGGCTCAGAGTCAAAACCACCAAAAAAAAAAAAAAACTATAGCCTCTAACTAAGAAGACTGCATAAGCTTGGCTTCAAAAGCCAAGATTGCATGTAGTTACTCGTTTGTGATATCTAGTGCATAATTTGATCATCAAAGTGTACTGTCTGAAATGTCTTGTGCAAAAAAGTAGCTCCTGGCAACACAGGTATTGTTTGTAGCCCTGGGAGATCACTTTACTACACTGTTGGCTTGGGATTGTGCTCCAAGCCCAGGATCTCAAGAACGAAGGCTAGCAGGGAGGGTTCAGAGCATCCAATGGATGCCTTCAGGGTGGGGGGGGCTGATGGTGTGCGAGACTCCCCTCCCCCAGTGAGCCATGTACATATGCAAGAAGAGGGAGATGGGGAGGAGAGAAAATGGCAGAAATGCTGTGCCAATATGCTAACCCTAACCCCCCACCCTGAAGCAAATCAGGGGTGCAGTCTTCCTTGGAGTTGTCAACCCTAAAGCTCACCCCACTGCAGTAGCAAGAAAGTTCAGATGTGATGGACACATGTGTGTATGTTTCAGGAGCATATACAATAGGGTGAGCTTTAGGGTTGACAACCCCAAGAAAGACTGCATCCCTGATTTGTGTCAGGGATGGGGGTGGGGTTTTAGGGTTGGAAACCCTAAAATCACATTTCCCTACTTTGTCACTGTAGTCTTAATCCTAAATGGTGCATTAACCGAGATTTTTGCAACGATATAAATATGTACCTGTATATTATATCTTGTAAATAAATAATATATATATATATATCCACTGGCAAGGGATAGTTGGAGGTTTCCAGGGTGCAATTGAAGAATTCTGGGGCCTCTTCTTTTGCTTTTGTGGCCCCTGCCCTGTGGAACTCTCTACCTCGCCAGGTAAGAGAGTGCCTGACCAACGAGAGTTTTAAGACCGCCTTAAAAACCCATCTCTTTGGCTTAGCCTACCCTAAATTTATTAATATCTAGCTTATTGTGGTTTTATTTCTGATTTAGAAAATGGGACCGGAAAATAAATGAATCTCACTGGCTGAAGCGACTTAGGAGAGATTCATTTATTTTCCAATAGAGTGCACATAAAAACTAGAGCCTATTCGGGGTGCCCCATTACCAATTTTATCAGTGTGCACCTCGAATGTTCAATAAATATAGCCACCATCTTGTCCCACTCGCTAAGGTATCGCGTAAAATTAATGGCTAGGCCATTGTCATCCATGTCCGAAAATATAAGCCAACAGACTGTTTTGGGGGCTGAATAAAGCATGTCAGTGTCATACCTGCTTTCCGGTGTAAAAACTGCTCAGTGCTGAGAAGTCTGACTATTCTGACACCCTGTAATGTGCTCCACCAAGACCAAACATGAGAGCATCGGTATTTTCTTCGACCTCTCTACCGCAGATGGACGTCCATCTGCAGCATGGAAGATAAAGAAAATACCGGTACTCTCCCGTACAGTATTGGTCTCGGAGGCAATGCAAAAAGATGTATTAAACATGGCACATTTTCTCCACTGGATCATATGCATAGCCAGTAAAAAAGATACTTGAGATAAAGGCACAATACATCAGAAGAATCAATCAGAGTAGAAGGAAAGAAGAGAGGAGGGAGGGGGACAGAAGGCACATAAGTTTGGCTTGGCACACCAGTGAAAGAGGAGAGACTATGCGAGTGGACAGCTCAGGGGCAGTCACAGGTACTGGCAATGAGCAATTGCTCTCTGAGTTTGAGTTTGAAACGACCAAGGTTCTGGACAGATGCTGTATTAGGGGGCAGATCATTTAGCCAGAGTGGAGCCCTGTAGTGGAAGGCATGTTGTCCCAAGGACATTCTGCAGAATGGCACAAGCAATGTGGCCTTTTTGCCTGTGGGAGCACAGGGCCTGTACCATCCATACTTTTTTTTTTATGCAGTTAATCTTTTTATTGTAATTATTGTGATATCATCCATACTTTTTGAGAGGGTGTAATTGTATCCTTATTTGCCTGTGGGAGTGCAGGGCCCTCCTCCCATCCCTCCATAGATGCATATATGTATGTTGTTGTGGAAGCATAGGGCCCTCTAGACCCTGTGCTTCTATTTGTAGGATGACAGCAACCAGCCTGTCAGCATAGGTTTCTTATTACCCTACCTCATGTACCCAGTACTGAAAATATTCAAATCCCCACCAAAACGTGATTCAGTGCCACCGCAATGTCATTCCATACCACAGGTGCAAAAAGACAGTTTTGGCAGGATTTGAAAAATGACAGCTGTCACATTCAGGAGGTGGTGTAAACATAGAAACAAAGAAATTGACGGCAGATAAGGATCACTAGGCCCACCCAGTCTGCCCATTTTCCCTACCTGCTGCAAAAACCACAGACCCTACTTGATCTCCAGCTTTATTCTCTTTCCTATCGCTAGGGTTCCCCTATGCCTATCTCATGCATTTTTGAACTCCCCTACTGAGTTAGCCCCCACCACCTCTTCTGGGAGGCTGTTCCATGCATGCACCACCATTTCCATGAAGAAATACTTCCTCATGTTATCCCTTAGTCTACGCCCTTCCAGACTCATGTCATCTCCCCTTGTTCTAGAACATCTCTTTTTCTGAAAGATGCTACTCTCCTGTATCTTATTGATGCCCTTGTGATATTTGAAGGTCTCTATCATATCCCCCCCCTCCCCCCGGGTATACATATTGAGGTCCTCTAGTCTCTCCTCATATGACTTTTGGTGCAGAGCCTACACCATTTTTGTTGTCCTTCTCTGAACTGCTTCTACCGAGTCTATGTCCTTATGGAGATGTGGCCTCCAGAATTGGACCCAATACTCCAGATAGGGTCTCACCAATGATTTGTACAGTGGCATCACCACCTCCTTTCTTCTGCTGGTGATACCGCTCCCTATGCACCCCTGTACCCCACTGGCTCTTCCCAGAGCTTTGTCACATTGTTTGGGCACCTTTAGGTCATCTGATATGATTACCCCCCGCGATCCCTCTCCTGTCTGGTGGCCGTCAGTATCTCCCCCCCATCATGTAAGCCTCCCCAGGGTTTCTGTGCCCCAAATGCATGATTTTGCAATTCTTTGCATTGAATCTTAGCTGCCACACTCCTGACCATTCCTCTAGTTTACCTAGGTCCCTCCTCATTGTTTCCACCCTTCCCTGAGTGTCTACCCTGTTGCAGATGTTAGTGTCATCTGCAAGGAGGCATACCTTTCCTTCCAGCCCCTTCGCAATGTCACTTACATAAAAAAATGTCTATGCTGAAAAACTGAGGTCAAAATATTTAAAATTACCAAAGTTACGAGCGAGCATAGCGAAATTTCAACAGATGTGCATAACTTTGCCATTTGTACATATTTTGACCCCAAATTTTCAACATACCCTTCTTATGACCCCACCTCATGAACAATGGCAGAGAAAGTTTTCAATTCCTGCCCGAAAGGTGATTTCATTAAGCTACCGTGAAGCTGCCTTTCAGGCCAGATTTGCGTAATTCCACTGACATTGTTCATGAAGTGGGGTAACAAAAAGGTCATGTTAAAATTGTGAGCTCAAAATATGCAAAAATGGCAAAGTTATGCCACAAAGTTGAAAACCCAACTGAAATACACTGAACCACACTTACCTTACTTTCTCATATGGCAGTCAGCGTTTCAAGCAGCAAGACGTGTCTTCGATCAGAGAGTTGATCTTGACCATGGGACCTGTTCAGGTGAGTGAGGGTGTGGGGAGTCGGTGGTGGGTGCTCAGTGGGAGGTCAAGGTGGGGGTCGGATCGGTGAGGATCATTTTCTTTTACAGGCAGAATGGTGATTGGACACTGGGGGGTTTCCACTAGATGCCAGGAAAGAATAAATATAAACAGGGATGGTGATTGGAGGGTGGGGGATGCCACTAGACACCAGGAACAATACACTAATAATGGGGATGGTAATTGTGGGGGGCCTCTAGGCATCAGAGAATGCTGGAATAATTATGGGGATGGCGACTGGGGGGGGGCTGCCACTAGACACCAGGGAAAGAGAAAGATTAGTTAAAGGGACACTGCCAGCTCTGATGTGAAAAATCTCACCATTTGTGGACAGTTTGCGTGTAGTTACCGAATTATAAAACTGAAAAACGTATGTTCATAGAGTCAGCAGCTGGACTTGGGCAGACTGCTTGTCCCAACTGTATCACGAAAAAAAGCTTAACATGTAAGACAAATGCATTTTTTACATATTGGGGCATTTGCAGTTGTTAGTTCTATAATTCAGTAACTACATGCAAGCTGTCCACAGATGGTGACATTTTTCACTTCAGAGCTGACAGTGTCCCTTTAACATAGGGATGACCATCAGAGGGGTTTGGTGGGGAGGAGGTGTCACTAAACAACAGAGAATGATTGAAATATATGGGGATGTGAATCGGAGGGTGGGGTGCCACTAGACACCAGAGTCACACTAAAAAAATACAGGAACCACATTTTTGTATGCGCTTGAACGAAAAAGCCTATACGAAAAAAGCAGAAGTGAGTCACAAAAAAGGGTATAAAATGTAAAAAAAAAAAAATGTCCACGTAATTTCTCCGAAAGTTACTTGCAGAATCCACCTAAATGAGTCCGGATGAGCAAGATAGATAACTTGGTCTGTCAGCAGGATGTCATTTTTGTGGCCTTTGAATTTTTTTTTTTTTCAGAAAAAAATAGAAACAAGATGGCAGCAAACAAAAAAGGATTTTTCCCTCAAGATAAAGGACTGGCCCCTACGAAAAAGGATTCCTTTTTCGCTTCATACAACTATCTTGAAGTGCTACTAAGCATGCTCAGAAATGACATTTTAAAATATAATAACTTTTGAACAGATTAATATTTTTTCACCAAACCAGCAAAAAGGCACATCTGTGGGCCAACCCCTTTCTACCCTGAAAATTTCAGACAGAAATTCCAAACCATCTGGGTGCTACAGATGTCATCAAAAAACAGCAAAAAAAAAAAATTTACTTTTTGCACTACCCGGATCTCGGACTTCACACATCCAACCAGAATGAAACTTAACACATCTGGAGATCTACCCCACGAGACCCTGCATGCACAATTTCATGCAAATCCATTGAACAGTTGTAAAGTTATTAAAGTGCAAAAATTGGGATTCAACATTAAACTGCCTAATCAAACCTAAACCCGTGCTACCCTCCCAACTTCTCTCCACCCCTCCATCCCCTGCTACTCCCTGTCTCTCTCCCACTCCACCTACCATTCTATCCCCTCCCACCTACCATTCCACCCCCTCCCGCTCCTCTCCTCCTGTCTCCCCCTCCCTATCACCCTATCTCTTGTTGCTCCACCCCAGACTACCTATCACTTATCTTTCTGTTCTTGCACTTACAACAATGTCAAATCCTTGACTGCCTACCCCCTTTTTCTCCACCCTTCCCCCTCTTATCCCCCACCCATTGCTCCACTTATGTTACCCCAGGATGTTTTTTTTGTTTATATTTGTGTCTTGCTATATACACACACCCGTATTGTTAATTGTGCATTGATATTTGCCACTGACTGTTTGCTACTGTGCTAGTCTATACACATGTACTGTTTTTTGCTACTAAGTTAACCTCCTGATCTGTATTGTATCTTACCTCTGCTTACTTCTATGTTAACCTCCTGACCCTGTATTGTATCTTACCACTGTTTTGCTTGAACCCGTTGCTGATGCAGAATCTTTGTTAAAGAACCCTTGGTTCAAAGGTATTTGTAATCCTAGTAATAAATAAATAAATAAAATAAAAATAAAAAAAACATAGTGGTGCTATTGCACCACTATAATATTTTTTTTAAATTTATGTATTTAAAACACATTTTATCAGGTAAAAAACCGTGTCCAAAAACAAGTGCTGCGCATTCGAGTGGGCAGAGGTGCTAACAGACGCAGGTAAACACTCAAAATCAACAAAGGAAACCAGTGCACCAAGAGGCTCAAAATGCTGAAAACAGTCTTATATAACAAACATGTCACAGAACTGCCATCTCCCAGCACTCAGAGGCATGCTGCCTCTTCAAAAACAGCTTCCAGGTGGGCCCATTTCCAATTTTGACCTGAAGGAGGGGAACAGGGCGCAGCAGAGGTAATAAACATAGTGGTACACAGAATATAAATATATTTACAGTCACAATTAAAATGCAGAGATAACAAACAAAGCACTACACTGCAATACAATACAACTACACTGCAGTACAATACATGTAGAATTTACAGTCACATTACAGTGTCGCAGTAGTGCCACTACATTTAGGGTTGGCACAGCACTTCAATGTTAAATTCAAGACTTTGCACCTTAACAACTTAGGCATTCTTCAATGAAATAGCCCAGAATTTGGCATGCATGGTCATTCTGCCAAAGTCTCAAGACATGAAAAGTTTCATGATGGCATCTTGTATGGTTTGTAAGATATAAAGTGGTAAAAAACAGAAAAAAAAACACTTTTTTTCCCCCATTGGTTAACATGGGATTTTTTTGCCAACATCTACAGACCAGACAGAATGATATTTTTCCTCTGACATTTCCAGGGATGATGGGGTCTGTGCAAAGTGTGTGCCTTCGGCTGGTTTGGTGAATTTTTTTTTACCATTTTTGAATTGTAATGATTTTTGTGATAGCTGCAAGACAGGCATGTAAATGAAAACAGAACTGTAAATTTACTGTTTGAACTGTAAAGGGTTGGTACAGCACTTCAATGTTGAATTAAAAATTTTGCACCTTAAAAACTTTGGGATACTGTGACGAAATAGCCCAAAATTTGGCATGCCCAGTCATTCAGCCAGAGTCTCAAGGGGTGAAAAGTATTGCGATGGCATCTTGTATGGTTTTTGAGATATATAGTGGTAAAAAACAGAAGAAAAAACATTTTTTCCCATTAGTTAACATGGGATTTTTTGCCAACATCTACAGACCAGATGGAATGACATTTATTTCTGAAATTTTCAGGGATAATGGAGTCTGTGCCAAGGGTGTGCCTTTGGATAGTTTGGTGAAAAAATGTTTTACCATTTTTGAATTATAATGATTTTTGTGATAGCTGCAAGACAGGCAGGTAAGTGGAAACAGTTTGAACTGTAAATTTATTGTTTGAACTATAAATTTACTGTTCAAACTGTGAAGGGTTGGTACATCACTTCAATGTTAAATTCAGAAATATGCATCTTAATAACTTTGGCATACCTTGATGAAATAACTCAAACGTTGGCATGCACGGTCATTCTGCCAGACTCTCAAGATGTGAAAAGTTTTGTGACAGTATCTTGTATAGTTTTTGACATATAAAGTTGTAAAAAACAGAAACAAATCATTTTTCCCATTGGTTAACATGAGATTTTTTTGCTATCATCTACAGACCAGACAGAATGAAATTTGGTGAAAAATACTTTATCATTTTTGAATTATAATGATTTTTGTGATAGTTGCAAAACAGGCAGGTAAATGAAAACAGTTTGAACTGTAAATTTACTGTTCAAACTATAACTTTACTGTTCGAACAGTAAATTGACTGTTTGAACAGTAACTGTTTTCATTTACCTGCCTGTCTTGCAGCTATCACAAATATGGATATGATTACTCTCTCTCAAAAACTATACAAGGGTGAGACGATGAAGTCATTCACATATTTGGGACTGTCTAGTACAGTATGCCCTGCAAGCCCAGACTTACAGCCAATACTGTACCTGTCATTCAGCGGGCAGCCGGGCGGTATGCAGGCAGGTTGTAGCCACCTGCCAATGATGGGAGGGAGCGGGTGGGCAAGGGGGTCCTATATGGGCGGGAGGGTGGGGTGCCACTGGATCACCGGGAATTATTTTATGGTGATTTACGTGATCAGGGAAAGCGGAGAAGTACTACTAGACTACCAGGAAGTATTTTATGGCGATTTACGGTGATGGGAAACAGGAGAGACGGTAACAATAGACTACAAGGGAGGTATTTTACAGTGATTTTCCATGATTGGGGAAATGGAAGGGGGGGTACCACTAGACTACCAGGGAGCTCTGGGTGCTTGTGGACGGTGTTCTGGGTAGGCGGGTGGCCACCCATGGCTGGCGGCTGCTGTGTTGCACCCTGCAATACAGCAGCCTGCCTGTGGGTGACCAGGAGTTATTCCTACTATTCCCGGGCTCAACTTTGAGCCCCCCATGCAGCGCAATGCAGGGTTGTGCCAGCATATGCGCCGCACATCCTGGGCTGAATATCAGGATGTGCCGCATATGCATGGGCACGCCCCCTGCATCTTTGCTGCATACATTAACATTGCTCCCTGGCATATTGGGATTTGCGCTGTGCCTGGCAGCCTTTTCAATATCCCATCGAGGTGCAGTGCGGGGTTGCGCCTGTACAAGTCTGTTGTGCCATGCGCAAACCCTTTGAATATCCGGGCCTATATAAATAAAGTTGGACTGGATCAGATTGAGCTTATTGCTTCCCTGCCGTTTCATGAGCACTGAATTCTTTCAGTGCACAATGTAATATTTATTTATTTTGCTTACAGGGTACGTTCACTGGGACCAGGTCATGTTACAGAAGCAGAATATCCAAAAGGCACATGAACTCTTCTACTATAGACGAAATCTGAGGCTGTATTATTTCAACAATTGAAAAACATTTCTTTAAATCAAAGGTATCCAGCAATTTTCAAGCCTAGGTGGTATGAGCACCTACCCCTGTTACAGGAGCATCCTGGGCACAAGGAGAGGAAGTAAAGTACATACAGGCCAATAAACAGAATACATCCAACCGATTCCACAAGGCTTTATTATACCAGGATAGGAATACTGTTCACACAGCAAGTCACACAGATAAAGCCACTCTCTTGATAATTGCTTTCATCCTCTGTCACCTATCTCAACACCCTAAATGCAGACAGTCTCTCTTCCATCATTCTGCTCAGTCATGCAGCCAACATAGTCTATGCTCAAGAAAAGAAAATTCAGTTCATGTCAATGACTTAGAATCAACTGAATGGCTCGACCCCCAAGAAACAGCAACAATTTTAGTCGGAAAGTAATCATAGTAGCCGACTGTAATCAATACAACTCACATATTAATTCTGTGATGGGAATGTAAAAACTGTACCCAAAATGTACATTTTCCTAAGCTGGCCAGGGAACATCACATCTATTGAAAAAACCCTCAAATGCCATTGACACTGCAAGACTACAGAAATTCAAGACTGTGAAATGTCCAAATGCTTATATTGTAATGGAGCATATGTTGTGGATTTTCTTGGGGGAGGGGTTAACAATAAAGTTAACAAATGATCATGTGGAAGGGCACATAGCACAATAGAGAACAAATAAATAAAAACATTTAGTTTGATTTAGTGGCCAATACAGTGCTCTTCCTCAGTGATCCTTTTTCCAACAAGCTTGAAGTGGCTCTCCAGAGTGACTTTTACAGCATCCAGCACTGGATCTGCACAAACCAAGGCATTTGAGACACTGGAAGAATGGTCTCCATGACCTTTGGTAGCAGGCAGTGGCTGGCTTGGATCCCCAAATCCTCAGGCTTGGATCCCCTAATCCCCTGTTTTAAATCCTTAAATCCCCTGGTTTAAATCCCCTAATTCCCAGGCTTACATCCTTAATTCCCCTGTCTTGGATCCCCAAATCCACAGGCTTCATGACTCTGGATGGCTTCCAGTTCGGAGAAGTGCTGCCTTCAAATACTCTGGCATCTGGCTATAACAGCACTTGCACTTCTCCAGACATATTAATCTCATCCATATAAAACTCCTCCAAAGACTGGGTGCACTGTATAGGAACAGGACTCGCATCACTCTCCTTGGTCATTATAAGATTGTAATCCAAATGATCCTCCCAATGTGATTTATAGCACAGCCCCCAAGTCCACCGTTAAACAGAAACAAAATGTAGTACAGTACATGCAGGGAACCAAGACCGGTGCAAGTTAGGGAGGCTAATACTGGCACAATCATACAACGATAAAAAAGCTTGCACTTGAGGAGGCAGTGTCTCAAAGTAAATGCCAGAGGGACAAAAGTTTAAACTTGCATAATAGCGGTTATTAATTTAATGAGCATCGACACCTGACCACAGGGGGTCTTTGTCAGGGGGCGTGACAGAAAAATATGTCAGCCTTAAAGCTGTATGCACATATAAATACCTCTTAATCTAAACCCAAAAATAATGCATTATACATACAACAAATGTTTAGAAAATCTGTATGAAAAAGTGAGAAGAGTGCACTAATGTAGGTCAAAACAAAAGCCGTAATCAGTAAATTGACCAATGGTCTATAAAAATCTAGTATTGGTATAATACATTTTGGTACAAATTGATGAGAGAACACAAAACGTGTCATATGGTCAAATACTGAAAATTCAAAAATTGTTACCAGTCATAAGCAATGTATGTTCCATAATTCAAAATGTTTATAAATTGAATTCTCCTACATACGCAGGAAGGGATGAAGTAAGGGACTATCAGATTGGAGGGGAGGGACTGAAAAGGGAGGAAGGGATTAAGGACAAGAGATGTCAGAATGGAGCAGGGAGAGGGTAGAGAAAATGAAACATGAAAATACAGGAGTAAAAGAGTGAGAAATTAAAAGAGTCAAGGAAAAGCACGGGTAAAAAATGGAAGGGGAGGAGGGAGAGAAAGGGTCCAGGAAAGGTAAGTGGGTTAGGTAAGGAACATAGACATGGACAGAACAGCAGATCTAGATTCCTGATGTACTATTTAAACACGAGTCAAAGGGACACTGTCAACCTCCTTAGGACTCAAAGTGTCCCTAGTTTAAAAAAAAACATTTTTTGATAGTTCACATTCTATAGAGACTGTTGATGCAGCTGGTAGTTTGATTCAGATCCCTTTTTTCTTTTAAGAAGTGAAAAACTGACTGCCCACCATACTGGTGTTACTACACCAGAATGTGTTTGTTTTCATTTCTTGACCAGTTCCCACTGCATCCTTCCTGGACCTAGGGCCACCCACAACACAATCTAGCCACTCATATGCAGTGGGAGTAGAGGAGACTATTACATCATGAGTGTCTGCACTGTTTGAGGGTATTTCTAATGTTCAGGAAGTATGCAACAGGAGCAGTTCAATGATTTGAAGCAAAACAAGGCTGGGTATAGCTATACATTACCATGCATTTCAGTTCTAATAAGCAAGGAGGCATAAAAAATAACCAGCAACATCAATGAATTTTAGAGAAGGTAAGTAATCATAAAATGTGGGTTTTTACCTAAAAATAATATGATGCAAAAAAGTTGACAGTGTCCCTTTAAAGGGAAACGTCCATCTAGGATTAAATTAATCAATATTGTTACCAATGGAAATCTGCTTTACATAAGCTATTAACCAAACCCGTAACACTTTCACTGCCAGAATTATACCCATTCATTTTCCCCTCCCTTTATAGCTGCAGGCATTCATTTTCTAAATCACAGGCACAGGAAATGACATCATATCAGGGGAAACACATATAGTCGATAAATATTTTATTTATTTATTTGTTTTGGTCACCAGGAGAGGCACACTAAGTTGAAGGTTGAGCCCAGATGTGACCTGAGAGCACAAGAAAGTTAAGTGACTAGCTCAGGGTTATACAGTAATGCAAGTGAGGACTGTGGGATTCAAACCCAGGTCTCCAAGTTTGCAGCTCAGAGCCTTAAACCACTGCGCTATACTGCCTCCTTGAAGGAGAGAGGAAATGAAACAAAAAATGCTTTTACCCGGTCCATGGGGATGTGAACTTGTCTCTAATCTCTAAGGGTTGCTATAAACAAAAGTTGTGTACTGCCAGTACCAACAGTTTCTGAGCTCCTTTGGGGGTTATATTGCTTTGTACAATGTTTTGTGACATTTCAGTTTAGTAAAATGTTTAGTGTCTGTGTGATTTGCAGAATATTCTGCTACTGTGGTAACACTGTAAATCATTTTTATTCCTGTACCTATTTGGTTCCAGAATTTGTTAGCACTGAAGTAGTTGTGTTTAATTTTTTTTGTTGCCATCATGTTCTGTCATTTGTAGGAGTGTGATCTAGTGGCTAGAGCACAAGCTTGGAGCCCAGGAGATGAGAGTTTCAAACCTCAGTAAAGTCAAATACTAACTGTGTGACCTTGAGTAAGTCACATAACCCCCAAGTGCTCCTGTCCACCTGGCGGCAGAAATGAATTGCAAGAATAAAATAAATAGGCAAGAACTGGGATCATCTAATTGCAAAAGAGATCTTGGTATTTTGGTCAATAACAAACTGTCATCTGGCGACCATTGTAGTAAAGTAGTCTGAACAGCTAACATAATAATGAGACAAATAAAAAAACCTTTATTAGCAAATCGGAACGCTACTTAGTACCGTTGTATAGAGCTTATTATCAGACCACACCTGGACTACGGTTCTCATTTTTTGAGCACTGGAAAACAGCAGGGAAATCTTAGCCCCTCCAAAAAAGTCAGGGTAGTAAGTAGGTAAACAGCAAGATAGAGATGTCGAGAGGGAAAAGGGCAGGGGTAAATGGAGAAAGTGACAAAGGCAATAAGGACAGGGATGGGGCAAAAAGGAGTAAGGCCATCAGGAAATGGAAGGTAATGAGTACCAGTGCCCGTAGTCTCGGCAACAAGCTCCCTGAACTGGTGGCCTTGATGGAAGAGGGATGCCTGGATATCGTAGCAGTCACAGAAACATGGTACACAGAGAACTATGACTGGGATGTTAATATACCAGGGTAAATAACCGACAGGAGAGATGGGGGGAAGTAGCTCTCTATGTAAAGGAAGGGATAAAAGCAACTGAACAAAAGAGCAAACAGAGAGGAGAGGAGGCACTGTGGGTCACCTTAGAGACTGGAAATGGCACCACAAACCACACAGGGGTTGTATACAAACCCCCATGTCAGGGGGAGGAAACAGACAAGGATATGATAGAAGGCATTTTTAGGATGGCAAAGATAGGGGAGATACTGTTGATGGGAGATCTGAATATGCCAGATGTTAACTGGAGCACATTTGCTGCAGCCACGTCCAAAAGCAGAGCCATTCTCAATGCCCAACAGGTGGCATGCCTCAGACAGCTAGTTTCGGAACCCACTCATGAGGGAGCAACATTAGACCTCATACTCTCAAATGGGGACAGTAAGAGGATCTAAGATCTAGAAGTGGGTAGCCATCTAGGCACAAGTGACCATCAAACAGTGTGGTTCATGATAAACTCAGCTACAGAGTCAAGCCATACAAAAATGAGGGTACTGGACTTCAGGAGGGCTGACTTTGGCAAGATGGGAGAGTGCCTTAGAAAAGCACTAGCAAACAGGCTAGAAGGAGGGGTGGAGCAATAATGGCGAAACATCAAAACTGCCATCACAGAGGCAACAAGCCTTTGTGTGAAGCAAATAAACAAATCAAAATGAAAGAAAAAGCCACTATGGCTCTCAAAAGAGGTGTTGGGGAAAGTCAGGGAGAAAAACATAGCATTCAGGAAGTATAAGGAAACACAGAAGGAGTAGGACAGAGAGCTGTACCAGTTAAGGCAGAAGGAAGCAGGGAGGGAAGTCAGAATAGCAAAGGCCCAAACTGAGGAAAAGATAGACAACTTGGTTAAGAAGGGGGATAAATCATTTTATAGGTACATTAGGGAGCGTAGAAAGACAAAGGGAGGGATAGTGAGGCTGAATAGAATGGACGGTGGGTGGGCAGAGAGGGACAGCAAAAAAGCAAGGATACTGAACAAATATTTCTGCTCAGTATTCACAAAAGAGGAGGGGGGGAGGTGCCTAATCCAATTAACAGAAGCACTCTTGATAGGGGGTTGATCCCAGTCCTTTCACAGAAGAAAGGGTTCTACAAGAACTCCTAAAACTGAATGTGGACAAAGCAATGGGGCCTGATGGAATTCACCCCAGAATTCTAAAAGAATTAAGGGGAGAACTAATGAAACCACCAACTACCCTTTTTAACAAATCATGGGAGGATGATGTGGTACCTGAGGACTGGAGGAAGGCAGATGTGATTCCCCTTCACAAAAGTGGGAGCAAGACAGAGGCAGGAAACTACAGAACTGTCAGCTTGACATCTGTGGTAGGGAAAGTGATGGAATCATTTCTGAAGGAAAGAATTGTTAAGTACCTAGAGGCCAGTGGGGCACAGGACCCAAGGCAGCATGGGTTCACAGCGGGAAGGTCATGTCAGATGAATTTAATTGATTTCTTTGACTGGGTGACCAGAGTAGTAGACCAGGGAAGGGCTGTGGACATGGCCTACCTAGACTTTAGCAAGGCATTTGACACAGTCCCACACAAAACATTAATAGTCAAATTAACCAGCCTGGGAGTGGGTCCCAGGGTGGTAGCCTGTAAAATATTGGCTGGACAACAGGACACAGAAGGTAATTGTAAATGGGGTCCACTCTGAAGAAAGAGGGTTACTAGTGGCGTGCACGCAGGGTCAGTACTGGGTCCAGTCCTTTTTAATGTCTTTATAAGTGACATTGCAGAGGGACTGAAGGAAAAGTATGCCCTTTGCAGATGACACAAAGATCTGCACAGGGTTGATACACAAGGAGGCGTGGAAAGGATGAGAAGGGACTTGGCAAGGTTGGAGGAATGGTCAGAGTATGGCAGCTTGGATTCAAAGCAAAGAAGTGCAAAATAATGCACTGGGAAACAAAACCCAGGGAAGAGTACACAATGGGGGGTAGTAACAACAACAAAATGGAAAGGGACCTGGGGGTAATCATATCAGATGACCTTAAGGGTAGTAAGCAATGTGAGAAGGCAGTAGGAAGGGCTGGGGGTATACTGGGATGTATAGGGAGAGGCATTATCAGCAGAAAACAGGAAGTTGTTATGCCTCTGTACAGACAGTTAGTGAGACCCCATCTGGAGTACTGCATCCAGTTCTGGAGACCCCATCTCCGCAAGGACATAGACAGGATAGAGGCAGCCCAGAGGAGGAGGACAACTAAAATGGTGCAGGGTCTGCAAGAGAAGCCATATGAGGAAAGACTAAAGGATCTTAATATGTATACCCTTGAGGAAAAGAGGGAGAGGGGGACATGATAGAAACTTTTATGTACCTCAGTGGAATCAACAAAGTCCAAGAGGGTAGCATCTTTCAGAAAAAGAGACGTGTAAGAACAAGGGGACACAATTTTAAGATGGGGAGAGGCAGTTCAGGGGCAATGTGAGGAAGTATTTTTTCACAGAGAGGGTGGTGGACACATGGAACAGCCTTCCTGAGGAGGTTGTGGGGTCTAAAACTGTGGGAGAATTCAAGAATACATGGGACAGACATAAGGCAATTTTGGTGGGGGGTAAGAAGAAATAGGCTTTTGGTTAACTAAGATCTGCAGCTAGCTTATCCTGTATGTAGGGAAATGGGCAGACTAGGTGGGCCAAGCGGTCCTCATCTGCCATCAAAGTCTATGTTTCTATGCCAAAGCAAACTCAAACTGGGGAAAATGAGCATCGATGCACCAACCTGGGGGCGAGGTGTGGTGCCAGGGTGCCTCCTATGAATTTTCAGACAACTTTTACAAAGATATTGAGGGAAATATATTTGGGGGGGGGGCAAGTGGAGATAAATAGGGTCTTTTTTTGTCTTGGGGCCCCCAAAAACTTTTATTCTGTGTATGTCTCTGAAAACGGGTACCTTACAAGATCGGAGGAAAAGGGTGCTCTAAAATAGAATCAACAGTAGTGGTACAAATTTCTGTTGTAACAGGAACTACTGCTTTAAAGCATTCAATACCCTGCCACTCGGAGGTGGAAGCCATGTATCTCACCTAAGTCTGGTGTCAGAGTACTTGTTTTATGTAGAGAATTACCTGGTTTCAACCTAGTGTCCTGCTGCTCAGAGTAGGGGACACCACTCATCAATTTATGACACACTCCTAAGGCTAAACAAAGTCTGATTACCATAACTGCAACATCTGCTATGACACTAAAAAGGCAGCCTTTGCTGGTTGTGCATGTAAAGAGAAGAGGACATTTCAAGTAAATGTCAGCTGAGCAGGCTAATCTCTAAAGTCTCTGCTAGTAATGACAGCTCCCTTCAAAAAAACAAAACAAATAAAAAAAAAAAAACAGAAAAACCCCAAAGGTAAAAATTAAGAACACTGTCCTCCATGTGTCCAGCAAACAGAGCAAGGTCATTGTGTACTGTCACCCAGCTGCAGGCTTTCTGTTCTTCACCAATCCAAAGAGGATTTAAAGGGTGTTCGAGAAAAAGCATGCATTTCCAACAATGTGTGTGTGTATAGAGGGCATGCATTTCAAAAAAATGTGTGTGTGTATAGAGATATGTATCTATACATAGATAGATAAATACACACACATATATACTGTATATATATAACCCCTAGGTGACGCTATCCCAGGGGCTACTACCCCTGCCTGCTTGGCTACAAACAGGTTAAGGGGCCTGAGTTCTGAAACGGGTGCCTCCACCCAGAGGTCAGGGTTGGTAGTGATCAAACTTGCCTGGGCACAGCCCTCTGGGACACTGTAACCCCCCTCAGTTCCTGCTAGTGGCCCACACAATACACAATAAGCACCTTCACGATTGACACTTACCATCAGGGTTGATTTCTCCAGTTCGACCCTGAGGACCCCCTGTAAAACAAGGTTAGGCAGCACAAATGACAATAGTAAAACCTAAAGCACAAACCAAAAACACAGTCCGGTAGAATTGCAGAAAAAAAGAGTAGATCTGATTTATTAAGGGGTCAGTGGCTCAGTAGATAGCACACTCGCCTCTGAGGCCGGGAGATCAGAGGGCTGTGGGTTCAGTTCCCACATCTGGCACTTGGGTTAATATCCCAGTACTGACACTGTAGTGCAGCATGAGAGGGGTGCTGCACTTCTGAGGTGCCGTCTTTTGGATGAGACGTTAAACCGAGGTCCCATCTGCCTGGATTGGTGGTAGTTCAGGTGGATGTTAAAGATCCCATGGCACTTATCGAAAAGAGTAGGGGAATTTCCCCGGTGTCCTGGCCAAATTTCCCTCATTTACTAAAAATACCACCAACAGCTTAATCTGGTTCAAGGTCAGTTGGCATTCATCTGTATCCCTCTCCCCCGGGTCGTGCCTGAAAATAGGCAGGATTTGTCTAGTGCACTTACCAGGTCAACAAAAGCTAAATAATAAAATAAAATAATATGACAAGGGAGGGGCGTGATCAGGATAATTGGCTTATAAACTACATTAATCACACTGTTATGCATGCAGTACAGACTCCCCCTCACACAGTCACACACACACACACACACTGGGTACCCAGGTAAAAGGCAGATGGGCTAGCCAGGATCGTTGCCTGGGGAAGGCTGGCGTTGCAGCTGGTTGGGGCCCTGTGATGAAAAAACAACATGCACACCCACAATTTGTAATCCAGAGCCAGATGGCTCAGTTCGTTAAGGAAAGGCACTAACAAAGGAATCAGATGACACACTTTGATTTAACAAAAGGTACAGGGAGCTACCTTGATATTTACTCATGGTACCCAAGACTGGATGCAGGATGGACAAAATGGAGACTGCTGACAAGTAGTCTGTATGATGTAGACAGCCAGCTCTGAGTGCTTGAGTGCTGTATTAATTTTTGTTATTTCATATAAAATATGTGAAGGGAAGGGTCAGTTCAAGGAAAAGGCTGTCTTACTGGAACTGACACATCAAGACCCCCCCAGGGATAAGTTCAAAGGACAGGAGGTATTTTAAACTGCAGAGATCTGGGGTGCAATTACCTTGTCAATTTGCTTTCATCCCAGGAAATAAGATTAGCCATTCATAATGCCCTCAGGGAGATCCTTTGACTTGAATATTTGCCAGGAAGAACTTGTGGGGAGGAGTGTCGGAGAGAGGCCAGAATGGACATTGAAGAGGTTTGATGTCTGAGCCAGGAAGGACCCAGATGGATTTGGAAGGTCCAAAATACATTCCCGGGCAACCCTTGAATTACATCAGAAAGACCTGAGGTGTAGATTCCAAGGTCCAGACGGGATTAAAGAGGCCAATACACTTTTGCTTTGAATACAGTGACTTAGATCTAAGAACTTTTTGAGATGTATATGTAGCAGAACAAAAACCAGTTCTGACCAGTTAACCTGTGGAGAGGAAAGTCAGTGAGGTCATCTCATATGTTTTTTTAAATATTTTATTTGGAGATCCTGTATTGTAAAATATAGAGTTTGATACACCAAGGCGGAGTTAGTGACCTCATGAGAAGGCCGGCTCAGAAGTGTGTTTAATTGCTGAAGTGAACCTGACAGAGACACAAGAAAATATTCCTGACTGACACAAGAGAATATTATCTGACTGAGGGAGAATCATCACAGCACTGAAAAAGAGTAAGATTAGACCAGTCTAAATGTATGTATTGTAGGAACTGTACTTTTTCTTGCTTGTTTTAAGGCTTTATGTGTTGGGATATATATTTTGTTCTGTAATTATTATTCTGTTTTGATATTTTTAAAGTAAAGATATTTTTTTACAAACAAAACTGCTGGAGTGCCTTGACAATTCTTTTTATTTTAAGTGGAGCTTTTAAAGGTTATAAGTACACTGTGTATGGGCTTATCATATACCAAACTGGGAAATGGATAGAGTTCTCTAAAAGTCTTGCATTGAGTTCTCAGGGTTCATTTGAAAGACCTGGTTGGGTGCCCATAGGCCAAGATATCTCGCCTCCTGAAGACAGAATTATCTCAGCCTGATAATTGGGTACGCTAACAAGAGGTTATCCGTTTGAATCCCTTCAGAGCTTGAGACTAAGGTGACTTGAACCCACAAAACAGACAAGAAGGTTACCTTGTCTGTTCACTGTACACAAATCATACGCTCAGAGGTTGGCACTTTGGGAATAGAGGGCTGACCGGCTGAGCGAGATTGTGACAGTCTGGATGGCCAGGGAAAAGCAGAACCCACACAGTGCAGCAAGGCATCGCTTCTGTTCAGGCGCGGAGTGGAGGGCTGATCCCCAGGCAGGTCTCTCGTCGATGTCTCTTCTCGGTGCAGCAGGGTAGTCTGGCAGAGCCCTTGTGGCAAGGCCCAGCTGCATGGAATCAACTGTGGATTCAGTCCACTTGTGCAGGCTATAGATTTTAGCAAGCAGCCCACAGTTCACACAGTAGGGAAATACAGCATGACTCACTGTATTCAAACAGCACATTTATATGCAACAGCAAGCAGCACACAGTTCGCACAGTGGAAAATTACAACATGACCCACTGTATTCAAACAGCACATTTATATGTAACAGGTTCTACAATACCAGACACACTGCCCTCTGGTCCCAATCGCAAAGTCACTGCTCTAACCGGGAACTCAGAAGCAGCTGGAGTTGCTGACAGGCCAATCACATTCAGCAAAATCTTCAGTCTTCCACAAGTTGAGCCTGGTCCCACTTCGGTGGCTTCTTTGTCCTCACAAGGTCGGATTTAGTCTGAAAATAAACCTCTTTTCCCTCTCAGGGCAGAAAACAGGCAAGCAGGCCAGAAGTCAGGCCTTCCACAGTTCTCCCGCGTGAACTACTGTGCAAAACGGCTGCTCGAACTAGAAGAGCTGTTGCTCTCTCAGCTTCCAACTTAGACCTGGATTCACAGCAAGCAGCCTGGGCATTTCCTTCAGATCCAGAGAGGTTCGGTTGGCTGATTCAGCCATCAGTCACAACATGCTCCTCCTGTTGGTGCAAAAAGGCACCAACAGTCAAAAACTACGATTCCCAGAGGATTGCTCCACATAGTACCCTTAGTTGCAGGCTCCATTTTAGAGTCACCAAGTACTGATTGGTCCAATTCGGGCAGTTTGGGACCAAAATAGTGGAGCAAAACAGAACAGTCCTTGCTGCAAAGAAGGCAGGTTAGAACAAATGACATTATCATTGCTACTCTAAATGATTACCTGCAATTAGTTACATCTTTCAGCAGGGCTCCTTCTGCACAATCAGCGATGGCAGAAATGGAGCAACTGTTCAGCAGCCCAGGCGGAACTCAAGCAGGGAAACACTCAGACCCCCATTCAGATTAATTATATCTGCAATCGGGCAGCACTTAAAGAGATAGTACATGGAGGCTTTAAAGGCGCTCACTGGTAATACATTTAATGGCTACGGCGCCAAACACCAGCCAGGCAGCGAGCACTTAGGCAAGCTCATGGAAGACCTTTTGGGAACCCCATTTGTAGGGGGGGTTACAGATAAATATATATATATATATAGAGAGAGAGAGAGAGAGATAATAAATAATGGGTAAGGGTGATATACAAGGATGTATACATATCGAGGGGGGTCTAATTAGGGCTATAAGGCCACAAGCCTGAAGGGTCAGTGGCTTTATTGCCCTAATTAGTCCCCAAGATGGGTATACATTTGAGTGTTCCACCCTTTTTCTTTGGGGAAAAGATCCCATCCATGGGTTGGGCCCTTTACTCATTGAAAACTTCATCATTTATTTCCCCATATATGATGGTGGCCAAGTAGGGTATTATGACCCTAACTAGCTGCCTATTAGGATTTATGAACCCAGCTAGCTGGCTATTAGGATTTAAGACCTCAGTTATAGATCTCCCCTCAGATATCAATGTCGAATCAAAGCTAGGCCCCTTCAAGTTCAAACTTCGCCCACACCTCACTGCACTTAGCAGCTGTGATTGACTTCCATAAGCTATCCTTCCACTTTTCTTACCTATATCCCCCCATACAGCCTACATCTGCCCCCCCTCCTCCCCTACAACTCCATTATCCCCCCACCAATCTAACCTTGCTCCCACCTCAATCCTGATAAGTTACCTCCTACCCCTCATTACTTACCCCCCACCGCCTCCTCTCTTCCTAATCTCGTCTTTTGTTGGACTGCCCCTCTGCGATTCCTACCCCACCACCACACATCCTACTCTGACCTCCCCTCTGTTCAGTTCCCCATAGCACCCGTCTGTCGACTACCCTCTTAAGATCTTTCTCTCCACACAATTACTATTGACAAAGTCACTATACTGACTGCACTATTAATGTTTTGAATTTTACAGTTTATGCCTTACATGATACCCTACAAGTAATGTTATTTTTTCCACTGTGCTTTATGTTTTTTAATCCTTATTATGTCAACTGACTGTACTCCCATGACGTAGAACCTTTGTAAAAGAACCACTGGTTCAAAGGTGTTTGTAATCCGAGAAAGAAAGAAATAAATAAATTAGCTACCAATTAGTGTATTATGGGGGCCTGCCCAGTGGCGCCGAGGGTTAAGGCTCTAGATGCCTCACCTGGGTGCCATGCAGCGGCCCAGGTTCAGGGCGAGGCCCGGGAAGTCGGCAGCAGCGGTAGGGATGAAGTATCTGTGTGATTTACTCTCCTTTTCCGGGAGGGATGTAGGGTTAGGCCAAGCCCTGAGCGACTCCTGGCAATGGCCGGGGGGTAGCCAGGAAATACACAATGCAATCGAGCGGAACTCGTGAACAATGGTTTTCATTGTACCGACCGAGCTCTGTAGGGTTGGGACAGAACAAGAGAAAAATTCTCGGTGCGCCTGATAGGTGATGGCAGGTCCAGTGGTCGGTCCCCATGTCCAATGCCGGGCCTCCCAGCTCCACGGGGGCACTCCCTCCGCTCCCTGGTCACCCCACTAGATTGTAGATAGAGCACCAGAGGAGTCGACGGTCCTGTCCCATGGGGACTCAGAGCCGGAGGGTTAGGTGGCCAGGTGGTGCGGTAGGGGAGGTGGAGTCTGGGGGTTTCAGGCAGACAAAAGAGTTCAGGTCACTGGTGCAGGAGGCATAAAGAAAGTTAAAAAAAAAAGTTAGTGTATTATGACCTCAACTAGCTTCCAGTTAGGGTATTATGACTTAACTTGGCTGCCAATTAGGGTATTATGACCCCAAGTAGCTAATTTCACTTAATTAAAGTATCATGGACACCTGAAGAACACATTAACACCTAATGCACACTCACCAAGCAACGCTGTCCCTCAGAACTAAGACTAACTCATACCACTACAGTACACAGCAAAATGTGTCCAGCCTTATGTATTATATGAAACAAATGATGGCAAAGTGTGGTATATGAGGAAATAATACTGTCTCGGGGTTAAACAAGCTCATAAAGGCCACTCACCTCAACCCCTCAATGGATTTTTTTACTCACATACCACACTCTGCTCTCATGTGTGTGTATATATATATATATATATATATATATATATATATATATATATATATACACATACATACATGCATACATATATATATATATAGACCCTCTCCAACATTTCATTAGTCAAAATAGGTATACTTCTGTGTTTCAGTGAGTAGGGGGGTCATATTAAAGCCGGGGGTTGGGGGTTTAGATGCTCTGTGGTGAGTTTTGAGGCTTTTATTGAAGTTGAAACACTCTTTTGATATATCTTTCCTATCCCTGATGCACAGCAGTGAACATTGTCTTTTTTAGTGCGGGAGCCATGGTGGTGGGGTAATATCAAGAAAGAATGCAGTGGGAGAATAATGTTGACTGTAAACAAAGAAGGTTTTGTTTTCTCATGCCATATGAGGCGCTTTTACATGCTGCTTAAATGGAATGAGTATTACCGGGTGGTAGCGCCCGACAGACAGCCTGGTTCCACTCCACGCCCTGGATTACACGAGTGCCATAAAAGCGCCCAGCCTTCCTTACCGGTGCAGTCCTCCTTGCGAGATTACCTGGGGTGGGTGCGAGAGGTAGCACGACCTGCACTAGTGGCCATAATGCGAGAGCTACAGCTAGGGTTGTAGTGCTGGAATGGGCTCTTTACATTGCACCCTGCAGTGGAACATTTCAGGACAAACCACCTACACCACGGAGTGCGGTTCAGGCGACCATTCATTTTTAGAACGGAACAAATAGCGTTTACACAGCATTGGATGGAACGGTAAGGTCCTTCCGTATCGCTTATTTCGTTGCAAGACTGCCAGTGTAAAAGTGCCTATGGATACATCAAATATTATGGCAGACAACACCAGATACTAAAGAATTAGCTGTTTCAGCAAATACTACAACATTTTAGGTCATAAAGGAAAAATGTTTTTTAAATGACTGTGGGCAATATGGTACAAGAGGTGTTAACATATCCCTTTAAAGGTTAAAACACTGACTGATATGCATATCTGTGAATACCCTTTATTTAACATGACTGTTCTGTCCTCGACCTCTAATTGCTGCTTCACATAATGGCTAGGAAAAATACAAAAAGATAGACAAAAATTAGGGCTGATGACACAACAGTCATGTAACCAATGCCTTTACAGAGACATGCCAACCCCTCTTATGCCATAATTGTTTACAGCTGTTTAAAAAACATTTTATGACTTTCCAGTGATGGCATGGAATCACTGACCACCCACCCACCCACCCACCGCCAGCCAAGCGAAGATAATCATGATCCTCTTTGGTTAGCCTGAGCCTTCGTATTTGCCTGGCAGTAAGAAAGTAACACTTGGTCTGTTGCAGGAGGGGCTGTTTCTGGCTGCAACCCCCACAGCAGCCATAGCTGGCATCCTGGCAGAATCACCCTCCAATCACACTGCTGTGTGCACAAACTAACCCTGCACCTTTTTCTCTCTCTCCTCACTTTCTTTTGAAGTCCTAAGTACTATTATTAAATCAGCAAAATAAATCATTATGCATATATATAAAACCTGCAGGAGGCAGGCAGTAAGTAACAGGGGATATCAGTTGGCGCCCAAGGGGTCATAGTACCACAGCTGACGTTAGGGCCCCAAGGAGCAAATTTTATAAGTGGGTGAGGGCTACACATGGGCCAGGAAGTCCCATACATCATCTGCAGGAGGGGTGCCTGTCCTGGCCTGCCTCCACCTCCCCCCCACCTGCAAGCAGCACTAGCCCCATCCAGCAATCTGCAGGAGGAGTGCCTGTCCTGAGTGCCCCCACCACCTGCAAGCAACAGTGACCAGCAGTGCTGTGACCATCTCTGGCCCCCCAGAATGTTGTTGTGTGCTGTGTATGTGCTGGGTTAACTCAGGGCACACAGGAAGGTTCAGATTTTATGCCTATTTTTAGAAGAGTAGACTTTAGTTTTCCCACCCTTTCCCTAGATTCTAAATAACGTGTTTTGGTTCGCTGAAGGGCCAAATCAGCCTTTTCTGCCAAGATCCCAAATATTCTGCTCTCAAGGTATGTAGTTGAGACCAAATAATAGGATCAGTCCTTGAAGCCAAACTGTGTTTCAGAGAGCATATGTGTTGAAACAAACAGTCTCTCTTTGCAACGCATAGCTTCTTGGATTTGGAAGCAACCCGAATTAGTACCCCCCTCACTGTGCATTTAGCCACTCCCCAAAGAGTAGCTAAAGCCTCAACAGAACCCTCATTTTCTTGAAAGAAAATATGGAGAAAGTTCTGAACTGCTGCAAGGGTGGTGGGATTCCTAAGAAGGGTGGTGTTAAGCCACCATGATCTATCTTGCTCTTCCAGCCCATGGACACAGTGTACCAGAGAAACCAGAGAGTGATCTGATATCACCATGGGCTGTATGTCACAAGATAGAAGACCAGCCAGAGAGTCCTTACAGAGGAGAAAATAATCAATTCAAGATTTGGAGGAATGCGGGGCAGAGTAAAACGTAAACTGTTGTGCTGAGGGATGTAAGGCATGCCATGGATCCACTAGGCCAACCGTGTGTACTAGATCTCGAAGACCCCCGCTGTCCAGGAGATAAACCCTTCCTTTGGGAGCCAGGCCTATCAAGATCAATGTCAAAGGTCAGGTTCCAATCCCCCTCAGGAATATCAGGAAGTGAATGAAAGGCCCTAAATGTATCATTAAATTGGTAAAAAACAGGGGGGAGTCCACATTAGGCCCATAGACAGATCCTAATAAGACCTCCGTGAGCCCCAGATGTTCGTGAACTAAAATATAACAACCTTCTGGGTCTCAGCACTCTTACTGCCACTGAAAGGAAATCCTTCTATCCACTAGAATTTGCCACCCCCCCTTTTTGTTACTATTTCCCACCCCAAAGACTTGCCGTGCCCATTCCCGTTGAAACTAGAGAACATCCTCTCGACAGAGATGGGTCTCTTGCAGGAATACTACCATGGGTAGTATTTTTTTAAGGTGCTACAACACTACATACCTTCTCCTGTTAACCTGGGCTCCCTTGATATTTCATGTAACAAACTTATAAAAAGTTACCATTTACATAATCTGAAAACCTAAAAACATCATAAATAAAACTTCAGGGTGTAGTTAGAACAAAGTTAAACATTCAAATTGCGCTCTGGGGCCCTCCCCTAATAACAGCATCCCCAACCCCCTGTTATTTGACGAAAAAACTACTTCAAAAAACCTACCCAATAACAAAGCTACAAACCCCCAAATAAACATCCCTTGAACAAATCCTCCACCTCTTTCCTAACCACACACCCCAAAAGGAACAACCCATATAAAATGCACACCCCTGGTCCCACAGACTGCACTCCAGGTACTTTCCAGCTGTGATGTGTTCTGGAGACCCCTCATGGACCCCCCCATCCCCCCAACCCATCAAAACCCCAATCATTATAACACTACAAACGGACTCATGGAACAGCCTCAAAATTGAGATCTGACCAATATTCAATAAGTCCCCATACAAAGTAGCATGCCAAAACATTAATGATACAACAGACAACCTCTGCAACATTCAACTGGTAGAAGAGTCCAACATGTCATTGTTTCTATTATATAATTAAAAAGTAAAACACAATATTAATAGATAAAGTACAAATACAAACAGTGAAGGACCGTAGGAGGGATAAATCCCCCAGTTCAGCAAAATTATGTAGTACAGAAAGAAGTGCCCCAGCAAACGATATCCAAATTAACTGAAATCCAGCACATCAGTTCACATAATAAAACATAGACACGGTACTGGGGACAGAGTGCCATCATCATTCCCGCAGCCAGAGGAGAATAAGCATGTCCCAGATTGGGAAGGCTGTCCAGATAGCGGCAAACAGTGGAAACTCTGAGGGGCAATATGTAAAAAATCCAAAGCCGCCATAATAAACACAAATAAGCCGGTGAAGTAAAATGAAAGTTAAAGTTATACCCCCACTTTATGCTATCTCAGCCGGGGATCAGAGAAGGTCATGTATGCAGATACACTGGGGCAGTCATTTAGGACAAAGAGTAACTGATAAATTCAGCAACCAAAGTGTCTAGGTTAGCGATCTAGATCGTCTGAGCTCAAATGTGGGGCAAGATAAATCAGAAGACAGAGACATCAGTTAGGAAAAGTTGTATGGGTCTTGTCACTTACTTAGTTCATCAGTTTTCCAGTCCTCAACTCCCGTCCCTCCAAGCACAGTTGCGGCCTGCAGTGTAGAGTTGCTGCTTTTTGCTTTCTGTCCCCACTCCTGACTGAATTAAACAGTCAGCTGGTGATGCTCCACTAGTCTTGCCGCTCAATGACAGCTGAGCTCTTAGCTGACGGACGGCCGCTCCTGATGACAGCTGATTCAGATCCAGTCCAGACTTTGGGGGGGGCACCACGACCAGTCACCAACACCACACTACCGGCACCACAACAGGATCGGAGAGAGGGCGGGCAGAAAGACAGACCAGCGATAATCCAATACTCGGCGCCGCCGCCCATGTCAAACACAACAGTCAACACCAGCCTGCCAAAACTTTCCTGACGATGGACCAGATCTGCAGGACTTACACTTGTCTGTGCACACTGATCTGCCACCATCAGTCACACCTCAGGGCTGCAGCTTCACGGCAAGTAACTAGGGTTGCTCAGTTCTCCCGCCAGGGTCTGTCAGCAGAGGTCAGCAGCTGAGGAGAACACAACCAGCAGCGGACTTGGAGAAACACCTGAGGTGCTCAGACTGTCCTGGGGATTCGATTGTAAGGCACCCTCTACAGGGTACACCCTAACGCACCACCAAATCATCTGTCTGGTGGTTACCATAGGGACGAGCGAGGACGCTCCACGACTGAGACAACTGTGCTGCTGGCTAGTGGCAGTCAGCGCTTGGCTCAGGCATAAAAAAACAAAGTCAAGTAAGGGGGAACTTGAAAGCTTTTGCTGCAAATTCGGTACATGGTAACAATGAGTCAGGATACGGTACCATTGTTTAAAAAACGGTATTGTACTGGCAAAACCAGCACAGTTGGAGGGTCTTGTGTGTGTGTATATATATATATATATATATATATATAAATAAATAGGGGATACATGATGGGCAGGAGTGGGATGTGAAAATATTCTCGCTCCTGCAGAGTGTGCTCTGTAGTCTCACGAGTGCCGCAGGAACGAGTGAGAATGCACAGCTCACTCTGCAGGAGTGAAAATATTTTCCATATCCCACAATCTGCACATCATGTGTGCAATTTATACCATGGGGAGAGCTTTACAAAAATGTTTTCTGTTTCTGTGTGTTTTCTGCTTACTCTGTGTTGTGAGTGTGTGTGTTGTTCTGAATGGACCGGAAGTCAGATACACGATGGGACACAGGTGAGTGTGTTTTGCAAAGCTAATTGAGTAAGTTGTTGGTTTCAGTGAGAAAGAGAAACTGTTGCAGTGAGCACTGAGAAAGAGAAACTGCTGTGTGAAGGAGTTTCATTTAGAATTCAGGTTGTTCTGAAGCAGAGATCAACACAGTAATGGGCTAGGAGTGTTAGAAACACAGTGGGACACAAGTGAGAGTGTTTTGCAAAGCTAATTGAGTGAGTTGCAGCTTCAGTGAGGAAGAGAAACTGCTTTCTGAAGCAGCTTCATTTATTTATTTATTTTATTTATTGGAAACAATCGGAATTACAAACCTTTGAGTCACAGACTCTTTTGCAAAGGCTCCACGTCGGTTACAAAGGGTGGAGGGAAGACAGATACAGTAGAGAACATACTTGAAACAGATAGAATATACATAACAAAATCACAGGAGTATTCCAGGCAAAACTGAATGACTGATAAGGAAGTTAGGCTGCAATCTTGGGTTACAGGCAGGAATTGGTGAGTTACATGGGGCCTTGTGAGACCCTGAGTCAAGAGTAGGGGAGGAAGGCGTTCATCTGGGTGAGCAGAGTTAGGCCGCAGTCACATATGGCTCTCTTTCAAGGAGGTGAGCTTTGAGGTCTGTTTTAAATTGAGAGATGCTGTGGGTCTGTGCAAGGGAGTGAGGTAACGCATTGAGCCAGAGAGGCGCCCGGTATCGGAAGGATCTTTGCCCTAGAGAGGTTCTACATTGAGGTACACGAAAGGGAGCTTATGGAGAGTCTCGTATTGCATCCGTGAGGTGCAGAACTGATTAAGGGAAAAGTCCGACGTGGGGCTAGGTGAAGGTGTATTTTTTAAGTAGGATGCAGGTGTGGAACTGTAATTGATGTTGGAAGTTTAGTCAGCCAGATAAAGCATAAAAGATCACAGGTGTGGGTTAGCCTCTCACAACCAGTGACTAGGGCGGCAGGCTTTGTTCAGGACAATGTTTATCCTATTCAGGGAGGTGGGTTTCAGCTGAGCCGTATATAGTGATCCCATAGTCCACCAGGGAGAGGATGGAGGTGACTGCGAGCTGCATAGCCTTGGGAGTAAGCAGTGCTTGAGCATGCTACAGGAGGCCTACCTAGAGCTGATAGAGGAGGAGAGAATTTGGGTATGCCTTGGTAGAGAGGGAGGTGTCTAAAGTGACACCTAGATATTTGAAATCGGAAACTTGTTCCAGAGGGGCACCTATTGCGTTGTTGATGAGGAGAGCAGACTGACTATAAGGACTTTGGCGGTGGGCAAAATCATGGACTTAGTTTTTTATAGTTGATAATTAGGCGGTGTTCAGAAACCAGGTCTCTAGTTCCCGGAATTGCCTTTGAAGGGTCTGCTGGAGGGCGGTAGGTGGGGTGTTTCCTCTAACAGAACCGCATCATCGGCATAGAGGAGCAACTGACCCGCTGCAAGCCTTAGGAGGAGTTTAGGAAGAGGGTGAACAGCAGTGGCCTAGGATAGACCCCTGAGGGACCCCAGAGGAAACTGTTTTAGGGGTGGAGAGGGTAGAGTATCCTGACTTGTTGCGTGACGGGCCTGCAAGGTAATCCTTGAACCAGGTCAATGTCTGGGACCACATTTAGTGTAGGAGGACCTGAAGCAGAAGCTTGGATTGACCGTGTCGAGGCCTTGGTTAGGTCCACGTATATGGCCCGGCAATTGAGCCATAGTCGGGGCTTCATGTAGGAGCAGGTGAGCTCTGTGAGGCGGTGATGGTACTATGACCTGTGTGCGGAAGCCATGCTGCTCCTGGCTGAGGAGCATATGTGCTTGATTAGGTGTTCGGTTGGCTGGGAGACTCTATTCTTTCTAGGCTTTGGAGAGGTGGCAGTATAGAGATGGGTCTGTAGTTACTGGTGTCAGTGGGGTCCCCCCTTCAGGATGGGAGTGATTATGGCTCTCTTCCAGGTAGAGGGGAACTGGCCTGAGCAGAGTGAGAGGTTAAGAATTTTAGTGAGGTGGGGTAGCGTGGCATCAAGGGAGAGCCTCAGGAGTTTAGATCAAGATTGTCATTGCTATAGCGGGTATTAGAGATAGCCCTGGTAATATAGCATTTTGCCTCATGGTAGGTATTTCGAAGCGGAAGGGGGTCATTGGAAGAACTCGAGTTGGGGGGAGTGAGGAGGGAGGTGTGGGAGAGAGATCAGAAGAAGGCCGAGCTAAGGGCTTCAGCGATAGTGGGATGATCCTGGGTGACTCACCATTAATAGTGAGTTAGTGGGGTGGGGACGAGATTTGCCACTGGGCTCCTTTATGTTGTCCCAGAATTTTTCCCAGCACCCCAGGTAGAGGTTAGGGTGTTGAGTAGAGAGGCTTGCCTGCCGCAGCCCAAGTACATTGTATTACGAGCCCTGTAAAGTTGTCTATCCAGGGTGCTTTGGGAGTCTCAAGGCTTTGTGCCAGAGGTTATCTCTTTGCTGAAGCAGGCTAAGTAGTGGGGGTGTGATCCAAGGGTGGATCTGGATTTACGAACTTGCTTAGAAAAGGGGCGTATATGTCACAGGCTTTGTTGAAGGTGGTTATGAAGTAAGCCAGAAGGACGTCAACTGACTGGGCAGTGTAAATGGGTAGCCAGTTGCTGTTGGTTGAGGTGGGCTTTAAGGTTCTTTAGACCGCCCTTTTAAGTCTCACGTTGCCAGGAGATTTTAGGGGTGTAGGGGGCAACTTGCACGACCACCAGCAGAGGTTACTGGGGAGTGGTCGCTGATAGCATCGGGAGTACTGTGGCCAGTGGAGAGGTTACCTGGCCGGGTTGGTGAAGATGAGGTCCAGGAGGGTGGAGGTCCCGGATCTGGGGTCCTTCTGGTGGGGGAGGTGACTAGTTGGGTGAGATCAAAGGCCCGGGTGGCATCTTTGTAGCTGGAAGAGGCTAGGGATAACCAGTTTACATTGAAACTCTATAACGATGACTCTGCTGGTGTTGGGTAGATGGGAGATGACTTGAAGAATAGAGGTCGAATCGCGAGTTTTTTGATTTCTCGGGGATGTAGGCCGAGATGATGTGGAGTGTTTTGTTTCCAGGCTGAGCTTTTTTGGAGAACTCTGGGCACCAAGTATTGTTCAGCTGGTGTCTGGATTGGTGGCATTGAGAGGATGTTTGACATTGTATTAGCTGGCCCACCTTCTTGTTGCTGCTTATCTGCCCGGAAGAGAGCATACTAGGGAGGAGACCGCTTCACTGGGAATTGTCAGTGAGCCAGGTCTCAGAGAGTGCTGTATGTCAGGAGCATGCTGAGCGATCCAGCCTTGGAGTGGTGTGTGTGTTTTTAAGGTGGGCTGCATATATTTGGGTATGGCCGCGGCCGCCTCCGGGTTTTAGGAGGGAGCAAACTGCAGTGTGGACCTGGGTTGGGGTGGATGTTGCTGAGATACAAGGAGGAGTAAGAAGGTTTGTGCCGTAGGGAGGCCAACATGCTGAGTTTGGTGAGAGACACTGTAACTGGTAGGGTGTGAGACACTTTGCATTGGTGGTGGGGATGGGAGCTGGGAGGCATACAGGAAAGTAGCTTAGGGGAGGGGGCAGTAGAGAGGAAAGGGAGGGTGAGGTGGGGCCGGGGTCTGGGGGGACACTAGAGGTTTTGGCTGATATGCCTGGTGTGTGAGTGAGTGTTAAGTTGAGCAAGTGAAAAGTATTGGCCACAGGTTCAGTGGTGTTTGGTATAGAGGCTGGTGGTGGTACAGAATCTGTGTACCTTTGAATGCAGAAGGATGGAGCAAAGGTTATAGTGGGAGGGGTTGGGTGCCTCTAGGGGTGTAGTGGGGCAAGCTGTGGGGTCAGGCAAGTAAGAGGATAGCTAGTAGTGGAGTGTTCATAGCGACAGTAGTGAGGAAATAGGTGCTGCAGCAGCCACTAGTGTACAGTTTGTATAACCTGCTGCTGGGAAGGTTGGCTGATAGGGTTAATTCAGCCTCACGCGACCTCCTTCCTATAAATTGGAAACCGAGAGCAAGGGTGTGGTGGTGGGGCGGTGGGGGCCGAGGCAGCGTGGCGTTCGAGCTGAGATCTCGCTGCCCACAGGGCAGAAAGGCACTATGGTACCAGCCCTGCGCCGAAACGCTGCCCTGGTCCAGGCTCCAAACGTTCTGCAGTTTTGTGTTTTTTTTTTTTTTTAAATTAGCCAGCCTGCTGCTAAGCTTTTAGCCACAGGAGGGGATTCCAAAGACAATTCTGAACGGACACGCTGGAAGGAGAAAGGCGCCAACAAGTTTGCATGCTTGGTCCTTCTTCAAAGCGGTGGCAGTTACCTTGGTTGGGGGTCTGGGCTGGTTCGCTGCCCGGTGTGGGGAGGGCTCCGATTCGCCTCGCGACCTCCGCTTCTCGGTGGCGTGTGCAAGCCTGAAAGGACAACAGGAGACAGGAATTAAGTAGGGCTGGGGAGGTGGGAGGAGGGGGCAGATCAAATCAGTGGGTGGAGGACAGCTGGGGGAGGCGAGAGGAGAGAAGGGAGGCGCTGGGAATCTCAATGCTGGTAAAATTAAGCCAGGAGATGCTGGAGCGTAAATGGCTGTTAGCTAACTTCACATAGAATTAAACAAGGCAATGGGAATAAAGTGAACTCAGCATGCACGGAGTTACAGCAAACACATTTCCTTCAAACAACTGCTTCTAGTATAGCTGCCCTGGGGCAGAAAGGCACTGCGGTACCAGCTCTGCCGAACGCTGTCCTGGTCCATGGCCCAAACGCCCTGCAGTTTTGTAAGTTTTTTTTTTTTTTTAATTAGCCCTTTGCTGCTGCGCTTTAGCCACAGGAGGGGATTCGAAAGACAATTCTGAGCAGACACGCTTGGAAGGAGAAAGGGGCGCCAACAAGTTTGCAAGCGTGGTCCTTCTTCAAAGCGGTGGCAGTTACCTTGTTGGGGTTGCTGGCCTGGCTCGCTCCTTCGGTGTGGGGGAGGGCTCGATCGCCCTCGCGACCTCCGCTTCTCGGTGCGCGTGGCAAGCCTGGAAAGGACAACAGGAGACAGGAATTAAGTAGGGTTGGGAGGTGGAGGAGGGGGCAGATCAAACAGTGGGTGGAGGACAGCTGGGGGGGGGAGGGCGCAGAGAGGAGAAGGGGACGCCAGAACCCAATGCTGGCAAAATTAAGCCAGGAGATGCTGGGAGCGTGGAAATGGCTGTTAGCCAATTTGCCATAGAATTAAAAAGGCAATGGGGAATAAAGTGAACTCAGCATGTACGGAGTTACAGCAAACACATTTTCCTTCAAACAACTGGTTTCAAGTATAGCTGCGTCTGGGGCAGAAAGGCACTGCGTACCAGCCTGCCGAAATCGCTTGTCCTGGTCCAGGCCCAAAACGCCCTGCAGTTTTGTAAGTTTTTTTTTTTTTTTAAATTAGCCGCCCTGCCAAAGGCGCTTTTGTGCCACAGGAGGGGGATCTCCAAAGACAATTCTGAACGGACACGCTGGAAGGAGAAAGAGGCGCCAACAAGTTTGCAAGCGTGGTCCTTCTTCAAAGCGTGTGGCAGTTACCTTGGTTGGGGTCTGGCTGGCTCGCTCCCTTCGGTGTGGGGAGGGCTCCGATTCGCCTCGATCTCCGCTCGTTGTGCAAAGCCTGAAAGGACAACAGGAGACAGGAATTAAGTAGGGCTTGGGAGGTGGGAGGAGGGGGAGATCAACTGTGTGGTGGAGTGGTTAACAGCTGGGGAGGCGAGAGGAGGAGAAGGGAGACGCTGGAATTCCAATGCTGGTAAATTAAGCCAGGAGATGCTGGGATGGAAATGGCTGTGTAGCTAACTTTACATAGAATTAAAAAGCAATGGGAATAAAGTGAACTCAGCATGCACGGAGTTACAGCAAACACATTTTCCCTTCAAACAATCACTTAAGTATGAAGGTTCTGGGCAGAAAGGCACTGCGGTACTACAGCTTCTGCCGAACGCTGTCCTGGTCCAGGGCTCCAAACGTCCTGCAGTTTTGTAAGTTTTTTTTTTTTTAAATTAGCCACCTGCCGCTGTGCTTTTAGCCACAGGAGGGGATTCCAAAGATGATGAACGGACACGCTGGAAGGAGAAAAGGCGTTTACTATGTTTGCAAGCGTGGTCCTTCTTCAAAGCGTGGCAGTTACCTTTGTTGGGGGTCTGGGCTGGCCTGCTCCTTCGGTGTGGGGGAGGGCTCCATTCGCCCGCGACCTCCGCTCTCGGTGGCGTGCAAGCCTGAAAGGACAACAGGAGACAGGAATTAAGTAGGCTGAGGAGGTGGGAGGAGGGCTGATCAAATCAGTGGGTGGAGGACAGCTGGGGAGGCTAGAGGAGGAGAAGGCTGGACGCTGGAATCTCCAATGCTGGTAAAATTAAGCTTGTGAGATGCTGGGAGCGTGGAAATGGCTGTTAGCTAACTTCACATAGAATTAAACAAGGCAATGGGGAATAAAGTGAACCTAGCATCATTGAGTTGCTGAGCAAACACATTTTCCTTCAAACAACTGCTCTAAGTATAGCTGCCCTGGGGCAGAAAGGCACTGCGTACCAGCCCCGCTGAAACGCTGTCCTGGTCCAGGCTCCAAACGTCCTGCAGTTTTGTAAGTTTTTTTTTTTTAAATTAGCCGCCTGCCGCTGTCTTTTGCCACAGGAGGGGGATTCTAAAGACAATTTTGAACGGACACGCTTGAAGGAGGAAAAGGGCGCCAACAAGTTTGCAAGCTGGTCCTTCTTCAAAGCGTGGTAGTTACCTTGGTTGGGGGGTCTGGGCTGGCCTCGCCTCCTTCCGGGTGTGGGGAGGGTCTGATCTCGCCCTCGAGTCCTGCTCGGTGGCGTGTGCAAGCCTGAAAGGACAACAGGAGACAGGAATTAAGTAGGGCTGGGGAGGTGGGAGTGGGGGGGCAGATTAAATCAGTGTGGGTGGAGGATGCGGGGAGGCGAGAGGAGGAGGAAGGGAGACGCCTGGGAATCTCCAATGCTGGTAGATTAGCTTGGAGATGCTGGAGCGTGAAATGGCTGCTTAGCTAACTTCACATAGAATTAAACAAGGCAATGGGGAATAAAGTGAACTCAGCATGCACGGAGTTACAGCAAACATATTTCCCTTCAAACAACTTTTCTAAGTATAGCTGCCCTGGGCAAAGGCACTGCGGTACTAGCCCCTGCCGAAACGCTTGTCCTGGTCCACAGGCTCCAAACGCCCTGCAGTTTTGTAAGTTTTTTTTTTTTAAATTAGCCGCCGCCTGCCATGCTTAGCCACAGGAGGGGGATCTCAAAGACAATTCTGAACTGACACGCTGGAAGGAGAAAAGGGCGCCAAATAAGTTTGCAAGCGTGGTCCTTCTTCAAAGCGGTGGCAGTTACCTGGTTGGGGGTTGGGCTGGCTGGCTTCCTTCAGTGTGTGGGAGGGCCCGATTCGGGCCCTCGCGACCTCCGCTTCTCGGTGGCGTGATGCAGTTGAAAGGACAACAGGAGACAGGAATTAAGTAGGGCTGGGGAGGTGGGAGGAGGGGGCAGATCAAATCTGTGGGTGGAGGACAGCTGGGGAGGCGAGAGAGGAGCAAGGGAGACGCTGGGAACTCCAATGCTGGTAAAATTAAGCCAGGAGATGCTGAGCGTGGAAATGGCTGTTAGCTAACTTCATAGAATTAAATAAGGCAATGGGGAATAAAGTGAACTCAGCATGCACGGAGTTACAGCAAACACATTTTCCCATCAAACAACTGCTCTCAGTATATCTGCCCTGGGGCAGAAAAGTTCATGTACCAGCCCTGCCGAAATGCTGTCCTGGTCCAGGCTCCAAACCGCCCTGCAGTTTTGTAAGTTTTTTTTTTTTTTAAATTAGCGCCTGCCGCTTGCGCTTTGCCAGGAGGGATTCCAAAGACAATTCTGAATGGACACGCTTGGAAGGAGAAAAGGGCGCCAACAAGTTTGCAAGCGTGGTCCTTCTTTCAAAGCGGTGGCAGTTACCTTTGCTGGGGGTCTGGGCTGGCCTGCCTTCGGTGTGGGAGGGCTCATCTTCGCCTCGCCGACCTCCGCTTCTCGGGTGGCGTGTGCAAGCCTGAAAGGACAACAGGAGACAGGAATTAAGTAGGGCTGGGGAGGTGGGAGGAGGGGGGCAGATCAAATCAGTGGGTGGAGGACAGCTGGGGGGAGGGCGAGAGGAGGAGAAGGGGAGACGCTGGGAATCTCCAATGCTGGTAAAATTAAGCCAGGAGATGCTGGGAGCGTGGAAATGGCTGTTAGCTAACTTCACATAGAATTAAACAAGGCAATGGGGAATAAAGTGAACTAGCATGCACGTGAGTTACAGCAAACACATTTTCCCTTCAAACAACTGTTCTATGGCATAGCTGCCCTGGGGCAGAAAGGCACTGTGGTACCAGCCCTGCCAACGCTTGTCCTGGTCCAGCTCCAAACGTCCCGCAGTTTTGTAAGTTTTTTTTTTTTAAATTAGCCGCCTGCCGCTATGCTTTAGCTACAGGAGGGGATTCCAAAGACAATTCTGAACGGACACGCTTGAAGGAGAAAAGGCGCCAACGAGTTTGCAAGCGTGGTCCTTCTTCAAGCGGTGGCAGTTACGCCGTTGTCTGGGCTGGCTCGCCTCGCCTTCGTGTGGGGAGGCGTCTTTACCCGCCTCGCGACCTCCGCTTCTCGTGGCGGTGCAAGCCTGAAAGGACAACAGGAGACAGAATTAAGTAGGGCTGGGGAGGTGGGAGGAGGGGCAGATCAAATCAGTGGGTGGAGGACAGCTGGGAGGGCGAGAGGAGGAGAAGGGAGACGCTTGGGAATCTCCAATGCTGGTAAAATTAAGCCAGGAGATGCTGGGAGTGTGGAAATGGCTGTTAGCTAACTTCACATAGAATTAAACAAGGCAATGGGGAATAAAGTGAACTCAGCATGCACGGAGTTACAGCAAACACATTTTCCCTTCAAACAACTGCTCTAAGTATAGCTGCCCTGGGGCAGGAAGGCACTGCGGTACCAGCCCTGCCGAAACGCTGTCCTGGTCCAGGCTCCAAACGTCCTGCAGTTTTGTAGTTTTTTTTTTTTTTAAATTAGCTCCTGCCGCTGCGCTTTAGCCACAGGGGGATTCCAAAGACAATTTGAACGGACACGCTGGAAGGAGAAAAGGGCGCCAACAAGTTTGAGCCGTGGTCCTTCTTCAAAGCGTGGCAGTTACCTTGGTTGGGGGTTCGGGGCTGGCTCGCTCCTTCGGTGTGGGGGAGGGCTCCGATTCGCCCTCGCGACCTCCGCTCCTCGGTGGCGTGTGCAAGCCTGAAAGGACAACAGGAGACAGGAATTAAGTAGGGCTGGGGAGGTGGGAGGAGGGGGGCAGATCAAATCAGTGGGTGGAGGACAGCTGGGGGGAGGGCGAGAGGAGGAGAAGGGGAGACGCTGGGAATCTCCAATGCTGGTAAAATTAAGCCAGGAGATGCTGGGAGCGTGGAAATGGCTGTTAGCTAACTTCACATAGAATTAAACAAGGCAATGGGGAATAAAGTGAACTCAGCATGCACGGAGTTACAGCAAACACATTTTCCCTTCAAACAACTGCTCTAAGTATAGCTGCCCTGGGGCAGAAAGGCACTGCGGTACCAGCCCTGCCGAAACGCTGTCCTGGTCCAGGCTCCAAGCGCTCTGCAGTTTTGTAAGTTTTTTTTTTTTAAATTACGCCTCCTGCTAAGGCGCTTTAGCCACAGGAGGGGATTCCAAAGACAATTCTGAACGGACACGCTGGAAGGAGAAAAGGGCGCCAACAAGTTTGTGCAAGCGTGGTCCTTCTTCAAAGCGGCAGTACCTTGGTTGGGGGTTCGGGCTGGCCTCGCTTCCTTCGGTGTGGGGAGGGTTCCGACCGCCTCGCGACTCCGCTTCTCGGTGGCGTGTGCAAGCCTGAAAGGACAACAGGAGACAGAAATTAAGTAGGGCTGGGGAGGTGGGAGGAGGGGGGCAGATCAAATCAGTGGGTGGAGGACAGCTGGGGGGAGGGCGAGAGGAGGAGAAGGGGAGACGCTGGGAATGTCCAATGCTGGTAAAATTAAGCCAGGAGATGCTGGGAGCGTGGAAATGGCTGTTAGCTAACTTCACATAGAATTAAACAAGGCAATGGGGAATAAAGTGAACTCAGCATGCACGGAGTTACAGCAAACACATTTTCCCTTCAAACAACTGCTCTAAGTATAGCTGCCCTGGTGCAGGAAGGCACTGCGGTACCAGCCCTGCCGAAACGCTGTCCTGGTCCAGGCTCCAAACGTCCTGCAGTTTTGTAAGTTTTTTTTTTTTTTTAAATTAGCCGCCCTGCCATTGCGCTTAGCCACAGGAGGGGGATTCCAAAGACAATTCTGAACGGACACGCTGGAAGGAGAAAAGGGCGCCAACAAGTTTACAAGCGTGGTCCTTCTTCAAAGCGGTGGCAGTTACCTTGGTTGGGGTCTCGGGATGGCTCTGCCCTTCGGTGTGGGAGGGTTCGATCGCCCCTCGCAACCTCCGCTTCTCGGTGGCGCAGCAAGCCTGAAAGGACAACAGGAGACAGGAATTAAGTAGGGCTGGGAGGTGGGAGGAGGGGCAGATCAAATCAGTGGGTGGAGGACAGCTGGGGGAGGGCGAGAGAGGAGAAGGGGAGACGCTGGGAATCTCCAATGCTGGTAAAATTAAGCCAGGAGATGCTGGGAGCGTGGAAATGGCTGTTAGCTAACTTCACATAGAATTAAACAAGGCAATGGGGAATAAAGTGAACTCAGCATGCACGGAGTTACAGCAAACACATTTTCCCTTCAAACAACTGCTCTAAGTATAGCTGCCCTGGGGCAGAAAGGCACTGCGGTACCAGCCCTGCCGAAACGCTGTCCTGGTCCAGGCTCCAAACGTCCTGCAGTTTTGTAAGTTTTTTTTTTTTTTAAATTAGCCGCCCTGCCATTGCGCTTAGCCACAGGAGGGGGATTCCAAAGACAATTCTGAACGGACACGCTGGAAGGAGAAAAGGGCGCCAACAAGTTTGCAAGCGTGGTCCTTCTTCAAAGCGGTGGCAGTTACCTTGGTTGGGGGTTCGGGGCTGGCTCGCTCCTTCGGTGTGGGGGAGGGTCCGATTCGCCTCGCGACTCCGCTTCTCGGTGGCGTGCAAGCCTGAAAGGACAACAGGAGACAGGAATTAAGTAGGGCTGGGGAGTGGGAGGAGGGGCAGATCAAATCAGTGGGTGGAGGACAGCTGGGGGAGGGCGAGAGGAGGAGAAGGGAGACGCTGGGAATCTCCAATGCTGGTAAAATTAGCCAGGAGATGCTGGGAGCGGAATGGCTGTTAGCTAACTCACATAGAATTAAACAAGGCAATGGGGAATAAAGTGAACTCAGCATGCACGGAGTTACAGCAAACACATTTTCCCTTCAAACAACTGCTCTAAGTATAGCTGCCCTGGTGCAGGAAGGCACTGCGGTACCAGCCCTGCCGAAACGCTGTCCTGGTCCAGGCTCCAAACGTCCTGCAGTTTTGTAAGTTTTTTTTTTTTTTAAATTAGCCGCCCTGCCGTTGCGCTTAGCCACAGGAGGGGGATTCCAAAGACAATTCTGAACGGACACGCTGGAAGGAGAAAAGGGCGCCAACAAGTTTACAAGCGTGGTCCTTCTTCAAAGCGGTGGCAGTTACCTTGGTTGGGGTCTGGCTGGCCTGGCTTCTTCCGTGTGTGGGGAGGGTCTGATTCGCCGCTGACCTCCGCTCGTGGTGTGCAAGCCTGAAAGGACAACAAGAGACAGGAATTAAGTAGGGCTGGGGAGGTGGGAGGAGGGGGGCAGATCAAATCAGTGGGTGGAGGACAGCTGGGGGGAGGGCGAGAGGAGGAGAAGGGGAGACGCTGGGAATCTCCAATGCTGGTAAAATTAAGCCAGGAGATGCTGGGAGCGTGGAAATGGCTGTTAGCTAACTTCACATAGAATTAAACAAGGCAATGGGGAATAAAGTGAACTCAGCATGCACGGAGTTACAGCAAACACATTTTCCCTTCAAACAACTGCTCTAAGTATAGCTGCCCTGGGGCAGAAAGGCACTGCGGTACCAGCCCTGCCGAAACGCTGTCCTGGTCCAGGCTCCAAACGTCCTGCAGTTTTGTAAGTTTTTTTTTTTTTTTTAAATTAGCTGCCCTGCCGTTACGCTTAGCCACAGGAGGGGGATTCCAAAGACAATTCTGAACGGACACGCTGGAAGGAGAAAAGGGCGCCAACAAGTTTACAAGCGTGGTCCTTCTTCAAGCGGTGGCAGTTACCTTGGTTGGGTGTTCGGGGCTGGCTCGCTCCTTCGGTGTGGGGGAGGGCTCCGATTCGCCCTCGCGACCTCCGCTCCTCGGTGGCGTGTGCAAGCCTGAAAGGACAACAGGAGACAGGAATTAAGTAGGGCTGGGGAGGTGGGAGGAGGGGGGCAGATCAAATCAGTGGGTGGAGGACAGCTGGGGGGGCGAGAGGAGGAGAAGGGGAGACGCTGGGAATCTCCAATGCTGGTAAAATTAAGCCAGGAGATGCTGGGAGCGTGATAATGGCTGTTAGCTAACTTCACATAGAATAAACAAGGCAATGGGGAATAAAGTGAACTCAGCATGCACGGAGTTACAGCAAACACATTTTCCCTTCAAACAACTGCTCTAAGTATAGCTGCCCTGGGGCAGAAAGGCACTGCGGTACCAGCCCTGCCGAAACGCTGTCCTGGTCCAGGCTCCAAACGTCCTGCAGTTTTGTAAGTTTTTTTTTTTTTTAAATTAGCCACCCTGCCGTTGCGCTTAGCCACAGGAGGGGGATTCCAAAGACAATTCTGAACGGACACGCTGGAAGGAGAAAAGGGCGCCAACAAGTTTGCAAGCGTGGTCCTTCTTCAAAGCGGTGGCAGTTACCTTGGTTGGGGGTTCGGGGCTGGCTCGCTCCTTCGGTGTGGGGGAGGGCTCCGATTCGCCCTCGCGACCTCCGCTTCTCGGTGGCGTGTGCAAGCCTTGGTTGGGGGTTCGGGCTGGCTTCGCTCTTCGCGTGGGGAGGGCTCGACCACCTCGCGACCTCCGCTCGGTGGCGTGTGCAAGCCTTGGTTGGGGGTTCGGGGCTGGCTCGCTCCTTCGGTGTGGGGGAGGGCTCCGATTCGCCCTCGCGACCTCCGCTTCTCGGTGGCGTGTGCAAGCCTTGGTTGGGGGTTCGGGGCTGGCTCGCTCCTTCGGTGTGGGGGAGGGCTCGATTAGCCCTCGCGACCTCCGCTTCTCGGTGGCGTGTGCAAGCCTTGGTTGGGGGTTGAGGCTGGCTCGCTCCTTCGGTGTGGGGAGGCTCCGATTAAGCCCTCGCGACCTCCGCTTCTCGGTGGTGTGCAAACCTTGGTTGGGGTTCGGGGCTGGCCTCGCCCTTCTCGGTGTGGGGGGGTTCGATTCGCCTCACACTGGGCTTCCTCGGGTGGCGTGTGCAAGCCTGAAAGAATGCAAGCTGCAATGAAGATATCCTCACTCTGGTGACATCAGCCAAGAGGATGTTGATCCCTCATGGGTGCCCAGCCAGCCAACTGTTGATGGAGACCCCACTCGTGGTTCACAAAGACCCAGGTAAGCCTGCCCCCCACCCCCAGAAGGGCCCTAAAAAGTAAAGCAAATTTGAACAGAAGTTGCATTCCTTTCTGACAACTGAGGGAAAACCTGTTTAAGATGTGAGAGCATTCTTCAAGAAAGAAGAACTGGTGCAGTCAACACTACCTAGTGAATTCCAGGTTAGGGGGCAGGAATGGACCCCTTACTTGGTCATGCATGCTCTATAAGCAGTACAGGAGGCTGCATACTTTCTCTGGAGCCACCCCCACACCTGGGGAGGATGACTATGAAAGCTGCGTAAGCCAGGCCACACAGATTAAGAAAATGTGGAAGTGTTCAGAGGCCAAGACAGCAAAAGGATTGTGGAGAACCTGAGAGGTATGGCTTTAGAATCATCTGTTCCTTCTCTATATGCCAGCCAGCTGAACTGCACTGCAAGTGACCATCTTGCCATGCTGAGTGGAGGGGGAGCTAGTTTTCCATCTGGGAGCCACACACAAAAAGAGGGAGAAAAGTTGTCTCATTACATGATGCAAGTGGAGACTGTGATTTACATACTAACATACTAAATTGCCAGCCGATTAGGCCCATTGGTCTATTGAGTCTGCTTTAGTAACAGCCTACAGTTAACTCACTGTGGCTGCTCCCCCCTCCCTCTGTGTTACCCCCTGCGGGCCCTTTATCTACCCCATCCCCAGACTACACCCCTGTGTCTATCCCATCCTTCTTGAAGCCTCCCACTATCTCCATCCCCACCAACTCCGATGGCAATGAGTTCCAGGGCACCACCACCCTCTCACTGAAGTAGTGAAGCCTTGTCTCCCCCTTAAACCACCCCCCACCAGTCTCAGGCTATCCCCATTGTGGCCCCATCCTTCCTTCCTCAACTGAAGCAGTCCATCAGAGTTGACCCAGTTAATCCCCTTCAAATATTTAAAAACCTTTATCATATCGCCCCTATCCCTCCTCTCCTCTAGGGAGCACATGTTCAAATCCCGTAGTCCTCCTCATAGGACAGGTCCTTCAGGCCGTGAATCATCCCTGATGCTCTCTTCTGGACCCTCTCAAGAAGGGCAACATCCCTCCACAAGTATGGGCACCAAAACTGCACACAGTACTCCAGGTGCAGCCTAACCAGGCAGTTGTACTGGGGCAGTAGGACCTCTCTCCTCCTTGATGTTATCCCTCTGGCTATGCACCCCAGCGTCCTATTTGCCTTCGCAGCTGCCCTCCTACACTGCTCAGAGTTATTCATTTTGGCATCTGTTGCCACCCTGAGATTCTTTTCTTCCCTGGAGAGTGCCAGCTTAACCCCTTCAAGACTGTAGTCATACCTGGGGTTCCTGACCCCCAAGTGGAGAACACTATACTTCTTAGCATTGAACCTCATTTGCCAAGTGTGTGACCACCTTTCAATTGTTTCCAAGTTGTCTTGCAGCATCCTTCTCCCCTCTTCTTCATCTACCACTGCTCCCAGTTTGGAGTCATCTGCAAATAGACTCAGCCTGCTCCTAAACCAACCTGGAAATCTGAGATGAACACGTTAAAAAGGACCGGCCCCAACACCAATCCCTGTGGGACCCTACTAACAACCCTTCTGGGAGATGAGACCTCACCCCCAACCACCATCCTCTGATGCCTATGCATTAACCAATTTCCAATCCACCCTAGTATCGTCTCCCTCAATCCCAAGCTCCTCAGTTTCTCCAACAGTCTATGGTGCTGTACCAAATCAAAAGCCTTAGTAAAGTCCAGATGCAGGACGTCTACCGGCTTGCCCTAGTCCAGAGACCTTGTTGCCCAGTCATAGAATCCAACTAGGTTCGTCTGACACGATCTGCCCCCGATGAACCCATGCTGTTGAACATCCTGGAGACCGTGGGCCTCTAGGAGTTCCACCAACCATTCCTTTAAGATGGTTTTTAGCAGCTTCCCCACCACGGACATCAGGCTAACTGGTCTGTAGTTTGCTGGCTCCTCCCATGGACCACACTGATGGAGTGGCACAACATGTGCCTCCCTCCAGTCATGGGGGACCTCTCCGGTTTGAAGGGAGGAGTTGAATAAGTCCATCAGTGTTGCAGCCAGGACATCCGACAGTTCCCTCAATACCCTGGGGTGAATCCCATCCGGACCGGGAGCCTTATCACACCTCAGGGACTTTAGAGCCTCTCTCACCTTCCCCAATGGTATCTCCCCATCTTTGAGTCCTTCTCCAGCCCCCTGCCACATTCCGCCTACCCCCTATGGAGATGGTTCCTGCCCCTTGATTATGAGATCAAGCAGAAGTACCGTTGAGTACCTCTGCATGCTCTCCCGCATCCTCAGCCCCCTTTTAACTTATCAATCTGCCCCTGCTGCTTTCCTCCCCTCCCTGATATACCTGAAAAAACTATTTTCCCCCGTTTGATCCCCTGTGCTAACTGCAGTTCATTATCTGCCTTGGCTGTTCTCACCACCCTCCCAGTCTGTCTGGAGAGCCTCTGGTACTCTTCCCTGTCTGCCTCCCTCCCCGACTGCTTGAATCTTCCGAAGGCAAGACTTTTTTCTCTTACCACCTCCTGCACCACTGTAGTCCACCAGCTGAGTCTTCTAGCCCTAGCATTCTTGTGGATGACCTTAGTGCAGTCTTTAGTGGCCTCCAGAAGATCCCCCCCTTAATTATTTCCCACTTGATCTCCATGTCCATGCCTGGCTTAATTCCACCTAGGTGCCTTTCCAGGACCACTGCCAAACCCACAAAATCTGCTCCCCTGAAATCCGTCACTGTTATTTTCATATGACTTCCAATCTTTCCCAGGTCCAAGGAGAACCAAATCATGGTGTGATCACTCCCCACCAGAGGGGCCCTCCATAACCAAATCTTTGACCAAGTCCCCATCCATCAGCACCAAGTCCAGAATGTGTCCCTCTCTGGTTGGTTCCCCCACCAGTTGGGATAGGAACGCATCCTGGAAGGCATCCAGGAGATGCTGCTCCCTTGCCGCCACTGACGCCATGGTCTCCCAATCAACCCCAGGCATGTTCAGATCCCACAACACCACTGTTTTGCCCCTTCCCGAGCTACAATGGGATTTCAGGTTTTCCATTAACTCCACGTCTAGATCCTCTGATTGGGCAGGTGTCTGTACACCACACCCAGCCTGACCCTCCTATCCCTAGAATCTTGCAGTGTAACCCATAATGCCTTGATGTGCCCCTCAGCTACCTCCTCCCTGCTGCACTTAATACCCTGCCTAGCAAACAGCGCCACCCCCCCTTACCTGTCATCCTATCCTTCCAAAGAACAGTGTACCCTGGAATACCCATCTCCCAGTCGTGATGCTGCGTTGCCCACGTCTCTGTGACAACAGCCACATCCACCCTCCCCTCGGTCATCAATGCCTGCAAATCCAGCATCTTGTTCCCCAGGCTTCTCACATTGATCAAGACCACTCTCCAGCCGGTACCCTTCCTTAACCCCGTTTCCCCCACCCCCTTTCCCAAGATCCCATGCAAGAACATTTGCCCTACTCCACTGACTGCTGAAACTGTTGGGGGGAAAGGCCTATGCCCTCCCATGCTGACACTGTCCGCTCATCCCACAAGCCCCAGCCCTCCCCCCGCTACAAGTTTAAACCATATCTAGTTCCTATAAATTCTCCTAGCTTATGCTTTAGGACCTGCTTCCCCACCATGCTCAGGTGGAGTCTGTCCCTAGCATACAGCTCCTTGTCATCCCAAGTTGATCCCCAATCCCCTTCAAGCCCATACCCCTTGGCCCGGCACCAGCCCCTTAACCATCTACTGACCTCTTGAATTTTTAGTTTATTTTCCACACTAGCCTTTGGTACTGGAAGAACCTCTAAGAAAGAGACAATGCACCCCTCAGCTAAACAGACCCTGGCTAGCTCCCTTAGCATAGCTTGCACCTCTTCCACGCCGTTTCCCTCTATGTCATTAGTACCCATATGCACCAAGATGAGAGATGCCCCCCCCCCCCCCGAGTTCCTCACCAAGGAGTGCACTAGGTAGAAGGCCTGGAATACAGTCATACCAGGCATGCATTCCACTTCAACACCGCTCCTCCTGCCACTCCCCTTCCCCCCCACCTGATACCCCTGACTATAGAGTCTCCCAGTACTAGGACTCTAACCCCCTCTGCACCCCTGTGAGTAAGAGATTCCTCAATAAGCCTATCAATTGCTGGTTCCCCACTGTTTTCCCCTCTCCTCTTCCCCCATGCCCCCTTCCACCCCCCTCCTTTTACCACCTCCAGACTGTACCTGTCCCACTACACCTCCATCCTCCCTTTGCCCTCACCCACCTCCGTTACTTCCCCAGATGCCCCGAATTCCCACGTCCCCTAGTGCAACCGTACCCTCAAACTCCTGCACCTGTCTACCAGCTTTATCCCTCCCCATCAATGCCATCCCAGGACCTTGCGCAAGAGGCATCCCATCCTGTCTGGTTTCCTGTGGAACTACTTCTCCCCTCCCCACCTTTCATGCACTTCCACCGCCACCTGCAAGCCACCCTCTAGTGGTTGCAGAACCCCCCCTCCCATTGTGCTGGCCTCTCTTGACCCCCGTTTCCCTAACACTGTTTCACCTTCCTTATGATGCCCTGCCATATCCCTTGTATCATCCCCTACATGATCCACCAAGGGTGCAAATCTGTTCACGCTCTCCACTCCTCTCCCCAGTTTCTCCCCACCTGACTGTTCCCCTCCTGTTTCCATCCTTTGCCCACTTGTACCCTGTAGGGTCATTTTGGTCTGACAACCTGCCACCTTCATCTCTCTCCTTTCTGTACCTGTTTTCAAGTCTCCATGCCTGACATTACTACTTCCCTCCTCCTGGACTGGGACCCATTTAATTTTGATCACCCTATCCTCCCTGTTGTACCATTTTTTCAGCTGGCCCATCCCCTTCCTCCATTCCAGCAACCCCCTCACCCTTCTGATGCCATAACGGTTCCAGTTCTCCCCCTATCCCATCATGCCCTTTCTCTTCTCTACCATTTCCCCTGCTTAAATAGCCTACCTCCTCCTCTAATTTCCTTAATCTTGTACATGTGGGACAACACCCCAACCTCCACAAGGTTTCTATGAACACTGCTGCCCCACATCCATTGCGTTCCACTATTCTGCCTCCTCTTCTGCCTGCCCCCAGAACCCCCACTCCATCAAAAAAGTTCCTTGCCCCTGCCCTCTCCACCACCTTGGGTAATTCATTTAGGCTCTAGTCTCAGAGTCACTCCCCCCACTTACTGATTAGCTCAATAATATACTTCTGTATAGTCCTAAGTGATGCACAAGAGAACCCACTAATAACTTTCTGTGTATATGTTCCCTGCAGTTCTCCTAGTACCATCCACCCTTAACCCTGGATACTGTATGTAAAGCACCAGGAACACAGGACACCATCCACCCCTGAACACCATATACTGTATGCTAACTCAAGGTACACAATCTTTTAACTCTGCCTGCACTATATCCCCTTATCAATGTTAATCCCCTCTTAAACTTTATCAGATGTATCACAGACTCATCATGTACTGTATCTGAGTTTTCCCCACTTTACATCAAATCTGTAAATAAAGCACGCTCTGTACCCCCTTATAACCAGACTTTTTCTTAAAACATGTTAAAACATATAGAATTTTATCTCAGTACTTCTAACTGCTGCAGTGAACAGCACCCTTAACGAGAATGTCAATTTAAGTCAATTTCCCCTTTCAGTCTCAGTATACAATGTGTTCTCCCTCAGGAGTCAGAGAACCCACAACATCCTCGGGTGCCCCCCTAAATGTCACAGTACCTTTGCTTTTGATTTAATGTCCCCTAGTATGACAGCACCTTTGTTTATAATGCAGTTAAGCAATATGGCACAACAAGGTGTGTGTTATCATGTAATAACGTCCTCCTGGGGTGGGTTTGAAGACAGTGAGCCGAGGTCTCCACCACCAAGTAGTATTATCGATAACCTGGCCAGTACTCTACATATACAATGGTTCGATGTTATAAAAATAAAAAAAATGTTTTTAGTAGATTTTTAGAGAAGCAGTATATCTTTGTTTCTGAAAAAAACATCATCCTCCAACAAATCCACAGAGTGATGTTATTGTGTAATATCATCACTGTCTCAGGCACACACTGACCAATCAGAGTCCACGAAAGTTTCTTGCCATTGTATAATGTTCCATATATCACACCACCTTTGTTTTGCAATGCCACAGCACCTCGGTTTGTGATGCAATGCCACCTCCAGCCAATGAAGCCTCTACCATGAAGTTCCCCTTGTGGCCACCCCCTCAGTTTTACCCCACCTCGTGCTCTCACCAGATAGGCGGGACCAATACCAGGAGTGGTTTCACTGTGGAATTGTGGAAGCAGAAGGAGTTACCCTTTCACAGACTGCATAGATGCCAGTGGACCAGATTTTGCAAGGAGCTGTGTATTCCTGCTGGATACTGATATCTCTTCGTTGAAAGAATGCACAGCAGATTCCCCCAAACTTCTGGCAGCTACTGGATGAAGTAAGGGAAGAAGAAATGCAAGAAGCGATTGCCAGTTCACTACGGCTACCCACAGGGAAAGCCATACCCCTGCAACTGCAAGCTGACAGCCATTGAGAGCTGAGTGATGCCCCAAACATGCACACTCAGTTGAAGGAACCAACAGAGTGTGTAAAGGCCTTACAGAAGATGCAGGCACCTCCTCCACACGCCAACTCCCTGTCACTTGGTTGTGGATGCCCACTGACTCCTTCCTTGGCCCAAAGAATCAAGCCTCAACCCTCGATGCTGCCCAGAGATGGACTGTTCTGCTTTCACTGTTGAGAAGATGAACACTTCACACGGGATGTGGCAGGCCCGAGAACCAGAAGCTTGTAGACCAGACATGGAAAAGACAGCAACAGTTGCAGGGTAATGACAGCACAGCCCAGTAAAAGAGTGACCTGGGACTCCGAGAGTGACCATAAGATGGACAAATCCCATTACCTCTGTTCAACACAAGTTGCCACTTGAATTGATGGGTCCCACTCCAATCATCGTGATATCTATCAAGGGATACCCATGTGAAGCCATACTGGACAGTGGATCGCAGATTACCATTATTGACCAGTCCTTTCACCAGATGTACCGGAAACACCTGCATTTGAAGCCTTTAGAAGGACTTTCTTAGAGCAGTGCCAGTTACCACAGCAATGGATACATTACTGTGCACTGATCTCCCAGAGATTTTTGCTGGAATCCCTCAAAGGATTGATACCTTGGCTGTCATTTGTCCTGACACCCAGATATTGGGGAAGACACCAGTTCTCTTGATCAGCACACCTCGTGGGTGGGAGTGGTTACAATAATTAAAGGCTCTCCCCAGTGGCCCACTTACACAGCATTATTGTGCAGCTGGTCTGGGTCTTGAAATGTATTTTCAGAGCCCACCTTCAGGTTAATTCACAGTTTGGGAAAGTCACAAGCTGTGACACCCCCACCACTGGTGGTTGATCAGAAAGTGACTGGTGTCTGCTCCGGTGGTAAGGGAATTGCTAGGTGGCAGAGCCAGTCAGTGAACCATCAAGAAACATTCCCCATGTCCAGAAGTAATCCTGTGGGCTGAAGCCCAGGAGACAGCAGAGAACTGCCTTCCCTTGGGGGGCTGGATGGGACCTAACAATGTGCATCCCTCACGTAGTGGATCATAAGAACATAAAAATTCCCTTTTGCAGAATTCATTACTAGCTATACCACTGAGATAATAGGTCTGGAAAGAGTCCACATATGAAAAGATAAAGCATGAATGAAAGCTGGCAATTTTTTTTTATCCCTGCAGCAGACTAGAGTAGGTAGATGGTAGTATGCAAATTTACTTTTGCTCATGGTATGCAAATCAAACAACATTATTGGTAGCATGACTGCTGTATTACTCATAAACGTTAACGATGCAGCAGCTGTAGGAGCTGTAAATATAGAAACATGGAAGCGGACTGTCTGCAGTCTGGTTCTGTGTTTTGACTAGAATCTAAATGGCTGCTTCTCAGCATGAAACTTTGCTGGCTGTAAGCAGCAGGGGCACCTCAAATTCCCTGGTGATCAAACTCCTTATCTTTTACCCTACCCCCAGTTATGGGCCTTTATAACTCCAATCGCAACTGCCTGCTCCCTTGTAAAGCATCTCCCAGACCTTTGGATGATACAAGAGTGCAGGTTCCTTTATGTTTCAGTAAGGGCTGTAAATACCTGTATATTTGTGCAAAATGCTGCAGGTATCTAAATACATAGGTACATAGACAGTGTTGGCAGATAAGGGCCTGTGTCTGCCCAATGTGGACATGGTAGTCAAGTTTAAGAAACAGTAATTTCAGTCATGCTACAGAACTGAAAGGTCTTAGTCAAGGCCAAAAGGTGATGTTTACTGTGCCACTTAAAACAGAGATACTCGTTCTAGATGTTCCTTTTCCTTACTCTCTTGCAGGGTGTCTCTCTCCCCTCTCCCCTCCCCACCGGAGAGGTTGACAGCACCAAATTTGGTCAAGATGTGGGATGCAGGGAAGAGGTCTCATCTGACAACCAATGCCAAGACAAATCCATACACTAACCACAGTGGTTGGTGTTTAATCAGGAGCTCCAGACCATTTACCCTGCAGAATAAAAGTGGCACCTGCATAGAAGGTTGGGGAGTGAGGCCTGAGATGGCTTCCAGACTCTGGCCTCCTCCCATGCTGCAACACAATGTGCTGTCACACAGCCATCAGGTTGGATAACCAAAAATATTTTAAACAGCATACTAAGAGCTGGGAACCAAGAGCTCTCCAGATTCCGCACCAGGACAAGCAATGGATGCATACTGCTAAACAACAAATGGATTCCAAAGTGAGCACAAAAACAGGCCGGCGAACAAAATGTAAACAAAAATAAAATTGATCTGGCTCATGGTTTTTAAACTTGTCTGGTCTGCCTCAGGAGTCTGTGTAGGCAGAACCTGTATCACATCAGACAACATGCCGAGTGAAACTCTTTCATCTTCAGTCCAGGAATGATAGTTTACAATATGTGCATAAGGCAGGAAGAGCACAGAATAAACAAAGTGCTCATGTTTCTGAAAGGTTCCAAACTTCCAGCAGCAATGAGAAGCTCACTCTGCTCTCCCCTGATATGCAAAACCAGTAAAACCTACATACCTACCTACATACCTACCTACATACATACATACCTACCTACATACATACCTACCTACCTACCTACATACATACCTACCTACCTACACACATACATACCTACATACATACATACAGCGGCGCAGTGCTCTACATTAAGTAGGCTCAAAAGGACACTCTCGGCCTTGAGGGTGTGGCGGGGGCCTAATTATAGCCCTCCTGAACTAACAGCAGGAATAGACAGTGTAATAAACACTGAATTCAATTTAGTTTTTCCAACTTCCATAGCAGGTTTAGCTTTTCCAAAATGTGAAAATAACAGACACTATACCTGCAGTGGTAGCATCACTTTACTTTGCCACGTTGCTCAGTGGCACATTGCTGACTCTCTGGTTAATTAAGGCAAAAAAAGGTGGCGTTGCGACTGAAGACAATGGTCAAGACTACACGCCGCTGTGCTTTGGAGTGATCACACTAACAGAGGGCCCTAGTCTATTGCACCTTATTCTCAGTAGCTAGGGATGAGGCACTAATCAGGCAAAACTGGTTGCCTCTGGATCCCCACTCATTAGTGCCATAGGCTTAAATCAAGTTTTCCTCATCTAATGTGCCAGATTAAGACCGAAAAGTTTGTAGCATGTCATGCTATAAGGTCACCATAGTTCACGAATGGGCGAGCAGCCCTGAAGCTGCCTCCCTCCCTACACCCCCCTACCTTTTGGACCCCAGTTGGATAGTGGCTCTGTCCTCCAATGCCTGACTCACTTGCCATCCAGCAGAAAATCTCCTGACTGACACCTCCCTCACCCTAAGTAAAGTCCCTGATATCTAGTTTTACCTCCCAAGCCACGGGAAGTCCCCTCACCACTGTTTTTGCAGTATGTTTCTGTTATGGAAGTAAATTGAAAATGTTATGTAACATGATTAGACCACTTTGGCAACACATTATCATGCCCACATTTATGCAATCACTACTTATTTTCCATGTACAGGAAACACAAATCAGAAAATGTTATTAAAAAAGTTGTGGGTTTTTTTTACAAGTGTTTTTTATCTATTAAATTGGGGAGGGGGCGCTGTGGAGCCCAAGCAAGATGGCCACTGGGAACTAAGGCTTTGCATAACTCAAATATAAATACACTTTTAAAAATTGTTTTTTTTTTGGCATTTTGGCAGCAATAAAAGTATCCCCCAGAAACTGGAAAGCCTGCTGTACCAGAGTGAGGAATCCCAAGAAGAATAAAACACAGCAAGAGGAGGCAAAACACAAAATTACTCCAGGAGCCCCAGCCAAAAGATCTGCGTCAGGCCACACTGAGATGGTAGCCGATGAAAAAGGGGAAGGAACTCTGCAGAGCATCAGAATTAAGAGTAATAGACTCATTTGCATGGCAGCAGGACTTGCAGAAAAATTTGACTCCTTAACGAATAGAGTCACTACCCTGGAGATGGATATGACCTACATCAAAACAGAGTCGGCAGAGACACGAAAGCAGTCAGAGGCAGCCGTGGGCACCACAGTTAATATAGTGAACGGAAATGTACATTTAAAGTTTCATCTTGAGACTTTAGAAAATCAAACCGGAGCAGCAAATTTAAGAATTGTGGGCATGCCAGGGAGGAGTGAAGGAGACCACTTAATGTTACTTCTTAAAGGGAAACAGTGGAAAAGGCACAGCTTTACCCATGCACTACAAAAATGCCTGATTAGTGCTTTGAAACAGTCACTTTTTTTAACAAATTACTCTAATTGATTTTTTAGTGATTTAAACAGTGGCCTTCTACTTTCACTTTCTGTTGCTGGCAGCCACCATTTCATTAGTAGCAGAGAGCTTCCTGAGCTCACTTTATGCTAATATGTCCTGTCAACCAATAGCTGAGGTCAAACAGGTATATTAGCATATAGTGAGCTCAGGAAGCTCATTGCTGCTCATGAAATGGTTGCTGCCAGCAACAGGAAGTAGAATTTGTGGGTAGCTGTTCTAAATCATTAAATAAAGTTGTTACTGTCTGAAAGCACTAATTGAGAGTTTCTGTAGTGTCTGAGGAAAGCTTTGTCTTTTCCATTGTTTCCCTTTAAAGAATGGTTGGAACAGCAACTGGATCAGCCCCAAACAGACCATAACATTGTGATTCAGAAAGCTTACAGGCTGGCTAATAGAGGACAACCAGATAACCCTGAAACTGCTAGAGGGATCGTTTTGGTCCTAGATGGAGTAGGGACCAGGGAGTATATTTTGGCACCCACTAGACAAGAAAGGACTGTTTTACAAGATGGCCATGAGGTTCATTTGTACCCTGATCTCAGTTATGTGACTCATTAGAAAAAAAGAGATTTGACAGTGTACGAGCGATTCTGAGGGAAGCCGAAATTCCACACGGAATGGTATTTCCTGTCTGACTCAGAATAGCTCATCTGTGGAAAGTGTTTTTGTTTTCCGACCCTGGTGAACCTCGGAAATGGACCCAGCACCATGCACCACCCCATTGACAAAGGGAAGATCCGTCCCAGTCTGACTCGGAAGTGAAGAACCTGGAGGTACCTGACACGATGTGAAGAGTGACCAGGTTTGTCTAACGTCTGATTACTGTGGGGGTGTTACATAATAAAACATTTTAGACAGACTTTTATAAATGCATTAACTTGATTTCAAAGTGTGCAGAGTTACAGACTCTCGTTTTCAGTTATGCCCCTCGCTGGAGGTGGACAGTTCATTCCAGCAGTGTTACTGACATTTTCCTTCAAGCTGGGAGAAGCTGGGATGCTTGGAGTAATGTCTTGTGTTGACCTTTCTTTTTATTTTGTTTGTGTATGCTCTGTTTATGCAATTTCTACACTAATGTGGAATATCTCCTGTTGATATGCCTGAATAAGTAAATATAATGCCAAGTGGTAGTCCTTGTTGGATATTACCTTAATGGTGCTTACTTTAGGAATAAGCAGGACTCACTCACTTTCCTTTTTAGGAACCGGCGACTTGCAAATCTAATGAACTCAACACTGTTTTAAAATATTCATGCAGCTCATGGACTCAGTACTGCAGCATTTGTTAAACTTTATTAGTGCTTTTGAAAGTTCAAGGTTTTTCCCCAAAAGATGTATCTTGCTGATGGAGTATGTTGTTTTCAGCTGCATGTATTAAGAGGGGTGGCACCCTCCTTGGTTAACGTATTTTTTTATGTACTGTATGCAGATGGATAACATGCATGTTGATTGTTAAACCAACACACACAAAGTTTAAAACTGTTACATCAGTGTACCTTCAGAAGGCAATATCTCCATGACTATACATGATAGGTGCCAATGCTGCATGTATATACATCGATGGAAAGGTGACGGTCATGCCTTTCTACCAGTGCATAGCATGAGGTTATAGCAAGTAACATCCAAAAAACATCTGCTTCTAAACTTGCATTTCCATTACTGATATAAAGACAATACATCAGCATAAATATTAGTGTATCAATATATAAACACTACATTGACGTAATACAGTTACATGCCGATCTGACAAGAAGGATTAATTTTTAAAAATGCATTAATGCCTGGGAGCCCTCTGCCTCTGATCAGGTAATCTTCTTCTGGTGACCGGCGGCTGTGGCTGGAAGGGCCACCAGCTGTGCGCTCTTCCCAAGCCCACCTCTGAAGCTCCCTCCCTGGGAGCCCTTGGCCCCTGATTGGGCAATCTTCTTTTGGTGACCGGCAGCTGTGGCTGGAAAGGCCGCCAGCTGTGCACGCTTCCCTAGCCCGCCTCTGAAGCTCCCTCCCTGGAAACCCTCGGCTCCTGACTGGGCAATCTTCTTCCGGTGACCAGCGGCCATGGCTGGAAAGGCCTCCAGCTGTGTGCTCTTCCCCGGCCCACCTCTGAAGCTCCCTCCCGGGGAGCCCTCAGCCCCTGATTGGGCAATCTTCTTCCAGTGACCGGCGGCCATGGCTGGAAAAGCCGCCAGCTGTGCACTCTTCCCCAGCCCGCCTCTGAAGCTCCCTCCCTGGGTAAGCCTGCCTGTTTACATCGGGACCGCAGTTCTGGGCCATGACTGGCTGGTTAAACTCCCTCCGCATTGGTTGGAGCCCTTATGGCTTTTGCCATGATTGGCCACTACATCAGCTGCATTGTATTTGGGACTTTGCTGCTTTATTATGCCAAAAATCTGTACCTGGGCTACACTGGTGTACATAATTTGTGGGAACTGTGTTATCTGGGGTTACTAGTGAAGTGTTTAAAACTGTTTTTTTACTAGAGGACTGTATTTAACTGCTGGGCTTGATTCTATGGAAGTAGCCTATCTGACTCTCCCTACCAGACCTGAAGCTAGCCCAAACCCCCACCCCTTTCCATCCTTAATTTCTTTTGGTAATTCTTTCACCTTCCTACAACTGTCCTTTCAGTGGTGCCTGACCTAATTGCTAATCTGTCTGGCTGTCCTTCCTCCTGTAAACTGTTTCCTTTGTGACTTTGTCTCGCTCCATCCCCCAATTTAGCCTTGCAGCCTTCTTTTGTTTTACTGGCTCTAAATTACCTCACTTCTGTTCTGTTTCCCTAGGAGCCCTTGGCCCCTAATTGGGCAATCTTATTCGTGACCAGCGTATGTTGAATGGCTGCCGTCAGCTTCTTCCCAGCCCACCTCTGAAGCTCCCTCCTGTGTTTGCCTGTTTACATCAGGACTGCAGTTCTGGGCCATGATTGGCCGATGGCTGGTCAAACGCCCTCCGCATTGGTTAGAACCCTTACGGCTTTTGCCGTGATTGGTCACTATATCAGCTGCATTGTATTTGGGACTTTGCGGCTTTTTTACGCTGAAAATCTGTACCTGGGCTACACTGGTGTACATAATTTGTCGCACCCACCCTCCCTCACCCCTGTGACTTATTAAATACACCTTCTCCCCACTCCTTTCCAGAACTACATGATCATTGGTATTGCAGCTGAACTACAGGAATCCTACTCTGCCTGGCAACTCCACCCCAACAGGGGTGCACATTTCTTTCGCTGCTGCTCCTTGGCCTTCTTGTCTAGCAAAATGTTACCTTTATTTCTCTTACTAGGCACCCCCTTAGCCTCTCTCCCTGGTGTATCTGACATATCTTGTGGGCCTTCTGCGGCTCCCTATCCGCAGTATTTATGGGTGCCCCCAGGCAATGCTAAACCTTTCTCTAACCTACTCCTAACAAAGTTAGCAAATGTATCCTTTCCTATGGTGCCAATTTGACCTGGCCACTGCATAGCTCTACAACCTGTTATACACTACTGGTTCTCACTGCTGCTCACACATTCTTGCATTCTCTCCATTAGGACCATTCTGTATGTTTTCTTCCGTCCTTCACCATGCCATGTGCCCTCTGCACCCAATATCCCTACCTGTGCAAGTAATAGGGGCAAAACACAGCCTTTTCGCCTGTTACTACTTGCCATAAAAAAACTGCTCCTGCTGCTTCTTACCTGTGCTAGAAATGTTGAGCTAAACCCGGGACCCCCTTCCCTATTCTTGCCACTGTAGATCTACCTCAACTAAAGGAGCTTCCTGCATCTGAATGCTTGCAGCCTTCTAAAAAAGCTAGATGCCATCAAGACCTGGTCCTTCCACTATACTGCCAACATTTTCGTAATTACTGAAACATGGTTGAGACCAAATATCATGGACCTTGTGGTCAACATACCCTCGTATAACTTATTTGGAATGGAAAAGTTATCTAGGGGTGGGGGAGTAGCCATCTACATTCGCGATAAATTCATCGCCTCCATGGTTGATTGAACTTCAGCCACCAAGGAATTAGAGTGCCTAACCTTAAAGATCCAGCTCTCCCAATCCATCTCACTCTGCATCATTGGGTGTTACAGGCCCCCTCCAGCTGGCCTCTCTCTGTTGGAGCACCTAAGTCTTATGTTAGGCACTATAAACTCAGAATTAACTATCCTGGGTGATTTCAACATGGACTGGCATTCCTCAGCATCAAAACCACTGAAAGATCTTTGTGATACCCTTGGGCTCACTCAGATCATAAATGAAGCTACCCAGCTACCCATCCTAACATTAAAAACTCTGAACGTAGCACACTCCTGGACCAAATCCTAGTAAGAAAGCCTCACCTCTTCACTCATTCTGGAGAATTTTTTAACAATCTTAGTGATCATTGTGCCATTGCTTTTGTGAGGTTAGTGCACAAAACAGCCTCCTCCTCTTCAAAGTACATCTACAAGAGATGTAAATGGAACTTCAGCCCCAATGCATTCCTCTATGACCTCCAGTATGCAAACTGGCAGAAGTTCTACCTTGCACCTTCAGTGGGTGAGACTTATGAGGCCTTCCAAGCTATACTTACAGAGACTTCAGATATTCATGCCCCTCTTGTCAAAAGCAAAACTAAGAGGAAATCCTGTCCCTGGTTCACAGAAAACCTAAAAGCGGCTTTATGGCATACGGATGCTCTTTGGAGAAGAGCAAGAAAGTCAAAACTAGCTACAGACTGAACTGCCTTCAGAACCGCAAGAAACTAGTGTACCAAACTAATTAGAGTTGCTAAATCTAGTTATTTCCGCCAAGAACTCAACTCATCTACCGACATCGCCAGTAAATTCTGGAAAACCTTAAGAGATGTTGAAGGTCATAGATCATCTAGCACATTCCCCTCTAGAATCTCTACCAGTGACACTTCTACTACTGATAAGCATGTGATACTAAACCTTCTTAACAACCACTTTGCCACGGCAGGGATGGCTTTTGATACCTCTCCTGCAGATGCAATCAGATCTCGGTCAAGTAACCAGAGACCTGAAGGCCTTAATCTGGACCCTCACGCTCAAAGCAATACCTTCTCGTTTTGTCCAGTCTCCATCAGACAAGTTGAGGACCTTCTCCTGCAACTAGACATGAAAAAAGCGCGGGTACTGACCTGATCGAGCCATTCTTCCTTAAATTGGCCTATTTTATATTGGCTGCCCCGTAACCCACCTTTTCAACCTGTCACTATTCCAAGGTACTGTCCATATGATCTTGAAGACAGCATATGTCATCCCTCTGTTTAAATCCGGGGATCCTTGTGACCTAAATAACTATCGACCTATTTCTCTGCTCCCTGTCCTGTCTAAGCTATTGGAGAAGGTTGTCAATGCACAGCTCAGACTGCATTTAAAAAGCTCCAACTTGCTAAACATGGTCCAGTCAGGTTTCTGTCCCAACCACAATACCATAACTGCCTTAGCCAAGGTTATCCGAAATTTCAATAAATAAAAACTGAATGACTGACAGATCACGCTCCACACCAAATGTTATGTATGCGCTTTGTTTCTTGACCTCAGCAAGGCCTTTGATACGGTGAACCATGATCTTTTATTGGTGTCCCTAAGAAACTTAGGGGTGGACAACCTGGTGCTAAAATGGTTCGCCAGCTATCTTACGGACAGACACCAACAAGTCAAGGTTGATGGTGACCTGTCACCCATAACAATACTCCTAAGAGGTGTGCCCCAAGGGTCCATACTTGGCCCGCTGCTTTTTGCTATCTACATAAATCTTGTAGACACTGCCATCAAGTCTGTGAATATCCATCTATTTGCTGATGATATAGTACTTTATATTAATAGGTCTACACCTGAGTTCACCTGTAACAACCTTCAAAGTGACTTTGATGTCCTCCAGAAAAACCTTGTTGCACCTAAAACGTCTACTACATAAAAAAAAAACTAAAGCTATGTTCTTCTCTCCCTCAGTCCTCCCTCCCAAGAATAACCCCTACAGCATGGTTCCTCAGATATGCACTCTCTTGGGGGAAACCTTGGAACTTGTGGTGAAATTCAAATACTTGGGGTTCTGGATAGACTCCAAGCTGTCCTTCCTTGACCACATAGATGAGCTTGCTAAGAAATTGAGACAAAGACTCGATATCTTGTTTTGCCTCAAGTGCTCCCTGACCTCAGAAGCCAGAAAACTACTAATCCAAATTACCTCCAAGCCACTCCTAGATTATGCTGACTTTCTGTATGGTCACAGTACTAGTGCGGCTCTCTCCAAGCTTGACATCCTCTATCATAGAGCCCTCAGATTTATCTCTGATGCTCCTTATTCCACTCACCACTGTATACTCTACACTTCCTTAGGTTGGAGCTCTCTCAGCTTCAGGAGGCAAAATAATGCTGTATTATGGACCTACAAAGCCATCATAAACAAGCTCCCTCAGTACCTCTCTGATTGCCTACCTATTTGTCCTCCCAATATTTACCCTCTGAGAAGCCTTACCTATATATCCCTTGTTATCCCTAAGGTCAGAATGCGCTTCGGTAGAACCGCTATAAGCCATGACCTCCCTGTCCTTTGGAACAGTATACAGAAATCAGTAAGGCTCGTTATCCCTGTTACGCTCTCCCTCTTCAAAGTCCCGTTCCTGAGAACTTTCTCAGAGGCCTGTAATTGCTTCAAATAAGGGTCATAGCACTGTTTTATGCCTTAGTTCTCCATCATGCCATTTACCTCCTCATGGGCTTCATTCCTTAGTTTAATATCTTAAGAGATACTCACTCCTCCCACTTACATCATCTTCTGATGGTCCTCCTCCCCTAACTCCCCCCCTTAGGCCCCTCTCTTTCTCTGCCATGCTTACGCCTGCTCATATGCACTCTCCCTCCTTAATCTCTCTTGCACGCAGCTCTGCTTCTCCTACTTTCCTCTTTCTTCATGCCCAGTGATATGGACTGAATCTTGCTAGATGGAGTGCTCAGTGCTAACACCTTGTATATAGTTCAAATGTATGTATGCATTATACCTTGATGTTGCTTCCAATGAAAGTATCACACTGTTGACCTACTGATGGCATATTGTCTCATTCTTGCCCTTTGGCAAACTGCACATATGAATCAAATTTTGTCGTCGGATATATTATAGACTACATCTACCTGGCCTGTACTTACTTGCACTTGTACTTAAGTAACTTCTATTGTATATATGAGGTATGCCTGTCTTCTCATTTGTTCTAATGACTGTCTCATGTTATTGATCTACTGCTGTACATATATTATTCTTGCCTTTTATACATTATTACGTGCTTGACTTATGTTATACATTATTACATGCTTGATTCATGGCCTTTTGGCTACTGTACTGTTCCCAGGTCCATCTTCAAATGAGCTTGTCTCAATGGTGTTCTGCCTGGCAAAATAAAGACACTGACTGATTGATTGATTAAGTTCCTAGCCCTAAAGGTTTCAAAATGAATTAATTCTGAAGATAAGTTCTTTGAAAATGGTTAAATTTGGGACAGTTTGGGCATGAAACTGGATTGTTCTATTAAATGACAGCTTAGAGTAACATGGGCACGGCCATTTCATAAGCTCTGTTTACACTGACTAAGCTGTTACATACTACTGTGACTCACACCGTAGTCAGTCCGCCCCAGTCAGTTCAGCCTGATCATCACACTAGATGCTGCCAGGGAGACAGGCTGATTTGTGCATGCATGATACTGAGTAAGAGACAGCAGTGAATACTAATTACAGCAGAAACACTGACAGATGAACAAAAACAAGATATCTGTTAACACTCTAACTTGATGAAAGCCTAAGAACTGTAACAGAGCATTATTTCTAAGATCCTCCACCCTGATGAAGCCCATGGATGGGTGAAACGTCAGGCAGTCTATAGGAGATCTCTGTTTGATGCATGAAAATAAACTATATATGAAGAATTCTGTAGACTGAGTAGCTGGTTTCAGTACTTTTTGGTCTCTGATATTCACAATACCAGCCCCAGACTTATACCTATCTTTGCCAAAAAAGAAGGGAACCCACCCTGTACTGTTTGTTTTTGAGAGGTGCAGATACCACACCGGTTTGATGCTTGCACAGTTTACACATGTAAAAGTACACTGGTGTGGCTCTTCAAACTGTCTACACCAGAATAGAAATGGGCAATGTAAACAAGGCTATAGCGCTACAGTAGTCATGTATTGATGCACAGCAGCTGTTGTTACACTGTAAAACAGAAGCAGACAATGCTTGCTACAATACAAGCCACAGCACTGGTCGGTACTAAGGTATTCTGTTATGGAGAACTGCATCCATTTTCTAGTTATTTTAATATCTACATATGTTACTGGCCCACACGAATGAAGATCTGTATATAACAGAGGAAGGAATTTGTGTCATGAAGTGCCCTTCACACAGTCACTATCCCAATGTAGATGTATGGGGCGCTGAGTAGCCTGTCAAAGGGCCAGGTTATAGAAAAAGAATGCATTCATCCAGCCATCAGTCCATGCATGCCTACATCCATCCATCAATCCAACCATCCATCCATCCATCAATTCATAGCAGTTTGCAATCCATGAACAGTTGGAATCAGCAAGTAGGTGCATACAGATAGGTTTTGTTAGAGACTGAGAGATATTAACACAAGTTCAGGGGCTTAAGGGCAGACAAAAGACAGGAGTGTGAACGGGTATTACACCTCAGTAATTATACATTGCAATGTAATAGCTAATTGATATGACCCAGTTCAGAATGTTCTGTTGTGAAATAAATTCTTCAGGGGCAGTGCAAGGCCCAAGAAAGGATACTTAGTAACCTTCTCAAGATATTATATTATGAATGGCCCACCAGAAGAGAGGCAGATGTCTATAACTAACCAGTCATTCCCCAACATCAAACACAAAAACGGAACTTCCCCCTGAATTTTCCCCTTTATTCTCCTTGTCCCACACGTTGACAATCAGTGGTTGGCACAACTGTATTCCACTTCCAACTGGAGTGCAGACACATGACTGACAGAGAGGTTGGGCAGCCAAGCTCCTCTCTCCCTGCCTCCCTGCAAGCAGATTGCCTCAGCCTCACCTCTGCAATGCCCTCAGTCAGCCCAAGTATCAGATTCGGAAACAAAATGTTTGGTGGTTTCTTAATGATGGGTCTTCAGATGGCCACATCTTCAGCGTCTAGCAAGTTGTTTTGTTGCATATCTACACCTTGCAGCACCAAATGCATGAAATTCTTAAGATGTTAAAACATAGAAACATAGAATTTGATGGCAGATAAGGACCGCTTGGCCCACCCAGTCTGCCCATTTCCCTACCTACTGGATAAGCTGCAGATCCTAGTTAACCAGCAGCCTACTTCTTCCTACCCCACCCCAGAATTGCCTTATGACTGTCCCATGCATGCTTGAATTCCACCACTGATTTTGACTCCACAACCTTCCTCCGAAGGCTGCCCATGCATCCACAACCCTCTCTGTGAAAAATACTTCCCTAAATTACCTCTGAGCCGCCTCCTATCTTCAAATTGTGCCCTCTTGTTCTTGCACACTCTTTTTGAAAGATGCTACCCTCTTGGACTTTGTTGATTCCCTTGAGGTACTTGAACGTTTCTATCATGTCCCCCCCTCTCCTCCTTTCCTCGAGGCTATACATATTAAGCTCCTTTCGTCTCTCTTCATATGTCTTCCGGTGCAGACCCTGCACCATTTTAGTTACCCTCCTCTGGACAGCTTCCATCCTGTCTATGTCTTTGCGGAGATTGGGTCTCCAGAACTGCACACAGTACTCCAGATGGGGTCTCACCAGCTGTCTGTACAGAGGGATAATAACTTCCTGTTTTCTACTGGTGATGCCTCTCCTATGCATCCCAGTATCCCCCAACCCTCCTTGCTGCCCTCTCCCTCGCTTGCCCATCTTTAGGTCATCTGATATGACTACCCCCAGGTCCTTTCCATTTTGTTTTGTTAGTATCTCACCCCCATTGTGTACTCTTCCCTGGGTTTTGTTTCCCAGGTGCATTAGCTGCACTTCTTAGCATTGAATCTAAGCTGCCATACATTTGACCATTCTCTAACCTTGCCAAGTCCCTTCTCATCCTTTCCACCCCACCCTGTGTATCAACTCTGTTGCAGATCTTTGTGTCATCTGCAAAGAGACATACTTTTCCTTCCAGTCCTTCTGCAATGTCGCTTATAAAGACATTGAAGAGGACCGGTCCTAATACTGAACCTCGCGGTGACCCCCACTAGTAACCTCCTTTCTTCTGAGTGGACTCCATTACTATTACTCTCTGTGTCCTATTCTCCAGCAAATTCTTTACCCAGGCTGTCATCTTGGGACCCACTCCCAGGCTGGCTAACTTATATTAATCTTTGTGTGGGACTGTGTCAAATGCCTTGCTAAAGTCTAGGTAGGCCATGTCCACAGCCCCTCCCTGATCTACTACTTTGGTCACCCAGTCAAAGAAATCTATCAGATTTGTCTGGCATGACCTTCCCACTGTGAATCCATGCTGCCTAGGGTCCTGTGCCCCTCTGGCCTCTAGATACTCGACAATTCTTTCTTTCAGAAGTGATTCCATCATTTTCCCTATCACTGAGGTTAAACTAACTGGTCTGTAGTTTCCTGCTTCTGCCTTGCTCCCACTTTTGTGAAGGGGAATCACATCTGCCCTCCTCTAGTCCTCGGGTACCATCCCATTCTCCCAAGATTTGTTAAAAAGGGTAGTCAGTGGTGTCACTACTTCTACCCTTAGTTCTTTTAGAATTCTGGGATGTATCCCATCAGGCCCCATTGCTTTGTCCACCTTCAGTTTTAAGAGTTCTTTCAGAACCCTTTCTTCTGTAAATGGGCTGGTATCAACTTCTGTATCCAGAGTGTTTCTACTGTTTGTTTTATGTACCTCCCCCTCTTCATCTGTAAATACTGAGCAAAAATATTTGTTTAGTATCTCTGCCTTTTCACAGTCTCCTCTGCCCACCCTCCCTCCTCCCTTTATTAAGCCTCACTATCCTCCCTTGGTCTTTCTTGGCTCCCTGATGTACCTATAAAGGTTTATCCCTCTTCTTAACTAGAGTTGGCTATCTTTTCCTTGGTTTTGGCCTTTGCTGTTCTGACTGCCTTCCCAGCCTCCTTTTGCTTTAACTGATATAGTTCTCTGTCCTGCTCCTTCTCTGATTCCTTGTACTTCCCTGATGCTTTCTTTTTCTCTTGAACCTTCACTGCCACTTCCTTTGAGAATCATAGTGGTTTCTTACATCGTTTTGTTTTGTTTATTTGCTTCACACAAAGGCTCGTTACCTCTGTGATGGCAGTTTTATTATTCCCCATTGTTCTTCCACCCTCCTTCCTGCCCATTTGCTGTGCATTCCTTAGGCACTCACCCATTTTGGCAAGTCGGCCCTCCTAAAGTCCAGTACTTTTGTCTTTGTATGGCTTGACTCTATTGCTGTGTTTATTGTGAACCATACTGTTCAATGGTCGCTAGTTCCCAGATGGCTACCCACTTCTACATCTGTGATCCTCTCATCTCCATTTGAGAATCAAGTCTAATATTGCTCCTCCTCGAGTGGGCTCCAGTACTAGTTGTCTAAGGCATGCCCCTGTAGGGCATCTAGAATAACTCCACTCTTCAAGTGGCAGCTGCAACTGCACTCCAGTTAACATCTGGCATATTCAGATCACCCATCAGCAATATCTCCACTTTTTCTGCCATTCTAAGTATACTTTCTATCATTTTGTCCTTCCATTTCCTCCCCTGAGAAGGGGTCTCCATACAAACCCAAGTGGATTGTGGTGCCATTGCCTGTCTCCAAATTTACCCACAGTGCTTCTTCTCCTCCTCCCTGTTTACCCTTTTGTTCTGTTGCTTTTATTCCTTCCCTTATGTAAAGAGCTACTCCTCCTCCTCTTTTACCCTCCCTGTCCCTCCTGTAGATATTGTATCCTGGTATGTTTATGTCCCAGTCATGGTTTTGTGTGTGTGCCATGTTTCTGTGACTGCCACGATATCCAGATGTTCCTCGTCCATCAAGGCCACTAATTCAGGAAGCTTGTTACCCAGACTACGGGTATTGGTACTCATTGCTCTCAGAGCAAGAATTTATCTAAGAGATACCCAAACACCTGCAAAATACAGGTGCTTCTTCACACTGCCTGTCCTGTCCCGTACTTTAATCATGGTGCTCTGGGACACAGTAAGTAGATCTGAACCCACATCACCATATTTCAGGATACTTCATTTTAAAACATTGTTGATCTCTGTTTTTATATTTTTGTTGTCCAAATCAGAAAGAGTCACTCAATCTCTGCTGCAAAATATCTTTATTCTTACTGGCTCTGCAGTGCTGAGGTGGTCTTGAGCTGTGGGGGACTGCTATGGAATGCTGGCAACTTAGGTTCATGCCCCGAGCTTGGGATGCCAGCAGTGGAGGCTTGTAAGGTGGACTCAGAGTGGCCATGTGGATGCTCTACTGCTGGGTGGGAGGGAGGATAAAGCACTGCTGTGCTAACGGCTTCTGGTGCTGGAGTGGTAGAGGTTCCATAAGCAGCGTGGGTGACCACATCCTGCCAGGCACTCCCTGGCCAGCCGCCAACATGTTCAGCACAGTTGGGGGGGGGGGATAAAAGGGAAAAAGGCTGGCCTATCTTGGAACACATCAGATGACGGCCTCAGTGCACAATTACCCCAAGCAACCCTGCACGACAGCATGCCTATCACCAAGCACCTTTTCAGTTACAAGGCACATCTCCTTCCTTTCCAGTGGCCGTGGAGGGGTGGGAGCCCCCCCTGGTAGGGACAGAGGAGGATCAATTCCCAGTGGCTAAGTCAATGCCCAAAGAAGAAGGAACCACTCAATCTCTGTTGTAAAATAACTTTCTTCTTCTTCAGGACCAATCGCGACTACCTCAGGAGTGTATCCTACATTTCATGCCTGTTATGCCACTTAATCATGGACAGCAGTCCTTGGCATTGCTCCAGGATAAACTTTAACCTGAAAGCTAAGTAAGGGCATCATTTATAGAGAACTGCGGGGCTGAAGCGCAAGTACACAGTGCAGATGAAATCTATATACAAATGTGGCAGAACCACTGTCGATGATTAAGTGGCCGAGCGGGCCATGAAATGAAGGATGCACTATTCAGGTGCTAGCAACTGGTTCTGCACAAGAATAAAGTTGCTTTACAGCAGAGAACGAGTGATACTTTCTTCTTTGGACATTGACTTAGCCACTGGAAACTGCCCCCTACTGCAGAACCTCTTACAAGAACCCCATTGGGAATCTGGTCAGCCTGGACTTTTTGTGGTTACTTTGTTGTGCATGCAATATCTGTATATATAATTCATTTGCTCTCTGCTTGACAATAGGCACTTTTACATGTACTGTCATGTAACAAAATGTTCCAAAGTGTGGTCGCTCCTTTCACACTGCTGCTCTCAATTCTATGCTTGTAAATTGGTCCCCTCATATCGCTCTCTTGGCTGTTCTGGCATTTTGACAGTCTTTAGGGGCATCCAAGAGACTAATGAGATGTGCTTACCATGGTAACGATACGAGTGGAAGGAAGAAAGTACATGGCTTTCGAAAACAGAACACGAGCCGGCAAACCCAGAAAAGCTGGGAACCCATTTTGACTTAATGTTCACTTTTGTTTCGGTTCGGATTACTAACACATGACAGAAATGTAATGGCACAGTGCTTCTATAATTGTCATTCTGTTATATGACAGTGCATGTAAAAGTGCCTACTGTCTCTCTTGTAAAAGTGACTTCAGTCATGATGGGATGCCTGATTCAGTGCATTCATAAACGAGTAAATATTTTATATAGACATAGTGCTCTCCCTTCATGATGGCATCACAGGAAATGTCAGTGGGGTTCAGCTGGTAGTAATGCCACCTCTGAGTCATCATGGATTGAAGAGCTACACTGGGGGAATTCGGGTTCATGCCTAATACAGACACTGCATGCAGTACCAGAAGGAGGTGCAGTCCTGTTGGAGGTACCTTCCCACATATAAGATGGTAAATGATTATAATTGCTATTTGTAAATTATTGGAAGGCTGGGCCTGTATTTCAATGGACAAGCAGCCAGCCAGTCCCACTTCTTGACCTATATAAGCAGTTCCTCTCAGCCTCCTTCTGAAGCACTTTTTTCTTTGAGGCTGGAGGCTCTGTCTGTCCTTTGTTGCTGGCTGGGGCCTGCTGGGGTCCCCCCAAGTTTGGATTTTGCTTGTTTTCTCCTGGACTTCTTGTCTTTCTGCTGGGTTTGTACTGCCTCCGGCTGTGTGCTTCTCTCTTTGTTTGCGTCCCGTTTCTCTTTGTTTCCTTGTCTTGTTTTGCCTACTTTTGGGGGGACTTTTGCCTAGCCTCCTTGCACATTGCTATCTAGGTTGCTCATGTTCTTGCTACCAGTGCTCATGTATTCCACTGAATTGTTTTCACCTGATTCAGGCCTTCTCTGTAATCAAGTTCATATGACTCAATCCTGCCCTAATACATGAATATATTGCTTCAGGTATTTCTGCTGTTTGCCATGCATTGCCCTGGAACTGAGCTGTACCGCCAACATTAACATCCAGAAAGCCAGTGCTGTCGATTCAGCATATTGCTCTCTCCATTGCTCCCTGTTCATTCTCATTATTAACCCCCTTTTCAGCTGACTTTCATTGCTGCATATGTTGCTTATAAATAGGCACCACTTTTACTTCCATGATGCTTTATTATACTCTGGAGGTTAGCTTGGGCTACTGCCCGTGCTGTAAACTAGTTTTAAAAGCTGCATGTGGGTTACGATGCTCCGACATTTCATCCTTGTTTTTCCTACGGCGAGGGACTGGAAAGTCTCGGTGAGGAATCATGACCCTGTGTGGCAGATTGCCTCATGTTCAAATCTTATGTCCGCTGCTAAAATCCTCCGAGTATTATGACATCTTCTAATTGGCTCCCTCTATATTTGGTTGGCTCGCCTCTGCTTATCATATGTTCGCAATAGTTTCTGCAAGCTACTTAACATCAGCAACTTACTAACCTTAAGTATGCTAAACAAATGAATACGCTTCCATATGCTTAATCAGTGTATCACAAACAAAATACTGAAACCCCTATCATGAAATGAACAAGAACTGAACAAACAAACAGACATAACTAAGGACATATCTATACTACTGCTCCTGTCAAACTAACCTAACATACTGCCCCATCTCAGAAATACCTATGTGAATATATCAGGCATGCTGACCTCGTTCTAGTATTGGTGCAATGCCCCCCGCATCAATAGTCTCGCTCTGCACCACTAGTCCACAGCTTGGGCATGCAAAGCTTGGGGTGGGGTTCTCCTCACCTGGCCCACAGCTGGGAATGTCTTCGCTGCAGGTGGACCTTCAGTCACCAACCATACTGACGGCACCTCAAGCTGTAGAATTTATGACTAAGCCATGAAGGGAGGTTACAGCGATTTCCCTTAGCTTTAGTGGTTTCCACTATAATGGTTGTCCATTGGCTTTAGTGGTTCCCCAGCAAGGCACCTTCACCACATTCTCCCTACGACCACCTCTAGTTCGCCTAGTTTGTTTTTTAGATCAGTAGGCTGGGTGAGTGCCTCAGTGGTAGTTACTCTCCTCCTCCCACCTTGGAGCGGCGGTTGCAGAGCTACCGTCTCGCAACCATCCACGGCGTTCCTATTAGAAGGACAGAGTAAGAGTTTCCCTCCATATTGGAATATTTCCATCTCTTATTAATTGGACTTCTAAAGTGCAGTAGCCAAGTCATCACTAATGAAATTATCCCACGCCTGGAGGGAAGGCAACCTAGGCCTTGGATCCTCAGAGATTTCCTCCTCAAAGAGTTTTTTTTTCTCGCCTCTGTGCCGAAGGTCATAATAGCTAGTTTTAGTTAGACTTTCCTAGTTCCATTAGATAGGATCCACTGTTGGATGGAGGTGGATGGTGTCCCTACTTGCTGTTCCCTCTCTCCTTAGGAGGCCCCCTTTCTATTATCAATGTACCCAAAGCACTTATCTGCCTGTCTTGTTGACCTATCTCCTCGTCTTAAGCTACATTTGTCATTCTACTACTGTGCCCCTTGGCCTGATTGCTTTATCTTTGGTGTTACTACTACATCTTTTTTGGGGGATCTTCCCAAGGTACCTTTAGTCAAGGGAATCGTCCCACGGCACCTCTAGGGGTGGAACCCTCTCTGAGGGTTCCTTGCCTTTTCTACTCCTACAGGGTGGTAATTCCTTTGGAATAGAGATTGCAAATGGCCAAAACCTAAGTAACACAGTTGCACAAGCATAATACTTACTGGCCGCGTAGGCCATTGAATTGGAAGGCTAGGCCTATATTTCAATGGACAAGCAGCCAGCCATTCCCACTTCCTGACCTATATAAGCAGTTCCTCTCAGCCTCCTTCTGAAGCACTTTTTTCTTTGCCCCACCATCCTCCCCTCCTCCTCCAGCGGCGATGCCTCTCTATCTTCCTAAGGTACCTTTAGCCAAGGGAATCATCCTGAGGCACCTCTAGGGGTGGAACCCTCTCCGAGGGTTCCTTGCCTTTGGTACACCTACAGGGTGGTAATTCCTCTGGAACAGAGTGTGTGAACGGCCAAAACCTAAGTAACACAGTTGCACAAGCATAACACTTACTGGCTGCGTAGGCCACGGAATTTATATTGTGTGTACATTATCTTCTTATTGAAACTGAATATACTGTATCTGGGTAGCACTATTAGGGGAATTTTATGGGCAGACATGGTGGGCCAGGCGGTACTTATCTGCCAACAGAATCTATACATCTATGATCTATGTATCTGTTTTAGGCTTGTATACAGGACACCATTGTAAATGAACTTCCCACTCAATGCTTTATCCTTCAATAAAAAGTCCCTTCTGTCCTTCTTTGGCATTGCCCTGGTGGAAGTAAAGGATCCCATGACGCTTTTTAAGAACAGTGGATTGCCCCACCTGTCCTGCCAACATCCCCCAAATTCATCACACAGACTCTATTACTACTGTCAATGTCTGGGTGTGGCTGTCAACTGCACTACAAGAGAAGACATCAATACTTTGAAAAGCACTTCAAAATGCCTAATATAAAACATTTACATCAAATAATTCTTCAGTCATTCATGTGGTCACTGTGGCATATCTCCCACTGGGATGTCACAGCACTGGTACTGTAAAGAAGACATGACTGTAACTTGACCTGCGCTCACCCAGTCAGAACCCAGGGTTGCTGTTCTTTTATTCCACAATCCAATAATGATTCTGGTATCGCTTGTGCATATAACACAGTCCTTTTTTTTCTTTTTCCCCTAGAGTTTTCTCCCAGTCAGCAGTTCATCCTTACAGGGCTGCACCTTGTTCACGCAGACATATCTAGAGGGGTCATCACATCACCCCTCCACTCACTGTATTCTATCCCCATAGACACAGTATACACCACTTGCATATGGCAGCATGAAAACCCCTAATACTCCACGTGATGCCCCCTCTAGTCTTAATATATAGGATCTTGATAGATATACCCTGATCAGACCAGTGGGTTCCCCAGCATCATACAAATGGCTACTAGGTGTTGCTCTCACTGGCATGTGTGATCTCTGTATCAGCCTCGCATACAAATGGCTTCCCTTACGTCAGGAGCAAGTTCCCTGTCCCAGCTGCTGGGACCACTGTGATGGTGGAACCAGCCGCCAATCCACAGCTGAGACACACTGCAAGGCAACAACTGTCTTTGCCTGGCCTGCCTCCCATGCTACACCTTCAGGTTCACTCCCAAACCTGGGCCATCTGCACAGCAGCGCTGTGCCATTGGGGTGGCCCATACAACAACAATTCTAATGACCGAGCTGTACTTTTGTCTGAGAATGACACTACCATTATGATGATATCACCCCACTTTATCAATATTTTGTGGGTCAAATGCCCCTTTTTCCCTTTGTCCCTCACCCAAATTATCTGGCTTGCTACAGTCACACTTGTTCTTCTGGCCAGTTAGCAGCTGTCTTGGCACCCCACCCCAATGCACTTCCTTGGATGGCCACTGTTGGGAGTTCAAATGCTGAGTGGGCTGTGCCTCGGTTCCCAGGAGTTGAGCGCCTACCCTCCATGACACACTGTCCACCCCTCCCAGTCCTAAAGCAGGAAACCCAAGTCTAGATATGGACTCAGGTATGGATAGGGACTCAAGTCTTGATCAGGTCCAGACCCAGATCAGGATATAGACCAAGTCTGGATATGGACTCAGGTATGGATAGGGACTCAAGTCTGGATCAGGTCCAGACCCAGATCAGGATATAGACCATGTCTGGATATGGACCTATGTCTGACTCTGGACCCAGGTCTGGATATGGACTCAGGTATGGATAGGGACTCAAGTCCGAATTAGTTCCAGACCCAGATCAGGATATAGACCATGTCTGGATATGGACTCAGGTATGGGTAGGGACTCAAGTCCGAATCAGGTCCAGACCCAGATCAGGATATAGACCATGTCTGGATATGGACCTAAGTCTGACTCTGGACCCAGGTCTGGATATGGACCGAAGTCTGGCTTGAACCGAAGTCTGGATAGGGACTCAGATCTGGATATGGACACAAGTCTGGATATGGACCCAGGTCTGGATACGGGCTCAGATCTGTACATGGACCCAAGTCTGGATATGGCCCCAAATCTGGACAGAGATCTAAGGCTGAATATGGACCCAAGTCTGGATATAGACAACAGTGGGCAATGCAGAGCACTGTCATCACCACACCGCTGGATGAGCAGTTTCCAGATCTTAAAAGAAAAGCCACTTTTCAGGACATTAAGAATTTTCTTTACTCTGCTAGTCATGATGCCTTTTCTTAATTTCATTTCTGTTTTGCACTCTTTTTTTTTTTTTTTTTTTTAAGTATTGTTTCTCCCCGTGGACCCGGCCGTCTCTCTCTCTCTCTCTCTTTCTACCATCCCCCCAGTGCTGTCACCCGAGCATCAAACCTCCTCCCCTCATGCCCACATGACTTACCTTTTATGGCAGAGTGGTGGGGAGTGACTCAACCTACCCGAACAGATCCAGCTCTGGGGAGGTGCCATCTCAGGGCAGCGTCTGCGAGGGACGGTGTCATGCCACTCGGCCGGGGTCCATTTTTCCACTTTTCTTGCAGAGGGGGAGCATGCAATGCCAACAATGGCATGCAGTGCGCGTATCCAACAACCAAATAGCACGCTCAAAACCTCTGCATTGCTCAAAATGCAATTCACATTTCTGGAGAAGGGTGCTGCTGGTATGTGGCATCCAGTGCACCCCCCCCAAAAAAAAAACATGGCATTCATGCTGCACACCAGTCAGCTGCTCCTCCACCATGCCCCAATGTGTGGGACTGGCATGCCAACACCCAGCCTCCACTAGGTGTCAGGCAAATGCCGGTCCAAGGTCCCCACCCTCCCCAGGAGAGGAGAGCTGTCCCCGGACGCTCGATCCTCTTCCTCCCTGGCCGACCCCCAGAGACCTGCTTGCACCATGAACACGGGTCATGTACGTGGCAGGAGGTAAGGCATGATGCCTCTGCCCTCCACGCCACGGGGCAGGCCTGTTTTGCACTCCTGATATAGTTTTACTCCTCATCTGATTCAGAATGGCCCTTTTATTTCAGAAGTGAAACAGCTCAACATAAAGAGTACAGTAACGCCATATGATGCAGCAGTACCACTGTAACATGAGATTTATGAATAACTGGGTAACATACAGCTAACACTTTAAGTGCTTCATGAGTACCAAACGTTCATGTGTTCCGCTGCTAAGACTCAGCCATGACAAGAAATGTTATCAGTATACAAACACTTCCAGTATATGGTTACCCCTTGCAGTGTACGGCTTTCCATCCTGACTAAAATACTATTGTGCCAAAGGTCACAGAATGCTTTTGTGGTACAACAGCATTTTTAATTAGAATGAAAACTAGTGCCACTCGCAGTTTTACTTTAATTTTTCCCACATATATATGGATCCCAGACCCTACCCTCGACATAAAATCTTCTGTTTCATTGTTTTAAAAAACAGAAACCCATCCCTCACTCAGGTGGGTTTTCAGCAGCTAGGTGTTTGTGGGTTTCTGTTAAAAAAAATAATGATACGAAATTAAACTGAAGATTTCTTGGCAAGAAAAAAAACACGGCTGTGTTTCCATGTTGGGGTCCTGATGACATGGTGGGACCACTCGAATCTCGCTTCTCAAGGTTCCCTATGATGTCAGCAGATCCCCTCGATATAAACATAGCCTTGTTGGGCATGGTTACTGATGCATTATTCTCTGTGTAGTACAACTACAGTAACTGAACTGCTTGTATATTGCACTTGACAATAATCTGACTCGCGCACAGAGATCAGCAGCTTTGCTTTCAGCCTCTAGGTTTAGCAACGTGAAACGTCGGTCATTGACACCTCGAGCACAGAGCACACAGTGGAAGGATTCAAGAAGAGTTGGGACAGGTACAGGGAGATACTGAAGCCGGGGAAGACCACCTCTGGGGCTGGGGGGGTGAAGGAGTGAGCTCCCAGTAGAGGTCTGGCTTCCGAGCAGACACGATAGACCATGGGGCCTATTCTGCTAGCTTTTACTATGATACAGCCACTGTGTATGAAACACTAGCACCCCACTGGTAAAATAACAGCATGGTAAATGTTTCCACTTTTAAAGCAGCAGTGCAATGAAAAATGTTTTTCTAAAAAAAGCTAGTTTTAGCTGCAATTAAAACAAATATTATCATAACTGTCAAATCTACTTTTTTAAGTACCTCCAAAGCTGCGCACCACAAGTTTTTTTCCCTTCCCAACCCTTACAAGATTTACAATGGTATTTCTAAGCCAAATGTGGAGGCCGCCTTTTTTCCTTGAGAAAAAGCTCAATTTAAACATTTAGAAAATACTCAAGATTTTGTTGGAACTAGAAAATTGTGCCACCAAAGAAATCTGGAAGATGCCTAGAATCTAGTGAAAAAAGGGACAGGGAAGTTTTTGCTCAGTGTCATTTCACTGTGCTTAAACATAGTAATGATTGTCCATGCAGCTGCTAACAAAAAAAGTATTGTCTAGATTTTTTTCAGCAGCTCATGCTCCCTTTTTATACAGCAAATTACATCATATGCATGTCTGTCTTTGAAAGAAAGTTAAATCTTCCTTAAACACGCATGTGTAACACAATCCTGGCAGATGATAAGGCTATATTGGGTAAAAAGTAAGATAATGTAAAAGGTTAATGTCCCATCTCAGAAGCCTGAGCGTAGCTTAATAACCTTGTGATAATACTGTTTATGACTCTGGTACAAACTAACATGATGTTGGGTTGGGTTGGGTGCTGCACTTAAAAAAGTATTTTAGACTGCTGGCTGGCCACAAATATTCAATTTCCTACCCACAGACTGTGGAAATTCTACTAGCAGGGAACAGCCAGGAAGGGCTGGTGCAAAAATCACCCTTTGATCCTTCCTGCTGGCCAGTGCCAATTCCCTAAAATTAAAAAGGCACAAAATAAAAGCTGACTCATCAAAAACAGCCACGGTCAGCCAGGGAGAGCACCAGGTTGTGAACCAGAAGATCCCAGAGTGCAATGACAACAGTGTCACTTACCTACTATGTGACCCTGAGCAAGCAACATGACCTCCCAGTGCTCCAGTAAATTCTAAGCTGTAAGATCAGCTAGAACTAGGGCCTCACTTATAATTACCATGTTGCTTCACAGCTAAACTGTCCTGGGTAGATCAGTTGTAACAAATAAATTGTAACAAACAATAAAAACTGTGTGAAAGGGAAACTCCAATTGAGTCCCTCAGTGCAGCAGCGGCTGCAGAAATGCACGATTAGGGCTTTCAACATGAAAAAGAATTTTTTTAGTAACTGGTGCCCTGGAATTTTAATTAAAAAGATCCGCTCGCTCCATCATGGCGACAGACCTGCAGGCGGACATCTCGCACACCTTGGGTGACTTCCGCCGTGAAGGTTATGCTAATGAGGGCTACCAACAAATGGCAGATGTTGGTAGCCCTCATTAGCATAACCTTCGCGGCAGAAGTTACCAGAGGAGCGCGAGATGTCCGCTCTGGTCTGTCGCCATGATGGAGCGGATCTTTTATTAACACCCAGGGCACCAGGTAAAAAAAACTATTTCATGTTGAAAGCCCTAATCAGGCGTTTCTGCAGTCGCTGCTGCACTGAGGGACTCAATCAGAGTTTCCCTTTAACTCAGCTACGTCCCAGCTAAAGGAATACTGTGACCGGCCTTTTTGGGTCATTTTGCAACATCTTAGAGCTGGCAGAGCTGAGTCTTTTAGTTAAAGTATCCAGTCAAGCTTTACTATTTAAAACTACACACACACACACACACACACACACACTCACACACACTTTAATTTGACTGACATTTGTGCTTTGATATCTTAAAAGAAAACACCTTTTATGGAATAAGAGAAATTGCAGTGTGATTTTGACAGGGTTGCCTCACACAACTGCTGCATTATAAGCCTGAGCAAAAGATGCAGAGTAACCTTGAAAAAGCCACCCAGGAACTGACTGGCACTGCCGATCTGTTTTAACACCGAGCCTGCTAGATAACAACTCGTTCCTGGAATGCTTTGCTTGAGCACGGAAATTATCCAAGACCGGTCGATTGCCCACTGGCAGCAAAGTGTGCAGTGGCCTCCTGCCATGTACTGCAAGGTAAGGAGATAAGAGTCAAGACGAGAGAGTTTCAGAAACCCTGGACAACACAGCCTTCATACTGCCTAATGCACTTATCTGGTCACCAAAAGCTAATAAATAAATAACAATAATATCTATGTGGCTACTGAAACCCGCGGCTTAACATGCTTCTCGTGAGAAGATCAAGGCCTTCTTTGCAGTGTATTCTGCAGCTAAAAAATTGGTAGGGGTGGAGGAGAGTGGATACACCTCTGCACTGATCTGCAGATAGATCTGAACTTGTGGGAAGGGGGTGATTCTCTGCCCCGATCTGAACATGGGCAGGGGCTAAACCTCTGACCAGATTTCAGCATGGAAGAGGATAAACCTCTGCCTAGATCTGAACATGGGGTGTGGGGAGGATATACTTCTGCCCAGATTTGAAAACAGAGGGAAGATTCATCTGCCTGTGGAGCGATAGACCTCTGCCTAGATCCAAATGAGGTTGGAGGTGGGGTAAAACTGCCCAGACTTAAACATGGAGGGGATCAAACTCTCACCAGCTCTGAACATGGGGACTAAACCACCTTCCAGATAAATCAATGCTTAGATCTGAACATGGGGGAGGATAAACCTCTGCCTAGGGGAAGATAAACCTTTGCATAGATATGAACATGGTTAGAGTAACAAGCTGTGAATGAGCTTGGTACAACCAGCAGACTTGGGTTTGATTCCCACAATCTCCACTTGCATAATGTGTGACCCTGAGCAAGTCACGTAACGTAACCTCCCCAGTGATCCTGGAAACAGACATTGTGCTTAGTGGACACAGCAGAATGCCCCCTTGCTGCTTGTCATGCTGATACCAAATGAAGTTTAAAAAATAAAATGATAAAATGGGCAGACCAGGTGGGCCCAGTGGACCTTGTCTGTGATCACATTCTATGTTTCTATGAACAAACATAACCGTAAGAAAAGTCTCAGTGCCACCACCATTACTATCTAATAATGTTCCCCAAAACAGCAATTAGTTTCTAAACAAACACTTTCCTGCATGCAAACTAATTGCTATTTTGTACACATTACTGGATAGCAACTGTAGTAGTATTATGCCTAGTGGGTCTTACACAATTACCAAAGAATACCCAAAAAATAAGACATCTATCCAGATCTGAACATGGGTGTGGATAAACCGCGCACCAGAACTGAACATGGGAGGGATTTACCTGTAAACTTCTTCCCAGATAAATCACTGCCTAGATCTGCACATGGGGGGTCTGCCCAGATCTAAACATAGGTGGAAGGGAGGATAAACCTCTGCTCAGGTTTGAACATGGGGTGTAGGATAAACCTTTGAACATTAAGGTGGGGTAAACCTCTGCCTAGATCTGAACATGAGTGAAGTATAAACCTCTGCCTAGATCTGAACGTGGCTGGGGGATAAACCTCTGTTTAGATCTGAACATGGGGGATAAATCTCTGTCTAGATCTGACCATGAGGGTATAAACCTCTATCTAGGGCTGAACATGGATGGGGGATAAACTTCTGTCTAGATCTGAACACTGGGGGGAGGGTGGGGATAAACCTCTGGCTAGATCGGAACATGGTGGGATAAACCTCTATATAGATCTGAACATGACAGGGGTAAACCTCTGCCTAGATCTGAACATGGGGGGATAAAGCACTTCCTAGATCTGAATATGGGGGAAAAAACCTCTGCCTACATCTCAACATGGGTGGAGAACACTCCTCTGCCTTCATCTGAACATGCTGGGAAAGGATAAACTGCCCAGATCTAAATTATGGGGGGAGAGGGAGCTAAACATCTGCCTACAGTATATGTGAATGTGGGGAAGGGGCTAAATCTTGGCCTAAAAATAAAGAAAGAAAGAAAGAAAGATAGAAAGAAACTGTTCCTGTTTGTTTTTTTAACTGAAGTAGAAAATATTTAGAAAGAAGTTTGGACTAGACACAAACAATCTGATGTCAAACCATGGCAGTGAGGGAGAGTAGGGGGAAGAGTGCCCCAATAGCCCCCTTGTAGCTGTGACCCTGCAGTGAGGCAATCCACGTCCCTTAGGTCTGTCCAGGTGCAGAGGTGAACACCGGCTGACCCGCTTACTCCATACAGAAAGCTTTTGGATATGCTCCCTGAACACCCAACAACCCAAGGTTCTCGATTTGGAATGGAATCGTAACATCTTTCTATAAGGTATCTGTAAATGTAATTGACTACACTCAACTATTATAAAATATGTAAATATTTTGTAAGTATGATACTCTGCACACATCGCTGTTCAATAACCTGTCTTTCAGCATTCGCACAGGAAGGATGTGACTATGGGCAGGCAGCTCTACCATGCAATCCAACTTGCTACACTTGCAGGAGAAGCCCCTCCACCCTCCTGCCATCTATCTGTTTTGCTTTCATGCATTAAGTTATTTATTAGTGAGCCACACAAGTGAGATTTGTTTTCTTATATATTTGGCCATCTTGCCTGCAACTGTCATGTGCATTATATTTCAGATTATACTGAACATGTACGTACGGTTTCCTTATCCTAGAGCTCTCCTTGTTTATAGCCTAGCTATTTTGTGCATGCTTTCCTTAACCTGGTGATTTTAATAGTTACACTGTGATATTCACAGTCAAACTATGTTTTCATATGACTTTATAGGAGTTTATACGCATTTTGTATGTCCCTGTTCTATTCGTACCCCAGCCACTGACATACCTTTATTTATTTATTTATTTATTTATTTATTTTACAAGTTTTGGACAGGAAACACATGCCAAGGCTTGCTTCTAGGTCTATCCTGGAAGTACAGAGAAGTTAAGTGACGTGCTCATAGTCACATAGTATGCAAGTTGTGGCTGTGAGATTCAAACCCAGCTCTCCAAGTTTGGAACTCAATGCTCTTAACTGCTTTGCTGTACTGCCTCCCGTACTTATTTACTCCCGTACTTACAACATAATCAGTTGTAACCGTAAGACCAGTTAGTTAGTAAGTGCTGGGTTGTTGAGTCAGAGTACAAATGGGGGAGGTACAACCCAACAAACTCAGTCCCCTGATGACGACCTATTGGTCAAAGTGCCACGGTTTTTGGGACTGTAGGAACTTCCTACTGTTCTCAATCTGTGTACTTGCCTTAAACACATTTTTGTTTAACAGCAGCAGCATTTCACTCCAGCAGTTTATGTTTTGGCAATCTGCATCTGGACTGAGTCCCTCCACGAGTGTCTGAGCGTTCCTGTTCTGTAGTCTGTCCAGATGTCCTGGCCAAGTCAACTACAAAGGCACTGGAGAAGAGCTGGACTAGCTGGACCACCAGCCCAGCTGGTAAATGTTCTCTCTTTGTTTAATGTTGGGATGGCATTTTCCCTCTCATCCACCATTCCCCAGAGACGGAGAGTGTCCATTAGGATGCCTGATCTCCTCCTCCCCCCCAGTACTGCCCTGGACTCAGGATACCAACCCGGGCTGTCAGCATGGCCTATGGTTCCAGCAGCGTCTGCACTACTGGAGGCCAGCATTTGGTTTTTCCAATGTATTTCCACACAACAGCTCAACAGAGATGCAACATCTCGTTTTCTTCGGCATTCTGATTTACAGCTACATGGACCCTAAGTTCACGGAGGTGAAGTTATTTACTCATGGGCACACACAGCGAGTCAATATTTGTGGTACGTTTTAAACCGTTAATCTCATGTGCTGTCATTCTGTGCCCCCCTAACCACTGGTCCACCATGTCTTCCCTGTGAAAAAGACTGTTGTTGCACTGAGATAGATCACATTTTTCCCTTCCTCTCCACATCCAATGGTTGAAAAAAGGCCATTGCACAGTAGACAGACAGAATAACTATGCTTACTTCTGTGTATTTCCTGCAGAAGGCCTTTGGTCCAAATGTCAGTTCTAACTATATTTTCTATTTTTGGTATGCATTTTACTAACATACTAAAATGCCAGCAGAATAGGCCTAATGGTCTTTTGAGTCTGCTCGATTTTCAGCACCCGCACTGAGGGCTGATTTTGGTGCCCCCCACTCCCCCTTAGGTTATACCGTTCCCAGTCCCACCTGTATTGGACCTGGTCAGATTTACCCTCTCCCTGTACCTATCCCGTCCCCTCTTAAACCCGTCCACAATTGCCACCTCTACCAGCTCCCTGGGCAGTGCATTCCATGACTCCACCACCCTTTCAGTGAAATAACATCTCCTCCTCTCCCCTCTGAGTCTGCTCCCTTCCAGCTTATACCCGTGACCTCTCGTTGCCCCACCCTCCTTCCTTTGGAGCACCCTGCCTGGGCCTCCCTTATTGATCCCTTTCATGTACTTAAAGACCTCTATCATGTCCCCCCGTCCCTCCTCTCCTCCAGGGTGTACATGTTGAGCTTCTTGAGCCTCTCCTCATAGATCCTCTCCCCCAGGCCCCAGATCATTTTGGTTGCCCTCCCTTGGACCCTCTCTCAGAGTGTAATGTCCCTCTTTAAATGTGGTCTCCAAAACTGCACACAATACTCGAGGTGTGGCCTAACCAAGCAGTTGTACAGTAGAAGGACCACTTCCGCCTTTCTGGAGGTAATCCCCCTTGTGATGCATCCCAGCATCCTATTTGCCCTTGCCGCTGCCCTCCTACAGGTCTCTGAGTTGTTCATTTTGACATCTACCACTACCCCCAGGTCCCTCTCACCCTCTGTGACTTGAATCATGTCTCCTCCCAGGGTATACCCCTGGTCTGGATTTCTGACTCCCAGGTTCAGAACCTTGCACTTCCCCACATTGAATTTTTTCCATTTTCCCGACCACCTTTCCAGAGCCTCCAGGTCCTCCTGCAAGGCCACCCTCCCCTCCTCCCAATCCACCACTGCACCTAGCTTTGAGTCATCTGCAAAGAGATTCATCTCACTCCTGATCCCCCTCCTGATATCTGAGACATAGGCGTTGAACAGGAGTGGCCCCTGCACTGACCCCTGAGGCACCCCACTAGTAACCCACCTTGGGGATAAGGCTAACCCTCCAACCACCACCTTCTGAGTATGCTCAGAGAGCCAATTTCCTATGCATCTTAACAAATGTCTCCCTATCCCGTTTCTTTCAGCTTAGCCAGCAGGTCACTTTGGGGTACCGAATCAAACGCCTTGCTGAAGTCCAGAAAGAGGATGTCCACTGGCCTACCCTGGTCCAGGGCCCTCGTCACCCAGTCATTCAACTCAACAAGGTTTGTCTGGTACGATCTTCCCATGACAAAGCCATGCTGCCTATCATCCAAATACCCAGTTTGCTCCAGTAACCCCCCCCCCAGCCTTTCCTTGACAATACCCTCCATCACCTTGCTGACCACCGATGTCAGGCTAACAGGCCTGTAATTTCCCGCCTCCTCTCTTGATCCCCCCTTGTGCATCGGTACATGGGCCACCCTCCAGTCTTGGGGCACCCACCCAGTCCTTAGAGAGATGTTGAGAAGCTCCACTAGGGGGGCTGCCAAGACATCCGCCAGTTCCCTCAGCACCCTGGGATGTATCTCATCTGGCTCAGGTGCTTTCTCCATCCAAAGGGACCTGAGGGCTTCCCTTACTCTCTCTACTGGGATTTCAGCCTCCACTTCCTCCCCCTTTTCACCCTGTACTGCTGGCCCCCCCCACCTGTCTGTGGTGGCCACTCCCTTTCCCCAGACCCATCAGGGCACCTGATCTCTACCAGTCCCACTCCTTTCTCCAGTTTGCCCCTGCTCCCCCACAAGACATAGCCCCTCCATCCCCCCCCTGGTAAAAACTGAGGCAAAGTACTCATTTAGGACTTCTGCCTGTTCCCCCTCCTCCTGTGCCCAACCATCCCCTATCCTTTTTATCTAATCTTTTTGCCCACTTTATTGTAGACCCGAGTCTGGCTTCAGAAAAAAGAGGCCGTAAAACACTGGGATGCTGCCGGGGTGGTGATTCTCTGAAGATGGAATCTTGGCACTGCTGGTCAGCCTGTAATGTCTAGTGTTGATTCAGCAGCAGATGTCCTGCTCTGAAAACCTCAGGTGGGAAGGGGAGAGGACTCTTCACTCAGAAGGATAGAACAGGGTTTGAACCTAGGGGTTCCAGTTACCAAGCCTGTGCTCTGGCCATTAGATCATGCCACTTCAAAAAAAATTAATGCCAGCAGGACTAGTTAAAGAAGCATCTTACTGACTCAAAACATAAACTCTACCAGCATTTGGCAGGTATGTCTGGTGACAATTTTGGATCCCGAGTTGTCATAGAGTTTCTTTCTCCCGTTACGTGCAGGAGAAGTTGAAAACTGTGCCAAACAAAAAAAAACAATCACACCCTGTCCCAGGATGATGGGTGCAAGGAAATCCAAACAGGACGCAACCTACACTTGTGTTGTGGGTGGTAATACGACGGGTTGTGTGCTGTAGTAGTCCAATTATAGTAAAAAAGTGAGTAGAACAAAAGTGTCGTGATGACTCCGGTAAATTGCTCACTAATTACCAACTCCAGTGTCACTCCCAGCAGGTGGAATGGAGGGAGAACATTTCAGGTTCTATGAAGGTGGGTGGTATCACCTGACAAGGAGAGGCGAGTCGTGAATGAGGTTCAGGTGCTTCACCATATTTATTAATAACTGGGGGCGGGGGAGAAGACACGGTCAGAGGAAAGGAAAAACTTAGCACTCTAAGATTCTTATAAGAGGAAGGCTCTAAAACTGTAAATTCTGATACTGCAATTCTAAAGCTATACAAGCTTCTAAAACTACAAAGGTACTGTAACTCAAAAGCTATACAAACCTCTAAAACTGTAAAGGTACTCCAGATATTGTACAGTTAACTTTACGCCAACCCTGAGGTTCACCTCTACCCCTGGAGTACTCTGGACAAATGAACTATTACAGTAAGTTATAGCATGACTTCAGGAATTATACAACTTGCAATTTGTGCATGACTATCAAAGTCTCTGTCCAGGCGATGGTTGATCAGTGCAGAAGGGAAAGGGAAAACAAGGAAGATCCTGAATGGGGGACAAGCAGGCTCACTGGGCAGTGTTACTACTGAAATTTTATTTATTTATTGAAATGTCTCACCAGGAAGGCACACTGAGCAACATGTCACTTGTCTCCCGGTGCGACCTGGAGGGGAAGGGGTACAATAGGAGTGAAACATTAAACATTCAAGTTACAAGATCAACATTAACATACAGTTCTAAGGCAGGTGTTACAAGCAGTGGTACAACAGTGTTGCGCATAATAGGTAGAAAGAGTGGACAGTAATAAGTGCTGGGTTAATAAGTAAACAAGTGCTAACGTGAAAGAAAAGGGGGTGGTGAGGGGGGGAAAAGAAGGGTAGGGGTGAGGTGGGGTACAGGGGGAAGAGTCGTGTTCAAGTTACATTCAAGTTACCAGATCAACATTAACATACAGTTGTAAGGCAGGTGTTACAGTGTTAAAACAGTGTTGCGCATAATATGTAGAAAAAGTGGACAATAATAAGTGCCAGGTTAATAAGTAAACAAGTGCTTACGTGAAAGAAAAGGGGGAAAGGAGAGAGAGAGGGGTGAGATGGAGGGAAGGAGGGGGAAAGGGAGTAGATGAGCGATACAAGCCCCTCGGGGAGGTAGGAGAGGGACCCATGGAGAGCATTTGGGGTTCCTTACATTCTGTGAGAGAACATGTTTTCGTGGAGCTATAGGGCTATGGAGAGGTTTTTTTGAACAGGCCATGGGTCCATCAGCCACATCTCTTCCCCCAGGTTGCCCGGGAACAATGAACAATCGCAAGAACTCCTCAGCACAAAACCCTCTGGTGGGCTGCTGGAATGTAGCAATGAGAAACAAGCACAAAAGATCTGACCACAGTCCTCTGGTGGACAGCTGGGATGAGATGACAGATGCAGAAGCAATCCAGCCACAGTCCTCTAGTGGACAGCCGGGATGAGATGACAGATGCAGAAGCCACCCAGCCACAACCCTCTGGTGGCCTGCCGGGATGAGATACCAGGTGCAGGAAACCACCCAGCCACAGGCCTCCGTGGACTACCAGGATGAGATACCAGATACAGAAAGCCACCCAGCCACAGCCCTCTGTGGACTGCCAGGACAAGATAACAGATGCAGAAAGGGTTGGGAGGACCCCACGGAAACTGAGAAACAGGATGAAGATATCTTGGAAAGCCAGACGGACAGTGGATTTCTGGGTGCCAAGGCCAGATGAGCCAAGCATAAGCTCAAAACAACAAATTGGACATTGATTTGTGGACAGGAACAGAAGATCTTGAAGAAGTGGGGATGAAGACAGAAAACAACAAAATGGACATCCAGATCTGCACAGGGCCTGAACATAGGCTGCTATCAGTGGAGAACAACAAACGTGGCATTGCAGGGGGTGCGGTACATGGATGAGGATTTTCAGATGATCCTCACCGTAGGGCTGCACTACTCAGGCTGAATACGGAAGGTGTGGATGCACCAGCTGAACACCTTGCTGAAGCTACTGAACACTGACTCAGGAATTCACTTGCTGAATGCCCTTTTGGGGCTGCTGAAGACTGATTCAGGAATTTCCAGTTACAAGGTGCTGACACACTACGGCGCAACTGCAACCTGAGGCAATTGCAGCCAAACAGTCTCAGGACAATTGACCAGTTCCAGGGGCAACTGATCAGTTCATAGGGCAATTGACCAGTTGCAAGGGCAAACAAATGACTAGAGGGCAAATGACCAGTTCCAGGGACAACCTGACCAGTTCCAGGGACAACTGACCAGTTCTAAGTGCAAACAAATGACTCTGGGGCAACTGACCAGTTCCAGGGGCAACTGACCAATTCCAAGGGCAAACAAATGACTCTGGGGCAACTGACCAGTTCCAGGGGCAATTGACCAGTTCCAAGGACAAACAAATTACTGTGGGCAATTGACCAGTTCCAGGGGCAACTGACCAGTTGCAAGGGCAAACAAACAACTCTAGGGCAACTGACCAGTTCCAGGGGCAATAAACAAAGTCCAGGCAGTTATAGGCAATAACACACAGTTCAGGTACAGTTTAAAGTAGTTGCCAGCAGTAAAACACAGTTCAGATAGTCTCAGATTTATTGTCACTCTAGGATGCCCCAAATGCCCTGTTGCTCCACGCTAGCCCAGTTAGGAAGCTGCTAACCAGCTCCTTCCTTGGCCACCTCTATGGGTGGTCCGAAGGTGGGAAAATAATTTAGAACCCCTTTCCCCACCAATGCAACCTCGGTCACTGTCCCAATACAACAAGCAGCAAACCGGGGTTCCCAGAGCCAACCACTCTAAATCTGGGCTGCTAAACCTCCTCTAAGGTGTGTCAGGGACTAGGGTGTGACAGGGAAACACTGGGCACCTGGACTTACCCGTCCTTCTTTGGATTTGTCTTGCTGTGCCCCTCTAAATTACAGGAGTTGTCTTGCTGGGCCCCTCTAACCTACAGGGCTCCTCAATATTCTGGGGCCACCCTGCCTCTATTTCTTCACTCCTTCTAAAAGAGTCGCCCCTTTAAATATGGCTCCCCATGCAGCTACCTCTTTTAAATAATGTAATAATCCGGTTGGGACCTTTCTGCCTTTGGCCCCACCTTAGTTCAGCCTCCGGGAGCTCTTTTTATAAATATTTAACTACTTTACTCAGGGCTGCAACACCTAAGCCCCTCCTTTGGGCATCACTATGTCTGAAAATGAATATTTATTTAAAATTCTGTTTCTTGGGACAACCACCCTCTCAGCTGTCAGCCATTGCTCACTGCACCCTGCTGGCACTTTTAAACTTTTATTTATTTATTTCTCTGAAAGTTTCGGGTGGACAGCACTTTGCTCCATGTGTTGCCACTGACTTACCGCCCCGGCCCGGAGTGAAGAAGTCTGTAGCGGGAGGCTGGGAGGTAATTCTGGAAGAGGGAGAGCTTGCAGGCAGGAACCAGATGGCAGGGGGCCTTGCGGGAACTGCGGCGGACGGCAAGGCTTAATAAAAGCTGATGCTCCTCTCTCTCAATAATGCAGCTCTTCACTTACTGCCAACGTGGGACCGATTAAACTTTTAACACTTCAGGACCAAAATAACAAAAGAGGCCATACAGAGCCGACACTGCACCACAGACCAACACGAACGACTGTGGACTCAACTACACCCCGCAGGCTGCTCTCTTCACTGATCGGACGAGGGGCACTTATGCAGAGTCGATGGAACCAGCTTCAAAACCCAGGTAAGCACTTCAGGTTCCTGTCACACTCTCTCTGTCCTCTTTCTCTTCCACGGCTCAGCACGACTCTCTGAAAAAAACACAACAGTGGGGATCCAAATTCAAAGCACTGCACTCGGTGATCGAGTTCTGGAACCCTGAGCTCGCGCTTGCTGGCCACTGACTTTTTTAAAAACTATCCACCACGCGCTGGGCAGGGACAGCAGTTCTAGCACATGGATGCCCACAGCTTGTGCTGCCTGCTTGGGGGGGGAGGGGGGACTCTGCAAAAGGGAGTAGGTGGCAGGGAGAAAACTTTTTTTTATTTTAATTTGCCTGGTGTGATGGGAGGGGATACACACTAAAGGAGGGGACCTATCCACTGCCTTCTATGCCACCCCTGCACTGTCCACCTGAACAGGGTCCATGGGGCACCTTAATCAATTTAATTTTTCTCTCTTGTACCCCCAACTTTGGGGCACTACAGTTGGCTTGGGTTTGACTTCAAAATGATGTCATACCACAGAACAGAGTAATGCCACAAACCTTTATAAACCCCTCCCCCCAAAAAAAAAACCTTTATAACATTCCACTGAAGATACTGGTATCAATCAGAAATCCAAAGCTAAAGTCAAACGTTTCCTGGGTTCGCTCATCTCCTGTTAAAAATAATGCCAGAAACACATCTGACTGGCAACTCATCTGTTCTGTTGCTTTTTACAGGAATGGGTTTTGAGGAGTGAGCAATGCTGTTCTGGAAGAGTTCTGGTAAAGAGACTGAAGGCTGGTATGGCATCTATTGGACATGGGCCTTGCAAATTAGGCAGTATGACAGCTTCCCAACGCCTTTCTTTAGCTGATGTTTGTCTTGTAAACGGATACTGTCTATATTTTGGACAGCTATAACGGCTCAGAGCAGATTTGGAACATTCAGTTGACTACATACAATACATCACATTACTGCTGCCTGAATTCCAGCACTAATGGCTCCATCACCCCTAGTGCTTAAGGCAGTGCTGCAAGGGAGATTGACAGCTGGACGTTACTTTATGATTATGAGTATACTAACTGTTGTTTCATACTGTTTAACAAGTGGCTTTCATGCTGGTTGGGAGAGAGGACCATGAAGGGAAACTGTGCGTTTCTGTCTGCCCAACCAGTGTGAGAGACTCTTGTTAAACAGTATTAAACTTAAACAATTAGTATTACCCAGTTAGTATACTAGTATGTCAATGGATCACCATAACATGATTACGGGTTTACTTGAATCTTGTTTTGTTCGTGATTTCTACCTTTTTCATTTTTGTGTTCCTCGCTGTGTTGTGGTGCTTTGGCACACAGTGAGCTCGTCAGACAAGCTGTGCAAGGAGACAGCTGTACATGAAATAAGAGGTACAACTATTCTCCTTACTGATTGACTAGATTAGATTCATTGCCATGTGATTACATGCTGTGAATGTGCAGCATTCCCGATGACCTTCCAGTGTTTTGGGGGCATTTCCAGCGGAGGGTTAGTGAATGGGAGTGGCAATAGTTCAGGCAAGGCACCCCTTTGCACACTGGTCCGTATTCTCAACAAACCAGGGAATGCTCTGCAGTGCAATGGAGCAGTTGGCAACACTCAGGCAGCTCTTTACACTGCCAGATTGGCACCGATGCAGCTCATCTGCATCTCTAGCACTGATGCAGCTCCGAGAGTGTAAAAGCACCCAAGAGATGCTATTCTACACTGCCAGCAGAGAGATACTATTCTACACTACCAGCAGAGAGATACTATTCTACACTGCCAGCAGAGAGATACTATTCTACACTACCAGCAGCCTTGCCAGGAAAGCAGAAAACTCATTTCTCTTATCAAGTACTGCCAACCAGCCACCACCCCACCACTTGCCCTCTTGACACCTACAGCCAATCAGCTCCCCCCACTGCCAATTGCCCTCTTGACAACCCACCATTTTTCCTACATCTTTGAACAGGAGATAGGCAGTGTAGCTTGGACAGGGAACCTCTTTCTTTTGAAGTGTAATGATTAAAGACTCCTGACACATGCTGAGATAACACAAAGCCCATTTCAAACACTCCTGTGAGTTATTCATTCTGATCTGCTGGATGGATTGTATCACCAGCAGCAGACCTTTGTGAGTGTGGCCATGGTGTATATGTATGTAAGTATGTATGCGTGTGCTGGGGGGGAGGGAGTTTGTAACAGCTGTAACAACAAAGTTGTAAGGCTCCTTAAATTTCACCAGAGACTTCAAAGGGAACGAATGTTTCTTTGTATCCATATGCATCTCCTGAAAGTGCTCTGTTCCCTGTCAGAGGCCTAGGTGGAGGTCTGACACAGAACACCTCCCTCTAACCAGTCTTCAGATGCTTGGCCTGTTACAGCAACAGTGATGATGATGACAGTGGACTGCTGCTCAAGTGAGAATCAAACAGGGATTGAGGGGTTATTCTTAGGGCTGTCTGATTAAGGACCAGTATTCTAAACCAAAAATTATGGATTCCCATAAATCCTTTCAAAAAGCCTGCTATAAGCATACAGTATATGCAACAGCATATGACATTATTGTTTATTATTTCAAATCCCATTATTTTGCCCACAACTGCCATCCTGCCAATCGAACTACACTGTCTACACCCTTCCACCAGGCCTGGCAAGTGACTGCCTTCACATCAGATGCCAATGCCATTTAAAAAAAAAAAAAAAAAAAAACAGAAGACAATGCCATTCTTTGGTCACCTGGCAGGTGGGAGCGTGAACGCCCAGTGGCCCATGCCCTCTCTCCGCAGAAGCCTCGCCTCCAGCCAGCCCAAGAATGGTATTCTGAGCCTTGCACACCAAGGACCAATTTTAAAAAGACTTGCGGATGCTGCAGGTCTCTCGTATGCCAAACATACGGCACAGGGGGCTTGCAGTATTCCTGTGGTGCCAATCACAATTCTCTGTCAGTTGCGCCAGATGCTGTAAGTTGGACCAGCTCCACCCTGGTCTAACTTGCAACATTTGGGGGACCCCTTTTTACAGGGCTTAGCCAAATATTTTGCGGACGCTACCATAAACTGTGGAAACTGTCTCAAATGCACCCACTGTACTAAAATTGGGTGCAGTTGCGTCAAAGGAGTTTGGTGCATGTGCGCCAAACATCAGGGTCGACCTTTGAAAATTGGGCCCCAAGCCACTGGGTCACCCTACAGCCTGTAACACTGTAATAAAACAATACAAAGTGTGCAATGACCAGACTAGAAAAATGTAATTATTACCAGAGTGAGTGGGCAGGACCGTAACTCATCAATGCATTATAGACCCATCCCCCTTCCCAAGTGGGAACAAGTCCCTATTTCCCTAACACTGGGAGTTTAAGTTTTAATTTATTTTACTCTTTATATTTTTTAAGAATATGTGTGAGTGTGTGCACAGATTACAGAGTAGCTGTTCAGATGGGGAGGGCAACAAGCCTTTGTCTGACATACAGTTTCTCCTGGACACTTTAAATTAAAAAAGGCATCAAAAGTATTCACGAATTGACCAGAGCCATTTGAAGCTATTGGTTGAAGGTAATTCATTTTCATCTGAGCTGAACACTTTCTTTTTTAACACAGAAATATAGTACTTTTTGCAGGCCCCATGGCACCCACCAGCAGAGAACCATTTGAAATGCTAACCAAGTGGCTTCATGCCGTGGGTTAGGAGTGTTAAAAGTGAAGTATGGCACAGGGTATTAAGCATCCAGTCAGGCACTTCCCTTCCCAAGGGGGGGTTGCTAATTCCACTGCACAGCTGCCTCTGAGCACTACGCTGGAGGCAGCATGCAGAGACACTCAGCCTATGGGAGGCGATGTTATTTCTCCGCATTACTAGGTGGGAGGTTCTGTACAAGGAAAAGGATGGCCCTCTTTCCAGGTGGCAGCTGCCTTATTCACCCATACCACTGTACCCACACTCCATGTATGATGTCCCAGACCAGTCCTGGCCAATAACACCCACTTCCCTATTCCCTTATGAGGGCCTATAGGGGAGGGATGCCATTAGGTATTAAAATAGAGCCAGCGGCAGTGTACACCTCTCAGTGACGTAGAGAAGGACAGTCCCTGATGTGGTAAACCCCCCCCCCTCCCAAATGGAGTAAGGGACTCACAATGGCCATAAGAAGTCACTGTGGAAATGGGGAAAGTGAACAGACAGAAGCAAAAATATAGCACTGTGTTTCTTACACCAGGAATCAAGATCATGTAGTAACATAGTACAGTAATTTAAGGTTGGAAGGGATGCCAGATTCATCAAGTTCAACCCCCCCCCCCAGTTAGCAGGGACTAACAAGTATGCTGTGCATTACAAATTTACAGAGAGCTCCTATTCACCCTACTACCCAAGATACCCTGTGATTCCCTCCATAAGAAGATGTTTATTCTTGCTTACTCTGAAAACCTGTACTGTCTTCATAACCACTGTTGCTAACAATTGGAAAATTAAATTCAATGGGGATAAGTGTTAGGTTTTTCACTTATGTCCAGAATTCACTTATGTAAGAATTTAGGTATGTGGTACTACCTAAACAGAAAAGAACCTGCAGCAATGGGCCATTAAAATGGGTTATTACTGATGGAAAGCTGAAACTGTGACACCAATGTTCAGTGACGGTGGGTAAGGCAAATTGAATGCCAGGCTGTATTAGAAGGGCAGAACATACCCTGAAAGGAATGATTTAGTCCCATTACAGGGCACTGGTAAGGTCTCATTTAGGAATACAGTGTGGCCTTCACAGTATAAAAAGGTAACGAAGTTGGTGCAGTAAAAATCGACTGAAATGATTTCTGGAGCATTTAAGCTACGGGGAACATTTAGACAGGCTACATCCTGTACACTTTCCTGGAAAAAGGAAGGCTTAGAGGAGAAACAACTTCAGCTTCCAGACTTTTAAAGGGACTGGATAAGTTGGACCAGGGGACACATTCAGCTTGGCTACTGCAGTACAACTTGGTCATACCCTAAGGTTTAAAGGTTGTGCATAACGATTTTCAGAACTGAACCAGGCAGCACCACTCGACAGACATTGAACATAGGAACATGGGCATTGATGGCATAAGGAGGCCCCGTGCTGACTTTCAAATGAACCCTACCTATTTTATGTTGTCAATACCACAGTGGTTGATTACTCCCTTTTCCCTCGAGCCATCCTCACCCTCCACCCTTATGAGTCCCAGATGCCTATCCCACCCATGCTCAACCCCCCACTGACCTGGCACACACTACTCCCCTTGGTAAGTTATTTCACTTTTCTGCCACTTCCTCTGTAAAGAAATACTTTTCTGATGTCCTTTCTGAATCTCCCTCTCACCAGTTTCATGGAGTTTCCCTTTGTGCCTCATTGAGAATACTTCCCTGCTGTCCACTCTGTTTATTCCATGTAGAAACTTGCATGTCTCTATCATGTCCCCCCCTCTCCCTCCTGGCCTCCAGCGAGTACATGTTGAGGTCCTCAAGGTTTTCCTCATATGGCTCCTGTAGCCATCCTTGGATTGTTTTGGTTCCCCTCCTCTGCACTGCCTGCACCCTATCTTTATCCTTCCTCTAGTGTGCAATTGCATGCTGTATTCCAAGTGTGACCACACCAGGGATCTGTACAGGGGTAGGATCACCTACTTTCTTCTGCTGCTGATGCCCCAACCCATGCTCCCTAGCATTCTATTTGCCCTCCCCACTGCCCTGTCACACTGTGCCAAGTGCTTAAGCTTGTCTGTTATTATCACCCCCAGATCTCCTCTGAAGCCTTTTCTTATACAACCCCCCCCCAAATCCATCCTGTACACTGTCTTTAGGTTCCAGAAACCTATGTGCATAAATCTGCACTTTCTTGGAAAAACCCACCACATCATAATTTCTTTACTGCCTTTCTGGTTTGATCTGTCTTTCCTAACTTGCTGGACAATAAGTCAGTATGTCTTCGGGATTGGACTTGCACCTAAAAATCGCTGGCATCCGAGTGCAGTATTGGGGGGTGCTGTACTGCTGGGGTGTGCCGTCCTTCAGATGAGACGTTAAACCGAGGTCCCTTCTGCCCACCCTGGTGTTGTCCTGGTGGGTGTCCAGGTGGAAGTAAAAGAACCCAGGGCACTCTTTGCAAAGAGTAGGGAACATTGCCGGTGTCCTGGCCAACATTCCCCTTCCCATAAACCGGTTCATGCAATTATCCAGGCTGTGTGTGGGTGATGATGTGCGATATGGCCGCCACCACACATTCAGTCACTTCACTACCAGTCTAGCATTGCTTGTAAAGCGCTTTGGATGTATGAAAAGCGCTATATAAATGCTGATTCTTCTTCTTCTTCAGCCTAATGATGCCCTGTACAACCACATCCTCAAATGTGTCACTTGAAAGAAAACCGGGGGCAGCCATCTGTACAGCAGTAGCCTATGGACCACCAACCCAGGTGGAAGAGACAGATAGGGAACTGATGCTTGCCATCCAAAGAATGGCGGACAAGGGGGAGGCGGTGCTGAGACTTCAACATGCCAGACATGGACTGGAGCCTCCCAGCAGCAGCAGCAGCCAGGAGCAGATTTATCCTGGACTCCGTTCAGGGAGCCTTCCTTGAACAACTGATCATGGAACCAACTCGGTAGGAGGCTCTACTGAACCTGGTGCTCACAAACGGGGACAGTGTGACGGGGGTCACAGTGGGGGAGCACCTGGGGAACAGTGACCACCGGACACTGTGGTTTTGTGGTTTAAAATAACTGAAAGGGCAGATCCCTGCTACATTAAAACACGTATCCTAGACTTTAGGAGGGCAGATTTTGGGAGAATAGGGAAATGCTTGGAAGAAGCACTAGCTGGAATGGGGAAGGAATTAGGGTGGAGGAACAGTGGGCAGTATTTAAAACAGGGATAACAAGGGCAACACAATCATGCATTAAACAAGTTAGCAAAGGGAAAAGGAAGAGGAAACCCTTATGGTATTCCAAAGAGGTAGCAGAGAAAGTGAAAGCCAAAAGGATTGCATTCAAGCGACACAAAAAGACACAGGCAGAAGGGGATAGGGAGAGGTACCAGGAGAAGCAAAGCGAAGCAGAGAGGGCAGTAAGGGAAGCCAAAGCTCAGACAGAGGAGTGCATTGTGAAAATAGTAGTTAGAGGGGACAAAACCTTTTACAGGTATGTAAGTGAAAAAAGGAAGGCAAAGGGAGGGACAGTGAGGCTAAAGGGTGAGGGTGAGAGTAGTGTTGAGGAAGACAATGGTTAAGCAGACATACCGAACAGATATTTCATAGTATCATAGTAAAAGCCAGCAGAATAGGCCTCATGGTCTATCGTGTCTGCTCGTTAGCCAGCCCCCTACTGGAAGCTCGCTCCTCCACCCCCCCCAACCCAGAGGGCTTCAGTATTCCCCTGTGCCTGTCCCAACCCCTCTTGAATCCCTCCACTGTGCTCTCTTCCACCAGACTCCTGGGCAGTGCATTCCATGGTTCCACCACACTCTCAGTGAAGTAGTGTCTCCTGCGCTCCCCCCCTGCACTTCCTCCTCTCCAGCTTCCACTCGTGCCCCCTGGTAGTTCCCCCTTTCTTAAATCTGAATACCTCCTTGGCTCCACCCTTATTTATCCCTTTTGCATACTTAAAAACCTCTATCATGTTCCCCCTGTCTCTCCTCTCCTCTCCTCTCCTCTCCTCTCTTCCAATGCATACAGCTGGAGTTCTTCCAGTCTTTTCTCATAGGGCCTACCCTCCATGCTCTAAATCATCCTTGTTGCCCTCTCTGGATTCTCTCCAGCAGTGCTATGTCCTTCTTAAGTTCTAGTCTCCAGAACTGCACACAATACTCAAGATGCGGCCTGACCAGGGCATTATACAGAGGGAGGATCACCTCCCTCCTCCCGGAGGTAAGAAATCCCCCTGCTTATGCAGCCGAGTATTTTTTTGCTTTTGCTGCAGCTCTTCGACAATTCTGTGTTATTCATTTTAAGGTCCACCACTACCCCCAGGTCCCTCTCACCCGATGTGGCTTGCAGTGACTTCGGTGTATGAATGACTGGGTTTCTGACCCCCAGATTCAGCACCTTACATTTCCCTGTATTGAACTTCAATCCCCATTTCCTTGACCACTGCCCCAGGGTATCCAGATCCTCCTGGAGGGCCTCTATCCCCTCTTCCCTGTCCTCCAGTACTCCCAGTTTTGAGTCATCCACAAAGAGATTCAACCTACTCCTAACATCCCACCCTATGTACGAGACATAGGCATTGAACAGGAGTGGCCCCAGGACTGAACCCTGGTGGACCCCACTGATGACCCTTCTGGGGGAAGAGACTATCCCGCCAACCACCACGCTCTGTATTCACCCCGTAAGACAATTTTCCACCCACCTGAGTAACTGCCCCCCACCCCCATCCTCCTCAGCTTTGTTAGCAGGCCATTATGGGGTACCAAATCAAATGCCTTATTGAAATCCAGATAGAGGACATCCACCAGCCTATGTAGGTCCAGGGCACCCATCGCCCAGTCATAAAACTCCACCAGGTTGGTCTGGCATGACCTCCCTGGAACAAAACCATACTGCCTGTCATCCAGGTGCCCCAACCTTTCCAGCTGCCCCCCCCCAGCCTCTCCTTGATAATGCCCTCCATAACCCTGCCTACCACAGTTGTTAGGCTAACAGGCCTATAATTCCCTATCTCCTCTCTGGACCCCCCTTTGTGGATAGGCACCACATGAGCCACCCTCCAATCCTAAGGCATCCACCATGTCTTCAGAGAGATGCTGAACAGCGCGGCAGTGGAACTGCCAGCACATCCGCCAATTCCTTCAGTACCCTCGGATGCAGCCCATCTGGCCCTGGTGCCTTCTCGGTCTTTAGCAACTGGATGGCCTCTCACAACCAATCCACTGTGATTTCACCCTGCCAGCCTACCTCCTCATGCACCTGCCCATCCCCCCCTCTAGATTTGGCCCATCCCCTGCCCTAGCCTCTTCCAGTCCTTCAGACTCTAGCTGACCTCCTGATTTTGTGGGCTCCCCTTCCCTCTCGTCAGGATGGAATGATCTCTGGCCCCCCTCCCCAGTAAAGACAGAGGCAAAGTACTCATTTAGCACCTCTGCTTGTTACCCTGCTTCCTGCACCCATCCCTCCCCAGTCCTAATCCTGCTAATCTGTGCCCTTGCTTTTCTTTTCTCCCCTGTATATCTACAGAACCCCTCCCCCCCAGATATCCCTGGCCAGCTTTTGCTCCTTCCTTGCCTTGGCCCTCCTTACCATTCTGGTGACCCTCCTAGCCAGTAACTCATAGTTTCCTTTCCACTTTTATGCGCACTTGGCGCCTTGGTGTCCTTTCACCTACCTCCGCCCCGGGTCCACCCAACACAGCTTTGCCCTACACTGCCTACGATTACCTTGCTCAGGACTTTGTAGCCTCCTGCACCCCCTTCTTAATGGTCTCCCACAAGCTACCAGGATCCACGTCCAACCTTATCTCATCTAAGCACCCACTAAGAATCCTTCCCATGCCCTCAAAGCCCAGATCCCTGAAATCTATTACTACTGTGTTAGTGCGATTTTCCTGTCCCCCTAGGTACAGAAGAAACCAGACCGTGGTGTGGTCACTGCCTGCCAATGGGCTGTTCACTTCCAGGCCCCTTATCTGGTCATTGTCTGCTAGGACAACACCCAGTATCCAGTCCTCCCTAGTAGGCTCCCCCACATGCTGGACTAGTAAGGCATCCTGGAAGACATCCATCAACCTCTGCTCCCTGGCCACCGAGGATGTCATAGTGCCCCAGTCTGCCCCTGGCATGTTCAGGTTGCCCATGACCACCACCCTGCCCTTTCCAAGGCCACAGTGACCCCTGATGTTCTCAGCCAGATCATCCTCCAAGTCCGCCTCCATTGTGGGGGGTCTGTTCACCACCCCTATTTTTAATCTTTTACCCCTCCTCGTTTTCAGGGTTACCCAAATCATCTCCACATCCCCCCAGCCTCCTTGACTCCACAAACTACTATATCTTTTTTGACTATCACGCCACCCCCCCCTTCCCACTCCCCTATCCTTTCTAAACATTGTGTAGCCTTCTAAGTTTAGGTTCCAATCATGCCTCTGGGTGGCCCATGTCTCAGTAACTGGTGCCACATCTGCTACTCACTCTTCACAGTAGAAGGTGTGGGTAGTTGGGCCAGAGGGGAGTACAAAGGGGGGAGAAGGGCACATGAATGGATACAAGTCCTTTTCCATGGGAAAGGGTCCTAAAGGAACAGGAAGGCATAATAGTCGATAAAGCTATGGGCCCGGATGGGGTGCACCCTAGGGTGCTGAGGGAGCTTAGAGAAGTGATGGCTGCACCTTTGGCAACCCTGTTTAGCCAATCACTGGAAACAGGTGAGGTGCCCAAACACTGGAGAACAGCTGATGTAGTCCCCTTATACAAGAGTGGGAACAAAGAGGAAGCGGGAAACTACAGACTGGTCAGCCTTGCCTCAGTAGTGGGGAATATTATGGGAGCACTACTGAAGGAGAGATTAGTGGAATACCTTGTGGCCAATGGTCTACATGACCCAAAGCAGCATGGTTTTACCGGGGAGAGGTCATGCCAAACTAACCTCACTGAATTGTTCGACTGGGTGACAAGGGAAGTGGATTGGGGGGGTGCAGTGGACGTGGCCTATCTGGACTTCAGTAAGACCTCTGACATGTGCCTCATAGGAGGCCGTTAAGCTGGGCAATATGCATGAGGGTAGGACAGTAGTGCAGTGGGTGGTGAATTGGCTGGATAGTAGGACACAGAGGGTGGTGGTAAATGGCTGTCATTCCACAGAGGGAAGGGTGACCAGTGGAGTGCCAGAGGGATCAGTGCTGGGTCGGGTCCTCTTCAACATCTTTATTAGTGACATTACGGACAACATGGAAGGGAGAATTTCCCCTGTTTGCTGATGACACAAAACTCTGTAGAATAATGCACATTTGGCACAAAAATCCTGGAACAACATATCAGCTGGGAGGGGAGGATATAGCATGCTCCAAGCAGAAAAAGGACCTAGGAGTTATCATCTCTGATAGCCTAAACGCTGGGAGTCAGTGGGACAAGTCGGCGGGTAAAGCAAATAGGATGCTGGGATGCATAGACAGGCGCATCACCATACATTCCCCTGTAAAAGACATTAGTGAGGCCACACCTGGAGTACAGTGTCCAGTTCTGGAGGCCTTGCCTACGTAAGGATATAAACAGGGTGGGGACAGTTCAGAAGAGGGCAACCAAGATGGTACAGGGTTTGCATCACATGTCCTAAAAGGACAGGTTGAAGCACCTGAATATGTACTCCCTGGAAGAGAGGAGGGAGAGGGGGATATGACAGAGACATACAAGTACCTCATGGGGAGGAACAAGGCACAGGAAAACACTATTTTTCAGAGGAAGAGATGTTCCAGGACTAGGGGTCATGGGATGAAATTGGAGGGAGGGAGGTAACATGAGGAAGTATTTCTTCATGGAAGTGGTGGTGGACAAGTGGAACACCCTGCGAGAGGAGGTGGTGGGGGCTGAAATGATTACAGGATTCAAGAATGCATGGGATAGGCATCAGGGGATCCTAGCTGTTGGGGGAAGGGGACAACCAATTGGGCAGACTAGGTGAGCCAAATGCCCTTATCTGCCATCAGTATGTATGTATCTACCTATGTCACAAGCACTGAAATGTTTGTAATTAAGTTGCTAAACACCAGTCTCTGTTTGTACAATAAGTTGTAACGGGGCTTATCACGGTCAAGCATACCTCTCAACTGTTATGCAATTTTCAAATCACTATGTATTTTACACCCATATTATTGCGTACTCCATGAAGATATACTGATGTTCGACAAAATGCTTGGTTTTTATGCACCTCTCCAAACCATATGTACACTCCCAGGCCTCACTTCATGAGCATGGCATCATGGGTAGGTGCATCCTTGTCCAGGTCCAGCTGACATGGCTTTGCCAGAACAGACATTGCCTTTTTAACAGGCTGATCCACCAGAGGTTCAGAATGACAAGTACCACATAATGGTAGAGTAAACAAACGTGATAGCAACCTTCCTCTACACTAAACATACAGTGCTCACTATTTTTAAGCAAATTATTCTTTAAAATGAATCCAAAACTTGCTGCCCATTTGCAATGCCTTTCACAAGCTAGTGTAATACACTCTAATGCTGAAAGGTTGAGAGGGATGGCATCAGTTGTTAGGCATGGTGGGTGTGTCAGTCAGTTCTGGGCAGCTGATCATTTTAATACGGAGTAAAGTACAGCTGAGCCTGGAGCTAGGACTAAGTAAAAGCTTGTCCAGGAGAAAGAAACTAGTGGGGCTGTCTAGTTTTATAGTATCTTATAGTGTCCAAAGGACAGCACACATAGGACAGTACAGCATTCCCTAGTACTGCGCTCAAGTGACAGCATGAATTGAATGAGATCAAGCCTAGGTGTGAGACTAGAACCCACAACCTCTTGGACTGGGTGGATCTGCTACCAACTGAACCACGCTGACACCTCTGAAGTGTTTTTTAATGACACCGAACGCAGATGAAACTGGTATCAAAAGTGGAAGCTGTGGGTCTGCTACCAAATGGGCCACACAGTGACACCTCTAAAATGTTTTTGAATGGCAATGAACACAGATGAAACTGGTATCAAAACAGCTGATCTGATTCTAGTTTCACAGAACTGGCACACGGCAAGAATAAAGGTCATCTTCAGATGTCACCTGCATGACACTCTCACCCAACTTCTTTTTTTCACAACTCGGCTTTATTCAGTAGATTGCAGTACAATACATGATAAAAACACTTCAGAGGTTTGTCTTCAGACAGTATGCATACATAGAGAGACTAAACCCCCAACACTCAACGTCTTCATGTGCAAACTTGAATGGGGCTAAAATGACATAATCAAACTGGAGACATGATGCTAGCCACAGGGATCACACAGTATTTATGAATGGTGCTGCCTGTTTCAGTTCTGATAAAAAAAAAAATACACTGCACATGATCTTTATGTGAGGATATAATAGCAAGAATTTGCTGTAAATGGACTACTTCTCATTATGGGAGGGAGTTCTTTGTGCCTATACTGATGAAGTATTTTAATATGTGGAATTGGGATTATATATGTTGGATAACTGCAAAAACATTATTTATCAAGTTGATTACAAGGCTTCTGGTTGGTGGGGTAACAAGCTCTAACATTTATGACTGAAAGACCAAAAGTTGTATAGAAAGTATTTCACAACATATGAAACAGATTACTTATCTATGACCTTTTGTTGTTCTCGTGGAATATACATGTAAATCCTGGGCAGCCATTTATCAGTACTGTAATTTTAAAAGGGATGTTGTATATGTGAAAGTTCAGATTAGTATGGTACATGTTAATATAAATAGTCTGCTTGCAACATTGACTGTTTTTTGCTGCTTGGGTGAAATTGCTTGATCCTGATATAATTGCTGCCACCGAATCATGGCTGAACCCTAAAATGCCTGAGGCTAATATATGGTTAGAACCATATGTAATCTTCCATGGAGGGTAGGGAAACGACGTAGAGGATATATTTTTCATATTAACAATTGCTGTTCCGTGGACTGATACATCAGTCTAGAATTCCTATATGTTCTAATTCTGTTGGCAGCCTAAGGGTTAAGAATAATTTATTAAGCTGACCCAGTGGCGTGGCAGGCTGAGGCATGGGCTGTTTCACTTCCTACCACCCCTGCAACAAAAGTCTGGAAATGGACAGTGGTTGCTGGCTGGGGGAGGGAGGGAGGACTGAGTGTCCCAAAGACAGCTCTCCTCCCTCAGGGAGTGGGGAACATATGTCTCGCAGGTCAGCTGCCACCTGAAGGAATCTGGGTAGCAGCATGGGGGTTCTCAAGAAGGAAGGGGGACCCCATATCCAGATGCCAGGAGGTGGAGCATACACATCGCGTCACTGTACACAAGTGGGCCCCAGGGGTGAAAATGGAGGACAACATCTCCAACTACAGTGCAGTGACGACCCAGTCCATTGCAGACCCCACACGAATGACTGGCCCCCTCTAGTAAGTACTATGGCAGAGGACACTATGGAGAAGGTAAGCTCCATAAGGGTCAGGTGATGGGCTGGGGAGACTCGTCCAGATGGAGAGATCAAGAAAAATGCTTATTAAAACAAGAATTATTTAGTTGCTATGAAGATTTACTTAAACTATGCTTCTTCTTGCTTTGAATTTTTATCCCTTCAGTTGGTTATAGGTACAGTAAAAATATGATTGTTGTACAGTGTACATTCCCCCTGGGACTTCATTAGAGAGGATTTTATGTTTTGGTCAATGTTATAATCAAATCAAAGAACTTTAATACGAATTGGGAAAACAATACAAGCATGAAATATCGGGACAAAATACGTAAATTAAGTTTGTGTCAGATTATTTCAGCACCAACTCGTACTAATTATAAAGCTATTACTGAAACATTAACTGATTAGATCTTAATATCCCATCCAGTCAGATTAGGGGTACCTGGTATTTTAGCAGCTGCATTTAAGTGTCACAGTTCCATGTTTTGTACGTGGAGTACCTGTAAACTTAAATCAATACCTAAATTTGTCTCTTCCTGAAACCTGCAGACATTAGATAGACTGGCCTTTAAACAGGAAGTGACTTCTGCTGATTGGTCATTTCTGGATGCTATCCTCGATATGGATACGGCATTTGATTATTTTTCTTTTGAATGTTCTAGAATATATGATAGGTTCATTCCAAAAAGAAAATACTTCATTAGCGGTGGCACCCAGGAGTGGATTTCATTTAAGTTTATTACAATAATGAGTGAAAGGGACAAGCTCTGGAAAAGAGTTAACAAATTAGGTGATAATACTCTTTTGGTTAAGTTCAGGGACTTTTGTGGCAAATGTTAACTTAAAATACGAGAAGTTGAGGCAAAATGTTTTAAAGAAAAGCAATGAGATTCCCTTTCCGAGCCCTGCACAGGTTTTGGCAAAATATGAATATGGTATTTAGTAGATCTGTTAAATCAATCTATTCCTTCCTGTCTTGAGGCATCTGAACCTAATATTACTGAACAGCAAATGATAACAGAATTCTCAGGAATTTTGGGGGGAAATATTGAACAATATGTGTGAAAACAGGTTTAGGATGCTAAGTTTACAATACCTCGCTGTTGGACCTCTTAAGCACAGCGTTCTTACCTTGTCAGAGCTTCCACCTGGTTCAACTTGCTGCCTACAGAAATCTCCAATATTGCCACGATTAGTGCTTTTAAGTGCAAACTGTGTCAACACCACGTGTCTAGTGCCTTCTGTGATTGCTTCTTATAATTCCCTCCAGGCATACTACCCTCAAGCATCCCTCCTCACTGCCTCAGCTCCTCCTCCTCCTCTCCTACCCCCCATTACTGGGTATAGGATGAATCTGTCTCTTCTTTTTCATCCACTCCTTTCCTCCTCCCTTGCTGTTTCCCATCTACCACATACCCAACGCAATGCCCTTCCCCATTTCTCCTCTTCTTCCTCTCTCTGTCTCCCATACCACCCCCTCACCACCACTCTTCTTTCTCTTTTCCCACTAACCCACTCCTAACAAAGCTTCACTGAGCCGCCTATGACTTGTACTGTATAATTAACTCGCAACACAATTCCTTGACAATGCCTTTGGCTGCTATTATTGTAACCTTATTTGTCTTTTTTTTTTGTAAGTTCCATTGTAATGATCATGTTATGTTTTGTACCTTATTGTCCTTATTGCCTTGACGTGGAACCTTTGTAAAAGAGCCCTCGTCTCAAAGGCGTCATCCGAAATACAAATAAATAAAATAAAAATAAATAAATAAGTTTTCAGAATTATAGTAGGGAAAAAACTGAAGGAATGGCAGAGACAAATAAACCCACATTTGTTTTAGGTAACTTACCAATGCTGAAATGCTTAACTATATTAGGTCAGCGAATTCTAAAACCAAAGAGAGATGTGATGAAAACAATAATGGCCTGGCAAAAATTGCTACAGAGGAACCCATCAAGAAAAATTAAGTGTATGTGTTCAAAGTTAATTCCATAAATTTGGAAACGGGCATCGATAAGCCCAATTCATAAGAGTGGGAATGTTTCCCTCGTTAGCAGTTACAGGCCAATATTGATTCCTTCACCACTGTCTAAATTAATTGACAGAGTGTCATGTGATCAGTTGATTAATTTTCTGACAAAATACGAAATACTGACTAAGGCACAACGTGGTTTTCACACTAATCATAGTATGTTAACTGCATTTTTCTGTGTTTTTGATTATATTCATGTAACCCCCCTACAAATGGGGGTTCCGGAAAAACCTTCCTTGGGTGTGCCTAAATGCCCTCTGCCAGGATGGTGTCCTGTGTTTTAGCTGTTTAAAAAGAAATTGCATAAGAGTGCCTAATCACCTCTGCGCCTGTCTCTTTAAAAGCTGCCAATAACGTGGTGCTTATTTAATCTGGGAAGGGGCTGAGCGTTTCTATGCTCGAGTCCTACCCGGGCTGCCAGATAATCGCTCCATTCTGCCATCGTTATTTGCGCAGAGGGAGCTCTGTTAGAAGCTGTACTTATTTGCTGATTATCTATTAGCATAGTAATGATATTGTAGTTTGTCTAACCTGCCTTCTTTGCAGCATGGACAGTTCTGTTTATCACCACCATTTTGGTTTTGGACTGCCAGTCAGCACCAGTTGGTACCTTTGGGACTCTAAAATGGAGCCTGTCCCCAGGGGTCTTGTGGGAGTAAATTTCTGTAGGAATTGTATTTTTTACATTTTGGCGCCAAAACAGACCTGGAGGGGGAGCCCTTGCTTTGACAGACAGTTGGATCAACCAACCAGAACCTTTTGGACCGAAGGGGAATTCCCAAGTTGCCTGTTGCAGTGAGTCAGTCTGGAGTTAGAGTTTGAAGAGACAGCTTGAGTGATTCAAGCAGCTACTTTTTTGGCCTGTCTGCCTGCAGTTCATTGAGAGGAAATCCTTTGAAAGGCTTAGCAATCAGACTGTATCCAAATTGGAGTGTGACAAAGCCACTGAAGAGTGACCAGATTTGAACCTGAAGAAGACCAAAGATTTGCTGTACGCAATTGGCCTGTCAGGACATCCATTTACCACAGAATTCCCGGTTTTGTTCAGAGACACCGATATTGCGGCCGGACTGCCTTCCGCATTGTGGTATGGTGATTGCTTTACTATAAATGTGCTGTGTGCTGTTAGTGGGTTACGATTTGGTTCCCCACTGTGTAAATGTGCCACGCTTGCTGGAAGCTGCATCTAGCACTACCGGACTCAAAATCCGAACTGTTACACCTGGCTTGGGCCTTGCCATCTGGCCCAGCCAGCTACTTCAGGGACAGAAACCATCATCGACGAGAGACTCGCCCGGGGATCAGCGCCCTGCTCAACTATCTCGAACAGGAACCACACCTCTGTGATTCGTGTGGGCCCTGCTTCTCCTGGCAAACCAGACATCAACCTGCAGTCTCCATTTCATCTAGCCTGTGACTCATATTGGGTAGCATGAGTAACAATCAGGGTCGCTCCCTGCAACAACAGCTAAATCTCAAGTGTTGTCATCTGATTGCATTGTTGTTTTTCCTTTCACGAACTGAGCCTTCAGGCTCTGGATTACAAATCGTGTGTGGTTGTGCATGCCTTTTCTTTTCAACACAGGGCCCCAACCAGCTGCGACGCTGGCCTACCCCGGGGAACGTTCCAGGCTAGCCCACCTTACTTCCAACTGGGTACCCAGAGCATGTGACTGTGTAGGGACTAAAAGTGCATGTGTAATTGTCTGACTAGATCAGTTTTCGAATCAATCAACCTGATTACGCCCCTCCCTTGTTCAACTCCCCTGAATAAATCAGATCTTGCTTTTTTTTAATTTAATCTGACTGTGGTTCCAGTTTGTACCAAGAGCACTGTACTGTTGTTATTTGCTGTGCCTAACCTTGTTTTACAGGGAGCCTCCAGAGTCGAACTGATGGAACCAGCCCTGGTGGTAAGTGCAAACAGTGTGGGGAATTGTATGCTGAATAGGGGCTACTGTGAAAGTGTTTATTGCATATTGTCTAGGCCAGTAGAGGGGAAAAAGGGGGGTTACAGTGTCCCAGAGGGCTGTACCTAGGTTAGCCTTGTTACTAACACCCTGTCCTCTGGGTGGAGGCACCCATTTCAGTACCCAGGCCCCTTAACCTGCAACTAGCCACGCAGGCAGGGGTAGTAGCCCTTGGGATAATGCCACCTACGGGTTACATTCATACAACTCTTAAAAGGGGGGAATATGTTGGGGCCCTGTTCATTAATATAACAAAGGCCTTTGATCCTGTTGATCATAGGCTTTTGGTGGAAAAATTGTAGGGCTTCAGCAATCTAGTTAGGATTTGGGTTGGTTTTCCAGCTACTTGAGAGCTAGAGAGGAAGCAGATTGGGTCAGGTGTTGTCTTCTTATGCACATGTTCATACGGGAGTCACCCAAGGATAAATTTTGGAGCCAAGTTGTTCAGCCTCTTTATTAATGACATGTCAGGTGTTTGTAAAGACACAAGAGTCTAACATAATTTTGCATGCAGACGATGAAGCATTGTTTTCAAGTAGTAATTAAATTTTTTCCTCCCTCCCCCTGGACAGCCCTCCTTCAGAGGAGTGCCCCAGCCCCGTCACCCTGACATCCACCAGGACTTACCTTTCCAGACGTCTTCCCCCAGCGCTTGCTCCTCCCCCCCACCCCGGTGGGGGTCCCTCAAGCCCCACTGAAGCACGGATCCAGTCAGGACAGTGTGCTCAGCTGGTTGGGTGCAGGGCCTGCAGGTGCTCCTCTTCATCTTGTCACCAGGGATTTTCCGGTTTTCTCCTGTGGTGTACGTGGCATGCACTTATGTCAAAGCACACACGCTGACATCTGCCATGCCCCCCCCCACCTCTTTCATCTCAGACTGCCTTTCCCCTGGCTTCCACCTGGGGCTAGTTGAGCACCAAGCTCCCCCCCCCCGGAGAAGAACAGTGGTCCCTTGGATGCTCGATCCGCCTCCCCCTTGCTGGCCCTCCGATACCTCGGGCTCACTTCTGAACCCAGGTCACCGGCATTGTGAGTGGTAGCGCTACCACTTTTTTCATTTTTTTTTTATTTTGGATAGTATTTTGCAACAGGATTTCAACCAACTTCAATTATGGTTGCTATGTTATAAATTATCAATACATGTAAAAAATATTAACACATATAAATTATATCTATCTCTCAGATCCTCACTACTAAACTTTTTCTCCCCTTCATGCTCCTGCTCCTGCTCCTAGTCCTCCCCGTCTCCTCCTCACCATTCCCGGCCTTTCACCCCTTGTGCCACTGGCCATAATAATTTGGTATTTTAACTGACCTTGCATTTTGACATGCATCTTCAGCACAGTCCACTTTTTTTGGCCTTGCCTTTCCTCTGTATAAAACTGGAATTTATCCTTGGGCCACACTGTTGCATTATATTCTTATATACTGTACTTGTTAAATTATTGTACCTGTTCTGACGATTGTGTTATGTACTCACATTATTGCCTCTTGTTACTCATTCATTATTACTTTGTATCCCCTCATTCCCCCTCCTCCGGGATTCACTTGGAAACGAGACTAGACTCAGCATGCCTTTCCTGGTTACAAATTTTCAAACAGATAAATAAATAAATCAATAAAGACCAAATTTATGATCTTTGCTGCTGTACAGAGGCTGAACAGGGACATTAGAATGTCTTTAATTCTCTCTGTCACTCAGTGATTTGCATTATAGATCGGCAGTTTATCCATTTGGATTCACTGATTCAAACTTTTTCACACCGGTTGTGTTTTGAAGAGGACATCTCACTGGAAGGCATCGGAGCTGCAGCCAGCCAAGTGCCATACATCTTTATGAAAGTGAAGAACTCAAGCAGCTCCAAAACCCTTCACACTTTCTGCTAATTAGTTAAGGATTTCTGCTCACTAAAAGAGTGAGTGGGTAGACAGATATCCATATGTGTGTTTTTTAATGGATTAATTGCACAGAAGCTAATTGGCACTTTGCACTGCTTGTGATAGAGGGTTGCTCAATTCCACAACAAGAGTGAAATGTTTTTAAAGTGACCCCATCCACCCCCCAACCCACCATGACCTCAAATTGCCGAGAGTTTGAAAAAAAAAAAAACATATTTAAGGGCTGTCCAATGGCCTAATGATAAGTGTTGCAACTAATCACACTGACTGAGGTTGTCACACATAAGTTCGTAGAGACGGCCTGGAATGGCTGTCTCAGACTTTTCAGCCACAGGGAAGGTGGATGACTCCAGCCATTACAAGACTCCCACACACACCACGGCTGAGGAGGAGGGTTGTGTGCCGAATACATGACTCCAGACTGGGGCGGGGGGGGATACTTTCACTGGTGTAATGCAGGACTACGACTTAGGATGTGGTCATGCCATATGTCAAATCCTGTGTGAGTGTCTGTCATAACGTGGGGGGTGGATCTGGTCTCAGCCTGCTGCCTTTTGGTCAGTAAGGTCACCCATCTCCAGCAGTGCCCTAATGGGGGAGGGGATGGGATATAGTGGGACAGGCCAGAAAGGTCATCCATTTCAGACAGTGCCCCACTGAGGTTGGGGTGAAATAAAGTGGGACTAGCCAGACAAGTCACTCATCTCTGGTAGTGCCTGGGTGGGGTGGGGGTGAGACACAGTGGGACTGGCTAGAAAAGTCACATCTCTGGTAGTGCTCAAGTGGGATGGGCCTCACCAGAAAAGTCACCAATTTTGGCAGTACCCCAGTGAGGTGGGGTGGGACACAAAGGGGTTGGCCAGAAAAGTCACCCATCTCTGGCAGTGCCTCCAGTGAGCTGGGGTTGGGACACAGGGGGCCTGGCCAGAAAAGTCACCCATCTCTGGCAGTGCCCCAGTGGGGTGTGGTGGGACATAGTGGGACTTACCAGAAAAGTCGCCCATCTCTAGCAGTGCCCCAGTGAGGAGGGGGAAGGACACAGTGGGACCGGCCAGAAAGGTCACATATCTCTGGCAGTGTCCCCAGTGAGGTGGGGAGAGACATAGTGGAACTGGCCAGAAAGGTCACATATCTCTGGCACTGCTCCAGTGAGGTGGGCCACGGACATAATGGGACTTATCAGAAAAGTCACCCATCTCTAGCAGTGCCCCAGTGAGGTCGGGGAGGAACATAGTGGGACTGGCTAGAAAAGCCACCTATCTCGGGCAGTGCCCCAGTGAAGTGGGGAGGGACACCATGGGACTAGCTAGAAACATCACCGATCTCTGGCACTGCCCCCGTGAGTTGGCGAAGGGACATAGTGGAACTGGCCAAAAAGGTCACATTTCTCTGGCACTGCCCCAGTGAGATGGGCCAGGGACATAGTGGAACTGGCTAGAAACACTACCTATCTCTAGCGGCGCCCAGTGAGGTGGGGAAGGGGCACAGTGGGACTGGCAAGAGAGGTCACATATCTCTGACAGTGCCCCTGTGAGGTGGGCCAGGGACACAGTGGAACTGGCTAGAAATGTCACCCATCTCTGGCAGCGACACCGTGAGGTGGGGAAGGGACATAGTGAGACTGGTCAGAAAATTTGCTTATCTCTGGTAGCGCTCCAGTTGGGTGCTGGTGTGACATAGTGGAGATGACAACTACGTGCAAACAATGGTAGTGCTCAGGTGGATGATATTGCTATGTCTCATCACCCAGCTGTGGTGCCAGACTTCCCTTTCTGGTCAGAAACATTCTGGCCAGGCCAATCCCAGGGGATGGGTGGGTCAGGATAATATACAAGGGGACAGGCAGTGGGTACCTGGGGGCCAGCAGAGATGACTCCAGTAATCAGAGGATTCAGGGATTGTGGACAGGCTGAAGGAGTAGGGAGGAAAAAAAAAATGCATTTTATGACTGCTGACCTTCTGTAGAGTTTGCTGATGTCAATGGTTACTATGTATCTGCTACCTTTGTCTTACTGAAAATGAAAAACTGCCTGTCTATCATATTGCAGTTTGTGACTGCCACTAGGACTCTAACACCTATACTACCCACACACCCCCACTCTCCTTCCCCTTCCTTTTACCCCCATTCTTCCCCCTTGCCCTATCCCTGAGTCTTCCTGTCCCTGTGCCTTTTCCCCCACTGGATCAACATTATAGCCAACCTACTACCACTACCTCCCAACCTCCTAGACAAAAAGCCACTTCTTTAGCGCCAACCCCCCTCTCCCTCCCTTGACTCCTCCCTCGGCCTCTCATCCTTGGCGTCACGCCTCTTTATCTCCTTCGCTACATATAAACACTGTTCTCTTTACCCCAGTTGAATGCTCTTGATGCTGTACTATCACCACTGGTACTACGAATTACATTGTAACCTTATTGTATATTAGCAACCTACTATTCGAGTATTGTATATATTTTTATTTATTTATTAAATTCTCGGATAACAAATACCTTTGAGCAGAAACTGCTCATTTACAAAGGTTCCATGTCAAAGGATGAGGGTCAACATACATACAGAGGTAGTAAAAGAATGCACAATAAACAACCAAAACAACTAAAAGAAAAAATAAAGATACTCAGTTATAACATACTTTGAGATAATATTCATATAACGAGCAGCTTGACTAGGCAGCTGGCTGCGGTAACAATAAGAGATAGAGGGCACCATAGGCAGTTAGTATTGCAGGCGTGTGATATAAACTGTTTGTTATTGTTGTCATTATCACTGTTTGACGTGGAACCTTTGTAAAAGAGATTTGAGCTCAAAGGTATGATCTGAACCTCTAAATAAATAAAAAAAATAAATATACATGCCTGACTGTCCAACATATTACAGTTACATTAAAAACTGCCTGTCTACCATATTGCAGTTATATGAATGACTGACTGTCCACCACACTGCAGTTACATGAATGACTGTCCGCCATATTACAGTTACATGAAAAACTGACTGTCCACCATGTTACAGTTACATAACTAACTGTCCATCATATTGCAATTACATGAATGACTGACTGCCCCCCATATTACAGTTACATGAAAAACAGACTTGTCCACATGTTTCCGTTACATGAAAAACTGACTGTTCACCATATGGCAGTTAAATGAAAAATTGACAGTCCACCATATTACAGTTACATGAAAAACTGCCTGTCTACCGTATTGTAATTATATGAAAAACTGACTGTCCATTATGTAACAGTTACATGTAAAAACTGACTGTCCACCATATTACAGTTACATGAAAAACTGACTATCCGCCATAGGCAGTTACATGGAAAATGGATTGTTCACCATATTACGGTTACATGAAAAACTGACAGTTCACCACATGGCAGTTACATGGAAAATGGACTGTTCACTATATTACGGTTACTTGAAAAACTGACAGTTCACCACATGGCAGTTACATGAAAAACTGACTGTTCACCATATGGCAGTTACATGAAAAATTGACAGTCCACCATATTACAGTTACATGATAAAATGACTGCCCACAGTACCCCCCCCAAGACTCCCTTGCTACTCATACATCAAAGGTGCTCACCATCACTGACAGAGACGAATCAACACTGCTATGTCAGGGACTGGAATGGGAATTGCCTGATCTTTGTGCTGACTGAATCAGAGATGCGTCTCCATAGCTGGTGACCTAAAGGTGGCCAATTAGTATAACAAGGCAGTGGGGAGAGCCAGTGGGATGCTGGGGTGCATAGGGAGGGGGTATCACCAGCAGAAAGAGGGAAGTGGTGCTACCGATGTATAAATCACTGGTGAGACCTCACCTAGAGTACTATGTCCAGTTCTGGAGACCACATCTCTGGAAGGACATAGACAGAGTAGAGGTGGTCCAGTGGAAGGCAACTAAAATGGTGCAGGGGTCTGCATCAAAAGCCCTGTGAGGAGAGACTGAAGGATCTCAGTATGTACACCCTCAAGGAAAGGAGAGGAGGGGGATATGGCTGAGACTTTCAAATACCTCATGGGTACAAATAAGGTTCAAGAGGGAAGCCTTTTTCAGAAAAAAAGATGCTCAAGAACAAGGGGTTACGCTACGAAGTGGGGGTAGGCTCAGGGGAGATGTAAGGAAGTACTTCTTCACAGAAAAGGTGGTGGATGCCTGGAACAGCCTCTCAGCAGAGGTGGTGGGGAAAAAATCTGTAGTGGGATTCAAGAAGGCATGGGATAGGCATAAGGGAACCTTAGTGGTAAGGTAAGGGGTGGAGCCAGAGATCAAGTAGGCTCCGCGGTGTTACCGTATGTATGTAAAATGGGCAGACAAGGTGGGCCCAAATGGTCTTTATCTGTCATCAAACTCTATGTTTCTGTGTAACCATGCAGAACTGGTTTGGGTTGTAAATACAACTTTGGACTTTGTGCTTTATGTGAATCTGGACCTTTGCGGACACTGCCATTGGGACTACAAATTGGCAGTTATGTTAATTTGCTTAGTTTTATTTGACCAGGTAAGCACACTGGACAAGCACCTGCCTATTTTAGGTACTACCTGGGATATTACAAAATCAAGAAAGTTGGTAGTAGCATAATATACAGTACTAGCACACAATACAACAACAAATCAAAAACCAGTGACAATAGAAATTAGGCAAACACTACACAGATATAGGATAATATGCTGCAGGAAATCCAATCGAAAATCATATACAGAGTATGTATCCAGAGGTAGTCCTAGTTATGGAGACCTCTTAAGGAGTGGAGAGTGCACAGCGTTAAGGTACAAAGTAGTCATATCAACAGGGTAAAAAATTGACAAAACATTCCCGACAACACCAGCAAAACTGTCCACCTCGAGATACTGTACACCTTTATTGTCCTGTTTTCACTGAACTCTACAGTCATGCGATTTACTCTGCACCTTATTGTGCGGGTTTTACCACTGCTCTGTTTACTTCCTACTTCCCTTCCCTTCCCTCAAGAGGCATCAAGCAAGGAGCTGTTAACAACTCAGTATGTTCTTCTCTGGTAAAAACTTTTCAAATAAATAATTAAATACTGCTACTAACTCTGTTCTCACCTTACGGTGTACTGCCCTAATAAAATATTGTTTTTTCTGTTTGAATCATTTGTCTGCTGCTGTTCTGTTCAACATATAACTGCATGCTGCATGGGCATTGTTCAATTGTTGGGTGGGCTCTTCAAAGGGGTGACCATAGTGAGGAGGTGGGTAGGTAATGCATCCTAGGAGGATATACCACATCTGTACCAGGTCCACTATATTCTTTCTATGGGTGGTGGAACCATGCTGTTTCAAACTATCAATGAATACAACCCCCCCCCCTTCACATAGTGATGAAGATATGAACCCAGGAACCACCATTACATCTGGTGCAACCTGGTGGCATTGTAATGAAGCTGTGTTCAGTACTTCCAAGACATCTGGGAGGGCACTCACTCCAGGTAGACTACCCTCGCCCCCAAAGGCACCTTACAGCACCATATTGTAGTTACATGAAAAACTGGCTACCATATTGCGGTTATGTGTTACCACACCAAAGCACATTTGTTTATAGTCTTTGACTTACTCCGACATCTTCCTTCCTGAACTTTGAACCCCATTCCCCTTCCCCACAGTCTAGCCATAAATGATGCAGTGGGAGGAGACTGCTGCGTCATGAGTTGCTGGGCTGTTTGAGAGTATTTCTGAAGTTCAGAAAGTGAAACTATAAACACAACAAGTTTTGCATATGCTTATACCAATAGCCCGTATCTCATTTTTGTAAGGACAAAGGAAACAGGTAAAGAACAACCAACTACATTAGCAAATTCTACATAAGGGGAGCATTTGGAAAATGTGTTTTGGAACTAGAAACAAGTTGAATCCAATGGTGTTGACAGTGGCCCATTAGGTGAAGGGTCCCCAGGAAATCACCTGGCAACTGAAAGGAAACCATCTAAAGCCTACCTACATACTGTACTTGTGCCCCGTCACTGTATGTCTAGTGCTAAACTGTCTATTTACTGTAGATCTGTAGAAACTGTAGTTCTCTTGTTGCACCACTTTGCACTAATTGTTTTTGCACGGCTTGCTGAAACAGTATTTCTCTTGTTGTACCACTTTGCACCAATTGTTTTTGCACACAATACCTTAAAGAGCACCAGTTTAGTTTCATTATTCATACCTCCAGTTGTAGCTTACCTATGCAGGACTTCAACAGTGTACTTTGCTGAATTTTTTATTTCTTGATTTTCTCAAAAATATTAGTAGTGTCTTCCTATCTGGAGTACTAGGGATTAACATGGGAAGAGATGGAATTCAATGGATTGATATCCTTCCTTCTATGAGTTTAGCCCCTTAGATAGGATTATTAGATGTGGATCTTGCATCAATATTTTCAAATAGAAGCCCAGTTTTGGATCCTTATGGATGTTTATTTCTTAATATGAACTAACAATGAAATTATGACCCAGACTGCCCAGAGCTGCATCACCTACCCCATTGAGGATTCTGCCCTTTTACCTTCATATTTGACTAATAGATATGTTCCATTAGAACAAAATATTACACGGCCCAGATATCAATGACAAGATTTGGCAAAAACTTTATCAGTCATTTCAATGCTAAATAAGAGCAGGGATGTTTCAATACTTTCATGGAATGTTGAGGGGAAGGGGGGCTTTCTACAAAATTAGCAGATGTGCATTGTTATGAATTTCTGTCCCAATTAGATATTCTTTTAATGCAAAAAACCTGGTGGTCTAGAGATTTCCAAAAACCCCTGGTTGTACAACTTTTTTATTCTAGCGAAAAAGCTTAAAAACTATGAAAGATATCAGATATCAATGGTTTTTCAAGTACATAGTCATGTGTAAAACATATTTTTTTTAAGTGCAATTGCAAACTGAGCTGTCCAGGAGGTATTGTTTCAGCCTGAGTTTAAATAATCTGAAGGAGGGACACTGGACCAGAGAGTAAGGGAGACTGTTGAAAAGTTTAGCACCCCTGAAGGAGAGTGAGTCCTGACCTTGAGAAATGTGGCAGAAAGGAACAGTGAAGGAGTGATCGGAGGTGAGTCTAGTGGTTCAGGCATTGGTGGGCCTCTAGAAAATGGAGACAATTTTATTAGGTAGGTGGCCATGAAGGACTTAATAGAAAAAAGTCAGTATTTTACTGTTTAATCTGTTCTCAAACAATAGCCATTTTGTTGCCCTGTAAAGGTCACAGTGATGGGTACTTCTAGGGAGGCCAGTGACAAACCTGATAATGCTATGATAGGTTGCCCTTAACCTATTGAGATTTTTTGGGGAGATAGAGGGTAAATATACCAATGACCCATAGTCGATAAGTGGCAGCAAGGAGCTGCTGGCTACTACAGCCCTTGTTTGAGGTATGAGAAATCAATTTACCCGATAGAGCATCCTGAGCCACTGGTGCACCTTTTTCATAAGTTGACTGATGCGGTATTCATAGGACAGGTGGGGGTCAAGATAAACAAGGCATTTAAATTCTATGACTCTTTCGATAGGGTTACCATTGTTTCAATTAAAGTGAAGTCAAAATCGGAGGACTTTCTAGTACCCGAGAATAAAATGGATTTCATTTTTTTTTTTTGGCATTGAGGACCAGTCCTTAGTGAGAACCAGGAGTACAATTTACTGAAATAATGTAGGAGTTTGTTTAGGAGGGCTGAGGGACTCTTGTCTTTACAGAAGAGAGCAACATCATCAGCTTAGAGGATCAGTTCAGTGTGCTTACATATATTGAGATGGGAATTAATGGTAAGTGAAAAAAGCGAGGGGCCTAAGATGGTACCCTGAGGTACCCCATATTTAATGGTACATGAATCTAAGTAAAGTTCCCCAATCAGAGTTTTATGGGATCTTCTACTTAGGTAGTTCATGAACCAATGCAGTACTGCACCAGAACATTTTAGGTGACAGAGTGTGTTAAGGAGTACCTGGTGGTCCACAAAATTGAAGGCCTTGGTGAGGTCTACGAGTACTGAGCCGGTGTAGGAACCTTTATCATTGGCTTTGCTGATCAAGTTAGTGAGTTTCACCAGTGCTGTCTCTGTATTCTGGCCAGCCCTAAAGCCATGCTGAGACTCTGTGAGTAAGTTATAGCTTTCCAGAAATTAAGTAGTTTAATCGAGAACAATTCTTCCATTATTTTGGAGACGGGGCAAGTAGGGAAGTTGGTCTTAAGTTGCAGATGCCATTTTTCGACCCAGATTTGTGGAGGGGTTTTATAGTGGCACTTTTCCATTTGCTGGGGATAACACCTGTACATAGTGATTGGTTGAGAATATTGTTTAGGGGAAGACCTATGTGTTTAATCATCAGTGTAAGGATTTGGTAGTCAATGGCATCAGGCCAAGACTGGGCTTGGGATTGTTATTTTTAATGTAGTCAATCACCTGAGCGGGTGAAAGAAGGTGAAAGTAACATTTTGGGCAGTTTTTGGCTGAAATGGAGCAATTAACGAGGAGTAGGCATATCTTTTGAAGACTGTTCATTGGATTGAGGAACTATAGGCTTATATTTGTCAAGGTCACCAAAGTGAGAGGAACTATAGGCTTATATTTGCCTAAGTCACCAAAGTGAGAGTTAAATAGGTTAGCAACCTCTCTGTGGTCATTTATAAGTCTTCCATCCAAGTTGAGGGTAATTTGCTCTTCCTTTGTACCCCTGCCCAGCAACTGGTTTATGGTTTTCCAGGTGAGGCTGAAATTGCCCCAGCTGCTGAGCTGTTCAGACAGCTGTTTTACACTTATTACAAAGGGTTTCGTGTTGCTGCAGGAGGTTAGGGAGTTGAAATTTCCTATCTGTTGTCCATGCCCTGTCCCTCTTCCGCATAAGGTTTAGAAGATCAGTAGTGATCCAATCATTTCTTTGGCCTTTGACTCTGAACCTTTTGAGAGGGATGAGAGAGTCGCATATGCTAAGGAAGGTTCTACTAACTGAGTCCAAAGCATTGTCTATACAGTCAGTGTTACAGTGTTACTTCAGTGGCTCAGTAGGTAGCACACTCACCTCTGAGACCGGGAGATCAGAGGGCTGTGGGTTCAGTTCCCACATCTAGCACTTGGGTTAATATCCCTCCCAGTACTGACACTGTAGTACAGCATGAGAGGGGGGTCCTGCACTTCTGAGGTGCCGTCTTTCGGATGAGACATTAAACTGAGGTCCCATTTGCCTGGATTGGTGGTAGTTCAGGTGGATGTTAAAGATCCTACGGCACTTATCAAAAAAAGAGTAGAGGAATTTCCCTGGTGTCCTGGCCAAGTTTCCCTCATTCACTAAAAATACCACCAACAACTAGAATCTGGTTCAAGGTCAGTTGGCATTCATCTGTATCCCCTTCCCCCAGGTCATGCCTGAAAATAGGCATGATTTGTCTAGTCACAGTGCACTTACCCGGTCAACAAACACTAAATAAATAAAATAAATAAAGGACCAATCTGTGGCTGAAATGATTTTGGCAAAGTCTTCAATATTCAGTTTTTTCAATTGTCTGGACAGAATGTACTTTGGTTCACATCTGAGACCTTTTGCTGACCAATGACAGTAGACAGCTGTGATCGCTAATGGAGTCATGGAGAACACTAGATTTGATGGCACAGTGGGGGTTAGAGACAATAATCGAGTGAAGGAGAGATTCATAGCCAGAGTTATAGTTTGTGCAGGTGGTGGCTGAAACAATCTGATGCAGGCGAAGCCCAGTGATAGCCTCTCTGGCATCATCAGCTTAGCTTGTAAGCCAATTCAAATTGAAGTCACTCAGGATGATCCATTCATGACTCTTAGGGGGTGAGTTCTTTACAAGGAGGAATGTTTCTAACTCACTGCAGGGGGTGCCTGGAAGTATGCAGGCAACAGTTAGTGTGAGAGTTTTGCTGTTACTCAGGACAAGGTTAAAGGAAAGATATTCTAGTGTGGTGGGTTTGAGTTTGAAATCTAGTTCCATAACTGTAAGGTGATTGGAGATTAAAAAAGGCAATCACCCCCTCCCCTTCCTGTTCTCTCCATTCTGATAACTGAATATTAAGCAATGTTAATTTCAGAGGATGGCATTTTATCGGTGAGCCAAGTCTCATCAAGTGTTGGGGGAAGGGGGTTGAATGTTCAAGTTAGGGGAGAGGGGACCAGGATTCGGGTGGACAGAACCAGAGATTAGTAGTAGAAGTAAAAGAAAGCATTTGTGTCTAGTGGCATTTTGCTTCCATTTTTGGGGCATAGTGAAGGGAGTATGGATAGTCAATTTCCTATGGTAACCTCCCCAGAGGGAGATGCAGCTTTGTTGACAACAGATGAAATTCAGAAAACCATCTAAGTGGAGGAAAATGCTTCATTTGATCTACAGAGATGAGGTATCCCAAAGGGGCTTGGGAGGACAGAAGGGGTAATAGCTGTGATAAGGAGTGCTGGTATAGAGACATTCCGAAAGAGCAGCACTGTTTATTGGTCCGGGGGCTTATCTGGGGCTTTAGAGAACAATACACACAGAACTAGGAGAACACTATACATGTCAAGATAAGGTTTGAGAGCTGTGAGATAATGACAGGTATACTAATGAGATATATGTCAGGGAGACAGTGCAGGCAGCTGCAGTAAGCAGTGGCATAAGTTGTGAGGAGGCTGGCAGGTTGATGGATTTACAAGGCAGGGTTGGTTAAGTGGTGGTTACTACTCCACTGTGATAGCAAACTAGTGCTAGCCATGGACTGATGGGTAGAAGTAGAAAGGAATGGAAAGATGTGAGGAAGTATGTACGGAGCATAGGTGTGACACACTGTTCCTGCTTTGCTGTGGGGAACTGCTCTATAGTAAGTAAAGTATTGCGGTATAGAGAGTAGTCACACGGTTGCTACTCTGCAGTTATAGCTAACATCAGGTGGAGAGGTGGACTAATGGAAAGTAGGTAGCGTCGTGCCAACAATGTAACTGTGGAGCATATGAGCAGTCTTTGAATGGTTAAGCAAGAGGTTCACTGGAGGGGTATCTGCTAAATAATAATATGTTTACCTTCTCCCAGAGAACTTGGCTAGTTATCAGGTACATATCTTGAAAATCTTACAGGACCTCCTGGATTTATTAAGCACTGAATACGAATGTACATCTGTTAATCTAATATGTGAATTTAATTATCGAATTGGAATTTTTTTTACAGGCCAGCCAGGATGATGATGATGATACTGAAATTGACACTCTGACATATACAGCACTGAATAACAATCTCTTTGATTCCAGAAATGTTCTGGATATACTGACAAATAATCAGGGAAGAATCAATCAATCAATCTTTATTTTACCAGGCGAAGCACCATTGAGCGAGCTCATTTGTAAGGTGGACCTGGACAAATGCACATAAAAGTAAACAATACACAAAGGAAAAAGATGGGCGTACAATCAAGGGATACAATGTGGAAGAGGACATAAAACATAGTACAGTATTAGGCAAGGTCTATACAGGCAAATATGCAAGAGGCTAAGAAAAAAATATTGTCAATATACATTATTATACAGTATGCACATGAACAGTTCAGAAAAAGGGGTAGGAGGGGTAATAGGGAGAAGAAGGGAGAAGGAGTGATAAACAGGGAATCACAAGGCCTGGGGATGGATGTCTGACATTTATTTTCACTAGCCCCCGGGGGTGGGGGTGGGGGGCAGTTACAGGAATATAATCACGGATAATGCACTGGTAAATGATTTTCATCTAATCAATGGGAGAACCAAAAGTGAAGGCAAAAGTAGTTATACATATAACGGTTCAATGGGCACATTAACAAATGAGTTGATTTGGGCAAACTTGGCTGGATTCCCTAAAGTCACCGTCCTGAAAATTATACGAAGACCAGAAACTGAACATCAGCCATTGGTGATTACTCTCTTTTAAGGGCTTAGCTTATGCACCTTATGAAAAGGAAAACTCTTACGTGGCTGTTGTTAATACTAAAAGAATAATCTGGACACAGGATATTACAATCAAACTCCTTTTATTATTTTCAGACACCTACATACAGAATCTTAAAGAGCAGCTGTTGACCTAGCCCCCTGAGAAGCACGATGAACCCTTACCTGCCCCAAATCCAATTCTCTGAAATTCTTTTATTAAGTTCCCTGATTTAGGAAGGGATCGTATTTTTGCTCCGTGGAGCTCTGCCGATGCCGATCCCTTCCACTTCCTTGTACCTCTACCAACTGTGATCTGCCTCGTTCCGCCCCAGTGCTACTACATTTTGTGACATCACTATGAGGAGGCAGGGGCGAGCATCATGCAATGAGATCAGGCTGTGTTTAACAGCTTAATTTTTCATAGTTTAGATGGAAGTTAGAATAAATCATGGCACCGACAACAAGGACCTTGTTAGTTGCGGTAGCCATGGATTATTCGACTTCCATCTAAACTCAAAATTAACACTTTAAACACAGCCCCATTCATTGCAATGGATGCTCACCCCAGCCCTCATATAGTGATGCAAAACGAGTAGTGGTGGGGGCGGATCACAGTCAGCAGAGGTACAAGGAAGTGGAAGGCATCGGCAGGCGGAGCTCCACGAGCAAAATAAGATCCCTTCCTTCCTAAATCAGGTAACTTAATAAAGAAAATTTCAATAGAATTGGATTGGAGGCAGGTAAGTTTTTGTGCTTCTTGGGAATTTGATAAAAGAGCATGACAGTTGCTCTTTAAATAAATATCCTGGAAATAACTGAAAAGGAGAGTGTCTGACTAGCTACAGTAACACAAAAAATTCTCTTACCACATCTGTATAAACAAGTTAAAACTTTGAATTAAAAAGTTAGATGGTTCAATCATAAATGTAAAAAAGCTAAAGCAGAACTTATTGAAGACTTAAGGCAATTAAAGAAAAGCAAAACTAAAGATAATAGACTAACCAACACAAAAAGGAAATAAATCAAAAAATAACAAAACAGGAAAAAATGCTTTATCAGAATAATTTATGGATTAGAATGACAGAACCTGTAATTAATAATACCAAACTATTTTGGAACCTTGTAGAGAAAGGTGATGGAAATTATCAGGCTATGCTAGAAGCTCATATCGCCCCCACAGTTTGGGTTACATATTTTTTGGCCCTTTTTTGATAAAGCAGATGCTAGGCATAGAGATACTTCAACATTAGAAATACAATAAGTAAACTGTTACCTACAGTTATTACAAAGGATGAGATTTACTGTTGCAATTTAGAAATAAGGCCTCCAGCTGGATAAAAGTCCTTCTGAATTATATACTGCACATGTTTTACTGCTTGGTGGCTTTCAATATTATACGTACTCTTTAATTAAATTTTACATTCTGGACTTATTCCTAAATCACGGGCAGGTTAATTTAATTATGCTGATTCATAAAAAGGAACAGTTTATTGACCCATCACCAGTGTATTGATCTACTACTAGTTTGCTTGACACTAGCCAAAAAATATTTTCTAAAATAATTCTTAATAAAAGGATAGGCATAAATCTCCGGGTGCTCTAGAGTAGTCGCAGAATGGTTGTAGATTGCAAAGATCTATAATGCAACAGTTTTGTGCTATTTTATTTAATATATAAATATAACATGGTTTAAAATGCCCAGTTGTATTGTTGCTTTACTGAAGTCGACGTTTGACAGTTAGTAGGCTCAAAGTATGGCAGAATGTAACTGACAAAGGTAAAGATCCCTAGTTACTTGATATGGTTATTTATTTATTTATATATACCAAAATACTTGATCCAGGATCCAATATGATCAGTTTGGGAATCTTTAAAAAACAATATTAACTAATATAGGTGTTAGACAAGGATTTATTTGGCACCTACACTGTTTGAGTTATATATTTACCAAATAATCAAAAATATGCATCATTATGACTTTCACAGTCCCAAAATTCTTAATTCTCCAGTTTCACATATTGCTTATGCAGATGACATCATATTGATATCAACTTCATTTCTAGGCCTTCAAAGAGAAGTCATCAACTCTCTCTGATCAATTATATCTTACATTCAATAATGATAATACCAAGATGCTAATCTTTCCAAATACAAAAAATAAGAAAAATTCTTCCTTGTTCATAAATAAAACTGACTAAAAACTATAAAATATTACAATTATCTTAGTCTTGGTTTTACATCAATATTTTTGTGGGTTTCAGATACTGATAATGTTAAAACTAACATGAACAAGGTAACAGGAGGTTTCTAATGATCTGATAATACTGTAAATACAGTGGAAATTCAATATCAGGAGTTATTACGGGCTTGAATGCAAAAATTACATCAAGTCATCTTTATAGTGCTGAGATGTGGGGGGGTTCCGAAATTTGATAACCTACAGCTTATTTTAAACAACTTATACAGATATCTTCTGGGTCTCCCTGACTACAGGAACATAGGAGTATACGAGTCGGAAGGCCAAGGGTCCATATGACTCGCCAAGTTCATTCCAAAACGTCAAATGTCCTAGACCCCATGTAAGTATCCAATGATTTCTTGAAGCTACAGTACTTAGAGTATCACACTCCCACTATTTCAGAAGGCAAACTACTGCAACTTTTAATTATCCTTTGATTACACCATGCACCCCTCTTATTTGTCTTGTACAATTCACCCTAAAATTGATAGCTGTGAAATCTATTATTTCTCAGACTAAAACTACCCACCAATCCTACACATTTCCAAAGGTCAGTATTTCATACAACTTTAGATGTGGGTGCTCCTTTTCTAAGAGCAAAACTAGGACATCACTCACTCAGAATACTAGTTCATGAAAGAATAATCATCTTTCACCTTGACTTCCAAAACTATGTATAAAGGAGCAGGCAAACTATTAAGAGATATATTCTCTCCATGCTTTAAATGAATTAAACAAGTTATATATCATATGTGGTTGGGAACCTTTTTCACTGACATTTAGCATTTCAAGTATAGTATTATGTATTTTAATGAGTGTTGTATATTCTTTTTATGTATGAATTCTTAAATTGTAATGGTATAACTGCCAAACAATAAAAAATTGATTCATGTCTGTTGGCATGTAATTCCACAGATTACTGCATAGGCAAGAGAACATTTATTAAGTAGATATTTATTACGCGCTATGAGGCACAAAATATTATTAAGGGATGCAACTTTGTATATCCAGCAGACACAATATCGATCACATTGGTGCTCTCTGCTAGGGTTGGTTGGCTCACCCTTGTGAAGGTCAAAGTTAATGTGCTTAGATACAGGGCAATCCTTTAGAATAGGCAAACTAGGCAGCTGCTTAGATTGGCAGTTGTGAGGGTGGCGTCAAACGAATACCTATTTGTATTTGGTTGGAATATGAAACCCCCCCATGCCCTTTTTGCCCAACTTTTTATGTCTTCTTATCCAGAGGCACACACTGTTCCCACAGCAGTTCTCCTCCCTGATGCCCCCAGTGGGTGAGCATGACAACCAGGTCACAACTAAGTTGAAAAACCTGGGGGCTGGCACCAATAACAGGTTTGCCAAGTGGGGGCCACTGAACCTAAGGCCAACCCTATTTATGTATTTATGTTTTAGCATCTCTGAAGCTTATATTTTTTTCTTAAAGAAAGCCAACCAGTTACCAGCTAAAATTAATAAAAGTGAAAACATACCTGTCCAGTGCGGTCATCTAAAATTTTCTTATATTCTTTTGTTGTATCGCTAGTCCTGTCCCTTTGATCCGCCCACTAAAGCATTTATAATCCAGTTGGAGACCAGCGTGGGTATGGGGACAGTGAAAGGCACAGATGCGGATGCCGTCCGGACTGTGTGGTACCGGATGCCAAAAAACTGGGAAGGAAGAGAGACAGAGAAAGAAAATGAGGCAGGGAGCAGTCATATGTTTCCTTGAGAAACAAATTATTTTAAACATTTAAAAAAATATATGTAAACACTGGCAAAATGACCATACTTTCAATTATATTAAAGGAGAACTATACTGAACCTGCAAGCCATTTATTCTTGTAGAAGCTGTTTTTCAAATACCGATTCCAGTTATGTTATTGATCAGCATTTATTTGCCTTTCATTAAACTCAGTGGATGTTTTTGACATACAGACAAGTGGAAATTGCCATTTTATAACTGTATGATATAGATAGACTGATAGATCGATCAATCGATAGATCGATAGATAGAAAGATAGATAGACAGACAGAGAGATAGATAGATAGAGAGATAGATATATAGAAAGACACACAAACAGATACATAGAAAATGTATTTATAAACACCTTTCTGAAAACCAAGGCACTGTACAGATAAAAATCAACATTAATAACTTTGGTAATAATAGAGCAAAACTGGAAATTCAAAATAATGCATGTAGTTTATGTCCCTTTCAACCACAGAGTTCTACAGTGGAGCACTGATGCATTGTGACAATAAAGCAAGAGCTTAGCGAAGAAACTACATCATACAATTGATAATGGTTCTTGCTTTGTCTGTAAATAAGAAACATTTAATGAATTTGTTAGAAGGCTAGTGCTAATGGAACAATAAGAGATTTTGAACCAGCATTTAAAAAAAGCTTCTATGGGACAAAGTGACTTTTAGGTCCAATTCATTTCTCCTTTAAGATCGAGGTTTATGTTCCCTTGGAGCTACAAAACTGTTAGTTAATGAATAGACCCCATTATATTTTCAGCAATTGGTAACAGGCCAATCTATTTAAATGCTTAGAAGAATCAGGCTTACTCCAAGACAAGTAGGCACATCACAATAAAGAACTTCAAATAATTTCTTAAATGGTATGGGTGCCAAATACAGTCATAAAACAGCATGGCACTAAGTGGTTGCTGCGACCACATAGTGCTACCAGTGACCCTGCAACCCTATCAGACTATGTTCAACAAGGATCACAACCTTTTTTGGCATGGTCACAAAAGTATTTGAAGTTATGTAGGGAACAGGGCAGGGCTGCTTTTCTAACGGACCACATCCGTGCACAAACATTGATGGCACTTGGCATCATGTTAATGGCCCCCTGTGATTCCCCGTGGTTATAAAACTGTCACAGATAAGGGAGTCACCATGCTGTAACCAGAATCAGAACAGGAGGATGAATAGGGTTTGTGAAGGGGTATGTCACAGAAGCATGGCTGGATTGCATGACTGGGGCAAGGGGTGGGGATACCACTGGATGCCAGAGAAACAGCAATTTTTTGTGAAGCTGGTGCAGGGGTCTTCTGGATTACCAGGGAGAAGGCCACTGGAGCAAGCATTGCCTTATTTAGGGGTGGCCTGAGGAAAGAGTGGTTTGTGCGGAAGACTTCCAAGTGTAACATTTGCTCATCCTGTATTTGTAACAAGGCATAGAGCCATTAGGTTGGTGCTGTGCCATGATGCAGCTTGTTAGCTGATGTTAAACAGCACCTGACATGTACTTTCATCTTGGGCAGGTAACTCATACAAAGGAGTTGCATGCCTGAGGAACTAATTTAGCCCTGAACAGAATTTTTTGGTACAGTAATACAATTAAAATGTATCTTATAATACCTGGCTCAAAGCTTCATGTATAAGCCGAGCAGCTGAAGACCTCTGCAGCCCAGCCCCTTAAATGAGCTTTTTCTTGAGGAGCAGTAGGGAACAGGGCTGCAGGCATTTAACAGACTCACCATTATATACAGGTTTTATTTAACTCCAAAAATTGATTAGTGTTTTGCTCATAAAAGTGCTAAAACACAGAAAATGCATAGCACTTGCCTCACTGTGTTTAACAAACATAACACTTCTAGAAAACCTATATAAATGCTTTCTGTACAGTTAGCATTGTCCCAAGGAAAAACTGCTAATCAATTATATACAATCACAGGACCTCTTCCGGATTAGCAGTTGCAGTAATACAAACGGGCATGACATTGGACTAAGGGGGTGGTAGGTTTCGGAGTAACAGTAGAAAGTTCTTTTTTACCATAAGAGTGGTGGACCCATGGAACAGACTGCCTCAAGGAATGGTGGAGGCAAAGACAGTCAAGCAGTTTAAATTAGCAAGGGACAGACATGAAGGGGAGGTAGGAAAAAACATGGGCAGACTAGATGGACCTCGTAGTCCCCAACTGCCGGCACATTCTATGTATTTATGTAAGTGTCTTAGCAGGTGATAATGACAGATAATGAGAGGATAGCAGAGGAAACAGTCACAAAATTGTCCCCATTAAAGGGATTCCTATGACCCCTTTAAAGGTGTGATACTTCAATTAAGTTGCATAGCCTCTTAATCGGTGCCTGGGGGATCGTCCCATTAAAGCGAACGTCCCCATTCGGCAAGTCCTGATTAAGTGGCTTTAACTATATATATATATATACACACACACACACACACACACACATATATATATATATATATATATATATATATATAGAGAGAGAATATAGAGTCATTTGCCTGGCAGCAGGGAGCAGGCCAGGGAGCTGAGCGGCAGAAACCTCTTCAGGAGAGGAGCGGCAGACAGAGACCAAATTTCTGGCAGCACACAGCGGGCCAGGGCAACAAAAATCCAGAGGTGGATTGAGGGAGCCTTCCGTGCCACATGGAGCAGGCCAAGGCTGCAAGCAGGAGGACCAGGGGAGTTTTGGCGACGTCCAATCCAGCCGCAGGAGCAGTGTGGAACTGTGCCAATCAGGTGCAGTGGAAGAAAAGCCAATCTGGTGCAGTGGCAGGGGATATGTAAGCTGAGCAGGCTTTAAAAAGCAGCTCTGCCATATCCCTGCAAGAGTCATTTGCCCAGCAGCAGGGAGCGGGCCAGGGAGCTGGGTGGCAGAAGCCCCTTCAGGACAGGAGCAGCAGACAGAGACTGAATTCTCGGCCACACAGAGTGGGCCAGGCCAATGGAAATTCAGCGGCACATCAAGTGAGCCTTACCAGCTGCACAGAGGGGATCAGGGCTGTAAGCAGCAAGGACCAGGGAATTTTTCTCCCACCCCTGACCTCTATTAACTGCCCAGGGAGAGCAGAGCCAATCAGCATGGAGGAGCTCATTGGCTGAAGGCAATCAGGCAAGAAGGAGCTGTGCACTGAGACCAAAAACAGAACGGGAGTCGGACAGGGGGCAGTGAACCCTGGGGGTGGGGATGCAAGCATTGGTAGAGTTGTGTCGGGGGTTGTTATTTTATTACAGGGCCTGTATCTGTGTTTTGCTGTGTATGGATAGTTTTCTACCATGCCTGTAAGGGCAGTCTTTATTTGGTAGTTAGCCCAACAGGCATCGGTGGCGGGGGCTGACGTGCTCTGGCACTGCTAGGACAATTGGGGATGGGGCAGCCAACTTGGAGGGAAATGGGGTAGGGTCCACAGAGCATGAGGGCCAGTATCTTTGAAAGGGTAGTGGGGTGCGTAGGGTGTGGGTCGGCCATAGTGCTAGCTTTGACCTGGAGGATAGGGGATGTATGGTGTGCTACCGGTTGGCACATCTCAAGGAGTAAGTTAAGTGGCTAAGAAGGGCGTTGGGTAGGGAGGGGTGGTGCTAAGGATGGTGGCTCTGTGGTTGGGGGTGGGTTGGGGGGAGGGCAGTGGGGGGTGAAAATGGTAGAGAATTCAGGTGAGGCACCCAAAATGGGAGGGAACAGACAGGGGAAGGATGGCACCAGTGCATGGGACCGTGCTACCATATTGGGAGGTGTTGGAGTGGATCCTAGAGGAAGGAGGGGAGCACCAGGGGGCATGGGTTGGAGTGGCCCTGATCACCAGGGTCTGGCATGCGGTTAGGAGAAATAAGAACCAGGGGACCTGGCAAGAGGTTTAGTTGAGGAGCGTCGAGGTATGGGCAAAAGGGAACTGATAGGGGGTGTGAGACAGCAGGGGGAGTCAGGACAATTAGCATAGGGCATAATAACAGATTCACACCCCTGGCACTGTTAAGGTGGGGGAGGGAATCTGGAGCACAGGAGGCTCCTCTGGAGGCAGATAAGTGGGTGATGGCAATATGCTCAGCAGACAAGGGAAGGGGAGGAGATACTCCCCGGCATAGAGTCTCTGGGGAGCAAGATACGGAGGATGTGTGAGCACCGGCAGGAGGAAAGGGAGTCAAGACATTGTGGGGAAGGGAGGGGATGGTAAGGAAGAGAGAGCTTGGAGTGGGGAGGCCCTGGGAGGTAGAGCGGATCTAGTAAAGGACATGGGTATAATATGAGTGGATGAGGTTATGCAGGGATGGAGAGAGAGGGAGAGAGAGGTACGGAGTAGGGAGGAAAGGGGGGACAGTGCATTCCCTGCCAGGGCGGGGGGTCCCATGTCCCTGGGAAATGCAGAGTTGGGTCTGGGTGCAGAAGGAGGAAGGGAAGTGGTGGCAAAGGACAGATCTGAGAGGGAAAAGAGCTGAAGGCAGGAGGCCCTTGCCCTTGGGGGAGATACGGGGATAGACCCGGGCACAGAAGGGGGAAGGGAAGTGGTTGAGATGGACAGGTCAGTGAGGAGGCAGAGCTGGGGGCAGGGGCGGCATTGATCCTGGGGGAATTACAGGGATGGATCAGAGTGCCTTAGATGGAAGGGAAGAGACCAGGGAGGTCAGGTCAGTGAGAAATAAGGGTTGGAGTGGAAGGGACAGGATGGAAATTGGCACGAGGAAGGGAAGGGGATGTACATGGTAGTGTGGGGGGAGAGCAACTGGGATAGTGAGCAGGCCAAGGGAAAAGGAGCTGGTGAGAGTGCTTCTCCTGGGTGACTCCATGATTAGGGTGATTCGGTGGGGCAGGGGGAGGTGGAGACTTCCTGTGGTGTTAAGTCCAGGAGTATATCTGGCTTGATGAAGCATCAGTCCAAACATCTGGTCTATGCTCTAGCAAAGGAGTGTGGGACCCCTGACATATTAGTGCACCTGGGTACAAATGATAGAGAAGGGAACAGTGTGCTGGAGATTCAGGCTAGGTTTAAGGAGCTAGCCAGGGTCTGTCAGGGCATGGGTGCTCGGTCTCCTTCTCAGAGATACTACCGGTGCTTAGGGCCAGTGTGGAAAATAAGCACAAAATAAGGGATGTAAGTGCATGGCTCGGTGAATGGTGTGAGGACAGGGGGTATGGGCAGGTCGGGGACTGGGGTGCAACCTGGCAGGCCAAAGAACTGTACGCAAGGGACGGGCTCCACCTTAGCTCAGAGGGAAAAGAGGTCTTGCAGCTTAAACTGGCAGAATTCATCCATTCCAGGTGGGGTTTAGACTTGTGAGGGGGAGAGGGAGGGGGCTCCCTGGCAGGCCAAGCCAGGATGGCCCTGGCCTTCTCCCACAAACGGGGGAAGGGGGCACAGGCCAGGAGCACGATAGTGCACAAGGGGGTCCCTGTAGGCAGAGAACTGGGAGCCCTCAGGGCAGGGGAGGGGGTAAGGGGGCACATTGGAGGGAGGTCCTGATTAAAGCCAGGAGCATGGGGAACAAGATGCCAGAGCTTCAGGCACTGTTAGTGGAGGGTGAGGTGGATGTAGTCTCTGTCACTGAGACTTGGGCCACTTGCAGACATGACTGGGACTTAAACCTACTAGGATACACCATGTGCAGAAAGGAAAGGGTGGAGGGAAGGGGAAGGGGAGGGGGGTAGCTTTTGTCATTAGGGATGGCATAGGGATAGGCAAGGTGGAGGAAGCAGGGGATCAGGTGCAGGCTTTATGGGTCACCCTGCAGACTCCAGGGGGTAAGCGGGTGAAGATGGGGGTAGTATATAGACCAACCGGGAAGGGGGAGCAATAGGAGGAGGCCTGGTGGCAAACCTTAGGGATCACTGTGGTAGGGGAGAGGCCAAAACGGTGGTGCTGGGGGACCTGAATATGCCAGGAGCAGACTGTGGAACTATGGCATCCTCATCGGGCAGGGAGCAGCACCTGCTGGACGTCTTCCAGGATGCATTTCTTGCCCAGCTGGTGACGGATCAAACAAGGGAGGGGTGCATCCTGGATGTGGTCCTGTCAGATGGTGAGCTCATCAGGGACCTAGTTGTTGGGGACCCACTGGCGGGAAGTCATCATGCCACAGTCTGGTTCTCCCTTGACTTAGGGGAAGGGGTAGAACACATAAAAATGTTAGTGGTTGATTTTAGAAGTCTGGAGTTCGGGGGGGGGATGGAGCAGATCCTTAGGGGCTACCTAGATGAGATCAAGCCAAGCATGGGCACTGAGGCCTGGTGGGAAATTATTAAAAAGGGGCTCCTGGAAGCTACAAAGGCCTGCACGAAGGAGAGACACAAGTGGGGCAAAGCTAAGAGGCTGAGCTGGTGGACAAGGCAGGTCCAGGATGTGGTGAGGGAAAAAAGGCTGCTTATAACCGATACAAACGTTCTTGGGGGGCTATATCCAAGGAGGAGTATGATAAGATAGCCAGGAGGGTCACCAGTATGGTGAGGTCAGCCATGGTGGGGGTGGAGCTGAGATTTGCACAGGAGATTGGGAGGGGAAGGGTTCTTCAGGTATATCACGGAAAGAAGAAAAGGAAAGGGGCAGATTAGTAGGCTGAGGATGGGGAGTGGGTGGGTGGAGGAGGGGGGAGCAGGCGGAGGTACTAAATTACTTTTCTGCGTCGGTCTTCACCAAGGAGGACAGGAGGAGGTGCGGCGCTGCATGGGGAAGGGGGCCGGCAGATGAAGTGGGGAAATGGATGTTGAAATTCCCATTGGGAGAGTGGGGGACACCCTCAAGGCCCTAAGAGCTGATAAGGAACTGGGCCCAGACGGGATCCATCCCAGGGTGCTTAAAGGAACTGGCTGATACCCTGGCTGCACCCCTGGCAGACCTTTTTAACTCCTTCCTTCAGTCAGGGTGGGTGCCTCAAGACTGAAAGATGGCCCATATTGTGCCTATACACAAGGGTGGCTCGCGAGAGGAGCCGGGAAGCTATAGACCGGTTAGCCTGACATCAGTAGTGAGCAAAGTGATGGAGGTGATCTTGAAAGAGAGGCTGAAGGGGGTTCTGAAGGCACAGGGCTACCTAGATGATCGCTAGCATGGCTTTGATAAGGGCAGATCATGTCAGACCAACCTGGTGGAGTTCTATGAGGGGGTGATGAGTGCACTGGATCAGGGCAGGACAGTGGATGTCTTCTTTCTAGACTTCAGTAGGGCGTTTGACTTGGTGCCACATCCCGGACTGCTGAGGAAGCTAGGGGATATGGGGAGGGGGCAGATGGTCAGGTGGATAGGAAACTGGCTAGCGGGGCGTATACAGAAGGTGAGGATTGGGGGGAGGTCTCATCTCCCAGGAGAGTCATTAGTGTGGTCTCACAGGGATCGGTACTGGGCCCTCTCCTGTTTAACACCTATATCTCAGACATTAGAAGCGGTATCAGGAGTGGGATGTGCCTCTTTGCCAATGACTCGAAGCTGTGGGCGGTGGTGGATGGGGAGGAAGGGAAGCTGGCTCTCCAGGAGGACCTGGAGACTCTGGGGAGGTGGTCACGTGCCTGGAAAATACAGGTTATTCACCTGTAACAGGAGTTCTAGGAATGGTATATGTTGTTCATCCACACTGTCTGGCAGGTATCCCTGCCGCTTTAAATCTTGCCGGAAGGTCTTCAAGCTGGCTCCTCCCACCCACCCGGGTGGTAAAACTCTCGGCTCCGCCCCATGACGCCAGATCTGGCCCGCTGGAAGCTCAGGTTGTGCGTCGAAGCTGGGGAGGTCGGGTGGGTCGTGTGGATGAACAACATATACCATTCCTAGAACTCCTGTTACAGGTGAGTAACCTGTATTTCTAGGGACATGGATATGTTGTTCATCCACACTGTCTGGCAGACTCCTAGCAGTTCTCCGGGAGGAGGGAGGCAAGACGCACACCCCCTACTTAGGGAATAGAGACTGGAGAACCGAGGCCCCAAAACCAGCATCCCGGCGTGACTCAAGGTCGATGTGGTAATGGGTGATGAAGGTGTGCTGACTTCCAGGTAGCAGCCCTGCAGATTTCCTGGATAGGGATGTCCCTGGAAGCAGCCACCGATGCAGCAGTATGGCGGGTAGAATGAGCTCTTATCCCTCTGGGAGGCTCCATGCCCGCCAACTTATAACGAGATCTATGCAGGAGGTGACCCACCTGCCTATCGTCCCACTTGGCTGCAGGTCTGCCAGGTGCGGCTTCAGCGTGGTGACAAACAGCTGGCGAACCTCTCCCCGAATTTCAGCCGTGTGCTCCTTATAGTAAGCGAGCGCCCTTCTAGGGTCCAGAGTATGGAGCTTATATTCGGCCTCCGAGGTGTGACTGGGGTAGAACACTGGCAGAGTCAACACCTGGTTAAGGTGAAACGCCGACACCACCTTAGGAAGGAATTTCGGTTGGGGGCACAGGACAACCTTGTCCCTGTGGAAGACCAGGTAAGGAGACTCGATGCAGAGCGCCTGGAGCTCTCCCATCCTTCTGGCTGACGTGATAGCCACCAAGAAGGCGGTCTTCCACGACAGGTGAGAGAGTTCACACCTGTGCAGTGGTTTGAATGGCTTGCCCATGAGCTTTGCCAGTACCAGCAGTAGATCCCACGGAGGTGGAGGTTCTCGCACCGGAGGGGAAATGTGATCAAGGCCTTTGAAAAAGCACCAGACCACCTTCTCCTGCGCCAACGACTGCTTCCCGGCCTGCGCCCGGTAAGCAGAGATGGCTGCCAGGTGCACCTTAAGGGTCGTCGACCTAAGCCCTTGCTGAGAAAGGGACCACAGGTAGTCCAATATGCTCGCCAAGGAACAAGAGGAAGGGTCCAGGCCCTTGCCCTGACACCAAATGGAAAATCATTTCCATTTGAAGGCGTAGCATTTTCTGGGCGACTCTGGCTGGGACGCCTCAACTACATTGAGGACCTCGTCGGAAAGACCCAAGGCCTGGAACTCTAGCCACTCAGGAACCAGGCCGTCAGGTGCAGGGATTGAAGGTCCGGATGGAATACCTTCCCCTGATTGACTGAGAGCAGGTCCGGGCGAGCTGGAAGCTGCCTCGGGAGCCTGGAGCTGAGGCTGAGGAGATCTGGGTACCAGTACTGGCGGGGCCAGTCTGGGGCTATCAGAATCACCTGCGCCTTGTCCCTCCTTGCTTTGAGCAGCACCTTGTGCATCAAGGGAAACGGGGGAAAGGCGTAGAAGAGGCCCGGGGTCCACGGCCTCGAGAAGGCATCCTCCTGCAGCGATCCCTGCTGAGGGGGCCGGGCATGGAACAGCCTCAGCCGCGCATTCTCCCTGGAGGCAAACAGGTCCACCTGAGGTGTGCCCCAATGGGAGAATAGATCTTGTACTACCTCCGGCAGGAGAGACCACTCGTGGGACGCAGCCCCTATCCGGCTTAGGGCATCGGCCAGGGTGTTGGAGGCTCCTGCCACATGAATGGCTAGGAGATCCACCTCCAGGCTGCGCACGAGTGACCAGATGCGGAGAGCTTCCTTGCATAGAAGCATGGAGCGCGTCCCGCCCTGGCGGTTTAGATAGTACATGGTCGTGGTGTTGTCCGTCTGGACCCAGACCACTTGACCCCGAAGAAACGGAGCAAAGGTGGTGAGAGCTAGGTGGACCGCTCGGAGCTCCAGCAGGTTGATGTGGCATCGGGACTCCCTCGGGGACCAGAGGCCATGCGCCTGGTGTTCCCCCAGATGGGCACCCCAACCCATCAGAGAGGCATCGGTCGATAGAGAGACCGTCGGCTCGGGGCGGACAAACGGGATGCCCTCCTGCAGATGAACTGGAACGGTCCACCACTGGAGAGCGTTCCACATCCCCTGGGTCACCATCACTAGCTGGTCCAAAGGATCGCAGCATTGGGACCACTGGCTGGCCAGCCCCCACTGAAGGGAGCGCATGTTCCAATGGGCCCAACGGACCACGCTGGTACAGGCCGCCATGAGACCCAGGAGGCGCAGGAAGTCCCGGGCAGGGCGCAATTGCCCAACCAGAAATGATTGGGCAAAGGAGGAAAGAACCTCAACCCTGTCCGCCGGGAGCCGTGCCCTGGCTCGAAGAGAGTCGAGCTCTGCCCCGATGAAAAGAATCATCTGCTTCGGCTCGAGTTCTGACTTGGCCTCATTGATGAGGAGGCCGACCTGAGAGCAAACCTGGAGGGCCAGATCTCTGGACCACTCCACCTCCTGTCTGGAGGGGCTGCAATCAGCCAATCGTCCAGGTAAGGTAAACCCGGACCCCTCGGTGCACATGAAATGCTGTCACCACTGCCATGCATCTGGTGAAGACCCTGGAGCTGGAGATAAGCCAAGGGCATGGCTTGTAACTTCGAAGGGATCCCTCCATTTCGAAGGAACCTTGATGGGACGGATGGATAGGGACATGAAAGAACCTGGCGTCCTGTAGGTCCACAGAGCAGAACCACATGCCGTGTTCAAGGATGGTATTATCTGAGCCAGAGTGACCATCCTGAAGGTTCGAGACCTAGGAACTTGTTTGGAGTCGTGTAGGTCGAGAATGGGGCGCCAGCCCCCCGTCCGTTTCGGAACCGAAGTACCTGGACACGAACCCCGGGTTTGAGGGAGGGTCCGCCACCTCTCTTATCACCTCCTTCTCAAGGAGGAGAGCGATGTCGGCTTGCCGAGCTGACAGCGAGGCTTCGGACCCCGAGGCCCCCCGAGGTGCGACGGCTCTGAAGGGTGAGGCCTGCTCGAACTCCAGAGACAGGCCCTTTCCTACCACTTCCAACACCCACCGGTCTGTGGTAATAGCAGACCAGGCAGAAAGGAAGAACCGGAGCCGTCTCCCTACAGGGGGAACCAGGGGTGAGGTGACTAGGTTGGGGCCGACACCCCTCAACCCGTCACTGTGAAGGCTTGGAGGAGGGACCAGCCGAGGGACCACCTGGGCCTTTACCTCCCTGCTTCCTGGAGGAGGAAGCCGCGGGCTTGGGTTTGGGATGCCAAGAGCGAGCCTGCTGGCCCTGGTGTTGCTGGGCCGGACATGCCGGGGGCGCAGACGGACGAAAGGGCTTGGGTTGTGGTCTGCGGCCCTTGTCCCTCTGAGCGGATGAGACCGAGTCCAAGGTGGCATCGGACTTTTCGATCCTCTGGAGGTGGCCTTCCACTCCAGGGCTGAAGAGGTCGGTCTCCAGGAAGGGGACATCCGCCAAATTGTGCTGGGTATCCGCTGTGAAGGTGGATATCCTCAGCCATGCCCGACGGCGCCTAGCCACTGCAGCCGTGACTGACCTGGTGCATGAATCTCCAATGTCCAGAGCAGTCTGAATTTGCTGCTTGGCCACTGCTCTGCCCTGGTCCCGCACCTGCCTAACCGTAGTCTGCAGGTCAGCCGGGAGATGAGAGACTACCTCGTCCAGGGAGCCCAACAAGGCATGGGAGAAATGTGCCATCAGCACGGCCGAGCTTGCCTGTGAAGGCCAAGGGAGGATGCTGCGTAGACTTTTCGCCCGGCATAGTCCAATTTCTTGGACTCCTTGTCGGGAGGTTTGTCCACGTCCCTAGCGTTTCCGGCACGCGGGAAAACGCTGTCGGTAACTAACCCCTCGGCTGAGGGATGTTCCGAGAAACCGGACAGGGAACGGTAGGGACATACTTCCTGGCCATCCTGGCGAAGCGCAGGGCAGGAGCGGGCGCTGCCAGAGCTCAGGTCGGGCCCACGATGGCCTCAGCCACAGAAAGGCCTCCGTGGGGAATCCCTCGGTCCAATATCTCCGTGAGGGATATTTGGCCCATTTGGATACGGGCTCGAGCTGCATCCCGGTGGACTCCGAGATGAGCCTGAGTAAACCCAGGAAGGACGAAGGGCTATCGTCCAGCGACTGACCTCCAGAGGACTCTAAAGTCCACTCGCTTGGAGAAAAGGGAGGAATCGTCATCGGACTCCGAAGAGTCCGCAAAGAGCTGCCTCGGGCCTGAGCCACCCTCCACCTGCTGAGGGCGATCGGGAGTGAGGGTGACCGACAGCCTATGGGGCAGACCCTGAGCCGACCAAGAGTTCTTGGTCGGAGCCCCAAACAGCGGCTGTGGAGGCGGAGGTTCCACCGGAATCGGTGAGGCAGCTGGTTTGGCGAACAACGGCCTGGGAACAGGCTCCTCGGGTAAAGCGAGGGGTTGTTTCGGCAGCTCCGTGACAGCCACTTAATGGCCAGGGAAGGCGGCGGCGTCGGCTTGTTCCCGATCAGAAGGAGCTGTTGCCACATGAGAATCTCGATAGATGCGGCGTAACTCCGTCGAAGCCTCCCCTCATCGAGGAGGAGGCGAGGGACGAGCACGCGTTGCTTAGCGGTGCCGAGACCAAGACCGCCTATGGCGACGGGATCGGCAGGACCACGAAGAAGTCCGAGACCGAGAACCTCGGCCTTTCCGAGGACGGTGCGGGGAGGGGACGGGTGGAACCGGCTCCTCCCTCGGCTCGAAGGGAACACCCAAGGGCTCCGGAACCGGAGGCACTGGCAAGCCCGCGGGATCCTCAACTCCCACCGGGGGAACCGGGGAGAGGGAATTTTCGGCTTTGCCAGTCGACAACCCATCCAATGGGTCGAGAAAGATCTCGACTGCGTCGACGGGAGTCTCGGTCAACTGACCTGACGGGGACACCATGAGACCGGTGGCGGAAGCTGAACGATTGACCGAAGTCGATGGCCGACAACTCGGGGAGAGGGACCTTTCCTGCTCCCAAGAGCGTTGACGGAGGGACTTACCTTGTCTTTCTTCTTGGACCGAGAAGAAGGTCCAGCAGGCGTTAGTCCCTCTCCTCTAGTGGAGAGGGACAGACAAAACTCATTAAAGGAAGCTGTAAGAGGAACCCAGAGGCGGGATAAATGCAGCGGTCAAGGAAGATGCGTCAGCGCTGCCTCCTCTTCGAGGCGATCATCTGCTCTAGCTGATCCGCCCAGCCTACGCCCTGAAACCGCCGACCGGGCCTCTTTAGACTTTACCGGAGAAAAGCGTTTCTCAGGGCGACCCAGTTGTAAATGGGCAGCACGGTCTTCGAGGACGTAGGCTGAGAAGGAAGAGCACAGGTCGCAAGCCTGCGGGTCGTGCTCAAGGCCTAAACAGTAGACACACGTGGAGTGTGGATCTGTCCGAGACATCTTCTGCCCGCAAGGGCACCGCCGAAAACCGGGAGTCGATTTGTCCATCGCAGCTGTGAGGGATAGAAGACCGAAGTCTATAAAGCAAAAAACTTTTAAATTCGGAAATCGAAGAATTAGGAACCAGTCTTATACGCAGAGCGTTAAGGAGAGAACCTGAGCTTCCAAGCGGTAAGGAAGATCTGGCGTCATGGTCCGGAGCCGAGAGTTTTACCACCTGGGTGGGTGGGAGGAGCCAGCTTGAAGATCTTCCGGCAATATTTAAAGCGGCAAGGATACATGCCAGACAGCGTGGATGAACAACATATCCATGTCCCTAGAACTAAAGTTTAATACTGGGAAATGTAGGGTTCTTCACCTAAGGCAAAAACCTATCTCATGTATACACCTTGAAGGGGGGAGGCACTGCAGGTTCTGGGGGGGGAGAAGGACCTCAGGGTGGTGGTAGATGCAAAATTAATAACTCAGAGCAGCATAGAAGGGCTGTGGCCCAAGCAAATAAAATGCTGGGGTGCATAACCGGGGGAATAACCTCAAGGAGACGAGAGGTGCTCCTTCCGCTGTAAAATTGCCTGGTTAGACGACACCTTGAATACTGCATGCAGTTTTGGCATCCTTACTTAAAGAGGGATATTGCTCTTCTGGAGAGGGTCCAGAGGAGGGCGACCCAGATAATGCAAGGACTGGGGAAAAGCCCTATGGGAAGAGACTGGAGAAGCTCAACCTGTACTCACTGGAGGAGAGAAGGAACAGAGAGGATATGATCAAGGTATTCAGATGTCTCAAGGGAATGAACAGGGTAAGTCTTGAGTCTTAAGTCAGCTGAGGGAGGTAGGGGCCACCAGGGGACACTCAATGAGGCTGGTTGGGAGGAGACTAAAGGGGGAAACAAAGAGATGCTACTTCACTGAGTGGGTGGTGGAGCCCTGGAATGTGCTGCCTGTGGAGTTGGTGGCTGTTACAGCTGTGGAGAGGTTCAAAAAAAGCTGGGATACATATAGAGGAAGGGTGCATCCCAGAGCCCCAGTGGGGGTTGGGGCTGGGGGACCTTGTAGGGAGAGTGGGGTGGGACTGTAATGATGCCCTGGGTAGGCATTGATCCCTGAGCAGACTCGACAGACCATAGGGCCTAATCTGCTGGCTTTTTAGAATGTTAGTATATTAATTTATAGCTGCGTATGTATAGAACTGCCAGCAAAGTTAGTATATGTTGTCACAATCTTGCTCAGCCAGTCAACCCTCTACTCCCAAAGTACCAACCTCTGAGCGTATGATTTGTGTACACTGAACAGACAAGGTAACCCTCTTGTCTGTTTTGTGGGTTCAAATCACCTTAGTCTCAAGCTCTGAAGGGATTCAAACTGATAACCTCTTGTTAGCGTACCCAATTATCAGGCTCAGATAATTCTGTCTTCGGGGGGCCAGATATCTTTGCCTACGGGCACCCAACCAGGTCTTTCAAATGAACCCTTAGAACTCAATGCAAGACTTTTAGAGAACTCTATCCATTTCCCAGTTTGGTATACAATAAGCCCATACACAGTGTACTTAGAACCTTTAAAAGCTCCACTTAAAATAAAAAGAATTGTCAAGGCACTCCAGCAGTTTAATTTGTTAAAAAAATCTTTACTTAAAAAATATCAAAACAGAACAATAATTACAGAACAAATTATATATATCCCAACACATACAGCCTTAAAACAAACAGGAAGAAGTACAGTTCCTACAATACATACATTAAGACCTGCCTAATCTTACTCTTTTTCAGTGCTGTGATGATTCTCCCTCAGTCAGATAATATTCTCTTGTGTCAGTCAGGAATATTTTCTTGTGTCTCTGTCAGGTTCACTTCAGCAAGTAAACACACTTCTGAGCCGGCCTTCTCATGAGGTCACTAACTCCGCCTTGGTGTATCAAACTCTATATTTTACAATACAGGGTCTCCAAATAAAATATTTAAAAAAACACATGAGATGACCTCACTGACTTTCCTCTCCACAGGTTAATTGGTCAGAACTGTTTTTTTAATCTGCTAAACATATATCTCAAAAGTTTCTTTGATCCAAGTCACTGTATTCAAAACAAAAGTGTATTGGCCTCTTTAATCCCATCTGGACCTTGGAATCTACACCTCAGGTCTTTCTGATGTAATTCAAGGGTTCCCCAGGAATATATTTTGGACCTTCCAAATCCGTCTGGGTCCTCCCTGGCTCAGACATGAAACCTCTTCAATGTCCATTCTGGCCTCTCTCCGACGCCCTTCCCCACAAGTCCTTCCTGGTAACCATGTAAGTCAAAGGATCTCCCTGAGGGCATTATGAATGGCTAATCTTATTTCCTGGGATGAAAGCAAATTGACAAGGTAATTGCAGCCCAGATCTCTGCAGTTTAAAATACCTCCTGTCCTTTGAACTTATCCCTGGGGGGTCTTGATGTGTCAGTTCCAGTAAGACAGCCTTTTCCTTGAACTGACCCTTCCCTTCATATATTTTATATGTAATAACAAAAATTAATACAGCACTCGAGCACTCAGAGCTGGCTGTCTACGTCACATATGTATCTGTAGACAACCCCCGCCCCCAATCCCACTGATATATCTATTAAATGCAGGCTGCCCTGTTCCCTACTACACATCATCAAAATGCTGATTTTAGGGGCAGGGCTGCAGTGTTCTTATCCAGAAGCTATGAGCGAGGCACTGTAAGTTAAATTTAAATTTTATAACGGGACAAAACAATTGTGTTCAGGGCTAAAATAGCTCCTCAGGCAGGCAACTCTGTGGTATGAACTGCCTGCCCGGATCATGTCAGTTGCTCTTTAACCAGTATGTTAATACATCTGGAACACTGAGCTATACTGCTACTGAGTCATGGGGTGAGGGAGACTTTCCTTCATGTCTCCTGCGACATAGTGGAAATTGGTGGTGGGACTACCAGGCAACAATAGCCCCCACCCCCCATTTTGCACTGCCATGCATTATGACGAGAATGGGGGCCCAGTAATGTCTACACATTTGTTTATTCACTGTTAGTCATTTTGCCAGGAAATTAATAATTTATAATTAAACAGAATTCAGTAAGAGTAGTATGATTTATTTTTTAGGAATTGGTCATTCTTACGAGAGCTTCTGGACACACATTTCTTGTAACACCTTTTTTTTCCCCAGTTGTTTAACCAGGTGAGGCACACTAAGCTGAAAGCTTTTTTACAGGTGCAACCTGGGAGCAAATGGGAAGTTAAGTGACTGGCTCAGGATCACACAGTATATGCAAGTGGGGACTGTGGGATTCAAACCCAGGTCTCCAGATTTGCAGCTCAGAGCCTTAAACCACTGCGCTATACTGCTTTCCTTTAGTGAGAATAAACCCACATACTAATGCAAGCTAAATAATATTCCATAGCAATTATAGTATGTAGTGCAAATTCATGTAAATAACAATATTTCAATCAGCAGTCTTGATACAAAGCCTATTTTTTCAATCCAGCTTTCACCCTCTTGAGCGCGTGCACGCGTGGACACACACACACAGTTTATTTCCTTGGAAAAAGAATTTGTAGCAATGATATGTGCAGACAAATTGAAGTATGAATTAGTATACTATATAATAGAATTCCCTGAACTACTACATTTTATGATAGGAAACTCAGGAAGCAGACTCCCTATAGTTTCATGAAACTGTATTCAGACTGCTGTTCTGGGGCACCTTAAATTTCAAAAGCATGCCTCAACTCCCTCAATGCCTTTATTGTAACCTTGAATTGCATGTCTACTTTCTCTGCACCCTATGCTACCTGACAGTATTGTACTGTTTCTGTCTCCCGGGTCGCCCCTGAAAAAGGGACCTTTGTGGCTCAGTGGGCCTACCCGGTCATCAAAATTCAATAAATAAATAAATAAATAAAATGAACCACACTGTTTTTTGTAACTGTGAAGTCTGGCACAGCACTGAATGTTACTTTATCTCCTCATTATTAGCCCTAGAAAACAAGACCACAGCATTGCTTTTCCTCTGGGAACCATCTTCCTCTCAGTTCTCTTTCCCTCGCTCCCTCACACTGGAATTCTTTTCGGGTGTGCATGACACTTTGGAGTGGATGGTTATTGAGTGCTCCCTCTCTGTGAGCCTGTCTTGGGAGCATGAGGCTGGCATTCTAATGCTGGGGAACACACTACTGAGGGCTGCTATTATCCAGGGCTAATTGGGGGCCATAGTAAGGCAATCATTTCTCAGCTGTAGCCTCATACCAGACAGCCAGACACTCCATGAGGGCTCACTTTTATTATTGCAATTACTACACAGATAATTACAAAAGACACAATGGTTAACTTATTCCTAGTTAAAAGTAAGAGACCTGTTGGGATTTCTTTCTCAGACATAATACAGCCCCTCCCCCATCACCACCAATTAAAAACTATTTTAAAAAAGGTGTAGTCCTTGTTGACACTAATGGGCATGTTTTCCAATTTTTTTTATTTTTATTTTATAGCATGAATGAGTTAAAATAAAAACCTTGACGCAAACAAACAAACTGCATGCAGAAGCGAAAACTCGCACGGTCAAATACTAACAGATTTCATATCAGGCCAGTAAAATGTTCCCTTAACTATCCCTGCTGACTTGTACTGGAGGAGACAACATTTCAATAAGTACAGAAGCTTGTCAGTGGAATGTCTGCACAGATCCTGGATTTTCCCAGTCACCAGTCCTGCTGGCTAGGTGCTATAAAACGTTAATTTGACCCCTGGCATGCCACGCAAGGGCTGACTGCCATTATGAAATAGTATCTAGATGATAATTTCAAATAGTGGTAGTACCAGTGGCCCCCCCCAAAAAAGCTGCTTGATGCCTGCAATTCATTTAGGTCAATTCTTACTTGGTTAGTCAATTCAGTGTTCTTACTTGGTTTTTATTCCATCATTTTAAGGGGTTCTTAGTCTCATCATTCAGCCGAATCACAATTAACCTGACCACGGACAACAAGGCGACCCCTGAACGGTCAGGTTCCTGCACTTTAAATTTTAACATGCCAATGTGAGCTGTGGTCCCACTGCTTTCTCTCTTCCTTATCTGGAAACCACTCTCTGGCTTCATATTTTATCTAGTGTGCTCTGATCCATAAGTGACTCACAAGCTACCACAGAGGGGCTCACCAGTTAGAAAAAGGCCACACCTACTGTTTGCAGTGAACTGTTAAAGGTTTAGCAAGCTCAACCCTGGTTAATATACAGAGATTTTATCACATTTCTTATACATGTTTCTTAAATATTTTAAATGTTTACAGGTGTGCACATGTATGTGTCCAAAATCAAAATCAAATAGTTGTTGTACCAGTGTTCCCCCACAAAGCTGCTTGAAAGTCAATTCAGTGTTCTTACTTGGTTTTCATTCCATCGTTATAACATTTAAAGGGGTTCTTGGTCTCATCATTCAGCCAAGTCACAATCAGCATGATGCTATCTGCCAGATACCAAACATGGCAGACAAGGTTTGACGACTTTAATGACATCCAGATTTTGCTGTTTTAAATTGTTTTACAAAACAATAACCACATTAACAACTAGAGCGTAAAGTTGGTATACAGTAGAGCATGATCTTGGTATCCAGAACCTTATGGTGTTGCACCCCAGTAGTTTGTGATGTTGGTCTACAGTAGCATATTATGTTGGTCTCCAGTAGCTTGTGATGCTGCAATCCAGTAATGTAAGATCTTGGCATCCAGTAGCTTATAATGTTGGTATTGACTAGCGTGTGATGTTGGTATCCAGTAGCTTGTGATGCTGGTCTCCAGTAGCTTGTGATACTGGTATCCAGTAACTTGCAATGTTGGCATCCAGTAGCTTGTGATGTTGGTATTGACTAGCATGCGATGTTGGCATCCAGTAGCTTGTGATGTTGGTATTGACTAGCGTGTGATGTTGGCATCCAGTAGCTTGTGAGGTTGGTATTGACTAGCGTGTGATGTTGGCATCTAGTAGCTTGTGATGTTGGTATTGACTAGCGTGTGATGTTGGTATCCAGTAGCTTGTGGTGCTGCTGTCCACTAGCATCTGAAGTGGGGAACTACAGACCTGTGAGCCTCACTGGAGTTGTGGGGAAACTGATGGAATCTATCCTCAAAGAAAGGCTAGTGTAGTTTCTTGTGGATAATAATCTGCAAGATGACAGATGTCACGGGTTCATCACTGGCAGATCCTGTCAGACAAACATGGTTGATTTTTTTGACTGGGCCATGAAGGCACTGGACGAGGGCCACGTGGTAGATGTAGTCTACCTGGATTTCAGCGAGGCCTTCAATTCAGTGCCACATGGAAGGTTGACCTGCAGGTTGAGAAGTCTTAGTATAGGGCGGAAGCTAACCCAATGGGTAGAAAACTGGCTGAGGGACAGGCAACAGAGGGTAGTTGTGGGGGGAGAAGCATCGGAGCAGAGGGCTGTGACAAGTGGTGTCCCACAGGGATCAGTACTGGGACCAGTCCTGTTCAACATTTTCATTGTAGACATAGTGGTTGGGATCAAGAATAAGATCAGCCTCTTCCCCAATGACACCAAGATCTGTGCTCAGGTGGACGGGGAGAAGGGTGGCAAATTACTGCAGGAGGACTTGGCAAGACTCGAGGAGTGGTCACAAACCTGGCAGTTTGGGTTCAATGCCAAGAAGTGCAAGTTGATGCATTTCGGAGCCAAAAACCCAGTCTACAGCTACTGGACGGATGGCATCAAACTGTCCACATCCAACAAGAAGGATCTGGGGGTGCTGGCGACCGGGGAATTAAACCACTCAGCCCAGTGTAGGAAGGCAGCAGCTAAGGTTAACAGGATGTTGGGTGCATAGCAAGCGGGATTACATCCAGATGTAGCAAAGTCATCTTGCCCCTGTACAGGTCCCTGGTGAGGCCGCACTTGGGTGTACTGCTTGCAGTTCTGGTGCCCATACTTGAAAAGGGATGTCAAATTCCTGGAGGCAGTGTAGTGAAGAGCAGCAAACACGATCCAGGGGTTGGGGGGATAGAACTTATGAGGAAAGACTAAAAGAGCTCAACGTGTATACCCTGGAGGATAGGAGAGAGAGGGGACATGATCGAGACCTTTAAATACCTGAAGGGGATGAACAGAGTAGGCTTCCAGGGTGGGTTCACTCTCCCGAAGAGATACCAGAGAACACTCCCTGAAGTTAAAGGGGGGCAGATTCAGGAGGGAAAGGAGGAGGCACTACTTCACTGAAAGAGTGGTAACAGGGTGGAATGCACTGCCTGCACAACTCCTATCAGGGCAGACTGTGGGGTGCTTCAAGAGGGGGTGGGGCAAATTTGAGAGGAAAGTACATACCAGGGGAGGCAGTTGGGGAAGGGAAGAGTTAATGGGAGGGGAACAGCTGCAATCTAATGGGCTGAAGTGCTGCACAGTCGAGTAGACGAGACAGGCCATATGGCATTTATCTGCTGGCAATTTTGTATGTTTGTATATTGTTGTCCAGAAGCTTGTGATGTTGGTATCCAGTAGCATGTGATGTTGGTCTCCACTAGTGTGTGATATTATCAAGTTGCTTGTGATGCTGCTACCCAGTAAAGTCGGATCTTGGTATCCAGTAGTGTGTGATACTGGTATCCAGTAACGTGTAATCTTGGCATCCAGTAGTGTGTGTTGATCGTATTCGGTAACTTGTGATTTTGGTATTCAGTAATATGTGATGTTGGTATCCAGATGCTTGTGATTATGGTATTCAGCAGTGTGTGATGATGGTATCCAGTAACTTGTGATGCTGGTCTCCAGTAGTGCATCATGTTGGCATCCAGTAACTTGTGATGTATTGTAGATATATAGTAACTTGTGATGTCGGTATCCAATGGTGCATCATGTTGGTAACCAGTAAGTTGTGATGCTGGCATCCAGTAGCTTGTGATGTAGCTATCCAGTAATATGTGATCTAGGTATTCAGTAACGTGAGATGCTGACATCCAGTAACTTGTGATGTTGGTATCCATTAACATGTGATGTTGGTACCCAGTAACTTGTGATGCTGGTATCCAGTATCTTCCCTTATAGAAATACAAGTGTGCAGCATGTGTGTAGCATGCATGATGCATGCTTAATAAGCATGTGGCATGCATGCTGCACACTTGTATTTCTGTAAGGGTTCTAATATTGGTATCTAGTAACATGTAATGTTGGTATCCATTAATGTGTGTTCTAGGTATCCAGTAGTGTGTGATGTTAATATCCAGTAACTTGTGATGTTGGTATCCAGTGATGTGTGATGCTGGTCTCCAGTAGTGCATGATGTAGGTATCCAGTAGCGTGAGATGTTGGTATCCAGTAGCATGTGATGTACTCCCCGCACTCAGCACACAGCCAGCAGTCGCTAGCGTGGGACTCCATGGGCTCTAAAGGTAATTGCTTCTCCACCTACTCTCACTCTAAGGGGTGTCTACAGCTATTTCTGCCCTCCAACTTTGCCTGATAGTTTTTCGTTCCTGTCTGGAATGCACTCAGGACCACACATCAGATTTCACCTGAGCTTTAGGGACTTACTATACTGCAGTTTGTGTGTGTTTTGCACTGATTTACCATGCTAGCTAGGGTTCAGGATTCAGTGGCCTGCCTGTACTTTAGCCCTCAGCTACTGCTCCTGTACTGTGTTAACCCATAACAGACAGTCTACTGTTTCATGTCTCCTAATTTTTAGACCCTCCCAGGTCAGGTGACCTATTACATGACTGGCTGCTCAAATTTAAGTGTCCACTTTCCCATTAGCTCCTTATATTTTCTGCCCACTAGGAGTCACTGTTTCACCCTCAGATTGTCCTGCTTTCCCTACCTCTATGCTCTAGCTCACTGCTAGTCTCACCTCCTCTACCTCACCCTGGTCACTCTTTTTTTCCCATTCCTCTGCCTCACCTACCTCTCTAACCAGACTCAAACCCTGCACCCTTCACTCTATAGGGGGTGTTACTACCTCTGCGCCACAGCTGCACACCTGAAAGTGTACTGCACTAACTGCCCTATGACCATTTCTCCTGTTACAGCCCCTGCCGCCACACCTCTCACAGTGACCACTTTCACTCCCCACTCCCTCTATTATCAGTTTCTTGTTTCTCCCCTCCATAGTCTTGGCCCCCATCATAGCTCCACATGTCCCTCCTGGATCCCAACCCATTTCTCTGGCCTTCCATCCCCAGCACACACTAGGTACCTCTGTGCCTCCCCACTCCCCCCACCCCCACCACAGCCCCCACCAGTCCCTGTTTGCTGCTCCACATATACTGTCTCTCCCTATCCCCGTCATAAGCCCCAAGCCCTCCAACCACTACTCCTTAGGTTGCCCCCCCCCAAGCATTTACAGTTCGCACTGCTCAGGCCCCTGCTTCTACTTTTTATGCTAATATCAGGCAACGTACACCCAAACCCTGGCCCTACCTTTGCTACAAACCACAATCACTCTGCTGCTGATGGCCTGCAACTAGCCTCAATCAACATCTGTAGCTTGCAGAAAACATTTGACTCCCTACAGGGATGGATTGCCCAACATCAGCCTAACATTATCTCCCTTGTGGAAACCTGGCTTTCCAAGAATACCCCTAACTCGGCGATCTCCATCCCTGGGTACTCTGTCTTCCGAGCTGACAGATGTGGCAAATGGGGAGGGGGTTGTGCCATCTACCTACGTGATACCCTACAGTGCCAAGCTCTTCCCCCCCCCTGCCCAACTGGACCATGACGTACAAGCCCTCACCCTGAAAATTACTACTAATAAAGCCACTGCTCCTCTCTTTGTCACCTCTGTCTACATCCTTCCGCGAAATCAAAAACCTGCTTTTCTGTCTGTCCTCAACTACCTTTCCCTCTTACCCCCAAAGTCTGAATGCCTAGCTCTTGGGGATTTCAATGTCAACTGGCTTTCCCCCACTGCCACCCCCCTCAAAGACGCCATCACCATCATGGACTTCTCTCAAATTATCCCCTCTCCCACTATGCTCAACCCTAAAACCAGTACTGCTACCCTGCTTGATCTGGGTACTAACCAACCGCCCCTCCAGAATCACAAGTGTCTCAGTGCTTCCCAACGCCTTAAGTGACCACTCCCCGGTAACCTGCATCTGGTCCTGTAAGAAGTCAAAACTACCGCCAAAATTCCTTCTCCAATGCCGCTTGAAGCCTGGGATGCTGCAGCGCCTAAAACACCACCTAAGCCTATGTGACTGGTCTCCCATCCACAAGGCTTCCGACATCAACAAGGCATTAGAATACTTTATTGCCACTTTCTCCTCCACCTGCGATATATATGCCCCATATCAAGAGACCCTCTACCCCTTGGATTTCCCAATCCCTCCTAAATCTGATGTGACACAGGGACTCCTTCTGGCAAATTGCTCTTGTCTCTGGCAAACCAGCTGATAGACAATTATACCATGCAATGAGAAACAAGTGCACCTGGGAAATATGCAAAGCCAAGGCTGAGCACTACAAGGTCTCCCTCACCACCTCCTGGGGCTCAGGCAGAACATTCTGGGACAACCAAAAAGAGCTAAATGGGAAAACCTTCTCCCACCCTCCGTCCTTAACAGTAATGGTACCTCCACCACTGATCCCAAACTCATAGCCAACATCCTAAATGCATCCTTCTCAGACCTTAGCAGCATACACCCCCTAATTTTTTCGACCCCTTTACTTCTCATGCAGTTCCAACCACCCCCAACCCCACGTTCTGCTTCAGGACTGTCACCCCGTGAGAGTCAAGCTCTAACTCCTAAAAGCCTTAGGGCACACACGCTTCAGTGGGGACACCCTGGATCTCAAACTCTTACTTCTTACCCTCGAAGTTCTCTCCCCCCTCACCAGCATCTTCAAATGCTCCCTTTGTCTTGGGACCTTCCCTTCCAAATGGAAAGCCACAGTCATCACCCCTATTCACAAAGGTGGTGACCGTGCCTCCGTAGGGAACTGCTGACCCATCTCTAGCCTCCCCCCTCTCCAAAGCCCTGGAGAGAATAATTTCAGACCAACTTATGGAGCACCTACTAAAAACAATCTATTATGCCAGGAACAACATGGCTTCCACTAGGGCCATAGCACCACATCAGCGTTGTTGGAATTCACATCCTCCCTACACTCTGCCCTAGACAAAGGCTGCCTTGCCGGAGCTGCCTTTGTGGACCTGTCAAAAGCATTCGACACAGTAAATAACTCCCTCCTCATCTCTACTCTCCAGCACAGGCCTCTCTCCTAATGCCATGAACTGGTTTGCCGACTACCTGTCCAAAAGGTTGCAGCAAGTCAAGATGGGCAATACTCTTTCCTCCTCCCTCCCAGTTAAACCTGGGGTGCCGCAGGATTCCATCCTCGGGCCCCTCCTTTTCAGCATATTCCTCAATACCCTCCCAACAGCATGCTCTGGACAGATGATACTAGATGCTGACGATGCAGTCTTGTTCACCTCATACTCCAATCCCATTTGGCTCCAGCTCTACCTCCAGAAGTCCTTTGCAGAAGCTGAGGCCTGGTTTTCTGAACACCGCTTAGTCCTAAATTACAAAAAATGAAAGTCATACTGTTCGCCAGTCACCTAAACAAACATAAGGCACACACCCTCCACATCCTCAACTCCAGTAGTAGCCACTTGACCAGGTAGTCTCCTTCAAATACCTCAGCATTACTCTTGACCCCGTACTAAACTTTCATGAACACATACACCACCTCTGTACTGCTGTCAATGCCAGAACTGGCGTACTCTACAGAGTCAAACACTGCCTCACTCTGGATGCTCTCTATCTAGTGGTCTCCTCCTCCTCCATTCTAGCCCTTATTGACTTTGGCATCCTAGTCTATGGTGCTGCTGACAGAATGTCCCTCCAGCGAGTTTGGGTTGCCCTCAGTAAGGCCTGCCGACTTGTCCTTGGCTGTGACCGTATTACTCACACCTGCATCCTCTACCAGCTGTCCAACTGGCTCAACTTTGATAGTAGGCTCACTTACCATACCTGCCTCCTGGCTAAAAAGGTCTCCACAGGGTTGTCCTCCCCTGGACTCTGTGCCCTAGTACAACTGGCACCCTCTACTAGACCCACCAGTAGCTCCACTAAATCCCCTCTCCTTGTTCCCCACTTCAGAACCTCACTTGGCCAAAGAACTTTCTCCTACAGAGCCCCCCTGTGGCTGAATGACATCACTCACTCCATAACCTCTGTCCGAAAGCTTGGCCAATTTAAAACCCTCCTTAAGGCTCACCTCCAGGCCACCGATGTCTGTGACTGCCCACAGCCCCCCCCCCGACAAAAGGTCTCCTCCTGCACCTCCCTGCCCTGTCCCTTTGCTCCGGCACTACTTCATTAAGAATGTTGCCACTATCTCGCCCTTGGCGGATAGTAGTCTGTGCACTGTTTGCCCTGTATCCTTGTTATGTAACTACCAGACTATTCAATTAATGTGTCTATTTAAAAAACTATAATGTATTGTAATCTATGTTGTCTATATTGTTTATTTCTGTTGAGTATTTTGTTTTATGACTTGGAGCCTTTGTAAATGAGTCTCTCACTCGAAGGTTGTAATTCCGACATTTTCAATAAATAAATAAATAAATAAAAATGTAGCTATCCAGTAGTGTGTGATGATGGTGTCCAGTAGCATGTAATGTTGATACCCAGTAGCTTGTGATGTTGGTACCCAGTTGCTTGTGATGTTGGTACCCAGTAGCTTGTGATGTTGGACTCCAGTAGCGTATCATGTTGGTATCCAGTAACCTGTGATGCTGGCATCCTGTAGTTTGTGATGTTGGTCTCCAGTAGCACATCATGTTGGTTCCCAGTAGCTTGTGATGTTGGTATCCAGTAACTTTTGAGGTTGGTCTCCAGTAGTGCACCATGCTGGTATCCAGTAACCTGCCATTTTGGTATCCAGCAGTTTGTGATGCTGGTATCAATAAGTTTGTAATGTTGGTCTCCAGTAGATTGTGATGTTGGTCTCCAGTAGTTTGTGATGTTGGTCTCCAGTAGAGTGTGATGTTGGTCTCCAGTAGAGTGTGATGTTGGTCTCTAGCAGTTTGTGATGTTGGCATCCAGTAGTTTGTGATATTGGTCTCCAGTAGATTTTGATGTTGGTCTCCAGTAGTTTGTGATGACGGTATCCAGTAGTGCACCATGTTGGTATCCAGTAACCTGCCATTTTGGTATCCAGTAGTTTGTGATGTTGGTCTCCAGTAGTTTGTGATGCTGGTATCAAGAAGTTTGTAATGTTGGTCTCCAGTAGATTGTGATGTTGGTCTCCAGTAGATTGTGATGTTGGTCTCCTGTAGTTTGTGATGCTGGTATCCAGTATTTTGTGATGTTGGTCTCCAGTAAATTGTGATGTTGGTCTCCAGTAGTTTGTGATGTTCGTCTCCAGTAGATTGTGATGTTGGTCTCTAGCAGAGTGTGATGTTGGTGTCCAGTAGTTTGTGATGCTGGTATCCAGTAGATTGTGATGTCGGTCTCCAGTAGTTTGTGATGCTGGTATCCAGTAGTTTGTGATGTTGGTATCCAGTAGATTGTGATATCGGTATGCAGTAGCATGTGATGGTGGTATCCAGTAGTTTGTTAAGCTGGTCTCCAGTAGTGCATCATATTAGTATCCAGTAACCTATGATATTGGCATCCAGTTGTTTGTGATGTTGGTTTACAGTAGCACGTCATGTTGGTATCCAGTAGACTGTGATATTGGTATCCAGTAGACTGTGATATTGGTATCCAGTAGATTGTGATGTTTGTCTCCAGTAGTTTGTGATGTTGGCCTCCAGTAGTTTGTGAAGTTGGTATCCAGTAGTTTGGGATGTCGGTATCCTGTAGTTTGTGATGTTGGTCTCCAGTAGATTGTGATATTGGTATGCAGTAGCATGTGATAGTGGTATCCAGTAGCTTGTAATGTTGGCATCCAGTAGTTTATGATGTTGGTCTCCAGTAGTGTGTAATGTTGGTATCCAGTAGTTTGTAATGTTGGTATCCAGTAGTTTGTGATGTTGGTATCCAGTAGTTTGTGATGTTGGTCTCCAGTAGTGTGTAATGGTTGTATCGTAACCTGTGATATTGGCAACCTGTAGTTTGTGATGTTGGTCTCCAGTAGCACGTCATGTTGGTATTCAGCAGACTATGATATCAGTATGCAGTAGCATGTGATGGTGGTATCCAGTAGCTTGTGATGTTGGTATCTAGTAGTTTGTGATGTTGGTCTCCAGTAGTGTGTGATGTTGGTATCCAGTAGTTTGTAATGTTAGTATCTAGTAACTTGTGGTGTTGGTACCCAGTAGCTTGTGATGTTGGTGTCCAGTAATGCGTCATGTAAGTCTCCAATAGTTTGAGATGTTGGTCTCCAGTAGTTTGTGATGTTGGTATCTAGTAGTTTGTGATGTTGGCACCCAGTAGTTTGTGATGTTGGTATCCAGTAACTTGTGATGTTGGTACCCAGTAGCTTGTGATGTTGGTCTCCTGCAATGCGTCATGTAAGTCTCCAGCAGTTTGTGATGCTGGTCTCCAGTAGATTGAGATATTGGTTTGCAGTAGCATGTGATAGTGGTATCCAGTAGCTTGTAATGTTGGCATCCAGTAGTTTATGATGTTGGTCTTCAGTAGTGCGTAATGTTGTTATCCAGTAGTTTGTGATGTTGGTCTCCAGTAGTGTGTAATGTTGGTAACCAGTAACCTGTGATATTGGCATGCAGTAGTTTGTGATGTTGGTCTCCAGTAGCGCATCATGTTGGTATCCTGCAGACTATGCTATCAGTATGCAGTAGCATGTGATGGTGGTATCCAGTAGCTTGTGATGTTGGTATCTAGTAGTTTGTGATGTTGATCTACAGTAGTGTGTGATGTTGGTATCCAGTAGTTTGTGATGTTGGTCTTCAGTAGTTTGTAATGTTGGTATCTAGTAACTTGTGAGGTTGGTACCCAGTAGCTTGTGATGTTGGTCTCCAGTAATGCGTCATGTAAGTCTCCAATAGTTTGTGATGTTGGTCTCCAGTAGTTTGTGATGTTGGTCTCCAGTAGTTTGTGATGTTGGTATCCAGTAACTTGTGATGTTGGTATCCAGTAACTTGTGATGTTGGTACCCAGTAGCTTGTGATGTTGGTCTCCAGTAATGTGTCATGTAAGTCTCCAATAGTTTGTGATGCTGGTATCCAGTAGTTTGTGATGCTGGTATGCAGTAGTTTGTGATGTTGGTATCCAATAGATTGTGATGCTGATATCCAGTAGTTTGTGATGTTGGTATCCAGTTGTTTGTGATGTTGGCACCCAGTAGTTTGTGATGTTGGTATCCAGTAACTTGTGATGTTGGTATCCAGTAACTTGTGATGTTGGTCTCCAGTAATGTGTCATGTAAGTCTCCAGTAGTTTGTAATGTTGGTGTCCAGTAATTTGTGATGTTGGTATTCAGTAGTTTGTGACATTGGTCTCCAGTAGATTGTTCTATTGGTATGCAGTAGCATGTGATAGTGGTATCCAGTAGTTTGTGATGTTTGCTTCCAGCAGTTTGTGATGCTGGTATCCAGTAGTTTGTGATGCTGGTGTCCAGTAGTTCGTGATGTTGGCACCCAGTAGATTGTGATGCTGGTATCCAGTATTTTCTGATGTTGGTATCCAGTAGTTTGTGATGCTGGTATCCAGTAGTTTGTGAGGTTGGTATCCAGTAGTTTGTGATGTTGGTCTCCAGTAGCTTGTGATGTTGGCACCCAGTAGTTTGTGATGTTGATATCCAGTAACTTGTGATGCTGGTATCCAGTAACTTGTGATGTTGGTCTCCAGTAATGCGTCATGTAAGTCTCCAGTAGTTTGTAATGTTGGTATCCAGTAGTTTGTGATGTTGGTATCCAGTAGTTTGTGATGTTGGTCTCCAGTAGATTGTTCTATTGGTATGCAGTAACATGTGATAGTGGTATCCAGTAGTTTGTAGTGTTGGTATCCAGTAGTTTATGATTTTGGTCTCCAGTAGTGTGTAATGTTGATATCCAGTAGTTTGTGATGCTGGTATCCAATAGTTTATGATGTTGGTCTCCAGTAGTGTGTAATGTTGGTATCCAGTAGTTTGTGATGTTTGTCTCCAGAAGTGTGTAATGTTGGTATCCTGCAACCTGTGATATTGGCAACCTGTAGTTTGTGATGTTGGTCTCCAGTAGCACGACATGTTGGTATCCAGTAGACTATTATATCAGTATGCAGTAGCTTGTGATGGTGGTATCCAGTAGCTTGTGATGTTGGTATCTGGTAGTTTGTGATGCTGGTCTCCAGTAGCGTGTGATGTTGGTATCCAGTAGTTTGTGATGTTGGACTCCAGTAGCTTGTGATGTTGGCACCCAGTAGTTTGTGATGCTGGTATCCAGTAACTTGTGATGTTGGTACCCAGTAGCTTGTGATGTTGGTACCCAGTAATGCGACATGTAAGTCTTCAGTAGCTTGTGATGTTGGTCTCCAGCAGTGCATCATGTTGGTACCCAGCAGCTTGTGATGCTGATATCCAGTAGCATGTGATGTCATTATCCAGTAGATTGCAATGCTGATATGCAGTTCCATGTGATGCTGGTATTCAGTAGTGTGTGATGCTGGTATCCAGTAGCATCTGATATTGGTGTTTAGTAGTCTGTGATGTTGGTATCCAGTATAGTGTGATGTTGGTCTGCAATAGAGTATGATGTTGGAATACAGTATTGTTTGATATTGGTGTTCAGCACAGAATGATGTTGGTATCCAGTAGGGTCTGATGTTGGTACCCAGTAGCACATGATATTGGTAACCGGTTCAGTGTGATGTTGGTAACCAGTAAAGTGTGATGTTAGTATCCAGTACAGTGTGACACTGGTATCCAGTATAGTGTGACACTGGTATCCAGCATAGTGTGATGTTGGTATCCAGTACAGTGTGACACTGTAATTCAGCACAGTGTGACACTGGAATCCAATACAGTGTGACACTGGTATCCAGCACAGTGTGCTGTTGGTATCCAGTACAACGTGACACTGGTATCCAGTACAGTGTGACACTGGTATCCAGTACAGTGTGACACTGGTATCCAGTACAGTGTGACACTCGTATTCAACACAGTATGACACTGGTATCCAGTACAGTGCGATGTTGGTATCAAGTACAGTGTGACATTGGTATCCAGTACAGTGTGATATTGATATCCAGTACAGTATGACACTTGTATCCAGTACAGTGTGACATTGGTATCCAGTACAGTGCAACATTGGTATCCAGTACAGTGTGATGTTGGTATCCAGTACAGTGTGACATTGGTATCCAGTACAGTGTGATGTTGATATCCAGTACAGTGTGACACTTGTATTCCGCAAAGTGCGACACTGGTATCCAGTACAGTGTGACATTGGTATCCAGTACAGTGCGACATTGGTATCCAGTACAGTGTGACATTGGTATCCAGTACAGTGTGATGTTGGTATCCAGTACAGTGTGACATTGGTATCCAGTATAGTGTGACATTGGTATCCAGTATAGTGTGACACTGGTATTCAGCACAGTGTGGCGTTTGTATCCAATACATTGTGACACTGGTATTCAGCACAGTGTTACACTGGTATCCAGTACAGTGTGACACTGGTATTCGGCACAGTGTGACACTGGTATCCAATACAGTGTGATGTTGGTATCCAGTACAGTGTGACACTGGTATCCAGTACAGTGTGACACTGGTATTCAGCACAGTGTGGCGTTTGTATCCAATACAGTGTGACACTGTTATTCAGCACAGTGTGACACTGGTATCCAGTACAGTGTGACACTGGTATTCGGCACAGTGTGATGTTGGTATCCAGTACAGTGTTACATTGGTATCCAGTACAGTGTGATGTTGGTATTAGAACAGAATGTGATGTTGGTATCCAGTAAAGTGTGATGCTGGTATTAGAACAGAATGTGATGCTGGTATCCAGTGGGATGTGATGTTAATATCCAGCACAGTGTGATGCTGGTACCCAATACAGTGTGATGTTGTTATCCAGCACAGTGTGATGTTGGTATCCAGTACAGTGTGATGTTGTTATCCAATAACATGTGACGTTAATATCCAGCACAGTGTGATGTTGGTATTGGTAGAGTGTGATGCTGGTAACCAGTAAAGTTAGATCACTCTGAAAGGATTTATCTTTACCATGATTTTGTGTGGCTGATTGAACTCGTTACTAGAGTTGTAGTGCTTCTGCTCTCATGTCTCCAACCTTCCATCACCATCCTGACAACATGCTCAAGCCTGGACCCCAAAATCCAGGAGAATGAGGAACTCATGTTCCAGTGCCTACAGGACCCTCTGGGACCATATGGGCAGACTGGGTGGGTCAAGCAGTCCTTTTCTTCCACCAAATGTTATGTTTCTAGGAACCAGTGATGCTGAGACCAGAACACTGGGGCCTGAACTCATCCTGCTCGTGCGCGTGTGTGGAAACCTGCTGTGCCCACACCATGCATTCCCATTCTGAAAGGCACAAACATGCTCAGAGTCACAACAATGTGTTGATTTCATGGATCGATCCCTGAGGATTGTTTATTCCGAACCCCAGCACGCTGTGATGTCCACGTGGCTCATTTTATAGTGTGGTTGACTGGGGGTACCAACAGGAACTCCACTCTGGAAGTGGAATTAACCCTTGCTGTGCCACGTACTGATATATCAGTCCAGAATTCCTATATGTTCTAATTCTGTTGGCAGCCTAAGGGTTAAGAACAAAATGAGGTATGCATTTTTATCTTTTTTTAATTTAGTTTTTTTATTTACCAGGTAAGTGCACTAGACAAGCAGTGCCTATTTCCAGGCATGAGCAGGGAGGTTACAATGGATGAGGGAAAACAGTAATGGATAATGTAGGGCAGCAAGCGTTAGCAATTACAACTGGTTTCTGCTTTCGACTCTAACAACGTGGCATCGACTGTCATTCTCATAAGACTAGCTCAAGGGGATGGTGTTACAAAGTCTGCTTAAAATCCTGCAAGACTCGAGTTGTTGGCCCCCACTTTGCAGGGCTTATAGAGTGGAAGGTTTTCTGCTGCACATGCCTAACAGAGTCAGCCCATCCCAGCAAGGGTTTGGACCACTTTATAGCCACTTGAAACAGGAATAGGAACATTAACCCACAAGACTGGGCATTTAACAAAGCTGCAAAATCACTGAAAATTTCAATTCTAGTACAAAGTGAATTATTATTTTTCTATTTTTTTTTTTTTTTACAGAAAATTGGTTCACAGGTTAGGTTGTGAAAATACAGCCCCCACAATAAGTGTAAGACATTTAATAGGTACTGTATCTCACGTTCCTGCCTTTTTCTGCCGAGATATCACCAGCAGTCCCAGACCAGTGTTTTATTACAGGAAGAAAAAAACAGCCACCTTGATGCCAGTTGCTTGATATTCTTTGGTGCCATGCTGTGCAACACATAAAAACAAAACGGATGTGAAGCAGTAGAGGAAGCGAGAGGGTGCCACTGCTGTTCTGCTTTTGGCTTGCTATCAAGGTGCACAGCAGGAGGAATTTATGTTCCCATCCCATCTAGAAGCACAGTAACGCTTGGTTACCCAGCACCCCCTGCAGTGCACAACACGTCCCCTACCTGCCTCTGAGACTTTGGCGCTAGGCAGCATGCTGGTGCTAAATGCCATCAACGCTGCCTCTGGCAGGGTAACCATCAGTCTCCAAGGTTTAAGGGAGTGGACTGTCCCTCATTTCCATAACATTCTCTCATACTTCACTACCTGCATGTCCACACATTCGCCCGTAAAATACAACCTGAAATCTGTTATTCAACAACTTGCAATGATGCTGTTGCTTTCAGGCAGGCTGATGGAGATGGCTAACAGCACACAAAACTGCACTGTCTTGCACTTGCTTCCTGTCTTTTATTACAAGTTTAGCCACAGCAAAACCTGGCTGCTCAAGCACACTCCCTACAGAGAGCAAGGGCACCCTGAAACAGCTGACTACACTTTTCACATTTTAGGGCATCAGTGTGATCAAGTGGTGAGGGTACAGAGCTGTGAACCTGGAGACCCCTGGTTTGAATCCCATCACAGCCCCTGTCTCAATGTGTTACCATTGCCTCCCTGTGCTTTAGTCCCTCCTAGGCTCACATCTGAAAAATGACAAACATCCTTCATTATATAATAGCAAGAAAGAATCCTGGGCTTTGATTGGTCAGTCTGATGCTAGACCTGTGATGTTATCCCGATACATCACGGATCTAGTCCCAGCACACACATGACCCAATCACAAGGAAAAAAAAACAGTGCTTGTCCTACATTCACTCCCCCGCTCTACTTATAGTCCTCTGTAGGAAACATCCATTTTTTTATTAAAAAAACATTTAACTCGCAATGAAATATAAAGTCATGAGACCAGTTTTACAAGTTATTTGTCACTGTGCCACCTGCTCCCAGAGATTCCCTACTTCTAGATGTAAAAGCCATGAAGTCATAGTTACGGTCAACTTCACAGCAGTCTGTTAGTCCCCACTGACAGACTGAGTCAGCATATAAGCGTGTATGTTAATACCGCGCTTTACTCATTTAACCAGACCATCGTTGTCCACTCTTTCATGCACTGGAACTGTTCTCCTGGTAAAAGTTGTAGCGGGAAAACACGCACCCAAAGAATGGGATGGAGGGAGAGGCATCTCTTCAAAGCTCAATGTCACATAGTAGAAACAGACACGATTCTCAACGCGGCGGGGGGGTTGATTTCAATTGCAGGTGGTACAGCAGCATCAAGACCAAGTCGGAGGGGGGGACAAAGAGAGAGATAGAAAAACAAAACACTAAACAGTGGCTCAACAAACAAGCAGGAGGGTGGCCGAGGACACATACACACACAAACACACACACACACACGTTTCAACATAAGCATGTCTAGGGAGGCTTACAGCAGACAGCATGTCTTAACAGCACCACCTAGCGATGAAAACACAAAGTGTGGACTTTTTTCTCAAAGGCATACCTGCACATAGGAAAATTAAGAAGAAAAACATATTATAAAAATGTTTTTTGTCTTCTTTTTGAATGTAAAACAAGCCACTGTATAATAGCAGTAATGTACTCCAGGGATGTGCGTCATGCTGGGATAACATCACTTCGCAGGTGTTGAATGCACTCGGCTTGCGGCCTTATGCTTCAACTACCCAAGGCGTGACATTATTCCAGCATGACACACATCCTGTCATACATTATTGCTTAATTAATAAGCATCCTTCATCATGTTGGCAGTATAGACTAGAGGTTAGAGCAACAAGCTATGAACGAGCTGGGTCCATCCAGCAGACATGGGTTTGATTCTCATAACCTCTACTTGCATACTGTGTGACCCTAAACACATCACTTAACTTCACTGTGCTCCTAGGTTGCCGCTATAAACAGGCCTTGTGTCCAGTGGGCCTTACAAGAATATATGAACCACCTGGTTAAAGCAATTTTTTTTATTTAAGTTAGAGAATTAACTCCCTAGTCTTCCAAAAGAAAATAGGAACTTCCAGGGTGTCCACCGTCTGCTATACAAGGAACCCACTTAAAAGGGAATAGTCAGCACAAATGGCCTCAACACTCAAGTGTTGCGCTGGCCTCAGTGAGCAAAAACATTTTGGTGTACTTACTGTTTACTGTAGCATAGTTCATTTTATCAGACTAATTTTGCTTAGTTCTAGGCTAACATCTTCTATTACTACAAATCTTGAAATCTCCTATAGCTGACATCACAGCAGTAGGCAGCAGTGAGAGACTCGATATCCGGCAGTGCATGTCAGAGCTTTTATAATCTCCAATCAGATGTATTCAGTGTCTCCTTTTCTCCAGGGGCTAAGGACAGTCCTCTATGACAGTACTTAGCCCTGGGAGCACAGCGCGACGAGCAAACAAACGATCAGGGCTTATATGAACTCTAACATGCAGTGCAGGCTATTCAGTCGCTCACTGCTGCCTACTGCTCTGATGTCTGCTGAAGGGGATTCTGGGATTTGTAGTACCAGAAGATGTCTGCCTGAACTCAGCAAAATTAGTATGTATTTATGTGCAGATGACACCATTATGTACACTGTAAAGGACAATGTGGAAGCTGCAATTGAGATGTTACAGAGGGACTTCTGGAAAGTTCAGGGGAGATTTCAGGATTCAAGACTCCTTCTGAATGAGAAGAAGACACTCTGGATGATATTTGAGAAAAAAAAATAACAAAAAGATTCCTAATGGAAATATCCCAACTTTGTCTGGTACTAAGCTAGGACAAGTCACCTCTTATAAGTACTTAGGATTGGTACTTGATAGTCATTTGACATTTGATTTACATATAACTAATATCTCTAACAAGTTAAAAGGGCTGCTTAGTTTTATTTTCATAGGAATAAAACAATGTTCAATTACAAGACAAGAAAATTACTGGTTACGTCCCTTTTTTGTCAGTCTTGGATTATGGAGATTGCAGCATTTATAGAAATGCCAGGAAATCATTATTGGGAACTTTAGATTCACTTTATAAAAGTGCATTAAGGTTTGTCACAGATTTACCATATAGAATGCATAGTTGTATTTTATATAGAGTCTGGACTGACCTCCCTACAGGATCGATGAGATATGCATTGGAATCTTTTTGTATACAAATTTGTGTTACGTTCTTTACCAGTATTTTTATTGGATCTATTAAAAATTAGACCAGACCAAAATTATTCCCTAAGATCTGCGTCTTGGATTTCTTTTTGTGTCCCAAGACGCAGCTCAAGTTTTGGTGACAAAACATTGTCTTCAACAGTGTCTAGGACATGGAATTCAATATCTAAGAAATTAGAGGTGCATGAATTATTGCCAATAGAACGTTTTAGAGCGTCTTTAGCCAGCCCGTACAATAGGCATTGCAACTGTTATGGATAGTTTTATATATTTTACCTTAGATCTACTTTGCAACGATTATTAACGTATTTGTTTGTTTGTATTTATTGTTCTTGATTTGCCTGATTGTATACTTTTGTGAGGTGTTGAATGCAGTTGAAAATAAGATATTATTATCTCAATTTGCTATACAATAAAGTTGAAGTTGAATTAGTCTGATACAATCTAAGGTACTAACATACTAAAAGCCAGCAGAATAGGCCGGATGGTCTGTCATGTCTGCTCGGTAGCCAGCCTCCTAATGGGTGCTAACCAGCCCCAGAGAGGGTAATCTTGGCTTCAGTTTTCCCTTGTACCTCCCACCCCTTCTTGAAGCCTCCCTGTGCCCTCCTCCACCAGACTCCCAGGCAGTGCATTCCATGGCTCCATCACTCTGTCTGTGAAGTAATGTCTCCTGTGTTCCCCCTGTAATTTCCCCCCTCTAGCATCCACTCATGCCTCCTGGTTGTTCCCCCTTCTTTAGTCTGAACATCTCTTTGGCTCCGCCCTTGTTTATTCCTTTTACATACTTGAAAACCCCTATCATGTCACCCCGTCTCTCGTCTCCTCTCCTCCAGCGAGTACAGCCCAAGCTCTTCCAGCCTTTCCTCATAGGGCCTCCCCCCATGCCCTGAATCATCCTGGTCACCCTCCTCTGGACCCTCTCCAGCAGTGCTATGTTCTTCTTGAGGTGAAGTCTTCAGAACTGCACACAGTACTCAAGATGAGGTCTGACCAAGGCATTATACAGAGGGAGAATCACCTCCCTCCTCCTGGATGTAATCCCCCTGGCTATGCAGCCCAGTATCCTATTTGCTTTTGCTGTCATTCTTCTGCAATTTTCAGTGTTATTCATTTTGACGTCCACCACCACCCCCAGGTCCCTCTTGCTCTATGTGGCTTGCAGTGTGAACCCCCCAGGGTGTACACATGGCCTGGGTTTCTGACCCTCAGATGCAGCACCCTACACTTCCCTGTATTAAACCTCAATTCCCACCTCCTTGATCACTTGAAGTAGGCTGTTGGTTAACTAGGATCTGCAGCTTATCCGTTAGGTAGGGAAATGGGCAGACTAGGTGGGCCAAGTGGTTCTTATCTGCCGTCAAATTCTATGTTTCTATGTATGTTACCCCTCCAGGGTATCCAGGTCCCTCTGGACTGTCTCTCTCGCTTCATCCCCATTCGCCAGTGCTCCCAGTTTTGAGTCATCCACAAGGAGACACATCCTACTCCTAACCCCACTCCCCATATCCGAGACATAGGCATTGAACAGGAGTGGCCCCAAAACTGAACCCTGGGGGACCCCACTGTTGACCTTCCTGAGGGAAGAGACTATCCCACCAACAACTACCCTCTGTATCTGCCCCATTAGCCAATTTTCTATCCATCTGAACAACTGCCCTCCAACCCCCATCCCCTCAGCTTTGTTAGCAGCCCATAGTGGGGTAACGAATCAAACGCCTTACTGAAATCCAGGTATAGGACGTCCACCGGCCTATGTCGGTCTAGGGCCCCTGTCACCCAGGCATAAAAATCTATGAGGTTGGTCTGACACAATCTTCCCGGGACGAAACCATACTGTTTGTCATCCAGGTGCCCCAACCTTTCCAGCTGCCTCCCAAGCCTCTCTTTGATAATGCCCTCCATTACTTTGCCTACCACAGACATTAGGCTGACAGGCCTATAATTCCCTTTCTCCTCTCTAGACCCCACTTTGTGGATAGGCACCACATGAGCCACCCTACAATCTTGAGGCACCCATCCTGTCTGCAGAGAGGTGTCAAAGAGTGTGGCCAGTGGAGCTGCTAGCTCATCCGCCAGTTCCTTTATAACCCTTGGATGCAGCTCATCTGGCCCCGGCACCTTATCAGTTTTTAGCGTCCGAAGGGTCTCCCTCACCCTATCCACTGTGATTTCTCCTCCCAGCCCCCCCCTCATTTAACCACCGATCCCTCTAGACTAGTCCGGCCTGTACCTGGCCTCTTTCGGTCCTCTAGACTCCGTCTGACCTCTCAACTCTGCTGGCTCCCCTTCCCTCCATCGGGCTGGAGGGATCCCCTGCCTCCCTCTGTAACTATCATGACAAAGTACTCATTAAGCACCTCTGCCTGCTCCCCCGCCTCCTGAGCCCATCCCTCCCCAGTCCTAATCCTGCTGATCTGTGCCTTCCCCTATGTATCTATAGAATCCCTTCCCCCTCCAGATAGCCCTAGCCAGGTTTTGCTCCATCCTCACCTTGGCTCCCGTCACCACTCAGGTGACCCTCCTAGCTATCAACTCGTACTCCCCATCCCCCAGAGCACTTAAAATGTGCATAGGCAGCCTTTTATCCCTCACCACCTCCTGCACCTCCCTGGTCCACCAACATGACTTGCTGGCTCTACCTTGCATACACCTTACCTTTCTTTGTACAGGACCTAGTAACTTCCTGCACCCCCTTCTTAATGGTCTCCCACAAGCTACCAGCATCCATGTCCGGCCTAATCTTGTCCAAACACCCCCGTAGAATCCTTTCCATGTCCACTCCCCAGAAGTCTACTACTACTGTATTAGTGCGGTTATCCTCCCCCCCCGACACAGCAGAAACCAGACCGTGGCGTGGTCACCACCTGCCAGCGGGCTGCACACCTCCAGTCCCTTTATCTGGTCACTGTCTGCTAGGACAACGTCCAGTATCCACCCCTCCCTAGTAGGTTCCCCCACCTGCTGGGCCAGGAAGGCATCCTGAAATACATACATCAGTCTCTGTTCACTGGCCACAGAGGATGTCATAGTGTCCCAGTCTGCTCCGGCATATTAAGGTCCCCCATGACCACCACCCTACCCTTTCCAAGATCACAGTGTCCCTTGATGTTCTCAACTAGTTTGTCCTCCAGGGCCTCTTCCATTGTGGGGGGTCTGTACATCACCCCTATTTTCAATCTTTTACCGCCCATCATTTGCAGGGTTACCCAAATCGCCTCCACCCGCTCACAGCCTCCTCCACTCCACTAACCATTATGTCATTTTTGACTATCAGCACTACACCCCCTCCTCTTCCCTCTCCCCTCTCCTCTACCCTTCCTGAAAATTTTGTAGCCCTCCAAGTTTAGGTCCCAATCATTTTTCTGAGTGGCCCATGTCTCAGTAATTGCTGCCACATCCGCTGATCCCTCAACCAGCATTGCCTGGAGCTTGGGCATTTTATTGCCCATGCTCCTGGCATTGATCATGATCGTTCTCCACTCCGACCCTCTCCCTTCTCCAGTTGTCTCAGACCTGTGCAATCCCAAGTCGCCCTTTCCGGCCTAGCTCTGGATGGATTTGCAACGTAGTCTCCTGCCCTCTTTTCGTGCCCTAGACCTGGACCCTCGAGCAGCCCTCCTGTAGCTATTCTTTTACTTAACCCTCCCCCCTTTACAAGTTTAAACCCCACCTCTCGCCTATGAATCCAGCAAGTTTTAGTTTCAAGATCTCCCTCCCCTCCAAATTGAGGTGTATCCTATCCCTGGCATATAACCCCTTGTCCTCCCATGTATCCCCCAGTCCCCACCGGCCCATACCCTTCTGCCCCGCACCAGTCCCTCAGCCACTGGCTCACCCCTCTAAGTTTATACTTGGTCTCCCCTGACACAATAGGTACTGGCAGAATCTCAGAGAAGGAGACTGAGCTTCCTATAGGGTAGCAAACCCTAGCCAGTTCCCGGAATCTCGCCTGGATTTCTAGTTCACTATTCCCTTCCAAGTCATTTGTTCCCAGATGTACTAGAAAGTCTGGGGTTCCCCGCATTCCAATGTCATCGAGTACAGCTGGAAATTGTCCTTGTGTACGGATAGACCTGAGATACATTTAGCCTTGACTGGGCTGCATTTTCCTTCCCCCGCCCCTCCCACTGAATGCCCCTGGTCATGGAGTCACCCAGCAGAATCACCTTGACCCCTCCTCACTTTACTGGCCCATTTGGTTCCTTCCAGGCTCTTCTTTCTGTCATCAACCCCCAACTTACTCCTTCCTCTCCCCTCTGCCTGGGGATCACAAGCCTTTGTGTGCCCTACAATGCTCTTTCTTCTGCCTATCACTCCTCGCTTGCTCCTTGCCCCCCCCCCAATCTCCTGGGTGGCACAGGTTGCCCCCCCCAATCTCCCCCGGACTCCCTTTCTGGGCTGGTATCCTCAGATCCCCCACCCAGGCATTCTTCTACTGTTTCCTCCTTGCCTCCCTCCCCTCTTAGGGCCTGCATCCTCCACCTCATCTACTGTTTTCTCTCCCCCCTCCTCCCCCTCCCCTCCACCTCATCCGATTTCTCCGCCTCAAAGCTGTCCTGTCTTGAGTACTCCCTACCCCTATCCTGGCTGACTTCTCCAACCTAGATGCCTGCCCGACCCTAGCCCTTCCCCATCCCCTCACCTCCCTCCAACCTAGGCTCATGTCCCCCCTTCTGTGGATCTGGCTCCTTCTCCTGTCCCCATCCCCCAGTTTACTGACCAAATCCTCCCTGTCCACCTGCTCCCCTCCCACCAGCCTCCTCCACCTCATCTCCCGGATATGGAAGGGTGACTCGATTAGTAAGTGTGATGCTTGCCCCAGACTTGCTCTTTCCTGTCCCCCCTTCCCTTCTTGGCTCCCTCTGGTCAGCCGCCTCCCTACGAAGTGACTTCCATACGTTGCTTGTTTCGTGCCCCACCCCTCTGGAGTAACCATATGGTCCCTGTCCTTCTGTTCTCTGGGGTATGCCATTTTGGCCCTGTCTACTCTCATGAGGTCCTTTCCACACTTTCCCTCCCCAACCCTCCCCTCCTCCCGCCTTCCAGCTGCCTTCTGATCCCCTCAACCTCCTCCCTAAGACCTGCCAACTGGAAACACACTGGGCACCTTCCGAACCTCCATGCCCAATTTAATATTATGGCCACCCCGCACCCTGTACACCCAATCACCCTACCGAAGATGCCCATTCTGGCCACCCCCATGTCTACCCTCATTTTGGGTGTGAGCAATATGGCCCTCTACCAGAAATAATGCAGTCAGTGTTTCACAGTGTTACACAAGCCTCCACTTTTTTTTCCTCTTTCTTTCTCTACACAGAAAAACCCAAGCAGTTTTCCCACTCACCCAACAGTATTCAGGTTACAGCAATTTTCCCTCTTTCCCTCTTTCCCGACAGTAACCAGTTTTCCAGCCCTAGTAATAGTCAGTTCCCAAGCAAATTTGCCCACCTCCCCACATTAGCACATTAGCCAGTTCAAAAGCCCTAGCAGTAGACAGTTCACACACAGTTTGCCCACTTCCCCAGCTGTAGTTTGCATACACAGTGCTTTATACAGTCTGCTTTAATATGCCCCTCCCTGGTGCTAGTCAATGATGCCCAAGCAGCACAGTGTATATGATCCTTTTTCCCTCCAACCAGCACAATCCAGCTTCCTAGTGTTCCAAGTGTTTCAGCTCACCGAATCCCGACTAGCCCTCCTCCAAGGCTCCACCCCCACTGACCATTTAATAGAGGACAGGGTGGGTGGTGTGGGACAAACAACAGCTCTCCGCAGTCTGATTTGCGACTGGGCTACTTGCCTTTTATAGCCCAGTTGCACAATTCAAAAATTCATGCCCTGTGCGCCAATTGGCCCCCACAGTTCCTCTCTCTGACCCGGCTGGCAAAAGCTCCCTCACCTGCTGTTGATGCAGCCCTGATATGCCTGCCTTGGTCCTGACTCTGTCCACCGATGTCGACCCTGCTTCTCCTGCCACCGATGCGGCCTTGGTATGCCTGCCCAGGTCCTGACTCTGTCCACCAGTGTGGACCCTGCTTCTCCCACCGCTGATGTGGACCCCAAACAACAGCTCTCCACAGTCTGATTTGTGACTGGGCTACTTGCCTTTTATAGCCCAGTCGCACAATTCAAAAATTCACGCCCTGTGCACCGATTAGCCCCCACAGTTCCTCTTTCTGTCCCGGCTGGCAAAAGCTCCCTCACCCGCCGCCGATGCAGCCCTGGTATGCCTGCCCTGGTCCTGACTCCATCCACCGATGTGGACCCTGCTTCTCCCAACGCCAATGCAACCTTGGTATGCCTGCCCCGGTCCCGACTCTGTCCACCGATGTGGACCGTGCTTCTTCCGCCGCCAATGCGGCCCCTAAACAACAGCTCTCCGCTATCTACTATACTACTGTAAACAGTACTGTAAGTAAACCAACATTCTTTTGAACACCAAGTGCACATTGGGACCGGCCACACACTTGGGTGTGGGACCCTTGGTGCTGACATTTCCCCTTTAACCCCCCAACGACAGCTTGCTAAAATAGTCTGGAACTCTAAAAGTTGATATTTATGCTTTGATTGACTGTAAAATTCTAAAATGCAGAATGGAAAAACAGGCAGAAGACTAATCCACTAAGTAGGTTGCCACCCATTCCAGCTAGATATGGCGGGACATTTACCATCATTTCAGCCCCCAGACATGGCAAACTTATAGAAAGTCACAGCTGGATGAGTTTCAGCTTTATACGTATGAGGATCAACATCTTCTTCTTTCACAGTTTATGTGTATTAAAAGTCAGCTAACTGCTTTGAGAGGCCTGCTTGGTGGATCAGTTTTCCCTGTTTCTCACACCACCTCTCAGCAACTGGAGACCAGCTGAAACAGCTGTTTTAAGAGACCCACAAAGGGGACTCTCCCCTGTGCCAACCCCACTCTGTAGAGAGACTTCACTACCTCCCTGTAGCTTTCCTTCATGGCCTTTCTCCTGGAGGCCACAATCAAAAAATTCCCTTTCAGACATGCAGTTTGGTGGCAGATAGCTATTCTTTCCTAGTATCCACTTCTGATCCTATACGCTGCTGTCAATCTTCCTGACTGCTGCTGCAGTATGGTACCTCTGTGTACACTAAATGATTTCTCTTTCGGACAGGCTAGGGCAGAAAGATTCTAATGTGCTTGTTTATTTATTGAGATTTGCAAACAGATGATGGGTGTCCTCATGAGCTGCAATATCCCATTTTTGTGGGGATCCCTTGGTACAACACAGTTCAAAAGTGCATGGTCTACACTGTAGTGCTTTTACAGATTACATGCTGTACTTTAAAAATGTGTTAGGATGTTCACTTGTAAAACCTCCATTAAAAAGACACACTATCCAGCTTTCCTCTGTGTGTGTGTGTGTGTGTGTGTGTGTGTGTGTGTGTGTGTGTGTGTGTGTGTGTGTGTGTGTGCATGTTAATGGGCCAAGAAACATAATACACTAGACTTTATATCTCATGCTAATGCTCCAATCTCTCCTTTCCCATGGCAGCAGATACAAAGGAGGTTCAAAGATATCAGAATTATGCAAAGTTGAACAGAACAACCTCCCCTTCACAACTTTATCCCTTGATGACAATAACATATGAACATATGAAGTTGTCAGCAGAAAAAGGTCATGTGGTCTATCTAGTCTGTTTGTTGCGAATCCCATACATTTGTTTCCATGATACTCCACTCCACCCCCGGCACTCTTATCCTCCTTTTGACTCTATCCTCTGTCCCAGCCCCTTTTAAATCCCCCAAACATTGTCCAACTGACTACCTCCTCTGGAAGCTCATTCCAGCCTGCCACCACCCTCTCCATGAAGAAGTGCCTCCTGACCTCCTCCCTGCCAGTTTGCAAATATGCCCCCTAGAGTACATGTTTAGGTTCTCTGGCCTTTTCTCATATGGGAGACCATGCTGACCCTGGATCACCTTTATAGCCCTTCTCCATACTGCCTCCAGTTGGCGTATATCCTTTTTTAGGTAGGAAGTCCAGTACTGTACACATCACTCCAGGCATGGGCACTCCATAGATCTATATAATGGCAGTATGGCCTCCTTCCTTCAATTAAGGCATTCAATTAGCTCTTGCTATCACCATGTCCCATCACGCTCATGTCCCGTCATGTGAGTGGCACACAGCAAGAGTGGGAAATCTGTCTCTGGGATGTCTGCAGTATCTCTGTAGAGAGACTGCAGGCCTGCAGGAGACTCTACCCCTGAGTGGATCAGGTAAGCCTCAGGTGCTGTAGCCAGCAGTCCTGAAAAGAACCTGACAATTCTCCATCTTGGGTGCACCTAAGTATCAGCTGATCCTTTGCAACTGGGTACGCTACCTCTAATATATGACACTGTAGTGTAATAAATGCTGTAAGACTGTGGTGTTGTATTGTACCTGCTGAAACAAAGTGAACTCCCTGGCCAAATACCTACATAGGATAGGAGTACAGGGGCTGTGCTAGGGACATAGTATTGAGAGACAGTAAGCTTGTGGTAGGTAGCTTCCTTACTCAAACTATCTACATATGATAGGGGTACAAGGTAGTAATCTTGGATGAACAACCAGGTAGCAAAGCAGGACAGGAAGTAGCAAATCTGGTTCTCGTCGAATGCCACTAGGCAGTTAAAGGAATACAGGTTGTTATCAGTGGTCTAGGATTATTGTAGGTTCGGTATGGAGATGAGGTACAGTAGGGAGCTAGTCACCTATGGTGACTGTGGAATACTCTTCTCCAGGGTTACGCTCTGGAGGAGAGGGCAATTTCCCATTTGTTGGAAATTTGTGAAGCTCCATGTTCAGCAGGTAGCAGCAAGAGAAGAAATATCTCAACTGCATCACTAGCTCAGCTGAAGCCCACTCCCCCAGAGGCCCACTGGTCCAGGAGGGTGCACAGTGGAAGGGAGGAAGAGCAGGAAGAGAGGCAATGGCAGCCACAAGGAGGCTGAGCTGTCTCATACCAATCAGACAGAAAATGGCTTTATACCCTTGGCGAAGACTCAGTTGACTCTGTTGGAGGCTATGAGTCAGTTGAAGGTAATGGGCAGGACAACTTGGTAGTACCTGGAGGACAAGCAGGAGGAACTGAGCCAGAAGAGTCTCAGTAGTTGGGGACTCAATGATCAGGGGGTAGAGAGGGTGGTGGTGGGGTGGATGAGAGGAGGGTGATCACTTGCCTTCCTGGGGCACTGGCCATCTGGGACATAGACAGGATAGGGAGGATGGCAGAAAGGGATTGGGGAGCTGGGAGTGCTGGCACACTTCGGCACTGCTGATCTGGTGAACCAGCCTATGAAGATGATGAAATGGAACTTTTGCAGACTGGGGAACAGATGGGAGGCACACTAGGCTTCCCTAGCTTTTTCCAAGGTCCTCCATGTGTGAAGTAGGGAAGAGGGGGAGATGGTGTCAGGAGATGGGGTACCACTTTTTGGAAGACTGGGGGATTTCTGGGACAGGAGGTGAGATGGGAGGCTCTTCACAGGTGATGGTCTTCTTCTGATTGGGGGGGGCAATGCACTGGGGCAGAAATTTGATGTCTTCATTGGGCAGTTAAACTGACTATGGAAGGGGAGACTGATGCTAGAGGAACCACAGTGATAGGAGAGAGGAAAGATAACCCAGCTAGTACCTCCTCAATCTGTGGGCTTGTAGCAACACAATGGACAAAAATAAGGTTGAGGTTCAAACTGGACTAGAGACGGGACCAAGGACAGGGCTCACAAAGTCAGCAATCAACATGAAAAACAAGACGTTAAGGAGAATAGTCAAGAAAAGGTATAAAGACAACAAAAAAGCAAAAGGGGATCAGAAGTTAGATGGAATGGGGTCCACCTTAACGTCAGAAGTCTGAGTAATAAAATTAGTTAACTCCAGGCAATGATGGCAGACACAGAAATAGACCTAGTAGCAGTCGTAGAAACTTGATTAACAGAAACAAATGACTGGGACCAGACAGTTCCCAGTTACACAATATTTAGGAGGGATAGAAGAAAAGATAAAGGGGATGTAGCCCTATATGGCAAGGAATGCACTGAGGCTGTGGAAGATGGATCTATCAGGGGCGTAATGGGGAGACTGGGTCACTGTGGGTGCAGCTCACAGTGACCTCAGGCAAGAAACAATTGTTGGTGGTGATCTATAGATCACCAGAGCAAGGAGAAAAGAGGAAAAGAGAGGTTGGGGAAGTACTAGGAATAAGAGTGGCAAAAGAGGAGGTAGTGGTGGCAGGTGATCTGAAACTGCTGGATACTTGGGAGTGGGACATTCCAGCTGCCAGGAGCTCCAAATGTCAGGCCCTGCTAGATACATTCCAGGACTGTCTGTTGGTGAAGCTGGTGAAGGAACCCTCTAGGCTGGCTGCCATTCTCTTTTTTTTTTCTGGTCTGGTACCCTACCTCTGCCCAATCGGGCAGAGGCTCCTCAGCCTCAGCCCTCACCCCCTCTCAACACCCCCCAGCCTAGGCTTACCACCCTGGATGGGGCCACCGGGCGGGTGCCCCTTCCCCAGGTCATTCAGTTTCAAGCCCTGGCTTACCCCACAGGACAGGGCCACAGGAGCGGGACCCCCTCCTGGTGGACCTTTAACGGAGCAGGAGTAGCAGTGGAGGCAGGAGCATCATCCCTCCGCTCCAGAGAAGGAGAGTCGAGGGACATCACTCAGTCCTTCTCCACCCCGGCCGGCCCTCCAACTCCCGGATCCATTCCCAAACCCGGGTTGTTGGGGTCGCGAGCGGATGCCCTGCCGCTGTGCCGGTGGGCTGACTGCTAGGCTGCCATTCTCAATGTGGTGCTCACAAACTAGGAAGTGGTTGGAGGTAAGCAGTTAGGGGAACCACTAGGGTCCAGCGACCATAACACTATTTGGATAGAGCTGACCCCTGGAACCAAAAGGCCCTAGTCGAGGGATGAGGTCCTTCATTTCAGAAAGGTAAACTTCAACAAGATGTGGGAGTTGGTCAGAGACAAGTTAGTCATGATAGACAGCATCAGAGGTGTGGAGAAGCGATCAAGGGCAATGAAAGGGGGCCACTCTCGAGGCTTCTAAGTTATGCATGAGAATGGTAACCAAAAGAAACAGGTACAAGAGGCCAATACGGTTCTCAGAAAGCGGCAGGGAAGCAGTGAACGCCAATAAAGAGGTCTTTACCAGGCACAAAAAAAGGCGGGGGAGGGATAAATGGGGAGAAACAAACAGAACCAGAAAGCAGAGGGTGGTCAGGGGGGCGAGAGCAGATGCTGAGCTGCACATTGTGGTCTGACTCAGGGTTGGGGAAATGAAGTTCGGGTATATTAGAGAAAAACAGAAGGAAAGAAGGGGGAATTGTTAAGCTATCTGAGGGAGGGAGGGTAATAGAGAAGGACATGCAAAAGGCAGTCGTCATTAATGATTATTTTTGTTCTGTCTTCACAAGGGAAGACAGTGGGAGATTGCCAAAGAATGACATCAAGGCAGTCATAAAGGGGGTCCTGGAGATAACACAGCCAGTATTTACCAAAAAAGAGTCCGGAAAGGTCTAGCAGCTCTAAAGACAGACAAGGCCCTAGGGCCAGATGGGATGCATCCGAGGGTACCTAAGGAACTGGCAGCAGAACTGGCTGAACTCCTGGTAGAGCTATTCAACAGCTCATTACAGATGGGGGTAGTTCTGAAAAACTGAAGGGTAGTGGACTTAGAACTACAGATCTGTGACTCTTATCTCTGTTGTGGTAAATTGATGGAGTCACTGGTCAAAGAGGACCTTATGAACTACCTGGAGATCAGCAGTCTCCAGAATAGCACACTATAGATTTGCAGCAGAGAGGTCTTTTCAGACCAACCTGATAGTTTTTTTTTGACTGGGTGTCGAGGGTATTGGATAGGGGCCACACTGTGGATTTACTCTACTTCAACTTCAGCAAGGCTTTCTATTCAGTGCCTCACAGAAGACTGCTGAAGAAGATGGAGATCTGGGTGTGGAAAGGGACATATTAAGTTGGTAGGAAATTGGTTGAAGGAGAGGCAGCAGATGGTTGTGATTAATGGTGTCAAATCAGAAGAGAGGGAGGTCTGAGTGGGGTGTCTCAGGGATCCATCATGGGTCCTGTCCTCTTCAATATGTTCATAAGCGAGAATGGAGGAGGAATCTGGAGCAAGTTGTGTCTCTCTTACACATGACACTTAGCTCTGTGGGAGGGTAGATAGTGAATAGAGGATTAGTGAGATGCAGAGTGACCTGCAAATACTAGTGAGGGGGTTTAAGGTTTGGCAGTTGAGAAAAGGGTCCCAGAAATCATTATCAGTGACCCCCTTAAACAATCAAGCCAGAGGCCGGCCCGTCGGCGCAGTGGTTGGATTCCTGCTTACAACGCCGTCAACCCGGGTTCAGGAATGGACCTGGGATGTCGGAGGGCTGGCCAGGGGAGAAGGATTGAGTGTCCTTCTCTGGGGGGGGGGAGTGTGACCATGCTTGATGGATCCCCTGGCGAGGCTGGGGCACCGCAGCAGCTGGCACCAGAATGTAGTCTGAGGGGCAGGGCGGACGCTGGCCATCATTGCATGTCCCCGCCCCTCGCATACAGGGGAGAAAATTCATCTGCCTGCTGCCCAGATGAAGCCTGCCCCTCCACTCTGATGAGCTCCTAGGACAGCTCCCTGACCTATCCCAACTTTGCGGCACTTGAGCCTGTGCTGCAACCCCAATCTGGGGGGCAAGCCAGGGGGGATTGGGGAGTCACGGCTAATGTGGGCGTGGGAGCGGAGGGGGCTGTGACCGAGGTTGAGGAATGGCGGCAGGTGGCACGAAAAAGCATAATAAATAAAAAAACAAAAAACAATTAAGCCAGCGCAACAAGGCACATAGTACAGCAAATAGGATGCTGGGATGTATCAGAAGGGTATTAGCAACAGGAGAAAAGAGGTATTACTACCTCTCTATAGGTTGTTAGTGAGGCCACGCCTGGAGTACTGTGCCCAGTTCTGGAGTGCTCACCTCAGGAAAAGTAAGGACAGGCTAGAGACGGTGCAATGAAGGGTGACTGGAATGATTCAGGTCAGTAGGACAGACCTTATGAGGATCAGCTCAAGCCACTGAACATGTACTCACTGGAGACATTTTATTTTTTATTTTATTAGAAAAAGTTTAATCAGGAAAGGCATACTGAGCTGGAATAGCTCATTTCCAGATGTGTCCAGGTGGGAGCCAGAGGTGGGCAAGTACAACTGGTTTATACATAACAAAGAATGCAAAAAAATGAGACTTCAACCAGCGTACAGAGATTTAGAATAACAATGAACAGATATATATATATATATATATATATATATATATATATATATAGTTAGAATTAGGAGTACGTGGCCAGCACATATGACTTAAATATTGATGATCCAAAATTACAATTAGGCATGGGAGTCAATTCCCTAGGAGTAGAAGGGAGGGAGCCAAGCAGAGGGAGAAAGAAGAAAGACATGAGAGTAGTGAAATGGTGTGGCAGGGGAAAGGAAGGGGAGGAGGCAAAGAAGGAGAGGCAAGCCTTCGTCCCTCTGGGATGCAAACCCCACAAGATCCAAACACGGCATGGTGCACACCCAGTCCATGCACTGTTTTCCAGGCCTGCAAAGAGACAGGATAGGGAAGTAGGGGAGAGACAGACCTTTTTCACTTTGCGATGCAAACCCCACAAGGGCCAAGCACAGCTGGATGCACACCCAGTCCGTATTCTGGTTTTAAGGCCTGCCATGAGAAAGTTAGGAGTGGAGGTGGGGATGCAGTAGTAGAAAGAGTTAGGAGGGAGAAAAGGTATATAAATGGGAGAAAAGAATAGGTAATGGGGCTGTGGTAAGGGGGAAGCAGGAGGATGGGGGACTAGTGGAGATAGGGGAGAGAGAAGGATAGGATTAGCGTCAAAAGAAATGGTCAGGTGCAATTGCAGGAAGGGGAAATGAAACTGTGAAGAGAGGATAGCAATTGAAGGGATGGGGCAGAACGGATAGCTAAGGGGAGGGAGTTCCAGAGTTTAGGGAAGTGGTAGGAGAAAGCAGACTAGCCTGAGGTGGATGATCTCACAGGGAGAGCAAGGGTCCAGTAGTCAGAGTTTGGGGTGGAGACATGGCGACAGAGGGTTGATGTAGTAGAGACCTTCAGGTTCCTAAAATGAATAAACAAGGTGAACTGTGAAGAACTGTTTAGCATGAGCAACAGTTGAAGAACAAGAGGGGATGAATGGAAACTGACAGAAAGGATGTTCAAGAGGAATATAAGAAAGTTTCATTTCACAGAAAGGGTGGTGGAACCGTGGAACAGTCAGCCAGTCGAGGTGTGGGCACCAAAACCAGAAATGTTTTCAAGCACGGCTGAGCCAGAGTGAAGGGTATAGTGGTTACTCAAGGCAGCAGTAGCAGGGACGGGAACAGGGGGTTGGATAGTGAAGGGAAGTACCATGTAGGACTAGAGGTCCTGGGGTTTGATAGGGAACAACGGGCAGAATGGATGGACTACTGGCCTTCTTCTGTTCTCACTGTCTATGTTTCTAATTCTATAGAGTGGAATAATTTACAAAGGGTTAGCATACTATTTCGGTGCCACTTCAGTGCTTGGATTGGTAATATTTATGACAATATATCTGTTTCCATAGCCATTGGTGGACTTTCATCTCCTACTTTCGTTTTACAATGAAGTACAAACAAGTGATGCCCCCGTTCCTCTGGTCTCTCTCTCTCTCTCTCTCTCTCCTGATCTTGAAAGCATCAAAGCTAAATTCACTAAATGGCAACATTTTAGTTCATCTGTTTTGGGCAACATAAATGCAGTAAAAACAAGTGGTCCTAAATTATTCTATTTTCTTATTAGAAAATGGGCAAGTAAATCCTAGCCTTCTGATTGGCTAAGGCACTATCATTAATGGGTGGGTATTTTTCGATAGAGCCTGATAAAAAACAAGCACCAATTTGGAGTGCCCCATTACTTAGGATATCCTGGGGCACCCCGAATTTTCACTCTCGCCAATGCCATTTTTTTAATCCCGCTTAACGGGCGACTTGGCAGCCATCACCCCGGCGGCTGGCCAAGCTCCCACCCCACACATTCCATATACACATGGCACACACCATACCACTTTAGTCATACTTCTTTCTCCCAGATGAATAAAAAAGAAATGCTTTTTTTAAAAAAATCACTGGCACTAGCACAATGCACGCTCAGCGCTTCTCATACACATGACACAGCACTTCCACAAACCGTCTCCCTCACTCGTCCCGACTCCGCTCCCATTGCCGTAAAATATTTCTACAACTCTTACTTCTTTGCATGTTTTTTTTTAAACAATGCAATGCCTTGTCATTGTACCTCTAACTCCAGCAGCCTGTGTCCTCAGTCTCAATCCTGATCGAAGTCCCGACTGCGCTCCTACCTTCACCGCCAGTGTTCTACAGCATAAACAAAACTACCGGTCTCACAAACAATAACCTATTGGGTATTGCTTTGTACTCATGGATTATGTGGTATTACACGCCTCAAGTGTGTAAAACAAACTCACAATGTACAACACCACTCACGTTATTCTATACTGTAAGTGTAATTACATCTTATTGGAAATCTTAAGTATAACTGAATAAAAAGACTTCAGCATAAAGTCATCCCCACAGATCATATCTCCATGCATTGGTTTCCTCAGATGATGTTAGTGTTTACAGTATAAGGCTATGAAAAATAAATATTTGACTCCTCAGTTTTTTTGAAGGCATTTTCCTAGAGCAGTGAACATAATGGTTTTGGTTTGATTAAAAGCCATCACATAGTGTCAGTAGCCGCATGCAATGAATAGGGCCTACGGGCAGACTGGATGGGCCTGGTGGTCCTTATCTGCCAGCAATTTCTATGTTTCTGTGTTTTGCTTTCCACAGGCTGAAATGTGTTAGTTAAAATGATAAAAACAAGGCATCTTTTGTCCAAAATTAATCCTGGAGTCAAAAACTCCACATTGGCCACGTTGGCCTTCAGTGACATGACAATATGGTAAATATTCATGCACAACGCAAAGTAAAAAAATATGGGGGGATAAGAAGAGGCAAATCCAGAAAATCAACATATTTTATTGCCATAGGATCATGTAAGAAATAACACATGCCAGGGTGTCTGGTCGTGATAAATGGAAAGGTCCAGTGTATTGCAAAGTCGATGGCTTTCAACTACTGGATATATCCCTACATCTAGCACAACAGGAACCTTGAAATGTTATTCCTGTTATTAAATAGTCATAAAAATGTAAGCAAAACAATATATTTCTGCAGGATTTCATCTTGATTGCCATGAGGATCGCTGCCACTGTTGTACCAGCTAGGGGCAGGGAGCCCCATGATGGACTTTTCCCACTCCCCTGCTATGATCTCTGGACTCCTGGGTAACAAGAGATGCTCACAGAAGGGCCAAATTTGAGCCAAGAAGCACTTTTTCTTCCCGCTTCACCAAGTGGTCCTGTGTGAGCAGTCCCAGTATGAGTGGATCAGCAGGAGTGGGAGTCCTCGAGGAGACTCACCAGCATGGAGACGCCCAGATGACAGGGGACTCTGCCCAAATGCCCCCTGTAGTCAATAAGTTGAAAGCAGTTTGCTTTTCTCTAACTGTGTTATATGCATTTATAGTTTGGGTCAACAGCGCTCTTGTGTATTTGTGTATCGTGTACATCTGCATTATTAAGTTTTTGAACTACTGAAGTTTGGTGGACCTTTGTTTATGTGCAAGGTAGCTCTTTCTAGTTGTGCTGCCTTCAGTAAACGGTTGGACTTATTGTATTGTGTACTGGATACTGCTGTATATCTGTACTAGGTTTAGTACACATAGTGGATTTCTGCAGGGGGAGGGCCTCAAACAACTGGTACAACAACCCACAAGAGACAAGGCTATCCTAGATCTAGTACTAACAAGGAAAGGATCACAGATCTCCAGGTAGAAGGTCACCTGGGGGCCAGTGACCATCACATGGTATGGTTCAGTTTGGCCACTAGAACTAAATCATCCCATTCCAAGGCAAAAATAAGGGACTTCAGAAGAGCTGACTTTAATAAGATGGCCAACAGAGTTAAGCTAGCCCTGGCAAAAAGAAACACAGGTGAGGGGGTACAGGCAAAGTGGGCAAGCATTAAAGATGCAATACTTGAAGCAACATCCCATTGTGTTAGAGAGAAAAGGAAGTGCAAAAGAAGAAGGAAACCACTTTGGCTCTCAAAAACAGTAGCAGGAAAGATCAGAGCCAAAAGGCTAGCCTTCAGGAATATAAGGGAATGCAGCGAGATGAAGACAGGGAGGCATACCAAACTTCCCTAAGGAAAGCAAGGAAGGTAGTAAGACAGGCAAAGGCCCAAACCGAGGAAACACTAGCACAAACAGTAAAAGAAGGTGACAAGACTTTCTATGGATACATTAGTGAAAGGAGAAAGTCCAGAGGGTGTATTGCTAAGATCAAAGGGGATAAGGGGGCATGAGAGGAGGAGGACCATGTAAAAGCATCTATCCTAAATAGACACTTCTGCTCAGTATTTACTGAAGAGAAGGTAGGGCAGGGCCCACAGCTCAGCACCATGGACACAGGGAAGAGGGAGGTGTGCACTAGTCCCTTCACAAAAGAAAGGGTCCTACAAGAGCTCAATAAGCTCAGGGTGGACAAGGCAATGGAACCTGATGGCATACATCCCAGGGTACTAAAGGAGCTAAGGGTGGAATTAGCAGAGCCATTATCAGAACTGTTTAGTGAGTCTCTGAGCACAGGAGAGGTCCGAGAAGACTGAAGAAGGGCTCATGTGATCCCGCTCCACAAGAGTGGTAGCAGGGAGGAGGCAGGAAACTACAGACCAGTCAGTCTTACCTCAGTAGTGGGCACGATTATGGAGGCACCTTAAGGAAAGGATAGTGCAACACCTGGAATCCATAGGCGTACAGGATCCAAGACAGCATGGGTTTACAACAGGAAGGTCCTGTCAAACTAATCTCATAGATTTCTTTGACTGGGTAACCAGAGTGGTGGACCAAGGGGGAGCAGTTGATTTCACCTACCTTGACTTCAGCAAAGCTTTTGATACTGTTACACATAGAAGACTGATTAATAAGCAGGGTAGGCTAGGGGTGGGTTAGAAGTTGGTCAACTGGGTGGCAAACTGGTTGACGGGGCAGAAAACAGAGAGTGGTGGTAAACGGTATACTGTCAGAAGAGATGCGAGTCACAAGTGAGGTACCTCAGGGATCAGTCCTGGGGCCAGTCCTCTTCAATATCTTCATCAGTGACACTGCAGATGGACTGGAGGGTAATGTTCGTCAGTTTGCAGATGACACCAAGAGCTGCAACAGAGTAGATGATCCAGATGGGGGTGGGCAGAATGAAAAGAGATCTGGATAAACTGGCAAAATGGTCGGAAGAGTGGCAACTGGAGTTTAACGCAAAGAAGTGCAAGATCATGCACATAGGGAAGAGAAACCCTGAAGCCACCTATAAGCTTGGGGGGGATGTTGGGGTGTATTAGTAGGGGTATCACAAGTCGTAAGAAGGAGGTGATAATCCCTCTTTACAAGACACTGGTTAGGCCCCATCTGGAGTACTGTGTGCAACACTGGAGGCCACACCTTCACAAGGACATTAACCAAGCTGAGGCAGTCCAGAGAAGGGCACCCAAAATGGTGCAGGGACTGCATCAGAAAACATATGAGGACAGATTAACGGAGCTCAATATGTATATGTAACCCCCAGGTGGCACTATCCCAAGGGCTACTACCCCTGTCTGCTTGACCACTAACAGGTTGAGGGGCCTAGGTTCTACGGCGGGTGCCTCCACCCAGAGGTCAGGGTTTGTAGAGGTTAGACTAGCTTGGTCACAGCCCTCTGGGACACTGAGACCCCCTTTTATTCCCTCTAGTGGCTCACACAGTACACAGGAGTTACAGTCCCAATACAACATGTATACACACTGTTCACTCATAAAGTACCACTTGCCCTCGAGACTGATTCTGCAGCACGTCTCTGAGGACCCCCTGTAAAATAAGGTTAAACAACATACACAGCAAAACACAATACTGTTTCCATAAGTACCAACACCACAGACAGTATATAGTATAACAACAACTAATCTGATTTATTTAGGGGACAGTAACACGGAAGGGGGAAATCAGGTTAATTGGTGGCATTAAATCACAGTACTGTGCACACATACAGGGTCTGAAAAGTCACACCCTGGGTACCCAGGTTGGGGGCTAGCCAGATCCGTTGCCTGGGGTTGGCCGGCAGGTGCAGATGGATAGGGCCCTGTAGAAGAAAATATATGCACAATACCCAATTGTAATCCGGAGCCAGATGGCTCAGTCCATGAAGCAGTGAAACAACAAGAATTACATGACACACTTGTGACTGAAAACAGGCTGCAGGGGAATACCCTGATTTGAACTCACAATACCCAAGCTGAGGACCAGATGGTGGATGTTCTTCTGGATTGCCAGAACAACAGGGCATGAAGACAAGGTTCTTGTGACTAGACCCCACTGCAGTTGATAACAAATGGATTCAGTCTGAGACAAGCTGGGGTTTGCTTCCAGCTTCAACACACAGCACACAGTACAGGGGATTTGAAATAGCGATTCTCCACAGGCACTATGCACATTCATATGTAAAAGGAAAGTACTATACCAGGCAGGCTGCTCCTCCATCCTGATTGCACTTATTGCAAAATACCCGGAAGCACACACAGCAGCTTCAGTTCCTGACAGACCGAGCGCGATTCAGCAATTTCTCCAGTCTTCTACAGTGTGAGTCTGGTTTCCACACTTATGGTGCTTCTTTCTCCTCACAACTCAGATTCAGACCAAACTGGCACTCACAACGGCTGCAGGCTGAACCTCAGGGCCTCATACGCGCTTCCCACGCGAAACTATACACTGCAGAAGCACAGAGCTCCTTCTCTTTTCACTGTCACAACTGATCTGAGCTTTCCAGTAACAGAGAAGGGCATTTCTTCCAAATCCAAAAGGTTTCAGTTGGCTGAGTCTCCTTGTCAGTCACAACAGGCTCCCTCTATTGGTGAAAAAAGGTGCCAAGGTCTAAACTACATTTCCCAGATGCTCTCTTCATACAATCCCCTTGTGGCTGGCTCCACTTGAGAGTCCAAGTTCTGATTTGCCCAAAGTAGGCTCCAGTTCAAAGGTCCCAAATACTGATTGGTCCCATTCAGCAGTTCTGGACCCAAATGAGGTGGCAAGCAGACAGAGTTCATGCTGCAACAAAAGGTAGGTCAGACAAACTGTATTTTCATTATCACTCTAACTAAGTTCGGGTAAACAGTTACATCTTTCAGAAGAGCTCCCTGTGCGCTCTTAGCGACTGCAGAAATGGAGCGATTTGGCAGTAGCTTGAGCGGGACTCAAGCAGGGAAACACACAGACCCCCATCCAAATTAATTATGTCTGCAGGCAGACAGCTCTTAAAGAGACAGTACGTGGAGGTTCAAATAGCACTCACTTGGAACCACATTTAAACAGCTCAGACGCCGAACATTGCCCAGACTTGGAGCATTCAGACAAGTTCCTGGAAGACTTTTGGGAACCCCCATTTGCAGGGGGGTTACATATACCCTAGAGCAAAGGAGGGAGAGAGGTGATATGAACGAAACATTCAAACACCTTAAGGGCATTAACAAGGTGAAAGAGTCTAACATGTTTCAATATAAGAAAAATAGCAGGACAAGAGGGCACAGCATGAGATTAAAGGGAGGCCGATTAAGGGGTAATGTGAGGAAGTTATTTTTCACAGAAAGGGTGGTGGATGCATGGAATGGCCTACCTCAGGAAGTGGTGGATATGAATACAGTGCAGGGCTTCAAACAGGCATGGGATAGGCATAAGGGAGCAATACAGATGAGTATGAATAGATAGGCCATTGACAGAGCAAAGGCCTATGGCACATTCATAAGGTAGAAAAAGAAATGGGCAGACTGGATGGGCCTTTCGGTCCTTATCCTGCCGTCAACTTCTACGTTTCTATGTTTCTTAGGTATGCCTAAGAGAAGTTCACTATTGCAATGGGTGCTGCTTTTTAACAGTGACTCACCTTATCATGTTTTAGGCATCTGTTTTATTAGTCACCTAATCTGTGTTCTGTTTTTGTTGAAGTCTATCAAAGACAGGTGTATTTAATTGTAATCTGTACCTTCAAACAATCAGTCCTATGGCTACTTTTGACATTCCACCACTTCCCCTTCTTTTGCTCTCCCATCTCTTACAGTTATCACCGCCTCCTCTCCCTGTCCACCCTGTGTCTAGAGCCCTGGCTCCTCCTGCTTCTCCTTCCCTACCTCTACCCACTCTATCCCTCCACCAACACTCTATTATTAGAGTCCTCCCTCCTCCCTTCTTCCTCTACCTACTATAACACTGAAGCTTTGTGGTGTTATCTCCATTCCTTGCCCCTGCTCACTGTCACTGTGCTCCCCCGCCATCGCTGCTCTAGGTTCTTATGGAAGGTTGTTATTGCCCTCATGCTCCTCCTGTCAGATAAATGTTAAATGCAACTCTGATCCCCCATACATCTCTCCTGCCTCCAGCTTACCTAAGGGACTTAACATTTGCCTTCTCAAATTAATGAGCCTTCTTCGACGCATGGCCAGCTTAAGCTCTGAATTCTGCAAACTAACCCAGGTGTCCTGGTCATCATTGCATTCTGGTCCTCTGCCAAGATCAGTAATAGTGACATCTACATCCCTACACCCATTGTATCCCACTTTATCTCCAGGGACCACAATGTCAATGACCTTTCTGTTTGTGTCCTTCAGCAGGGCTTCCAGGATCCTAACCATAGAAAAAACATGGAAGCCAAGCTGATCATCCGCCTTGGCTCCCAGCAGCCCTCTGGTTTAAATGATAGACTTATTTTCCACTAACATCTTTCAGCCTCCCTTTTTTCCTAAAGTCAATTTGTTTTGTACTGATTTATTTTTCATTTTCACCATATGTCTCCATTTCTGTCTCCTTCTCACATTTGTCACCTTTCAGCCTTCTTACAAGGCCCTGTTAATCAGTCTCTACCTGGGATCTCCCCTGCTCTTTCTCTCCCATTATGTTTTATCTTTCCCATCATCACCTTTTGTTTCACAGATCTCTCTTAATCTTATCATTTATCACTTCTTCTCCCTTTGCCTCCCCCTTCTTCTTTCTTCACATATATATCTCTCTCATTTTACCTCTCCTCTACACTAACTTGTCTTTTTTTCTCTTTTAGATATTTCCTGAAGAAGACCTAAGGTCGAAACGTAGATTTTTAACTCTATTTTCTATTTTCAGCGTGCATTTAATACAACCATTTTGTTTTGCTTTTAGATCACATGCTGACGCAGCGCCTTGTCTTTGTTTTTTTACAATCTACATCCCTGGCTACAAATCTCTCAGGCAGGATTGTGGTAAAAAGAGAGGTGGTGTACTTATGTTTGTATATACTGCTTAACCTCTCCTGTAGTGTTGTTTCTTGTGCCACTGTCCCCTCTTCACATGAACTCCTCCTATGTAAGATTTCCTTCCCTCATTCTCTTTCAGTCTTTTATCGGTGGAGCCTTACTTTCCCTTAAAGCTAAGTCTGATTCTGTTATTTCTCTCCTTTCCTCCCTTCTAACTTCTGACTCACCTGGAAAACTTATTGTACTCAGAGACTTCAATGTTATCGGGTCCTCTCCTGCTTTTAAATCTCTTACTCAGCAAGTCAGGTCTCTGGATCTTTCTCAGCTTATTTCTGATCCCACCCAGCACAACCCCTACCCCAGAAATCACTCACTCCTTGACCGGACCCCAGCAGCTCAGCCTCACAGAATTTGTGCTGCTGATGCCCTTCTAGACTCCCTCAGTGACCACTGCATGGTCTACTTTGTCCAGAAAATTTGCCATCCTACATTTCCCCCAAAGTGCACCCGGTCTTGGTTGTTCAAGTCTCTGAACTTGGACAGCCTCCTAGATGCCTTGTGGTCTTCCAACTGGGCTCCTCTTGTCCACTGTTCAGATCTCAATGTTGCCCTATTTCACTACAATGTTTATGTCTGCCTGGGTTAAGCATGTCCCCTGGAGGAGGTCTTGTGTACATGGGGTACACTTGCCCTGGATCTCCGTAGAACTCACCTCCCTCCTTAGGGCCCGTGACTTAGCCTGGTCCCTACACAAGTCCACAGGTTCACATATAGACTGGTTGAGGTACCATCGGTCATGGAATGCCAGCACCAAGTCTCTCCATCAAGAAAAAGCCAATTACTTTACCACAGACCTTCATGTAAGTTGAGGAAAGGTTATTCACTCCATTTTTAATTCCCCCTCCTCCCATGTATCTACACCCACCCTCAAGCTCAGCAACTTTCCTGTGGTCATTTCTGAGCCTGCCAAGGTTGCTGCTGCTTTCAACATGCACTTAGCAACTGAGCCATCTCTTTTCCTCCTGCTTCCACCTCATTCTCTACTGCTGTTCCTCTATCCTGCTCATCTACATTTTCTTTCACTCCACTCACTACATCAAATGCCCCATCTGTCCTACTTTTCCTAGATCTCTCCAAGGACCACAGTCCAGAAGGTCTTGACCCCAAACTCTTGCACATTTCTACTCCTGCTGCCCCTCTCTTGCCATACTTCTCAAGCTCTCCTTTCATCTCTCTTCAGTTGATTCATGTTGGAAACTTGCTAAATTCCTTCCCCTCTACAAAAGGGGTGACACCTGCACCTCTGGGAACTTTTGTCTTACTTCCCTCCTGTCCTTTGGCTAAACTGCATGGAAAAACTGTTTTTCACTCAGCTCTCTAACTTTCTTGACTACTCCTCCTTTCACTCTGGCTTCTGCAAAGCCCATTCTGCAGTGTCCTTCCTTCGCTGTGTCACTGACTCCATCATGAAAGGAGTGGATCAGGGTCAGGTATCAGCTGCTATCATTATTGACCTGGCTAAGGCATTTGACGCTGTTGCCCATCCCTTACTTCTAGATAAATGAAGGGGTGCTGGGATCTCTGTCACCACCCTTGAGTGGTTCCACCCCTACCTCTTTGGTCAAAGCCAGTCAGTCCAGGTGAGGGATTCCCTCTTGTCTCATCTCCCCATCACTTCTGGTGTGCCCTAAGGTTCCATCCTTGGCCCAGTCCTCTTCTCAGTTTTCTTAAATCACCTCCCTCAGCCTGTGCCTCAGCTAACATACATACAATGTGTATGCTGATGATACATACAGTCAGTTTTGCCACTAGAACCTCCATCCCTCTGCTGGAACAGTCCCTTCAGCGTGACTTTGACAATGTGCAGTGCAGGTTCTGTGCCAACCAGTTCTCCCTTAATGCCAAAAACACAGTTACCATTCTATTTGGAATCCATTAGCAGCTTAGTAGGCATAGGCTGATTCCAGAATTCAAAACCTCGATGGCACACCCCTAGTGACTGTCCCCTGTTTCAAATACCTTGGTATGTAGATAGTTCTCTTGACTTCTCAGTCCACATTGATGCCAACATCAAACAATTACACACCAAACATGACGCCCTCTACAGGAATAAATACTGTCTACCTCCGCTGGTTCAGCATTAGAGTATTCTAAGAATGACCCTCCCATTGTTTGACTATGTGTATGTGGCGTACAGAGGAATGGCCAACACTATTTAGCCAGACTCGATCCTGTCTTCCACTTGTTCTGCCATTTCTGCCATCTCCTTTCTCTTCCCTCACTGTCTTCACGATGCCTATCCCACTGTACTTCCTTTCTCTCCAAATTCTGGTTTTCGTCCTAACCCCCTTCCTTTCTGACCTTGTCTCTCCAGCAGCACCCTCCACTTATTATCGTCACTCTTCTACCTCACCTTCTTTTGTTATTCCTCGTTGCTTTTCTGCCATATGTCGGACCTCCTTCTCTGCTTGACTGCCCTCTATCTGGAACTCTCTACCCTTGTCCCTTAGACTAGCCCCATCCTACCTCTCCTTTAAGCTGCTTCTGTATGACCACTTCTCTCCTGCTTGTGCCCATCCCCCACTTCCCCAGCTCCTGACTCTAGCTTGCTCTCCTCATCCAGTGATTGCCCCCTCAATTTATTTATTGTGAATTGTTGCATCACTGCTGTTGTCAACTACTCTTTGTTACCATGTTTGATTTGCATATACCATTACTGCTTTGTAATTTCTCATCAGTATTTATGATTACTGCTTCATAATCATGACTGCCTGCATTATGTATTTACCTTGCAATCTATACTGTTCATATCACATATTTTGTTTGGTCCCCTTCCCTGGGTCATGCCTAGAAACAAACTCCAGCTCAGTCCACCTTTCCCAGTTACAATTTTCAAATAAATTATTCATGCTAATTACTGGACCATGGTAAAGTGCAGATTGTCTCGGGCCAGTGCAGCTCCCCTCTCGACAGTTCTATTCAGAGTAATGTCAAATAAAACCTCCCATTCAGAGTAGTGTCAAATAAAACCCTCCCACACCCACCTCAGCCCTGCCACCCTCCCCACTCATATCCTCATAGTTAGGAGCTCACTCACAAGTACTAATACAGAAATAAAAAAAAAGTCCAACACAGCACGCTGCCAAACCTTGCTGTAACAGTCTCACTGCCAGGCCCAAATGCTAGTAATCTCATGCAGTGATGCTCTGCGATATTGCATGCTGGAGAGATTTCTGGCATTCAGGCCTGGTGCTGAGACTGTGAGGGTGAGTATCGGTGTCACACTGCATTGGGTATTTTTAATTTCCCTAATATTACTTGTCGGGGAATTCCAGACTGTGGGGAGAGTGGCAGAGCTGAAATGGGTGGGGAAGGGTTTTACTAGAGAAGAACGGGTGACTGAGAAAGGGGACATGGTGGGGAGGTTTATTACAGGATGGTTGAGTGCCAACGGGGACATAGGTAGGGAGGGAGGGTGGCAGGGCTGAGACAGTGGGGTCTAGTTTTTACTATCATATTTTATAAACGTCAAGTTATGGGAGGGAACAGTCTGCATCTCAAACCACTTAAAAAATGGGCCAATGTAAATTTCGGGGGGAGGGGGATTAAGCATGAATCCAGCACTGTGATAACCGGACACTCACCTGACGCTCATGGTCAACCCCATCACTAAGATTTCTTCACTCGATTGTCAGAAACACTATGGGATGCAGCTTGTATGACAGGTGCTACCTAAAGCAAAATTCCTTTCCTTTATTTCCTTGAAATACAGTAGTTTGTTCCGCATCATTATTATACAGCTTCCTCTTTTTAAAAGATACATTTAAGTGGTAAGTAATATGTCTTATGTGCTTTTCACTGTGAAGCTAGTATATCGCCGACTGTTGCGCAGCTGTTCTTGTAAAGAAGGTTCAATGGCCAGGGTTAGACTCCCTGGCATTGATAGATTAATATTCCAAACCGGCACATTACAATGAGCAGCCCTGGGAGTCTCCAAAGACTTCAGAGGCAGTAAAGCCATGAAAAAAATCATCCAAGAAAAGGTTAGCCTAACCACCTACGAAGCAGGTGACCTCATATTAGAAAGAGGCCTTGTCAGTACAGCTAGGGTAATGGGGAGGCAAGTGGAGGTTCCTGTGGTTCAAAAAGAATACTACTTTGTGAGTCAGTGGCTGACCTTGAAGGCAGGGGAAACCAAAACATGGAATTTCACAGCAAGAATTACTTTTTATTGTCTTCTGCATTAAATTCCACTTAAAATAACAATCTGAGGCTATCTAGACAGCAGCATGTAATGTGTAGGATGCAGAGTCACTGCACTACCATTTACTCAAAGTTGAAAGTGAAAATGGAAAACTGCCAGTACTCTGACCATAAGTGATGGCACTCTCTTACCGAGCTTAAGTACCTTTGTATGGCTCACAATTATTCCACTAGCCAAGTACTTTTAAATGTGGTAGTACTCTACAATTCTCCATACCACAGAATACCCCATCTAAGGCACCTCTTTCTTTCTCTCATCTGCCTGTGTGTGTTCCATACATATGCCCACCACATCCTTATGAATAAAAATTGTAATTAATTGTGTGCAGCACCAGGCTGTGCATTTAGAAGGAGAAAGGTGCTTCTGGGAGTCCCAGATTTCTGGTTACCTTGGTGACACAGCTGATAGTGCAATGGAACAGTATTAAAGACAGCCTAGGTTCATATCCCAGTTAAGGCACTTATTTCACGCTCTGTTCTGTTTGTGTTCATACAAAGGTTCATACTAAAGGCACATTTATACACACTGTGCTGTTGTGCTGCCATCTGCACTGCTTGCCCGCTGCCCCACTTGCAGTGTTGTCAACCTCTGTTTACTCCACCACAATATGCATTTTTGCAAGACATTGAGAATGAACTTTCTGCATTTTGACAACATTTCTGCTGGAGTCAGGAGGAAGGGTACAGTAGGCAAAAAGTTATATATGTGTACATCCCAATTCATATTGTACAGTCAAACAAAATTGAAGGACGTGGATGAAACGAGCGGCTTGTTTGTGAAGTTAAGTTGGGGGGACTCAGCTGTTATCATAACAAGCTAAAGCCTCACAAGGTAAAAAAATGATAACCACTATTTATGATTTTAAATACTAAACAGAATATGCTCACATTCGGTCATAACATGGATGATAGCCGGTGCAGGCAGAGCCATGTGTTTACACGCTACCATAAAATGCCTGCACCGGTACACGTTTCCAACAAAACACCAACTGCTGTAAGCCACAATGGAGTGACTTACAACACTCCAGTAGGTGTTTACACTACAGGATCTGCACAGATGCAACTCACCTGCACCACTCACAACAGTGCAGATCCTGTAGTGGAAACACACCAAGGGAAATTAGGAGCCAGAAGGCATAAGCCCGTATTGCTCCATGGTATTTAATAGTAACTCAAGTTGTCCTCCTATAGTGAAAAAATGTTCCAGTTTATTTTTTTTATTCTGTTTGTGCTAATACTGATATCAATTGGTAAAGCATTCCAAGGGTTTATTAGTCTACATATGAAGAAATATTTCCTCTACAGAGTTGAATCTATGTCCAACTAACTGTAATGGGTGGCCTCTAGAGTTTTTATGTAGCAGCTTAAAGTCAAAGTTCATCTAATTTAACGGATAAGGGCCTTTTACTGCTTAGTACGCCATTAGATCTCCCCTGATTTAACGTAATTCTAGGGGCATCAGATTTAATGCTGCCAATTTCTGTTCATACTGCATATTTTAAAAGAGGGACTCCCGCCAAAAGTGCTACATTGCAGAATTAGAATAAACATGCTCCCAATAAATCTCATACCAAAAATTAGGTTTCTGCGTTACTTCATTCTAAAGTTATGAGATATTTGGTAACCTTGACTTCACTACCTACTCAGAAAAGCCAGTTTCAGTGAAGAGCCACTGCTGATGTCATCCTGAACTCACAGTCTAGTCCTCCCTGTCAGGAACCTTATAGGACCTGCTTCTAAAAATTTTAAAGACCTGCAGTCGCCTTCAGGAGAACTTTACCAAAACATAGAGGGGAATAGTGAATTAGAGATACAAGCAAGGTTTCGGGAGCTAGCCAGGGTTTGCCATTCCATAGGATACTCGATTTCCTTCTCGGAAATCCTGCCGGTGCTGAAGGCTAGTGGAGGGAACAAGCACAAAATTAGGGTGGTGAATCAGTGGCTGAGGGAGTGGTATGAGGCTAGGGGGTATGGGCCGTTGGGGGACTGGGGTGCAATCTGGGAGGACAAGGGGCTGTACATTAGGGACAGGCTCCACCTCAATTTAGAAGGGAGGGAAATCCTAAAGCTGAAAATAGCGGGGTTCATCAGTGACAGATGGGGTTTAAACTTGTGAAGGGTGGAGGGATGGAAGAAGGGGCTGTTGCTGGGAGTCCGTTAAAAGAGGGACTCGGTCTCCACCACCCTAAAGGGTGCGGGGGGGGAGAGCATTCAGCCACACGGGAGCACAAGGGTGGGGAATGGGAGAAGGGGAAGGGGTGGAGGGTGGTCCTGATAAATTCCAGGAGCGTGGGAAGTAAGATGCCTGAGCTCCAGGCGATGCTAGTTTAGGAGGCAGTGGACATGGCAACTGTCACTGAGTCCTGGTCCACCCAAGAGCATGACTGGGACCCAAACCTGGAGGGCTACACTATGTTCAGGAGGGAAGGGGGGTTAGCACTGATAGTCAGAAATGGCATTGGTATAGGAGGGATGGAGGAGGCAGAGGGGAGCGTGGAAGCGAATTGTGTCACCCTGCAAAAGCAGGGAGGTAAAAGAGTAAAAATAGGGGTGGTATACAGACCCCCCACACTGGCAGGGGATCTGTAAGAGAGTCTGGTGTCAAATGTTATGGAACACTGTAGACTGAGCAAGGGAAAGGTATTGGTGATGGGGGACCTATACATGCCAAGGACAGACTGGGGGACTATGACGTCCCCAGTGGCCAGGGAGCAGAGGCTGCTGGATGTCTTCCAGGATGCGTTCCTAACCCAGCAGGTGGGGGAGCCCACTAGGGAGGCCTGGATACTGGACGTAGTCCTGGCGGACAGCGACCAGAGTAGGGGCCTGGAGGTGAGGGACCCATTGGCAGGGAATGATCATGCCACAGTCTGGTTTTTCCTGGACCTAGGGGAGGAGGAAAGCCACACAAAGACGGTGGTAACTGACTTTAGGGGTGTGGATTTCAGGAGGATGGGAGGGATCCTTAAGGGTCATTTGAATGAGATAAGGTCAGACATGGATGCTGACAGTAAGTGGGAGATCATTGGGGGGCAGGAGGCTACCAAGTCCTGTGCAAGAGGCAGGCGCAAATTCGGTAAGGCCAGAAAACCCTGTTGGTGGACCTGAGAGGTTCAGAAGGCAGGGAGGGAAAAGAAAGCTGCCTATAGGCACTTCATGCACTCAAAAAGCAAAAGGGATAAGGGGGAGTACGAACTGATGACCAGAAGGGTCTCCAGGGTGGATTCGGCTAAGGCGAGGAAGGAGCAGAACTTGGCCAAGGAAATCAGGAGGGGGAACAAGGGGTTCTTTAGATACATTGGGGAAAACAGGAAAGTGAGGGATTAGATTAGCAGGATTAGAACAGGAGAGGGATGGGCACAGAATGCAGGGGGAGCAGGCTGAGGTACTAAACGAGTACTTTGTCTCAGTTTTTACCAGGGAGGATGGGGGGGCCATGTAATTCAGGGGAGAGATGGTGAACTCTGGAGGGGCGGGACCCTTACAGATCAGGAGCCCTGACGGTCTAGGGAGGGGAGGCCAGCACCATCTGGTGGGGGAGGCAGATCAGAGGACCAAGGGGAAGGACATGGAGGTGGAAATCCCAGTAGAGAGAGTGAGGGAAGCCCTCAGGTCCCTTAGGATGGAGAAAACACCAGGGCTGGATGAAATACATCCCAGGGTGCTGAGGGAACTGGCGGATATCCTGGCAGTCCCCCTGGCGGGCTTTTCTACATCTCTCTAAAACCGGGGTGGGTACCCCAAGACTGGAGGGTGGCCCATATCATGCCTATCCTCCAGGGGGGAATAAGAGAGGAGGGGGGAAACTACAGGCCCGTTAGCCTTACGTCGGTGGTGGGCAAGGTGATGGAGGGTATTATCAAGGAAAGGCTGGTGGGTACTGGAGAAATCGGGGTACCTGGACAACAGACAGCATGGCTTCATCCCGGGAAGATCATGTCAGACAAACCTTGTGGGGTTCTACGATTGGGTGATGAGTGCCATGGACCAAGGTAGGTCGGTGGACGTCCTCTTTCTCGACTTCAGCAAGACATTTGATTCTGTGCTTCACAGTGGCCTGCTGCCGAAGCTGGGGGAAATGGGGGTGGGGAAGCAGATGATCAGATGGATAGGAAGTTGGCTCTCGGAGCGTATTCAGAGGGTGGTGATTGGGGGGCTAGTCTCATCTCCAGGGAGGGTCATTAGTAAGGTCCCCCCAGGGATTGATCCTTGGGCCCCTCCTGTTTAACACCTATGTTTCTGACATAAGGAAGGGTATCAGGAGTGAAATGAGTCTCTTTGCGGATGACTCAAAGCTGGGAGCGGTGGTGGATGGGGAGGAGGGGAGAGTAGCCCTGCAGGAGGACCTGAAGGCTCTGGAGAGGTGGTCGAGGAAGTGGAAACTGAAGTTCAATGCAGGAAAATGCAGGGTTCTGCACCTCTGGGCCAGAAACCCAAACCAAGTGTATACCCTGGGGGGAGAAACACTTCAAGTCTCATTGGGTGAGAGGGACTGGGGGTGGTGGTGGATGTCAAAATGAACAACTCTGAGACTTGTAGGGGGGACAGTGGCCAATAGGATGCTGGGATGCATCGCTAGGGGAATTACCTCTAGAAGGAGTGAAGTGATCTTCCCTCTGTTTAACTGCTTGGTTAGGCCGCATCTAGAGTATTGTGTGCAGTTTTGGAGACTGCTCTTAAAAAGGGACATTGCACTCCTGGAGAGGGTCCAGAGGAGGGCAACCAAAATGATCTTGGGCTTGGGGGAAAGGACCTATGGAGAGAGTCTCGAGGAGCTCAATATGTACACTCTGGAGGAGAGGAGAGACAGGGAGGACATGATAGAGGTCTTCAAGTATATGAAGGGGATTAATAAGGGTGGCTCAATCAGGGTGTTCCAAAAGGAAGGGGGGGGCAACTAGAGGGCACAGGTGGAAGCTAGAGGGGGAGACTCAGGGGGGAGAGGAGGAGGAGGTGCTACTTCACCAAGAGGGTGGTGGAACCATGGAATACGCTGCCCAAGGCAGAGACTGTAGAGGGGTTCAAGAGGGGCTGGGCCAGGTATAGGGGAGGGTTGAGCTGAGGAAGTCCAATACAAGGGGAATATCTTGGACTGGGAATAGAGAAACCAAGGGGGTGGAGGGGACAGCAAAGTCGGCACCCATTATGGGGGCTGACTAACGAGCAGACACAAATGACCATTAGGCCTACTCAGCTGGTATTTTAGTACATTAGTATAATATTTAGATGCAGCCCAGCTTGTATTTTACATTAGTACTGTATTCCTCCTCCCCATTATTTATTACTGAGGTCATTTGCATTAAAACAGGATCTTTACTCCTAAAGAGTTATCTATTCTGGTTGCTGTCTCCCTACCTGAGGTCATAATGCTGGCCTTGTGACATCACAAGTACTCCCATGGCAACAGACTGTGATGTCACAACAGAGGATTATAACTTGAAGTAGGAAGTCAGCTACAGAAGCAGACAAACCCTGAGGGATAAAGATCATGCATTCCTGCAAATGTCCTTAGGAATAAATACTGGGGAGGAAGACTCTTTAGAATATATAAGGAATGGAAGCTGAATTGTAACTAATTATTATGTTTTTCAAAGTTTTTTTAAGGTGCTAGCAGCTCTTTAAGAAACCGTAGCTATAGTACTCCTTATAACAAAAAAAAGACATAGGGTTGTCTGCAGTGCTTGTGTTTCCAGAATGTTCAGATGCATGGCCCTGTACTTTTTAGAACACATCAAGGGGTGGTTGTTGGATGTCTTTCAAGACGCGTTCCTAACTCAGCAGGTGAGGGAACCGACCAGGGAGGCACAGGTACTGGATGTGGTCCTGGCAGACAGTGACCAGATTGGGGGCCTGGAGGTAAGGGACCCATTGGCGGGGAGTGACCATGCCACGGTCTGGTTCTGCCTGGACCTAGGAGGGTGAAGGCTGCACAAAGACGGAAGTAACTGACTTCAGGGGGTGGATTTTAAGGAAATGGAAGGATCCTTAAGGAGCATTTGGATGGGATTGGTCAGACATGGACGCTGATAGTAGGTGGAAATCATCAGGAGAGGGGTGCAGGATGCTACCAGCACCTGTGCAAGAGTAAGACGAAAATGCGGTAGGGCCCTAAAATTCCTGTTGGTGGACCAGGGAGGTCCAGGAGGTGGTGCGGGAAAGAAAGCAGCCTATAAGAAATTCAAGTGCTCAAGGAGTGAAAGGGATCGAGGGAGTATGAGCTGTTGGCTAGAAGGGCCACTAGAGTGGTGAGGGCAGCTAAGGCAAGGAAGGAGCAGAACCTGGCCAGGGAAATTAGGAGAGGGAACAAGGGGTTCTTTAGATACATTGGGGAAAGACGAAGGGTGAAGGGGCAGATTAGCAGGATTAAATCAGGGGAGAGATGGGCACAAGACCCAGAGGAGCAGGCTGAGGTACTAAATGAGTACTTCACCTCAGTTTTCACCAGGGAAAATGGGGATGCTGCATCATACATGGGAGGAGACAGAGATAATGAGGAGGGGGGCCCTTACCAATCGGGCAGGTCTGGAGGAGGGGGCATCACTGGCAGGTGGGGGAGGGCTAAGCAGGAGCAGAGGTACTGGAAGTGAAATCACAGCAGAGAGAGTGAGGAAGCCCTCAGCCCCTTAAGACGGAGAAAGCACCGGGCCGGATAAATTACATCCTAGAGTGCTGAAGGAACTTGCAGATGTCCCTGGCGAAACCCTGGCAGAGCTTTCACCATCTCTCTGAGGACAGGGTGGGTGCCCCAAGACTGGAAGGTGGCGCATGTAGTGCCCATCCACAAGGGGGACTAAGGGACTGGCAGGGAACTACAGGCCTGTCAGCCTGACATCAGTGGTGGGCAAGGTGATGGAGGGCATTGTCAAGGAGAGGCTAGGGGGGCCCTGGATAAGTCAGGGTGCCTGGACGATAGACAGCATGGATTCATCTCGGGAAATCGTGTCAGACAAACCTGGTGGAGTTCTATGACTGGGTGACAAGTGCCTTGGACCTGGGTAGACCAGTGGATGTCCTCTTCTGGACTTCAGCAAGGCATTTGACTCTGTTCCTCACGTGGCCTGTTGGATAAACTAGGAGAAATGGGGTGGAAACCAGATGATCCGATGGATAGGCAATTGGCTCCAGGACCGGACCCAGAGGGTTGTAGTTAGTGGGATAATCTCTTCCCAAGGAGGGTCATTAGTGGGGTCCCACAGGATCAGTCCTTGGGCCCCTTCTGTTCAACGCCTTATCATCTGACATAAGGACAGGAATCAGAGGAGATGAGTCTCTTTGCAGATGACTCAAACTGGGGGCAGTGGTGGATGGGGAGGAGGGAGGGTGGCCCGCAGGGGATCTGGAGGCTCGAAGATGGTCTAGAAAGTGGAAGCTGAGGTTCAATGCAGGGAATGCAAGGTACCCACTTGGGGGCCAGAAACCCAGGCTAGTGTACACCCTGGGGGTGAAATACTACAAGTCTCAATGGCTGAGAGGGACCTGGGGTGGTGGTGGATGTCAAGATGAACAACTCTGAGACTTGTAGGAGGGCAGTAGCCAAGGCCAACAGGATGCTGGGATGCATCGCTAGGGGATCACCTCCAGAAGGAGGAAGTGATACTCCTCTGTATAACTGCTTGGTGAGGCCACTTTACCTGGAGTACTGCGTGCAGTTTTGGAGGCCACACTTAAAGGGGGACATTAACCTCCTGGAGAGGGTCCAGAGGAGGGCAACCAAAATGATTTGGGGCTTGGGGACAGGACCTATGAGGAGAGGCTCAAGAGCTAAATATGTACACTTTGGAAGAGAGAAGGACCGGGGGACATGATAGAGGTCTCAGGCACATGAAGAGGGTAAATAGGGAGGAACAGTGAGGGTGCTTCAAGGAAGGAGGAAGGGCCACTAGAGGGCATGGGTGGAAGCTGGAGGGGGAAGATTCAGGGAGAAAGGAGGAGGTGCTACTTCACTGAGAGGGTGGTAGAGCCATGGAATGCACTACCTAGGGGGCTGAGTGGAGGCAGAGACAGTGGAGGGGTTCAAGAGGGGTGGGACAGGTACAGGGAAGGGTTCAGGAAGCAAATCCAATGCAGCAGAATATCCCGGAACTGGGAAGGAGAAGCCCAGAAGGCGAGGGACAACAAGGTCAGCACCCAGGGTGGGGGCTGACCAAACGAGCAGACACGAAAGACCATTAGGCCTATTCTGCTGGCATTTTAGTATGTTAGTATGTTAGTAATGCAGCACTGAACCAAGGCATAGAATGTCAAGGTGGTGCACAATTTTAAAGTGTTGGGGAAGGGAGACATGCAATCTCGGAATGTGACAGGGATGTGCCATCTCAAAATGTGCTGGGACAATCAGACGGAATGCTACAGGGACACATATCGAGGAATTTGATGGGGGCTGGCAATTTTGGAATATAGTGGGGATGCATGCTGTCAGAATGTGACAGGACATACCATTTATTCTGAAATTGTTTGTCCTTGCCACATTCCAGAATTGTATGTACCCACCATACTTCAAAATTGTGCATCACATCCCCACCACATTCCAACATTATGAGTCCCAGCCACATTCTAAATTATTTATCCCTACTACATTCCGAAATTGCACAACCCTTCCCCATTCCCAAATTGTACATTCCTGCCACATTCTGAAATGGCACATCACTGCCAAATTCCAGAATTGCACAACCCCGCCAAGTTGTGTTTCAATGCCACATTCCAAAATTGTCACTGTCAAGTTCCCAAATTATGTGTCACCGCCACATTCCAAAATTGAGCGTCACCACCACATTCTAAAACTGAATGTCACTGCCACATACTGAAACTATGTGTCACCACCACATTCCAAAACTATCCGTCACTGCCACATTCCAAAACTGTGTCACCACCACATTCCGAAATAGTATGTCACTGCCACATTCCAAAACTGTATGTCACTGCCACATTTCGGAATTGTGCATCACTGCCACATTCCAAAACTGTGCTTCACCGCCACATTCTAAAACTGTGTGTCACTGCTACTTTTCAAAATTGTGCATCACTACTGCATTCCAAAAATGTGCATCACTGCCACATTCTGAAACTGTGAGTCATCGTCACATTCTGAAAAATTACGTCACCCCCACATTCCAAAATTGTGCATCAGTGACACATTCTGAAACTATATGTCACCACCATATTCCGAAATTGTACGTCACCCTCCACATTCCAAAACTGTGCATCACTGCCACATTCCAAAATTGTGTGTCACTGCTGCATTCCAAAACTGTACATTACCACAACATTTCAAAATTGTACATCATCTTCATATTCTGAAACTGTGTGTCACCACCACATTCCAAGATTGTGCGACACCGTTGCATTCCAAAATTGTGCATCACCACTGCATTCCAAAATTGTGCTTCACCACTGCATTCCAAACCTGTATGTCACTACCACATTCCGAACACGTACATCACTGCTACATTCCGAACCTGTGCATCACCACCACGTTCTGAAATTGTACGTCACCACCATTCTGAAATTGCGCGTCACCACCGCATTCCGAAACTGTGTGTCAATGCCACATTCTGAAATTGTGTGTCATCGCCACATTCTGAAATTGTGCGTCACTGCCACATTTTGAAATGATATGTTCCAGCTACTTTCTGACTGTGTCATTGCTGCATTCCACAGCTGCAAGCTGGTGACGATTCGAAATCTCATACCTGCAGTATTTTAAAAATTGCACACAATTTTGTCATTCTAAAACCATATTTGCCACTGCATTCCATCCCCCCCGCGTCACATTCTGAAGTACTGTACCTTCCATCTACACTTTATGGAAGTGCATGTGCTGACTGCCCCCGTGTCAGTTTTCCTTTTCAGATGTTTACTACACCTGATATTTTAAGTAACATAGAAGAAATAAGTCAAGTAAGGCAGCTTGCAGGGAGGACTAGGTTGTGAGTTCAGGAGATGACATCAGCAGCTCTTCATTGAAACTGGCTTTTTTGAACAGGCCGTGAATTAAGCGTTACAAAATGACTTGTAACTTTTAAACGAAGTAACTTACAGATCTGATTTTTGGCATGAGGCTGATTGAGGATATGCTGATCCAAATTCTGAATTTGATGCCAAAGATTTTGACTTCAGTCCCTCTTTAAGTTCAGCAATTATTTTGTTCTCTCTTCTTTGAACTTTTTCAATTTGTTGTATTTCTTTCATTTTATAAGGGCACTAGATCTAGCTGGCCCAGTGGCATGGAAGGCTAAGGCATCATGCCTTACCTCCTGCCACACAGGTGACCTGTGTTCACGGTGCGAGCAGGTCATCGGGGTTGGCCAGGGAGGAAGAGGATCAAGCGTCCAGAGGACAGCTCTCTTCTCCCGGGGAGGGCAGGGAACAGAGATCGGCACCTGCTTGACACCTAGCGGAGGCTGGGCACTGGCACACCATGTCCTGTACAGTGGGGCATGGAAGAAGAAGAGCAGCCAACTGGTGTGCTGCGTGTGGAAGTGCACGCAGCTCGGCCACTGCTGACACTGCACGCTTTCCTCCACAGAAAATGGAAAAACTGGTCCTGGTTGAGCTGAATGAAGGCTGTCCTCCACAGGTGCTGCCCTCGAGAGGGCACCTCCCCGAACTGGATCCAGTCCTGGTGGGTAGAGAGGGGGGCTCCCTGTCACCCTGCCATGGAAGGTAAGCTATTGGAGAAGATGGGAGGTAAGCCTAAAGTTCAGAGGATGGGGCTGGGAGGACGGCAGGAATGTGGACCAACCGGGCAGGGGAGAAAAAAGTAACTAAAAAAAGATTAGGGTACCAGATCTGAGTGGCATAATCCATGTGTGGTCCTACGTAGGCCCTATATAATGGGAATATAATAACTGGGGAGCATTTTCTCCCATAGGCAAACCCAGTTATAATTCACCGTTATAACCTGTGGGTTTTAACGCCGAACACGCACTGGGTTTCCCTCACTCCACACAGGCGCAAGCCTCTATTCTTCCCTTTCATAGTGCTCTCTGCTTCACTGCCAGTAACATGCGGTGGTAAGTAAATAAAAATTAAAAAACTCGCCTCTCACCATCAAAGTTCACGAATCCTTCATTAAGCAGGTGCTCCTTGATGAAACCTTATCTTAATAAAAGAAAACAAAAGAGCAGAAAGTTTTCAGCAGACTGCGCTTCAGCCAACCGGACACCATCTGAATACTGATGTATTTGTCTTTTATATAATTGATGTGGGATGAAAACGCTCCCCAGCAATTATTTAAAATAAAACATGGGATGGTGTGTAAAAACTTGAATTTTACACACACTTCGAGTGTGTGTAAAATTCTCGTTAGACACACCACCTCATGTATTTTTCTATATATAATAACTGGGGAGCATTTTATCCCATAGGGAATCCTAGGTATATTATAACAGTGAACACGCGCCGGGTTTCCCTCACTCAACATATGCATGTGCCTCCACTCTCCCCTCTCATAGCGCTGGACACTTCGCTGCCACCATCACTCAGCATCAGTCGGCGGTAAGTAAATTATAAAAAAAAACTTGCCTTGCAGCAGTTGACCTCCTGGAGTAATTCCACCAAATCTACTATGATAAATATTTTAAAAAAAGGAAAAAGGGTTTAGCAGCTGCTTAGCTGCCAACCGCAGACAGCACGTCATCCGTGGACTTCAACCCACCGGACCACGGCTGTTTTACTTTATATAATTGCTGTGGCGAGAAAACACTCCCAGCAATTATATAAATAAAATGATAGGAGGTGTATGAACCGAGATTTGACACCCCTCGGTGCTGGATGTTTAAACAAACCCCTCAAACTTCGCTCTCGGGATTTATGTAGCATCCAACACCTCGGGGTGGTGGGGTGTAAAATCTCGTTAAACACACCATGCTATACATTATTATAGATATAATGTCCCTGTTCCTAGACCTAATGTTTCTCTTTATAGACCAAAATGCCCTATTTGCCCTGACAATTGCCTCATAATTTTGTTTCCAGTGCTGACAGTCTTTAGATATTATAATGCTTAGGTCTCTTTCACTTGTAGATAATAAAATGTTACCAAAAAGTGTATATTGTTGATTTGTGTTATTTTTACCTAGATGCATGACCTTACACTTATCTACCAGTATATTGAACCTCATCTCTGTTCGGTACCACAGAATACCAGACCACTTTGAGCACTGAATTTCTATATCCAACATGCATCCTTGTTCCTCCAAATTTTACTTTCCAAAAATTAGTTCTGATGTTCTTTATTTGCACCTAAACACAGTTTTTCAAAATAATGCTAAGTGTACCACTAGACTGGCTCTTTGTCACTGTTGTGTCTGTCCTGTGCTTTCAGAGCCCGTATTCAGTGGGAAAACAGCATGATGTCATTTTAGCCTCAGCACAGTTTCCTTTCTGATAAAGGACAGTTACACTGAACAGCTTGCCACAGTGGCAATAATGGTATCATTGTCATTTATTTATTTTACAATGTTGGGTCAGGAAAGGCACTCTGAGCCTAAGCTCGTTTCCAGGTGCGTGCCTGGATCACAGGGAGGTTATGTGATTTGCTCAGTCGCACAGTGGGAATCAAACTCAGGTCTACTGGGTGCATCAAGCTCATTCACAGAGTGTAGCTCTAATATCTAGACTATACTGTCACCCCAATATAACCTATAAATCAATGCTATATTACTTTTCCATAAAGGGCGGACCGGGGGATAATTAGTGACTAAGGACTAAAATTGCATTATTAAAGCACTGCAGGCCTGACAGACAGGGAAAGGAGCTGCAGTGAAAAAAGTACATTGACAGAACGCAACTGGATAAGATATGTGATAATGCTTGAGAAACTTGATTACATTTGTGGCTTTCCACCTTTCTATCCATGGGATATACCACCCTGTAGGGGTACTGAAGGAACCCTAGAGGAGGGTTCCCCTACAGGTGCCGGAAATTAATGCGTCGGCTAAAGGTAGGTTAGGAAGAAGCCACTGGTAAGAGAGACAAGCGGCTGGAGGAGAAGGGGAGGATGGTGGGCAACGAAAACGAATCCTTGGAGAGTCCAGGATGAGTGACGTATTTGAGGTCGATGGAGGAGTGACGTTGTTGCTCCGCCCACTGAACCTCTGGCTTAAAGCCCTCCCATAAGTGAGGAACTTGTTTTTACTTAAACCCCATTTCTATGTTACCAGTAAAAACAAAACAACCTAGATTTGACATTTCCAATGAGTGTTAACAGTTTACTCATTGGTATTTACTCTGGACATCGCACACATAATTGTGTCCCCACACTCAGGTTTTAGTTTAGTTCACTCATAGCCCATCATAAATGTATTAGTCTGGAAGTTCAATTATTAGGCATACATTTTCTTTTTCCCTCTCTCTCTGGCTCCCCCCCCAATACTTTTTCTCGTAGGGTTTACAGGACATTGCTTTAAATATGGATCGTCTTATTGTTAACCTTCATCTAGTTGTTTGGTATAGCAAAACATTACGTGTTGGACTCCTGCAAGAATCTGTGAGGTGATCAATTGATCAATACCGCTTGTTTGTACTCACTGCTATTTTTGCACAATAAAGACTTTTTTAATTGATCACAAACAGTTGTTTGTGCAATGTTCACAGTCCATGAAGTGGACATGAGCTTCCCTTTTCTTCTTTGTTGTGTGCTTATAATTGAAATTTGCATCATTGTTCCGCTGTTGCAGCACCTTTCGCTTGACTATTGTCCTTATAATGTAACAACTTTAAATGTTTTCTGGATGTTAAACATTGTGCTACTGTGAGTAACATGCATTTTGCCTACAGGAAAATAATCCTGTCTATCAAAACAGTTGACTGTTGTTTCAATTATTTAATTCAGTGCAGGCTTTGTACTCATCATGGATCATAACATGTGGCGAGGCTGGGAGTGAATCTCAGGAGTGGGGTTTACTATCTGATTTGCTGCCTGATCCAAAGGTAGACACTCAATTTTTTTCTCTTCATTTGGAAAGGCAAAACATCAGGGCTAGGCTTAAGAAAGCTAAAAACCCTTCCTATGTTGGGTCATTTTAGTTCTATGTAGTTTGAATTATTATTTGCCATCTCGTTAGAGCCAGACAATAGCCTATGGTTCTCAAGCTTTCTGGTATCAAACTGAAAAAAAAACTCTTGTGACTGCCTACATGCCAGATCTTAAATGAAGAACTGATTCGTATGCATTCCTTCACATCTTTAGTATTTCACAAAATATGTGCCTTAAGTTAAAGAAAAGACTAGAATCTCAGTTTAAACGCTCCCCTATATGGAACAGTCATATTTTAGGGGCGGCATTTCCTGCTGTGTGAGATTTTGTTTTCTCAGGAAAATGTTTACTCATTTTTATCCTCTTAAAGATAAAAATGCTGCTCTTAAACTGGTCTGCGGGTACAGGGAAAGTGGTAGCACTTGCGATACAGAGGACCTTGGTTTAGGAAACAGCCTGGGGTGTTGGAGAGTAGGCCAAGGAAGGGAGGATCAAGCGTCCAGAGGACTGCTCCTCACCCTCGGGGTGCACAGTCTCAACATCCTACTTGTTAGCTGCTACTTACTGGAGACTGAATGGTACTTCAGCATAGACATCTCTGTGCATTGGCGCTCGAGCCCCCGTGTGTGTGTGTGTGTGTGTGTGTGTGTGTGTGCATACACGTGCCATGTCGACAGTTGTATCCCACCAAATAGTGATGATTTGGGTGGGGGTAGACAAGTTTGTTTTCTTCTGAAATAGGCATGAACAGTACATACATAAATAAGTTTAAAACCAGGGTACATAAATATTGCAGCTGACAAGATATGCCAAAGAACATTACTTGATAATAAGGGAAGACATGCAGGTCAACACAAGTATCTTTCTTTGATCTGAAATCCCTCTATTTCACATACACAAAAAAGCCTAAGAAACTGATGTAACGATTGGAGGCTTAAACCGAACATCTGCAGATCTGTAGCTGCCCTCCCTGCTGCCCTCCCACTGGCTCAAAGACTGTGCTACTCTTCCTTTTTCCTTCGGTTGAGGGTTTCAGTTAAACAGATAGCTAAGTATTGATTGAGGTTTCCATTCTACTGTTTATAGTAGTGCCCAGGAACCGTGAATCAAATGAAAACACCAAATAATAAAACTATTCTAGGAAAGTGAATAGAAAGAACAGCACTGCTAGGAAATGAGGCTCAGGTATTCAGTATGGGATAGCTTTAGTGGTTAGCCAGTTATCAAGTGGATAGTGCTAATGTTGTGCAAGCAGTGGAGTACAGTGGCATTAAGAACAGATCATGGATGAATGTTTTCAATTAAATTAAACCGCATGTTATATACCACTGTATCCCTTGAGCGTGTAAGTGATGTCATATCACTGACAAAGCAAAGTATATGCTGATTACTAGTCTAGGTTACTGTGATTTGAAGTGTATGGGTCTTCCTCAGCAAGGGTTACACAAACCGCAATTTGTCCAAACCACGTGGCTCTAACAAGATCACAAAACTGTAATCGCATTGCCAATATTTAACCCCAGCACCACAGGCGGTCAATTGAAGAGCTGCTAATGCCTCAGGAAACTCTTTGCAAAACATAATATTTAGACACAGTTCAGCTTGTATTACATATAACTTCTATAAATTTCTCCTCACCCTTATTTATTCCTCAGGAAATTTACATTAAAACCTTAACTTCTTTCTTCGTCTCTTATTTGAGTAGTTATAGACAGTCATTAAGTTTATCTGTTTACCTTTCCTTTCTCCATATTTCCTATACTTAAAGAGCAGTATTTTTCATTTTATTCACAGATGCGCACTGGTACTGTACAGCCTCTCCGCTTTTATCAGTTTTATTTATTGCACTTCACTGAGTAGTAGTTCTGCCCTTTTTCTCTCCCAGTTCCTTAGGCTTAAACTTGTAAAACTCTTTCTAATATATTGTACATGTGTTGGCCAAACTACTTTTTCACTGAATAGTCTGAATTATTTTATTAATGGCTGGTTTACTGTTTGTCTACGTGTGGGGGCCAGGATGAATTACTCAACATTGACAAGGAATTGGCCAATTTTGGAGATTTTAGCAGCCCAGCAGAACCTTAAGAGGTGCTTAAACCTTCATTGTGGAGGGCCTCCTGAAGGGGCATGGATTTGTTAGTTAGGAATGGTTCAGAAACATTCTAGCTGAGCCTAGCCCAGTCAGTCTTTTTGTATGCTATATGATAGTTGGGAGGAAATTGCTTCCTGAGACCCAAGGTGTCAGATAATATTGCAAGGTACTCATCACCTAAATTCCAGGTTCAACCCAGCTTCAGTTAATTGGGTGAATTTGTGTACAGGGAAGTGATATCACAGCCTCATTCGACCAAGGCACTACAGATGAGAGAGAGAGAGAGAGAGAGAGAGAGATAGAAAACGAGACAGAGAGACTAAATTCTGGAGCACACTCTTCTCTGCCTCTTTTCATTGGGGTTTCTGGGTGACACTGTCCAAGGAGGGAGCCAGACTATGTTTCTGCAGGGAGAGACTCGAGGTAAAAAAACTAGTGTGGATAGTGAGATAAGAAAATTCTGTAACTGGTAAGGAAGAAAGCAATGTTTACCTGCATAACAGTGCACGTTTTCTTTTGTAATCTTGTATGTGTACTGTTGTTTGACTATATGTATATAGTGTGTATTCTGGAATATTACTGCTGTATTTGGACAACCAGTGTTTTGTAATAAATTAGTTATTTTTCTAAAGGCTGGAGTAACTTGTCATTTGTGACTGCATCTCTGAGGGAATGTTACCTGGATAAAGAGGAGCACAGTGAAAGACCCATAGAATATGAGTACAGTGTGTCCTTCCCAGAGCAGAGACCCTCACTACAGGGAGTGTAGAGGGTATAAGGTGGTGGAAAAGGGTTATGAGAGCACTGAGGGCTATACTCTTTCTCCATTGTTTTCTTTTAGTGTTTTTATCCCCTGAGCACTGGGTGGCCCCATTTGTGCCAGCCACCCCTTGCCTGCCACCCTGACTTTTCAGGGCTTACTTTTCCAGCATCTTCCTCCAGTACTTGCCCACCCCACCCCCGAGTGGGTGCAGTAGGACTGGTAAACCTCCACTGCTGAATGGATCTGGTTTCACAGCAATGCCTGGTCCTTGGGTGTGGGGTTAGCTGGTGGCTGGAAGACATCCTGCCGGTCTAGGAGTTTCTCTGGGTTTTCTTTGCCTCCCTCCCTATTGGTGCAGCACAGTGTGTGTGCAATGACATCAGTGATGGCATCACATACACTTATCTCGCTATGGACACCTGCCACTCAACTGCTGCACTCTGCAGTCCGTAAGCCCTGCCCCAGTCACCAAAAGGGGCCAGGTTAATGCAGGGCTCCATGCCACCAACTCTCCAGAAGACAGCAGTCCATCGGATGCTCAGTCCTTTTCCCCTCAGCCGACCCTCTGACATCCTAAGTTCACTCCCAAACGCAGGTGGGAGCTCTACTGCTGCACCAGTGAGCTGTCTCCTTTCTCCCCTTCTTCTGCTTCCCACATATCTTTCTTCCAGTCCACCTCTTGCTGTCTTTCTTCTGCCTCTCTCTTTGCTTCTCCTTGGGCTACCTCTCGCTTTCTTTCTTCCGCCTTTCTCTTGGACTGCCTCTGCTTCTTGTTGGCTATTGTCTGCCTTTCCCTTGGTTTGCTTTTGGGCTGCATCTACTTTTGCTGCTTCAGTTCTCAACCTGGCCAGTTTTATCACCTTATCCTTGTGCTTTTCTACAAAGTGAGCTAATTCCAATTCAGCTTGCAAGGATGTCTCAGACTTCACACTTAAGTGCTGGTGACACCAAGGGCCCCTTGGTCAGCTGCTTCCAGATCTTGCGTCAGCTTAGCCTTGATCAAGCCTTCATGTGGTATGCTTCACTACTCACACAGCTGCTGAAGCTCTAGTAACATCACTGTGTCATACCTGCCTGACATTTCTATCTCTAAACTTCTGTAAATCCAGATAGAAAAATAAAATTAAAAAGTTGGAAGTGAGAGAAGATATACAGAGCTTTAGTGTTTATTGTTGTATACCTGTTTATACTGCTAAAATTTTGTGACTGCCCCTTTGGTACTGAATATCCAAAGTGTGCGTTATGCAAGTAAGTCTTCCTGTCTCATTGAACTGCTGCCATCATATGTGATGGCAATATGCAGTCACCAGTGGGCCTTTTTTCTCTCTCTCAGGCTTTGCCACTGAAACTGTTTGGACCAGTGCCACCGCCAAGGTCCCCTCTTTAGCAAGAGCTCAGACCCTGGTGCTCTGATAACCCTTTACTGCCACCTTCCACCCTTTCGACTTTCTGTCATGAGGGTCTGTGCATTGAGCAGAATACAATCTACTCTTCTGGACACCTTCTACTACCCTTTATCCAAGTGCCTTTTTCTCAGAGATGAAATCACAAACAACCAGTTATTCCAGCCTTTAGAACAGTAATTTATTACTGAACACTGGCTGACCAAATACAACTGTAATATTCCAGTATATACACTACACATAGTCAAACAACAGTACATATACAGTATTACAAAAGAAAGCTTGTACTCTTGTGCAGGTAAACACTTCTACTTTCCTTACCAGTTAGAGAGTCTTCTTACCTCAAAAACATCACTATTTTTTACCTGGAGTGTCTCTCTCTCTCTGCAGACACACAGTATGGCTCCCTCCTTGGACAGACTCACACAGAATTCTCAGTGAAAAGAGACACAAAGGAGCGTGCTACAGCATTCATGCCCTCTCTCTCTCTCTTTTTCTCTTCCCCAGTGCATTGGTCAAATGAGGCTGTGACATCACTTCTCTGTACATAAATTCATCCAATTGGCTGAAGCTGAGATAGACCTGGAATTTGGGTGTCACTTAGCTTGTGATATTATCTGATACCCTGGGTCTCAGGAAGCAATTTCCTCTCGAAGATCATTTAGCATGTGAAAAAATGTTGTGCTAGGCTCAGCCAGAATGTCTGCAACACATTCATCACTAAGGACTCCTTCCCCCTTCAGGAGGCCTTCCCCAATAAAGGTTTCTAGCAACTGTTAAGATTCTGCTGAGCTGCTAAATCTCCAAAATAAACCAGTTTTTTTGGTCAAAGCTGAGTAATGCATACTGGTCCCTACACTTGCAGAGTATAAACAAGCAATTAACAAACTAATTTGGACTATCCCATAAAAAAGTAGTTTGAGCATCACAATACACAAACTGGTCATTTCTGTATGCATATTTATACTGTAATGTACTGTGATGTAAATTATGCTATGTTTTTATGGCTGCGGGGGTGGAGTTCTGCAGTCGTTATGCCATCACGTTACTGTACACAAGTACTGTGGAAGCATGTGACCGGTCCGGTGTGCTTCCACAGTGCTGCAGCACAGTTTAAGTAGTTGTGTTTATGTGGCGCTTCCCCTCCGCTGGCTGCATAAACACACCCACTTCGAGGGCACTTTTTTTCTTCCACAACAGGGAAGTGACGACCATGGTGCACAAGATGGCGGCACCGCAACAGACTGCGCATGCATGAGCATTGCACATGCACAGTTTTGTCACTGCCGCCATCTTGCTGTATGGCATTCTTCGGTGGCTCTCAAAGCATTAGGTACAGCTGTACTGGCTCTGACCAAAGTTTTTTTGTAAGGGGATGGTTCGTAACCAGTGGCTTCCGCCATGAATGTTACCCCTTTAGAAGCACAGAGTATGCAAGATATTGGTGGGGGGGTTCTGCTCTTGTTCCTCTCTGGCTCCTTCTCAATGGTGCACAGCCAGAAAGGAACAAGAAACTTAAACTTAATGAGGATAGCAAACTAATAAAGAAAATAAGAGGAGATGAAGAATGTTTTACTTTAACGTGGCACATATGCAAATCATCTTAAGGGAATTAATTGAAGTGTGTACATGAAGTTTAATCATTAGAAATCCTCTACACCCCGGGGAAGGAGTACATGGATACCCCGAAACATTGGTGTGTTAGGGTGCTTTCTGTGGTGCACACAATAAAAAGAAAACATTTTTCAAAACTTGAATTATTTGATGAGTGATCATCTATTCCTGTAAATTCCTTGACTTGAATTCCAGGCAGACCATGTCCACTGCTCCACCCTGATCTAATTCCTTGGTCACTCAATCAAAGAAATCGATTAGATTTGCTTGATATGACATCTGCACCCCACACCCTCCCCCCCCCCGTGAATTCATGCTGCCTCAGGTCTTGTAACCCACTGGATTCAAGATATTTTACAATCTTTTCCTTCAGTTCTGCATAGCAGACAACACTGAGCTCAAATTGTGTCAATGCCCTGATCTCCTTTGTTTGCATTAATCATACCCAGCTATTCCTTACCCCAGACCTCTTACTGATTTCGCCACTCTGAGTACAGGGGGCAGTATTTGTGCTATTTGTTGGGGGGGGGGGAGCACACCATAGTCTGCTGAAGAGTGAAAGCAAAGACGTTCTTCCTCTAGGAACATTTTCTTTAAGTACTCAAACTGCTGCATTCAGCTGTTGTTTCAGATTGTATTGTGACCTTATCCCAAATTAATTTGACTCACAATTGCTGGGAACAGGTTAATTATTTTTATTCTGGCTCAGTTATGTCTTGGTCCCTGAGAGCAACAAACAGAATTTTTTTTTTTTTTTGTCAGAGGGGGGTCTCAACTGGCTTCCCTGCATCAACAAATTGTAATTTAGCAAGCCGCAAAACAAAGTTCACTTAACTTGGAAAGAAGGAAAGAAAGAAAGAATGCTTTTTTGGAGAGAAGGAATATTTATTATAAAGTCCTTCTTTGAAATGGAAGGAACCTGCAGAGGAATGATATTTCCTCTTGCTCTTACACTGAAATTGGTATATCCAAGTCAATGCTACTAACATATTTATCTGATGCAGCCATTAACTGAATTTGTACTAGTTTCCTTGCTGTTGTGCTATCTGCTTATTGATCTCAGAAAATCTTGGAAATTCTTCATATAAAAGGCACAATGACATTGACACATGGTATCGTGAAATCATTCCATCATGTGGGGATAAAAAAACACACCTGACTTTACAGTTACAGATGTGTTTATTTATTTAGGAACTATGTGCTTTACTGTACCCATAATGCACCCAGACCACTGCAAAACTGCACTATATACAATATATTGCAGATGATATATTTATATATATTTATATTCTAGGCTGAAAGGACACTTGCCCTTCAGGCTCATGCCTTACTACACTCCCTGGGGTGAGCATTAAACTACTATAATGCACACACTGTCACGGCTCGTTGCATACATACATACATATATATATATATATATATATCTAGATATATGGAAATGTGTTGTTAGGGTTGTCAAATCTAACTTCTATGTCTTCCCCCCATCTGCTACCCTCATGACCCAAGGCCATGCTACAGGTCCAGGCAATAAATCAATGGCCTGGTACCTCACAGAGGAAAATACATTCAAAATGTGTAACTAGGAACCCTAAATCCCACCCCCTTCTCATCTGCCACTCTCATGACCCAAGGCCAAGCCATATGTCCAAAGCTGTGCATCAACAGTCTGGTACCTTATATAGGGCCAACATAGCCAAAAGTTGTGAACAGCAAACCCTGACTCTGACCCCAACCTCATCCTCTACCCTCATGACCCAAAGCCAAGCTACAAGTCTGGAGCCATGCCACACAGGTCTCGTGTTTCATACAAATCCTATGCATTCTAGATCTGAAATTAGAATACTTGTGGGGCACAGCTGTTGAGCATCATATATATTTGTGAAACATGGCTTACTTTGCTGTGGACCCTGTTGAAAGCAGCAGAACTGTTGCAGATTTGTAAGTTCCTTCATGCAGGATCCTGTGGCACATACACTAAGACAAGTGCTGTAAAAGTGTACGTTGTATGGTTTAGGCCCTTATGAGTTATGCACATAGTGTAACATGCATCCTACAGAGCTGTCTTCTTATACGACTATGAGGACATACAGGAAGCAGGACATGTACTGTTCACTTAACCAATAAGGCATGACAAGGGTGTGTTATGGTGGGTAATGGCCCACTTTGGTTTGGTTGAAGTCCGAGGTGAATCTGAGTGCCTCCACCATTCAAGAAGAGAATCCATCATAACACACACTCTGGAGTGTCTTACTGCAATTATGAAATGGGTCCTTTTAGTACATTGGATGTATTTTAAAAACATAGTTTTGTTGAGCTACTTTCAGCCAGGCTGTTGTAATGGGAGAATGGCCCAGCCTGGCCAATCAGGAGCCAGCATTCTTTCTGCTTATTTCATAATCGCTGTTAAGTGCCCTGTGTGTTCTCTGTGCAATGATACACATTGCACACTTGTAACTTGTTTTCTTTAGGCTGTGAATTTGGAACTACTCAAATCAAGCTACATGTCTGGGACATACATTTTATCCAGGATATTTTGTAGCTGTATGATGCAAATTACAAGTAGACGGTATATAGCCTACTAGGTTATATGTGAAAAAAAAAATACTGCTGTTAAATGGATGTCATACCATGTACTGTGTCTAACAGTCATGCACCAACAAACATACAACTGTGTGGTAACTGTGCAACTTGGTGCTGGACCTTCAGAGATTAGCATGAACTAGCACAACTTTGTAGAATGGAGTTGAACCTGTAGCCTGGCCTTGAGTCATGATGGTATGGGATGGGGTAGGGAGTGGGAGTTAGGGTTGCCATTTACAAATGTTGAATACGTTAGTCTTGTAAAAGGCACCAGATCACGTATGACCAGCCCTGAACCTGTAGCGTGGCCTTGGGGCAAGAGGGTAGGGGTTTAGGGAAAAGAGTGGTAGTTAGTCTTGACATCCCTAACTGCACATTTATAAACATTATGAGGTTTGAATTTGAGCAACAGCAACCCTAACTGTACATATATATTGCAATTAATTCCTTGGGTTTTGAGAAAGTGGAGTGGTAACTTGATTTGTGCAGGGCTCCTGAGACCCTGTACCAATCAGAAGGTGACTTCTAACTTTTAAAGAAGCAAGATGCATGAGTCCTGGCTTTCTTTGTGCAAAACAAGAGATGAGACACGAGTTTCTTACTATTTTATTAATCTATTACTTTAATTGTAGTACAAAATGCATGCACTTGGTGTTCTAGGGTAGTATTCTCAACCATTTTCTGGTTTCTTGGCTTTAAACATTTTGTTTGTGTAGAACTTAGAAAATGTTCCACTACAGTTATGTTCAAAGTCTTGATGCAGTGTGTACATTGTCAAAACCTTTGCGAAGGATTTCATTATGAACATGTTGTATTTATTTAAAAATATCTTATTACTAATTACATTCAAAAAAACATTGTGTGTTACAACCCTCTTTCACAAATACTCAGTTATCAAGCACCCTTAACACTTTAGTATTTAATAAGTTATAATGCATTATAGTTTTTGTTTTGTGTTTAACTTTAACATTAAAAAAAACGCCAGTACAGCAGGTAGGTTTTGAAAACCGTGTGACAATTATGTTCAGTATCAGCCTGTGGTTACAAAATTCTTGAGGCCAGCTAGTTTTTAAAACAAGGCGTTTTCTCCCTTACCAGCCTGGCTGGGAGAATTGGAATCAGACCTGCATGCTGTACTGGTTTCCCCAACTACATCTGTGTGGTGGAGTACGGGAGTTCATGGTGTTCGCACAACTAGAATCCTTGTGACAAACAGCACAGTCACTGCAACTACAGGCTGCACAATGGCAAAGGGTTCCTGCATCATAGACTGCAACCCGTCAAAGCTGTTATTTTAATGCTAGTTTCAATTCAGATTTTTTTTTATTTCCACACTAGTGATACGCACCATTTCAAAATGTATGATGTAGTGTATGTCCCTTTTAAGAACACTGGGCCCCATATTCAGAAGTCCCAGGCTGCATCGTGCAAGTGCCTGCACCTCGCCTCTGAGATGCACCGGCACAAAATAATGATATATTCAGAAGATGCGCCACGAGATGTGATCGCGCATGTCCAGCTGAATATCCCAAACATGCGCGATCGCGCAGTGAGAGATGCCCGGTGCATCAGGTGACCTGAGCCGTACATGGAGCATAGGGAAATGCACAATAGGCAACCACATGTGCGGTGTGCAAAACTGCAATATTTCGCCAGGATATGCATATTGCCTCACTGCACATTCTGAGCCCATTCCCCACATGCGCAGCTCATTACTGGAATGTATTCAGGCCATTTGCATACCCCAGGCATACGCAGTTCCAGCTTTGCAGAGCTGCCCCACCACCCCACAAAGGTGAGCAGGAGGTGCTGTAGCCTAGCAGGCAGGTGTGATGGAATGTTTGTGTATGGGTGGATGGGTGGGTGGACTGCATTGGCCTGGGCACAGTGCTATTACCCATAGCTATGTACAGGGTTGGACTGGGGTACAGGGGGCCCACCTGGACAGTGACCACAGGGGCCCACCTGGACAAGCAACAGGGGAGGGCACATGTGACACACTCTGATGGGTATACCACATGCATGTGATACACCAGCTCCGTATGCAGCATACAGTCACCTGCAGTGCCCCCCCCCCATGAGAGGAACATGTTGATAACTGCAAGGAATGGCAGTGTGCAGAGGGTGACCAGGTACCTGAGTGTGCACCTATGGTGTACCACCATGGGTGTGTGCCACAGGTCAGTCCCTGGTCTGTGCCAGGCTGCCACTCATACCACCAGGCTACCTGGGCACCATTGCCCCAGACACCCTGGATGCATGCTATCACTGGGTGGCACCCTGCAGGCCACATGGGTGCAAGCCATGGCCCCTGGTACATGTACTACAGTATGGCCATCTGCTCTGCTGGGGGGCACCCGACAGCACTGGCATGTGGCAGCTGGGTGTCTACGTCCTGGGTGCAGTGTGGAGGATGGCTCTCTGGGCGGTGCCCGTGGTGTTCAGGTAACTGTGGCTTTGGGTACTTCTGTCCTGGCATGACTGCTGTGTATGGATGCCTGAAGCATGTCCTGGTGCACCTCCAAGGACTGTCTCAGGATGGCCTGTCTGCAGTTCTGCAGCCTTTCTGTGGGTGGCTGGCCAATTTAGGCCATCCTTTGTCTGTCTAACTTTGCGCAGCACACTTCTGGGATGTGCGGCAGATGCGCTGCACATTTTGGCTGAATATATGGATGTGTGGCATATTCATGTACCCACCCCCTTTTTTGCGCAGATACATTATTTCTGCTGCTGCATGTTCATGCATTTGGAAATGCAGAATGCAGCTCTCCCTTTTGAACATCACACTTCCGTACATTTTCTGAGATACGCCATGCATCTCCATTTTGGGCAGCGCATCAACTTTGAATAGTGGGCCACTGAGTTATACAGTAGAATAACTGTAAGAGCTTAACAAAGACAGCACATTCCACTTGTATGCATAGTGGATGTATGCACATTTTGGTTACATGCACAAAAATGGTACGTCTCAATCCCAATCCTATACATTTAATAATAAGAAATGTGCTTGTATGCACAGCAAATTTCAGTTGTATGCACACTTTTCTTCCAGACAGGGGCTCCACCGACATTAATACTGTTAATCACACCTGCTAAACAGGTGCTTACTGCTGCCTGTGGTGAAATACATGCAAGTTTTAGTCCGTTTCATCCTGTTTGTCAGAGCAGGCAATAACAGAGAAAACAAACAGCTTAAACAGCTGAGAGTGTGCAACATGTGATGACTCGGCGTGTTTTCAATGCGTCTGATACATTCACTAAAAGTAAAAAGTGACTAGTAAGTGAGAAAGTGTGTTTTACTTAGTGGCTCCACGAATTTCAATACAATTTCGGTTGTATGCCATTTCGGATGTATGCACAAAATTGGGGTGTCCCAAGCATGTCAATCTATCAGGAATTGACCGTACTACATTATATTACATTATTTAAAAGACAAAGAACCTCTGTGCACAAACACTGAGGCAAGGGTTACCCCAAAGGGCATTTGACTGGGAAGCCAAGTTTCAAGAAAATACAAAATCACACATGCCCACACAATGCAAAGCATAATGGGCTGCATATGCAAATCACCACAGAATATTATGCTGGTTCAACTTTAAAGCAGCAGTACTACTAAATCAGGAAGTGATCTATCAAAATTCTGCTTTTTTGGCTGTAAGCATGCGGCCAAAGTTCCAATTTCCATACCAGTAAATGTTTTTTTCCAGTCACCTTTAGTTTTTTAGATATTTGCAATTTATTTGAATTGTTGTAGTGCTACAACAAATATGGCGGCTGACTAATTTTCAGCTGTGCTTTTTGTACAGGTCACATCACGTCTTTTGACAACAGTAGAGGGACCCTCTGCTGACCATTCCCGATGTCCCTGCAAGTCATATATATGTGCAGTTGGCAGCATAGGGGTTCCAGTGCAACGTGCTTAGTGGCAGAAATGTAAACAAAAGCAGAGAATGACTGAACAAATTACTCAGTGATAGTACAAAGAGTACCAGGTATATCATTAGCAAGGCACAGGGAATAAACTGTCAAAAAAGCAAAAAAAAAATTTTCGTAGTACTGCTGCTTTAAGCAGAATTGCATGGTGCTGAAAGGCCTCTCAATGCTGTTCTACAATGGTCATTACCACCAGAGTTTCAATCAGAAACACACACTGAATTTACAAAGGCCCTGTTCAGACTACAGCACAGTAACTTAAAATGTTTTTAAAAATGGAATAATTACCGTGCTGTAGCATCCATGCTGCAGCGTCCGCACTACCGCCAGTGTGTTGTAAACCGTTATTAAAAATGCTTTACAGCATCTGCACTGCAGCCTCTGGACCGAGTTAACCAGCAACTGGTTCCCATGCGCAGGCATCCTGCTGCATGAAGGGGAACCGTGCCTGACTGTCCGCACGAGTTATATCCAAATTAACCCCTGAAACATTTTAAAAAACATGTTTAAGCCTAGGTGCTATCAGGGTTTCAACATGTTTTTTTAAAAACGGACTCCAAGGAGTGTTAGGTGAGGACACGAATTGTGCTAGGGCACTTTAAATGGTTTAAGTTTCTTAAACCATTTTAAAACATCCTAGTCTGAACAGGGCCCTAAAAGGTCAGTAAATATGGACAAACAACAGAATGTGAACCCATACCTCTCAACTCTTCCACATTAGGGGGTGTTTCTCATTTTACTCCTCAAAATTGCCCTTTTCCACATACATCTACCATGAAAAAGCCACTGCCCACATAGAAAAGGTGTATAAACTCAGGCATTAAAGCAGAAATTCAAAATTGTCTAACATGCTAAATAAAAATCTAATTTTACACAAATAAAGACATTGGGCCAGATTTTCAAACAGTGGCGCAGGGCTTGTGTTCAGCCCTGTGCCAAGGGACTTAGAAATTAGCGGTACACCAACCCCCTTTGCCTCAATTGCACCCGATTTTCAAATCGCGGGTGCAATTGCGACAGTTTCCCTGCATTGCAGCAGCTTGAACCACATGGCCGGGGCAAGCCCCGTAACTTAGCCTCCAGGGTGTGGCGCAGGCTAGACCATGCTACTGTGGTATAACAGCCTGCGTCTGGCATAGGCAGTCCAAAATCGGGTGCAGTGGATGGTGACTGACACATGCCCCATGTGCCATATGTTTGGCGCACCGGGGGACTGCATCAGTCTTAGGGGACTGAAAATCCGGCCCCTTCACTTCCATAGAATGCTGAGCTTCTAGCTCCATGTATGATGTTAATGTATCCCACATTGTGAGGGCCCGTGTCCCATATTATCCCACATTTTGAGCTTCAGTGTAATAATTTCAGTGACAAAACGTTGAGAGGTATGCGCGAGCAGTATGTGAAACACAGCTTCCACAGAAAATGCAGGCTTACATGTTAAAGGCAGTTCTCCTTTAAGACACACGCCACACTGGAGCTGTGCTGTATGAAATAAAGGTGGTGCAGAATAAAGCTGTGATCTTCACACACAGACGCCCTCTCCTTCCAGCTGAGAGATCAATCCGTGTAACAGAAAATCGTTATCTGCATGTGATACGGATCTGCGTATACGCAGATTTCAACAAACACAATCCATGTTTATACCTACAGTCTTTAAAGCTCAGCCAGGTCATACCATATGGACCTTGCTGATAGCTGAGGGGTTTGGGAGAGACGCAGCAACTTCATCCCTTGGCTGCCCCCAGAGATACATTGCAGCAGAATGTAAAGGTGATCCATTGATGTTGCGACACATATGCTGAATGCTACTCTGTGGAACCCCAGGGCCTATTTTTTATTTTTTTTTTTAAGAAATCCACGACACAGCAGCATCAGCTCAGGCTTTTTTTTTTACCTATCATTTGCTGGAATTAAGCGAATGGTTGTTTTCTGTTCACAGTTAAGTTTACAAACCATGCAAGCATACTTGGGGTTGCCTTTTGAAGTAACACTCAAGCTCCCTAGCTCTGGGATTGTGCAGAGGTTTAAAAGCAGCTGTCTACTCAAATAAAATGTCTAAAACCATTATGCTGACAACTGTTCTCTTCATCTATGTTGGTTTTCTGGGGTTCTGACTCTGTCAAATTTTAAAACAGCACTACAATGAACAAGGCCTGATCGGGGCCTGTTGGCACTGCATTGAAATCCAGACCTGGTTGTTGCTGCCTGCTGAAATCGGTTCTACTTTAAGCACTTTCAGAAGACGTTGAAGTTACATTTAGATTTTAATTACCCTTTCAAGAACACTATAAAGGTGCTGCTGACCTTTGAGGCAACAACGTTCAGCTCTTTTCATGTATGGAAATAATAGCTTTGTCATATGGTAACACATTGTGCCTCCACCCTGCACCACTGGTCCAAGCAATTACTGGTAAATCTTGAACACTCCTAAGGAAGTAGCACAGTGTTACATTAGACCAAAGCCTGTAATGTTTTTTTTTTTTTTTAATTTTACAATCTATTTCCCCCGGATGGCCCAGCGGAGCTCAGCTCTAACATCTCATTCACTGTGGGGTTCTTCTTGTACCCAGTTTCACAGTTGAGTGAAGGGAAGCACAGACAGGTTAAGAGACATGCTCAAATTGACATGATGAGTAAGTCAAGAATGTAGAATTCATACCGGGGTCTTGCCAGTCCATCTTCACAGCGGAAAGGCTACCACTCACAAAGCCAGTGACCTGGGTTCAGGAATGTCGCCAAGCCATTGGGGCCCATCCAGGAGGAAAAGGAGTGAGTATCCCAGAGGAAGCTCTCCTTCTCTGATGATGGAGGGTTCTGTCCGGCACCACAGGGTGATCACAGATGACAGTATGGGACTGGAGGGATGGGGCTGGAGGGCCAATGGGAGGGATGGACATCGATGACACTAGGGTGTCACCACGCATCACATGAGCAAGCCCTTTGAAATCCTATAGTGGTCAGGAGAGAAAATGTGAAATGGCCTGGTGCCCACAACAGAGGATTCTGGTATATCTGGAGCTAGCGTTACTCCCTCAGAGCATCTCCTGATGAAATACTGAGCTCAGGATTATATCCCTTCCACCCCATCCCCAACCATAGGGCAAGCTTCAGCCACACGGAGGATAGCAACTGAGGTAGGAGAGAGTCAGTCTAGGTGTGCCCTGGCAGCTCTGGAAGGAGTCGAGCACTGGAAACAGGAAGGCAATATAAACCATAAGAAACAAAAAATGGATCTCACCATCACCAGGGGAACAAGAAAGGGGTGTGCCCCTCTCCCACTTTCTATTTGCTCTATATGTTGAGCCTCTGGCCCACACACAGTACTTCAAGAAATGGATATTTTATAAGGGGTGAAAATAGCCAACACAGAACATAAAATAGCCTTTTATGCTGATGATTTGTTAATCTACAAGACAAACCTAGTGGATTCTCCCCTGCACTCTAACAGTCACTGCACAAAACAGAAACCCACTTGGGCTATAAATTAAATTGTGATAAAACAGAGGTCTAATTACATTTTACCCCTACTCATTAGATGGAATAATCCTATCTTTTTAAATGGCACAGACCCTCACTTTGGTATTTACTGTAGGCGTATACATCCTGGAAGATTTATCAAAGCTATATAACCTAAATTATAATCCCCTTAAAAGACAAATGAGAGATGATTTAACATGCTGAACACACTTACCTATTCCTCTAATACAAAGAATAGACTAAATTCGAATGACATTGTTGCTTCAATTTCTGTACCTCTTCCAAAATATACCAGTAGAATCCCTCAATACTGAATGCCAGACATGATCTAAGTAAGCTATAAGAGACAATGGGGTGGTGGTTGTCATGGGTCAATACACGCCCAGGTGTGTAGTGAGGCACAAGGCACTTGTGCTGAGTGCCTTTAGCACCTGGAAGTGCATTAACCCATGATAATCACCACCTCAGAGTGTCTCATTGAGCTTATAAAATGGGTTTGCATGAAAAAATATTAAAAAAAAGTAGAAACAATAAATACAATATAACAAAGAGGGAAAACATATTTAAAATCAACATTTTGCAGAGCAAAATGAGAAAACAAAATGAAAAAAATAAATTAGTCCTTGTATATTTTTCTTTGCCACTGTGTGGTGCTGTTGTAATTGTGAGCTAGTCTATGAATAGGATAACCTGCACTCAAGCCAAATTACAGAGTGTTATGCTTATACATACATGCATACAGACCCAGCAAGGGATACTGACCAAGTAAGAGACAGCCTACATTATTTTATGTTGATTGCTGCCATGGTTACTTGCAGTGAGTGTGCTTCGGGGATCAGAAGTACACAAGCAACCCAGAAAGTGATATTGAAAGACAAACAGACAGCTCTATGTTTACTGCTGCTACAGTTACTGGCCTCAGGTGAGCATTGCGGATGAAGAGAAGTGCTTTGGTTTGCTAGCTAATTAAAGATTATTTTAAAATACATTCCTTTCATTGACAGTGACTGTTCATTGAGAGTGGCCGCTCACTGACAGCGGACATTCATTGCAAGCACGAGGCATAAAAAAGAGAGCACGGAATGCTTCCTGTTGTGTGCTGCACCACGAGTAGCCATCAGTAAAAATTTTAAAGAGCAGTTTCCTACTTCTGCTCCCCCAAAGCCTTTAATGAAGCTTACCCAGTCCCAAGTTGAATGCCATATACATTTTAATCTACTGCTGTCAGTATTGATAAAGGGAAGGCATCGTATGTTGTGCCTTGGAGCCCACAGCCCAAATGCTTCCACTTCCCTATTCAAAGAATACCACCGCACTAGCATGTTTTATGATGTCAGTAAATGGTGAGCACAGGGGGGTGCTGCATAGACTACAAAAGGGACTTGTTAAAGTGCTTTTCAATATACTTTAGAGTTCCAATTATGACAAATCAAGGTAGCCACTTAGCTAACAAGGACATTATGGAATGACGCAGTAACTCTAAAAATTTGTAATAATCATGTAGTTATCAAAAAAAAAAAAGGGGTCTCAAGATTCTAGGCTCTGCATTGTAACTACTAGGTTATACTGCCTGCTATTTAGCTCGCAGGTGTTGGAAGTGATCTGAAAGTATTATTTTACAGAAACAGTGGTTGAGCCATGGAATGGTCTGGCAGCTGACGTGGTGGGTGCCTAAATCATACGCAGCTGCAAACACAGCTGGGATAGATCCAAGGGTATAGTAGTTGCTCAGCAGGATAAGGGAGATGGAAACACAGAGAATGAAAAGGGGAACAGGATAAGAATAGACCCCCCAGAGACAGTAAAAGCCAAGGTATGATAAGGTAATATGGGCAGATTAGATGGACCGTCGGTCTTTTTCTGCCATCACTTTCTATCTTTCTATGAAATGGGTCACACCATCTTAGAATTATTGCCAGTTTCCACACCTGTCTCTCCCCTCCTACCTCAATGGCTTGATTTGTCGTTTGCAGTATAGATAACTGCAACACTCTGTATCTGGACTTGCCTGAGATGTTGGTTAGATGTCTGCTGCCGTTAATTCCTCAGCTCAACTGGTGTTAGAAGTAGAGTCTGTAGTAATGCGGCCATATAGTGCCACCGGACCATGTTTGGTGTGGGACCGCGTAGCCTCGCGGGATTATATATTTTGGAGGCACTCCATATACACAGTGCAGGGAAGCCTGCACCGAGTAGTTAGTGAGATGCCAGACCTCCTGCTGCTGCTGACCAAATTAGTGAAGGCGCCAGTGGAAAACTGTTTGTTTATCCTGTTGCCTGTGGTATTAGTTGTACCAGCTGCACCAGCTGTATTTGTTGCTGACCAGTTATTAAAGTAAGCAGCTTTCAGAAGAAGCCTGCCTCAGCCTGTCTGTCTGATAAGCCTGTGGCTACACACTTGTAGAACCACGCATGGTAACTATGCCAGAAGGTACCCTGGCATGCAGTTTACCACAGAGTCCTAATCATATCACTCCAGTTCGGCAGCAAACGCACTGGCTTCCTGCAGGATTCTGGACTGACTTCACAGTACTAGACCCTACATATGAAGCTGTGCACCATTTGGGACCCAAGTATTCCTGAACTTCTGACCACATACACTCCATTGAGTTCTCTCTGCTATGCACAGAAAGCTAGTCATTACTGCCCCCGTTAAGCACAATATCCTCACATCATAGAATATTAGAGAAGCACTTTCCTTAGCAGCTTTACAAAGCTTTGAAAGTCTTGTTTACCAACACTGAACAGAACATTTGTAAATAGTCTGCCTCCAGTCAAGCTGAAGTTACCATATTCCATCGACTAGAAGCCACGCTCAAATACAAGCTGCGGGTTAACTTTAGTGATTAGTTTCAAATGAAAGTCACAGGGGTCGATCTAGAACTTTTGCAAGGGGGGTAGCAATTTTATCAAGGGGTAGCACTTCCTCATAAAAATGTCAAAAGGTTCCTTTTCAAACTCAGATTAGACTAAAGCAACTACTGTTTGCTGGTCAAAGGGGGTAATAGCTGCCACTTTGCTCCATAGCTGGCTCCTCTAGTGAAAAAGTCACCCACAAATATAAAATGCGGCTGTTAGTCAGGGTTTAAGTCCTGTCAGATAGAGCACTATAGGTGGAACTCTCTGTGATTGTTACCCTTTTCTTTAATAACATTTTTTTAAGTTTTGGCATTTTATCCATACATGCCAATATACTATACAACAATGCTGGTTACATGCCGAGAATATATGTCAGAATTTCTAAATAGTGATTTTTATCACTGTATATATAGCTTATTTTGCTGTGAAGTAGGACAGTTAATATATACTCGATCAAATCCAGGATGTATAATATTTTATTTGTACCACTCAAACACAAGCCGTGGCTATTGTCATGTATTGTTTACCATGTGCTCTTGGTTCACAGATCAATGCTTCAACAACTAGGCTACACTGTCTTCTTCATTTGAACATACAACAGCTTAAAAAGGGAAACACTTATACTCTCACCCTCATTGTTTTGCCTGCTAATCTAGTTCTTCCGCAATTAATTTGATAAAGTTTTGGACCTGAATTTGTTTGGAAAATATGAAATTTGTAATTTTTAAACCAGCACTTGGAAGCCACTTTTTCATGAAAAAGAATACTCTATTTGCAACACTTTTATCATACAAGCAACCCCACTTCTTACCTCGTTGTATACAAAAATCCTAATTTTGAGCCAAACAGTTGCACAAAACATCCTATTTGCCCTCAATTTTGGGAAAGAATTATTTTAAGATTTGTCAAACAAAATTGGCCATTTTTGAAAAGAGAAAATTATTGGCACTACCAAATCTAAGTGTAATTTAGCAAAATGCCCCAAAAATTCTATATTCAAACAAGTCTGTAGTGCAGTGTGAGAGCCCTAAACATGTTTGAAAATAGCCTGCTAGAGCAAAACCCTAACAAAGGCACTAAAAGGTGCACTCAACACCAAGCACAACCCCTTGCTAGCTACAGAAGGGAATGTGCCTCTATTTACCATAGGACGTCAAGAAGCAAGAGCAGAAAGGATGTCCAGAACTTACTAGTTCTTGTACCCTAACTTGTTGTATTTGAAAGCCAGCAGGAAAATAACCCCTCGATGCATACACGGTGTAACAGAACATCTGCATTGCATTCTGGCCTCATTAACATGATATGAGGGGAAGTAGTACAGAATACTGAAACACAGAATCCAACACGCAGTATCCCAAGTCTACGATCCCGATAAGGTCAGATGCTCAAAGTGTGATATCCCAACCATGTAATTCCGACAGATGTGTTGGATATATAGTTGGATGATTGATTTTTGGTCTTTTTGCCATTAGCTTGCAGGATTACTGCTTGTCCCAGGCAGTTTCTGGATTTGCAGTATTCACAGCACCAGTAATATGTGTCTCCTCTACTTCTTTCTTTGACAAGGAGATATCCGTGTATATTAATTTTATCTCCTCCTTTCCTCGATGGTACTACTTCACAGATCTCCAGTTTCTGTATACCACTGCTCTTAGGGTTTGGAATACATTCAGTTTCTAAAGATAAGTGGCTTGCACTGTTTCTGTGATTGTCTAGTCCCTTTCCACCACCTACGCATCTGGAATCGAGCAGTACTCTGCTCAGTGTGCCCTCCTGGTAAAACTTTTAAATAAATAAACTATGTGTTTTTCAGGGTGACTGGAACAGCGGGTTTGATTTACTACTTGCACATGTTATGTGTTTTGTGGGACGTTTTTCAGGGATTCAGTTTGGCATCACCTTGTTACTTCAACGATTTGGACACATCTGTTTCACCTGTCTGTGGCGTTTCTGCTGCTCAGGTTCTGAATGTTGTACCGGGGAGACTTCCATGTGGGCGACCGGGATTTTTGTCTGTCTGCCACATGCACCATCCCCTCAATGTGTGCCAGTTTTGGGGGATGTTTATATTTAGTAAGGGGGGTGTGGGGCAAAGCCCCCTGCAATGGGGGGGTGCACAGGGCGGAGCCCCCACGGCATTGAATATATGATGCTATCGGGAGGGTGTCTCTAATTCTTGTTATGTTGCCCATGTTTGTTTTTATTTGTTTAATCTGTGTGTGAAGTGTCAGGCTATGTTAGTATCGGGTTTCCATCTTTTGGGAAGTTTGTAAATCGAGATGCTGTGTTTCAGTAACTTTGTTCTTGTAAAGTGTAACTTGGGAACTTTGTTGTCAGGATCTCATACTATATCTGATGTGAGGCACTACTGTTTGCTCCATTAACTAGGTGACAGACTTTCCCCCACCCCCATATGTGATACCCTGCATAAAATAATATAAACCTCACTACTGTCCCCTACAACTCCGATCTCCATCGGAATAATAGTATTAAGTTTCACCTTCTGCAGTAGTAGACTTTTTTGGCCCACCTCCCACACCTGATCCCAGTCAGACTAATATAAATAATTATCTTCACTGATAGTCTATTTTCCCCCACTCTCTCACCCGATCCCCACTGGACCCTAACGCTGGTGACCGAAGGGTCTCATGTCATAGATACTACTTTACAAGCAGCCATATCAATTGGACCACTCCTTTAGCCTGATGGAGCAAAGTTTCATTGTTTTCCTGATTTGAATTATTCGGCTTAGCAGAGGTTGGATGTGATGTCATGACATCAGGATTGAGGGAGCTGGGCATTTTGCACTCCCTTAAACTACCTGCAAAACTGAAAATTTCCTACATTGGGAAAGTTTACTTGTTTGGGGACCCTGCAGACACCACCAAGCAGCTCGAATAAATTTTTTCAAGACTGCGCCACGAAAGATGATGCCTATGGCGTAAATGAATAGGCTTCAAGGACTGCAGTGATTATTATACATTCGGATTTCCCAGGGACTCTACCAAACTTGCAACTGACTCTTTCATAGAACGTACTGAATAACCCTATTTGGGACTAAGGATGCCTGGGCTCGGTGGATGGTAGGGAATCGATCTGTACAATTTTTTTTATATCTCGTCCCACTATTTTCCCTCACAGAAAAGCATTTTCCCTCAGGGAAATAGCTGTGAACACACAGAAAAATCTGGCATTGGTGGTCTTTGTCATGGAGAAGATGACTGATGCACACATACATTGGGAGTGACAGCCTTGTCATCTGCAGTTCACAAGTAAGTCCTTCTTTATTGCACAAATTACACCCAATTGGTATGAAAAAAGGTTTGTTGAAACCACTGGTAATTGGGTGGAGTTGTGCTGTACAGATGGAAGTTACTAGTAAACTTTGACACATTTATGGTGCAGTGGACTGCAATAATAGCCGGATTGGATTTAGTGCTGACGTGCAGTTCAACAGTTTCTGAACTATTTGTAATTTGCATTCAGGTTCTGTGTTAAATGTTCAGTTAGAGCAAATGTTTAGTGTGTGCATGTTTCTGTTCAGTCCGTTTCCTACAGAAGAGAGAATTAATGGGAGCCGAGCCAACCGGAATTCTCTCACAGTTGAGGAATGTAATGTACTTTGCTTCTAAATACCTAGACTTTTAAAACCCCAACACTGGCTTGACAGCACACAGGGTGCCAGCACTTGGTACATTGTTTTCACTTTTAGTCCTGCTGCTCTGTTGTTCTCTTGATTATAATAACCATGAGTTTTCTCCTATTTGAATGTGATGATTTCCCCAGTATGAGTATCAGAGGAAGAGAATATTATTCTATTGTGCTATTCATGTCTGTCTGTAACCATGTACAGCATTTTCTTTGTGACTGTTTACATTTACAAATAAATATGCATACAAAGTTAAAACAAGAAGATTCTAAGCTGACACAGTAATACCTATGGAAAAGTGCAAGGTTGGCACTGGTACTTTTTTTTATCCCTTAGTTGTGCTGACATAGACCAGCCTCCCTTAGCCAATCAGAAAACAGCATTTTTTATACCCATGTTACAACCCATAATAAACAAATATGCCATCTATTCGCTATGTGGATTTACAGGTGGGTAGGGACCACTTTTTGCTAGTTACTTTTAAAGCAGCAGTGCAATGAAACTGAGCAAAAATTTTGACCCTATCTTTTTTTTTTTCACTTTAAAAGATTCCAGGCATCTTCCAGTTGTATGTGGTAGTAACATGTTGTAGTTCCAACAAAATCTGAGTATCTTATAAATGTTTTAATTTAGTTTTTTTTCCCCACAAGAAAAAAAAAGGATACCCACCACATTTGACTTAGTAAAAGCACTGTAGAAATGGCAAGGGTTAGAACTGAGAAAATGAGAAAACTCATGGTATGCAGCATAGGAGGTACCTAGAAATGTAAATGTGACTGGTATGTTAATATTTTTATTAATTGTAGCTGAAACCAGCTTTTTGGAAAAAAATTCATTGCAGTACTTCTTTAACAAAAGAAAATGCCTGTTCTGATAAATGTTGGCATGTTTTTGTTTTTTTCCTAAATTATTTCTCATGTACCCATTTTACAAGCACAATACAACACTCCAGGTTGCTGGCTGTCTGGGGACAGTGGACTTTCAGGTACAAAACACCCTCAAGTGCAAGCACCTCAAGCCTCACTATGCAGCTAGGTGTGCATTAACTCCAGTTGTAACACGGCATTATGGAGAGCCGTGCCAGGGTGCCCCGCGATAGGCGCGACGGTGTCACGTGGTGCAGGAGCAACACGGCATTGTGAGCCGATAATGCCATGTTGCTGTTGTGGGAAGCGCGTTCACGAGCCCAACACGGCATTATTTCTCATAATGCGGTATTTGTCTTCAAGCGTTCAGGCCAACATGGCATTATCGTCTCATAATGCCGTGTTGTTTCCTGCAGTGGCCACAACAGCCACTGGGTCGCAAGTGGCGCTGTGCCGGCCGGGGGTTAGCGAGAGAAACGGGGGATGGAGCCAGCGAGCAGTGAGACAGTGCTGCAGGAATGCAGGACACACATAGGGAGAGAGAGGTAGGGAGCCCTAGACCTTGTCCGTGTTACAAGGGCATTAATCACCTCCAGCGTCGGGCTCTCGTGATTAATACGCCGCTGGGGTTGAACTCTGGGCTCACCGCAACAACGCCTCCAGCGGGCATTAATCACTCGTAGAGCCTCCTCTGTCGGGTGATTAATGCTACAAAACCAATACCCTGTCATGTCTTATTGCTTATGGGTATCACAGAGTTGTTTCTTAAAAGCTTTTATACCCCCACACATACACACACACAGCTGAAGCACCCAGACAAATAGCTAGGGGAGCTCTACATTTTATCTCTCTGGGATCTGAAGTTTAGCAGTAATGTGTGAAGAGAATAAAGTCTTGTGTTTTGTGCATTTGAATAGGTTTAGTGCTTTGAAGTTAAAAGATATAAATATATATACATAGTGCCATGGGCACCTGGAAAGGAAGGTGATACTACTGAAATAAATGTTATTCTGATGATTTATTTATTTATGTATAAGATTTTAAGTGTAGCTCTGCCTAGGTCACAGACACATAAGCTATAAAAAGTACATTTAAGGATGGATGTATTAGTCAAGGCTTGTAGCAGCAAAATGAAGCAAGAAAAATAACATATTGTGTTTCTTTTTTCCTTTAAATTGTTTAACCAGGAGAGGCACACTAAGCTAAAAGCTTGTTTACAGGGGCAACCTGGGAGCACACGGAAGTTAAGTGACTTGCTCAGGGTCACCCAGTATGCAAGTGGGGGATGTGGGATTCAAACCCAGATCTCCAGATTTGTAGCTCAGAGCCTTAAACCACTGTGCTATACACTGCCTCTCTAGTTATGGCAGTCATCTGTTTTATGGTTCATGACGTTGGTGTAGTAAGCAGCAGTACACTGCATAGCAAGTACAAATGTCAATAAGGAGGTCATGCAATAGATGTGCTCAGCAGTAACTGAAGCAAGAAATGTATTTAGGATAGTAAAATATTACTGATAAATGTGTGACATCTGCATCTCAATTTGAAGGAGGTCCTTATGGGGTGTCAATGTACATTATAAAGCAGTTATAGTTTTCAAGTTGTCTGGGTAATTGCTTTGTACTACCACAGTTACTAAATTTAAATTATTCTATGAAGAAAATTAAGTTTATGTAACTGTCTGTAAATGTATTAAAAACATTTACTTGTCCTTATAATGTAATGCACTAAATGCTGTTGCTAGGTTAAGAAGTCACATAACAACACCCAGGGCATTAGGGTTTCTGACCATAACACCCTACCCTGTAGGGACTGACAGGCATCAGGGGTGTGACTTGGGATTGTCAACAGTAATGCTCACGCCATTCCACCCCCATCCCCATCCTGCAGCCAGTGACAGGTATCGAGTGTGCCTTTGACTCTTTAGCCCCAAAGTTCACTCCATTTTCTTATACAGTACTGTACCCATTTCAATGTATTTCCTTATGGAATGGGGTGAGTGTAAAGCTTGAACACCCAAAGGCACACCTCGACACTTGTCTGTGTCTGCAGGGTAGGGTGAGGTGAAATGGCATTCGCGTTATGGGCAACGACGCAAAGGCACACCCCAATGCCTGTCCATGTATTAAAAACATTTACTTATCCTTATAATGTAATACATTAAATGCTGTTGCTAGGTTAAGAAGTCACATAACAATGTCCAGGGCATTAGGGTATCTGACCATAACACCCTGCCCTGTAGGGACTGACAGGCATCAGGGGTGTGACTTGAGATTGTCAACAGTAATGCTCATGCCATTCCACCCCCATCCCCATCCTGCAGCCAGTGACAGGTATCGAGGTGTGCCTTTGACTCTTCAGCACCAAAGTTCACTCCATTTTCTTATACAGTACTGTACCCATTTTAGCGTATTTCCTTGTGGAATAGGGTGAGTGTAAAGCTTGAACACCCCAAGGCACACCTCTACACTTGTCTGTGTCTGCAGAGTAGGGTGAGGTGAAATGGCGTGAGCGTCATGGGCAACGACCCAAAGGCACACCCCAATGCCTGTCCATCTCTGAATGGCGGGGTGGGGTTGGCGTCACTTCAGTACTGCACTGCCATTCCTATTCTGCCTGTCTGTCTATGTGTGTCTCTTCTCTATCTGTATGTCTATGTAATTATCTATCTTTCTATCAATTGCATGTATCGCTATTTTTACCTATTTCTAAAACAAACCTGCATATCACAGTTGCCTGCACTCTGAGCACATACTTATGAAACTGTACATATTTGTACTCCACTTCTGCAAAAAAAAACAACTCCTGCATAGACCTCATACTTTCCCAATAGTCCCATTATCACAAGCATAACTACCTTATCCTTATCAAAAGCGACCCCGTCTGAAAGTTACTATCACATTTTCTCTGCTAACAGTCCATCATTACACTTGACTTCCTGACATCAACACATTGCTTAAATATAACTTACATCACCTCATGGACAAAAACCCTGTTTCTCTAAAAAACCCAAAAAACTTTTTAAATAATCCCAAGGCTGAGCATATGCCAGCCATTACTTTTTCATGTACTGTCACCTTCTGTACCATCTTGGGGATTTGCATATGTTTCCCATGATGCTTTGCATTATTGGGGTATGTGCAATTGTGTTTTCTTTAAAATGTGGCCACCCGGCCAATATCATCTGGGATAACACATACCTCAGTAGCATTTGCTCTGGGGTTCTTCTGTAAACCTATATTGCTTCCTATTCTTTCCATTAAAATGTATACCTCCATATAGCTTTCTAATAATGTGTATGCCTTCCTTAGAACAGAAACTAAAACAAATCTTACTACTTACAAATCATTGTGTTGTTTCTCCATACCTCCTTAACAATTCCACGCAACTTCACTAACTTCATTATGCAGCCATGGTGGATCTGACCAGAATTTGTAATTTCAGTGGTGGCCTGCCTAGGAAAATGTTTCTCCAGACTCTAAGGGCTAGATTATTTGGTCCTTAAGTAACCTGCACTCCGCCTGTTAATTCTGCCAATGCCTGCTTTCATCACTCAGTCCTACAGCGCTTTTCTGAGTCGCAATGTTCTACGTTTAACCTTATTCACAATGGCTGCCATGCGCTATAGGACCGAGTGAGCTTCTGCTGTGCACCTTTTGTTTGTTTTCACCTTGAGGTTTTGTTAGCCCTCACAAAAAACTGCTCTGTCTGCTTTTTGTTTAAATCCTGCTCTCTCCAGAATTCAATTTCTTCCCCTCATTTTTATGCTCCTCTTCTCCTGGGCCAATAGCCCAACAAACTGTCTCTACTCACTTTCTTTACTCTGCTGGCTAGCTCCAGATTTCACCTCTGTGTCTCTCCTAATTTTAACACCATTTTCACCTGGGCTAATAGCTCTCCAAAACTGTCTCTACTCATTTGTTTTACATAATTTCTGCAGATTTTACTGTCTCCCCCTTGCTCTGCCTGCTCCTTTGTGGCTCACCCTGCTTGCTGTCTGCTTTTCTGTTTCCCCTAGTTTTCATTTCCGTCTATGCTTATTTATTTTGCCCTGTTTGCCCTCCTGGTTGCACCTCTGTCCCCAGTTGTTTATGTATTTTTTCTGATTCCGTGCACTGCCATCTGAAACAGGGGTCTGTCTTGTTGCTCAGTCCCAGCCCTAAACTGTGTTGCCTCTTCCGCCTCCTTGAACATGAAGAACTCTAATCCTGATTGGCTGGAGGAGAGTAGTTGTGTTCTGAGCCAACACTCTTCACCACGATGAACAAGCCATTACATAATTACAGAAAGGAAATCATGGGCAGTGGCACAGTGAGGCAAGATTTATGGCGCCTAAATCTTTCGCGTCTTTGCAGGATCGAGGATGATACCTTTAGTTTTTTCAGTGGTCTCTGTAGTCCATCCCTGTGTGGCGAGTGGTGGTGACAAACAGCTGAAGCAACCCCTTTTTGTCTCCGTGGCGCTGGTCAAGAGAAAATCTTTAGTCACAGAGAAAGAATTATCACCGGTGGCAACACAGCCAGCGGTAAGCAAGAAATTAGGTACAGGAAGAAAAGAACTCTGGGTAATAATAGGCAGAGGTATGAAATATGGCAAGCAGTGCGCAGTCACTGCCAAGAGTGCCAGCCAAATGTTTGGGTGCATTACAAGCAAGGTGACCAGCAGAGATGTAATCCTGTCGCTTAACAATGCCCTGGTCAGACCTCATCTGGGATACTGTGTGTAGCTTGGGGCTTCTCAATACAAAAATGACATTGAAATGGTTAAGAGGGATGGGGGATATCAGCAATAAGTGACTGAAGGCCCTATAGCATGTCCCCCCCTAAATAAAAGGAAGATGAAAGGGGACATGAGTTCCATCATTCAGGTACTCAAGGGTACTGACAAGATCTAACAGATGCAGAGGTTTGATCAGGTGCTCTATAGAAGACTGCAGGGCCACACCATGAAGCTCAAGGGTGGTAAATTCAGGGGTAATGCTAAGAGATAATTCTTCTCTCAGAGGGTGGTGAAGCTATGGAATAGCCTGCCAACAGAATACAGTTGTTATGAAGATGGTACAGGCCTTTCAGGTAAGCATAGACACATTTCTGCTTACCATGGGAATCACAGGGCACCTTAGGCACAGTAGTAGAGTGAGTAGGAATCCCTATAGACTAGCACATATCAGCACAGCAAAGAGAGAATAATATAGAGGCAATCCTACACAACATGACTGTGTTTCCATCTCAAGGTGAGATGACATCATAGACCTTAAGAGTGACGCTCGAGCGGGCTCTATGTCATCTTATCCCGAGACTGAAATATCAGCCTTATTGTAAAGGGTTGCCTATACATTATTTTATAATAACTGGGTATCGTTTTTTCCCTTAGGGAAACCTGGTTATAATTTGCCCATATAACTTGTGGGTTGTAATGGTAAACAGGCGTTGGTTTTCCCTTGTTCTACGCATGTGCCAGCCACCAATCTTCCCTTCCTCAGCGCCAGCCCCAGTCCTTTGCACTGGACTCTTGGTGGTAAGTTAACGTTTAAAAAAATAACTGGACTCTACAATGATTAACCATTTAAAAAAAAAAGAAAAACCAGACCGCACAGGGATGTCTTTTTTATTTTATATAATTGCTGTGGCAAAAAAAGATCTCCAATAATTATATAAAACATGGGGTGGTGTGTTTAACTTGAGATTTTGCACACACCTTCAGTGTTGGATGCTTAAATAAACCCCTTGAGCTTCACTCTCGGAGTTTATGTAGCATCCAACACTTTGGGTGTATGTGTAAAATCTTGTTAAACACACCACCCCATGAATTATTCTGTATATACTGTATAGAGTATGTCTTTGTTTTAATTCCTTTATCTTCTTTCTAACTCTGTCTTGAACTCTGGTCAAATAGGCATGAAGCAGCAAACAACAGGAGTTGATTAAAAGCATTTTATATGGTTGAAGAAATAGCTGCATGAGCTGGTAACATTTCTAGTAGTTCATCTTTTAACAAAACAGTTCACGGGGTTGGGGGTTGTTCAATGTTGCTAATATTTTCCTATGAGGAATCTGCAGTGTAGGTAAGCATAAGGAATCTTAATAGACGCAAGATTCTATGCTGTTTTACTAAAGTAGTGATGTAGCTGACATAGCTATTGTGGTACAACAGCATCTGGCAATGTATGGATTTCCATACACAACAACACTGAACCATATACTATAAAAGGAATAATGTATGGACAGCCATATACAACAAGCCTGTGTTTCTATCAAGGGGTTGAGATAGCAGCATAAGAACCTCGAGAGCAAAGCTCGAGAGGTCAGTAGGGTGACTAGCGTATGGCCACCCATAGTTCATTTTTCACGGTATGTGGTTTTAAGAGGTCCTTAATGTGGGGTGGCGCGTGCCCCTGTAGCATCGGGCAGGCAATCAGAGAAAACATTTTTTTTAAACAATCAGGCAGTCTGCTCCTTGTGCTGCCGTGCCTCACCACCCCAACCAGGTCATTTCTTCAGGTCGGTGGGATGGCTGCTTTGGTGGGTGGTATGCTGGACATGAAACGCAAGCAATCTGACTTCCCTTCTCGCTCCACTCCAGCAACCATGCCTCTTTTCCCCACCGCAGCACCTTGCCACATTCAGTGCAATGTGAGAGCGGTGCTGTTGAGAAAGTGCAATGGCAGTGTGCAGAACAATTTTTAGAATATGTACAACATGTTTTAAAATGTGAACAACAACTTTTAGAACACGTTCAACAAGTTTTGAGAGGTACTGAATTTCATCATACACAATAAACTCAGACTATATACTATACAAATATGCCCTGCTTATGAAGCGGGAAGGGAACTGATGGATCTACAGTCCCTTCCAACCTCAGATTACCATATTACTATACTAACATACTACGATGCCAGCAGAGTAGGCCTTATGGTCTTTTGAGTCTGCTTGATAGTCAGCACCTAGAATGGATGCTGATTATGCTGTCCCCCAACCCCCTTGGGTTTTCCTACCCCCTGTCCAAGATATTTCCCCTGTGCTGAACTTACTCAGCTTCACCCTTCCTCTGTACCTGTCCCAGCCCCTCTTGAACCTCTCCACAGAGTCCGCCTCCACCACCAGTACCTTGGGCAATGCATTCCATGGCTCCCCCACCCTTTCTGTGAAGTAGCATCTCCTCCTCTCTCCTCTGAGTCTCCCCTCTTCTAGTTTCCACCCATGTCCTCTGGTTGCCCCCCTCCTTCTTTTGGAACACCCCAGGTTTATTCCTCATATTATTATTCTGGTACTGGGCTCAGTCAAGGGTCAATGAGGGATTTTGCCTGCTAGTGAGGTCCACAATCAGACGTTTGCGCAGAGTCAGTGAACAAGGAGGGCCAAAATCCTCACAAAACTAGGGGTGTCTGTGGACATGCCCCTTCCCCCAGAAAAATGTTTAACATATTACTTTTAACGGGGGGGGGGCAGGACCAGGGTACCCCCCCTCCCCCCCACGCACGCCTATGTCCACAATGGCAGACAACCTGTAATCTTCAAGTTAAAATAATAGACCTTCAGAGTTGGACAAGCAGAGTGGTGTGCTGTCACATGCGCTGGCCTACTGTGTGACAAAAGAAGCTGGAGATTTAGAAAGTACAGACTCAGCAGAGACTACAGTGGGAAATTAGGTTTATCTTTGAGGTCTTTTCCAGGATAAGCCTATTGCTACAGAAGTTGTGTCTAGTCTGGTCTCAAGGGCAATCCCCGCCTTTCTAACCTTTGTGTTTAATCCTAATCTTCAGTTGCCGGGTTAGGATCTGTTTATGCACTTGAAACACATCCGATCCTCCACATTTCACTGAGAAGGCACAGAATAAGAATCCATGGAGAAGGCTGACCAGGGAAATGGAAGTACTGCTGAACAAATGGATGCACCCGACTCCATGGATTTTGACGACTCCAACCCAGCTCAGCCAGGGCTTGTGCTGTCGTTGGACAGTAAATGTCAGAGCATGCATGAAGTACCTCGCTGACAATTAAGTAGAACAGTGGAATGTCAAACTACACAGAAAGGTGAAGGGGGACAGAATTGTATACACAAGGCATAAATTAAGTACATTGGTGCTGCAACTTGCACTGGAATATTAGTTCAGTGTAACTCAAGAGTGAATCTGACTCGAAGGTGTTCCTAATCAAAGTTAGGGGATGTTTTGGAGTAGGGCCAGGTGCTGTCTGGGAAATAGGAGGCACTTTTGTAGACTGGCGGATCAGTTAGGCTTACACTGCCGAAGTGCAGAAGTACTCCCACAATCTTAAACTGGGTTATATCTTGCACTGCTTAGTTTTTCAGTCTCCGCTTCTCCACCTGCTGTGATTAGGTTTCCCTTTTATACTGTCAGCTCCCACATCACTGCCATTTCAAACAGCATGTTTCTAGTGTTTTGACCTGTATTTCCAGTATGAACTGTACATATGGAAACCAGAAGTCCATATGTGACAAATAGGGGATCTTTTGATGCAAGCGGAAACAACATAGATGGACCGGTTTGTTATCAGTTCACATGGCTGGAGTACACAGTAAGGGCTTATGGAGTTCCATCTTGCTATGTCAAAAACGTGACATATGTCTATTGCCAGCAGGAACCAACATATGTTCTCCTACTGCAGATGAAGAGGAGTACGTATATCAGGTGGGAATAAAAACAGTGAATAAATGCCATGTTATGTGACACTGACTTCCTTCATGCTATCAGGAGTGGGGGTACAGTTCGGCAGGGCAGGGTGCGTCACGGGGCTGAACTGGTGTAGGCAGAGCAGCATGTTTACACGTGACCAAGAAATGTCTGCACTGGTACTGGAACCCACTGAAACACCAATGGCCCTGCACGGCATCAGATCAACCTACAATGCTCCAGAAGGTGTTTACACTAGCAGATCAGCACCAGTACACTCCTCTGCGCTGCTTGCAACAGTGCAGATCAGGTAGTGTAAATGCACTTATAGAGTTGCTGCTGCCTCTCCAGGTGAGTGGATCTTGTAGACAATGTGTGTGGCTCACTAGTATTACCTAGAATAGTAGGAACAATGATGGACTTCTTCTTCTGGGGCAGGCTGATCAGGAACAATGACAGAATTTATCTGAAGCAAGCTGATTCAATGTGTCAGGTAGAAAGCAATGAATGAAGGTAAACAAAAAGAAACACCCCAAATTGAAAACGCAGAGCTGTTAACTAAATGTAAAAAAATATGACAGTGTCATGTATACCCTATCACTTGACAGGCCTACCTGGAAGAGATGGGGAAGGGGAATATAAAGAAGGAAAATGGAACAATCCTCTCCTTACAGCAGGGGGAGGGTTTCTTACTACAGCTGGTCATCAGGGGGCATGACGCCTTGGAATCCTCCTCAATGGGTGTACAAGATGTGGGAGGAGCCACAGGCAGTATAAAGAGAGGTTACCCTCGTGGTGTCAAAGGTTATTATTCCATGTTCTACAGTAGGAGTTCTAGGTTTAATGAACAGCTGGGAGGAATGTTGGTTCTATGGGAGCCCTCACCTGGCAGGTGCTCTGGGGTGTGGGCAATTAGCTGGCTGTGCCACCTAGGTAGAGGTGGCAGCTTAGGGAACAACCAAGCACTGCCAACAAGATGATGGGGTGTCAGGAGTTACTTCCACATGCTCAGCAGGGATGAGCATTTGCCAGTATCATGGGCTGACTGACCACAGAATGCTGGCAAGGGACACAGGAGGCACCCTGTGGTATGCTCCTACCTAAAGTGTGGGTGCCAGTCACCTGCAGAGCACTGAGAGTGGCACAACCACTCACCTCAGTAAGGTGATAGACTGTCACCGCATGGGACCCTAGAGGCTGGCTGGGTGGGGCCTCAGGTATCCAATATAGATTCTGATTGGCTGGAATCTTTAGAAGAATCGTGGATGTTACCCATAGCTTGGGGGTTTAGAGAGACCACTGGGAGGCAGTTGGAACCCCAGGGGGGTATCCCCTCAAGGGATACTCCTGATGGCTTTTGGGCCTGTAGCAGGTCCCCCTGAAGATAATCTTTGGACATCCTGGTGGTGGGGCAACCCAGGAGGCATCCCCATACAGGGAACATCAAGCGCCAAAGGGCAGAGGATGGAGAAGGTGCTGCAGAGAGACAGCAGAAATAAGGAAGGAGATGTGTCTCCGAATAAAGCATTGGAGCCTTTAGATAACTCAACAGAGGGCTGCTCAGTGGCAACATGCTTCCACGCTGATGACCTGAGTTCAAAAGTGAGCTAAAGAAGCCGGCTCAGTGGTCCAAGGCCTGGGAAGTCACTGTCACTTGGCTGTGATCCCAGCTCAGGGAGGATGACGTTGGGTTCTGCTGCACTGGTGACCTCTGCGGCATACTAGGGAGAGGGGGACATCAGTGCATGCTGCAGCCTCAGCAGGCTATGCCCAATATCTGGAGATGTGGGCTGGAACAGAAAACTGAAAAAATATAAGTGGTGCAGGCTATGTGAAACCCTGCCTGCTTGCCTTCAGCCCACCCCGTCACCCAAACCACCTGCCATTCTGGATAGGTGTTTTTTTTTTGGGGGGCTCCCCTTCCTGGTCCCACCACAGGAGGTGGGGCAATCTGTGGAAAAATATTGGCAGGTACGTTCGGGGTAGATACGGGTCAACTGAAGGCAGCAAGGACAGGGCTGAGAAGCTGTCTGCACGCTCCCACTGGTAGAAAACCTTTATTGCAAAAAAAAAAAAAGAAAAAGATAATTCACCAGTAAGCAAGATCCTAGACGCACAAGCTGGAGGGTTTGCCAGGGCAAGGTGTGGGTAAGGCCTAGCAAGATCATGCTAGCACTGTGTGTTGCAGAAGGATTTAGTGAGGGGCATGCCAAACCCCTGATGAAGTCTCTGGCAAAGGCTCCTGCTTCTGCTATAGCACAGAAATTGCTAACTCCCTGCAGTAAAATTTCCAGAAAAAATTGGAGAGATCCAGTGAAAGATTAAAACACATTTTAAAAGGAGCAAGGAGGTCACCGGCCCGGTGATGCAGAGGGCTTAGGTGTGGTGTGCCTTACCTGTCATCAGGCCAGCGATCTGAGTTCGGAAATTAGGTTGGGATGCCAAAGGTTGGCAGGGGGAGGGCCAGGAGTGGATCGAGCAGCCATTAGGTAGCTCTCCTCTCCTCTCCTCTCCCAGGTACGGGTGGCTGGCCATCTTGCCTCTTGGCTGCCACCAGGTTGAGACCTGGTGGTAGCACCTATCCACGGGCAGCAGACATGCGCCAGGGGAGGGGGAGCCATGTTCCGAGTCACATGCGTGCCTCCATGCACATGTGCAGCCTGAGTTGCCATGGCTAGGGGAGGGAGGATAAAAAATTATGGCAAGACAGGCAATTAAGATGCTCTGCACACTGAATTCCCATCTGCCTCGTCACCAGGTTACCTGCTGGCCAAACTGGTTCATGACTTTGGGGGAAACAACCCTCACCCTCCTGACCCCACCATGGAGGGCAATCTTTGGGGGTACTTGTCCCGTTAAGGTAAGTCTGGGGAGATGGTGGACACAACACTGGGGATGGTGGAACAGAGCAGACAGCAGCCAAACCTGCCTCAGCCAGGGCAGATAAACAAATAATGGAAAAAAAAACCTAGGGACGGCCTGGCAACTTGCAAGTGAATACCAGAAAAAACATGGGCCATAGACAAAGACTGTTTTTGCAGTATGTGACATGTCACTCATGACTAGGTACCACCACCCTACAAGCTCTGATGAAGTGTCACTAAGCCATGAAACATTGGCTTCAGCTAGCTCAGTGGAATTGTATTAACAATAAAATAAATCTGATTCATTTTATAAGGTGTGGAATGCACATGTAACCCCCCCCTACAAATGGGGGTTCCCAAAAAGTCTTCCTTGAGCTTGCCTAAATGCTCACTGCCAGGCTGGTGTCCTGTGTTTTAGCAGTTTAAATGTGATTACCAGAGCCTGTATAGCCTCTGTGTACTGTCACTTTAAGAGCTGCCTATTGCAGCATAAGTAATCTGAGAGGGAACTCTGTTGAAAGATGTAACTATTTACTGAAAATCATTTAGAGTGATAATGATAATGTAGTTTGTCTAACCTGCCTTCTTGGTAGTAAGGACTGTTTTGTTTGTTTCCACTTTCTTGGTCCTGGACTGCAAATTGGACCAAACAGTACTGGTGGGACCTAAATGTAGCCGGACTGCAGGAGCTGTCTGATTTGAAAATCTGTAGGAACTTTAGTTTGGAGCTTTTTGCATCTTTTTTTTGCAACTGAAGGGGGAGCTCTTGCTTTGACTGACAGCCAAATCAGCCAACCAAATATTTTGGATATTGGGGAAGTCCCGGGCAGCTTGCAGTTTTCAGTTACTTCTGAGCTGGGAAGTGAAATGAGAGGAGCTGAAGTGATTTTGGGCAGCAATCCTGAGTGGATACTCATGGGAAAACTGTGAAGGGGCTGGGTTTTTGGTTTGCAGGTCCGCCTGGTGCTCTTGAGAGGGAGAGAAGAGAATTATTTTGGACTAAATCCAAGTTTGTGTGACTAAAGTAAGCTACTGAAGTGGGCCAGGCCCAACCTGAAGAAGACCAAAGATTTTGCTGAATGCGATCAGCCTGTCAGGAGTTCCAGCTACCCCTAAGCTCCCGGTGTGTGCAGAGACTTTGCGATTATGACCGGGGAGCTTTTGCCTGGTACAGTAGAATTCCCGCACATGTAAATGTGTTATGAGCTGCTAGTGGGTTGTGAGTTAGTCCCCACTGTGTGAACTGTGTTCTGCTTGCTGGAAGCTGTATCCAGCCCAAAACGGACTGCATCCGAATTTGTCTCCATGTGGTCTGGGCCTTGCCAGACTGGCCCAGCCAGACTACCCACTGCACAGAGAAGCCATCGACGAGAGACCTGCCTGGGGATCAGCCCTCTGCTTCATACTTGAACAGGAATGACGCCTCTGCAACTCGTGTGGGCCCTGCTTCTCCTGGCATTCCAGATCAACCACCTGTAGTCTCAATTTTCGTCCAGCCTGTGTCCAGTCTTGGGTACCGTGACTAAATACCAGGGTAGCTCCCTGCAACAACAGCTTAATCTGAGTATGTCATCTGATTGTCTTGTTGTTTCGTTTCCTTTACGAACTGAGCCCTCTGGCTCTGGATTACAAATATTGTGTACTGTGCATGTTGTGTTTTCCATCACAGGGCCCCAACCAGCTGCAACCCCGGGGCAACTGTCCTGGCTAGCCCATCTCTTCTCCACCTGGGCACCCAGAGGTAGACTGAGTGGGGGGACTCAAAGTGCATGCATAAGTGCTTTATTGATATAACCTTTAAGCTAATTAACCTGATTTTGCCCCTCCCTTGTTCAAGTCCCCTGAATAAATCAGATCTAACTTTTTCTGCATGTAATCTGACTGTGGTTCCAGTTTGTGCTCAAAGTACTGTACTGTTGCTATTTGCTGTGCATAACCTTGTTTTACAGGGGGTCCCCAGGGTCAAGCCAGAGGAACCAGCCCTGGAGGTAAGTGTGAACAGTGTGGGTACTTGTGTGGTGTACCAGGGGTATTGTGAAACTGATTATTGTACAGTGTTTAGGCCACTTGAGGGGAAAGAGGGAGGTTACAGTGTCCCGGAGGGCTGTGCCCAGGTTAGTTTGACCAATACCAACCCTGATCTCCAGGTGGAGGCACCTGTTTCAGAACTCAGGCCCCTTAACCTGCTACTAGCCAAGCAGGCAGGGGTAATAGCCCTTGGGATAGCAACACCTAGGGGTTACACGCAGTTTTTACAAGGTCTTGGTATAACCACAGTGAAGTTCCTCCACAAAAATAATAAAGTCCCCCATAAGGGGCACGGGCTTCTATGATCCCTTTTTGTTTCTCCAGTAAAAAACACATAATACAAATTGGCACCCTGGTGGCATACCACAACAGGAGCCAAGTAAAGTGCCCAAAGTTTAAAGCAGTGTCTTGCTTATCGAATTGCGGCACCCAAAATAAAGTTGAGCTAGGGAGCTAGGACAGCAGAATAGATGCCGGAATCTATTGATGAAGGGTGGCAGCAGCCCTTCCCCCCCCCACACACACTTTTGTCCAGGACACACACTTTTGTCCAGGAGTGTTCAGGTAAGCAATTATGGTCTCTTGTGTTATTACTACAGCCCCCCCCCCAACTTTTCCCCATGTTCCAGCACCCCTGAACCCTTCTGCCTAAGAAGTAGAGAAAAGGCATCCATTGGTACCTTGCAGAATGAAAGGACAGAGAAAGAGAGAGTCAGATTCCATGGTGAAAAGGAAACCTTGTGAGCACAACAGCATTATCATGTTCTGCAGCACAAGTTTGTAACCAGCTAGCTGGCCAGGACAATTAGAGTGGAGATGAATACCTTAGGAAAACATGTCAGGCATTTAAGGTAGGGATGGTTACCGACAAAACATGTGTACTGAAATGAAATGCTTGTGAACTAATGAACTGAGATCACTGGACCAGATTCTGTTTGTAAAAAATGAACTTTAGGACAACCACTGAGTAAAGAGTCACGTGCTAGAAGGCTAGTGGCTGTGTGTAAAGAGTCACGTGCTGGAAGGCTAGTGGCTGTGAGTAAAGAGTCTTGTGCTGGAAGGCCAGTGGCTATCAGTAAAGAGCCACGTGCTGGAAAACTAGTGGCTGTGAGTAAAGAGTCATGTACTGAAAGACTAGTGGCTGTGAGTAAAGAGTCATGTGCTGAAAGACTAGTGGCTGTGAGTAAAGAGTCAAGTGCTGGAAGGCTGGTGGCTATCAGTAAAGAGCCATGTGCTGGAAAACTAGTGGCTGTGAGTAAAGAGTCATGTGCTTAAAGACTAGTGGCTGTGAGTAAAGAGTCATGTGCTGGAAAGACTAGTGGCTGTGAGTAAAGAGTCAAGTGCTGGAAGGCTGGTGGCTATCAGTAAAGAGCCACGTGCTGGAAAACTAGTGGCTGTGAGTAAAGAGTCATGTGCTGAAAGACTAGTGGCTGTGAGTAAAGAGTCAAGTGCTGGAAGGCTGGTGGCTATCAGTAAAGAGCCACGTGCTGGAAAACTAGTGGCTGTGAGTAAAGAGTCATGTGCTGAAAGACTAGTGGCTGTGAGTAAAGAGTCAAGTGCTGGAAGGCTGGTGGCTATCAGTAAAGAGCCACGTGCTGGAAAGACTAGTGGCTGTGAGTAAAGAGTCACGTGCTGAAAGACTAGTGGCTGTGAGTAAAGAGTCACGTGCTGGAAGGCTGTGGCTATCAGTAAAGAGCCACTGCTGGAAGCCAGTGGCTGTGAGTAAAGAGTCAAGTGCTGGAAGGCTAGTGGCTGTGAGTAAAGAGTCAAGTGCTGAAAGACTAGTGGCTGTGAGTAAAGAGTCAAGTGCTGGAAGGCTAGTGGCTATGAGTAAAGAGTCAAGTGCTGGAAGGCTGGTGGCTATCAGTAAAGAGCCACATGCTGGAAGGCTAGTGGCTGTGAGTAAAGAGTCATGTGCTGAAAGACTAGTGGCTGTGAGTAAAGAGTCTCGTGCTGGAAGACTAGTGGCTGTGCGTAAAGAGTCAAGTGTTGGAAAGCTAGTGGCTGTGAGTAAAGAGTCTCATGCTGGAAAGCTAGTGGCTATGAGTAAAGAGTCACATGCTGGAAAGCTAGTGGCTGTGAGTAAAGAGTCATGTGCTGGAAGGCTAGTGGCTATGAGTAAAAAGTCACGTGCTGGAAGGCTAGTGGCCGTCAGCAAAGAGTCAAGTCCTGGAAGGCTAGTGACTATGAGTAAAAAGTCAAGTGCTGGAAGATCAGTAGCTGTGAGTAAAGAGTCACATGCTGGAAGGCTAGTGGCTATGAGTAAAGAGTCACATGCTGGAAGGCTAGTGGCTATGAGTAAAGAGTCACGTGCTGGAAGGCTAGTGGCTGTGAGTAAAGAGTCACATACTGGAAGGCCAGTGGCAGCGAGTAAAGAGTCATGTGCTGGAAGGCTAGTGACTGTGAGTGAAGAGTCAAGTGCTGGAATACTAGTGTCTGTGAATAAAGAGTCACGTTCTGTAAGGCTAGTGGCTATGAGTAAAGAGTCACATGCTGGAAAGCTAGTGGCTGTGAGTAAAGAGTCATGTGCTGGAAGGCTAGTGGCTATGAGTAAAAAGCCACATGCTGGAAGGCTGGTGGCTGTGAAAAAAGAGTCAAGTGATGGAAGGCTAGAGGCTGTGAGTAAAGAGTCATGTGCTGAAAGACTAGTGGCTGTGAGTAAAGAGTCAAGTGCTGGAAGGCTGGTGGCTATCAGTAAAGAGCCACGTGCTGGAAAACTAGTGGCTGTGAGTAAAGAGTCATGTGCTGAAAGACTAGTGGCTGTGAGTAAAGAGTCACGTGCTGGAAGGCTAGTGGCTATCAGTAAAGAGCCACGTGCTGGAAAGCTAGTGGCTGTGAGTAAAGAGTCAAGTGCTGGAAGGCTAGTGGCTGTGAGTAAAGAGTCAAGTGCTGAAAGACTAGTGGCTGTGAGTAAAGAGTCAAGTGCTGGAAGGCTAGTGGCTGTGAGTAAAGAGTCAAGTGCTGGAAGGCTGGTGGCTATCAGTAAAGAGCCACGTGCTGGAAGGCTAGTGGCTATGAGTAAAGAGTCATGTGCTAAAAGACTAGTGGCTGTGAGTCAAGAGTCTCATGCTGGAAGACTAGTGGCTGTGAGTAAAGAGTCAAGTGCTGGAAGGCTAGTGGCTATCAGTAAAGAGTCAAGTGCTGGAAAGCTAGTGGCTGTGAGTAAAGAGTCATGTGCTGGAAGGCTAGTGGCTATGAATAAAAAGTCACGTGCTGGAAGGCTAGTGGCTGTCAGCAAAGAGTCAAGTGCTGGAAGGCTAGTGGCTATGAGTAAAGAGTCACATGCTGGAAGGCTAGTGGCTGTGAGTAAAGAGTCACGTGCTGGAAGGCTAGTGGCTGTGAGTAAAGAGTCACGTGCTGGAAGGCCAGTGGCAGTGAGTAAAGAGTCACGTGCTGGAAGGCTAGTGACTGTGAGTGAAGAGTCAAGTGCTGGAAGACTAGTGTCTGTGAATAAAGAGTCACGTTCTGTGAGGCTAGTGGCCGTGAGTGAAGAGTCAAGTACTGGAAGGCTAGTGGCTATGATTAAAGAGTCACATGCTGGAAAGCTAGTGGCTGTGAGTAAAGAGTCATGTGCTGGAAGACTAGTGGCTATGAGTAAAGAGTCAAGTGCTGGAAGACTAGTGGCTGTGAGTAAAGAGTCACGTGCTGTAAGGCTAGTGGCCGTGAGTAAAGAGTCAAGTACTGGAAGGCTAGTGGCTGTGATTAAAGAGTCACGTGCTGGAAGGCTAGTGGCTGTGAGTAAACAGTCATGTGCTGTAAGGCTAGTGGCTGTGAGTAAAGAGTCAAGTACTGGAAGACTAGTTTCTGTGAGTAAAGAGTCATGTGCTGGAAGACTAGTGGCTGTGAGTAAAGAGTCATGTGCTGGAAGACTAGTGGCTGTGAGTAAAACGTCATGTGCTGGAAGACTAGTGGCTGTGAGTAAAGAGTCATGTGCTGGAGGACTAGTGGCTGTGAGTAAAGAGTCACGTGCTGGAAGACTAGTGGCTGTAAGCAAAGAGTCAAGTGCTGGAAGACGTGGCTGTGAGTAAAGAGCCACATGCTGGAAGACTAGTGGCTGTGAGTAAAGAGCCACGTGCTGGAAGGCTACTGGCTGTGAGTGGAAAGTCAAGTGCTGGAAGGCTAGTGGCTGTGAGTAAAGAGTCACATGCTGTAAGGCTAGTGGCTGTGATTAAAGAGTCACATGCTGTAAGGCTAGTGGCTGTGAGTAAAGAGTCAAGTACTGGAAGGCTAGTGGCTGTGATTAAAGAGTCAAGTACTGGAAGGCTAGTGGCTGTGAGTAAAGAGTCACATGCTGGAAGGCTAGTGGCTGTGAGTAAAGAGTCGTGCTGTAAGGCTAGTGGCTGTGAGTAAAGAGTCAAGTACTGGAAGGCTAGTGGCTGTGATTAAAGAGTCAAGTACTGGAAGACTAGTGGCTGTGAGTAAAGAGTCACATTCTGGAAGGCTAGTGGCTGTGAGTAGAGTCAAGTGCTGGAAGGCTAGTGGCTGTGAGTAAAGAGTCATGTACTGGAAGGCTAGTGGCTGTGAGTAAAGAGTCACGTGCTGAAAGGCTAGTGGCTGTGAGTAAAGAGTCACATACTGGAAAGCTAGTGGCTGTGAGTAAAGAGTCACGTGCTGGAAGGCTAGTGGCTATGAGTAAAGAGTCAAGCGCTGGAGGACTAGTGGCTGTGAGTAAAGAGTCACGTGCTGGAAGACTAGTGGCTGTGAGTAAAGAGTCAAGTACTGGAAGGATAGTGGCTGTGAGCAAAGAGTCAAGTACTGGAAGATGTGGCTGTGAGTAAAGTGTCATGTGCTGGAAGGCTAGTGGCTGTGAGCAAAGAGTCACGTGCTGGAAGGCTAGTGGCTGTGAGTAGTGTCAAGTGCTGGAAGGCTAGTGGCTGTGAGTAAAGAGTCATGTTCTGGAAGGCTAGTGGCTGTGAGTAAAGAGTCAAGTGCTGGAAGGCTAGTGGCTGTGAGTAAAGAGTCAAGTGCTGGAGGACTAGTGGCTGTGAGTAAAGAGTCATGTGCTGGAAGACTAGTGGCTGTGAGTAAAATGTCATGTGCTGGAAGACTAGTGGCTGTGAGTAAAGAGTCATGTGCTGGAAGACTAGTGGCTGTGAGTAAAGAGTCACGTGCTGGAAGGCTAGTGGCTATGAGTAAAGAGTCAAGCGCTGGAGGACTAGTGGCTGTGAGTAAAGAGTCATGTGCTGGAAGACTAGTGGCTGTGAGTAAAGAGTCACGTGCTGGAAGGCTAGTGGCTATGAGTAAAGAGTCAAGCGCTGGAGGACTAGTGGCTGTGAGTAAAGAGTCACGTGCTGGAAGACTAGTGGCGGTGAGTAAAGAGTCAAGTACTGGAAGGATAGTGGCTGTGAGCAAAGAGTCAAGTACTGGAAGATGTGGCTGTGAGTAAAGTGTCATGTGCTGGAAGGCTAGTGGCTGTGAGCAAAGAGTCACGTGCTGGAAGGCTAGTGGCTGTGAGTAGTGTCAAGTGCTGGAAGGCTAGTGGCTGTGAGTAAAGAGTCATGTTCTGGAAGGCTAGTGGCTGTGAGTAAAGAGTCAAGTGCTGGAAGGCTAGTGGCTGTGAGTAAAGAGTCAAGTGCTGGAAGACGTGGCTGTGAGTAAAGAGTCAAGTGCTGGAAGGCTAGTGGCTGTGAGTAAAGAGTCACGTGCTGGAAGGCTAGTGGCTGTGAGTAAAGAGTCACATGCTGGAAGACAAGTGGCTGTGAGTAAAGAGTCAAGTGCTGGAAGACTAGTAGCTGTGAGTAAAGAGTCACGTGCTGGAAGGCTAGTGGCTGTGAGTAAAGAGTCACATGCTGGAAGACTAGTGGCCGTGAGTAAAGAGTCGCGTGCTGGAAGACTAGTGGCTGTGAGTAAAGAGTCAAGTACTGGAAGGCTAGTGGCTGTGAGTAAAGAGTCACGTGTTGGAAGGCTAGTGGCTGTGAGTAAAGAGTCAAGTGCTAGAAGGCTAGTGGCTGTAAGTAAACAGTCACGTGCTGGAAGGCTAGTGGCTGTGAGTAAAGAGTCAAGTGCTGGAAGGCTAGTGGCTGTGAGTAAACAGTCACGTGCTGGAAGACTAGTGGCTGCGAGTAAAGAGTCAAGTACTGGAAGGCTAGTGGCTGTGAGTAATGAGTCATGTGCTGGAAGACTAGTGGCTGTGAGTAAAGAGTGAAGTCCTGGAAGGTTAGTGGCTGTGAGTAAAGAGTCATGTGCTGGAAGACTAGTGGCTGATAGTAAAGAGTCACGTGCTGGAAGACTAGTGGCTGTGAGTAAAGAGCCAAGTATGGGAAGGCAAGTGGCTATGAGTAGAGTCATGTGCTGGAAGGCTAGTGTCTATGAGTAAAAAGTCATGTGCTGGAAGGCTAGTGGCTGTGAGTAGAGTCAAGTGCTGGAAGGCTAGTGGCTGTGAGTAAAGAGTCATGTGCTGTAAGGCTAGTGGCTGTGAGTAAAGAGTCATGTGCTGTAAGGCTAGTGGCTGTGAGTAAAGAGTCAAGTACTGGAAAGCTAGTGGCTGTGTGTTTATTCAACTACTTATGGTGTCCATGTCCTGGTAACACATATACCAACTATCAATCCAACAGCCGTAGGGAAAGCAACTCGATCAGTTGAGTGCAAGGGGATCCCGCTGTGCATACCATCAGATACCATAGAGACGTTAGTCCCTGGGCCATGCCTGCCCTCATTCAGGCAGAGACATAGGTCAGTTGCAGAACTGCCTGGAGTGGAGGTTGCAAACAAAGAAAAGAGCTTAATGAAGGGAGCGCAAAAGTAGCTAACTAAATGTAAAAAGAGGAAACAGAATTAACAAGAGCTATAAGAAAAGAAAAGAGAGACAGGCAGACATAGACAGAGAAATGTTCCAGGTAGAAAAATACCAAAGTCTTTCTAGTCTGCTCTGTTACTACCTTCAGTGACATGCAATAACAGCTTTATGCTGTATGTATACTACTGGGCCACCTTGTGGTAGCTCAGCTCCCCTTCCAACCTTCTCCCCAGTTCTTAGCAGTCCCTTACATATGGCCCACCCTCTGAAACCCAACACAGTTTCAGTTTCCACCACCTCCCTAGGCAACCCATTCCACCGGTTCCCAACCCTCTCCATGTAGAAATGCTGTCTCACATCTTTTCTGATCCCCCCAATCAACTGGTGCTTATGCCTTCTTGTGGTATACCCCTTGCAACGCTTGAGATGTTGCTGGCTGTCGACCCTGTTGCCCCTAAACTTCAAGGTTTCTATCATGGCACCTTGCTTCTCCCTGGTCTCCAGAGAGTACATATTTAGGCTACACAAGCGCCCCCATAAGATTTCCTCTGCTGCCCCTGAATCATCTTAGTTGCCCTTCACTACACAGACTTGAGACTGTCCCAGTCCTTCTTTAGGTGAGGGTTTTAGAACTGTGTGCAGTACTCCAGGCACCATCACACTAGGGATCTGGGCAGCGGCACGATCACCTTCTCATTCCTACCTGAAAGTCCTCTTCCAGTGCAGCCTAGCATTTTGCTGGCTCTCTGATATACCTCTCTGCTCTGAGCTTTGACTTAAGCGATTTGCTATGATCACTCCCGGGCCCCATGCTTAGGTTATTCTGACACCACAAAGTCCATACTTGATTCTGCGATTGTTGCTATTTTTAACATGGAATCTGAGCTGCCAGACTCCTGATCACTACTTCAGTCTATCTAATTCTCTTTTCATATCAGTGTGACACCCTCCTCATTGTCAACCCTCCCACACAACTAAGTGTCCTCTGCAAACAGGCTAATCTTGCCTTATATCCGGTCACCTACAGTATGTTGCAGCTCAACAAGTTAAATAGGATCGGGGGAGGGGGGTGTTATGCAAGTGTATGGCATAAATACACTTTAAATGACAGCTTTTTTCCTGTTCCCATGTATGTATCCGCATCTTTTCATGTCCGACTGGAGTATATCCCCACTTTTTTCTCCAAGCTTCAGTCCCTGAAAAGGGTTGGATCCAAGACTGATTCCTGGGGTACACCGCTAGTGAACTGCCTCTCTCTCCTGAGGGCTGCCCATTTATCACCACCCTCTGGGTCCTCTCCCAGACAGAGAGATGGAATGAGACCACATGAGAAGATGAGAGCAACAGAGAAAAAGAGATTATGAACAGAACATTTAGAAATTGTTTATTTAGTTTAAAAGTTTTACTAGAAAGGGCCAGTTTAGGTGAGACAACTAGTATGCAGAGGGTCCTGGGTGGAAGGGTATATGGGAACAGAATTAAAACAATATAATAATTCAATATTACAAATGGTAAAAAGGTGCAAAAAGGCAGTAGTTACTGAGTATGAAATTAAACAAGGTGCAAAACAGCAGCATTACATGGCATCAGTTAAACACGACAATTTAAGAAGGTGTTCAACACAACACAGTGGCCAGGATATTCAGAAAAATTAGCTAATGCTTACATGGTTAGTGCCTTGCTAACCATGTTTTGCATCCAGGAAGTAGTGGAATCACAAAAAGTGCCACACAGACACCTATTCAAATTACATGACTGTGTCTTGCATACAGGCACTCTGACATACTAAAGGTTTGTTGAGACATTAACCAATTGTTAGTGTGGTGTTATTTACGTCTCCATAAACCTGGTGCTAATGACCTGCACGGTGTGCCCCCCACTTGCCTGATCACTGATTCTATTCAGCGTGCTATCTGCCCTGGTAGACTACCACCCCCAATACACCCTGGATCACTGATCTGATCCCATATGTCATTCACCTTGTTATCTAGTGGCCCCCACACAACCTGATTACCGATCCACTCCCATATGCCATCAGCCTTGGTAGTCTAGTGGGCCCCCTTCTGCCTGATTAGTGTTCTGATGTAATAAATATTATTCCTTGGTAATCTAGTGGCCCCCTGCCCCCGATACCCATACCAGCGTTCCTCCCCACAGGCAGCACCGAGACAGCAGCTAGCACTTACCCACCTCTTACCAGTTCCTGTCTACCACATATAGCCTCTGCAAAATTAACTATGCCTGCATGCAGTGATTAGCCAGGAGAGGCCCTCTAGATTAACAGGGCTGATGACAAATGAGATAAGATAATTGATCAGGGTGAGGGGGCACTATCCATTGAGGGCCTGTTAGCTTTGTAGCTTGTAATGAGGCCATAATTGGATGCAAATGACTCTTTAGTGCCATGCCTGTCCTACAGGATGATTTGCATGGGGAGCTTCGAATATGGCAGACTGCTTTATGTGAGGTTTAGCGAGCACTACCAGCTAATTTTCTCTTCATATCCCTACAGTTCCCAACTGGCCAACATGCCTCATGTGTTCAGTAGGGGGTTGTGGTTTGTGAGAGCAAATGGGTTCATGCCTTCATCCTTCAGCCGATATCTTGGAACATGCTTTTGGCATTCATTATATGCTTTAAAGCAGCTGTGCAATGAAAATGGGCCAAAATTTGACCCCGCCTTTTTTTCTTCCTATTCAATGCCAGCCAGATTTCTTCCAGTTTATTTTGGTGGTAAAATTCTCAGTTTTCATTGTCATTTATTTTATTTATTTTTTATCTATTTATTAAACTCTAGGATTACAAATACCTTTGAGCAAGAACTGCTCATTTACAAAGATTCCACGTCAAAGGATGGAAGGTTAACACACAAAGGTAAACATTCTCAAAAAACAAAATACCGTAATTCAAGCGGAGAGACAGCAAAAGGACAGTAAGGTCAGATGAGCAACCAGTAGGGGTTGGGAGGGTGGGTGGGCGTCAGGAAGGAGTTGGCAGGCTGAAGGGCCATTGTCTGGTAGGGGTGGTGGTATGAGAAGTGCAAGGTAAAGAGGACAGAAGTCTGAAGTGCTAAAGGATGGGAGGGTGTGGGTGAGGTAGGGGAGCAATGGGGGGAGGGATAAGGTGAGAGGGAGGAAAGTGGAGGACAAGGATAATTGACCAGAGGGAGTTTAGGGCCACACGATGCCAGACGTGAGTATGGAGGTTGACCAATTAGGAGAAGCAGTCACATTGGCTGGTAGTAGAGAGGTGAAGTCATAGTTGCCTTTTAAATGGGCCGAGCATAGTAGCTGAAAGAGATTCCTTGTTTAGTGAATTAAACCATTGGGTGGCCCTGTGGGCAAATAACCTCTGGCTCATAGTGGTCTGGTATCTAGGGGCCTGGAAGGTTTGACTAAGTGTACTTTGGGTGTGTTGGGTGCTGCAGTGGGCAGTCAGAAGCTTTTCAACCCCAGGTGGCATGAGCCCAAGGAGAACCTTTTTGGTTAAGAGGCAGGCCTGGTATTTGATCCTGCTGATGAGAGGGAGCCACCCAGACTGGGTATACAAGTAACAAGTATGTGTTAGGTGGGCAGCGCCCATAAGAAGTCTGCATGCTTTGTTGAGCACCACAGATATCCTGCGGAGGGCTGTAGGAGAAGCAGAGTCATAGATGACGAGCCCATAGTCTATGATGGAGGTGACAGAACTGTAGATAGCCAGTCTAAGGGCCTCTGTGGTCATACAGTGTTTGTGCCTGTGCAGCAGGCCAATCCATATGTTAGCGGCCTTTGCAACATTGTCAATGTGCTGAGTGTAGGAGAGGGGAACAGTCCAGAGTAACGCTGAGGTATTTGAACTGAGGAACCTGCTCCAGTGTAACCCCAGAATGGTTAGTGATGAAGTGTAGAGAGTTACGTTTGCTCCTTGCATTGCAGAAAGTCATAACTTTTCTCTTGCTGTAGTTCATGACAAGTTTGTGTGAGCTGAACCATTCCTCAATGCGTTTGAAATCACGCTGTAGCTGCCTTTCTAGATGCTTTGTGTCGTGATGGCTAGAAAACTGGACTGCGTCATCCGTGTAGAGAAGTATTTTCTGATGGCAGACGCTAGGGAGGCTATTCAGGAAGAGACTAAAGAATAGGGTTCCAAGGACGGACCCCTGCGGTACTCCGGAGAAGAACGGTGTCTTATCAGAGGTGACATCAGCAATTTTAACTCACGGGACCCTTCCCTCAAGGTAGCTTGTTATCCAGAACAGGGGATCCTTGGAGAGCCTGATAGTTGACAGTTGCTTGAGTAGGAGTGGATGATTGATGGCATCAAATGCCTTCGTAAGGTCAATGAATATTGCACCCACACAGTTTCCTTGGTCAAGGGTGGTGTGGATGAATCCCGTAAATTCCAGTAGTGCTGTGGTAGTGCCGTGCCCTTTTCTACATACATGTTGTTCAGGGCACTGGATATCATATTTTACCAGATATTCGGTTAGCTGGTCTGATACGATTCGTTCCAGGGCTTTAGATAAGGGGGGGGGGGATGGAGATGGGTCTGTAGTTGGTATGCAGTGACCTATCACCGCTTTTGTGTACAGGTGTAATGGTTGTTTGTTTCCAGAGAGATGGGAATTGGGTCAGCCTTAGAGAGAGGTTGAAGATCTTTGTCAGGGGTTCAAGGATTTCATCTAGGACAAGTGCAATCAGCTTCAGGTCGAGGGAGACACTGCTGTACCCTGAATTGTGGATGGCTTTGCGAATATACTGTATGTAAGGGCTAAGTGCATTGGGAGCACTTTGAAGTAGAATTTTGGGAGTGCGTAACTGTTGCCAGCAGTGTCATGGTGAGTGCTGGTGGAAGGGATGTCAAAAAAGTCCGGTGGTAGTACACTGTCCAGGTTTGAAAACGCATTGTTGAAGGTGTTGGTAATAGTACCAAGGTCAAGCGTAGGATTCCGTCGATGTTTAGCACAGTGGGTGGAGATTTAGAGTCTTTCCCTGTGAGGTCTTTCATGTTACTCCAGAATTATTTCCCATCCCCCATGTGTTGGAGAGTGCCTCCCTGAAACATTTGCTTTTTGCGTTCTGTATGGCACGTGCGCATTCATTTTGAGCTGTTTTATATTTAATTATATCCCCAGGTGTAGATGTGGATTGAGCACGGAGCCCAAGGTGGTCCCTATGTTTGAGATATGTTATGAGCTTGGGGGTTATCCATGGGTTGGACCTTCCTTTGACCTTAAAGTTCTTCACAGGTGCATATATGTCGCAGGCCGCAGTAAAGTGGATGATGAATATGTCCAGGGCTTGGTTGATAACATTGCCTGAGTCAAGTCTAGACCAATCCAGTCTACGTAGATGGGTTTTTAGTAGCTCTAGGTTCCCATGCTTCATCACCCTGGTGTAGATTACCTTAGAAGGGGGTTTAGTGAATTTGTTGGCCCAGGTACAGATAACGGGTGAATGGTCACTTACGGTGTCAGGGAGCACTGAGACCTTGGAGATTCGTTCTGGATGATTTGACAGAATCCAGTCAATTAGCAAAAGTGACCCAGTCCTAGAATTGCACCTGGTGGGAGTGGAGACAAGTTAGGTGAGGTGCTGTGCCATGACAGCATCCTTGTAGACGCTGGCCTCAGGCGAAAGCCAATTGATGCTGAAGTCGCCCAGTATTATAATTTCCGCATTGTGATGAAGGCCCCTGAGGTACTCCATGACCCTATCGAAGCCATGGGCCTGGTCCTTAGGCGGTAAGTATACAGAGGCTATAGTCAGCACCTTATTGTGGGCACCAAGAAGTTATTTGATGGCAAGGACCTGGGACAGCGATTTTATGAAAGTTATAGAGCAATTATTTCTTAAGAAAAAAAGATGGCCAACTCATTTTTGCATAGAAATAATACTGAGGACTCCAGGAGGGTAAGAATCCAGAAAAAATGCAAATGTACAGTAACACAGCATAAGAAGCACCCAGAAAACTCAAATCAACAGTTCTGCCAATATTTTTCGTAACCATAGCAGAAAATTAGTTTTTTGGAATAACTTTTCATTGCACTGCTGCTTTAACCACATTCCCACTACACCTGCAGTTTGCTCCAGGCACTAATCTGCTCCTGGAGAAACGTTTTGGGAGCACTATTTTCAGCCTTTGAAAAGCCCAGCCTCTGTATCAGAGAACAATGCAGCAGGCCAAGTAATGTAGGTAGGAGCAGGAGCCAGCAAGAGAAGTGTGGACACGGAGCAGGCAGTTCAGGGCAGAGGGTGATGAGGAGGCATGAATAGCGAGGAGGGTCTAAATCAGATTTTGATCCAAAATATTAATAAAAACCAGTCTGATAAGAAATCTGTGCAAATCAATTTTTGGAATTATATTAATAAATTAATGCCTTGACAAATGGTGTACCTTTTCCTTTCTCTGCCATCTAACCTCTTACATCCATTTCCCTCAGCTGCTGGGATGCCATTCTGCAGTCACAGAAACAGTCAAACTTTTCTTTTCTTTTACATTGGAGTTAAAAAGGAGGTGGGGACACTTTATTATATTTGCTTGGGCGCACAGCGCTCAAGAAACATATTGAGGTTAATAGAGAATTGCGTGTGAGAAGTGTGGCAGAGAAGAGGTGTGGCAGTGTTGTGTTCAATCCAGGGGATGCTTAAACAGGTGCGTCCCTCAGCCACCAATCAACATGGAAGCTGCCAATAATGGCAGTTTCAGAGTGAGCTCCACACTTGAAAGAAATCTGCCGTGCCAATCAGGGACAGTTTCGTCATTGCAGCGGCAGATCTCTTCTCCTCCCCTCCATGCCAGCAACCAGGCACATTCCAGCCATGCGCATTACAGTGCACAGTAATGTGCATGGCTGGAGTTATGAGCAACTTGTTTGCCCAGTGTGCCTTTCCCAGTGAAACATATTAATAAATAAATAAATGAGTCGCGCCATGGCTTTGCATAATTGGTGCCTACTGCCCCTCATCATACACTCCCCCCCAAATTCAACATCAGAGTGCCCAGTCCCAGTGTCGGCATGTATCCCCCCTACCCCCATTAATGTGGCACACTGGGAGCCCACCCCAGTGTGCCAAACTAATTATATTTCTGACACTGGGATGCCCACTCCCAGCGTCGGATGACTCCTCCCCAGCCCGAACATATTTTTTTGCCAACAATGGGGTGCCCAATCCCCGTGTCGGCATGCCCCCAACCCCCACTATTGTGGTACACTGGGAGCCCACCCCCAGTGTGCCAAAGTAATTCTTTATCTTTTTCCAGCACCGGGATGCCCACTCCCAGTGTCGGATGAACTCCCCACACCCCTTTTTTTTCAGCTGACCTTGGGGTGCCCAATCTCTGGGTCAGTATTGATCTCCCCCACTATTCTAGCACACTGGGACCCCCGGCCCCCCCAGTGTGCCAAAATTAGTTTTTCATACTATTTCACCTGTAAAAAAGAAAACCATCCCCTGAGGTCTTTTTTTTTTTTTTTAAACCTAAAGAAAAAGAAAATGGTCCCTCATCATCCTCATAGCCCCTCCCCCATCCCAACCTTCCCTCTGCACACACACACACACACACACACACACACCCCTCCCTGCACCCCCTCCCCTCACCCATATTTACCTCCAGAGGTCCAGCACTGCGACCTTCTGTGGACCGGGAACATGTCTGCACTCTTCAAAAGCCCACCACAAACTGAAAAAAATCACGGTAAGCCCTATAATGGCAATCAATGAGGGGTTTCAACTTAGGTTGATATCTCAGCCATTTTTGGGAGTGTTGATCCCAAATTTTCAACATGGAGATCTTGGGACCCCACCTCATGAACACTGGCACTGTCATTTCGTTTTTTGGTCCCGAAACATGATTTCGCAGTTGCTGCACAGAATCACCTTTCATGATCGATTAACAAAATGACAGTGCCACTGTACATGAGGTGAGGTCCCAAAAAGCCCATGTTGCAAGTTTGGTGAAAAAACTCCAAAAAATGACTGCATTACCAGCATGCCTTGTGCAGTTTGTACACATGCTCTTAACTTTGCCAAATTTTAATATTTTCACTCCAAATTTCCAACATTGCCATTTTTTTTCACTCCTCCTTATGAACAGTACAGCTGTCATTTTTTGCATACTGCCCGAAACATGTTTTCAAACCTGTGGCACAGAATAGTGCAGTCGCTGTGCGAAATCAACTTTTGGGACAGAGTAATGAAATCACAGTGCCACTGTTCATGAGGGGAGGTCCCAAAAATGCCATGTTGAAAATCTGGTGAAAAAATTCCAAAAAATGACTGCGTTACGAGCGTGTGTTACGCAATTTCTACGCATGCTCATAACTTCACCAATTTTTCATATTTTCACTCCAGATTTTCAATTGCCATTTTCTCACACCTTCTCATGAACAGTATAGGTGTCATTTTTCACATCCTGCCCAAAATGTCTTTTTGTACCTGTTGCACCGAATGGTGCATTCACTGTGCGAAATCACCTTTTGGGATAGAGTAACAAAATGATAGTGCCACTGTTCATGAGGTGGGATCCCAAAAAACCCATGTTGAAAATTTGGAGCAAAAATATGCACAAACGCCTGGGGCGTTAGGGTTTCCAAACGTAACGCCCCACCCTGTACAGACTGACAGGCGTCAGGGATGTGGCTTGGGGTCGTCGGCCATAATGCTCATGCCATTCCACCCCACCCCCACCCTACAGCCACTGACCAGCACTGAGGTGTGCCTTGGGATCTTCGGCCCTAACGTTCACCCCATTCTCCTATACTGCACCCATCTCAGCTTATTTCTTTATGGAATGGGGTGAGCGTAAGGGCCAAAGACCACAAGGTACACTGTGACACCTGTCAGTGTCTGCAGGGTGGGGGGAAGTGGAATGGCATAAGCATAATGGCTGATGACCCAAAGGCACACCCCAACACCTGTCAGTCTCTGCAGGGTGGAGGTGGGGGCTGGCGTTAGTTCAATATTTCACTGCCATTCCTATTATGCATCTCTTTAACTCCTGCACTACCAATGCCAATACCAGCAAGCAAACATTCGACACTTACAAACGCTTGTTATCATTTAGTTAAGTTACCGACCACTCTTCATGTCCCCTTGAAAGCCTTCAAATCTTTTTTTTTTTATAAATGTTTCTTATTTTCTAAAACTTTTGAGTTAAGGTTTGAAGATGCTGGCACTAAAAGTTGTTCAGGCTGAAAAATTCAAAGCTGGAACTTGTTCTGGCACTGAATCCAAAGTCTTGAAAAACTACAAATTTAAGTTAAGGTCACACCCTAGAAGAGCAGAAACAAAAACACACACACATGCACACACACACACACACACACACACACACACACACACACACACACACACACACGTACATTCTAGCCTTCCTGTAATTAGACACAGTAATTCTAAGTGGAGGGGGTAGATGCTTAAGTTTGCTTTTTTTTCTCTCCCTCCCTGGTACCCAATGACCGATTCAGCAGGTTTAGTAGACGGCCACAAACTATACTTATTCAAGAGGATTCCTGGAATGCAAAACAGATACTAAAAACATAAACCCGTAAGGCAATATTTAACTACTTCTGCCATTAGCTGAAACATCACCTGTACAGCAGTTGCAGTTTAATGATAGTCTGGCCCCCCACCGCCAATCAACTACAATGCTCTATAGGCCCACTGTATACCTGGTAAAGAGCAGCTCTGCACTTCAGTATGTACTCTTCTTAGCAATGACTTGGCTAGTAACATTTGTGATAGAATACATTTGCAGTATTCACCTTTGCTTTCCAGAATGTAGAATACGTTCCGGCAGCCTATCCAGAAAGTCTGTATATAATCTGACAGTCGCCAACCGCATAACTGCCTTTGTTTAGAAATCATAGTGCTTATTACACCAACAGACGGTGATGTCATAAACCAGCAATTGCAAGGTGCAGTGAGGCCAGTCATCGGAATTTTAACAATCACAACCAGATGAGTACTGCATCATCTGAAATATGTCACACACCAATTATATGTGTAACCCCCCTGCAAATGGGGGTTCCCAAAAGACTTCCAGGAGCTTGCTTGAATGCTCCAAGCCTGAATGGTGTTTGGCATTTAAGCCATTTATCAGTGAGTGTTTTTAGAACCTCTGGTACTGTCTCTTTAAGAGCTGTCTGCTTGCAGACATAATTAGTTTGTATGGGGGACTGTGTGTTTCTTTGATTGAGTACCACTCAAGCTGCTGCTAATTCACTTCATTTTGCAGTCACTAAGGTGCAAAGGGAACCTATCTGAAAGATGTAACTGTTTGCCAGAAATTATTTAGAGTAATAATGAAATTACAGTTTGTCTAACCTGCTTTCTTTGCAGTCAGAACTGTGTCTGCTAGTTCCCCATTCTAGTTTTGAACTGCTAAACTGGACCAATCAGTGTGGGGTAAGCTAGCTCTAAAATGGTGCCTTGACGAATCAGAACTTGGACTCATAATCTGAGCCAGCCACAAGAGGATTGTATGGGCAGTGACTCTGGGAGATGAAGTTTAGACTTCAGTGCCTTTTGGACCAACAGCAGCAGTCTATTGTGAGTGACAGCCAATCCAGTCAAGAACTGGGAGGAACTCAAAGGAAGTGCCGTTTTGTCGGGTTGGAGTTTCAGTTGAGCTTTGGCAGTGAAAGAAGGAAGGAGCCCTGTGCTTTTTCAGTGTGCAGTTTTAGTCAAAACGTGTGTAAGGCCCAGAGTTCCGTCTGCAGCTTGTTAGGACTGAACTGGCCCTGTGAAAAAGAATCAAAGGATCTCTGAAGAGTAGAAACCAGGCTCACCTGTAGAAGACTGGAAGAATTGCTGAAAATTGCACTCGGTCTGTCAGGAACTGAATCTGCTGTGTGTTCTCCCGGGTATTGTGCAGTAATTGCGATCGGGATACAGATGCAGCCTGCCTGGTATAGTGCTTTCTTTTATATGGATGTGTGAAGAGGTTTGTGTACCTCAAGTGAGCCCTGCTGACATTGAAGGACCCTATCTTATTTGGAGGTGTGAGTACTAATTCAGGGTCGCTCCCTGTTGAATTGCCACATTAAATCCAAATGAAATTACTGTACTGCTGACTGTTTAATTCTCCTTTTCTCTGTGTGAAAGGGCCCCTACCAGCTGCCACGGTTTGGACTAGCCACTAGGGCTTGGGTACCCAGGGACAGTAACTGATAGGGATAGGCCTGTGCACAGAGCCATAGTGAATTATTAGAGTGATAAGCTAATTAACCTGATTTCCCTGTCCTGTTATATCCCCTAAATAAATCAAGCCTGCTTGTTTCAGCAAAGTTATACTGCCTGAGGTATTTGTCTATGTTAAAGTACTGTACTGTGATTGTTGCACTGTATCTCATTTCACAGGAGGTCCCAGTGCGGAACCAGACCTGGGGGTAAGTGTATACTGTGAAGGTAATTCTGATATATTGTGTGGGCCACTAGTGGGAAGAAAGGGGGGTTGCAGTGTCCCAGAGGGCTGTGACCAAGTTAGTTTAACTATTGCAAACCCTGACCTCTGGGTGGAGGCACCCACCATTGGATCCAGGCCCCTCAACCTGTTAGTGGCAAATCAGGCAGGGGTAGTAGCCCCTGGGATAGCGCCATCTAGGGGTTACATAAATCAAACTTGAAAGCCACTCTGTCTACAGAATGTCACTGTTAGTTTATGAATGTGTACTGATTGTGGTGAGTTTGTGTTAGTATTGTACTATTTAATGAGAGATTTTTTATTATTTTGTACGATGTAACATCCTTTACAGGACTGTCTTGTAAACAGGGCTAACACCCTTATGACATGAAATGTCAAGACGTATTTTTTACATTTTGTACCTCCTGTATAAAAATAAAATTTTCATTCAAACATATGAGACCCAGTATTCTTAGACGTAGTAGGAAAGTGCTACACATTCTGGCCATTTGCTCTGAACTTTGGAGGCCTAACCATGCACGTAAATGCTGAGAGGTTGAGCAATGTGTTTGAAGGCTTTAATACCTGTTGTATCTTGAACAAATATCTCTTCTCTGAGGAACCCACCCAACACTGAGTGGTAAATCCCACTCAGAACCATGCCCCCAACACCAGACATTTAACTCCCTCCTCCACAGTCTTCATGCATAAGACTCCTAACTGGAATTCTCTGACTCAGCTAGACCGTGTTTGCTGACCTTCGCCAGCAATGGTGTAACAAAGGAGCCCATGAAAAAGAGGGAATGTGACCCAGCAAGTGCAAGTCTAACAGTTTTTTCCATGTTGTGAATGGTAGCTACACTTTCCCGCATTTTCTTTTCTCAATTTAAATGCTAATGACTACGAAGAAATGCCCATTCTGAGACTAACAGAAATCCGAGGCTAACTCATAGTGTTAACCAGGATTTGAAAGCATGGTGTCCAAAATGTAAAAAAAAAATCATTTCAGAAACAGCTGATTCAGTACCATTTTCTAATTTTTTAAGCAGCTGACTTCAGCATTTCAACTATCACCAAAGCCACTTACTCACCATGTGACGTCTGAGCAAGCCACTAAAAAGAGAACATCCCAAATCACAGGAAAAAAGGAAACTTGCTGTTTTCTACAGTTTTTCTTAACAAATAAACAATAAGTGCAGCCTCGATAAGGCACCTTTTTCCGCTGCTGGTAGAGCAAGCGCTGTGCTGCTTATGCAAATCGGCAATGCCTGCTAATATGTCTTCTGGGGTGGTAAACATCTCTCAGTCTGTCTGTCCTGAAGCACTGCACAGGAGCAGAGTCCAGTGCGACTTATTACCCTGAAATGGTGTTCAGCTATGAAAATGCTGCAGGCATTGTGGGACAGCAAAAACGTCATGATGGTGTATGAAAAGTAAGGATAAAATTTAAAGGCCTCAGAAAAGTTAAATCAGGTGGTTTAGCATCAGGCACTACAAAAATGGCAGAAGGAGGGTTTTCTTTTCATTTTCACAGGCTCCAGCACTCCCCTCGGAAGCAGGACCCCACAGAAATTGAGATGCTGCAACCAAACTCATATCCCATGTCAACAAATTGAACAATTACAAAAAATGAAAACAACAATTTGCATCTGAAAATGTGTGAATTGAGGGTGTAGAGTCAAAAAGGTTCTTCAAATATGGAAGACTCCCAAATGGTCAGTGCCTTGGGCTTGCCTATAACAGAAACATGGGGGGGGGGGGGGTTAGTGGCAGCTGTGAGCCTGTCATCCTGCTTTAATATATTTATCACCTTTCAACATCAGTTTATATGGACTACTCAGTTATAAGCCATTCTATGGTGACAAGCATCAGAAATTCTTTGTTTACAGAAGAAACACATATATCCCTTCTGTGAGGCACAGCCTTCTTGACTTCTCAATAAAGCAACCGCAGCATGGAATGCTGAAGTAGTCATAATCAGATGATACGCTGGCTGTAGTGCAGCAGTGTTATGCAGGGCTAAATGATTTGACCCCCAGTTATGGTACAGTCTAAAAAAAGTGTGTGCGTATATGTGTGTGTGTGTGGGGGGGGGTCATCTGAAGCACTTTGAAGAACGTTATAACAAATAATTGCAAAGGGGATTTGAAAGAAAAGCATATTGACTATATACAGTGTTTAACAGAGTAGGGAAGGGGCATTTCAACAGAAATCTGTTACCAGCAAATTTCAGTATTTGCTGCTTCAAATCATCCAACAGAAACTTCTGAACAAGGGCCCATCCTATGTGTCAGTCACTCACTTTGTGTGTGGCTGCAGTCGAATATCAGGAAGGTAATGACCCTAAGTAAAAGCTTTTGGGATGGAAGGGTGTGTGAATGATGGGGAATGTCTTCCAGTACGCAAAAAGCTCTTACAGGATACCTCCTTGTTCCCACCCATTCAATACCAAAGAGCAGGATGACCCAAACTGCGAGACCACCTTCTACACTCATTTTTCTAGCAGACACCAATCAACTCTAGCTCTGGACAATAAGCAGGGGTCGCAACTGGCACTGGACCACTAGCCAAATGCTGGTAGAATTTGCACTGGGCTAGTAAAAAGAGATTTTCGGCTGTTGAGTTTAGGATTTGAGGCTATTACACTTGATAAATGGACCTGTTGGGTCCCAAAAGCTTGGGCACTATACCATCTTTGTAAAAGGCACAAGTTGGTCCAATAAAATGTATCAAACTATTCAGTGACTCCTATCGGTCTAGTAAAAGTTTCCTCTAACTCACCATGCTGGCTTGTATTGGAAAATAAAATATTTCAACAACTACACCACTTGGGCCAGTGAAAAAGCCTGTGGGGTCATTTGATTCCCCCAGTCACTAACCCTGCTGGCTAGTGACTGCAAAACCTTACTCAACCTCTGATAAGTACAGAATACCTTTTCACATGACACAAGAAGGCACTCCACCAGGAGGAGGTGCATTAGAGTTCCAGTGAAAACACCCTATCTTTGACACACCAGTAGCTGAGCCAAATGATATAATGTATTTGGAAAATTCACCTTCCTTTCCATGTTCCAAGGAGCATGTTTTTGTAAATCATCAGCTTGCTAGATCTGTAGTTTAAGTAGCACTAGCGCCCTTACACCGCTACAGCATCAAACCTAACCACACAGGTCAACACCTTTTGAGGTTCAGAGGAGTATCAATGTTTGCAGCACCTCCACACACTTGTAGACATGCATGGTGTGGCAACAGGTGTGTTCAAGACACAACTACGATGGTGTGCCAAGAGGGGATAATAATGCAGTGGTGTACTTCATATCATTTGGTACCTAGACAGCATGTTAAAGGACAACAAAACAGCTGAAAATGCTAGTTGACACCTGGCAAAATGGATAAGTGATAAGACCCAACAGGGTGTTAGGGGATACCCGTGGCCCCTGAAAGGGAGGGTATCACACAACACCTCACATCCTAAAGGGTCTTAGTAAATAGGTTGTTGTGGTGTTGTGTGAGAAATGCCAGAATAGCATGGTGTAAGTGGGGCCCACTGACAAAGCTCAAGAGGAGCAAAATGCCAGTAGTGTGAGCGGGTGGAGTAGGTAATAGTTATCTTCTTTTTGGCAATTCATGCTACAATTTGCACAGTTTATATCTTACAATCTGTTACTATCTATAAGCAACAAGATGTGTGAATATGGTATATCTACTCAGATCAGTTTTCAAATGTAAGAACCGGAAGCTGCCTCTCTGCACACCGCTTCTAAAAACCTTTTGCACTGACAATTAAAAGCACAACACGAACTGGCAATCCTCAGGTCTGGAAATCATTATTGTTGCCTAGTAACAAGAACTATTTTGGGATGTTGTTACCCTCAGTATAAATGTGAGTGCCACAACCTGCTGCCTGGTATAGAGGTCAGACAGCAGCAGCCAGCAGAGCTATGGCACTGGCCTTTGCCTTTCAAATGAACACCTTTTTTATGGATGTGTTCACCAGGTATGAGAACTGGTCCCACGGACCCTTTCTAGGCATGACCCTAGCCACAAAGATGTCATTAACAGATCAGCAGTACAGCATACCGAGACGTTGTCCAGATACATGCAAACAACTTGAAGACCTGATACATACAGCCACAGGCTCAACTTACATATAAAAATGGGATAATCACAATGGTGACAGCAGAGAAAAGCTTGAACCGTTCATGTCTGGGTTTATTTGTATTTCTTCCCCCACTGGAGAGAGTACATCTGCTTTCCTCTCTTTGCAGTGACCTGGTTCACAGATGAGTAGGACAGACAAGACTCAGAGAGTGGTCCTGAATGGAAAAGTTTTTGCTCTCAAGGGGGTCACAAATGAAGTGCTACAGGGATCTGTCCTGGGATGGATACTATTTAGCATGAATATCAGCGACATTGGATAGCGTTACAGAGTAAACGGAGTCTGTTCGCAGAAGACACAAAACTTTGGGAGAGTGGATAGTGACGAAGGGATTAGCAGCATGAAAATGGATATAAAAAAGCCTGAACAGTGGTCTGAATGTTGGCAACTGAAAATATGTAAAATGATGAATAATGGGAAAAAACTGAAAGGCCAAAGAATCGCATTACAAAAACACTGGCACATTGGGAACAATTATTTGCAGATGGAATATGGCATAATGGGATCTCAAACCATACTTCAAGGAGGAGAGGGACCTTCAAGAAATAACAAACAACAGTTTAAAAGCTTCTTCCCAACACAGTGTGGCATGTAGGAAAGCTAACATAGAAACAAAGAAACATAAATGAGGACAGCTTAATAAGACCGAAAGTCTATCTAGTCTGCCCATATTACCCTATGATGCCCCGGGGCCTGCTGTCTCTGTGGGGTCTATGCCTACCCTATTCACCCTTTTGTTCTCTGTGTTTCCACTTCCCTCTTCCTGTTGAGCAGCTACTATACCCTTAGCTCTATCCTAGCCGTGTCTGAAAACATTCATGGTTCTGGCACCCACCACCATTACCGGACGATCATTTCATGGCTCAACCACTCTTTCTGTAAAATAATGCTTCTTCACATCCTTTTCTAACCTTTCCCACAGTAACCTCCACTGGTGACCACTTGCCCTAGCTTCCCTGTTCCCTGTAAATAACGTTCACTGTTCACCTTGTTTATTCCTTTCAGAAACTTGAAGGTCTCAGTCGTTTCCTCATCTGTGGTCTGGTTTCAGCTGAATACATGTTCAGAACCTTTCGCTTGATCCTCACAGGGTCTGCCTTCTTGGCTATGGGTCATCTTGGCCACTCTCTTCTGCACTGTCTCTAGCCTGCTCCTGTCCTTTTTAGGTGGGGACTTCAGAACTGGGCACAGTACTCCAGGTGTGGCCTCATCAGTGACCTATCCAGAGGTAACAGCACCACCTGCATCCTACTATCAAACCCTCTCCCAATGCACCTGAGCATCTTGTTGGCCTTGCTGAAGGCCTTGTTACACTGGCTGATTTATACTTTTTGTGCCCTGCTTCCACTGCCATCCATCTGCCCAGTCATGGACCCCATGCTGTGGCTTCCCCATATCGGCCATCCTCCCAGGACCCCCTGGCTTACCCCCCAGGGCGGGGCCGTGGCACCGGAGCATCTTGAAGGGTGCCAAGGTCAGTGGGATAGGGCAGGAGTTGGCCTGGGGGGCCGATCGCAGCCACGGCGTGGGCATCACCAAGGCAGTGGGCAGGCTGATTTTTCTTGTTAGGCCCCAGGGGCAGGGACGTGCAATGATGTCCAGCGTCTACCCCGCCCCTCAATGCGTTGAGCACCGGTTGGTTCGTGAGTCCTCCAGCCTCCTCTAGGGGTCTCTCGATCGCCGGGTACTAACCCATCCCTCCCCCCGGAGAAGGACAGCAGTCCGTAAGACACTCCATCCTTCTCCCCCGGCCAACCCTCCAGCTCCCCGGGTCCATTCCCAAACCCGGGTCACTGACGTCGCAAGTGGAAATTCAATCGCTTCGCTGACGGGCCAGCTGGTTTGTTTAAGCTAGTCATCAATGATGACTCCTAGGTTCCTTTCCTCTGATGTGTTCAGCTGAACCCCTCCCATCCAGTTTTTGTTCCTTAAGTGCCTCACTTGTCACTTCTTGGCACTGAATTTTGGTTGCCAGACTTTTGTCCAGTTTTCCAGCCTTTGCAGGACTCTGTGCAATTCCCTTATCCCCACCACACTGTCAACTCTACCAAAGAGTTTAGTGTCATCAGGGAATAGACAAAACCTGCCCTGGATTCCCTTTCCTGTGCCAGTGATGAATACGTTGAAGGGGACTGGGTGGTTTTATCTTGGTGACCTCACTTTCCACTGATCTGACCCCATTCATCACAACTCTCTGCTGCTTCCTCGCCAACAAACTCTCTCTCTCTCCACCTTACTATTTCCCTAGCTGTACCTACATCCCCCATCTTCTTAGCAGCCTTCAGCGTGGCACTGACGTGAATGCCTTGGTGAAGTCAAAGTATAGTAAGTCTATTGCGTGCTCCTTGTCAATGACCCTGGTTGCCCAGTCAAAGAATGCTATCAGGTTGGTGTGACAAGACCTCACTGCCATGAACTCATGCTGCTTACTATCCAGAAGCCCACTGCTCTCCAGGAATTCCACTAGGTCCTCTTTGACTAGTGTCTCCATCATTTTCCCCTACCATGGAGGTAAGGCTGATGGGACTATAGTTTCCCGGCTGTCCTTGTCCCTTCCCTTGTGTAGCAGAACTAAGTCCGCCATCCTCCAGTCCTTGGGAATCATCCCTTGCTACAAATAACTATTTGGACAGACCCAGCAAACACTGATATCAGTTCCATTAGTACCCTAGGATGCATCCCACCCAGCCCCAGGGCCTTGTTTACCTTCAGGACTGCTAACACTGTATGGCCTGCATCAACAGCCCTATGGAGACAGGCTGAAGGAATTAAATATGCACACCCTGGAGGAAAGGAGGGAAAGGGGGATACGATAGAAACATTCAAATACCTCACAGGTAAAAACAAGATACAATAAAGGAAACATATTCCAAAGAAAAAGGTGCTTGAGGACAAGGGGTAACACTATGAAGATAGAAGGGGAGGAGGCTCAGAGGAAATGTGAGGAAGTACTTTTTCATGGAGAGGGTGGTGAACACATGGAACAGCCTCCCAGTGGAGGTGGTGGGGCCTGAAATGGTTACAGGATTCAAGAAGGCATGGGACAGGCAAAGGGGATCTTAGAGATAAAGGTGGGTGGGACATCCCAGAGACGGAGTACGGTCTGCGGTGCCACTTTAGGTAGGGAAAATAGGGCAAACCAGGTGGGCCAGGAGTTCCTTATCTGCCAACAGATTCTATGTTTCTATATAACCTTGTTCTGACACTTTCAATTATATACTTCTGCATCCTTACTTCTGGAACCCCTCTATTAACTGCCTTTATGCTGCCCTCTGGCAAGGTCCCACTGGTCTCCCTAGTGAATACCGAGCAGAAGTAGTTGTTCAGCACGACTACTTTCTGCCCATCTTCCTCTATTACCATGGCACCCTCCTTTAGCTTGACAATTACTGCTCCCATCTTACTTTTTTCCCTTATATATCTAAAGAACCATTTTCCCCTTACTGGACCCCCTCCACAATATGCAGTTCTGTGTCTGCCTCTGTGATCCTGACTGCCTTCATGGCCTCTCTACTTTTTTCCTGATAAATGTCGCATTCTTCATCCCCCTGTTTTTCTTGGTATCTTATAAAGGTTTTCTTACTGGCCCTCAGTGCCTCCTTGACCTTTTCAGAGAACCAAACTGGTCCCTTTTACTTTTTCTCTTGATTAACTGTTCTCATCAGCGATTTTGTTGCCTCGATAATGGCCCCTTTTATGATCATCCATCTTTTTTCTGCTCTCTTGATGCTGTCTAACCCAGCTAACTTACCCAGGATTAGTTCCCACATTTAGTTGAAATATGCCCTTCTAAAGTCTAAGGGCTTACTTGTGCCCAGGGTCAACCCGAACCATACAGTATTGTGTTAGCTGGACCACAGTGGTTCCCTAACAGGATGCTGGGACACAACAGGTAGGGTTTCACTAGTCACAGCACAGAGGTGATGTTGCCACTGTACAGGCCAATGGTTAGAGCATACCCGGAGTACTGTGTTCAATTCTGGAACCCACATCTGACAAAGGACTGGGAGATGTTAGAGGCGATAGGGCTATGAAAATTATCCTGAAGCAGCACAATAAAACCTATCAGAAAAGATTGGACGTGAAATTCAAAAAATAAACAAAACAGATGTACCTATTTTTGTTTAGTTGTTAAACTGTAGTTCTGCTTTGAGGGGGATAAGAAAGTGCATCAATTATTTAACATTTTGTTTCACAGTATTAATAACACATTTTTTTTTTTAGTTGTTTAACCAGGAGTAGCACACTAAGCTGAAAGCTTTTTCACAGGTGCGACCTGGGAGCACAGGGAAGTTAAGTGACTTGCTCAGGGTCACACAGTATGCAAGGGGAAGCTGTGGGATTCAAGCCCAGGTCTGGTCTGCTGTATGTTACCAGATTTGCAGCTCAGAGCCTTAAACCACTGCGCTATACTGCCTCCCCTCCCCCCAAAAAAAAAATACTGACCAGATGTTCTGGCTTCTGTGTTTCCTGCAGGATGAGGCAGTAGGGTGGAAAAAAGATTATTTCATTATCTTTGGTCAGTTTTTCAAGAAGTCTCCTTTTGGGGAGAAACTTGATTAATGGAGTCTCACAACACAAAGCTGCTCCCCAGATCCCTTTGGGCAAGTTCAGAAATGTTAATGCAATTAAACTGTTGTATAAACACCCCACTGTGAATGTATAGGCAGTGCCACTGTCTAAAGTCAATTGTGTTCACTATTATGCAGGGACAATGAGGCCAGCAACATAAAGACAGTGTTTTCTACCATCCCCCCACCAACTGCTTCTGGTTACCATGACAACCCGCAAACGTGCATAAGTTAGGCCTTAAAATGTGGTAGAAGACAGACAAAGTTTTATTTGGAATGGTGTTTTTTTTTACTCTTTCCATTGCCATGGTACACCGAGCTCTCTTGGTTAATTCCAAGAGGGCAACATGTAACTATGGAGATCAGACAAAACCCTCAGACACGTTCAGAAAATTAGCACCAACAGGCTGTGGGTCTTTTTTCTTTTTTATTTGACAGAAGCCAGACTCAAAATAACAGCTTCATTTCGCCTTCAAACAAAGGGCATTAGACTTTCTGTTCAAGTACAGTAGAAGATGTTGATGGGTGGAGGGGGGGTTTCAACACCAGTGTGACTGAACGCAGCTTCCCTTGGCACAATTAATAAAGGGGCATGGGCAGTTTCATTTCGCAGAGGCAACGAGTCATTAATAATGAGGCCTCTGTCAGTGCTGCTCCAAACCCTTCAGACCTCAGCTGTGAGTTCTGAAACTGTAGGGAGCCCTTCGCGTTACAGCAAAATCGATGCAAGATATCTGCCGACAGCCTGATCATTCTGCTCCAGTGCCGGCTCTAACAGTTTTATTATTATTAATATTATTTCCCTTCAATGTAATTCATCTAAAAAGGACCTCTGGGGATGTAGAGCATTTTGCCTACCACAGAAGAAACAAATCCAAGCTTCTGTATGGCTAGGGATACCACTAGTTGTATGAATTCATAGTATCATAGTAAAAGCCAGCAGAATAGGCCCCATGGTCTATCGTGTGTGCTCGGAGTCTACCCCCTACTGGGAGCTCGCTCTTCCACCCCCCAGCCCCAGAGGTGGTCTTCCCCGGCTTCAGTATCCCCCCTGTTACCTGTCCCAACCCTTCTTGAATACTTCCACTGTGTTCTCTTCCACCAGACTCCTGGGCAGTGCGTTCCATGGTTCCACCACCCTCTCGGTGAAAAAGTGTCTCCTGCGCCCCCCCGTACTTTCCTCCTTCCAGCTTCCACTTGTGCCCTCTGGTAGTTCCTCCCTTCTTAAGCCTGAACACTTCCCTGGCTCCACTCTTATTTATCCCCTTTACATACTTGAAAACCTCTATCATGTTCCCCCATCCCTCCTCTCCTCCAATGCATACAGATTGAGTTCTTCCAGTCTCTCCTCATAGGGCCTCATCAGAGAGATGTTGAAGAGTGAGGCCAGTGGAGCTGCCAGCACATCCAACAGTTCCTTCAGTACCCTTGGATGCAGCCCATCTGGCCCTGGCGCCTTCTCAGTCTTTAGCGACCGGGGGGGGGGGCCTCTCTCACCCTATCAGCTGTGATTTCACCCTACCATCCCACCTCCTCATGCTTCCGCTCCTCCCATTCTAGATACGACCCATCCCCTGCCCTAGCCTCATCCAGTCCTTCAGTCTCCAACTGATCTCCTGATTCAGTGGGCTCCCCTTCCTCCCATCAGGTTGGAAGGATCCCTCACCTCTCCTGGTAAAGACCGAGGCAAAGTACTCATTTAGCACCTCTGCTTGTTCCCCAACTTCCTGCGTCAATCCCTTCCTAGTCCTAATCCTGCTGATCTGTGCCTTCGCTTTTCTTTTCTCCCCTATATATCTATAGAACCCCTTTCCTCCCCTATGGATATCCCTGGCCAGGTTAAGGTCCTTCTTCGCCTTGGCCCCCCTTACCACCCTGGTGACTCTCCTAGCCAGGGACTCATACTCTCCTCTCTCCCTAACCCCCCTTGAGCATTTTAAGCATACGTAGGCAGCCTTTTTATCCCTCACCACCTCCTGCACCTCCTGGGTTCACCAACACAGCTTACCGGCCCTACAATGCTTGCACCTTACCTTTGTGCAGGCCCTCGTAGCTTCCTGCACCCCGTTCTTAATGGTCTCCCACAAGCTACCAACATCCATGTCTGGCCTTATCTCATCCAAGGACCCTCTAAGAGTTCTTCCCATGCCCTCAAAGTCCGCCCCCCTGAAATCTGTTACTACTGTGTTAGTGCAAATTTCCTCTCCCTCTAAGAACATAAGAAACCAGACCGTGGCATGGTCACTGCCTGCCAATGGGCTGTTCACCTTCAGGCCCCTTATCTGGTTATTATCTGCTAGGACAATGTCCAGGATCCTGTCCTGCCTAGTAGGCTGCCCCACGTGCTGGACCAGGAAGGCATCCTGGAAGACATCCATCAACCTCTGCTCCCTGGCCACGAGGATGTCATAGTACCCCAGTCTGCTCCCGGCATGTTCAGGTCACCTATGACCACCACCCTGCCCTTTCTGAGGCCACAGTGACCCCTGATGTTCTCAGCCAGATCATCCTCCAGTTCCGCCTCCACTGCAGGGGGTCTGTACACCACCCCTATTTTTAATCTTTAACCCCCTCATTTGTAGGGTTACCCAAATTGCCTCCACATCTCCCCCTGCCTCCTCGATTCCACCTACTATGATGTCATTTTTGACCAGCAATGCCTCCCCACCCACCTCCCTATCCTTCCTAAACATTGTGTAGCCCTCTAAATTTAGGTCCCAATCATACCTCTGGGTGGCCCATGTCTCAGTAATTGCCACCAAGTCTGCTGCACCCTCAACTGGCATTGGCCGGAGCTCTGGCATTTTATTGCCCATGCTCCTGGCATTAATCAGGACCGTCCTCCACCCAACCCCGACTCCCTCTCCAGTCTTCTCCGCCCAGTGCAGACCCCCATCTCTCTTCCCCACTCAGTTCCTCCTGGTCTTTTAACACTGCCCGCAGCCCGCTTTGCATGATCTAGTCCTGAACCCCCGAGCTTCCTTGCTGGGGATTTTAGTCTTTCTATCCCCCCCCCCTTTACAAGTTTAAACCCCACCTATCACCTATGAATCCAAAAAGTTTCAGTTTAAGGATGTCCCTCCCCTCCAGGTTGAGGTGCAGCCTATCCCTGGCATATAGCCCCTTGTCTCCCCATGTATCACCCAGTCCCCCATCAACCCATACCCTTCTGACTTACACCACTCCCTGAGCCACTGGTTCACCCTTCTAAGTTTTTGCTTATTTTCACTGTTCGCCCTTGGTACTGGCAGTATCTCAGAAAAGGAGACTGAGCATCCTATAGAGTGGCAAACCCTGGCCAGTTCCCTGAATCTTGCCTGTATTTCCAGTTCACTGTTCCCTTCTAAATCATTTGTTCCCAGGTGAACTAGAACGTCTGGAAAGAATTAAAGAAGAAGAGCCAGCAGACCAGTTGTTTTTAGTAGTTACAGCATGTACAGTACGGCTTCGACCACAAAAATCCCTCTTACTCTTTATATGCAACCAATGACTGTTTTCTTTTTCTTTTCAAATTCTGTTTTGACCCCCTGCAATGAGGATGCTATCTTCTGCATGAGTCAGGTCTTTGACTCAAACCCCCATGGCCATCTTCCACCCCAGACAACGCACTTCTGCACAACAGGGGCTCTTTCTCTCTTCTCCTCCTTGCTTCAGGAAGTAGACTAGACCAGGTGCTTCTGGGGACACCAATGGGCCACAGGGGGGAGGGCTGGATGTTTGCTTTATCTGTAGTGCCTCCTACACTGTTTTCACCCCTTTAAGTCCCTTCCCTCCTTTCTTTATGTAGAAGTCCCCTCCACCACCCCAAAAAAAACTGTGCCAACTATTTGCTGAGGAGAGCTGAACATTTTGTAGTCATCCAGAATGTCGAAATTAACTTCCCAACCCCACCAAAGGTGCTCAAATGAGAAGACAGTTGTATCCCTGCCTTTTGGAGCTGCTAGCTATCAAGATATATGATAATTGTCAGTTGTGTTAGACATCATGTTCAAGCCTCAACCACCATCATTGTGATCATGAGTAACAATGATTAGACATGACTGTTAAGCAGCCACCAATCAAAAAACCCATAATAGCCAGCCCAGTGGCTCTGAGGGCTGAGGTGCTGGTGCCTTACCTCATGCTATGCCGGTGACCCATGTTCAGAAACGAGCATGGGCCGCTGGGGGTTGGCAGAGATGGAGATGGACTGAGCATCCAATATACTGCCCTCTATCTCCAGGGAAGGGGGGGGGATCAGCGGCTGATGCATACCTGACCCCTGGTGGAGGCTGGGGCTCGGCGTCATGGAGCCACTACAGCGTGGGTGCGGATTGCGGCAGATGCTTGATGTGGGTGTGCACAGGAGCATGTGCGACCCTGTCGCAGGCATCATTGTACACCACGTGACCACGGGGGCACAAGAAAACACTGGAAAAAGCTCCCAGAGGATGATGGGGGAGCTTGCAGGCCCCATACCTGGCCAGCCATGGTGCAAACACTGGATCTGGTCTCGGTAAGGGAGGGCCCTCTCCACTGACCCCACCAGGAGGGGTAAGCCCTGGGAGCACTATCGCTAGTTGGTGGATGCCAGGGTGATGGGGCTGGGGCTTCCCCAGATTGAGAGGGCCATTGGAGCAAGAGGAGCATAAATAATCACACACACACACAAAAAAAGCCATGATGACTTGGGAATGAGGATCCTGTTGCTCTTATAGCACCATGATGTTTCATGACTAATCATGGACAAGACTGCTGCAAGAAATTAAAAAACAACTTCATTTTATCTTTCTCTGTACCATTAGCATTCATTCTGTTAACAATTTAGACATCTCTGTTGGTTATCACCAGTTACAATGCATCATCTACCCAAACACACAGCTTTCATTTACACTCATGCTTAGGATTCCTCGTCTTCCTCATGTGCTATCCCTGCCTCTCAGATTTGCCACTTCTGTGTCTCGAGGTTGGACTACAAGCAGGAACCCAATAATCCTGCATGACAGCATAATATACTACACCCCATCCCTCCCCCAAAACACATACACACACCACTAGGCATTTCAGGTCTTTCCTTTTTATCACAGAATCATAATCTCTAATGTTTCTATAGCACTGAACTGCAACGAACCTGAAAGTCCATTTTTCCCACTAGAAGCTATTTTGTAAATATGGGTTCAAATTCTATTATTATTCCATCTGTACAACCCTATTAATAACCTCAGTAGGTGTTTCTGATTTACACTGTGGTGTTAAGCACCACTGTAGAACTGCAATGTAGTTTATGTCCCTGTCAACCACAGCATTATATAGTAGAACACAGATGCACTGTAGCAGTAATGAAAGGGCCGAGTAAGGACATAAACTCCATCATATAGTTCTAAAATAGTACTTACTACCCATGTGTAAATCAGAAACACCCACTGGGATAATTAAAAGCCTGTAGCAATGTAACAGTAAGAGAACTGAAACCAGTATTTTAAAAACAGTTTTTACTGGGGAAAATGGCTTATAGGTTCAGTGCAGTTCTCCTTTAAGTGTTTTTCCATTTTCCGGCCAAAAAAATTGCAGCTGACATCAGCAGAACTCAAGTCTTATGCCATGCCAAAAAAACTGGACATTCCATTCTTTTTTCCATACAAGTTTTTCTTGCCCCTTCATCTGAGGGGTGGCAACATCAGCCCAGTCCACAGCCCCTCCAGGCCGGCTCTGCGCCTCCCTCAGCTATGTGCCCTTTCAGGTTCTCCCCCACAAGTTCCTTTCTCGTGGCATGGCCAAAGAGAAAGGGACATTCCCCCCCCCATACTCAAATGCAAGGTGAACTGGGTTACGCACTGAGTGGCAGTGTGGGCACGGAGATGGCTGGGTGGGCTTCATGATGCCCCTGACATACCATTTTCCACATTTTCTAGTCCTGCCCCTATTGCAGAGCATTGGACTCATGCATTGAGGTGTACCCATCTGACATTCCCCACAAACCCCCTCCTGTACTTTGCTTCCCTGAATTGTTCTTTCCCCAGGCCTCCACCTGGGGGCAGCCTAGGCTGGAATAACATGCCTCCCCACCCCAGAAGAGGAAAGCAGACCCTCAGATGCTCAATCCTATCCTTCCCAGCAATCCATGACCCGAATCCGTTCCTGAACCTGGTTCGATGGCATGGCAAAAGGTAAGGTACATGGCACCTCAGCCATCTTCACCACTGGACCGGCTCTCTTTTTTACCAAAATATTGCATCCTTTGACCCACAGTCTTCATTTGTTCCTCATACTTTTCCTGCCCTGAAGTCATAATCCTCTGCTTGTGACATCAGAACTATTTCTGTGACAACAGGCTGTGATTCCTCGAGAGGTATAAACAATATGAACAGATGACATTGAAGGGGAAAAGATCCTGTTATAATCACCGGTGAGGCCATTTCCTGACTGGACTGACACCATTTTCTAATGTTGTAATAACAAGGTTCCATCCACAATAACTTGCCGGTTATTAAGATATGGGTGTCAGCCAGTCAAACGTCACTCTGAAAGTGAAAGCCATGACTGTCTCATGCTCTCAGAAACCAAACACCACAGAATGGACAACTACTTTTTTTTCTTTACTACACAGCAATAAACCAACCAGCAATTATATGAAATATAGTCCAGGGTGTTACATTATTCATTTTACCCTTGGTATGTACAGTAATGCCATTACAAACCACTCATGGTTTATGTGGTATTACACACCTCAGGTGTGCAAAAAACCCATAGTGTACAACACTCCATCCATTATTGTCTATGTAAGTCCCCCAAAACAGGCTTACCTTTTTGGAGCCATTGCCTGTTCTCCGTCGATGGAGGAATTCAGACCTGGTTGGTCCACATGTTGAACCTTGGTGGCACCAACTGCCCTTGGTGGTGTCCCGACTCTTGGCGGGTGTGACAGGTGCCACTCTGTAGTTTTTTGCACCTCCGGGCACAAGTGGGGTGGTTTCGGTCCCGGGGAGATTGCTGTGGCAACAGGACTACAAGGTTATAAATAGTTACGGCAGCTGCCATTTTACAACAAATGTGATGGAGCATCTGCTTCAGGTCCTGGGTCTGGTGTTCCAGCAGGCCAGGCTTGGGACCGCGGTTTTGGGGAGTTTCAGGGGCCCTAAAATAAATAAAAAATAAATTTTGTAAATAGTTGTGTGGCCCATGCTCTACGCATGCATGACCGCCACTCTGATAGATTTAAAGGAGCAGCTGCTCTAGTTAGAGGGAAGTGGTTTAGTGCCAGCTGACACTGTAGGGGATACAACTGTAAATAGTTATTTTGGGACTACAGGTCCTGTAGGGCTTTGGCTGCTATTCTTCGTGCCCCATTTGGGGCATCTTTAAGAAACATGCCTGAGTGGAGAAGGCAAGGAGCCTGCAAGGAGTCTGCATCATGGGGGTGGGCTGTTGCTGTTGGTCCTGAGGACCAGTGCTGAGTGGGACCCCTTAAAGGAAGGAGTGGCTGGGGACCCCCTTAAAGGAAGGAGCAGCTGGAGAGATTAGCAGGGAGATGAAGGAGAAAAGCGAGTGGCACCTGAGAGGTGAGGGGATCCAGGTGTTTGGGCAAAGCCCCTGGTCCCCGAGACTGCTAAGTGTTGCTGCAATTATTAAAAGACTGTAAACAGGGTTCATTGGAGCCAGGGGATCTGGGTCACCTCCCTGGTTCCGCGGTGACCCCAGTTGTAAAGACTGTCTCAGTTTTGGGTCAGAGGAAGAACTGTTGCTGCTTATTGTGAAAGGCTTGATTCAGCTGCAGAGTTAAGCTGCCTGTGTTTGGACTGTGGCTGCCTAGCCTGTAAGGTAGCTGCCTGGAATTAAGGTTTTGATGTGATCGTCTGGGTCCTAAGCACTTATTACCTTCTGATGGGACCCTAAAGGTCCAGAGCAATTTGGCTGTGTTTTACTGCTCCATGGAGTGACTGTTTCCTGTTCTGCATTAACTGTTTATTAAATGGGATCCCCTCGTTCCTGCAGTTTCTGTGTTTGCCTCATTCATTCAGAGAGACTGTTTGCTGTTAAGAAGTTTGCCTCCACAGCCCAGCCCCCAGTGTGTGTTCCGGGGTGTGCATCGAGGGCGTGCATTGGGAGAACCAGAGGACCAAAGAGGAAGATGTCAAGAGGCCTGCCTGGTGAAGACTGCCTATAAAGGTGTATGAGGCAAAGATGGCAAGGCGAAGCAGGTGAAGACCAGCATCTTCATCTCCCCAATCATCCAGTTCTGCACCCGGAAGAATGGGGAACCCCAGCTTCAGCAGGTCTGGTAAGCCAGGCTGACCAGGTATGTGGACCTTTTATGTTGTATAGTGGCCCCCTTCCTTGGATTTGCAGCTCCATACCCCTCGACGTGGAGAAAGGGCTTACACCATGGGGGCTCATCCGGGATCTTGATTTTGGGGCGCCCTGACCTTTGTGGACTTTAAATTGGGGTGTTGGGCAAGCTGTGGTAGTCCCCCATCAGCTGGACTAATTTACTGTGAAATTAATATGGTGCCAGAGACCAGGACATTTTGTGTCTTTTCTTTGGAGCTGCAGTTGCCCTTGCTTTGGTCAGTGGCCAGGGCTGGAGAAAGAATGAACTTGGTAGGAGCAGAGACTGTACTGTGGAAAGCATCCCACTTACCTAGGGCCCTGATATGGGGGTGATCTGCCCATCAGATATTCAGAGCCCCACAGACTTGGACTGGAAAGCAGCCCCATTTAGAGACTTGTGAAATGTTTGTATGGACCATGGGTTTTTTTGGGGGAAAATGTAACTTATGTTTAAAAAAAAAGAGAGACAATATAATAATATAATGATCTATACGCTGTTGTTATGGTATATATTAATTGTTTAACTGTTGGACTTATAATGCTGTATTATGAATGAGCTGTACATTGTTTAAAAATATTTTACTTTCTTAAATCATTCTATCTGATGCCGCCATTTTGGGTCAGGTTAAGCAATGGATGGTTCTGATGCCATATGGCAATAATGGGTAAAATGGGATAACAGTGGGGATGTCTGTTTGGTGAACAGAAAAAAAAATGTTGCTGGGTGAAAATGGTTATTGGGAGCTATACTTGTCTATCTACTCTTACAGTTTTTTTTTTTATTGGAGAACTGTTACTGCTTGTTGTGAAAGGCTTGATTCGGCTGCAGGGTTAAGCTGCCTGTGTTTGGACTGTGGCTGCCTAGCCTGTAAGGTAGCTGCCTGGAATTAAGGTTTTGATGTGACCGTCTGGGTCCTAAGCACTTATTACCTTCTGATAGGACCCTAAAGGTCCAGAGCAATTTGGCCGTGTTTTACTGCTCCATGGAGTGACTGTTTCCTGTTCTGCATTAACTGTTTATTAAATGGGATCCCCTCATTCCTGCAGTTTTGGTGTTTGCCTCATTCATTCAGAGAGAGACTGTTTGCTGTTAACAAGAAGTTTGCCTCCACAGCCCAGCCCCCAGTGTGTGTTCTGGGGTGTGCATCGGGAGAACCAGAGGACCACGGAGGAAGACGTGGAGAGGTCTGCCTGGTGAATACTGTCTATAAAGGCCTCTGAGGCGAACATGGCAAGGCCAGGCAGGTGAAGACCAGCATCTTCATCTTTCCAGTCATCCAGTTCTGCACCCGGAAGAATGGGGCACCCCAGCTTCACCATGTCTGGTAAGCCAGGCCAACCAGGTATGTGGACCTTTTATGCTGTATAGCACCCTCCTCTCTTGGATTTGCACCACCATACCCCTAGACACAGGGAGCAGGGGCTTACATCTACGTAATGAGAAAGGTCTTCAGTTGTGAAAAAAATGGAAGGTTTTGAATTTCACATTTTGGTGGTAACTTTGTGTAACTGAGTTCTGCTGATGCAAACAGTGGAGTCTGCTAAAATTGGGAAACTCTCACTAAAAATGGGTTGTTTTTTAAGCTATGATGGGCAAAGGATGGTACAACAGAGGATTCTTAGGACGACACACAATGTAGTACAGCACTTCCAATATTTACAGCATATTCTGTTTCTCATGAAATGTATTGTTGGTCTCTTCTGGTTTTGAAACATAGACTTTGATGGCAGATAAGGACTGCTTGGTCCACCTAGTCTGCCCATTTCCCTACCTACTGGATAAGCTGCAGATCCTAGTTAACCAACAGCCTATTTCTTCCTACCCCCACAAGAATTGCCTTATGTCTGTCCCATGCATTCTTGAATTCTCCCACAGTTTTAGACCCCACAACCTCCTCAGGAAGGCTGTTCCATGCTTCCACCAAAGATCAAACCCAACTGAGAAAAGAAGTGAGAACCTTGCAGCTGGAAGTGAAATCATTTTTTTCCCCCCAAGATTCTTATATCTGTCAACCCCATCACAAAGGAAAACGATCAAACTCTGGGACTGCCAAACAACTTGTAATGGGGAGGCTAGCAGACATCTAAAAGTGGCTCAGAATTAAACATTTTTTTTCCTGACAGAATGAATAACGTAAATCAAACTTTGACTCACCAAATCACCTTTTGCTAGAAAGTTCTAACTTTTTATTTACATGCATCACATGGTTCACATCAGTACCACATTGCTACTGCAGGTTCGGAGGCACCTTTCTGCTGCTGACACTGCCTCCCAGGATAGTCTGTTCCAAAGCTCCACAGCCTGCAGCTCAATATCCAGGCAAAGCATGTTTCCCAGAGACTCTGTTTTTTCTTTTTATTCAAGCTATTCCACTCCAAGGCAGCTGCAGCTCTTACCCAAACAGAAACCTAGCCCCTAACTAAAATGGACTAGAGAATGGCATGCAAACCACCTCGGGTCCGCAGTCCACACCAAAACCCACCCCAGTTTGGAGCATAAACTGTAGAATGCAGAGTCCTCCATGTTTTGAACTACTGAGCAGTCACACACCAGACCACTCTAGCCCCATTCACACAGCCAATTCTGCACCGTTGTTGGTAGTGCACAGCAGCGAGATCATTGCCACTGTGCACGTCTGAATGCCACCAACTTTCTGTTTTTGGGTTGCATTTCATTGTGACCACAATCCCTCTTTTTTTTGGAATTGTGTAGTGCTGCCGGTGTTTTGCTCGGCTGTCTGAACAGCTGGCACCACACACAATGATGCAAGGTGATTTGCCAGGCTGCAGATAAGTTGATTTCCTGAAGACTGTGGCAACACAGGAAGAAAGCCTGCACAGTGCACAGCCATAGCATGTGAATGATGGTAGACAGCATTGCAGATACAGTGGTGGATCCGATAGGGACTGCAATGTTTTAGGTACTTACCGTGTGAACATGGCATGAATCTCTGGCAGAAAGAAAACTCTCTGACCTTGGCTGTAAAGTCATGTTGCACGGTAAGGCTACAGACTGAGCTGGCTGTTGCTGCGGAACATAACTTAAGCACTAATCACACAAGAAAGCTACTGGATTTTTTTTAGGCTTCAGTTAAATGAGACCTCCCACTTCATGCACTTCTGAAGGTGAAACACAAGATTTCATGAGCTGATCAGATTGTAAAGGACAGCACCCAGAGCATGAATCACTTTATATATCTCACCTCCTACTGGATGAAGACGGGAGTGTGCATGGCTGTTTCACAGTTTGCACATCACAGAAAATATTTCCTAAATTTATAATAACATAATCAGTCTTAAGAAAAATAGCAGTTATGATGATACAGTCCAGTTATACCCCTAAGGTGGCCAAGGGCATTACCTTTGGCAGAGAACAACTGGCGGACACTTTCAGCAATAAGGTACTGCAGAACAGTCCACCCTGGATGGTTAATGATAAGCTAGTGGAACAACAGGCATCCAGCAGGAGTCCTGTTGTTCCAGCAGCTGAGGAGGCACCATCTGCTGCACATCTATTGCTGTTACAAATCAAACCCTATTATCTGTTTTTTTTTCCCTATGTAAATTTTAAATGAAATGAGTAGTCCTTCAGCAAATCCTCAGTAAGCAGAGACGGGCAGCAAAACGTTCTCCAAATCTGGAAATATCAGAGCATTGAGTGTTCCCAGTCAGACACCAATCCTAGGGCTTCATAGAACTCTTTTGTTACATTTCCAAGACGTCCTTTTTCAAAGGAATTAAAAAAAAAAAGTTAAAAACTTCTAGGGATGGACTGATGCTATAACACGGTGATGGCGACAATAGGTTGCGCTTCTATGGCGAAGACCCAGGTATGGCAACACAGCCAAGAAATTCCTCTCTGGCCAGTGGGAGGTTGAGCGACAGTTTCCTACAGTTTGGGTGACCAAAAGATTGAGAGGTATGACTTGGGTCAGACTGAAGAAACAGCTGCACGTGTGACGCCATTGCTCCATCAAACTGTAACGCTCATTTTTGGCAGTAAAATACCTGTCAGGATATCTAGGGACAGCAACAAATTTTTGTACCTGTTCACTGTTCTGCCAAAACAAGAAAGGGCCCTATATGCTAATGCAAGGGGCTGATACTGAATAGTTGCTGCAGTTAGAAATAGGGGATGGTACGGGAAACACTTGGGGGGGGGGGTCTCACAGAAGAATGGTTTTACTAAATGTTTAGAGCTAGGGAGAGGGTACCATTGGATGCCAGAAAATGCACTGGGGAAGGGGAGCAGGTGGGGGACAACTGAAGCACCAGGACACAAATGAAAGGAGCCACAGACTGACTGGGCCACTGAGGCATGAGGGTTGGGCGGAGGGGCCACATCCATCCATCCTTGTGGGACACCCGTACATCATGGATTCATGGCATGGTGCAACACCATGTAACTGGCCATATGATACTGAGACTGTGTGGCCATCTCTAACCAGCATGTTAGCAGCTGCAAACCCCTCAAACATCTGGACACTTTATTTACATTGTAACACTGTCGCGGGGAAGTCCCTCCCAAAAAACTGGATACTAGATTTAAGGAACAGGTGGTAGTGCAATGTGGTGACAGAAACCCCTGTTTTGCATTCCCACCCCACTGTGACTGAAAAGGGCCACCCTGCACTTTGCTGGAGCAACCAAACTGTGCATGCAAATGTTTTGAAAATCAGGTGGCAAGACTGTGTCTTGTGTGCCCAGTAGATAACTGTGGGGAGATACAGTACACAGTACCAGGTGCCCAGGAGTCAGACAGGCAGTGGTTGGGAAAGGGGGTCAGGGACATATCCATTTTGGATTTCCAGTGAAGCCATACATGCTTACACAGTGATTACTCTATGCCAGGGATGGCTGCCTCTGTCTGGAGCTATAAATTCTAAGACACCATGACAGGCTCTGCCTAGTACCAATAAGGTATTTAGGTGAACACTCAAACTTATGGAAGAAACAGATATATATTATTATTTTTCATTTTGTAATGTTAGTGCAGCAGGGAAAGATGACAAATGCTGCCTAATACTGAGGAGTGATGCATGTTATCTGCCATCTAAGGGAGGCAATGACAGGTCTGAAAGATTCATTCATCAGGACTGAAGTTCACATCCAAACTGAAAGCTCAAAATGAGGCACACCAGGTTAGCTGAGGGGTGTGCCAAAACGACTTGATAAATCTTTCTGATGGAGGATCAAGGACTGTACATTTTCAGTGCATGTTTGTAAAGGATCATGTGATGTCTCATCTTACTGAACATACTGCATAAAAGCAAGAAAAGAGGCCTGCTTCACTCGTTAGCCAAAGCAGGACTTCAGATAAGTCTCAAAACTTGATTTTTAAAAACTTACACAACAAACTGGCATTATTTTATTTCCATTTTCTACCTAAAAAACTGGGACATGGGACAAAACAACAACTAGGGTCGCCACCTGTCCGTTTTTTACCTGGTGATCAGGTTTTCAGCGTCCCTGTCAGGTAATCCGGTTTTGCTCTGTGCTGGTCAGGTTTTTGAGCCATTTTGAGCGGTCACGTACTTTTGAAACAAATGCTGTCATATCATTCCTTGTTTCAGCTACATGACCAGGTTATAGCCAAATTCTCTTGTCACTATAGCCCTTTGTTTGTGAAAGCAGTCAGCCTAGGGGTATAAAGTATGATGATTAACACTATTAGCACTCAATCTAATGGCCAGACTTTACACCTCCCACCTTTTGGAACAGTAACAGAACCAGTTGTCTTCTACTTTCATTTGCTGGTAAACATTTTCATCTCAAACAGTATTCAAGCATTTTTAAATGTTTTAAATAATTTTTTTTCCTCAAGAATAAAAGTATGGTCACTTCTTTAGCTTTGAAATAGTACTGTGGACATGAACAGGGAATGGAGCCAGAAAAAGATAGAAAATACACGGCAGGAAAAAATTATTGTATTATTATATACCATGTATACTGTTGTATGCTATTTACAGTGTATCCTTGTCTCCACCAGATTTATCTGTAAATGAGATTTATTTTATCTCTGTATGTTTATCTGGTAAACCAGTGTCAATAAATACATCAATACATAAGTCAATACATAACTAGGAAGAATCTAGGAAAGTAACTTTAACAGGTACAGTACAGTATCTTAACATTTTTGTTGAACTGCTACTTTAAATGTATTTTATTGATATAACAAATGGCTTTTTAGGAGGAACAATGCATGATGAGTCATGAAAAGGGGTGGGGCTAGGAGCGGGACTTAGAATCCGTTTTTTGCCTCATCCAAAGGTGGCAACCCTAACAACAACTGTTAATATTTCTACCTAGAGCAGTACTTCAGGTGATTAAAAAAGCACATCTATACCGAGGGCTATTAGACCTAAATAGAATATTCTGACACAGAATACTAACCAAATGAAATGAGGAACTAAATATGAGACACACTGCAGTGATTTGGATCAAACACACTTTACTGGCATACAAAGTTACTGCAGCCCCATATATGAGGGAGTTCTCCTGGAATTGCCGCATGAGGTATTTTGAAATGTTGGCAGTCCAGAGGCATTTTATGAGACCAATGGCAGGCCAATGTTGGAGAAAATCTGGGCAGATAGGGGGCAGACCAATATCACATATTCTGGGCCTGCCCTAAAACAAAGCAATGCTAGCATGAGGTGGGGCAGACTCTGGAGCCTGTTCTCAACACTCTAGGCCTGCTGACAGTCTCTGTGGCACTCTTATACATTCCTTTGCCCTGTTGTAGTCTGAGAGGCTGCACCTATAAAATTGCTAATGCTGCTCAATTGTGCCAGAAGGTCCTGATGAGAGTATGGCTGTCTCCCAATCAGGCGACCCTGCAAAAGTGGTACGACATAGCTGATACACATATATATACACACACACACACATATATATATATGCTTTGGAAAGGCTTGCATATACCCACAAAGATAAAACAGGTATTTGAAGAGACCTGGAATAAATGGCACAACCTTAAACTAGAAAATAAATTGCAGCGATGAAGTTTGGGCTCTTTGATTCAGCATTAATTTATTTCCTAGAGCACTACAGAGATGATTGTTAGTCAGCTCACTGTTACTATGCACAACTGAATGACATTCCTGTGTTTTTACTATTCATAAATGTACAACTGTTTGTGTATGTTTTTGTCTTAAAAACAAGAAAACCGCAATAAAAAATTATTAACAATAAAAAAAATCACATCTGGAATCAGGGCCAAAGAACCAAATGCTATATCCAGTCTGATCCAACATGTGCAGGTCGAGGGACAGGTTGAGAATTTGGCACCACCCTTTTCTGGGTGGCCAAATTATTCAGACACATGGAAATTGAATAGGCTCCCAGCTTTACAGACAGGCATACGGTGAGGCCCAGATGGGCTACTCACTACAGATCCCAAAATTAGGCTTTGCAGCCATTAGTAACTGGGAAAATCCACTAGCCAAAACAGAGACGTTTCATTGGAAACTTACAGAAATCTCACCTCCTCCAATACAAGCCAGCAGGGTTAAGGGAAAATGATGCTAGCCCTGGGACCAGTATCAATCAGGGTCCTGTAGATACTAGCATGAGGCTAGGCAGACTTTTGCCCAGAGCTACTTAGTCTTCAGGAGAGACTCTTTCTTCACCATTTATAGGCTGCAAACTTACAGCAGCAGTGCAATGAAGAATGTCTCTTCCCAAAAAGCTAATTTCAACTTCAGTTGATAAAAATATTAGCATATCTATTAAATCTCCTTCTTTTAGCTACTGTACCTCCTGTATGGTACACTATGAGTTTCTTTATTATTTTCTGAATTCTAACCTCTGCCAGCTCTACAATGCTATTACTAAGCCAAATGTGGCAGTCACTCAAATTTTGGTGGACCAAGATTTACACCAAATAAAACCGATACATGTCAAGGTTGGGTCACATTTTTTTCCCAGTTTCGTAGCACTGCTGCTTTAATATCATGGGCGATCATCGCCCCTTATAAATGAATGAATGGCCACTCTCTAATCAAGCAGTAATACTCTAATTATAAAACAACTGCTGCAAATTAAGAATTCTGATTTGCTGACAGCATGCTAAATCATGTAGGTTAAAAGCTGGACTCTCTACTCACAACAGAGCATTTAGAATTTCGACTATAAAAACTTTTAATAAAAAAGAATACACTTTAGTTTAATAATAAGAAACTCCAGTGTTGAGTTACCTTTTGCACAGGAGCACAAGACACTCGTCTACGCCTCATGCCCCCCCCCCCAGGTTGAACTAACTGTAACTCATTGCCTGACTGTACCTTAATGCTTAATTATTAATTCAGTTACTAAACTCCCCGCAAAGAGACAAGTCTGAAGACAAGACTTGCCATGGAAGTGGCCTGTGGAAAGCTACACCACTGATTGAATTGGTAACAATATATGGCATGGTATTTACTGGGGGAGGCACAATGTATCAAAATCAAATCAACATTCCTTAGGTTTGGCCTACTATAACACTGACTGGCTTTGACTTCTATCAGGGTGTTTCACTGAGTAGAGTTAACAGTGTGCAGACAGGAGCACTACCCATGATTAGGGATGTAAGTTTGTCATGGATGAGGTTTTAATGACTCATTGTTCATGAAATCATTAGTAAACAGTAGTAAATGTTGTGGCACTGTCATCATTGTTACATTCTGATGACACTAGTGAAAGTCATGGAAGTCCTGAATAAAGATCAAACGTCATGGAATCAATGACGTATATGACTGCCACGACAAACTTACATCCCTACCCATGATCAAAACGGCAATTTTAAAATAAAATAATAAAGTGGTACAATCCACAGTTAATCCTAGAAGAGCCTTGGTCATTAGTCTCTGATGCAATGACAGTATTAATGATGTGCTAATTGCTCCCTTTGGCTTAAACCTCCTAACAAAGCTTTATCACAACACAAGTTACTACTCCAGGCTACTCACAGCTCAGAAAACCCCAAAAAAGGTCATTTTAATTCTGATGTCCTCAGGCACATTTGTCAAAGAAACCACAACCTCACTTCAGTGCTGCAGTCAAGAGGGTAGCACACAGTCATTGAGCCTACAGTCAACGCCGCCTTCCACTAATTACAGAGTGATTAAATATAATGCTTTCTAATTGCCTGTAGCTTGGCTTTCCTACCAGAGTCTGCCATATGTTTACAACACTGAGAACCCAATTCCATCGTTTACTGCCTCACCCTGATTATTACAGTGTTCTCACGTGAAATGGAATCTTAACACAGCTCGAAGAAGGATCACAACCGGCAGTAGAAGGACAGGGGATTTGCCTTGCTGGTTGCTTTTGGCAAGTTGATTGCTTCCAAAAAGTAAGAAGAGAAGATTATCTTGCATGGCTTCAACAAGCAGTGCCCTCAACACCTGGGTGAAGAACAGCAAACAGTACGCCATACATCTCAACCTTCTGTCACCCCAAAATGTGTGCATGTGTGTGCGAGGAGAGGCAGCTGGGACAAAATGGGGAATGCATCAATTCAACAAGGGAAAAGAAGTTCATTACATTGTGGAAACAAAACTTAACTTTCATGTTCATGAAGCTGACTCCCGACTACCACAGCCAGATAATGAATACATGTTTTAAAGCTTCATTGTACAATATGGGACAGCACCTTTTCAATGTAGGACAGAGGACTTCTGGGGTCAGAACAAATTAATAAACCGATCCTCAGATTTTTCTAGGCATTTTTCAGGAGTGACGAGCAAAATGTTTAAATTATTTTTCTCGACAGGTTTTAATGTTTTAGCTATAATAAAAAAAGTACATCTTTTGCTGCAAGGAAATATTGGGGCAAAACCTCATGTTAATCATCTGTGACATGATAATCTTGTAAATATTCATGCAAAACCGAGTCAAAAGTAAAGGGGACAAAAGTCATTTTTGAAAATAAAAAGAAGCGAATCCTGAGGATCAACTTTTTTTTGTTGGGCATAGCCTAAGTAATAAAATAATGAACATCCCTTCTAATGTGGGACAGTTGGTTGGAACTCTGTACACAAAAAGTAGCTTTCTCTCTCTCTAGTGGAAAAGGGACCAGTCTGACTTAATGCAATGAGGAATTTAATGAACTCTGGCCATCTTAGTTTATTTCAGAATCAGGGCAGTTTTCTTTGACCTTCCTATTGAGCTTGGGGATCCTATGTTCCCCGTTGTTTACAATTTTCATAAAGGGGGACCCCCTCTACTGTCAACATCTGCATCCACATATATGCAGATGATACCATAATCCATGCCGCAAGGTCAAATACAACAGTCATAGAAAAAAACTTACAACTCCTGGCCAGGAGAAAGGTGAAGTTAGCCTGAGTCCAGGAGGATTTCGGGAAGCTGGGGGGAACCTGAAACAGACAGCATGCTCCGTCTCATTCTCAGAGGTGCTACCTGTCCAGGGCACAGGGGAAGCTAGGGCACTCCGCATCCATACCTTTAACTCCTGGTTGAAGGACTGGTGTGGAAGGGAGGGTTTTGGCTTCATAGGGGACTGGGGCCTGACCTGGGCAGATGCGAGCTTATATAAGGAGGATGGCCTACATCTGTCCGAGAAGGGGACCTTGATCCTTTGTGAGAAGTTTAAATGTTTCAGCTGTGAGCATTTAAACTGGCCAAGGTGGGAGAGCCAGGAGGGTCAGGAGGCTTAGGAATACCCCCCCCCCATGGGATCATGCAGGATCATAAGTGGACTACAGGAACAGCTATAACAGGCATTATACAATGGCAAGGAAATTTCCTGGACTGTGATTGGTCAAACTGGGACTGGAGCCGGGATGTTATCCCAGCATAACATCCCGACTGTAGTCCCAGTACAGACGGGACCGCATCAATAATTTAAAACCAAACGCTCCGCAACCTTGTCTACCAGCAGCTTCAGTAACCCGTGTGCTGCTTGAAATCGTCTGTCCCGGCCCAGCTCACCAGTGACACAACATTCAATTTTTCTGCCTAAAACAAAGATAAATGGGCCACCCCCACCACACACAAACACAATATTATTTAAAAAAACAATAACATGGATTCGAGAGTGCGCAGCGAGTGAACGAGAGTAACGCTATTCAAACTGCCACCACGAGGCTCTCGCTCACACGCTCGCACTTGAACGAATTTGCTGACATAATTTTATTTCACATAAAATCTCCTCCCTACCAAGTCCCGACGTTCATTTAACTCAGCACATCCTCCTGGCACCAGTCGGACAGCGGAAACAGCGCAAACCACACGCGGTGGGAAAGATCCGAAACACAGACACGGAAGCAAGAAACAGCACAAACCACAAGCGTCGGGAAAGATCCGAAACACAGACACGGAAGCAATATTAAAAACCGACGTTACTGTGGGGAAAAAATAACAAATGAGGACGTTACTGTGGGGAAGTACAAAACCAGCAGCTTAGTCAGATATAAAAGACATTAACAGCAGCTCCACCCACTGGTCACAACAGTAAAACAGCACTATTTTTTTAATAAGTACACCTACACATGAAATAAACAGCAAAAAATCAACTTTTTAAATATAGTTTTTTATCTTTTCATTTTTTTTACAGTAGCGAGCCATTGTATAATAGGAATAATGCCCTCCAGGGTGGGTGTTATGCTGGGATAACATCCCTTGGGTGTTGGGCGCCTCGACGTTGGCCTCGAGCCCAACCACCCAAGGTGGGATGTTAATATCAACTCTTCTCTCTGTCAGGCTGATATTCGCTAGTGAAGGCAGGCAGTTGAAAAGAATGTATAACGAGTGATACAGAGGGGCAAGAGCACATAGGAAAGGAAACCAGGGTGGGGGGAAGATGCTGGAGAGGAAGAACAAGAGCAGAGCAAGGGCAGACTGTAAAACATGGAAGGTCATGCTAACGAATGCCCATAGCCTAGGAAATAAGGTTCCAGACCTGGAGGCCTTGTTGGCAGATGCAGACCTTGACATAGCAGCAATAACAGAGACATGGTACTCTGCTAATCCTGGCTGGGAAGTCAATGTACCAGGCTACTGTATATACACTGTTCAGGAGGGACAGGGAAGGTAAAAAGGGTGGGGGAGTGGCCCTGTACATCAGAGATGGTATTAAGGCTACAGAAGTTCAGGGAAGACAGGCGGAGGCCGAGGTAATGTGGGTCACCCTGGAGTCAGGGAATGGAACAGCAGTACACATGGGGTGATCTACAGACCTCCAGCACCGAGGAAGGAAGTAGACAGGGAACTAGTGGAGAACATACACGATATGGCAGCTAAAGGTGAAATCCTGCTACTGGGGGATTTCAATATGTCAGACGCAGACTGGGCCACCCAGATGACTGCTTCAGCCAGAAACACAGCCATCCTTGAATCTATGCAGGGGGTTGGACTCAGGCAGCTGGGTGCATGAGCCAATCAGGGACAAGTCAATTCTGCACCTGTAATGGACCAATGGGAACAGAGTCAAAGAAATACAGGTGAAAGGGCAGCTGGGGTCCAGTGACCACCACATGGTGTGGTTCAGCATGGAGACACGGACTCAGTTAAGCCACACAAGGGCAAGAGTATTAGATTTCAGGAGGGTGGATTTTACTGAAATGGGTAGATATATACAAGCAGTCCTAGGGAAGGGAGAGGTAATAGAGGGGGTGGAAGAACAATGGGAGAAACTGAAAGGAGCCATAGTGGAGATAACAAACCAATGCGTTAGGATAGTGGCCAAAGGGAAAAGAAGAAGGAAACCACTATGGTTCTCCAAAGAGGCGAGGGACAAAGTCAGGGCTAAAAGGCTGAGTTTCAGGTAATATGAAGGCAGCCAAAGGGAGAAGAACAGGGAGGTGTACCTTGAATGTCTAAGGGAAGTAGAGAAAGCTGTTAGGAGGGTGAAGGCGCAGACAGAAGAGGGCTTAGCACAGTCTGTAAACAAAGAGGATAAGGCATTTTATAGGTACATCAGAGAAAGAAGAAAACTGGGGGTTGTGAGGCTCAAAGGGGAGAAGGAGAGTATAGGGAGGGGATCTGGACAAGGCAGAAATGCTAAACAAATACTTCTGCTCAGTATTCACTAAGAAGGGGGAGGGTCAAGGACCACAGTTGGGATGCAGAGGCAATGGGGGGGGGGGAGTGGACACCAGTCCATTCATAGTGGAGGGAGTTCTGGAAGAACTCACAAAGTTGAAGGTGGATAAGGCCATGGGGCCAGACAGCATCCACCCGAGGATATTAAAGGAGCTGCGAAGGGAACTAGCAGCACCTCTGGTGTCCCTGTTCACAGAGTCACTCAACACGGGTGTCATTCCAGAGGACTGGAAGAGGGCACATGTAGTCTCACTTCACAAAGGCAGCAGTACGGAGGAGGCGGGGAACTACAGGCCAGTCAGCCTCACCTCAGGGGTGGGAGAGATCATGGAGACACTGCTGAAAGAAAGGATAGTGGCACATATGGAATCAAGCAGTGATCAGGATCTGAGGCAACACAGATTCACAGCAGGAAGGTCATGTCAAATGAATCTAATAGATGTTTTTGATTGGGTGACTAGGGAACTAAATCAGGAAGGGGGTGGTAGACATCACCTACCTAGATTTCAGCAAAGCCTTTGACACCGTCCCACATAGAAGGCTGAATAACAAGATGGGTAGTCTGGGCATGAGAGACAAGGTGGTGAACTGGGTTAGGAACTGCTTAACAGACAGGAGACAGAGGGATGTGGCAAATGGGGTACAATCTGGGGAGAGAGGGGTGACCAGTGGGGTACCGCAGGGATCAGTGCTAGGACAAAGTCCTGTTCAATGTCTTCATTAATGACATTGCAGAGGGGCTGGAAGGAAAGGTCTGCCTGTTTTCAGATGACACCAAGATCTGCAACTGGGTGGATACTCCAGAAGGGGTGCAGAATATAAAGAGGGACCTGGAGAAGCTTGAAAGATGATCGGAGATGTGGCAACTGAGGTTCAATGCAAAGAAGTGCAAAGTAATACACCTGGCTAGAGGGAACCCTGAGGAGAGCTACAGGTTGGGGGGGGGACTGACTGTCACCAAAGAGGAAAGGGACCTAGGGGTTATCATTTCTGATGACCTGAAGGTATCAAAGCAGTGTACAAAGGCAGCAGGGAGGGCCAGTGGCATGCTTCGGTGCATAGGCAGGGGTATCACTAGCAGGAGGCGGGAGGTTGTGATGCCATTGTATAAAACATTGGTAAGGCCTCACCTGGAGTACTTCGTGCAGTTCTGGAGGCCACACCTCCGCAAGGACATAGAAAAGGTGGAGACTATCCAGAGAAGGGCAACAAAGATAGTGCAGGGCTTGCACCACAAAACATATGAGGAGAGACTAAGGGACCTCAATATGCACTCACTGGAGGAGAGGAGACAGCGGGGGAACATGATTGAAATGTTCAAGTACCTCAAGAGCATAGACAAGGTGCAGGTAGGGGACCTTTTCCAATGTAGAAAGAGTACTATAACAAGGGAGCACAATATGAAATTGGAAGGGGGTATATTAAGATGTAATGTGGGGAAGTTTTTCTACACAGAAAGGAGAGTCGACGCTTGGAATAGTCTGCCACAGGAGGTAGTTGGGGCAAGCACAGTGGAGGAGTTTAAGCATGCCTGGGACAGGCACAAGGGAACCCTGAGAGGGGAGGGAGTAATGAAAAGCCATTGATCACACAGGGTCAGTGGCCACATACAATGTATAGGGCCTACGAGCAGACTAGATGAGCCTAGTGGTCCTAATTGCTGACAGTTTCTATTATGGCAATATCTAAAATGACTCCACACAAATATATTGGTAGTAAATGAGAAGAAAACTATCACTATGTCTTCTGGATCGGACTACTGATTTAACAAATCTTCTCCATTAAATATGTATTCTTCTGTGAGTGGTTTACCAGATAGACACTAATCCAGATTTTGTGCCCTGAAATGGTACAAGATTGTGATTACTATTTTTTGATGTCCAGCTACCTTTGGGGGAATATTAAATCAAAGCCTCGTTGTGCCTATGCATGCTTTTATATGGAAATGTCTAGAGATACGCTGTAAAAAACTTCAAGACTTACCTCTTTGTAAGCTGCATTGGTGGTACACTAATTGTTGTTATCTTATTATACCCTGCTGCTAAATGTTATTGCTCTGTTTTCTTTGGGGGGAGGGTTATCCTGGATTATATACTGTGAGCTATACAAAATTATGCCAATAAAACCTGGATTAAAATAAAAAATGTATTCTTCTGAGGTGCACCCTAGATAATTTTTCCCAATGCAAATATCTTGCTCTCCTCTACCAACACTTGGATTACTCACTGCATGTAAAAAAATCTGGTCATCAGCTGGCCAGTCAGCACAACAGCAGGGCTGACACTCGCAACAACAGTGAACTGGATTCAGAAATGAGCCGGGGATACTGACGACCTGGTGGGAGGGGGAGGACAGGCTTCAGCATCCTCCACCAGGGAGGCTGCCTGTTCCCACCATGTTAGCACCACCTTGGGTAGCAGAGGTGGAGCTGCTGGTTGGGGCTGCTGTGGGAAGGTAGATTCACGGCTTGACTTGTGCATGCATGTTGAGTGCTTGGGCAGCCAGGTTCACACATCAGAGGAGGGGGTAAACAGTGGAAACCCTCCATCTGGCAGGATGATGTGACTACTGACATTCTTGAGCTGTGCCTTCCCTCGTTTGCCCAGCAACACAGGCTCCCACCACTGGTTTTTGATCACCAGAAGGGGTAACAACCTGAAGGCCCTGCCAAGGGGTAAGGGGAGCTGCAATAGGTATGATGAGAGCCTCAGGGTATGGAGTGGACAATGGGGTTGAAAGGTGTCCAGAAAAGGAGACCTTAGAAGGGGGCCAGCTTAGAAACATAGAATTTGATGGCAGATAAGGACCACATGGCCCACCCAGTCTACACATTTTTCCCTACCTTCAGTATCACTGCAGACTCTACTTGATCTCTGTCTCTCTCGTTCCCCCTTACTGTCCACTAAGATTTCCTTATGCCTATCCCAGGCATTCTTGAACCCCATCACTGTTTTCACCCCCACCACTTCCAATGGAATAATGTTCCTGGCACCCACCACTCTTTCTGTGAAGAAGTACTTCCTCATATCTCTCTTGAATTTACCCCCTCCACCTTCACTGCATGTCCCCTTGTCCTTGAGCATCTTTTTTTCTGAAAAATATTCCCCTCCTGTACTTTATTTATTCCCATGAGGTATTTAAAGGTCTCTGTCATATCCCTCTCTACTTCCTCTCTTCCAGGGTGTACATACAGTATTGAGGTCCTTTAGTCTCTCCTCATAGGGCTTCTGATGAAGACCCTGCACCATTTTAGCTGCCCTCCTCTGGCCTGCCTCCATTCTATGTCCTTCCAGAGATGTGGCCTCCAGAACTGGACATGGTACTCTAGGTGGGGTCTCACCAGCTACCTATACCCTATACAATGGCAATACCACACCCCTCCACCTGCTGGTGATACCTCTCCCTATGCACCCCAGCATTCCCCTGGCCCTCCCTACTGCCTTGTTGCACTGTTTCATCACCTTTAGGTCATCAGATATGAATACTGCCAGGTCTCTTTTACTGTTTGGTGGTTGTCACTATCTATTTTCCCAGTTTTGTACTCTTGACAACCAAGGAACAAAAACACATTCAAAAGAATGAAATAATCTTATCACCGAGTGTTTTGCTGAACTGGGAGCTCTTTACAGGGTAAATTGTTACCTTCACTTAAAGGGGACTGTCTATCAGACATCTATTGGCCCAGCAGATGTACGTCACCCTCTCTGCCAGCGACCTGGGTTTGGGGGGAGGGCACACCTGGGGAGCTAGATCAAGTGTTCCAGGGCTGGGGAGTGCTGCTGAGTGCAGCATGAGCCAGCCCAGAGAGGGAGGCACCTGTCATCTGGTGTTGCAGCGGCCCCTCATGGTGGGCGCTCGAGCTGGCCCAGAGTTTGCTGTGGTGTGCAAAGCCATCAGTAGGCTGCGTTAGCACAAAGGAAGGTGGGAAGATTCTGGGAAATGCGAGGTCGAAACAGCAAAAATACCAACTGCACCGGACTGCCTGTTTGATGACAGCAGCAGTCTGGGGCTCCATGGGGATCTCTAGCAGCATGCAGGTGGGAAGAGTAGCAGTTGGGATTGGTAGGTTGCCAAGGGATACTTAAAGGCAGGAGTAAGTGGCAGACTGGGTGCCAAACAGCTGAGTGGAAAAAAGCAGGAATATCCATGTACTATCACTACACCTATGGAGTCTGGCAGCCCCAATTTATTTGAAATTACTGTAACTGGGGTAATCCTAATGGAAGCAGCACTTCATTTTCAAGGGGTCCTGGGAAGGCCAGAATCATTAAACAGATCTGCATACTCCAGCAGGAATAGTTACATACAGGTTAAGGTACATAAGTAAAAAAAAAATAAACAGTAAAGCTAAGTACATGTAAACACTAATTTAGTGCATAGAAAAAAAAACAGAACTTCATTTTAGACTTTATCTAGTTGAGCGTGCCAGCTTCCCTACCCAGACATCTTCAGATATCAGCTGGTCAGGTGGAATCTCAGAACCCCCAATGGTTACTACTCACTTAGACTAGAGCTGGGTAATAAATTACAGATCACACAGTGTAGGGCAAACTTTTGGCCAAGTCACCATTCAGTACTAGTGACCCCACTCATGGAATGGTCTTTCTTCCAGCCATAAGTTTCTGGGCTGCTAAACAAAGCCTGCCTCAAGTTTTGCTCTCAAGCTCTCTATGATGTCATCATCCAAACCCTTCAATGAAAACACAGGGCTTGATTCTCAAAACTCCAACTGTGATGCAAGGGTACCTGTGTCATGCAGAAGTCATGCAAAGGGCACTTTGCATCACAACTTATGGGGTTTGCGATTCAGAAAGGGTGGCTGTGACACTAACGGGACCCACTATGTCAGATGGACCATATACCAGACTTGCACCAAGGTTAGGGGTGCACCAGGGCACTAGGAGGCCTGCGGTGGACGTGGTGGCTCACTGCACAGTGACACCACAACAGTGAAACCTGGAAAAAGAACTTTACAACAAAAGCTGCTGTAATGGTGCGGGTTTCACTGATGCAGTGTTTCCCGGTGTTCTGCCCCTTCCCTGAAACAATTCCAACTTGGAGTTGATAATATATACAGTAACTGCGGAGGGTGCAGGGGTACAGCCCCCCCCCGCAAAAAAATCTTCATTTCTGGATGGCACAATACCACGTGTCAGCACTGTGCAGTCGTTGTAGAGGATGTCGGCAGATTTGCTGTCGACGAACAGTGATGCTTCCCAGTGGATGCTGGCTGCAACATCCCCTTAAATGGGATTCCAACAGCTAGCAGGACCCAACAGGACTCAGACCACCCAACAGGTGGTCTAATGGCCCTTGCACCACCCCTGGAGCCTTGGCAAGGTGGGAGGGAACCTGTGCCACTGCCTTCCTGTGATATCCCATGCCCCCACAGAACTCTAAGCACTCGCACCCAATGGTGCAGTGCTTGCAGGTCCCCCCATGCTGCCAGGTATGCGGCAGCTGCCCCCCCAACAGATGGCACAGGCTTGGCTGCATCCTGCAATGTCTGTTGACACACCCCGGCACCCATCCGTGCCCTACCTGCCCTCCCGACCCCCATCCCACCCCACCCAACACTGACAGCCTCCAGGTTGGTCCCTATTACTGGGCCCTGATGCAGCCCAGCTGCCCCACAGCTCGCGGCTAACCTCTCCCATGCACCTTGTCTTTGGTGCATGGCAACATTTGCCGCAAGCTGTGGGACTTTGGTGCCGGGATCACACTTGTTTGAGAATCGGGTGCAGGGTCCCTGTTGCACCAGTGATCGGTGCAAGCTGCCACTGGTGCAGCTTGTGCCGATCTTTAAGAATTGATCCCACGGTCCTGATGTGCATGGTTGGTTGCCCATACATTATTCTAAATGTGGCAGCTATTATACTTGATCAGAGAATACTGTACATTTCTTAATTTTCAGTTTTTCTTTCCAGGGTTAATAATGCATCATAGTAACATTTCTAAAATGTCTACATAAGAAAATAATTAACTGTGCCAGACTAAGGATGGGATAAAAATTCGATTTGTATTCACTTCATATAGGAATAGTGCCCTCTCCCCACTATTTGTATTTGGTCGAATACAACGTAAAAAAAAACTGAATGTCAAATACCATCATTGCAATGGGTGAAAGTGGCCTGCTATAGTGGACCCCTGGGCTGCTGGTTATGTCAAGAAGAACTTTCCCTGACACTGCCTTACAATGCTTTACTGCAGTTGTGGAGGTGTTAAGTACTGCTACCTAGGGTTTGGGTTAGATGGCAAGCTGCGAGTGGCTAGAGGTTCTTGCCTGCTTAGGTTATGATCGAGCAGACCCACCGAGGGACAGATCACAAGTATACCGTTTTCTATTTGCTTCCCTTTTTGCTTTTCATTTTTCTTATTTACATAATTCTTGCTTTTGTTTTTAATGAGGAAACAAATGAAATGTATGACTTGTGAGTGTGATCATGCGGCATGCTCTGAGATAGACCATGTGGTCACAGCACTCTGTCAATAACCATCACCAGAATGCCAAATGCTGAAAGCTGAAAGTAAAGTTAAACTAACAGCAAACTCCATAAATTCAGTAAAACAGAGCCACATTTGTATTAGGATTTACCCAGTATCACTGCTGTCAGCAAGCACCAACCTCTGAATACCGATCACTGAAATGGCACCTTCATGGCACCACGATCAGCACGGCTCAACTCAGTAACAGATTCGCAGGTGCATTTTAAAGTTCTCTAAGTTCTTTTTTCTCTCCATATAGATTGTTCTAGCTCCTTCATGTGGGGGCAGGTCACCAGCTACATCAGCCTGTACCCCAAGGCCAACTCTCTACCGTCCTCAGCCACGCGCCTGGTCAGAGTCCCCTCACAAGCTCCCCTCTCATGGCAGGGCTGGATGGGGAGGGGACATCGCCCCCCCCCCCCAGTACACACAAATGCAAGGCAGAACATACCAAGTGGTGGTGCTGGCACAGAGATGGCTGGGCCAGGCCAGGCTTCATGAAGCCCCCCCAGCCATGTACCTTTTTTCCACTCTTCTGGTTCCACCTCTCCTGTGAAGAGTCGGACTTGTGAGTGGAGGTGCACCCATCTGACGTGTCCCACAGTTCCTCCTGTATGTTGCTTCCCTGACCTGATCTACCCCAGGCCTCCACCTGAGGCAGCATAAGGCAGGATAACATGCCTCCCCACCTCAGGAGAGGACAGCAGCTCTCGGACACTCAATCCTCTCCCTCCCAGGCTGACCCCCCATGACCCGAGTCTGTTCCCAAACCCAGGTCACCAGCGTGGGAAAAGGTAATGCGCAAGGCAACTCAGCCCTCTTCGCACTGGGCTAGCCTCTTTAAGTTCTTTTTAAAGTTCTATTGTCTTAAATGCTGGAGGACTTTAACTCTGCACAATTTGCACTCCTTAGACCCCTATTTTTTCACAGAGAGGGTAGTGGATGCATGGAACAGCCTTCCTGAGGAGGTTGTGGGGTCTAAAACTGTGGGAGAATTCAAGAATACATGGGACAGACATAAGGCAATTCTTGTGGGGGGTAGGAAGAAATAGGCTGTTGGTTAACTAGGATCTGCGGCTTATCCTGTAGGTAGGGGAAATGGGCAGACTAGGTGGGCTAAGCAGTCCTCATCTGCCGTCAAAGTCTATGTTTCTATGTTAACCAATTCCCTAGAATGGAATTGGAACAGGGATCTCGGTCGGGGCTATATGACGTTATCCGACAGGCACTGGAAGGGAGGGCTCCCTTAACTCACATGATCTCTTCTATATACAAAGTACTGATGGCCTTCAGGGTTAGCTCTTTATCTTATTGCAGACAAAACTGGGAGAAAGATTTAGGAATTATCCTTTCAGAGCAAAGTTGTGATGCCCATCTTAAATTTTTACACTCTGATACAGCCTCCTACAGATGGAGAGAATTTAACTGGAAATGAATCATAAGATATTTTAGAACTCCTGCCATACAAGTTAAATATCTGCCTAGTTTGGTAGCCTCATGCTGGAGAGGGTGCAGAGTTTCCCTGGCCACGCATGGTCATGTGTTCTGGAGCTGTTCTGCTCTGGCCCCCTTCATAACTGCACTGTAGGTGGTCTTGGGGGGGCTTCTTATCTCTCAGCCCCAACTTACAGTGGAGATGTTCTTATTCTCCCAGTTACCACCAGGTCTTCGGGACCCGACAACTAGGAAACTAATGAAGTATAGGTCTCTTGATTGCCAAGAAGGCTACTACCCACAGGTGGTTCTCAGCAGTAGTTCCAACTGTAGAAGAGTGGAGGGACCTTATGATTGAGGTCTATCATACGGAGCGCTTAACAGCTCTGACCCGCCATGCAACAGAAAAGTTTGAATTACGCTGGCGTAGATGGGTCCTATACTGTATATAACACAGTACAGGGCAGACTTTGTACCATAGGGGCCACCTGAGGCAGGGGGATGAGGTAACTGGGATACACTACAGCTCTTTTCTTAATAAGGGGTTACGTGGAAATCAAATAAAGTGGTATTCCAAAGAATTATGAAGCCTATACTTAACCCAACCATCATGTAATATAGCCCGTGAGTATCTTCAGTTCTGTCTACTCATAGGTAGAATAATTCTATGGTGAAATTCTTTTTTTTTTATTTCATTGTATTGCATCTTATTTTATCCTATCTTGTAATTTATCAACTTAAGATAACCATGTCAAACTTTTTTTAAATGATGACATCCATTAATTGATACCTGTGTATGTTGTATATTTGTTATGTAAGTTTATTTGCTGTCTTTTCTGTGTAAATGTGTTAAAATTGCCAATATAATTAAATAAAAAGTTAAACAAAAAAGTTCTATTGTCATTTACTTAGATTTAAATCAGCTAATAAAGGTACCTACTTCACAATAGCAGTGTTAATCCTATTGGCTCTTATATTTTTGAGTAAGCCCAGTCAACATACTTTATAAAAGGTACTGCCTGATACGTGTATCATCAGCTTAGCTGTTGTGTAAAGAAAAGGATTAAACAGATAGTTATATCAGATGACCTAAAGGTGGGCAAGTAATGTGAGAAGGCAGTAAGGAGGACTGGGGAATATTGGGATGCATAGGGAGAGGCATCACCAGTAGAAAACAGGAAGTTGTTATCCCTCTGTACAGACAGTTGGTGAGACCCCATCTGGAGTACTGCGTGCAGTTCTAAGACCCCATCTCCACAAAGACATAAACAGGGTGGAGGCTGTCCAGAGGAGGGCAACCAAAATGGTGTGAGGTCTGCACCAGAAGACATACTAAGACAGACTAAAAGAGCTTAATATGTATACCCTCGAGGAAAGGAGGGAGGGGGGAACATGATAGAAACTTTCAAGTACCTCAAGGGAATCAACAAAGTCCAAGAGGGTAGCATATTTCAGAAAAAGAGATGTGCAAGAACAAGGGGGCACAATTTGAAGATAGAGGGGAGCCGGCTCAGAGGTAGTGTGAGGAAGTATTTTTCACGGAGAGGTTGTGGATGCATGGAACAGCCTTCCTCAGGAGGTCGTGGAGTCAAAAACAGTGGAGGAATTCAAGAATGCATGGGACAGACATAAGGCAATTCTGTGGGGGGGGGTAGGAGGAAGTAAGCTGTTGATTAACTAGAATCTGCAGCTTATCCATTAGATAGGGAACTGGGCAGATTATGTGGGCCAAGCGGTCCGTATCTGCCATCATATTCTATATTTCTCTGTTTCTACGTAAACAGAGTGAGACACGGGAGCATCTGAAAGTACTTTAAGCTTGCTACAAGCTCCCCTCCCTTTCTGGGGTCTATGATACATTACTCATATTTGCAATGGAGCACGCAGTCTTTGGCAATTCACGCTCTGCTTTGTTAAATGGTGAAGCAACAGGTTTGCTAAAATACACTGCTGACAGAATTAGAATGTATAGCAAATCTGGACAGATGTGTCAATCCATGGTGCAGCAAGATTTTTCATTCGCTTTTGCACTGCCAGAAGCAAAATACAGATAGTTTTGGAACACTGATTTATACAATATAAATTAAAACTCTATTTGTATTCGTTATTTGACAAATAGCATCAACTATTTGGTATTCGGTCAAAGAGTTAAAAGTCCTATTTGTCCCATCCCTATCCCGGGCTGATCTTCTAGTGCCATTGTTTATGATCTCACAGCGCTCACCGCACAGCAATAGACTGTGACATCACAAACACTGGCACTCCAAGGTCAGTTACGGCCAATCAGATGCTCTTAGTGAGACAAACTGAAATACATGTACTGCATTGTTTGAAATATTTAGCAGACTAGCAAGTAAAAAAATGACCGTACTCTTGAGTTAAGTATAGTGGTTGTAAATATACTAGTTTTTGATATTTTTATTTTAGTAACTACTTGCTCTTTAAGCCACACTTTGCAGCATCCTGTTGCTGTACTGCCAGCTCTAAGGAGGGCTTCACTAGATTGGATTTGCCTGGTACTCTAGAGTTACTACTTTTCTATGATTGTGCCAAACACTGTACAGAGTTGTTTCTGAACCATGTACCTAGTCACAGTGCTTACTGTCTTTCTGTGTTGCGTTTCTTCACTTTTACATTATGCTGCAATACTGCTATTACATATGTCATGTTTTTTTCCTCCCTAACTTTTTCCACTTCCCTTCTGCCTGCCCTCAAGTCACAACTGTAAACAAGACATTTTGTTCTCTATATACTTGCCTCTCAGGCTGGAAGACCAGAAGGCTGTGGTTTCCATCCCCACACCAGAAACTTGGGTTAAACTGTAGTGCAGCATGGGGGGGGGGGTGCTGTACTCCTGAGGTGCCATCTTTTAGATGAGATGTTAAACCAAGGCCCCGTCTACTTGTTCTGGTGGTAGTTCAGGTGGATGTTAAAGATCCCATGGCACTTCTCAAAAAGAGTAGGGCAATTTCCCTTGTGCCCTGGCCAATTCCCCCTTCCCCCACTAAAAATACCACCAACAGCTTAATCTGGTTCAATGCCAGTTAGTTTCAATCTATCCCCGGACCCGGCAGAAAATTAGCTCTCCTTTCCCAGTCAACAAAAACTAAGCTAAAATAAATAAGTATGCCTGCCCACTTGGTAAAATAAATCTCAAATTAAATAAATCAATGTCTTTCTGTTTCTTGCTTAGCCACACTTGGAATATACGCAGCAGCTCTACAAGAACCAGACAAAAGCAATACAATTATAAGATAGATGTTTTTCATGGCTTTAGGTTTCTGTCATGAGGATGATTGGTAATTTTAATATTCAATTAAAGTTTGGGATGATCTAACCACCCACACACAAATAAATGGGCAGAAAATGTCTAAGCTACATGTATTAGATATATGGGTTTTAGCACTACAGTCATGATATTTTATTTCGTTCCATTTTGGTAGCGAGGTAAGTGCTCTGGGAAATAAATACCTATTTTCAGGAACAAGCCGGATAACAGGCAGGCATGGCTGGAAAGGGAGCTTGTCCACCATCCCAGTAAAGCCAAATAAAATAAGTGAAGTAGTACACAGTCACAACACAAGCAACACGGAACAGTAATTAGTTCTTTGGAAACAACTATTAACAATTAAGCACTAATGATCAGGAAATATCTTTTAACTTATCTGATCCTTCCCTAAGCACCAAACATAATGTTAATCCGCTCTGCAAACTTGCACTGCAGATCCAATAAAGGGCAGCAAACATACCCTGCTGTGCGGTACAACAGCACTGTTTGGTTAACTAGATAGAGAGTTAAAACCCCAGTACACGTGATGACGTATCAGAGTCCAAAAAGGGTGGACATGATCCGTGCAGGCTAGAAACAGGCAATCATTACCTGTCCAGTTCGGAGGCTTTTCAGTCCTTATCATTGCAGCCTGAAGAAAGAAACCTTCTCACCTGTCACTGAGGGCAGCCACGAGGCGACATGTTAAATCAAGCCAAGGGAAAATGTTAAAATCACACACGCGCGCGCGCGCACACACACACACACACACACAAATCCCTTGTGACAGGCCCAAGAAGCTGATCCGTGGTAGCAGGACCTGCAGATAACCACAGTAATATATCCATCACATCTAATAACCCATTGCCTCACTCTCATGTGGAAGGGGAGTCTCAGGGACTGCTGCCCTCCAGCTTTCCTGGTAGTGAGGAGAATACTGACTCAGCTCAGCTGTACCTGTTGCTCTGGAGTACGGGGCTGCTTCCAACAGCTGAACTGTGCATTATAGTACAACATGTGCATGAACCTGATCATTGGCATTCATGTAGCACTTGGTATTTTAGCTTTATTTTACCCTGCTGTTCATGAAACACTTCTACTGGGTGACTACAATGATAATAGTATAGTGGCAATGGGTTTCCAAGGTAATACACATATCTAGGACAACATAAACTCTGAGGTGTCTATGAAGTCCCAGTTATGGTTATTATTGAGTTTAACCCATACCACTATAGCTATTATACTGAATAAGAAATTTTTCTTAGAAAAAAAAATTAATTAGAAGAAATGTTTAGAGGCATTAAAACATCCCTTGATCTCCCCAAGGCTGGCAGTATGGCCTAGAGGTTAGAGTAATAAGCCATGAATGAGCTTGGTACATCCACCAGACCTGGGTTTGATTCTCACAACCTCCACCTGCATACAGTGTGACTCTGACCAAGTCACTTACCCTCCTCAGTGCTGCTAGGTCACCCCTGAAAACAGGCACTCATGCCTAGTGAGCCTTACCCTGTTACCAAAGACTGAACAAACAACATGAGCTTCCTGCTGACAGGTTTACTGTGCAGCTTAGTGACAGAATGTTGACAATAAAACTGTAAGTAGTGTTCTCAGTTTTTAGCTCTATCCTATTCACCGTATTATTTCTATGCTCTACAGTCCCATTGTAATACAGTATCTTGCTTACTTATGTCATTCATTTTCTGTACACGCAATTCTCATGGTCATGTTTACCTTGTCATTTCAGCGCCCTACTGACTGTTAACCAGCATTGTACCCCCTGCTCACTCTCCCCAAGACTGCACCTGGAAACCAGCCTTGGCTCAGTGTGCCTTTCCCAGTTACCAGTCTTCGAAAAATAAAGGAAGAATAATGTATGGGCAATCATGTACAACTAGGCTGTGTTTCCATCGAGGGTGAAATTGCATCACAGACCTCGACAGTGAAGTTCGAGAGGTCTCTATGATGTCCTCTCATCCAGAGATGGTAATGTCAGACTCATTGTAAATGGTTGACCGTACACTAGTTTACACAGTACCATATGTTTGTTTTAATAAATGCATTGTCTTTCTGACTCAGTCTTGAACTGAGATCAAATAAACAGAAAACAGTCAACAACAGGATGCAATTAAAATAGGTTTCGAGAAATAGCTACATGAGCTGGCAACATTTCTGGTAATTCATGTTTTAACAAACATTTCTCGAGGGGTGTGTTCAATAGGGCCGTATAAGGGGTGAACAGTACTTCCTGAATACCACAAACAGTAGGGCTCCTGAAGATTTGGGAGCTCTCCCCAAATTCCCGCTCCTTGACTCCCACCCCAACATCAAATGTTGATCCTGCGGTGGGTGACTGGCACAATCAACCCACCTCCACAGCCTGCTGCCATCTAATAAATGAAAGCACGCATTAATTTGCTGTGTAGTAAGACCAGCTGGTCGTGCTGGTTGCCCACCGCATGGCTAAAACTGGTTACTGGGGAAGAACGGGGAATTATGGTGCTGCCAAGGTGGGGAGGGTGACACATTAAGGGTTACTTTATTAATGCAAACATGCATTTTTCTTTTCTTAAAATAGAAGTCAGCTATGGAGGCAGGCAGGTTGTGCTGGTAGCCCACTGTGGGACAAAAATACAATAAATGTGCATGCAGGGGAGAGGAGAGTAGGATAGGGGTGCTGACAGAGGGTCGGGGATGGGGTGACATTATTTACTGAGTTTGGGCTGGGGAGAAGGGTGGAACATTGAGGCAGATGCAAAAGTGGGTGGAAGGGAGTTCTTTTAATGTGTTTTAATCATAACAATTACCTGAATGCTGAATGCTCAAACATCTGGTTGCCAAATGCCAAATACTCAAGGAAAGCTATTTGCCCAACCCTAGTTTTCAGTCTCTTTGATATCTTTGTTACGAGGAATCTGCAATGTAGGTAAGCATGATGACATGAGATCCTATGCTGCTGTACAATCGTGACATAGCTATTGTGTGGTACAACAACATTCTGAAATCACTGCTGCGGTACAACTGCATCTGGCAGCATATGGATTTCCATACACAACAGCACTGAACCATATACTACAAGGAACAGTTGGTAGGTGTGATCAATAGGCTGAAAAGATACTTGAATACTTCAGTGGTTTTAATTATTTTTAAATCTGTTTCGTAATTGTAAATTGTTTACCTGCCTTATGTCTGTGTTCCTATTTGACACAATTTAATTGTATTTACAAGTGTGTCCGGGTCATGCCAGTAAAAAAGGACATGTGGCACAATGTACCCATCAATAACCAAATGAATAAATTAACTGAAATCAGAATGCAGAGACTATTAGCACAGTGTCCCATTATTGAGTCTACTGTCGAGCCATGGCAGAACAATGTAGCAGCAGCATTCTGACTTGCTGAGAGGGAACTTTTCAGTATACTATATAGAGACTAGTCAGTGGGCAACTATTCACAACCAGTGTGTTCTGCCACAGAGGGGTTCTGATTCTCTCTGACCTCCAGAGTGAAGCTCAAGAGGTCTGTGGGAATCAGAACCCCAAGGTGGCAGAACACACTGGTTGTGCATAAAGTTGCTCATCTTGTATTTTTTATAGTGTATAGTATTTATGTGACATGTCTGTGTTCTTTGCTTTCAGAATGAAACTGATTTGTGCAGTCTCAAGAGGTATCAGAATGCTGTTGTACCAAAGAAGGGTGCAATCACATTCCATGACTTTTGAACTCGGGTACAACAACATTTTGAAAGGGATGGAATTCTATAATGTACTATACACCATTGCTTTATTTTTCTCTTTTTGTTGTTTGACTGCACTCCTCAAAAGCAGTGCTGAATCAGTAGTTGAGTAAAAACCACAAGAAGAATGCAAACAAGAACTGAGAAATATGAATGTGTCCCTCACCCCCACCATCCTCCCAAGCAAGGCTGGATTTAAATGACCATGGGTCCTACGCACAACAGTTGCCATTCCTTAACCAGTGCTCAAAGCCTTCAGGTGCTCACCTGTCCATGATAAAACATGAAAAGCTGTGGGCCATAACAAGGTGAATTGCAGTGTGAGGTTACTGTCACTTCTGGTCAGAATTTAGCAACAGAAGCAACAAAGTTATACCCCATCAGTACCTGAAGGAAACACACAGACATACACGCACACGCAGTCCCACAGGGGTGGGGGGCTATGCTATAGAGACAGCCCTCCAACATACGTTTCCCGCTCAAGCGATAAACTATCCACTGAAAGCAACCTATCACCTAGTCAATCAGTGTAAAAAAATGAAATAGTTCAGAGAGAGTACCGAAAACATGCTATCGTGTTTATTTTTTTTACCGAGACATCTGATAGAGAATAAGAGAAGGAAGCTCTGCGGGAGCCGAGCCTGACCATTCTTGCACCGTCCGCTACAATACCAGGTCAGCACTGGGGTTTCTCATCTAGGACAAACAGAGCCCTGCGTTTCACTTCTGAGACAAAAATGACAACTGGCTGCACATACTGTTTACTGTTTGGTAACCTTTTACAACGAGGAATGAAATGATTAACCCTTTCACATAACACACGGGAGTGGGCTTCTCTCACAGTATCCAATGTAACGCAAACCAGCTTGGATAGATTTACTGCAGGCAGCAGGAGAGCACCTCTCTCAACTGTTGTACATCAGTCTGCTCTACATCAGAAGAGACATCCCTCATTTCAGCCCATCAGAACTGCTCGATTGCACATCCGTCCCACATGGAAGAGGCGCTGTACACTAGACTTTAAAAGCAGACATTTGCTTAATGATCCAGCTAAACCAAACTATAACTTGGCATAAATAAAAGCAGAGTTTCCAATGTCGGGCTTGTATCTCCGTGTTTAACGATGTGTCCCACATTCTGAGGGCCAGTGACCAGCGTTTTCGCCACACATGTTGAGAGTGAGTGTCCCCCATGTCACTGACAAAAGGTTGGAGAGGTATGACGGGTGGCGAGGAAGGGTGGGATGGAGTTAACAGTTCCTAAACCCCCATCGCAACCGCACGGCACAGGAGTTCGGAGGGACGCCACCTTGACATACACACACTGACATGCAATCATATACTTGAAAGGTTGTATGCAGTACATACACCATCATTTATTTTTGAGGGCAACATTTTCCTATCCCCAAGGATAGTATTTATTGCACCTTCTGGTGGTATAATATGATTGTTGGTGCTCTGCACAACCAAGTAACTGTGCAAATGCATACAACTGGGTGCTGATTTCTTTTGGGGGTATACAACTGTAGAGCATCAAACAGGTCACATATAGGGGCAACAAACTGGGTAGGGGAAGCAAAAATAGTGCAGCTGGGTCAACAAAGAGGGTCATGATGTCCAAACTTTACATTCCTAGCTACTCCCCTATATACTTGCTAAGACATGTAAAACAGATACAAAGTAATACACGTGTAGTGCATGCTTTCCCGGAGTGGCATACGCTGCCGCTGACGGCGGCGCCCCCTTGTGGCAGTAGCGCTATCTATCACTCCAGCTCCGCACAGCAGTGAAAGCGGCAGAGACTCGGGGCTGCAACTTCTTCAGCTCAACCCCGTACTTTACATTACAGACGAACCTTCATCCACAACTGCACCCACCAGCTAACTCGTGCCACATTTTGCAAAGTACAGGGCGCGTATTTGCAGATGTCTTTCTTGTTTATAGTATTCTTGCTATATTAGATTAAAAAAGGGCACAGACCCCGGATCCCAGATTTACCAATTCTTTATTTTAGTAGAAATAGAGCAGTCTACATGGACGCTGTTTCCCATGGACTTGCATTGGTTATACGGGAAAACAGTGTTGCTGGTTCTATGGAACAAAATGTAATTCTAGAAAAAAAACATGAAATCTTGGGAGTTACAGGGACATTGCTGACTGTATTGATAGGGGAGCTCTTCCTACGTGCAGCCCGCCCAGCACCCCACAGTGCAGGAAAGTTTTCCGCAGCTCAATAACTGTCCCTTTCAATTTAAGTCCCAGCAGCCATCACCACCACATCGCTTCCCGCTGCACTTGCAAAAACGTTTGATGCTACCTCACAGCAGGACACCTCCGTTATTTCCACTGGCATACAGTATCCCCACATTTCACGCCACCACACACCGGCAAAGAGACAAACCAGACATCTGCAGTTTTAACAAAACGCGCCGCTGCAATGCTTGCAACCAACTTTCAGCGCCCTGTCTCAGCAAAGCCCCCTTTGCATCTCCACGGGTTCGGACTCTGCTACTCTGCACCACCACACTATCTAAGGTACGAGATCCCGGCATCTCAAAAGTACTGGTCCCCCGCCTAGCACTTCATGCAATAGCAACGCACCACCCCCACTGCGCTGCAAAAAGGTGAACTTACCTTACTGATGCTGGGACTGTCCCAGCTCATCTAGCCGGGGACGTGCACCAGTTCGACTAGTTAAGGAGCAGGAGGAGGATCCTTGCAATGCAGAGTAATACTTTCTGAACGATTTCTCCACAAAAAGTTGCAGATAGCAAATGACAGATAATCCAGTTCGCAGTGAGGAGCTGTGCCAGTCTCCGCAGCAGCTCGGGCCAGCAGCTGCCTGCAGCAGATCTGTGGCGGTACAGCAGTTTGTGTGTCTCTCTCCTAGTCCCGTTACTACTACTGCTGTTAAGTCACACTCTCTGCCTCCCTCGCCACTCCTCTCCTCCTCCTCCTTGCTCCCATTTCCCAAAGCCTCCTTGATGCCGCCTTTGAAATCTGAGCACAGACCTACACTTTACTACTTGCAGTGGAACTGGTCGCTCTTGGGGTGCCATGTTCAACCTACTCAACCAAGTGGACAACAGCTCGATATACCTTATATGAGTCTCTCAGGCATATACCAACTGACTGATGAGGCCATAGATTGTAAACACTCAGTAGTGTTTTATGGTTATATTTTGGGTAAGCAATGTTAAACTGTAGCCCCTCTCCCGTGTCGCGCATTGGTTCCCCCCAGGGCCCTAAGTAGTTCCCTTTAAAGCCCAGAATGCGAGTCCTAAGACGTGGCATTGGGGTCGCCAGGGCAGTGCAGCCAGCTGGTCCAGGTACTGTGGATTTTTTAAAAAAAATTATTGTTGTGAAGGTTTAATGATGCTCGTTGAATGACTGTAACCATATCAACCTAATGTAATTGAATTATAATAGAGATGGCGATCAAAATATTTTGAAATATTGTAAACGTCAAACAGCAAAATGAATTTTAAGTTACTTGAAGATCATTTATTTAATCGATTTATATTTGTGCGTATCACCAGTTGAAGTGCAGACAGTCTCTTTGGTTGCCTTAAACTTCCTTTTTTAAAAACTTTTTTTTCATAAAACAAGGATTTTGAAATAGCGCTTCTCCTGATCTATTTTAAAACACGTTAAGGGGAAACGTTAATTTCTGAGCTAAAGGCTTGCTCTTCTAGATCTAGTTCCCTGAGAGCATCTCCATCCATATTGCTGCCAGATGGTGTTTTTTTTTCCACATAGGGCCAGCAGCAGGATGCCACTCCACTTTAATTAAAAGAGTATCCTGTTATCACTCTCTTATCTAGTGTGCATCTTTTTACAGGTAGTTCTTTCCATATAAGTTAAAGTGGTGCTATCACATTTTTTTACAACAGTGCTGTAACTGCACATTAAAACTTTCACTTTCTCCCAGGTATTCCTTAGCCAAGCCAATTCAAATGACACCTCAAACTTAAAGAAGAGAGTAAATGCTTCTGAGTAAGAACTTAAGGTTTGACATGAAACATCTGTCAGCCATTTTTAGTTGAGCCATCTGAGATAGTGGGGGGGGGGATCATTATCAAAAGTGAAAACTGAAGGAACAAGAAAGCGTACTGGACACATGAATGGAATGTGGCAACCCTACATATAGGCACTCTATAACAGGCAAAATGCACGATGGTTAGAAAAAAAATTGAAAACACTACAGTACCTCCAACCACTCTAGTTTTTTTTTTTTGAGTCTTTGCAGTATAAACTTCCACTTCAAAAAGAAAAACACAAGGATGTTCCTAGTGAATAATAATATTACGTGGCACAGTTTTTATTTACCAGGGAAGCGAGGGCTCCCATTGGTTTCCACGTTTTTACATAATACTGAGTGTTGCAGCTAGATGACAGGGGATGAACACAGCAGACCCCTGGCCTCTTTTTTATTTCACGTAGCATGTCCAATATCACAATACAAACATATTATTTGTGCAGATCCCTCAGTCTCTCCTCATAGGGCTTTTGGAGCAACCCTACACAATATTAGTTGCCCTCCTCTGGACTGCATCCACCCTGTGTCCTTTCTGAGGTGCAGCTTCCATAATGAACATAATACTATAGTTGGGGTCTCACTAGCGAGCAACATAATGGCAACACCACCTCCCTCTTCCTGCTGCAGATACCGCTTCCTATGCATCCCAGCATCCCACTTGACCCACTCACTGTTTTGTCACACTGCCCTGCCACTTTGAGTCATCAGATGTGATAACACCAAGGTCCCTTTCCAGCTTAGTGACTATCAGTAGGGTTCACCTGCTTTGTGTTGTGAACATGATGAAATCTGGGGGACTGAATCACATGACGTGAAAAGCCATCCATTTCCTGATTCACTTTCATAGTCACCAGTAGAGAGAAGTGAAGTAGTCTGTGCCTTTACTGATTGTTTTTCTTTTCTTCTTTCTTTTGATATTTGATTGCAGTAACTGTCCACCCACTGACACCTCCAGACTCTCAGAAGCAAGAAGAACTAATGGATGTGTTGGAGAGATAAGGCCCTGCCTGTTCAGCATGGAGAACACTGTCTCCAGTTCAGCGACAAAAGGCTGGGGCACATACAGCTGAGCTGGAGCGATACCGAGCTTCACTTTTTCATTTATAAAATATTAGTTTCAAATTTCAGGCTTGCATCAGATCAGTAGAAGCATATATCAAGCACTGTAGTAGAAACACAAGTTCAAGTGGCTGTTTTTTTGATGCAGACTTCTAACACCACAGAGCTGTACAGACTTGGGAAACCGAACTTGCTTTCTATAAAGTGAAGTGCAGATTGATGCTGCTATACATTTCGAAGGTGCAGAGGCAGTAGGTAAATCACCTGGCACTTTGTGATGTAAATATCACTTCATCAGGGGCGACGTTGTGCATAAGGGAGTTGTTCGTTCATCCTCCATGATGCTCAGAACAGTTAGCGCACATTTGATTACATAGTGAATATTTATTGTAGATCACATATGTTCCACTTAGAGTACTGTTGACCATATACTAAATAATCAGATTGTAAAATAATTTTTCATAAATAATGTTCTGAGTGTTAAGAAGACAACTCCCTTCAAAAGGACAACGTCAACCGTTTCTGCATCATATTATTTCTAATTGTTACCTACATTACTGTTGTATCTTGTACTGTTTTTATCCTCTGCGCTACCTAGGCACTGCCCAAACTTGCCACAGGTGGATATTGGTACTGTAAGGCCTCACCTCCTCCCTCCCTTTCACTTGTCCTCCATTACCGCAAGATGTCCATGGTCAGCGACTGCCACCGGCCCTTATGCCCAGCCTCGGAACCACGAGCCCTGCTGCACCTACCCGCCTCCTACCGCTAAAGCCGTATTTCAAGCCACCTTTACTCCCCACCCACCCCTTCCATTTTCTTCTTCCCTGACAGTGGTACCATGAACCTGGTGTCCCTCTAGCCTGTCGCCGGGATGTCTCTGACATCCTCTCTTACTTCCCTGGGCACCCTGCTGCTGCTCTGGCTGGCTGCTGATGGCCGACAGATTCTGGCTTCTTCACCCCTTCCTCTCTCTTATCCTCTCTGCGTCTACCTGGGCACTGCCCAAACTTGCCACAGGTGGATGTTGGTAAATAAAGGCCTCACTCCTCCTCCCTTCTCTTGTCTACCATTTGCATCAGGATGTCCAAGGCCAGAGACTGCCACGGCCCTTATGCCCAGCCTGGAACCCACGACCCAGCTGCACCTACACACCTCCTACACTTCAAGCCGTATTTCATGCCGCCCTTTCTCCCGTCCACCCCTCCCATATTCTTCATCCCTGACTGTGGGGCCATGAACCTGGCATCCTCTAGCCTACCGCTGGGATGTCTCTGGCATCCTCCCTTACTTCCCTGGGTCCCCCTGCTGCTGCTCAGGCTGGCTGTTGCGGCCACCAGGTTCTGCTCCTTCTACCCCTCCTCCTGACTTTTCTCGCTGCTGGGTGCTCTATATGTTTCCATATATGGCCCACCCCTCCTGATATGCACTGCGACTACTTCTCCGCTATTCCTGTTGCCTGCACCCTTCCTGTCCTCCACATCATCCTGCCTGGCTGGGAACCACAACCCGGCAGTCTCCATACTCATCGTATCTCTCGTAAGCTGCAAGCAGTCCTTTGGCCCTATACTCCCTTCTCCTACCTCTTACCTGTACCAACACTTCTGTAAACACCTCCTTGCTCTTGGCCTGCTGGTCACTGCTTAGTATAGCCTAAATCATGTTAGACTAGCTGGAACTGCTTCTATATGTCTGGAATGTACTTGTATGGTTGTTGCCTCAATTGTATTGTTGCTTCCATGTGTTATGATGTATTGTACTCTCCCGGGTCGTGCCTGAAAATAGTCACCTGCTGGCTAGCGCACCTACCCGGTAAACAAAAACTAAATAAATAAAATAAAATTGAAACCCTCATTGTATGATTGCTTACCTTCCTGAAAGATCATTTAAGGTGTTGGTTGTCTGAGCTGCTTCCTTTCTCGGTAGAACTGAAATGCATCAGAATGGTGCAATTATGCATAACCTTGACCTATTCTTATTGCATTCCTCCTGAACATTAGAAACACCCCCAAACAGTGCAGCCCCTCATGGTGCAATAGTCTCCACTCCACCCACAGCACTATGAGTGACTAGATTTATTCCCAAGTCCAGGAAAGATGCAGTGGAAGTTGATAAAAGAATGCAAACAAACACACTGTTGTGTGGTAACACCAGTATAGTGAATAGTAACTGACCAGCTAAATCAGCAAGCTCTACAGAATGTGAGCAATCATAACGTGTTTTTTTTTTTTTAAATCTAGGGAAAATGTGAGGTCTAAGGGATTGACAGCATCCTTTTAAAGAAAGACAAAGGTGCTAGAATTTTTTTTTTTAATGATCAAATTTTCCCCAAAATATTTTTTAAATAGCTGCCAATCAGAAAGGACCGTAATAATTTATCTTGTCTCCGTAGTCAGATTTCTTTTTGATAAAAGGAGGAAAGAGGACATTTATCCAATTACTTATGTCTAAATGGACCATAGAAAAAGTTCCCCCCCCTTTTTTTTAAAAAAAGGAGACAAGTTCAAGTGCCTTATCCAAGACATTGTTAAAAAACACCATAGCAAGCAGCTGGCCCAGTGGCGCTGAGGGTCAAGGCGCTGGACACACCTCGATCCACACCGGCGACCCAGGTTTGGGAATGGACTTGGGTCATTGGGGGTTGGCAGGGGAGGAGGGAATTGAGCATCCAGGGGACTGCTCTCCTCTCCTGGGAGGGTTGGGGTATGTGCCTGCTGCACTAGTGACCCCAGTGGAGACTGGGGGAACAGTGTTCAGAGGGCACCTCGTAACGGGGTTGGATGGCAGCGGACATCCTGTGGGAGAGCACAGGAGCATGCTTGTCATGCGTCGGATGTCATTGCACATTTGCACCCAGGGACCTAGTAAGGAAAACCCCCTCGACATGCAGCATGGCACCACCGATGGATGACCCTCCCAAAAAAGCCAAACAAAGCCTGGTCGGTGTAAGTCGGGGGGGGGCTCAAGGTGAATGCAGTCTTACCCCCTGGTTCACCCCCCACTGGGGGGGCAAGCCTCGGCTAAGAGGAGTGTTGATTGTCCCTGTAAATGGCTGATGGGGTAAAGTATACCCCGAGCCATCCAGAAAGGAAAAATAGAATTTACAAAAAAAAAAAAAAAACACCATAGTAACACCAAGTTCATGTCATATACAGTTACTTGTACTGACAGTTATGTTATCTGTATCAGCATTTACTATGAGGCTAAACACAGTTACATGATTCACCTAATACATGTTGTGAACATGATGAGATTTGGGGGACTGAATCACATGACGTGAAAAGCCATCCATTTCCTGATTCACATTCACAGTCTTTTATGAGGTAGAGCAAAGTGAAGCAGTCTGTACCTTTAGTGATTGTTTTCTTTTTTTTCCTTTCTTTTGATATTTGATTGCAGTACCTGTCCACCCATTGACACCTCCACAATCTCGGGAGATGATGATGAAGAAGCAAGAAGGGCTGATGGATGTGTTGGAGAGAGATACTGTAAGGTTCAGCCTGTTCAGCCCTGGCTTCTACCTTGAGATAGATTTAACTGATATGTAGAATAACCCTGCCCCTACCAACATATATTAATGTAACCCTGACAATGTTTTAAAGCAATCAATTAAAAGGTTCTGCTGTACGTACAGTAGCTGAGCTGTGTGACAGGACTGGGACTTGTGCACCCTCCAGTGATCCATTTAACACGTCTGTGTCTAGTCAGTTTGACTTCATTGCTCATGGTTTAATGCTAAGGTCCTTAAATAACCCATTTCCGTCTATAATTGTTCATACCCTATGCAGAAAAAAGAGAAGCAGTCAATGAAAAAAAAATATATATAGTATATACTGTATATTAAATTTAAAGAAAAGGTTCATGGAGAGGGTTTGAGGATAAACACACAGTTTTTTTGTCTGTTTGTTGTTATGCCTTATCATGAGGTGTGCAATGACATGGTCTATACACTCTGGGTTATGTTTCACTCTCTCTTTATAACTCTGCTATGGAATGCTGCCATGCTAGTTTCAGAAGTATAATTCCCAGTTAATATGAGCTTGATTGGCATCCAGTTCAATTGTATGTTACATAATTACACACTCACAGTAATTTGAGTAATAGCGCCAACGTTCTTCTTCTTTATATCATGTTTTTGTTCCTTTTTCATTATTATTATTCAGGTGCTATTAGCCCATTATCAGTACCAGAAAACATATTATGTCAGTTAAATGTACTAATGCTAATGCACTCCCCATACATCAAGGATGCACATTAGTTCAGAATATTATTATCAATCTGTTATTTAGCAGAGAAAGAGAATATTTCCACATATTGCTGAGGGCTGAGAAAGCCAATGATGCTGAAAGGTCCCATGCCTCTGCTAAATTACATAATACTAAAATCCTGAAATAAGATGACCCCTTGATATATGGGGTGAGCATCTGTATTGTTATCTCTTGTTACTTTTAAAAGTACAGGGAAATGTTGGGGATACCCAACTGAGAAATTAGGATATTATGTAATGCAATTAGACTACTTTAGCAACATATTTTTAAAACAAAAATATTATGTCATTTGTTTTGCTTGTATATGAATCAAAGTTCCAAAAATGTTAAAAAAGTGTTCAGTTAAAAAAAACTCCATCATTACTGTGTATACTGCATAATTACTGAATCAGTATAGTATCAGAATATTTTCACTATGTCAACCTACTGAAGTGACTTCTTTTTTTTCAGTATACTGGAAATGCATCATTAATAAAGAACATTAGTTCTCAGACTTTGTCACAGTGAACCCCCTCCCCCTCAAGTTATGGAAAATATTTTGAGCCCCCCACTCACAAATATGGAAATAATCTTGTGCCTTCCCCGTGGAAAAAAATATTGTACTTTGCACAGTACACCAGGGCCGGGATATTCAGAAGGGCTGTGCATGACACAACACAGTTGCGCCATGCGCAACCCACTGTTGCGCCCCGGCGCGATATTCAAATGGGGATTGAGCATGGCACAAATCCCGATGCGCTGGGCGCATCAGTAATATTATCGCGGCGCAGGTGAAGCGTGCCGCGATACTCACCCATCGATATTCAGCGGGGATGTGCTGAGCCCTGCATGCAAACCCCACCCGCGCTGCACACAGGTGAGCCAAAAAAAAGGAACAACAGCTGGCCACCCACAGGTGAGCTGCCATATTGCAGGGTGCAACACGGCAGCTGCCACCTGTGGGTGGCCACCCGAGCTCCGGCTGCACCTTCGTGGCCCCACCCCCCCATGCCCGATCGCGGGCATACGTAGAAATAGGATAGTCCTATATCCCTGGTGGTCCAGTGGACCTCTTGCAGCCCGATCGTGGGCATATGGTGTAATAAACCTAGTCCTATATCCCTGGTGTTCCGGTAGACCGCTCGCAGCCTGATCGTGGGCAGAAATATGAACAAAACCCCTCCATTATCCCTGGTGGACCAGTGGACCGCATCCAGCCGATCGCAGGCAGAAGTATGAACAAAACCCCTCCAATATCCCTGGTGGTCCAGTGGACTGTGTCCAGCCCGATTGCGGGCAGAAGTATGAACATAACCCCTCCAATATCCCTGGTGGTCCAGTGGACCCTGTCCAGCCCAATCGCGGGCGTCAGTAATACAATATCAGACACCAAGACATCCCTGGTGGTCCAGCGGTACCCCCCTCCCCACCCGCCCACAAACTGGTGACCAGAAAAGGCATAGTGAGCCAACGCTCATTTGCTGGTGTACCCCAGAGAATGGTACATGGCAAAAATATAATAGAGAATGCAAAATACTAGGTACTAGGGAGACAACCTCGGGGAAAGAGATCAAATCAACAAAAGAGTCTTGCAGGAGCCCTAGTGGTGGCGGCTTGCAAGGCGATCACATGAAAGTGGTTAATGCTAGTCTGTTCCACTTTAACGGGATGGGTGACTGTTATTAAATTGGTATATCAAACTGAATGGCTGATGGTGGAACTGCGCCTACAGACTGAGAAGTTTCAGGGATGTGATTCCAATTTATGGCACTTATGGAGGATTTAAAAGGGAGATCTATCACAACAAGCAGAGGGGCACTAAATGGTTTTGTGCCATCACCTAATTTTTCACACACAAGGGGATCTAAAGTATTTAGTAACACAATGGGGGTGATGCTGTCATTGGCTTATTTATTTTTTCCTTTTTTTGGTTGATTTTTTGTGTTTTTATTATATAATTTTTCTCTAACAATTCCTAATATACTTGAATAGGTTTTTCAGGGTACGCCACGTGAACATAATGTATTTCTACTTTGATATAAAATAATGAGACTACAAGAGAAAAGATATTGAAGTTTAATTTTTAATGCACAGTACCAGACAGGTCACACTCAAGATAACATCTATATATAGAAAACACTAAAAGAAAGAAAATCTTTTTATTTGAACATTGTGTTGAAAATTGATAAGGAATTTTCCTTGCATTTTATATCAGCATTGATTTCGTATTGGGCATGTAAAGTGTATTTTTTTCTGTATTCAATACAGAAGACTATTACACAAACTAGAGAATATGGGTGTGGGCAGGACAGTAGTGCAATGGGTAGGTAACTGGCTGGGTGGCAGGACACAGAGGGTGGTGGTAAATGGCTGTCACTTCACAGAGGGAAGAGTGACCAGTGGGGTACCATAGGGATCAGTGCTGGGACCAGTCCTATTCAACATCTTCATCAGTGACATTTTGCAGGACCTAGAAGGCAGAATTTCACTGTTCACTGATGACACAAAGCTCTGTAACAGAATAGACACACCAGAGGGTGTAGACAGAATGAGAAGGGACCTGCAGAAACTTGAAGAATGGTCAGGGGTTTGGCAGTTTAAATTCAATACAAAGAAGTGCAAGATAATGCATATGGGGCACAAAAACCCTGGCACAATATATCAGTTGGGGGGTGAGGATATAGCATGCACCAAGCAGGAAAGGGATCTTGGGGTTATCATCTCTGATGGCCTCAAGGTGAGAGAAACAGTGTGACAAGGCAGCAGGTAAAGCAAATAGGATGCTGGGATGCATAGGCAGGGGCATCACCAGCAGGAAAAGGGAGGTCATGATTCCACTATACAAGACACTAGTGAGGCCCCACCTGGAGTACAGTGTACAGTTCTGGAGACCTTACCTACGTAAGGACATAGATAGGGTAGAGAAGGTTCAGAGGTTGGCAACAAAAATGGTACATGGATTGCATCACAAGTCCTATGAGGACAGGTTGAAGGAATTGAATATGTACTTCCTGGAGGAGAGGAGGGAGAGAGGGGACATGATAGAGGCATACAAGTATCTTACAGGGAGGAACAAGGTGCAAGAATACACTATTTGTAAGCAAAAAAGATGTTCCAGGACTAGAGGGCATGGAATGAAGTTGGAGGGAGGACGATTCAGAGGAAATGTGAGGAAGAATTTCTTCACAGAACGGGTGGTGGACAAGTAGAACACCCTGCCTGAGGAAGTGGTGGGGGCTGAAACAATCACGGGATTTAAGAATGCATGGGATAGACATAAAGGAATTTTGGAGGTCAGGGGTAAGGGGCAGTAGACTTCTAGGAAAACATAAAGTGAACTTACAAACTCAAATGGGCAGACTAGGTGGGCCATAGGCCCTTATCTGCCGACACTGTCTATGTGTCTACTGTATGTATCATGCTGGCTTGTAACTCCTAATAAAGAAGTTACAACAAATATATTGCTATACTAATAATACACTTAATACACTTGCAGTATATCAAAACAAAGACTTACAAAAACAAAATAATTTAGGTTAGCTTTGTGGCGCAGAATGGTGAGGCACCTGCTTGGCACACTAATCACCTGGGTTTGCACCTGAAGCTCAGAATGATTGAAGGCAGAAACCAGCAGAAGAGTGACAGAGCATGCATGCTAATGCTCTCCTCCTGGGGGGCGAGTATGCCATGCAGCACTCCTACAGCGGTTCCTGGTGGTGAGCTGGTGAAGATGTGCTTAGTGTCATGGGTGACAACACACATCCACGTATCCCCCCCTTGGCACTGAAATGTGTAGAGCCATACTGCAGGGATAGGGGGATGGAGAGAACAGTCACAAATGGCTCACCCCCACCTTCCTACACCACTAGGCCTCACCCTGCACCACCATGACCAGACCAGCCAGCCCTCCTCAGAGTCCCAAACGAGGGGGGGAGGGGCAGAGAAAAGATACTCCAGAGCCAGTAGATCGCCAGAGGAACTAGGGAACTGAGCAGCCATGAGTGGCAGTAGGTGGTGAGTCAAGAAAATGGTGAGGCTTTTGGTGTGGAAGGAGTGAGGGTTACAGGTAGAAGAAAACATATTTAAGACCATTTTTAATCACGTTCACATTATATTACCCTATTTACTGATATCAAATACTTTTTCATATTAGACCAATAGTAGAAATGTAATTACATATAAAGAAAGAAGGCATACTGATATATAACACAGTGGAATATGGTAGAGGTATTCCATCAACGAGAACCACAATCTGTTTTTTTCTAGTTTTAATTTGATGTGATGTCCAAGTTCCCCATTTCCCAGGATGAGGTTGAAATCGGCTGGCGACAGAGCCTTCAGTGTCGCCGCTTCCGTCCTGTGGAACTCGCTGCCCCTTGAGGTTAAGGGGGCCCCCACCTTGGAGGTATTCAAGGCCTGCCTTAAGACCCTCCTATTCGCCCAGGCCTTTTTGGATTAAGCTGTCAGTTCATAGATTTGGTTATATTAGTTGGCAATCTGATGTTTAGTTTATTATTTATGGGAACTGTTTGTATGAGGAGTTAATTATTTATATGCTTATTTTTTTTGTTTTATTGATTTGTTTTAAAATATGTGTTTACTTATCTGTACAGTACCCAGAGCCTCCAGGATTGGGCGATTTTTTAAATAAATTTTGTCTTGCCTTGACTTCTTCTTGGGTTATACTTTGTCCTCACCAACAATAAACAAGAATCCTTCAGTTTTCTAGTAATGTTGGAGGCTCAACATGAAAAAAAGTAAGCAACCAAACCAAGGACCAATAATAATGCCTTGTTTCCTAATTTTGCAGGCTCCATCCACAGTCACCCAATCTAGGAACACCTGCATTAGTAGTTCAGATGATGTTGGGACATAGAAAAATAGAACTTAACAGTGCCTAAGGACAATTTGGCCCACCCAGTCTGCTAATTTTTCTCTGCCTATACTGGTACTGCAGACCCAACTTGATGTCTGGCTCCCCCTCTCCCATTTGCTTCCAACTTAACATAGAAACATAGAATTTGATGGCAGATAAGGACTGCTTGGCCCACCTAGTCTGCTCATTTCCCTACCTAATGGATAAGCTACAGATCCTAGTTAACCAACAGCCTACTTCCTCCTACCCCCCACTAGAATTGCCTTATGCCTACCCCATGCATTCCTGAATTCCTCTACTGTTTTTGACTCAAGGACCTCCTCAGGAAGGCTGTTCCATGCATCCACAACCCACTCCATGAAAAAATGTTTCCTCATATTACCTCTGAGCCGCCCCCCCATCTTCAAATTGTGCCCTCTTATTCTTGCACATCTCTTTTTCTGAAAGATGCTACCCTCTTGGACTTTGTTGATTCCCTTGAGATACTTGAAAGTTTCTATCATGTCCCCCCTCTCCCTCCTTTCCTCAAGGGTTTATATATTAAGCTCCTTAAGTCTCTCTTAGTATGTCTTCTGGTGCAGACCTTGCACCATTTTGGATGCCCTCCCCTGGACAGCTTCCACCCTATTTATGTCTTTGCGGAGATGGGGTCTCCAGAACTGTACGCAGTACTCCAGATGGGGTGTCACCAACTGTCTGTACAGAGGGATAACAACTTCCTGTTTTCTACTGTTGATGCCTCTCCCTATGCATCCCAGTATCCCCCCAGCCCTCCTTACTGCCTTCTCACATTGCTTGCCCACCTTTAGGTCATCTGATATAACTACCCCCAGGTCCCTTTCCATTTTTGTCGTTGTCAGTATCTCACCCCCATTGTGTACTCTTCCCCTGTGTTTTTGTTTTCCAGGTGCATTACTTTGCACTTCTTTGCATTGAATGTAAGCTGCCATACATTTGACCATTCCTCCAGCCTTGTCAAGTCCCTTCTCATCTTTTACACCCCATCTTGTGTATCAACCCTGTTGCAGATCTTTGTGTCGTCTGCAAAGAGACATACTTTTCCTTCCAGTCCCTCTGCAATGTCACTTATAAAGACATTAAAAAGGACCAGACCCCGTACTGAACCCTGCGGTACCCCACTAGCAACCCCCCTTTCTTCACTGTGGACTCTGTTTACTATTACCCTTTGTGTCCTGTTGTCTAGCCAATGTTTTACCCAGGCTACTACCCTGGGACCCACTCCAAGGCTTGCTAATTTATTAATCTTTTGTGCAAGACTGTGTCAATTGCCTTGCTAAACTCTAGGTAGGCCATGTCCACAGCCTCTGCCTGGTCTACTACTTTGGTCACCCAGTCAAAGAAATCAATTAGAATTGTCTGACATGACCGTCCCGCTGTGAATCCATGCTGCTTTGGGTCCTGTGTCCCACTGGCCTCTAGGTACTCAACAATTCTTTCCTTCAGAAGTGATTCCATCATTTTCCCTACCACTGAGGTCAAACTGACAGGTCTGTAGTTTCCTGCCTCTGTCTTGCTCCCACTTTTGTGAAGGGGAATCACATCCTCCCTTCTCCAGTCCTCGGGTACCACACCATCCTCCCATGATTTGTTAAAAAGGGTAGTCAATGGTGTTACTAGTTCTCCCCTTAGTTCTTTTAGAATTCTGGGGTGAATCCCATCAGGCCCCATTGCTTTGTCCACCTTCAGTTTTAGGAGTTCTTTCAGTTCTTTCAGAACCCTTTCTTCTGTGAAAGGACTGATATCGACCCCCCTATCCAGAGTAAGATTCCCTAGTACCTATCCCATTCATGCTTGAATCCACCCACTGTTTTTGGTCCCACCACCTCCACTGGAAGACTGTTCCAGCCATCCACCACTCTTTCAGTGAAGAAGTACTTCCTCACATTTCTCTTGAATTTACCCCTTTCTAGCTTCATTGCATGTCACCTTGTTCTTGTGCATCTTTTCCTCTGAAAAATACTCTCCTCCTGTACCTTATTTACTCTTGTGAGGTATTTATAGGTTTATATCATATTCTGTCTCACTCTCCTTTCTTTCAGGGTGTACATATTGAGGTCCTTCAGTCTTTTTAAATAGAGCTTCTGATGCAGACCCTGCACCATTTTAGTTGCCTTCCTCTGGATTGCCTCCACTCTGTCTATGTCCTTCCTAGGATGTGGTCTCCAGAAATGCACACAGTACTCCAGGTGGGGTCTCACCAGTGATCTATACAATGGCAATACCACCTCCCTCCTTCTGGTGGTGATACCCCTCCATATGTACCCAACAACCCACTGGTCATACCCACTGCCTTGTTGCACTGCCTTGCTACCTTGAGATCATCAGATATGATTACTCCTAGGTCTCTTTCCTGTTTGGTGACTGTCAATACTTCTTCTTTCATACTGTACTTGGTCTCTGGGTTTCTGTGCTCTAAGTACATGATTTTGCACTTTTTTGGATTGAAACCCAACTGTTATACCCTTGACCACTCTTTGAGATTTCTCAAGCCTCTGTACATTCGTTCCACCCCCTCTGAAGTGTCCACCCTATTGCAGATTTTGGTGGCATATGCAAAGAGGCAGACCTTTCCTTCCAACTGATCTGTAATGTCACTTATAAAGACATTAAAGAAGACTGGTCCCAGTCCTGAGCCCTGTGGCACCTACTGATGACTGTCCCTTCCCTGGAGTGATCTCCATTTACCATCACCCTCTGTTGCCTATCCCTTAACTTGAACTCTGTTTACCACCACCCTCTGTTGCCTATCCCTTTACCCAGTTTATCACCTTTGGATCCACCCCTAAGCTGTCCAGTTTCCCTATGACATAAGTATTACCTCCATCTGTCACCAAACAAATGTGATGTTACTTCTTGGTTTTGGTCCTGTGTTTGTAATCTCATTTCTCTTCCCATCAGACAGGGTTGGATGGACCAGGATAGCTGGGGTCTGCCAGGAAAATAGCCAGACTGGCCAGCATGCCCTAATGTTATAGCACTGCAGCATATACAATCTCAGGCAAAAAAGAAAGCACCAACCTCCGATCCAGATGCTCTCTTAGCATGTTTAGCCTACCTTGTAGTGGTCAGGCCAAAAGCATGATAAGAAATCCTTGGAAAGGAGCCAGAACTGACAGCTAGACAGTATCTGATTCCTTGTTTTAGTCTAGAGGCACTCCCAGAAGCTCTGGAATATTAAAATGCCCTGGAACTTTGTCCTCTGTTGTCCTGCTTGCACAGCATGTGTAAAGTATATGATAGTGGTTGGCTTTGATGGGGAACCAGGAAAACCACCTAAGTTACCCAAGATGCATTCACTGGATGATGCTGGCACAACACAAGATACCGCTGTAATAAAGAGACTCCTCTGCCCTTGTGTCCCAGCTGACTCACACTGCTCAGGGTGAAGAGATGCAGCATTGCCTCAAAGGCATAGAGGATGTGTAATACCAAGTGAAGGTGGGGTTGAACCACTTTAGGGGAGGAGTCACTTGGCGGCTTTATAAGGAACTGCCTTCTACCTGTGCCTACCTGACTATCTTTTCCTCCACAGAAGCCTACTTTGAGCTACAGTAATGAGGCCCTCTGATGAAGCTGTTACTGGGCAAAGTGCTGGGGAATTGGGTTTCCTACTAGTAACTAGTTCTTTTTTAGTATGTTGTAAGACGTAACCAGATTCTATCATACTATTAAATGGTTTGCAGTAAAACATGAACTGTGCAAGCTCTTTTCATTCACTGAGTGTGGCTTACTGTGTTTGAATTTGACAGTAGCCCTGGGGTTAGCTGCCCTTGTAAACCACACCACCGTGGAGTTCTGCACATTTTTGAGTCTTAATACAGTAAAGAGACTGTCCTGTGCCTGTGCTCTAGCTGACTTACACTGCTTACAGTGCCCAGGGAGAAGTATTGTGGCATCACAGCAAGCGCAGAGTGGTTTTGTGTTATCACATGGGGGGTTGAGCCACTGTAAGGAGAAGCAGTGCACCCAAGTGGCCTCCACATGAGTGGCTTCCACTGGAGTGGTGGGAGTGACAGGAAAAAGGCTGAGAGGAGGCTATTTTCAAATTTTTCCTTCATCTTATTGTACCCAGCCTCTCTCTGCACTCAGCTTGAAGCCAGTTGCTAGAGGGTACTAGAAGGGTTAAGCTGGAAACTGAGAGTTGTCATATGGGGGGATATTGCTTGGAGACAGGATGTCTGGATGTTTGCCTACAGAGCGTTCTGGCTCAGCTAGAAGTGGGAAACTCAGTCAAGAATATGCATGGTCCTGCCCTCCTCGGTTGTCTATAAGAAGGTGAGGCAAACGAGGAGTATAGTAGGGGTTAGAGGCTCCAGTGAGGGAAGATCTGCAGAATGAGCCAAGCTCTATGGCTGTGACTGAGTTGGGAGGCATACAGGCCCAATGGATAGTGGCATGGTCCCTGGCCTCCTGGCAAGATCTCTGGAGCAACAGTAGGCACAGTCGGGAAGACGGAGAGTCTCAGGAGTTGTCTTGAGGAGCCAAAAGATGAAGAACCAGCATGGCACCACTAGGAGTTGTGCAGGGCCACTACATAGGGAGGTTTCTGGGATCCATGATGCTCTGCTCCCACTATGGAATGGCTTACAATACAGCCTGGCTTGAAATTTATTTATTTATTTATTTGAATTTTGGTAAATGGGTGGGCCCACTGAGACCATGCCGTCCCTTTTTCAGTGACGACCTGGGAGACAATTACAGCACAACACAACTGACAAATACAGGGAATTATTAAAGTACAAAGAATTAACAAAGATTCAAGGGATATACAGAGACTTCAAGATAGTTAACTTAATAAGCAACCATAATATTTACATTGAGCATAGACAAAATTGTAGTATATATACAATTTAATACCTTGGAATGTACATATTTACAAACATATGTGCAACACACAGTTTTAGCATCAGGTGTAATGTATGAAATGACAGTAACATTCTGAAAGATGGTGCATTTGTAAGTAATCTTTGCCTCATAGATAGTAACACAGAAACACAGATGATGACGGTAGAAAAAGACTGATGGTCCATCTAGTCTGACCATATTACCCTATCATATCCCAGGATCTATTGTCTCTTTGGGGTCTTTGCGTATACAGTTCCACTTTTGTTTTCCATGTTTCTGCCCCCCTCTTCCTGCTAAGTAGCTAATATCCCCTCTATCCCAGCCATGTTTAAAGCCATTTATGGGTTTGGCACCAACCATCTCTGCTGTCAGACTATTCCATGGCTCAGTCACTCTTTCTGTAAAATAATACTTCTTCACATCCCTTTTAAACCTTCCGCCTGTTAGCGTCTACTCATAACCCCTTGTCCTAGCTTCTCTGTCCCTGGTAAATAGCTCCTCACAGTCCACCTTGTTCGTTCCATTTAGGAATTCTTTTCATGGTTTCTATCATGTCCCCCTTTCTCTTCTGGTTTCGAGTGAATATACTGTTTGTTCAGTGCCTTTAGCCGATCCTGATGGGATCTGTCTCCTGGCCCTGAATCATCTTGGTTACTCTATGTTGTACCTTCTCTAACCTGTTCCTGTCCTATTTTTTGGTGGGAACTCCAGAACTGGGTACAGTACCTCCAGGTGTGGCCTCACCAGTAATCTACAGTATACAGTGGTACACTACCTCCTGCCTCCTACAGTCAAACCCTCTCCCAGTGCACCTTAGCATCCTGTTAGCATTGCTGAAGGGCTTTGTTACATTGGCTGGTTTGTTGGGTGTACAGGTGCCCAGGGCCACCTCTAACTGTATAATATTGTGGGTGCTTGACATCAGTGGTTCCCCGACCCATACTCTGCCTACTCTTTCCAAGTTGGTGAGTACCACATCTAGAATGACTGACTCTCTAGTGGAATCCCTGACATGTTGGCCAATGATAATAAGAAAGCTTTCTTTGATTATATCAGTAGCTTAAAAGGAGGTCAGCAAAGGGTGGGACCACTGACAAATGGGATATTCCAACTGAAGAAGAGCAAAACATGGCAACAATCTTTAATAACTACTTTTTTAATGGAGTAGTACACCGAAAATTTGTGAAAGCATATGTTGTACAAAGTGTTTGATTTGTGTGTGAAGTCCTAGTGTATCCTTCCCTTTGTCTGCTATCAGGGGTTTTTCCTAAATTAGCCTGCTAGCTTTATGATAGTTTTACGACCCCTGGGGATCTCCATCTCAGCTAAGTTTATTGCTTTTCTTGTACCTACAGTGCGTCCTGTCTCATGTGACAGTGATGTAGCTTAGCCCATAGATTCAGCAAAAAGAATTGCTTTACAAAACAACAGCAGAGATGGCTCTATTTTAAAAACTATACAGAGTTCAGATAGGTGACTACTCTCATTGTAAAGGTCTTTTTGTTGTGAACAATTTTGACACTGGTTGTGTGTAAGTAACTTGTATGGTTTTTAAGATATTTACATTTGTTTGACATGTCTACTTGAGTGTTCACTCAGAGAAAAAAAAAGTATCTGCTGTTTGTAAGCGCATCTGCACACCTGACAAACAAATCTAAATATTTAGATTATGACCCAGGGGTTGTAAAACTACCATAAAGCAAGCAGGCTAATTTAGGAAAAACTCTTGATAGCAGACAGAGGGAAGGACACACGAGGACTTCAAATATAAATCAAAACACTCTGCACAACATGTTTTTACAACTTCTGGGTGTACTGCTCCTTTAAGTGTCTTCCAGCCAAAATCAGAATGTATGTCACTACTCAAAAAAATTGACCCAACTGTTGAGATTAAATTCAGCATCACTGAGAGCGAGGTGAAAAACAAACGGGCAAAGCTATATATAAATAAATCTCTTGGGCCCGATAACATCCACCCAAGAATCTTAAGGTAACTGTCCAGTGAGCTGGCTGGACCTATTGCTAGGTTATTCACAAGCTCTTTAGCTGAAGGTAGGGTGATCCCAAAATTGAGAGAAGCTAATATTACACCTGTACAAAAAAAAGGGTCAAAACAAGATTTTAAAAATGATAGGCTGGTAAGTTTGACGTCCATTCTGGGGAAACTTGGAAGAATCATGGAGGAACATAAACAGAGTAAGGGCTTAAGGGATATAGCACAACATGGATTCAAAACACAAAGGTCATGCCAGACAAACTTATTCCATTTTTTCGAACCAATCAGTAAAGCGTTGGATAGTGGATTACCTGTTGACATCATATACCTGGATTATTCAGAGGCATTTGATTTAGTACCGCACAAAGAGTCATTATAAGAATTATTGAAACAAAACTTTTGTCCACATATAATAAAATGGATTGACTCCTGGTTGGACAACAGGCAGTGAGTTAGCATCAAAGGATACTGCTCTGATTGGGGGGTGGAGATCAGTGGTGTGCCGCAGGGGTCAGTATTGGGACCAACTCTTTTCATCATGTTTATATTAGCTATGGAAACACCTGTTATGACCCGAAACCTGCAAATTTGTAGATGACACCAAATTAGGTGCCATTGTGGAAAATGAAATAGCTAGTACTAGACTCCAGAAGGATTTAAACAAAATAGAGAGTTGGGCAAAGGAGCATAAATTACGCTTCAGTAAGAGTAAGTGCAGAATGATGCACTTTGGAAACAAAAACAGAATGACAAAATACTTCCTGAATGGTACTGAGCTACGGACTACAGATAAAGAGAGAGACCTAGGTGTAATCATAACAAACGAATTAACCTTTAGTGAACACACTTGTGAAGTTGTGAGGAAGGAAGACAGAATGCTAGGCTGTATTTTAAAGTATGTTAGAAGTAGGGAAAAAAAGAGTCACAATACTGCCGTATAGTGCCTTGGTTAGGCTCCGTCTTGAGTACTGTGTCCAGTGCTGGGCACCACACAATTTATGAGATATTGCACAGTTAGAGGGGGTACAGCATAAGGCAACAAAAAAGACAGCACCCATCACCCAGTTACCATATGATGAAAGGCTGCATGAGTTAAATCTTTTTTCCCTGGAGCATAGGTGCATGAGGGGTGATTTGTGTCTGTGTTCAGGGTTTTTAGAAACAGAGATCTGTAGGAGTGTATTGGACTACAAAAGAAAACCATAAATAGATGTAACCCCTAGGGGGCGCTATCCCAAGGGCTACTACCCCTGCCTGCTCTGTCGTCAACAGGTTGAGGGGCCTGGATCCGATGGCGGGTGCCTCCACCCAGAGGTCGGGGAATGTATAGTCTAAAATGACTTGGTTACAGCCCTCTGGGTCACTGCAGCCCCCCCTTACTTCCCCTAATGGCCCCCACAAGTCAGCCACAGTACCCTTGCCATATACGCCTATCCCCAGACCTGGTTCAATCAGCTGGCTCTGGGAACCCCCTGTAAAGTAAGGTGCAGTTAGACAATAACCGTCTGTACAGTAATTCAACATAGACACACAGGTCAGTCAGTATACCTTTGCAAAACAACCAATCTGATTTATTTAGGGGAAATAACAAGGACTGGGGGAATCAGGTTAATTAGCTTACCACTCTAATGAATATATAAATATATCTATCTAGGGCACTGTGCACAGGCCAACCCTATAAGTCACTGTCTCTGGGTACCCAGGCCATAGAAGACTAGCCTCTAGATGCAGCTGGTTGGGGCCCTAACGCAGAAAACAAGCACTTGATTCCTAATAGGATTAAGTAGAGCCAGTAGGCTCAGTTCATGTAGCCAAACAAGCAGCCAAGCAAATCTTGCCCTCACTATGAACATCTGACAGGGAGCTACCCTGATTTAGTACTCACAAGTCCAGCCAAAAGAGCGCTTTCACACCACTTGCAGGACTGAGTCTGGAATTCAGACACTTCTCCACACATTTATATGAAGAGCAGAGGGGTACCATACCAGGCAGCTGCTGTATAATCCCGATCGCTTTCACTACAGAACACCGGGCCCAACGACGCAGCTTCTCTTGTCCTGACAGACCGAGCGTGATTGAAGCAGATTCTCCAGTCCTCTACAGGGTGAGCCTGGTAGGTAGCTGCGCTTTTGCACAGCCTCCTCTGACCGCTGCCTAGCGGATTTAGTTCGACACTTGCTGGCATTCAAGCCACCAAAATCTGGCCTTCCACACGTGCTTCCTGCATGAAAGCTCAACAGTGCAGGAGCCCAGAGCTCCTTCCTCCCTCACAAACACAACGACTCTGCCCCTTGGCAGTTTGGGCAAAGACTCTCAGTTCGGGCACCACCCGATCCCATTGGTGGACTGCAGATGCCAGTCACTTAATTCAGTCCTCATTGGTGCAAAAAGGCACCACAGTCCAGAACTTCATTTCCCAGAATTACTGGCTGTATCCCCTATGGCCAGCTGGCTCCAAAGAGAGTCCTGATCCTGGTTGGCTCAAGCGGTCTCCATTTTAGTTACCCCCCTCTCTCTCTATTGGCCCAGCTCAACAGTCCAGGTCCAGCATGGAGGGGCCTAGCACACAAAGTCCCAGCTGAAATGAAAGCAGGTTAGACAAACTGTAATTTCACTAATACTCTAAATGATTATAGCCACACAGTGATATCCATCAGAAAGGCTCCCTTTGCGCTTACAGCGACTACGAAATTGGAGCGATTTTACCGCAGCTCAGGTGGGATTCAAGCAGGGAAACCCTAGTCCACCTCGTACAAGCCACTGGGGCCTGCGAGCAGGCAACTCTTAAAGAGACAGTACTGGAGGCCTTAAAAGCACTCACAATGCCCCCATCTAGCGGCATTACACCAAACACCAGTTAGGCAGGGAGCATTTAGGTAAGCTCCGGGAAGGTTTTTAGGAACCCCCATTTGTAGGGGGTTACACCCTTCCTGGCCTGGAAAGAACTTGGCGTCCACATCAAGTAGTTGCCCTTAAATCACTTTAAGGCAAAACAGTTTAACTAACAATATATCAAACTTTTTGGTTACATGCATTGGTACTGCATTACACAGTTTAATATGGGTTATACAATATTACACATACAGACAACCTTTTCTTTTATAAATCAGGTCATTACCTCCTGCCCATGACACCTGGATAGAGGGGGCCCTTCTCTATCAATTACCTGGGGGCTAAATGGGGCAGGGGCGCCACACTCAGCGGGCAATACCAACAGTCTGGAATCATCCCCCAGGCTTAGCTTGAGCAATGAGCTCGGGGACACGTACACCCCCTTATGGACCACATTCAAAGGCAGATCCACAGGCTGGCCCAGGGACTCGTAACTCAATCTCACTACAGGCCGTACTTCCCGGCCAGTCCGTCTAGGAGTTTCAGTTAACATTTCTGAAGGTTCCGACTCCCTCTCAACCCCACTTGGATGGGTCGGGGAGACCACTATAGGAGGAGAGGACCCAGAGTCCATAGTACCTTCGGGGCCTTGTTCTACCAGTTCTGAGCCCACAGTATTTGGATCAGTGGGGGGAATTTCTGATACTGGCAAGGAACCATCAGGGCACTCAAAATATTCTTCAGGTTCTGGTATATCATTAGCTGGCTCCCCCACATCACTCCCTTCTTCTGAAAAGTCAGATAGCTCAGCCAGGCCAGACAGTTTGGCCAAGCTCAGAGATCCCGCCTCTTTGGTGTTGATGCCACTCACTTCTCCCTCTGGGAGCATTGGCTCTAAAGACAAAGCTGGGGACTCAGACAGTCCAGGAAGCCCAACTCCGTCCCCAGAGTTAACTAGGGGATTGCCCCTAAACAGTTGGCTCAGTTCATAAGAGGGGTAATACTCAATGTTATTCTCACTGTCCTCAGGCACAGACGGGCACTCAACTTCATCAGAGGGGGTGGAGAAGACCTCTTTAGTTTGAGTTCTGAAGAATCAACCAATCTTAATTTTTTCTTTGGCAGCAGCTCTAGTTACAGGCCGGGGGCATCGGGAGGTTCAGTTTCTATCAAAATTTGTCCAATTGGCAGCAGATGATTTCTGTGTATAGTCTTCACATCTTTTGAATTGTTTTCAGGCCGCACTTTATATACAGGTAAATCTTCCAGTTTTCCCACAACAATATGGGGGAGGTGATGCCATCTGTCAGCAATCTTATGTTTGTCATGCAGTCCCAAATTCCTCAATAGCACTCTGTCCACTTCTCTCAATTCCATTGCTTTCACCTTTTTATCATACCTTTCCTTATTGGCCAGGTTTTGCTTAGCAGCCATGGTCTGGGCTAGTTGGTAGGCATGGTTGAGTTGGGCCTTCAACTTTTGCACATACTGTAGATGATTAGCCTCCTGAACCCCATCAGGAGAAACTCCGAAACAAACATCTACTGGCAATCTGGCCTCCCTTCCAAACATCAGTCTATATGGGGAAAATCCAGTGGCATCACTTTTGGTGCAGTTATAGGCATGTACCAAGGTGCTAATCTGCTGGCTCCATCTAGGCTTGTCTTTAAGTTGCAGTGTGCCCAACATATCAAGCAAGGTGCGGTTAAACCTTTCAGGATGGGGATCGCCCTGGGGATGGTATGGGGTGGTTCTGGACTCCCGTACCCCCCACAAGGATAGCATTTCTTTAATCAGACGGCTTTCAAAATCTCTCCCCTGATAGGAATGGATTCACTGGGGGGCCCCATAGTGGACAAATAAATTCTCAACAAGGACTTTAGCCACTGTGGTTGCTTTCTGATCTTTAGTAGAGAAAGCCTGTGCATGCCAGGTGAAATGATCAGTAACTACCAATATATTGCTGATGTTTTTCAGATCTGGTTCTAGGCTCAGGAAATCAATGCAGACCAGTTCCATAGGGGCACCAGTAGTGATGTAAACCAGGGGGGCAGCCCTCTGAGGCAGGGCCTTTCTTTGTAAGCATCGGCCACAGGTCCTGATTTACTGCTCCACATCAGCACCCATTTTGGAGCAATAAAATCGGGACCGCACTAAGTCAAGGGTTCGTTCCATGCCGAGATGTCCCATGTGATTATGTTGGGACCTCAACACCAGTTCTCTAAAAGCAATGGGCAACACCAGTTGTTGTTTGTTTACTCAGCCCTCTTCACCCACGGTCTCCCTGTACAATAGTCTGTTAATCAGTTTCAACTCTGGTCCTTCTTTGTACAACAGAGCAGTTCTCAGGTCAGTGAAATGCAACTTTGACACATCTCTCCTTCCCTGCAGAGCTTCCAAGACAGGGTTTATCATGGGATCTTGAGAATAAGCCCATTGGAGGCTATCATTATTGAATTGGGGAAGCGCACTAGTGTCTAATGCAGAAAAATGACAGTAGGCAGCGGGTAGGCAGTTCTCAGATGGCCCCAAGCAGTCTACCATGCAGTCCACAGCATCAGGAGATACCTGTTCCTCCCTGTCAATTTTTTGGCAAAGGACTCTTATGTCAGGTTCTGATAACGGACCCAATCAACTCAGGACACAGGCCTCTGGGAGAGGGCATCAGCATCTATATGGTTCAGGCCTGCTCTATATTCAACAGCATAGTTGTAGGTAGACAACGCGGAAAGCCACCTATGGCCAGTGGCATCCAGCTTAGCTGAGGTCTGCACATATGTCAGGGGATTATTATCAGTATTCACCAATATCTTAGCATCATACAAGTAGTCATGAAATTGATCAACAATGGCCCACTTCAGAGCCAGGAACTCTAGTTTGTGCACTGGGTAGTTCTTTTCTGAAGGAGTCAAGCTTCTGCTGGCAAAAGCTACAGGTCTTAGACTGTTTGGGTGCTCTTGATACATTACGGTCCCCAATCCTTGCAGACTGGCATCAGTATGAAGAACATACGGCTTGGCAGGGTCAGCATAGGCCAGCACTGGGGCATGAGTAAGTTGATATATAATGTCATGGAAAGCTTCCTCACAATCAGCAGTCCAGCGGGTGCCAAACACATCATTGGGGTGGAAATAATTTCTTCCAGTCTCAGATGGTACGATTTTCTTATACTTTTTATGGGTTGGGGGATGTCCCTGCATAAGGTTAAGCAGAGGGCGGATCACTCGAGAATAGTCTTTGACAAATCACCTGTAATATCCACAAAACCCCAGGAACCATTGCAGCTCCTTCAATTTCTTTGGTTGAGGCCAATTAGTCAAAGCTTCCACTTTGCTGGGGTCAGTCTCTATGCCTTCAGTGGATATTATGTGCCCCACATATTTTACGGAGGTTTGAAAGAATTGGCACTTATCTATAGATAATTTGAGACCAACATCTTCCAGTCGATCCAGGACTTTGAACAACCTGCTCTCATGTTCTTCCAGGGAGCTGCCAAACACTATGACATCATCTAGGTAGACTAAACATTCGAGCAAATTCATGTCCCCCACAGCATGCTCCGTCAAACACTGGAAAGTAGCAGGGGCGCCTGATATTCCTTGGGGCATCCACATAAACTCATAGAAGCCTAGGGGGCTAATAAAGCAGTCTTTTCTCGATCCTCCAGAGCCATCAGGATCTGGTAGTATCCACTGCGGAGGTCTAGCACGGAGAACCATTTACTACCATTTAGACAGTCCAAGGCATCCTGAATGTGTGGCATGATATACTGGTCTGGTATGGTTCACCGGTTTAGAGTACGGTAATCCACACACATCCGGACAGCTCCATTCTTTTTTCTCACTACCGCAATAGGTGAGGCATAGGGGCTCCTGGATTCTTGTATCACCTCAGCTGCAAGCATCTCCTGCAGGTGCCGCCTTACATCATCTATATCAGCAGGGGCTAGGCGTCGAGATCGCTCATGGAAAGGTCGCTCATCCTGTAGCCAGATGTGATGCTCAGCCCCTTGCACACATCCTACATCCCATTCCTTCAAGGAAAACACCTGTTCCCACTGGGCGAGCCTTTCACTGATCCTTTTCTTCCACTCTGCCGGCAGTGGGGAATCACCAAAATTAAACAGCTCAGGGGTCACTCGGTCACTTCTCCCGGGAGTCTTGTTGTGGGGCAGAACAGCAGTATCGGCACAGTGCACCCTGGCCAGGGTGCAACCCCATTTCACTCGAATCTCTTGATCAGATACATTATGCACTTGAACCATTACTCTCCTGGCAAAGGCATGGGCTCTAGCAGGTAAGATACTGGGTTTAACCAGCAACCCCTCTGGCAACTTTCCCTCACCTGGTACATCCAGCATCAATATTTTATTCTTAACATCCTTTTTAATCCAGACTTCCCCCTGCAAAACACACTGGGCATTTGGGGCTAGTAGTAATGGTTCTGGATCCTTCTTCCAGACGACACCCACCGGGCCTTCGGGTTCCGCCTGGCTGGCCTTTTGCTGAGTCTCATAGGCCTTCTGAATCAAGGCGGGTAGTCTGAGAGCTCGCCTCACCCTGGACATCTGTTTTTCAGAGCACAGCTGCGCTAAGCGACCAAACATGTGAGCATTGGTTCCAATTAACAAGGGCACCCCATCATACAGTCCAGTGGGGGGACACATTAGTGCCAAGGTTTCCACTTGTTCAGCCACCCCAGCCACAGAAGTAGGAAAAGACAACCAGATCCAGATATACCCAGAATAAGGGTAGGCCTTATCGCTCAGCCCCCAAACATGTAGTCCATCCAAAGGTTGCAGAGGCATCTCAGGCAAGTGCTTTTGATACCAGTCCTGGAACATAATGGTCACCTAGGAACCACTGTCCAACACAGCCCGGGTGGGTACTCCATTCACTCTCATGGTGGTCTCCATTGAGGGCCCCACCACATCAGACCATTCGGGGAGTGTGGCTTTAGAGGTTGCTTGGGCATTGGCCCTGGTCACAAAATTCTTCTGAGGAGGCCCTCCCTGACGTCTGGTTTAGGCCTTGCGATGCCAGGCGACTAGCCTGCTGTTGACCCTCCTTAAATTCTCTGGTAACTGGCACTCAGTCTGAAAGTGTCCATCCTCCCCACAATGGTAACAGAACTTAGTATTTCGGGGGACTTTGTTGGGAGGGCGATATCTTGTCTGCCGGGGGGCGTCAGGGGTTCTGGAGGGCTCCTCTTGACTAGGTCATTTATTTCTAGATAACTCAGGTGCCCCAAACTTGGCAGGGTGGGCAGCAGTTTGCTTCAAGTCCCTCACCATTTCTCGTAAATCTCTAATCTCAGCCCTCAAATCACTTTCTACCTGGGGATCAGAGGAAACAGCATGCACCCCCACTCCTCCTTGGGCCTCTGAGGGCACAGGAAAGGCATCAGGCCCCTTGTTCAGTCCCCTCGAGGAGTGGGTCTCATCTGGTTCACTGGACTCAGGGGTCTGACATAGATTCACGACCCCCACATAGGGTTCCCACCCCTCTTCATCAGTCTCTACTTCTCGAATCTCACTCATCAATTGACAGTATTCGGGAGGGGCAGCCTGTTGGTCATGTAACTTGAGTTTCAACAATATCACACCGAAAACCTAGCAGATTTCAAAATATGATCCAGCCGGACCTGGTTCAAGGCTGCGGCAGTTATCCCCTCTTTTCGATAAGCTTTTTGTAATGCCCTTTCCACTCTGGTGACAAAGGCTGACAATTTCTCATTCCTCCATTGTTTGGCTGACTTGAACTTCCATAATAAGTCTTCCCCAGTTTCTGCACTCCCAAACACCCCCTCTAAGGCAGAAAGGTACTCTACTGCAGTGGCTTTGTGGCTAGTAGCCTGCAAGAAACGAATGGCTTCCAAAGCTGGGCCCCTCAGGCTCTCCATCAGTCTCTTTCATTTCTCCCCCTCAGAGCACTGCCACTCTTGGACTAAAGGGGTAGCATAGTCCATCCAAGCCTCCAAATCATCTTCCCCCGAGGGTACAGGCACAGTACCAGAAAAAAGTTTCAATCTACGATAAGAGTCTAGCTGTATGGGGGGAACAACTAGAGGAGGTGAAGCCAGAATAGAACTCTTGGAGGGCCCGGAAGAGGTACCTGGGGAGGTTTGGGGGATGGGTTCACTAGAAAGGTCTAACACCTGCAGTAACTCCTGAGTAGTCCTTCCTTCTGCAGCTAGCAGTTTAAGCAGTTTATCTTTAAAGTTATTAGTCTTGGGGAACCCCCCTGGGGTGACTGACCCACTCTGGATGTGAATGACCCTCCACCCCTTTTGGGCACCTTCCAGGTAAATCACTGTGGGTACCCTCTCGGGGTCTATAACTATACTGCATAAGAGTAGCACCTGCAAGGTCTGGTAGAGTAGATCAGCCATACGCCCCTTCACCTCTACCTTGCCTAAACATTTAACACGTTCCACTGCAGAAACAAGGTCAGCGTTCTTTATCCTCAGAGGTACATCCAGTAGTGACACAATTTTCTAGAATCAACTCTTGACTTCACCCACCCATCAGTTTATGCACCATCATTTTAACAGGGTCAACTAATCTTAGTCATGATATCCCCTTCCAGTTTTTCCTTTAGTTTGGCCATGTTGAGGTACTTCATCTACTCGGCCACTAGGGGACGCTAATCCCAGTGGTGCCTCCAAAATGTAACCCCTAGGGGGCGCTATCCCAAGGGCTACTACCCCTGCCTGCTTTGTCGTCAACAGGTTGAGGGGTCTGGATCCGATGGCGGGTGCCTCCACCCAGAGGTCGGGCAGTGTATAGTCTCAAATGACTTGGTTACAGCCCTCTGGGTCACTGCAACCAACCCTTACTTCCCCTAATGGCCCCCACAAGTCAGCCACAGTACCCTTGCCATATACGCCTATCCCCAGACTTGGTTCAATCAGCTGGCTCTGGGGACCCCCTGTAAAGTAAGATGCAGTTAGACAATAACCATCTGTACAGTAAGTAATTCAACATAGACACACAGGTCAGTCAGTATACATTTTCAAAACAACCAATCTGATTTATTTAGGGGGAAATAACAAGGACTGGAGGAATCAGGTTAATTAGCTTACCACTCTAATAAATATATAAATATATCTATCTAGGGCACTGTGCACAGGCCAACCCTATAAGTCACTGTCTCTGGGTACCCAGGCCATAGAAGGCTAGCCTCTAGATAGCAGCTAGGTTGGGGCCCTGGCCCGAGAAAACTAACACTTGATTCCTAATAGGATTAAGTAGAGCCAGTAGGCTCAGTTAGTATGCCAAACAAGCAGCCAAGCAAATCTTGCCCTCACTATGAACATCTGACAGGGAGCTACCCTGATTTAGTACTCACAACTCCAGCCAAAAGAGCGCTCTCACACCACTTGCAGGACTGAGCCTGGAATTCAGACACTTCTCCACACATTTATATGAAGAGCAGAGGGGTACCATACCAAGCAGCTGTTGTATAATCCTGATCGCTTTCACTACAGAACACTGGGCCCAACGACGCAGCTTCACGTGTCCTGACAGACCGAGCGTGATTGAAGCAGATTCTCCAGTCCTCTACAGGGTGAGCCTGGTGAGTAGCTGTGCTTTTGCACAGCCTCCTCTGACCGCTTCCGCATTGAATTTAGTCCGACACTTGCTAAGCGTTCAAGCACGAAATCTGGCCTTCCTGCGTGCTTCCCATGCAGCTCAACAAGCGCAGGGCCAGAGCTCCTTCCCTCGCCATAACCACAACGACTCTGCCCCTTGGCAGTTTGGGCAAAGACTCTCAGTTCGGCGCCACCCGATCCCATTAGTGGGCTGCAGATGCCAGTCATAGTCGGTCCTCATTGGTGCAAAAGGTGCCTGGTCCAGAACTTCATTTCCCAGAATTACTGGCTGTATCCCCTATGGCCAGCCGGCTCCAAAGAGAGTCCTGATCCTGGTTGGCTTAAGCGGTCTCCATTTTAGTTACCCTTCTCTCTCTATTGGCCCAGCTCAACAGTCCAGGTCCAACATGGTGGGGTCTAGCACACAAAGTCCCAGCTGAAATGAAAGCAGGTTAGACAAACTGTAATTTCACTAATACTCTAAATGATTATAGCCACACAGTGACACCCATCAGAAAGGCTCCCTTTGCACTTACAGCGACTACGAAATTGGAGCGATTTCACTGCAGCTCAGGCGGGATTCGAGCAGGGAAACTCCAGTCCCCTTCGTACAAGCCACTGGGGCCTGCGAGCAGGCAACTCTTAAAGAGACAGTACTGGAGGCCTTAAAAGCACTCACAATGCCCGCATCTAGCGGCATTACACCAAACACCAGTTAGGCAGGGAGCATTTAGGTAAGCTCCGGGAAGGTTTTTAGGAACCCCCATTTGTAGGGGGTTACATAGAGATTTGAGAGCCCACGATTACCAGTTTAAGGGTGAGATGTGTAAGACCACAAAAAGAGGAGCTTGGTTAAACCAAAGGTTTGTGTCCCTGTGGAACGCTCTACCAGAGTCTTGTAAGTAGTGTGACCATGGACATGTTTAAGACATCACTTGATAAATACTTGGGTAGGAAGTAAAATATTAGTCCAATGAAAATTGGTGAAGTATTCATGGCTAATGCTTTTGACTCATAGAGTTCATATTATTCCTATGATTCCTATGTTGTACCAACATGCAGTCCTGCAAGACATCAAGCAGGGTCTGACTTCTGGCACTACTGGCCACTGGGATGTCCCAGTCAATGTCTGACAGGTTGAGATCTGAGACTACTACAGCCTCTCCCTTTGCCGCCCATCCTAGCTTCAGTACCCAGTTCCTTATCTCTCTCTTCTCCCTGCCTCAGTGGCCTGTAGACCACCTCTATGTGAGTCTTCCTCTTTGATGACTCTGTGAGCTGAACCCACAGTTATCCTAGTGCCCCTTTCCCCCAATGGTAGCATCTTCTGCTGTCTCAATCCCTTCTCTGGTGTAGATGGTCACCCCTCCACCTCTACCCATTCCTCTATTATGCCTGTATAAGGTGCAGCCTGAGATTGCTATGCCCCAATCACTGTTCACACTGGCCCATGTTTTTGTAACAGTCTTCCTAGATCCATCCCAGAGTCTGCTACCAAAGCATGGAGCTCACTAATCTTATTATCCAGACTTCTGGCATTGAAGTATACCACCCTTCAACATGTGCTCACATCTCTGTTAGTTCTCACTTGCTCTCCCCATCACCATTCTCCAATAACCTTTCTGTCTTGTGTTTCCCATTCCTTTCATGTCTGTTGTGTCTACCCTGCCCTGTCCCATGGACTCATTCCTTCCATCTATTATTCTCTGAACACCTTACCCCCATCCTTGGGGGAGTCATTTCTAAGTTCCCCCTGTTCCTCCCTCTACAGTGGAATCCCTAGCCCCAGCCTCCCCTGCAACTAGTTTAACCATCTGCCAGTGTAGATGTCAAATTTCTGCACTAACACCCTAGTCCCTTCCCTTGTCAGATGAAGGCCATCACCTTTGAAGAGCCTTCTGTCCCAGAAGCCCTCCAATCCTTATAAAGTGGTGCCCCTGTTCCTGACACCACCTCTTCAGTCACCTGTTGAACTCCTTGATCCCTCTGTCCCTTACTCTGTCCTTCTTATTCTACCCACCCCAGACAGGAAGTACTTCAAAAAAGATCGAGGAAGCCAAGTGCTTCTTCAGTCTGTCCCCCAGCCTCTGGAAGTCTCTCTTCTTCAGCTGATTTGCCAGATCATTGGTGCCAAGGTGTACTAGCACTTCCTACTCCCCCTCCTCCACTATCCTCCCTATCCTATCTCAATCTCAGATGACTGATGCTGCAGATAGGCATCTGACCATCTCCTCCCCTGCCACCCTTTCCAACCCCTAACCACAGCATCTCCTATGACTAGAGTTCTCCATGCTAACTGTTGCCCCATGCCCTGAGTGTCACTATGTCTCCCTTCCCATCAGCACCAGATGACCATGGCCACCCCTGCCCAAGTCAGGTACCTGTGCCTCTTCCAAGGGGCAAAAAATGGTTTGCGATTGGTACCTCATGTGAAATGCTGTTGTGTGACCATCCCTGCCACCCAATCTCCTCCCCCCCACCCCTGATGATGAGAAAAGTACTGTAGTGAGCATAAACCTGGTACCATAGTGTAGAACCCTCTGATATGGTAGCCCGAATGAATCGCCATCAGAAGGAGGGGTTCTGGCAAGAGCTGGGGATGGTAAGTCCCCAGGATGGGGCCAGGCATGAGAGCCTGTTCTTTGGGCCCCTACGGCTATGGAGAGATGCAGGCATGGCTGGACCAACTAATCAATTAAATTTATTAGTAGTGTCATAGCCTGACTTGCTTTTCATAATGTTGTCCCTTGCGGGCATAGCGAGACGTGCTGGCACAGAATTTCCTCCAGGGAAGTGTTTGCCCTATTCTTGTGTAACCCCCCTCTTTAATTTTGGGGGTTAATGTCTTCCTGGGCCCCTAATGCCTACTGTCAGGCTGGTGTTCCATCCTAGTGTGATTCTGTGTATTTGCGTGAGAGTGCCATGCTGAGCCTCCGTGCCTGTCCCTTTAAGAGAATAGCTAAACTGTGTGTAGAAAATGGTCTGTGCTTGGTCCAAGTGATTTAGGGCTTGTGGCCAGCCAGACAGTGTGTTGTTTTGCTCAATTCTGCAGTCGCTACTTGCGCAGAGGGAGCTTATGTAGGAACTGTGCTTATTTACTGTTTATCTAATGTTATATTTGAGATAGAGATGTTTGTCTAACCTGCTTTAATTGCAGCTCGATCATTTGGGTGGAAGCCACCATGTTAGGTCCAGGACTTTCAGCAATTGGACCAATAGAACCACTGGGGGCCTAAAATAGATCCTGCCCCAGGGGTCTTGTGGGAAGGAAAACTGTAGTTTTTGTAGTTTTAGTGTTGGCACCAATTTGGCCTAAGGGGGAGCCCATACTGTGACTGACAGCTTCTTCAGCTAACCAAACCTTTGAATTTACCAGGGAAATGTCCAGTGTGCCAAGAGAAAGTGGATCAGTTAGAGTTGGAGGTTGAAGTGTGAACAGCTCGAGCTTTCGAGCAGCTGCTCCCAGAAGGAGCATAGGGGAATTGGCAGGAAGAGGATCAACTTGCCTCCCTGCCAGCTGTCTCCTGCTTGAGAACTGTCTATAGCAGAAGTTGGACTTGTCCAATTCCAGCCTGGAACTGCTGCAGAAGAAAAGAAAAAGTTTGTTAATGCTATTTGCAATTTGGACAGAAGACTTGCTCCTGAAGCGATCGGCCCAGTTTGTGTGCAAGACATCCTCGGATCGAAAGGTCTGCCAAGTAAAGCTGCTGAACTGCAACCGGACTATATCTGAACTGATTTCTGAAGTACACTAGTTGTTGATTTAAATGTACTGAATGTGTTTTGTGGGTTGAGACCTGCTTCCCCACGAAAGAACCTGTTACACCAGCTGGAGTCTTCACCAGCAGAAGATCATGAACTTTGTCAGATTGCTTATCCTGCCTGGGTTCTGCCACTTCAGCCTAGGCTGTTACTCCATCACCAGAGACTGTCGCAATGAGAGACTGGCTTGGGGATCCAGCCCCTACACAGCAACACCACGCCGGGTGCGGCCACCTGGAAGAAAGGCTGTGAAGAGGTGTGTTGTGTCGGCCCCATTTCCCCATGCTTTTCTGTCATCACACGAGGTCTCCGTATCACCTGCCTTGCAGCAGATTCCTGGTAGCGTGAATACAATCAGGGTAGCTCCCTGCAATGAGTGCTTAAATCATTTGTGGTACCATCTAATTGTCACAGTTTCTTGGGTTTACAAAGGACTGAGCCACCCGGCTTGGATTACAAATAATCTGGGTGTTTAGCATGTTAACTGCTTTTATTTTTACCAAGGGCCCCAACATCAGCTGCAATGCTGGCCACCCCTGGGCAATGCTTCTGGCTAGCCAGATTTACCATCCTGGGTACCCAGTGTTGTGCAACTGTCACGTTGGGACTAAAAGTGTATGCCAAACCTGAATCCTATCAGATTGCAAATCATTTGACTAGATTCATGCCCGTTTCTTGTTCACCTCCTCTAAATAAACCTGATTGCCTTTTTTCACATTTAACCTGGCTAGTGTGCATATTATTAGTTGGGTTACAGAGTTAAGAGTGTGCTGTTGTATTGCTAACCTTATTTTACAGGGGGCCTCCAGGGAAACTGCTGCAGATCTAACCCTGGTGGTAAGTGTGAAGGGTGTGAGCATATTGTTACTGTGTCTTACTGACTGAATTTATTACTGTGTTAGATACTGAGCCACTAGGCGGTTGGCGGGTGGTTATATCTTCCTAGAGGGCTGTACCAGAGCAGACAAGCTACCTTAATACCACTACTCGGGGTGGAGGGACCTTATTAGAGAACTCAGGCCCCTTAACCTGTGCGTAGGGGTAGTAGCCCTTAGAATAGCGCCACCTAGGGGTTACACTTGGGAGTACCAGGGCTCCAGAAACCCTGACAGGGATGTTGGGGAATGTATGTGAAACTTTTAAAAATGAACTTGAATATGGATCCAGTGTAATTACAGCAGCAGGGTCCCTTAGATCAATAGGGTTACCACCTGTCCTGATTTTCGCAGGACAGTCCTGATTTGGGCAGCTGTGTCCTGTAAAAACACATGAAAAATACTACATGTCCTGCCATTATCTGAGAAAAAATATTTTCTAACTTTCTACTAAATGTTGCAGAAAACTGTAACACCTTAACTAAAATACCTTAAAATGATACGAAACAATAGAAATAACTAAGAAACTATAATACTTAGCCTTAATTCTGATTATATAGAGAAAACAAGTCTGTTGCATTGATCGAGGGTACCTACAGTCCTGCGAAAAATCATGTTTCAGTAAGAAATGTGACACTGTGGACTTCTTAAAAGGTGGTAACCCTATAGATCAAGGGAAGTAACCTGGCAACAATTTCATGGAAACTAGTGCAAAGTAGCTAGGCCCTGGGAAGATTGAGGGTAGTGGATCTCTGGACCTCAGTACAAATAGCATGGTATAGTGTACTGCGGTGAGTATGGTGAGTGATGAACTGAAATGATGATCATTAAGTGGCAAGGAAATGCACTTAATGATGTTTGTAACATGGCTCTGTATACTACTTCTAAATAATGAAATGCCATTGGTGTAATCATAACAGGTGACTACAAAGCAAACATGGATTAATTCCACAGTACAACCATGGTTGCTTGTGTAGTACCTTTATAAACCACATTAAATATTAGCAGAGTTCCTGGAGTGAGTCCTCCAATATGCAGAAATATAGCTGATAAAGAAAACACAGAACAACAAAATGTTGCAGAAGCGATTCCTATGTGTAGCGGCAAATGGACGCAACATATTTCCACAAACTAAACAGCACACCAAGTTCTGTGTGTTTCAGCATTATTGCTTGAGTGTAATGTGGTATTACTGTGTGAATTTAAGAATAGTAGCAATACTCTTGCCATGTTATAAGAGCATTAAACCACTCCAGACCATGGTTGTACTGTGGAATTAATCCACGGTTGGGTGGTTGGAGGCACTCGGCCCCCAGCCTTTCCCAACCATGAATTAATTCCATAGTAGAACCATGGTCTGTCATGGTTTACTGCTTATGTACCACCTGGAAGCACAATAAATACACACAGCTGGATCCTAGTTACATGTCTGGAACTCACTTTGTGTGTTGTCTAATATTTAAAGGCACTCCAGTGTATGTTTAAGGTGACCCTGGCTCCTTTACCCTTGACCCATGGTGGCAAGGTAAATGAAGACCTGATTATTATGTGGTTAAATTACTATTGTTAATTTAGTTTTAGAATATTATAACATATTAAGTAACATATTCAGTGGGATGAGAGAGAACAGGGGAGGATTTAAGGGCAGACTGGATGGGTCGTGTGGTCCTTTTCTGCCGGCAAATTTCTGTGTAATCTGCTTGTAAAAAAAATAACAGTTTTTCTTTTACTCTACCTTGTTTGTCAACTCAAAGAACGCCTAAATTTGGCATATTACTAGGTCTTTTGTATGTCTATTATACTAGTGACAGATTCATTGGTGCAAAAAAAAAAATCTCATTTTCAGACAAAATTAGATATGATAGTGACAGCAGATACAGGGGGACATGTACGAATAATGAATTCTTCAAGAACCAATTATGGTAATTATGTGTTCTCAGTACTTAAGCGTGACCAACGTAGTATTACAGCTTATTTGACTAGTTTGTCCTAAATTGGTGTTCTTGCCTCTCTACTGAATGAATAAATCATTTTGTTGTTTTTCCTTAAAGAGCTACTGACACCTCTGGGAATACTGCAGAAAACCTAATATTTAGACACAATTCAGCTTGCATTTCATATATATTTCCTAGATGTCTTCTTCTCTTTGTTTATTACTGAGGAAATTTGCACAAAAACTGGATCTTCAGCACTTTGACTTCATCTTACCTTACAGCTCATTCCCAACTTGAAGTCAGAACCCTCTGTTGTGACATCACAGTCTGTTGCCATGGGAATCATTGTGCTGTCACAAGCAGAGTCTTGTACCATCAGGTTGGGAACAAGCAGTAGGAATAGATGAACTCGCAATAAGCAAAGATTCTGTTGTCGTGCCTATAACCTCAGTAACAAATAACAAGGAGGAGAGATACAGAGCTAAGGTGAAATGTAAGCTGAACTGTGTCCATATATTATGTTTTTCAAAGTTCTCCTGGAGGTGTCGGGGTCTCTTTAAGGTTGGTGAGGTAGAACCAACCCCAAGCCTGCCTGCTATAGGCAGTGAGGATATTTCCAACTTTAATTCCTCCTTGTATAGGCAGCTGGGACTGTGTATTTCCCACATAAGTATCTGTAGCATCCAGCAAAAAGAGACAGCAAGCACCTTCCCAATTGTGATAAAAAGCACCAAGATCTTTGTAATTCCTCTAAAGCCTTTTTTATACAAAAAAATGTATGGCATAGCCCTGTGCAAAACACAAACCGCCTTCTGAATCAAATGCCCACCGGCACCAACTGACCTCACTTTTCGAGCTAACATGCTGCATTAGAGATCTGTGGAATCCTTTCAAAAAGATACGAATTCAAGTCTGCATTACCTGTGTACTCTCCAGGTATATCGGACTTTAGTAAAACATGACTGAAGTCATATATTAAGGGGATATGTGATGGGAAGTCATTTGATAGCAGATATATCAATACGAGTGGCAAGTGATCTTGGGGTTATCCGCCAAGCTCACTTGCCATGAGTGTTGATATATCCACTATCGAATGACTACCCATCACGTATCCCTTTTATATAATTGGGACTTTTTTTTGGTATGGTTTGTTTTTAAAGAATGTATGTGGTACCTGTGTTTTTTTCTGTTGCCGTTCTTTCCAGGCGTTTGGCTGCTCAGATGTCTGACATAGAGAGGATACTGATATTTTCAGCTGACGTGTACACAGTGTAACCCCCCTGCAAATGGGGGTTCCCAAAAGACTTCCAGGAGCTTGCTTGAATGCTCCAAGCCTGAATGGTGTTTGGCGTTTAAGCCATTTATCAGTGAGTGTTTTTAGAACCTCTGGTACTGTCTCTTTAAGAGCTGTCTGCTTGCAGACATAATTAGTTTGTATGGGGGACTGTGTGTTTCTTTGATTGAGTACCACTCAAGCTGCTGCTGATTCACTTCATTTTGCAGTCACTAGGAGTGCAAAGGAACCTATCTGAAAGATGTAACTGTTTGCCAGAAATTATTTAGAGTAATAATGAAATTACAGTTTGTCTAACCTGCTTTCTTTGCAGTCAGAACTGTGTCTGCTAGTTCCCCATTCTAGTTTTGAACTGCTGAACTGGACCAATCAGTGTGGGGTAAGCTAGCTCTAAAATGGTGCCTTGGACGAATCAGAACTTGGACTCATAATCTGAGCCAGCCACAAGAGGATTGTATGGGCAGTGACTCTGGGAGATGTAGTTTAGACTTCAGTGCCTTTTTGGACCAACAGCAGCAGTCTATTGTGAGTGACAGCCAATCCAGTCAAGAACTGGGAGGAACTCAAAGGAAGTGCCCGGTTTTGTCGGTTGGAGTTTCAGTTGAGCTTTGGCAGTGAAGAAGGAAGGAGCCCTGTGCTTTTTCAGTGTGCAGTTTCAGTCAAAAAAACGTGTGTAAGGCCCAGAGTTCCGGTCTGCAGCTTGTGTAACAGCTTGTTAGGACTGAATCCGTCCTGTGAAAAGAATCAAAGGATTTCTGAAGAGTAGAAACCAGGCTCACCCTGTAGAAGACTGGAGGAATTGCTGAAAATTGCACTCGGTCTGTCAGGAACTGAATCTGCTGTGTGTTCTCCGGGTATTGTGCAGTAATTGCGATCGGGATACAGATGCAGCCTGCCTGGTATAGTGCTTTCTTTTATATGGATGTGTGAAGAGGTTTGTGTACCTCAGGTGAGCCCTGCTGACATTGAAGGACCCTATCTTATTTGAGGTTGTGAGTACTAATTCAGGGTCGCTCCCTGTTGAATTGCCACATTAAATCCAAATGGAATTACTGTACTGCTGACTGTTTAATTCTCCTTTCTCTGTGTGAAAGGGCCCCTACCAGCTGCCACGGTTTGACTAGCCACTAGGGCTTGGGTACCCAGGACAGTAACTGATAGGGATAAGCCTGTACAGAGCCATAGGTAGATTATTAGAGTGATAAGCCAATTAACCTGATTTCCCTGTCCTTGTTATATCCCCTAAATAAATCAGAGCTGCTTGTTTCAGCAAAGTTATACTGCCTGAGGTATTTGTCTATGTTAAAGTACTGTACTGTGATTGTTGCACTGTATCTCATTTCACAGGAGGTCCCAGTGCCGGAACCAGACCTGGGGGTAAGTGTATACTGTGAAGGTAATTTGATATATTGTGTGGGCCACTAGTGGGAAGAAAGGGGTTGCAGTGTCCCAGAGGGCTGTGACCAAGTTAGTTTAACTATTGCAAACCCTGACCTCTGGGTGGAGGCACCACCATTGGATCCAGGCCCTCAACCTGTTAGTGGCAAATCAGGCAGGGGTAGTAGCCCCTGGGATAGCGCCATCTAGGGGTTACATCTTGGAGGCTCACCGCTGGGATTGTGTGTCCTCTAGTGGCCATATTTACGAACCACTGTTAAGAAAAAAATGGGTACCCGACAGAAGTGGCTGTGCACGGCTGGTGGAGTGGTGTACTGGGGAGGAGATCAACCCCAAAATGCTATGCTTATCCTGGACATCCCCTGGGTATCATCTAGGACACTGTGCAGGGAGTACTTTCCAAGGTGGAAGGTTTACAAAACCTTGTGGTGGTGGGTCGGCATGCTAATCTGCTCACCCACACTTTCCTGGCCCTAGTAGAGTTTAAGGATCCCATAGATAGCTCCAAAGTGCCACAGACCATTACCCCAGAGGGAGCCCTCACTGCTTGGAGAGTGATAACTAAGGACAGTAAAGACCCGGGGGGGAATCAGCCCCCACCACTATCTGAAACTTTTGAGGAGAAATTTGCTGAATGGTTGCTGGGAGAGGGGAAAACTGTGGAGGACTTGAAGAAACTATTCTTGCCACCTGGGGGTGTTCCTCCCCCAACACCCTCTCCTGCTCCAGTGCCCGTAATGGTGGCTGAACCAATGCAGACTTCTATTTCTGCACCTGCCATTAGTCACGACTCTTACCGAAGGTTGAGGATCTTCTCTGGCACCCTCCCCACCCCCCAAGGGGAGGATGACTGGGAGACCTGGATAGACTATGTTGCCCCCCAAGTGCTAGAATGGCAATGCTCGGAAGGCGAAAAGCGAAAGAGGGTTAGTGAGAGCCTCCGAGGTCCTGCCCTGGCTACCATCCGTGCTAAACGGGCCAGTAACCCTGAAGCGACTGCACAGGCCTATCTTGAGGCCTTGGAGAATGTGTATGGGAGCCCAGATTCTGATGAGGACCTATGGTGGAGAGTAAGAAATGCACAACAGTACCAAGGGGAGTTGTTGTCTGTGTATGTCTCTCGGCTGGAAAAATTGTTGCAAGAATGCCCTCAGAAAGGGTAGTTTGCCAGCGATTGAACTGGACCGAACCAGACTGGACAGAATCTTAAGTCTGCCCCTTCTCAGAACTGCTGTTGCTTCAGTTACGCTGGCAAATCGACTGGAATCCCCACCCTCCTATGATGAGTTAATGAGAGAAACTGAGGAGTTGAGAAAGGCACACCTGGGAGGTACCTGCACCAACAGCTGTGGCTACCGACCCGAAAGTGACTGAGGGTGACCCATCAAGTGAAGTTCAGGGGCAGAGGTTGACAGTCAATGAGTGCTCTGACAAGGAAAAAGATATGCCACAATGGGGCGAACTGTGAGAGAGATCGGGAATTCAAAAACAGTCCCTTTATGAAGGCCACGCCTGCAAATGCAGCCCTGACCTATATCCGACTGCATTCTGCTATGGGGGTGGGGGTACCCACCCATGTATCTCCTGGCTGATAACAGCTCCAAACTCAATCCTTGACCATGGAAGTGGAGAAACTGACGAGATGTCTCCAAATGCTTATCACGCCGCAGACAGAGATGGCACCCAGGTTTCCAGTTAGTAATACCCCTGCCCTGGCTCCCAGGTGGCGCCCGCCAGCTCAAACTCCAGAAAGTATGTTTTGCTATAATTGTGCAAAAGATGGGCACATGAAAGGGAATGCCAGTCCCCAAAAGACACTGACAAAGTTGCATATAGGCTACAAGGAGAGCTTCGGAGAAGAAATCAGTGGTTAAGAGGTGCACGACATGATCCCAGAGAGGGCACCAAAATGCTAATTCACGCCCTTTGTGGAAGGTCAGCTGCCCAGGCCCCACTCACCTCTCCAGACTGGTCCAGAATAGTGGGTCCTCCATGGAGACCACTGTAAAGGTGAATGGAGTGTCTACAAGAGCTGTATTAGACAGTGGCTCCCAAGTGACAATTATGTTCCAGGATTGGTATCAGAAGCATTTGTCAGGCGTACCCTTACAACCATTAGAAGGACTGCATGTATAGGGGTTAAGTGAGAAGGCCTACCCCTATTCCGGTATATCCGAATTTGGCTTGTCTTTCCCCACCTCCGTGGCTGGAGTGGTCGAACAAGTGAGACCCTAGCCTTAGTGTGTCCCCCACTGGACTGTATGATGGTGTCCCTTTGTTGATTGGAACAAATGCTCATATGTTCGGAAGGCTGGCACAGTTGTGTTATGAAAAACAGGGTCAAAGACTAGTGGAGCTTTAAGAGTTCCGCTTTAATTAAGAAGGCCTATGAGGCACAGAGAGATGCTGAAAAACAGAACCAGAGGAACCGGTCGGAATTGTATGGAAGAAGGATCCTGAGTCTCTGATCCTGGCCAAATGCCCAGTGTACCTTACAGGAGAGGTCCGTATCAGAAAGGATGTTAAGAATAAAATATTAATGTTGGATGCACCAGGCGATGGAAAATTGCCAGAGGGACTGCTGGTCAAGCCTAGTATTTTGCCCGCTAGAGCCCACGCCATGCCAGAAGGGTAATGGTCCAAGTTCATAATGTGTCTGAAAGAGACATTCGAGTAAACAGAGGTTGCATCCTGGCTAATGTGCATTGTGCAGACACTGCAGTGCTACCCAGCAGCAAGAGTTCAAGGAAGAATGACAGAGTAACGCCTGACTTGTTTGATTTCGCGACCCCGCTGCCAGCTGAATGGAAAGTGAGGATCAGTGAGAAGCTTGCCCAGAGAGACCAGGTGTTTTCTTTAAAGGAATGGGATGTAGGATGCGTGCAAGGAGCTGAGCACAATATCCGGCTGCATGACGAAAGACCATTTCGTGAGAGGTCTCACGCCTGGCACCTGCTGACATAGATGATGTGAGACGGCATCTGCAAGAGATGTTAGCTGCTGGTGTAATACAAGAATCCAGAAGCCCTTATGCTTCCCCCATTGTGGTAGTGAGGAAAAAGAATGGAACAGTAAGGATGTGTGTGGATTATCGCACCTTAAACCGGCGGACTATCCCTGATCAGTACACAATGCCCCGCATTCAGGATGCTTTGGACTGCCTAAACGGGAGCAAGTGGTTCTCTGTGCTGGATCTCCGCAGTGGGTACTACTAGATCCCGATGGCCCCAGAGGACCATGAGAAGACGGCCTGTATCTGTCCGCTGGCTTCTATGAATTCATGAGGATGCCTCATGGGATTTCAGGTGCCCCAGCCACTTTTCAACGATTGATGGAGCGTGCAGTGGGGACATGAACTTACTAGAGTGCCTGGTATACCTAGATGATGTTATTGTGTTTGGCAGCTCACTGGAGGAACATGAGAGTAGATTATTTAAGGTATTGGACCGACTGGAGGACTTTGGCCTTAAACTGTCCATTGATAAGTGTCAATTCTTTCAAACATCAGTAAAGTATGTGGGACACATAGTATCCACCGAGGGAATAGAGACCGACCCAAGTAAAGTTGAGGCCTTGACCACCTGGCCACAGCCCAAAAATCTAAAAGAAGTGCAAAGATTCCTGGGATTCTGTGGTTATTATCGGCGCTTCATCAAGGACTATTCAAGAGTGATCCGCCCTTTACTTAACCTTACTCAAGGGTATCCCCAACCCACAAAAATACCAAAGTCAGCGTCCCTCAAGACTGAAAGAGTGTATTTTCATCCGAGTGAAGTATTTGCCCGCTGGACTCTGATTGTGAGACTGCTTTTCATGAGATCATATATCAACTTACCCATGCTCCAGTGCTGGCCTATGCTGATCCAAGAAAACCTTACGTCCTGCACACTGATGCTAGCTTGCAAGGGTTGGGGCTGTGTTGTACCAAGAGCACGAGAATGGCCTGAGACCAGTGGCCTTTGCCAGTAGAAGCCTGACCCCATCCGAAAAGAACTATCCTGTACATAAGTTAGAGTTCCTAGCTTTGAAGTGAGCTATTGTTGACCAATTCCATGAGTACTTGTATGGGGCTAAAATACTAGTAAAACTGATAATAATCCTTTGACCTATGTGCAGACCTCAGCTAAGTTGGATGCCACTGGCCATAGGTGGCTTTCTGCATTATCTACATATGACTATGCTCTGAATACCGAGCAGGTCTGAACCACATAGATGCTGATGCTCTCTCCTGGAGGCCTGTTCCCCAGAATGATTGGGTCCGATTGGCAGAACCTGACATTCGGGCACTCTGCCGGAAGTTTGACAGGGAGGAACAAATGTCCACGGACGCAGTGGACTGCATGGTGGATTGCTTGGGAGCCTCTGAGAATTGCATACCTGCTGCTTATTGCCACTTTTCTGCAATAGACATTGGTGCACTGCCTCAGCTGGACAATGACAGTATTCGGCGGGCTCAATCCGTGATCCCATGATCAAAGCAGCTTTAGAAGCCCTCTATGCAGGAAAAAGATGTGTCCAAATTACGCCCACTGATTTGAGAACTGCACTGTTATACAAAGAAGGTCCTAAGTTGAAACTGATCAATAAACTGTTATACAGAAACAGTAGACAGAGGGGACAAGTAGAAAACAACAACTAGTGCTGCCCACTGCCTTTCGAGACTCAGTACTGAGGTCCTTGCACAACCACATGGGGCACCTTGTATAGACAGAACACTTGACTTGGTGAGATCCAGATTCTATTGGCCTAAGATGGGGCTGATGTGGAGCAACACATTCGAACTTGTAGTCGCTGCTTACAGAGGAAAGCTTTCTCCCAGAGGGCTGCCCCTTGTTAACATCACCACCAGTGCCCATGGAGCTGGTCTGTATTGATTTTCTGAGTTTGGAGTCAGATCAAAGAAATATCAGTAATGTGCTGGTGGTCACTGACCATTTCACGAGATATGCCCAAGCTTTCCTACCAAAGACCAGAAAGCATCCACTGTGGCCAAAGTACTTGTAGAAAACTTTTTGTTCACTATGGGCTCCACAAAGAATCCATTCTGATCAAGGGAGAGACTTTGAGAGTCGTCTGATCAAAGAGATGCTTTCTCTGTGGGGAGTGCGAAAGTCCAGAACCACTCCTTACCACCCCAGGGGACCCACAGCCTGAACGTTTCAACCGCACTTTGCTAGATATGCTAGGCACCCTGCACCCAAAGGACAAGCCTAGATGGAGCCAACAAATTAGCACCCTGGTACATGCTTATAACTGCACAAAAGTGATGCCACTGGATTCTCCCCCTACCGCCTGATGTTTGGAAGAGAAGCTCGACTACCAGTAGATGTGTGTTTTGGGGTCTCTCCTGATGGGGTTCAAGCTGACAACTATTTACAGTATGTGCGAAAGTTAAAGGCCCAGCTAACTCATGTGTACCAACTGGCTCAAACCATGGCTGCCAAAAGAAATCTGGCCAACAAAGAAAGATATGATAAAAAGGTGAAAGCACAGGAACTCCAGGAGGGAGATCGGGTATTGCTAAGAAATCTGGGACTGCATGGCAAGCACAAGATTGCTGACAGATGGCACCATCTCCTACATTGTAGTGGGCAAACTAGATGATCTGCCAGTGTACAAAGTAAGGCCTGAGAATAATTCAAAAGATGTAAAACAATGCATAGAAATCATTTACTGCCCATTGGACAAATCTTAATTGAGTCTGAGCCCTAGAAGATGCCCCTCTGGACCAGTGACTAGAGCTGCTGCTAAGAAAAGATCAAGAAAGTCTGCACCTACAGAAGCAAAGTTAAAGTGTTCCCTCCACAAGTCCCAGTTGAGCACGACTGTCAGTCCATATCGGAAGAAAGTGAGAGTGACTTTGAATACTATCCTTCTTACGAACTGAGTCAATTGTTTCGGGGCAATCCCCTAGTCAATACTGGAGATGAAGCTGGGCCTTCTGGACTGCCCAAGCCCCCAGCTTCGTCCCTGGAGCCAATGCTCCCAGAAAGTGAAGTGCAAAGCATCAGATCAGATGAAATGGAATCATTGTGCATGGTTGAACTGTTTGAGCTTTCAGGGGAGGAAAATGATGGATTGGGTCAGACTGGTGATACACCAGAATAAGAAGAGTATTTTGAGTGCCCTGACAGTCCACTGCCAGTGTCCGAAAGCTCTCCATGTGAGCCAAATGTTGTGGACTCAGAAACTGTAACTCCTGGAGCTGAAAGTGCCCCAAGTTCTAGCCTCTCTACCCCCATGGAGACTCCCCTGACAAGTGAGGACAATGCTGAAAATGAGGCTCAAAGTGCAGAGACTATAACAGTTCCCCTAGAAAGACTGGTCGAGCTGTAAAGCCTGTGGTGCACCTCAGTTATGATTCACTTGGGAGGCCTGTGGACTTGCCTCTCAATGTTGTCCATAAAGGAGTGTATGTGTCGAGCTCATTGCCCAAACTGAGCATCAGTGCTAACTCCAAGTTACTTGTGTTGCCCTCTAAGTATGGTGCCCTTGCCCCATCCAGCCCCAAGGTAACTGATAGGAAGGGCCCCTCTCTTCAGGTTTCATGTACAAGAGGTAATAACTTGAGTTATGGTACAATGTGTATGTAATACTGTGTAAAGAGTGACGTACTGCAATGTTTCAGAAATGTGTTCTTGGTAAAATGATATATTGACTGATGATTACATATGCGAGCCTAATGCAAATGTATATGGTTGCAGTTGAAACTTATGGAATACTTGCTTGGCGGACGTCAAGCTTTCCCAGGCCAGGAAAGGTGTAACCCCCCTGCAAATGGGGGTTCCCAAAAGACTTCCAGGAGCTTGCTTGAATGCTCCAAGCCTGAATGGTGTTTGGCGTTTAAGCCATTTATCAGTGAGTGTTTTTAGAACCTCTGGTACTGTCTCTTTAAGAGCTGTCTGCTTGCAGACATAATTAGTTTGTATGGGGGACTGTGTGTTTCTTTGATTGAGTACCACTCAAGCTGCTGCCGATTCACTTCATTTTTGCAGTCACTAGGAGTGCAAAGGGAACCTATCTGAAAGATGTAACTGTTTGCCAGAAATCATTTACAGTAATAATGAAATTACAGTTTGTCTAACCTACTTTCTTTTGCAGTCAGAACAGTGTCTGCCTAGTTCCCCATTCTGGTTTTGAACTGCTGAACTGGACCAATCAGTGTGGGGTAAGCTAGCTCTAAAATGGTGCCTTGGACGAATCAGAACTTGGACTCATAATCTGAGCCAGCCACAAGAGGATTGTATGGGCAGTGACTCTGGGAGATGTAGTTTAGACTTCAGCACCTTTTTGGACCAACAGCAGCAGTCTATTGTGAGTGACAGCCAATCCAGTCAAGAACTGGGAGGAACTCAAAGGAAGTGCCGGTTTTGTCGGTTGGAGTTTCAGTTGAGCTTTGGCAGTGAAGAAGGAAGGAGCCCTGTGCTTTTCAGTGTGCAGTTTAGTCAAAACGTGTGTAAGGCCCAGAGTTCCGTCTGCAGCTTGTGTAACAGCTTGTTAGGACTGAATCCGTCCTGTGAAAAGAATCAAAGGATCTCTGAAGAGTAGAAACCAGGCTCACCCTGTAGAAGACTGGAGGAATTGCTGAAAGCACTCGGTCTGTCAGGAACTGAATCTGCTGTGTGTTCTCCGGTATTGTGCAGTAATTGCAATCGGATACAGATGCAGCCTGCCTGGTATAGTGCTTTCTTTTATATGGATGTGTGAAGAGGTTTGTGTACCTCAAGTGAGCCCTGCTGACATTGAAGGACCCTATCTTATTTGGAGGTCGTGAGTACTAATTCAGGTGCTCCTCGTTGAATTGCCACATTAAATCCAAATGGAATTACTGTACTGCTGACTGTTTAATTCTCCCTTTCTCTGTGTGAAAGGGCCCCTACCAGCTGCCACGGTTTGGACTAGCCACTAGGGCTTGGGTACCCAGGGACAGTAACTGATAGGATAGGCCTGTGCACAGAGCCATAGGTAGATTATTAGAGTGATAAGCTAATTAACCTGATTTCCCCTGTCCTTGTTATATCCCCTAAATAAATCAGAGCTGCTTGTTTCAGCAAAGTTATACTGCCTGAGGTATTTGTCTATGTTAAAGTACTGTACTGTGATTGTTGCACTGTATCTCATTTCACAGGAGGTCCCAGTGCCGGAACCAGACCTGGGGTAAGTGTATACTGTGAAGGTAATTCTGATATATTGTGTGGGCCACTAGTGGGAAGAAAGGGGGGTTGCAGTGTCCCAGAGGGCTGTGACCAAGTTAGTTTAACTATTGCAAACCCTGACCTCTGGGTGGAGGCACCCGCCATTGGATCCAGGCCCCTCAACCTGTTAGTGGCAAATCAGGCAGGGGTAGTAGCCCCTGGGATAGCGCCATCTAGGGGTTACAACAGTATAGATATATGGTAGCTTTTCTCAATGTGTACACATCAGCAAGCTGATATCAGTATGCGGTGAGAATACAACTATTTACGTAGGGGCATATCAGTTCACCCCTATTGTATAAAAATGATGCTGCGATACACATAGCGGCTGATAAAATCATTAAAAAATACCATTTAAATAGCAAGCATTGGTCAATGCCAAATGTTCACTTCCTTGCATTTGTTGTGTAGTTGTTGGGCACAGATAATGCAGCCGTTAAAATTAACAAATGAATAGCATGAGTTATGTTAGTGAAATTGTCATTCTTGGGAAATGAAGAGGTTCACACATAACCTTGTTGTTTTCTTAGATCGTGACACTGATTTGTCAGGTTAATATTTTTAATGCCCCAGCATGTGAACATGACAGGTGTCATTTATCAAATGCTGCTGGAAAGGTGTTTTGCAGAACGACTGTGAAAACAGGTTTTGGAAGGGGATTTGAAAATTACATCGGCCATGTTCATGAGATGGGGTAAAAATGCCTATGTTGAAAATATGGGTTCAAAAAGTAAAATGAGGAGTGACATTCACTATGGCAGCATGAGTGAGATAAATTGTTCTTAAAGGAGGTGGGAAACAGTTTTTTATGCTTCTAGTCACCCTTCTGTTTTCCCTGTAGCGTCTATCCAATATTCAGATATGCATTCTTTTGCCTTTGTAACTACCCTGAAACCTTATATAGTGTATGGTCGAACGTTGTTGTGTATGGAAATCCATACACTGTAAAATGTGCTTCCACCAAGGGTTCCATGTCATGATAGCGAAAATGGAATGGCGACTCGCATAACAGTGAGTACATCTCACTGAATTCGATAATCGCTACATACCCAAATCAGCAAACCCCACATGAGTGATGGCACTTCAAACAGTAAAAAGACCACAAAATTAACCAATATTTAATGCTGGGGGCTATGCCCCTGAGACCTCCCTAATTATCATAATCAATTCCGGGGGGAGTGTATATTGGGGGAAGGGGAATTCATGGGGGGCGCTGCCATTGCTGGGACACCACAGTCAGGGGAACAGGGAACCCTCCAAAAAATTGCAAATACCCACTCCAAGGTACAAAAAGAAATACCTGCAGCCAGTCCCAAACCCACAACCCTCAGAGTCACTGGCAGTGACTCACTCCAGCACTCCAGCCAGCCAGCCCAGCAGCACTCCACTGCAATACACTATTTAGCCCACAAAGTCTTATCATCCCCAACATCACAACATCCCCGACCCTATTCAGTTGCCTTCACTGTTCTGTCCTCCCATAGTTACCATTCCTGTTTATCACTATTCTTCCATTATCGCTGTTTCATCGGGTGCACAAATTGAGTCACTCATATATGAGTCACTCATTTTGCATTGCCCTCATCACTGGATGCCTCCACCAAGTCGCATCGACAACAAAGTTGTTAAACGACTACAGAGACACCACTTTGCCGACGGCAATCGCATCAACGTGACAAAGTATTGATGGACTGCTGTAGTGCCAGAATCCTTTCCTGTTTGTGGGGCCAAAGCCCTCTGCACCCCCTGGAATTATAGATTATCAACTCTGGGGGGGGATCTTGGGGGAGAACAACCAATACAGGGAGTCAGTGTATCGGCACATTGCTTCAACAACCCATTCGGCATTGTGGATGTCAAACTGGTTGTATTGCTGTGATGGTTTCGCTGTTGGGGGTTCACTCTCCTGACATGATACAATTAAGTGTCATTCTACTGCAGTAGTGATGTTCACACTAATGCAGAGTGACTTTTTGTTCTGCGTTAGTATGAACATCACAATGCAAGTGACCCAGTCAGCACAGTTGATGGGGCTAGTGGCTGTTGAAGCGTTGGGGTGTGTGAGCTGGCCGGCAGGCGGATGGTTGAGAAGTGCAGGTTAGAGAGGGCACACTCTGCCTGCTTGAGCAAGGAAACATAAGTGATTGTGTTTTTTTGGGGACCATACACTATATAGAACAGAGTATTGTAGCTGAGATATACAACATCGCTCTTCTTACACCTTGTGGTTATTAAGATATCCGAGGGACCTCTTGAGCTTTGCTCTTGAGGTTCATGATGTCATAGTAACCACTCAGTGTATGAATAGCATTGTTGTGTATGGGCTACCATACACTATCCTAATATAGTGTATAATAGAATGTGATTGAGTATGAAATTCAGTTACTAGAACCAGCTTGTTGTGCCGCAGTAGTGACGTCAAACTATTGTTGTGCTGCACTAGCTATGTCACTACTGCAGCACAACTTAGAATGTCTTTGCACTTGCATAATGAAGCAGCTGCAGTGATGAGAGCTGGCCAGGAAGCAAGTAGAGCTGGAAAGAACCGTTCCACAGTAAGGCACTTTTTTAGTCCGGGGGGGGGGGACTTTTTTGGACAGATGATTAGAGTAATGGCTGCCATACACTATAAAAGATTGTGTATGAGCAACCATACATGTACAAGGCTGTGTTTCAGTCTCGAGGTTTCTGTGGTAAGGAAACCTCTCAAGCAGTGCTTTTGAGGTCTCTTGTCACCATGGAAACCTGTTGATCAAGAAACAGACTTGTTGTGTATGATTGCTCATCCACAATCCTCTATCTCCTCAGCAGTTGCTGCTCTCTCTTTTCATAGTGACTGAACCTTCTACGACATCAGTAACACCATTCCAAGCAATTCAGATGAATAACCTGGAATGGTATAATTGATATCTTAGAATATCTTAGAAATATGAAAAGAAAGCACAGTAGCTGCTGAGAAGAGTGGAACTCTATACACATCTGAGGTCACTCCAAAGCTAGATTAATTAAAATCAAAAAATGATGAATGCATGTCAGAATAAGTAACTGTCATGGAAAGGAAAAAGGGAGGGCTGTTTACTATGTAAAAATCATTTCCCATCACCTTGAACAGACTGCTTATGCTGACCAGTCTTTTTCCCGGCAAAATTCAGTGTCCTTATTATGGTGGTGCTTTGTGAAGAACTTCATGTATAATATTAATATAATATAAAATGGATCTGTTGCTGTTTTATTTAGTAGCCCTAGATTAAAACACTTTTTGTTAGTTTCTTCACACCAGTATCTGGTCCTCATGAGACACTGAGCTCTTGAGAGCAGGGTACTAAACAGTTGCAGTCACGCTGCAAACAAGAAGCGACACTAACAGCTTAAGACGACGGTATATTTTTACATTTATCATACTATTGTATACGAACTCCTCCATAAAGCATCACAGTGATCAGGACACCAAATTTTGCCTGGAAGAAGAACAATCAGCACAAGCAGGCTGCTAAGAACAATTGATCTCATTCGAGCTGCCATACTGAATGTCACTCCTTGTTTGATGCCAAGGGCAGACTCAAATGGAGCAGGCAGGGCTGAAAATGAAAACGTGGAGAATGGAACAGATGGAGTCAAAGAATGCTTATATACTGTATCTATGGAAAGAGTGAAACCTTATAAATTTGAAAACATGACATATTTAAAGAGATTTGCCAAGCTGAGAAATGCACCTCATATACCGGTGCCTTACCTCTGCGAAAAGCTTTCGAGCCGTATTTCACTTAACATGTCCCATTAGTTTAGATGTATGATGACTCAAAAAATTGCCAGCACTGGGTCCAGAGGACTTCCTGGAGTGAAGAGCCACCCCCACTCCACCCCCATGCACAGCAAAGTTATGATGCAATCCTAGGGAGAGCGCGGGGACGCGCTCCATAATAGTCTATGGGATGCAGCTTTCTGTTAGTTTTTCTATATTGTACTGGTCATTTGGTGATGAATCAAGGACAGTGGTCGACTAACAAGGTCCTTGCTTTCCCTCTCTAAGCTGCAAGGGAAATCTGTCCATTCCAGACTCTCTGACTACTGCTCATCCTTCAATTTCCTCTCCCCCTTCCAGTCTAGCAGGGGTACATTACAGCTGCCATTTTCAGCAATATGACTAAAGCCTTTGATTCAGTGTCTCCTCCTGGATACTCACCACTGCTCCCTCTACTTCTTCCTATCCATCCTCCCCCTGCTGTCATGCTGACAGACTCACTGCACCTCCTTCACATCCAAATATTGGTTTGGTTCCTTTCCCTCTTACCTCTCCTCTCTCCACTCCCCAGTCCCCTCTTGCCTCCTGCTCCCTCCATTCCAGGGATGACTGCACTTTCAACACTCTTCAGCTGGGTAATCTGTCTTTTCCTATTGATGTCCCATAATCTGGAACCTGCCCCCCACCTCCCTCCACCTCTCCTCCTCCCCTGGCTCTCTCAGGCACCCATTGAAACCTCCTCCCCCATCCCACCTGCTCTTGTTACCCATCCTCCTGATGCCTTCCCTGCCTTGAGCCATTACTGTCCATGCTCTGGCATCCAGCTGGGTCTCCACTACCTGACAACTGGTTTAATTTCATCATCTTCTCTGCACTTCCCTCCCTATGGGGTTAGGCATGCACCCGCGTTACAAGTCTCTCGCCTGACTCAATGTTGTTATTTGTACAACATTTATTGCTGCTGTTTTAATTTTTCACTTGAACAGATGTTTCTGTATTGTACAGTGAATGCACTTATTTTTTGTAATAACCTTTATACCATATGTTTGTTCAAATGATTTATTATTGTGTACTGTACTTATGCTTCTCCTATTCCCTTTTCCCCTGGATTGCACCTGGAAATGTGCCTTGGCTCAGTGTACCTCTCCAGGTTACCAATTTTCAAATAATTAAATAAAATGTAGACAAAAATGAAAGGAGGTGAACCTAAAGGCAGCAAGTAAGTGATGGTGCTGTATTTGGAATGGTGCAGGAAAAAAGGAATGTACCAGTGGAAATGTGTTATAAACATTTCAAACAACAGTAGCAAGTAATAGAAAACAACATGTAATGTGCATGGACAATGGCAGCATGGGGGCAAAGATCATGGAGGAGAGTGATAAAGAACAAATGCCGGGGAGTGTGTAATGAGAATTATTATGATTGATTGCAGATTTGGTGGGGGAAGATTGGTGAGGGGGGAGAGCAAGTGACAGAGATTGGGGATGGTGGAGAGAGGATTTGCTACAATGCAGCTAATGTATAGACAGAGTACAGACATGTTTGGGGGGCAGATATGGGGAGAGGAGGGATAGAAAATAAGTGCCACAGAGCAGCTAATGTGAATAAAGATGAATGGTGGCATACTGGGGGTAGAGATCGGGGAGGGGGAGAGTAAATGCCGAAGAGCAACTCATGTGTAGCGACAATGCCAGCATTTTGGGGGTGCATAAATTGGGGAGGGGTGGGAATAAGACCAAGTGCCAAAGAGTGACTAATGTGAATGACGGTAGATGGAGGCAGGTTTGGGGAGGGGGGCTGTGATGATCAGAGCACCCCACAATCCCAGTGACCCTCTTTCTCTCTTTCAGGCCGTTGCCACTCAGACCATCTCGACCTGTCAAAGTCCGCTCTTTAGCAACAGCTTAGACCTTGGAGCTCTGATGGCCCTTTTTCTGCCACCTTGCACCCTTTAGCCTCCCCATAGTGAGTGTCTCGCTCTGGGTAGGACACACTGTACTCTCTTGGAGACCTTTTCCTATGCACCCTTGTATCCAGGTACTCTTCACTCAGAGATGCAGTTATAAACAACCAGTCCAGTCTTTAGCAAAATAACCAATTTATTAATAAGCACTGGTTTGTAAATACAACAGTAATAATGAGGATGCAACAGTAATAATCAGATAACACTATTTACACATAGTTAAACAATACTCAACGTACAGGATTATAAAAGAAAGCTTGCACACTTGTGCAGGTAAACTTTTCTATATTTTCTTAAGTTTCAGATTCTTCTTACCTCTCTCTCCTCTAGCCTTATTACCTCAACCTTACTCTGCACATACAGTTTGGCTCACTCCTTGGACACACAGGAACCCAGCAAAAGAGAGAAATAAAATAACTGGGATGAAGTATTTATATCCTCTCCTTCTTTCTTTCCCTGGTGCCTTGATTGAGTGGGGCTGTGATGTCACTTTCCTGTACCCAGATTCATCCAATTGGCTAAAACTACTTCAGGCCTGGAATTTTGTATGACACCTACTGTACTTTGTGATATTATCTGTCCTCTGTTGTCTCAAGAACCCAACTTCCTCTTGCAGATTATTTAGCATCTGAATGTATGTTTTCAAATGCTAAGACAGTCTATCTCTCAGTCCTTTGTGTACTGATGAATGTATCCCCCTTTCAGGAATCTAGTACAGTTAAAGTCCACACCACTTAAGAAGGCCTGCTGGGCTGCTGAGAGCCTCCCAAATAGGCCAATTTTCTCACCTTTGATCAATGCCTCCTGGCCCCCCACTGCTGCAGAAAGCACTAGCATTTGACAAAGTATTTCAGACTACCTGCCAAAGTTGTCTGTTCATCACATACCTCCCCCTTTACTTTTATGAATTTGCATATGTGCAAGGCTTATGAATTGCTTTTTCATGTGGCTTAACTGGCCAAAGGTTTACTCATACTGGCGAGGTAATCAACCTACGTTAACATTTTGCAATCCGCCGTGCTGCTGTGTGGTGAAACTGTAGTCCTGGATCCTGATACTTCAACGCAACAGTTTGGCATTTTGCCCACTCATCTGTTCAACCATTACAATGTATTGTGGTCTGTGAACACTGTGAATGACCTTCCATGTAGATAAGAGCACACTTTCTTGATTGCCCAGACAATGGCTATACACTCCTTCTCAAAGATAGAGTAGTTCATTTCCTTGGTAGCAGCTTCTGGCTGAGGAAAACAACTGGCCTTTCTACCCCATCCCTGGATATTTGAAAGAGCACTGCCCCCAGACGCCTGTCACTTGCATCTGTCTGAATACTAAACCTCAAACTGTAACCTGGCTCATCAGCAGTAGAGCTTGGCATAGTACTAGTTTCAGTTGCTGGAAGGCTGTTTCACAGCTTTCTGTCCACTGAATCTTCTTTGGCATCTTTTTAGTTGTGCTGTCTGTTAAAGGGGCTGCAGTGGTACTATTATATTTAACAAATTTTCAATAGCACCCCACAGTTCCCAGAAATGCACTCTGTTGCTTCTTAGTCTTGGGGATGGGCCAGTCCTGAATTGCCTCAACCCTAGCTGGCTCAGGCCTGATGCGACCCCCTCCCACATGATGTCCTGAGTATGGCACCTCTGCCATCTCGATTTGGCATGTCTCTGACTTAATAGTCCTGTGTCCTGTAGTCAGGTCAGGACTTCACATGGGAGAGATGCTCATCCCATTTCCGGCTAAATATGCCTATATCATCCATGTAGGCTAGAGCAAAGTGTCCAGTCCCATTTAGGACCCTGTCAGCTAGCCTCTGTAAAGTGGTGAGTCAATTCCTCATGCTGAAAGGCATACCAGTGAATTCAGGCAAACTGAATGGGGTGACAAATTTTGACTTCTCACGAGCATCCATGGAAAACTGCACTTGCCAGTATCCCTTTATCAGATCTACTGTGGTCAGGTACCTAGGCCCTGCTAACCTTGTCCAGTATCTCATCGTTCCAAGGTATGGGGTACACATTAGGTACTGTGACCTTGTTTAACTGCCTGTAATCGACACAAAACCTGGCAGTTTCATCTTTCTTTGGAATCAGAACCACTGGGACTGTTCAGGGGCTGTTGGATAGCAGAATCACTCCTAGGCCCAGTATTTCCTGTAGCTCTTCCCTCATTGTTCTTTTTGCTGCCTCCAGCACCTGATATCGCCTTTGGTTATGGGCTTCTTTGTAGTGGTTTTCACCTCATGCACTGTGAGATCAGCACAGTCAAAATACCAGCAAAAGTTGCCTGGTTGTCACAGGGGGAGAGATTGGGGAGTAGAAGAGAAAGCAAATGCTGCAGAGTGGTTAATGTGTAGGGACAATGCTAGCATTTTGAGGGGACAGATATCGGGAATGGAGGAAAGGAGAGCAAGTACCACACAGTGGCTAATGTGATTAATGAATGGCGTCAGATTTGGGGGGACAGAAATCAGGGAGAAGGAGGAGACAGTAAGTGCTATAGAGTGGTTAATGTGTAGGGACAATGCCAGCATTTTAGGGTGGCAGATACTGGGGAGGCGAGGAATAGTGGGTAAGTGCAGAAGAGCGGCTAATGTGAATGACAGTGGATGGAAGCATTTTGGGGGCAGAGATCAGGGAGGTGGGAAGAACAAGTGCCACAGAGAGGCTAATATATATGGAAAATGTTGGCATGTTGTGCGGGCGGAGATCAGGGAGAGGATGGATAAAGAGCAAGTGGTGTAGGGCAGCTAATGTGAATGATGGTGAATGGCGGCAGTTTGGTGGGCAGATATCAAGCAAGAGGAGAGAGCAAGGGCTACGTAGCAGGTAATGTGTGCCACTTGCTCTTTATTCATCCCCTCCCTGGGAAGAATGAGAGAGCAATCACTTGGAAAAAGGTAGTGTTTTATCTAGGGAGATGGCTGCTGGGAGGAATTCAGCTCTTCCTGACTTTGGATGGGCTTCTCTATCCAGCATGTCTGGAGCCCTTGAGAGCATATTCACTTGCAAAATGTGTGGAGTTCACGTAGTTCTTCTCAGATAGGGTGTCCTCTATTAGGGATGGGGTCACTCCAAGTGGCCATCACAACACAGCAGGGTCGAGCCTACAAGTCTTGGATGCATTTATTGGTCTTGGGGAAGAGTTTCATCCATTGACATTAGAAGAGATCAGTGAGGTGATTTCTGAACTGTGGCCAATGTTTTGTAATCTAGATCCAGGTCCAACATATCTATTTGTGAGCTGTGTTGGGCAACTGGGCTCAATATTTGCTGAGATTGTCCAGTGCTCCTTGTCAGAGGGGATGTTCTCAGTGGCACTGAAAGGTGCATTGGTGAAACCTCTTCTGAAAAGGCCACCTTTGGACCCGGATGACCTGGTGAATTTCTGACCTGTCTCTAACCTACCCTTTTTGGAAAAGGTTTTTGAGAAGGTAGTTTGCCCTTCAGCTTGTGGCACACCTCACTGCCTTTGACATCTATGAGCCTCTCCAGTCTGGTGTTAAGTCTAGGCATAGCATGGAGACTACACTAGTTAGGGTGCACAATGACCTACTCAAGGCAAGAGATAGAGAAGAATGGTCAATTCTCATCTTCCTTGATATGTCTTCAGTGTTTGACACCATGGACCATGGACTGTTATTGGACTGGCTCAGGGAGTATATAGGACTTGCTGGCAAAGCATCTGCTAGTTTGAGTCCTATCTCAGCAGCAGGACCCAGAGGGTAGTGTTGGGAAGGTTTTTCTCACTTCTGAAGGTTCTGTCCTGTGGCGTACCCCATGATTTGGTTCTTTCGTTGGTGCTGTTTGTGGTGTATATGTACCCCTGAGTAAGATCATTAGGCAGTATGGGCTTGGGTTTCACTGCTATGCTGATGACACCCAGCTCTACTTGCACCTGGAACAATGGGTGTGGTTGATGTGCTCAATAAGTGCCTGGCTGAGATCCAAGACTGGATGTCATCGAGTTGGTTGAAACTTAACCCAGAGAAAACTGATGTAATGGTGATAGAGCTGGGATGTGAAGGGGGAGTGGCAGTTACTAAGAGGAAGGAGAGGCTTCAACTCATCTCCTCTGGGCTCTTGGCTCCACAAAGGTGAAAAATCTGTAAGTCATTCTGGTAAGGCTACCAAATTTCTGGGAGGTTCAGTTGGGACACATGGTGAGCTGGTGGGTGGGAATGGATAAAATCAGTCAAGTAAAAAAAAAAATCTTGGAGGTTTAATGAGCACCACATTTGTCTTTAATTAACTATCTTAGCTTTGATGCAGCTGATCACCAGAAACACGAAAAACCCTTCTAAATTTCATATCCCAAACACAAGCTCCTTACCTCACCAAATCTCCTGGGCAAAGTAACCTAGTAAACATTTGTGCAGCTCTAACGCTTCAGCAAATGGTGTGATGCAGATGTGACATATAATGGCATGTTGCTGAGGTCCTCCCCTTTGAAATGATGCCAAACACCGGATGGCACTTTCTTTCTAGAGCATACAAGACATGAAAAAGAGGCATGGTAGGGGAAGTGCTGGTAGAAGCATGTACCGGCCAGGATGAAAATGTGAAACTGGGACAAAATCATGATTTCCTTGGATGCATCAGGACACTCTTTCTGAAATTGGGACTGTCCAAGCCAAACCAAGATGTTTGGTAGCTTTACATGGTAGATGAGGGGCTGACACTTGAGGCTTGGGTGTTAGCAGTAGCCTGGAATGGCTTTTACCATCAGTGGAACACCAGATAGATTAAGTCCCTTATCCCCCCTGGCAATCTGGCCACACAACTGCATGCATTTGTGACTTCAAGGGTTGACTACTGCAATGCTGTATACCTTGGGGTCAATAGAGGTATACTGTGATACATACAGTTGGTGCAGAACACAGCTGCTAGGTTGCTGACCAGCCCTTCGAGGACGTGTCATGTCTCCTCGGTGCTGCATGATCTGTGCTGATTGCTGGTTAGGTGGTATATACCTCTGAAGTTGGACTTCTAACTTATAAAGTCCTATAGGACTGTGCCCAGGCTATCTGACCATGCTCTTGCACAATCACATACCCTTGCACCTTCTCCACTCCTTTGAGGAAGGCCTACTAGTAATCCCTAGGGCAAGGCTGAAGATCTTGGGGGACTGGGCCTTTGAGGTTGTGGGTCCAGTCCTCTGAAATTCTTTACCAAGAACTTTGAGGGAGGTCCTATTAGGGGAGGCCATTAAGCAGGGTCTAAAAACGTTCTTATTTTTTCAGGCATTTGGGCCCAGTCTGCCTCATAGCTCTTCAATCCCAGTGTTAAGTATTCAATAATTTATTTATGAATGCATTTATTGCGAATTTATGATATTTTAATACTTTACTTTTTTTGGTATATGTTTTGTAATTATTGTGAATGTTTTATTTAATTTGCTGCTAATGCTTGATATTGTAATAGCTCCCTGAGGCTGCAGGCAAAGTCACTAACATAGAAACATAGAAGTTGTCGGCAGATAAGGACCACAGGCCCATCCAGTCTGCCCGTTTATCCTACCTGTAATAGCGACTGGTGACACTAGCTGGTCCTCAGTTTAAGCTTTTCCTTCCCATCTCTGTGGTTCCCTTATTCCTACCCCTTGCATGTTTGAAACCTGCCCCAATGCGAGCTTCTGCCACCTCTTGGGGCAGACCATCCCATGCACCCACCACCCTCTCAGTGATAAAGAACTTCCTCACATTTTCCCTTACAAGGCCCCCCCCAGTGTCATGTCATGACATCTTGTTCTATTACTCTTTTTATACTGGAAGATGTTTTCCCCTTTCCCTTTATTTATGCCCCGGGGTACCTGGACATTTAAATCATATCCCCCCATTCCATTCTCTGCTCCAGCATATACATATTAAGATCTTTTGACCTTTCCTTGTATGTCTTATGCTCTAAACCCTGCACCATCTTACTTGCTCTCCTCTGCACCGTATCCATCCTGTCAATGTCCTTATGAAGGTGTTGCCTCCAGAACTGCATGCAGTACTCCAGATGAGGCCTCACCAGTGTTTTGTACAGTGAAACCAGTACGTCTGTCCTTTGACTTGTGATACCCCTTCCTATACAATCCAACATCCCACTGGCCTTGCCCACCACCTTTGCTGCCTGCTTGATGGCCTTCAGGTCATCTGTGATAATGACCCCCAGATCTCTTTCCTCTTTGGTGACTGACAGCAGCTCCCCCTCCCCATCCTGTAGCTCTCTCCCGGGTTCCTACTCCCCACGTGCATGATTTGCATTTCTTTGCATTAAACCTCAGTTTAGATGAAGGCTACTACTACTATTACTAGTGTGAATGATGGGGAATGGGGGCATGCTGGGGGCCAGAGATGGGGAAGGGGGAAGACAGCAAGTGCCACAGTACGGGAAATGTATATGGAGAATGGTGGCATATACTGGGGGGGGGTCAGAGGTCTGGTAGAACAGGGATAGAAATGGAGAGCATGTCATGTGTATGGAGGATGGTGGTATGTTGGGGGAGATCAGGGAAAGGATGAATAGAGAGCTAATGGCACACAGCAGGTAACATGAAGTACTGGGAGTGGGTGACATTTGAGGGTGCAGGGAGAGAGTAAGTGCCACAGAATGGCTAATGTGTAGGGACAATGCCAGCATTTGGAGGGGGGCAGATATTGGGGAGGAGGAAAATAGACAACAAGTGCCACAGGGCTGCTAATGTGAATGACATGCATTTTGGGGGGCAAAGATCAGGGAGGGAGCAAGTGCCGCAGATCTGCTAATGTGAATGACATGTATTTTGGGGGGAGGACAAAGATCGGGGGAGGGAGAGTAAGTGCTGTAGAGCAGTTTATGTATAACGAAAATGTTGGCATGTTGGGGAAGGCAGAGATCAGGGAGGGAGTGTCTACAGAGCAAGTTGCGCACAACAGCTAATGTGAATTACACTGAATAGTGGCACTTTGGGGGGCAGACATTGAGGAGGGGGAGAGAGCAAGCACTACAAAGCAGGTAATGTGAATGATGGGGAATAGGGCACATTGAGGGGCAGAGATTGGTGAGGTGGAGAGACAGCAAGTGACACAGAGTGGATCAGAGATGGGGGTACAACAGGGATAGAGCTGGAAAGCTTGTCATGTCTATGGAGAATGGTGGTATGTGGTGGTGGTGGGGAGAGATTGTGGAAGGGAGGAATAAAAAGCAAATGGCACACAGCAGGTAATCTGAAGTATCCAGAGTGGCGAGATACTTGAGGGTGGGTGACAGAGGAAGTGCTGCAGAGCTGCTATTGTGTAAGAATAATGTAGGCATTTGGGGGAGCAGATAGGGAGGAGAGATATAGAGAGCAAGTGATGCAGAGTGCTCAGTGTGAATAACAGTGACTGGGAGCATTTTGGGGGGAAGAGATCGGTGAAGGGGGAAAAGCAAGAGCTGCAGGGTGGCTAATGTATAGGGAAAACGTTGGCATGTTGTGAGAAGGAAGAAACTGGTGAAGGGCTAGATACAGAGTAAGTGGTGCAGAGCAGCTAATGTAAATTATGGTGAATGGCAGCTGTTTGGTAGGCAGATATCGAGAATGGGGAGACAGCAAGTGCTACAAAGAGGGGAATGGGGAATGGGGGCACAGTGGGGTCAGAGACTGGGGAGGGGGAGAGAGTTAGTGCCACAGAGCAGAAAATGTATACAGAGAATGGCAGTATGTTAGGGGGTCAAAGATGGGGTAGAAGAGGGCTACAGCCAGAGAGCATGCATCGTATATGGAGAATGGTGGTATGTTGAAGGGGGAGGGATCAGAGAGGGGAGGACTAGCGAGCAAATGGCACACAGTGAGTACTATAAAGTAGTGGGATAGCATGCTGTTTAAGAGTGGGTGGGAGAGAGTAAGTGCTGCAGAGCAGCTCATGTGTAGGGACAATGCCAGCATTTTGGGGGGATATACAGTATATCGGGGAGGAGAGGAATACAGAACAAGTGCCAAAGTGGCTAATGCAGATGACAGTGAATGGCAGCATTTGGGGAGGCAGTCATCTGAGAAGGAGGTAACAGCAAGTGGCGCAGAGTGGCTAATGTATGTGGAAAATTTTGGCATGTTGTTGGTGGACAGAGATTGGGGAGGGGATGGATATAGAACAAGTTGCACAGAGCAGATAATGTGAATTACACTGAATAGTGGCACTTTGGGAGGCAGATATTGAGGAGGGGGACAGAGCAAGTGCTCTAGAGCAGATAATGTGAATGATGAGGTATGGGGTTACATTGGGTGGTCAGAGATTGGGGAAGGGGAGACAGCAAGTGCCACAGATCAGTAAATGCATACAGAGAATGGCGGCAAGTTAGTGAGGTCAGAGATGAGGTAGAATATGGATAGAGCCAGAGAGTGAGTCAAGTATATGGAGAATGGCGGTCTGTTGGGGAAGAGCGAGATCAGGGAGAGGAGGAATGTAGAGCAAATGGCACACTACAGGTAAAATAAAGTACTGGGAGTAGTGAGTCGTTTGAGGGTGGGTGGGAGAGATGAGAATGTAAGTGCCACAGAGTGCCTAATGCATAAGAAGAATGGCAACAGTTTTGGGGGGAGCAGAGATCAGTGAGGGGAGGGATACAGACCTAATGGTGAACAGTAGATAAAAAATTACTCACCATAGTAATGTTGTTTCTTCTAATGGAGTCTTGCTGTATTCAGACATAATGCAGTCATCCCCAGCACTTGGACTGCCCTGGATCGGAAGGGGTTAACTCCATGCAGAAGCATGGAATGTTGAGCTCGAGCTCGGTTTTCAAACCTCTGTCTGTGGTACTTTAAAGTGTAACCATCAGATTCTTACAAGCAATTAACTAACTTAGCACTATAGTATGGAAATTGTTTGAAACATGTAGACAAAAGGCAAAAAATATTTTTGGGGTCCAAAAAGACTCAAGTCGAGAACCCAAGAAGAAACAAGGTAGTGACAAATAAGCTATGCAACACAAGAAGGATAAACATAACAGCTACCCCACCAAGAGGGAGGGTACAAGGTACACCCCTGAGGTGCAACACTGTACCTGCCAGCCCACTTCTCAAAGACAGGTTCTGAGAGGGGAGGCGGAGGGGTCTGAATACAGCAAGACTCCATTAGAAGAAACAACATTACTATGGTGAGTAATTTTTTCTTCAAACAACATGAAGTCTTGCTGTATTCAGACATAATGCAGACTACCAAGCAGTTCCCTATGGAGAAGGGAATGCAGGACCTACTTTGGGAACAGGTTCTGCAGTACTGCTGTGCCAAACCTAGCATCACTCCTAGCATGGATGTCCAGGGAGTAATGCTTGATGAATGTATGTACTGTTTTCCAGGTGGCTGCTTTACAGATCTCTAACAAGGATATATCTCTGGCCGCAGCTAGAGTAGCAGCCATACCCCTAGTGGAGTGAGCCCTCAGGCCTGAAAGGGGTGTTCTACCCAATTTGTTATAGCAGAATTGTATGGAAGAAACAATCCACCTGGCAATAGTTCTTTTAGTGGCAGGCTTACCTTTCCCCACTTCACCAAAAGTGAGAAACAGTTGAAGACAGTCATTTCTGTGTGCCTTAGTATGCTCTATGTTGTAGCTAAGAGCTCTTTTAACATCCAAATTGTGTAATCTTCTTTCCCCTGAAGAAGACTTGTCAGTGAAAAACACAGGGAGAGATATAGATTGGTTCAGGTGAAAATCCGATATCACTTTAGGCAAGAACCTCCTATTAGTTCTTAGGACCACTTTATCCCTATGGAAGGATATGAAGTCAGGTTCAACTGACAAGGCCTGTAATTCACTGATCCACCTGGCAGATGTAATAGCTACCAGGAACACAGTTTTCCAGGTCAAGTACTTCAATTCAGCCAAAGCCATAGGCTCAAAGGGTGGCTGCATAAGCTGAACAATGCAGACATTAAGATCCCAAGGGGGAGTAGGCTTCCTAAAGGGAGGGTTAATGTGAACCAGACTTTGAAAAACTTCCTGAAAACAGGATGAGATGCCAGGGAAGAGCCCTTCCCTGCAGAAAGAAATGCAGAGACAGCTGCTAGATGAACCTTCAAAGTGGCAGGCCTAAGGCCTAGACTATTCAAATGAACTAGATAATCTAGGGTTGTGGAAATGCCTGCAGAATCAGGCACAATACCTTTCTGAGAGCACCAAATACTGAACCTCTTCCACTTGGAATTGTAAGTTTTTCTAGTGGAAGGTTTCCTGGAGACCTTCAGAATATCCAGAACTCCCTGAGAGAGAGATGTAGTGCTGCATATTCTAACTCTTCAAGAGCCAGGCCTTGAGGTTGAGAGACTGGAGATTGGGTTACCAGATCCGCCCCTGGGAGGAGGAGAGAAGATTGTATCTCTTGGAAAGAGACAGGGGACGTAACACAGCCAGGGAGAGCAGTAGAGGATACCAGGGTTGTCTGGCTCAATCTGGAGCTACCAGTATCACTGTGCAGGGCTGAGTTCTTATCTTGATCAGAACTCTGAACAGAAGAGGGAAAGGGGGAAAGGCATAGAGAAACCTGCCCTTCCAGTTCAGAATGAGGGTATCCTGGGGAACTGTTCCCAGGACTGGAGGTCTGCAACAGAACAGAGGAAGTTGATGATTGTCTGGTGCTGCAAATAGATCTATCTCTGGCGTGCCCCACCTGGAGAAAATGATCCTCAGAATGTGAGGATTCAGGGACCATTAGTGATGTCCCTGTCAAATCCTGCTCAGGGCATCTGTTAACGTATTGTCCTTCCCTGGAAGATGAACTGCTACCAGGGAAGTCTGAAGGGAATAGGCCAGAGACCAAACCTTCATGGCCTCTGTGCACAAGGCTGTGGACCGAGTGCCTCCCTGCTTGTTGATGTACCACATTGTGGTAGTGTTGTCCGTCCTGACTTGGATCACCTTGCCCTTGACTGAATGTGAGAAGGTCTGAAGGGCTAGGAAAACTGCCCTGAGTTCTAGGAGGTTGATATGAAGAAGAGACTCCTACAGGGACCCGATCCCCTGAGCTGTCAGGGCTCCCAGGTGGGCTCCTCAGCCTAAGAGAGAAGCATCCATAGTCAGAACTACTGATGGAACTTGAGGAAGAAATGGAACTCCTTGTCTGAGGTTGTCCTGGTCCAGCCACCACTGGACAGCTTGTACCAGAGTCTGGGTCACTGGAATCAGTTTGGTGAGAGAGTCCCTTCTCTGCAACCAAAAGGACCTTAGATGGAACTGAATGTCCCGCATCTGAAATCTGGCTCCCTGAACCACTGCAGTGGAGGCTGCCATGTGGCCCAGGAGTTGGAGGAATTGTCTCACTGGAAGAGAAACCTGAGGCTGAAAGAAGGAAGCAAGGTCTACTAGAGGCTTCACCTTTGCCAGAGGAAGGAAAGCTTTTGCTTGGATAGTATCCAATTCCACTCCTATGAAGGTGAGAAGCTGTACTGGTTCTAGTACAGATTTTGGCAGATTGAGGAGAAACCCCAGAGAACTGAGCAAGTCCTGAGTGGTTTGCAGAGCTGACCTGACCTGGTCTGATAACTGCCCTACCAGGAGCCAGTCATCCAGATATGGAAAGATGGTGATACCCTGTCTTCTGAGGTAAGCCACCACTACTGCAAGGCACTTTGTGAACACCCTTGGAGCTGATGTTAGGCCAAAAAGCATAGCCCTGAACTGATAATGCCTGAAGGCAACTCGAACTTGAGGTATTTTCTGTGGGAGCACCTGATAGGGATATGGAAGCAGGCATCCTTGAGGTCCAGTGATGCTAGCCAGTCTCTTGGCCTTAAAGAAGGAAGGATTATTCCCAGAGTTACCATTTGAATTTGGGTTTTGATATGTGTTTGTTCAAATACCTTAGATCCAGGATGGGTCACCACTCCCCTGTTTTCTTTGGGGTAAGGAAGTACCTGGAGTACAGGCCTTTTCCCCTGTGTTGAGTAGGAACCTTCTCTATGGTTCTGAGAGTCAGAAGAGAGGAAACCTCTGCCTCTAGGGCAAGGGTTTCTGAAATTGATGCAGGTGGAAAAGACTTGACCCTCCTTTTTGGGTACCTTTTGAAGCTGAGGGCCAGTCCCTGGCTTACTACTTCCAGGACCCACTTGTCTGAGGTAACAGACTTCCAGGCCCAAAAGTAGCAAGCCAGTCTGCCTCCTACTGGGATTGGGGAGCTGACCTGGGCTGACACCTCAGGGTGTCTGCTTGGCAGGAGCCTTAGACTGGGAGGAGGAAGCAGCCCTGCTCATCCCCCTTCTACCCCTCCCTCGGAAAAAAACCCTTTGTGGGTAAGAAGAGGAGGCCTGGGCTTGGTAAAAAGGCCTGTGAAAGGGCCTGCCCCTGCCCCTGGACTGCTGCTTTGGAGGAGTGGCTTGCCTTTCCTTGGCCTGTGCACTCCTGTAAGTGGTCCTATATTCGCCCATTTTCTTCATGTAGGCCTCTGCTCCCCAAACAGAGAGTTACCAACTACAGGAAAATCCATAGCCTTAGACTTGGTGTCCTGTGATAGGCTAGTACATCTGAGCCAAGCATGCCTTCTCAGAAACACAGATGTAGCCATGACTCTGGATGCCAGATCATTGGAGTCCACAGCAGTGTGAAATTGTACTTTGGATGCCTCAATTCCATCTGCAGCCACCTCTTCCAGCTCTTTGGCTAGCTGGGGGGAGGTCTTTTTAGCCATTTCCAGAACTGTATCCCTTCCACAAGTTGTTTAAAAGAAAATACAGTCACTACCTTGCTACAACACTACCTGTACCGTAGAAAGAGGCTGGAAATCTGAAAAACAATAAAAGAATTGGTTTTAAACCGAACGCTTTACTTTTACCGAACCGAGTAGAGGAATTCTCCAGAGCGACTTCACTGTTAGGCGGAGTAAAGAATCTGACGGTTACACTGGGGAGTACCACAGACAGAAGTTTGAAAACCGAGCTCAAGCTCAACTTTCCATGCTTCTGCATGGAGTTAACCCCTTCCTCTCCAGGGCAGTCCAAGTGCTGGTAATAACTGCATTATGTCTGAATACAGCAAGACTCCATGTTGTTTGAATGTAACTTAGCAGTAATGTGGGGACATTGTGGAGGGCAAAGACTGTGAAGTGGGAGGGGAGAGAGTGGCAGACAGCAGGTAATAAGAATTATGGGGTGGGGCATAGATTGTGGAGTGGGGGAGAGAGCAATGGCTGCAGAGCAGCAAGTGTATACAGATTATGACGGCATGTTGTGGGGGGAGGGTAAGAGATCTTGGAGGGATAGAAAGCAAGTGGTGAAGACTGGATCATGTGTTTCATGGTGGAAGAAGCGGCAGAGATCGAGGAGGAGTATAAGGAGAAGTGCAACTGAGCAACAAATGCAAAGGAGCAAGGAATGTTGTTTGGTGTGTTTACCACAGCACAGCATGTTTTGAGAACACTGAGCAGAAGCACAGATGCAGAACTAAAAGCAGGCACAAGAAAACCCTCTACTTTGCATTTTCCAGCCTTGTGATTGGGCAAGGTTTTCAACAGGAGGAAACATGCAGCGAGTGGGTGGAATTAGAAAGGAATTTCACCATTGAGGACCTTGGCAGGTGAAGGAGAGACATACTAATGACCAAAAATGTTTTAATTTTAGTGTTCAAAACACACGTAAGCAGAGTAACACAGCTCCATACTTAAAGTGATCAATGAATGTAGGAACATGTTAGAACATGTTTTACTTGCTTTTTACCACATATGAGAATCCACTAATTCCATGAGTTGCAAGAACTGCATCGTGGGGTGTGCAAATTATGAAAGTTGTGCAACATGTCTGCCATTCCCTTAGAAACAAAGCATTAAACTGCACCTCATATAAAAGGCGTAAACAATACCACATATGTGGAATGGGAACCTGAATGGGAAGCAGGGGTAAGATTTCAAGCAGTCAGAATTAGGGGTTACACATAAACCTTGCAGCTTGCATTTTTCAGCCTTGTGATTGGGCAAGGAGTTCAAAGAGAACAGGAGAAGAAAGGCAATATGGGTGGAATTAAGTCAGAGAGTTGGTATTCTGAAGCTGAGATAGGTGGAGGGGGGCACATCCCAAACAGCCCTTTCACAGCACAACTGATACCAATATATTTGCATACTTAACAAGCAAATATTAAAAAGGAGACAGGGTAATGTTAATTGCATTTTTGGAAATTTCATTAGCTTTCATAAATTGTACATTTTTTTGTGAAAGTTACAGAACATATTAATTTAGTAGAATAGACTTGTAATGTAGGGTCTGGCAAACAGTTTTTTGTGGGAGGCTTTAAACCGAAGTGCATCTGCATGTAATAATTAGATATTGAATAATGTGTGAGAATTGGTGAATTATGAGTTTTTTTGTGCACACCTACTGTGTGTGTCATGTCCATAAAACTCCAGAGCTAAGCTAGAAAATTCTATGCAGACATCATACTCTGAGGCTGTGCAAAAAAAAAAATAGTGAAACCACATCCTATATTTGACTTTATATAATTACAGGTTTGAGTTATTTAAGATATATTTCCGAGTTGTACCTGAAAATAGACATTTGTTTGCCTAATGTGCTTACCTGGTGAATAAAAACTAAAAACTGAAAAGGTAAGACTTACATGAAGAGAAAAACACAGAATCTTGTTTGTTTTTTTATTTATTTTTGTGTATTTGACAGAATTTTGTTAGCATTCAAACTACATAAGTGTAACCTCTCCTAGGGGTGGGGCTTACCTGGTCTGCCTCCCAGCTGTCTGGTCTCTCCAGTCCAGGTCCATTGGTTCCCCCTTTAATGCTCCACTGGCCCCTGTGTGCCTGTTTTGCTTAGGGGGATCAGAGGAGTTGTGTGTTAAAGTTTAAAACCCCAGCTCTGCGGTGCAGCACAGTAGTGCTGGACAAACAGTAAAGCACTGCACATCACTGTGTGTGCAAATTCGAGCTGACTCCTGCTTGAACTTGCAAGCTGGCGGCTCTGCTAGCACTATCCCATTAGCGCTGTGGCTCTTAGTATTAATGCTGCCCTAGCAGCTCAGTAAGTGTCTCCTTTGTGTGTTCCGACATCTGGGACCCCAAAGGACATAAGTGGGGGTTTGACGACATACTGGAGGAGAAAAGAAAGTGAACTCAGGAAAGGTGCTTTTGGACACTGCAGCTTTAAGAGCAGTCAAAGCTGCACTGTGACTGTATTCTCTGTCTTTCACCTGGGGGGACAGTGCTACAGCACTAGCGACAGGCAACAGGCAGGGTGAGACTTTGCCATGTCCCTCTCTGCCACCAGATAATAGGGCAGAGGGACAACTATCAAATCCTGGAGGCTGTTAATGTTAACGTTTTAGACTTTAAAGTGGGGACTGTCTTTTGAAATGGATTGCTAGACTATATAGCAGCCATCTTTGTTGCCTTTGACCTGCTCTGCAGCCAATGAGAAAGCCAGAGACCCAAAAGATTACAAAAGGAAGACTCTTGGGAAAAGGTGGGGATTGTTATTGGCACCTTTTCCCTCAGCCAATCAGGGGTCAAATGAACATTCTGCATATTGATTATGTGGACTGACAGCCTGATTGACAAACTGAGACTGTGATCTAACCCCCTGAATCCTGGGGGGCAGTTGTCTGGGAGCTTCCAGAGTGTGAGGAGGCTCTGCTGCACACTCTGAGGAAAGTTTGGAGGCCTCCCTGGGGCTTTCACAGCCAAAAGCCCAGGGAAAGCCTGTCTAGCATCCAATATCTGGAAGCTAGCAGAAGGTGAAAATAGTTTTGTGATTCCAAAGCCTGAGCATTTAAAAACCTGAAGCAGAGAGACTGATTCCTAATACAACCTGGTAGGATATCCAGAGACTGTGTTCCTGCTGAACTTTGCGCCACAGCTGCCAGTCTACAGTGTGGCTGAAGCCCTTTGCAGCCTGAGATCCTGAGCCCAGGAGAAGGTGACCAGACAGTGGACAGTCACTGGGATCGGCCAGGCAGTGTCACAGCCAGGCATTGCCTATCACCCCATCCTGAAGGCTAGATACCTGGATGGGTGGGCGGGGAGTGTGGCTCCTGGCCCTTGGACTGGTCCATTCCAGAGATCTGCAAGACATCCCAGAAAGCTGCAAAGAGAGAGGCAGACCCAGCTGCATCCCAGCCAGAGAGAGCTGCATTTTCTCAAAGAGACCCTGAAAGCAGCAAGAGGTCCTGAATGCTGCAGACAGACCAAGGTTCATCTTTCAGCTTGAAAGACATCTTGACTGGAATCTCCAGGACCATGAATAAACACAGAGATTGCCTTTATCCTGGGTATTGTAGATAGTTTCAGCAAAGTTTTTGTTTTTCTCTAAGTGCATTAGGAGGCAGTATAGCGCAGTGGTTTAAGGCTCTGAGCTGCAAACCTGGAGACCTGGGTTTGAATCCCACAGCCCCCACTTGCATACTGTGTGACCCTGAGCAAGTCACTTAACTTTCTTGTGCTCCCTGGTCACACCTGTAAACAAGCTTTCAGCTTAGTGTGTCTCTCCTGGTTAACAAAAAAAAAAAACAACGCCAGCCACCCAGCTGCACCTAGTCTGGCCTGTACCATACACCATCTGGGTATCCAGTCAGGACTCTGAGGGGACACTAGTACCAGTGTGGAGGTAAGCATTTGTACAGATGTGTTGCTGTTTGGGGAGTGGGCACCGTTGTTATTTATGGTCTTATCAGTTACATCAATTACTTCAAACAGTTATTTATTTCTTCCTCCCATTCTCCTACCCTTTTAATAAATTGTTGTTGTTGTTCTTAAGACTGACCCATGAGCATATTATTAGCTGAAGCTAAAAAATTGCATGTATATTGGAGTGTTGTATTTGGTTATGGTATTTCACATGTGGGGTGACTGCAAGGGGAGGTGGGTAGGTACAGCATCCCAGGGGTTGTACCAGACAGACAGCTGGCTCACTATATTTTAACTCTGGGTGGAGGCACTGTGCTAACTAACATTTATTGGGAAGGAACCCCCCTTTTAAATCAAACACAGAGCCCAGGCCCCTCAACCTTGTTGAGTCCGCAAGGCAGGGGTTGTAACCGAAAGTATACATGGCAACCTATTTGCATAAACAGATTACAACAACTAATGGCTCTTTAGAAAAATATTTGAACTGTTAATTGGAAAGTTTGGTAAAAGAAAGTGCTCTTACCCTGGTGACCACTGAGGAAGTTGTAAGAGAGTAAAGGATAAGAGAGAAATAGACCTGGGTTTAGTTAAGTGCTATGATTGAAGCGCCCGCTCTTCAAATGGTTCCCGGCCCCTCTGCAGACTTCTTGAAGTAGTGGAATGTTTTAAATATCCAGGCCCAGGCATACACATTGATCCTAATTTAAAGAGGGAGTCCGGTCAAAAGTACTAACTTACAGTACAGAATTAGAATAAACATATCCCCAATAAGCCTCATACCAAAAATTAGATCACAAAGTTACTTTGTATAAAAGTTCCAAGCCATTTTGTAACACCTCTCACTGCCTGTTTAAAAAAAGCTGGGTTCATTGAATAGCTACTGACGATGTTGTAACCAGAACTCACAGACTAGTCCTCCCTGCCAGGAACCATATAAGACATAAAATGGGACTGTGTATTCTACATGGGGCTTCTAGTTTTAGCTGTGCGTTAGACACTTCTAACACCCAGTTAATGACCAGTTAGACTAGCCAAAATCCCTTCCCCATTTTATGTCTTATTTATTTCTCCAAAGTTTAAGAAACTGTAGTTGTAGTAATCATTTGAAAAAAAAAAAAAAAAACTGACACAGGGTTGGGTGCAATGCATTCATTTCTAGACTATTCAGATGCTGGACACTTTACTTTAGAATGTGGTGGGGAGGTGACTCTGGATTTTTGGAATGTAGCGGTGGACAAGGATTTGGAATGTAAAAGTTGTGCGTAATTTCAGAATACTGCAGTGATGAGATTTTAGCATGTCAAAAACTCTACAATTCAACCAGGACTCAGTTTCAGAATGCAGCAGCCAGCAGGACATACGATTTTGGAAAGTGGCAGGAATAATTTCAGAATGTGGGTGGACACACTTTTGAAATGAGGACATGCAATCATGGAATGTAATAGAGACACATGACCTTAGAATGTGACGGGACATGCAGTCTTAGAATGTGTTAGGAAAGAACAGATTCAGAATGTGGTGGGGACATGAAATCTCAGAATAGGTAAAATGCATCATTTTGGAATGAGGGGCTGGCAATCTCAGACTATGACAAGGATTCGCAATTGCGAAATGTGACATGGAGGTGTAATTTTGGAATGAGGGACATGCAGTCTCAAAAAGTGGAGGGGATGTGCAATCCCAAAATATGGTGGGAATGCATAATTTCAGAATGTGGCAGAGACATGCAACCTCAGAATGTGGCAGGCATGCACAATCTGGAAATGTGGCATGGACACACATCTAAGAGTTTGGTGGGGTGGACAATCTTGCAATATAATTGAGATGCACACTGCTAGAATATGACTGAGTAATTGTATTCTGAAATTGGTGGTACCTGTCACATTCTGAAATTTTACATGACCACCACATTTCAAAACTGCACATCCCCACCACATTCAAACACTGCATCCTTGCCACATTCTGAAATTGTACATCCATGCCACATTCTGAAACTGCATGTTTCTGCCACATTCCAAAACTATTGATATCATATTCTGAAACTTTGTTACTACCACATTCATAAATTTTGCATCCCCACCACACTCCAAAATTGCATATCGCAGCCAGATTTTATCACATTTCCCTGCTGCATTCTGACATTGTGCATTCCTGCCACATCTATGACATTGTGCATTCCTGTCACATTTTGAAATTGTTTTTAAGCCACATTCCAACATTGTGTGACCCTGCCACATTTCAAATTATGCATCCTCGCCCCATTCTGAAATTTTGTGCCCCCAGTACTACATTCTGAAATTGTGCATCCTTGCCACATTTGAACATTGTGCATCCCCACAACATTCCAGCATTGTGCACTCCTATCACATTCCAACACTGTGTGTCCCCTTCACATTCTGGAATTGTGTGTCTCACTCACATTCCAGCATTTCCTATCCCTGTCATATTTTGAAATTTTGTGTCCTTGCCACATTGCAAAATTGCACATGCCCACCACATTCTGAAATTGTGTCATTGCCATGTTCTAAAATTGCATGTCCCTGTCACTTTCTGAAAATGTACATTACAAATGCATTCAAAAATTGGATGTCCTCCACATTCCAACATTGTGTCTCCCAGCCACATTTCAAAACTGTGCCACACTCAGCATTCTGAAATTCTGTCATCTCAACATTGGCCCTCACCATCACATTCCAAAAATTCACATCATTACCACGCAGGAGAGAAGGATTAGTTAATTTTACTTGCTGTGGAGAGAGTTAGTGTGGAGAGGATTTTTGTAAGTTTTGCTATTTTTTTTTTATTTAGCTTAAAGGTCTCTGTGGTTGTGTTTTTTGAATTAGCTTAAATGTTTCTGTAGCTGTGTCTTTTGAATTTTGTGTAAAGGTTTCTGTGGCTGTGTTTTATGAATTAAGCTCAACGGGGGGCACAACAGCTCCACTTAAAGCTGGGGGGAGGGGTCTAAAGAACACCTGGGGCAAACATCTAATTTCTGGACTGTATGTGTTTGTGAGACTTGGGAATGCTATTGGTGGGTTTATAATTGTGTTCATAAACAATTGCAGTCAGAATAGAGAGACTGTATTTCACTGTCCTGTATAGGTAGTGTGAACCATGGGGTAGGATTGTGGGGTGCAATGGCTGTGGGGCAGCAGTGTGGATGAACATACTATGGAGGCTGGGAGGGTGGCCAATAAGCCACAGGCTAAGGAGGCTTGAGGAAGAGGTTCAGTGGCTTGGCAGGGAGCTGGGGAGGTTGATGGGTGAGGGGAGGGTTGCATTGGTAGAAGGGCTGACATCTGAGAATATCAGGGGCACCACAGAGAAGGAACAGTGGGTCATGGGAGAGGGTCAGGGGAAGGGGCAAACTAGACAGGAAGCCAGCTGATGAAGAGTGGACTCTAGTAGGGCCTAGCAAAAAAAGGAGCCGCAGTAAGCAGGAGGGAGGAGAAAACTCACAGTAATGCAAAGAGGGTAGGGAACATGTTTGCTGAACTAGCTGTCACAGATTCACTCCGCAGGTCAGCCCTCTACTCCCAAAGTGCCAACCTCTGAGCGTAGTCTCTTGAGCAGTGAACAGAACAAGGTAGCCCTCTTGTCTGTTTTGTGGATTTGAGTCACCGTAGTCCCAAGTTCTGGAGGGATTCAAACTTGTTAACCTCTTGTTAGCATACCCAATTGTCAGGCTCAGATAATTCTGTCTTTGGGGGGCCAGATATCTTTGCCTATGGCTACCTAACCAGGTATTACAAAATGAACCCCTTTTGAACTCTATGTAAGACCCAGAGAAACTCTTAAACTGTTTCCCAGTTTGGTATACCCATAAACACATGCACCGTGTCAGCTTTAAAACCATCTAACTTCACTTAAAACCAAAGAAATGTTTCAAGGCACACCAGGCAGTTTCTGTTTTTAAAATATATCTTTACTAAACAAAAGGTAAAATAGTAAATAATAATATACAGAACTCTTATCACAAAAACATACGGGTCATTAAAAAGGTGTAAAAGTGCAACTATATTTCCTATCCACACAAAATACTTATCTTCTAAAGGCTTGATGTTGCTGTTTCAAAGTCAGATAAAGAAGTCACTCTATGAAACCAGAATCATAGTTTTAAAAGCTGCTTTCTCCAGCCCCCTGGATGAGGTCACTGTACTTCCTCCCTATCAGGATATTTTTACTAAAAATATATCTCTACAGGAAACAGGATCCTTATAAGGCAGTAAGATCCTGTGTTTCTCAGCATAACATCAATTCTCAAATGACACCTCTTTGATGAAAAAGGGTCTTCCTGATCTTCACAGATATCAAAGCCTTTTTAATTTCACAGAGAAGTGTCAGACCCTGCTTTCCTTTCCTGTAAACGTTGTAAAATGGATATGTTCTTTCCTGCCAACTAGGCTACTGATAAAAGAACTAGCTAAACAGGATGTCCCTGATTTTAGGTACCTTTTAGCCCTGCAATTATCTTGGCCTTGCAGATGTTAGATTTTTTTTATCTAAGTTCCTGTGTGTGTGGTCATCTCACATACTGAGATCTGGGGGGGGGGAATGTGTGAGTGAGGGAGGTCACTCCAAGTGAACTGGCATTTCCAGTAGACAAATTCAATATCACATTTCTGTTATTTTTAAGAAATAAAAAATGATACAGCACTCAGAGCTGGCTGTCTATGCCACAATTTCTCCCCACCTAGACTGAATTTGGGGGCTCATCCCCTGCATGCGATGAGCTTCCCAAATCAGTTCACTCCTCGTAGACCCTAGACAGCCCATCTGAGTTTTTATTATTTGCTCCAACCCTATGTACAATTTTTAGATCATATCCTTATAAAGCAAGGCTCCATCTTAGCAGTCTCTCATTGTTCTTTCCCATCTGCGTCAGCCAAACCAGGGGGCTGTGGTCAGTCTGCACCACAAAATGCTGCCCATACAAGTATGGCTCTAATTTCTTTAGGGCCTACGCTATGGAAAGATACTCCTTTTCCACCATGGAGTATGCTTGCTCCCTGTGAAGCATCTTACAACTCAGGTATGCTACTGGGCGATCTGTCCCCTCACTGGAAGTCTGACTCAGCACTGCTCCAATACCCATGTCTGAGGTGTCCATCTGAACTATAAAAGTTTTGCTATAGTCAGGACTTGTCAAAACAGAAGCACTGCACAGTGCCTCCTTCAATCTGGTAAAGGCTTCCTCACAGGCTGGGCCCCAGGTAATTTTCTTTGGCATCTCTTTCTTTGTCAGGTCAGATAGGGGAGCAGCCAGGGCACTGTAACTGAGTACACATTTCCTGTTGTACCCTGCTGTCCCTAGAAAGCTCCTGACCTGCTTCTGGGTTTCTGGTCTGGGCTACGCCTGGAACACCTCTATCTTTAATTGGTTAGGATGGAGCTGTCCCCGGCCTACCACATGTCTGAGGTATGCCACCTCTCCCATGGTCACCTGACACTTTTCGGCTTTGGCAGTGAGCCTGGCCCTCTGTATCCTGTTCAGCACTTCCCTAAAGTGTGAAAGGTATTCCTCCCAGCTGGTACTAAAGATGGCAATGTCATCCAGGTACACTATGGCGTACTCCTCAGCACCATTCAACACCTGGTTCACCAACCTTTGGAAAGTGGCCGGGGCGTTCTTCATTCTGTAAGGCATTACTTTAAACTCAAATAAGCCTATCGGAGTGATGAAGGCTGACCTCTCCCTAGCTCTGTCTGTCAATTCTACCTGCCAATACCCCTTGGTCAGGTCAATGGTCGTAAGGTAGGTCGCCCCTCCCAACTTGTCCAGGAGTTCGTCCGTCCAGGGCATCGGATGGGCGTCGGAATTCGTGACTGCATTCAGTCCATGATAGTCCACACAGAAACGATTCGAGCCATCTGGCTTGGGCACAAGGACTATGGGTGAAGCCCAGGGGCTGTGGGAACTCTGGATTACCCCTAAATCCAGCATCTCCTCCACTTCCCTCCTAATGTCCTTTTGGACAGCCTCTGACACCTGATATGCTGTCCGCCGTATGGGCGTCTGTGTCCCTGTCTCCACATCGTGTGTTGCTAAGGGGGTTAGTCCAGGCTTGGTGCTAAACAAGGGGGCAAAGTCTGCTAAAACCTCCCTCACTTTCTGGATCTGGTCTGGGTTCAGCTAGGGAGACAATTTTACTGCCTCCACAGAGGACTCCCGTTTACTCTCTTCCAGCAAATCCAGAAGGGGGTCTCCTTCGTCCATCCCCTCCCTATGACTACACACCGCAAACACCATGTCAGCCCTATTGGCATATGGCTTCATCATGTTGACATGCCACATCCTTTCTGTCTGTCTATGGTCAGGTAACTCCACAATGTAGTTTACGTCATTTACCTTCCTAACCACTTTGTATGGTCCTGCCCACTCAGCCTGCAGCTTGTCTTTCTGGATCGGAATAAGGACCAAGACTTCCTGACCCACCATGTATGAGGGAGCTCTGGCTCTGCGGTCATACCACACTTTTTGTTTCTGTTGGACAGCTGCCAGGTTGCTCTGGGCTGTCCCCATAAGCTCCTTCAACCTTTCCCTAAACCTAAGGACATAATCCGCAGTGGGAATTCCCTGGGTGCTGTTCTTGCCTTCCCAGTCCTCCCGGATCAAGTCTAGGGGCCCACGTACCCGGCATCCATACAAGAGTTCGAAGGGGGAAAATCCTGTTGACTCTTGGGGGCACCTCCCTGTATGTGAACAACAGGTGGGGAAGGTATTTTTCCCAGTCCCTCCCATGCTTTTCAGCAAACACCCAGAGCATTGCCTGCAGGGTACCATTGAATCTTTCCACAAGTCCATTGGCTTGTGGGTGATACAGTGTTGTGCATCTCTGCACCACCCCACACTTCTTCCATAGACATTTCATTAGATCTGACATGAAGGAACCCCCTTGATTGGTGATTACCTCCTGTGGAAACCCAACACAGGAGAAAATCCCAAGTAAGGCATCTGCCACTTTGTCCATCCTCAGCGAGGATAGGGCAACTGCCTCTGGGTACCGGGTGGCATAATCCACTACAGTTAGGATGAATCTCTTCCCTGAGGAGCTGGGGGTATTTAAAGGCCCCACAATATCCATTCCCATCCTCTGGAATAGCTCCTCCACTATGGGCAATGGAATTAGGACGGCTTGGATTTTCTTGCTCGCCTTCCCTATTTCTTGCCACTAGTGACAAGACCTGCAATACTCCTTACCTGCTGAGTGAAGTTAGGCCAGTAGAAATTCTGGGCCAACTGCTGCATTGTGCACATGATTCCCAGATGACCAGATAAGGAAATATCATGGGCAACCTTGAGCAACTGCTCACGATATCCCTGGGGAATGACAAGCTGCCTGCCTAGTATCCCTCCCTCTGTCTGTACTGCCTGTGTATACATAAGTCCATTTTCCCAATAGACTCTGTGTCTTCCATCACCTCCCTGTGCTCTGTTTGAGTCTGCCCAAGCCCTCAGCTTCTCTAAACTAGGGTCGCTTCTCTGAGCAGCTGCGAACCCCTCACACCTTTCCAAGGCATAGGACAAGTCCCCTTCAGTCGCTAAACTAGGGTCCCTAGCACTAGTGTCAGGGCTTTCAGGATCACTGTCAATTCCAACCCTCTGACAAGGGGTCACCCTTCCCTCTTTGGGGTAACTCTCTGTAGCTGGGTGGTTACTTGCTACTGGGGAAATTTCTACCCCATTTTATCAGTCTCCCCCTCTGGAGACACAGGCTGGGGAACCAGCCTCTCAGTATCTTCCCCAATGGCTTCTGGGGGGCTCAGGAAACTACAGTTTTCCCTTGCCTCTTGGCTGCAGGTTACTGCACATACCACCCCCTGCTGGAGATTGTTACCCAGGATCACAACCACTGCTAATGTGTTGGCTACAGACACCTGCTGCACAGTTCCCCCTGTTTCACCCCAGTCAGGAAGAACACTAGCGAGTGGCAATGTTTTCTCTTCACCAGTAAACCCTTGTACAGTTATGTATTTATTGGGTATAAGCTGACCAGGCTGTACCAGATCCCCCTTTACCAATGTCAGGGATGCCCCTCTGTCCCTTAACCCCTGCGTCTGTACACCATTTACTATGACTAGGTGCAAGTGTTCCCTCATGTTCACTGGCATGCTCTCAGGGACTGCCCAATAAAACTATTCTAATAAAATCACATTTTCAATTTTATCAACAGAGTTTGCCTCAATTCCTTCCCACCAACGTTTTAAAAACTGACATTGTTTCATGGCTAGCTCCTCATAGCTCATATCAGGGCTTCTCCTGAGCTTATGGAATTTAGCTCTGTATGATTCAGCAGTTAATTCAAACTTTTTTAAAAGTGCAGCTTTTAACTTGCTGTAATCATCACTGTCTTCATTGTTCATTTGACCCAATGCATCCTGAGCTTTCCCGGTAAGTAGCGGGGATAGCTGGAAGCTCCAGGACTCTCTAGGAATTTTAGCCTGAATACAAACTTTTTCAAAAGAATTTAAAAAAGTGTCCATCTCTTCCCCTTCCTTAAACTCAGCTATTAATTTGGAGTTCAATTTGTAACCCAGTCCTGCAGTCCCAGTTAAACCCAAGCCACTGACCTGCCCTGGTGCCGCTGGTTGGAGTTGTAGCTTCTCCAGTTCATGTTGCCACTGGCGCTCCTCTCTCCTCTCCTCTGCCTCTCTGTGTTCTCACTCTCTCTTCTCTTCTGCAGCTCGCTGGTGCTCATGCTCTTCACAGTCTGCCTCCCTCTCTTGTTGCTCTGCCTCACGATCTGCCTCGCTCTGTTGTCGCTCTGCCTCCAGTTCCATTCTGTGCAACTCAATTTGCTGTTTGAGTACCTCTAGATTCAGGATACTGGTGACCATCCCCAGCTGCTGTGGCCCTTCACTGACAGTGGCCCTGCTGTCCTCCTCATCTACTCGGGACCCCTCACTGGCCTCTAGTTCTGCCACACTCAAGGTCTGGTCCCTTTCAGTCACAGTTGGTGACTCGCTGCTCTGGGTATCTGCTACCATCAGGGCCTCTATGAGGTTCTGATTTTTGTCTGTCACCTTGAACAGGACTCCTCTGTCCTCGCACAACTGTTTTAACTGTTCTACAGTGTGCCTGCTGTAGTTGGATGCCATCTTTCCTAACTACTGCTATTCTGACTTTGCACTTTAGAAAAAAAAATAAAATAGGTAGGAACTTGACTGTATGCCAAGTGATAAAGTTCTGGTTCCCTTTTTTTTTTTAATTAAATCACTGCCTTTCTTTCTTTCAAGTGAGCTTAACAGTCTCAAGCTGACACACTGTACAACGAAGCACATTATACCAAACTTTATCGCACTGCTGCCAACCAATCTGTCACAGATTCACTCAGCAGGTCAGCCCTCTACTCCCAAAGTGCCAGCCTCTCAGCATAGTCTCATGAACAGTGAACAGAACAAGGTAGCCCTCTTGTCTGTTTTGTGGATTCAAGTCATCTTAGTCCCAAGTTCTGGAGGGATTCAAACTTGTTAACCTCTTGTTAGCATACCCAATTGTCAGGCTCAGATAATTCTGTCTTCGAGGGGCCAGATATCTTTGCCTACGGGCACCTAACCAGGTATTACAAACTGAACCCCTTTTGAACTCTATGTAAGACCCAGAGAAACTCTTATACTGTGTCCAGGTTTGGTACACCCATAAACTCATGCACCGTGTCAGCTTTAAAACCATCTAACTTCACTTAAAACCAAAGAAAAGTTTCAAGACACACCAGGCAGTTTCTGTTTTTAAAATATATCTTTACTAAACAAAAGGTAAAATAGTAAACAATAATATACAGAGCTCTTATCACAAAATCATACAGGTCATTAAACAAAAAGGTGTAAAAGTGCAACTATATTTCCTATCCACACAAAATACTTATCTTCTAAAGGCTTGATGTTGCTGTTTCAAAGTCAGGTAAAGAAGTCACCCTATGAAACCAGAATCATAGTTTTAAAAGCTGCTTTCTCCAGCCCCCTGGATGAGGTCACTGTACTTCCTCCCTATCAGGATATTATTACTAAATATATATCTCTACAGGAAACAGGATCCTTATAAGTGTAACCCCTAGGTGGCACTATCCCAAGAGCTACTACCCTGCCTGCTTAGCTAGTAGCAGGTTAAGGGGCCTGAGTTCTGAAATGGGTGCCTCCACCCAGATGTCAGGGTTGGTAGTGGTCAAGCTAACCTGGGCACAGCCCTCTGGGACACTGTAACCCCCCTCTTTCCCCCCTAGTGGCCTGAACACTGTACAATAATCACTTTTACAATACCCTGGTACACCACACAAGTACCCACACTGTTTGCACTTACCACCAGGGCTGGTTCCTCTGGCTTGACCCTGGGGACCCCCTGTAAAACAAGGTTATGCACAGCACATAGCAACAGTACAGTACTTTGAGCACAAACTGGAACCACAGTCCGATTACATGCAGAAAAAGTTAGATCTGATTTATTCAGGGGACTTGAACAAGGGAGGGGCAAAATCAGGTTAATTAGCTAAAAGGTTATATCAATCAAGCAGTTATGCATGCGCTTTGAGTCCCCCCACACAGTCCACCTCTGGGTACCCAGGTGGAGAAGAGATGGGCTAACCAGGATAGTTGTCCAGGTTTGCAGCTGGTTGGGGTGCTGGGATGGAAAACAAAACATGCACAGTACACAATATTTGTAATCCGGAGCTAGAGGGCTCAGTTCGTAAAGGAAACGAAACAACAAGACAATCAGATCACACACTCAGATTAAGCTGTTGTTGCAGGGAGCTACCCCGGTATTTACTCACGATACCCAAGACTGGACACAGGCTGGACGAAAATCGAGACTGCAGGTGGTTGATCTGGAATGCCAGGAGAAGCAGGGCCCACACAAGTCACAGAGGCGTTGTTCCTGTTCAAGCGTGGAGCAGGGGGCTGATCCCCAGGCAGGTCTCTCATCGATGGCTTCTCTGTGCAGTGGGTAGCCTGGCTGAGCCAGTCTGGCAAGGCCCAGACCGCATGGAGACAAATTCGGATGTAGTCCATTTTGGGCTGGATACAGCTTCCAGCAAGCAGAACACAGTTCACACAGTGGGGAACTAATTCACAACCCACTAGCAGCTCATAGCATATTTACATGTACGGGAATTCTACTGTACCAGGCAAAGCGCTCCCCGGTCACAATCGCAAAGTCTCTGCACACACCAGGAGCTTAGGGGTAGCTGGAACTCCTGACAGGCTGATCGCATTCAGCAAAATCTTTGGACTTCTTCAGGTTGAGCCTGACCCACTTCAGTAGCTTACTTTAGTTACACAAACTTGGATTTAGTCCACAATAATTCTCTTCTCTCCCTCTCAGGAGCAGCTGGCAGACATGCAAGCCAAACTCAGCCCTTTCACAGTTTTCCCATGCGAATCTACTCAGAATTGCTGGGCAGAATCACTTCAGCTCCTCTCAGTTCACTTCCCAGCTCAGAACTAACTGAAAACTGCAAGCAGCCCAGGACTTCCCCAAGATCCAAAAGATTTGGTTGGCTGATTTAGCTGTCAGTCAAAGCAAGAGCTCCCCCTTCAGTTGCAAAAAAGGCGCAAAAAGCTCCAAACTAAAGTTCCTACAGATTTTCAATTCAGACAGCTCCTGTAGTCCGGCTACATTTTAGGTCCCACCAGTACTGTTTGGTCCAATTTGCAGTCCAGGACCAAGATAGTGGACACAAACAAAACAGTCCTTGCTACAAAGAAAGCAGGTTAGGCAAACTACATTATCATTATCACTCTAAATGATTTTCAGCAAACAGTTACATCTTTCAACAGAGCTCCCTCTCAGATTACTTAAGCTGCAATTAGGCAGTTCTTAAAGAGACAGTACACAGAGGCTATACAGGCTCTTGTAATCACATTTAAACTGCTAAAACGCATGACACCAACCTGGCAGTGAGCATTTAGACAAGCTCAAGGACGACTTTTTGTGAACCCCCATTTGTAGGGGGGGTTACACCCTTCCCTGCCTGGGAAAACTTGGTGTCTGCATCAAGTCTGTACCACCATAACATTGAAAATGCAACATATACAAGACATTTATACCATTAGCATGCTATACAAGTACTATCTGATTCATCAATTGGCATAACTTGTCACTTTACTATACATTTCAATGTACTCAACTATATCATTTCCATTCTGACAATACATTATGCATATTTCATACAGGTAAATTGAACATTACTATACAGAATCATGTAATAACTTCTTGTACTCTAAACAATGCAAGAGGGGGCACTTCCTTATCAGCTAACTTGGGGCTGGATGGGGCAGGGGCACCATGGTGAGAAGGCAGAACAAGTAACCAGGAATGGACCGTCAAGCTCAATTTGGGCAGTGAGCTCTGAGAGACATAAACACCTTTGTGGACTACATTGAGAGGTAAATCCACCGGTCTCCCAAGGGAATTATAACTGAAGCGCTCCACTGGCTTGACAGCTCGGCCAGTCTTTCTGGGGTGAACAACCACAGTCTCTGTACTTTCAGCAATGGTCTTGAAGCTTTCATCACTTGTGAAGGGTGCCTCTGCATGGAGGGGAATGTCCAAGCTGGGAGCACTGTCAGCCCCTTGCTCTGTAGTCTCTGTTTCTGAAACACTTGGCTCATTTTGAAGACACTCTGGCACTGAAGGGGGGTTGTCAGCACTCTCATAGTGTTCATCAAGTTCTGGCATGTCACCAGAAAGACTCATATCATCAGCCTCTCCTTCAGATAAATCATACAGTTCCATGATACACGAAGACTCAGCATCCTCAGACGTGATACTTTGCACTTCACCTTCATGGAGCATTGGCTCCAAGGATGATGCCAGGGCATTAGGCAGTCCAGAAGGCCCAGCTTCATCCCCATAATTCAACACAGGATTTCCACAAAACAACTGACTTAGTTCATATGAGGGGTGATGGGCATTATCACACTCACTGTCATCTAAGCTAGACTGGCAGTCACTATCATTCTGGGCCTGCTGCGGGGGAAGTCTTAAATCGGCAACCATGGGGGCAGGCTGACTCTGTTTCTTTCTTGCAGCAGCATGAGTCACTGGTCCAGAGGAATCAATCTCGGCAGGTTCAGCCTCAATTATAACTTGACCAATAGGTAGCAAGTGGTTACAGTGCATGGTCTTGACAGCTTTGGAGTTATTCTCTGGGCGCACTTTGTACACTGGCAAATCATCCAACTTTCCAACTATGACATGGGGAAGGTGGTGCCATCGATCAGCAATTTTGTGTTTACCATGCAATCCTAAATTTCGCAACAACACACAGTCTCCAGTCCTAAGCTCTTGAGCCTTTACTTTTCTATCATGTCTCTCTTTGTTGGCTAGATTTCTTTTGGCGGCCATTGTCTGGGCCAGTTGATAGGCCTGGTTCAATTGAGCTTTCAGTTTTTGTACATATTGAAGGTAATCTTTGGCTTGGACCCCATCGGGAGAAACCCCAAAACAGACATCAACAGGCAGCCGGGTCTCTTTCCTGAACATGAGGCGGTAGGGAGAGAACCCGGTAGCATCATTCTTTGTGCAATTGTATGCGTGTACCAAGGTGCTAATCTGCTGGCTCCATTTATGCTTATCTTTTGGGTGGAGGGTGTCTAGCATGTCTAGCAGGGTGCGGTTAAAGCATTCTGGTTGAGGATCCCCTGTGGGTGATAAGGGGTGGTTTTTGACTTTCGCACCCCCCATAGACAGAGCATTTCTTTGATTAGCCAACTCCCAAAGTCCCGGCCCTGATCAGAGTGAATTCGCTGGGGGGCACCATAGTGGACGAAGACATTTACCACTAGCACCTTGGCCACTGTAGATGTTTTTTGATCTTTGGTGGGAAAAGTTTGCTCATACCGTGTGAAATGGTCCGTAATCACTAACACATTGCTAATGTTTCACTGATCAGGCTCTAAACTCAAGAAGTCTATGCAGACTAGTTCCATTGGGGTGCTGGTAGTAATGTTGACAAGGGGGGCAGCCCTCTGAGGCAGGGCTTTTCTCTGCAGGCAGCGACTACAAGTCCTTACATGGTGCTCAACATCGGCCCCCATCTTGGGCCAGTAGAATCGAGATCGTACTAGGTCATGGGTCCAGTCGATACTGAGGTGGCCCATATGATTGTGGAGGGACCTTAGTACCAAATCTGTGAAGGCTGTGGGCAGGACCAATTGTTGCTTGTCTATTTGGCCACCTCGATCTACAGTCTCTCTATACAACAAATGATTAAGCAGCTTCAACCTGGGGCCTTCTTTAAACAATAAAGCAGTTTGCAGATCAGAGGAACGCAACTTGGACACATCTTTTACTGCACAAAGGGCGTCAAGTGCTGGCTGAATCATAGGATCTCAGGATTGAGCCCACTGAATGCTGTCATTGTCAAACTGAGGTAGTGCACCAATATCTAGAGCAGAGAAGTAGCAATACGCAGCCGGTATACAGGTGTCAGAGGGGCCCAAGCAATCTACTAAGCAGTCCGCTGTGTCTGTAGACATTTGTTCATTTCTATCAAACTTTTGGCACAATGCTTGGATGTCAGGTTCAGACAGCCTAACCCAGTCACTCTTTGAAATGGACCTCCAGGATAGGGCATCAGCATCAATATGATTCAGGCCCGGTCTGTATTCGACAGCATAATCATATGTTGACAATGCAGAAAGCCACCAGTACCCCATGGCGTCTAACTTAGCTGAAGTCTGTACATAGGTCAACGGGTTATTGCCAGTCCTCACCAATATTTTTGCCCCATACAGGTAATCATGAAACTGGTTGACAATGGCCCATTTTAACGCAAGAAACTCCAACTTGTGCACAGGGTAGTTTCGCTCTGACGGGGTCAAGCTCCTACTGGTGAAAGCCACTGGTCTCAAACCATCCTCATGGTCTTGATACAGTACAGCTCCTAAACCCTGCAGACTGGCGTCAGTATGCAGCACAAAGGGTTTGGTGGGATCAGCATAAGCGAGGATGGGGGCATGGGTGAGCTGGTATATGACTTCGTGGAAAGCTGCTTCACAGTCAGACATCCAACGGGACCTGAAAAAGTTTACCTGGGTGGAAATTTGCTTTATCTGGTTCTTTGATGCACCCTTTTTTGTATTTCTGATTGATAGGAGGGTAACCCTGGGTAAGATTCAAGAGTAGCCGAATCACTTTGGAATAGTCCTTTATGAACCGGTGGTAGTAGCCACAGAATCCCAGGAAACATTGTAGTTCTTTCAAATTGTGGTGCTGGGGCCAAGTAGTCAAAGCTTCAGCTTTACTAGGGTCAGTCTCTATCCCCCTCTGTAGACACTATGTGCCCCACATACTTCACAGAGGTTTGGAAAAACTGGCATTTGTCGATGGACAGCTTGAGGCCGAAATCTTCTAGTCGGTCTAGTACTTTGAACAGTCGACTCTCATGTTCCTTTAGGGAGCTCCCGAACACAATGACATTGTCCAAGTACACCAGGCATTCTAGCAAAATTTATGTCTCCCACTGCTTGTTCCATCAGTCGCTGGAAGGTGGCTGGGGTGCCCGATATCCCCTGTGGCATACTTAGGAATTCGTAGTATCCCAAAGGACAGATGAAGGCTGTCTTCTCACAGTCCTCCGGAGCCATCGGAATCTGGTAATATCCACTGTGAAGATCCAACACTGAGAACCATTTGCTCCCATTCAAACAATCCAGAGCATCTTGTATACGGGGCATGGTGTATTGATCGGGGATGGTCCGCCGATTCAGAGTTCGATAATCAACACAGATTCTCACAGATCCATTCTTCTTATGCACAACCACAATGAGAGAAGCATATGGGCTCCTGGATTCTTGTATCACACCAGCTGTGAGCATTTCCTGCAAGTGTCTTCTCACATCATCTATATCTGCAGGGGCTAGGCGTCGAGACCTCTCTCGAAATGGCTGTTCATTGTGCAGGCGTATGTAATGCTCCGCACCCTGGACACATCCCACGTCCCATTCCGTCAATGAAAACACTTGATCTCTCTGGGCAAGTTTCTGGCTAATTCTAGTCTTCCATTCAGCTGCAATGGGGAGTCACCAAAATCAAACAAGTCGGGAGTCAGTCTATCTGTCTTGCCAGGGTGCTTGTTGCTGGGCAACACTGCAGTGTCTGCACAGTGTACCATAGCTAGGGTGCATCCTCTGTTCACCCGGATCTCCTGATCTGACACATTATGAATCTGGACCATCACTCATCGTGCATAGGCATGAGCACGAGCTGGCAAGATGCTGGCCTTAACCAATAATCCTTCCAGCAATTTTCCATCGCCTGGCACGTCCAACATCAGTATTTTGTTCTTGACATCTTTGCAGAGGCGGACCTCCCCTTGAACGGTACACTGGGCGTTAGGGGCCAGTACCTTTGAATCGGGATCCTTCTTCCACACTACCCCTACTGGTTCATCCTAGTCCACTCCCTTGGGGTTCTGTTGCAAATCATAGGCCCTCTTGATCAGAGCGGGAATTGTTAGGGCCCTCCCAGTCCATCAAACTTGTTTTTCATGACAGAGTTGTGCCAGTCTCCCAAACATATGGGCGTTGGTCCCAATTAACAGGGGAACCCCATCATACAGTCCAGTAGGGGGACACACTAAGGCCAGTGTCTCGACTTGCTCCTCTACACCAGTTACAGTTGCAGGAAATGACAACCAGAGGTGGACATATCCTAGGTAGGGATAAGACTTCTCGCTCAGCCCCCACACATGTAGGCCTTCCAGGGATTGTAAGGGCACAGCAGATAAGTGTTTGTCATACCAATCCTTAAATACAATGGTCACTTGTGACCCACTGTCCAGCACAGCCTGAGTAGGAATACCATTCACAGCCATGGTAGTCTCCATTGAAGGGCCCACTATTTTGGACAAGTCTGGAGAGACAGCAGCAGTGGTCTGGATGGACAATTTAGCCACAGAGGGGTTTGAGTTAGGATGTCTGAAGCCTTCTCTGTGGTCATTTTGTGCACCCCTTGACCACTGATTCATTTTCCAAATCTCTCCTTGAAGCCAGTTCACCATTTTCTCCAAGTCTTTCTGAGACCAGCATTCCCTCTTCATATGGCCATCCTTTCCATAGTGCTGACAAATGATAGACTCCTGGGTCATCCTTGGAGTGAACATTGCATGAGGAACTGAAGTAGTAGCAAGAGATCGATGTCCAATATCTGCTTTCAGCAGTGAGAGGGGTGCAGAGTGTCTCCATAGTTCCTTTAGGGTGGCAGTCAATTCTTTGATTTCAGCCTGGAAGCTATCCTTGGTAGAGGATGCCTGAGGGTGCACCCCCACCCCCATGGCAGTCACATCCTGAGAGGAACCAGAATTTTGTTCCATGGGGGGAACCCTTGCAGAGGCGCCCACCTTCAACTCTCGGACTTCCTTTAATAGCTCGACTTTCAAAAATTGGGCCCAGGGTGGGAAGTCCTTTGCATTCTCAGAGTGCTTGTTAGGTGCCGACGTTTGACCCTGAACCCCACTTGGATGATCACTCTCTGTCACTTGCGCAGTAGCAGCAGATATTGGTGAAATCCCCCCCCCCGGGGTCGCTTTGCTCAACCCCCCTGAATTTCTTTCATTAGCTCATCATAAGAGGGGGGCGATTCCAGTCGGTTGGTGAGGCACAACTGAAGCAGTAACAATTCTGAAAATAGAGCAGACTTAAGGATCCGGTCCAGCGTAGTTTGATCTAATCCATTTGACGGCAAACTACCCTTTCTGAGGCACTCTTGTAGCAGCTTTTCAAGCCGAGGTACATACACAGACAATGGCTCCCCTGAGTACTGCTGGGCATTTCTTATTCTCCACCACAGGTCCTCATCTGAATCCGGGCTCCCATACACATTCTATAATGCATCAAGATAGTCCTGTGCAGTTGCTTCGGGGTTATTGGCCCACTTGGCACAGATGGTAGTCAGGGCAGGACCTCGGAGGCTTTCACTCAATATCTTTCATTTCTCTGCTTCTGAGCATTGCCATTCAAGTACTAGAGGGGCAACATAGTCTATCCAGGTCTCCCAGTCATCCTCCCGCTGGGGGGTGGGGAGGGTGCCCGAGAAGATTCTCAGCCTTCGGTAGGAGTCATGACTATTGGCAGGTACAGATATAGGGGCCAGCATTGTCACAGGCACAGAAGGCAGGACAGTAACAGGTGTTGGAGTGGGAGGGAGTGTTGGGGAAGGAACACTCCCAGGTGGCAGGAAAAGTTTCTTAAAGTCCTCTGTGGTTTTCCCCTTCCTCCAGCAACAACTTAGCAAATTTCTCCTCAAAAGTCTCAGACAATAGGGGGAGCTCATCCTCCCCAGGGTTTTTACTGTCTCTAGTTATCACTCTCCAGGCAGCTGGGGTCCCTTCTGGGGCAATAGTCCGTGGCACTTTGGAACTGTCCACTGAGTCACTACACTCTACTAACGCCATGAAAGTTTGGGCAGTCAAATCAGCCTGTAGCCCCACCACCACAGCGTTTGTTAAACATTTAACTTTGGAAAGTAGTCCTTCTACAGCATCTTTACAAATGTTCAGGGGAATATCCAATACAAGCAGGACATTGTGAGGGTCAATCTTCTGCCCTGTACACCACCCCACCAACTGGTGCACAGCCACTTCTGTTGGGGTAGCCTTTTATGTTTGACAATAATTTGTAGTTTGGGCCACTAGAAAACACAAAATCCCAGCAGTGTGCCTCCAAGATGTAACCCCTAGGTGGCGCTATCCCAAGGGCTACTACCCCTGCCTGCATAGCTAGTAGTAGGTTAAGGGGCCTGAGTTCTGAAATGGGTGCCTCCACCCAGAGGTCAGGGTTGGTAGTAGTCAAGCTAACCTGGGCACAGCCCTCTGGGACACTGTAACCCCCCTCTTTCCCCTCTAGTGGCCTGAACACTGTACAATAATCACTTTTACAATACCCCTGGTACACCACACAAGTACCCACACTGTTTGCACTTACCACCAGGGCTGGTTCCTCTGGTTCGACCCTGGAGACCCCCTGTAAAACAAGGTTATGCACAGCAAATAGAAATAGTACAGTACTTTGAGCACAAACTGGAAGCAGTCCGATTACATGCAGAAAAAGTTAGATCTGATTTATTCAGGGGACTTGAACAAGGGAGAGGTAAAATCAGGTTAATTAGCTTAAAGGTTATATCAATCAAGCAGTTATGCATGCGCTTTGAGTCCCCCCACACAGTCCACCTCTGGGTACCCAGGTGGAGAAGAGATGGGCTAGCCAGGGCAGTTGCCCAGGATTGCAGCTCGTTGGGGCCCCGTGATGGAAAACAAAACATGCACAGTACACAATATTTGTAATCCGGAGCTAGAGGGCTCAGTTCATAAAGGAAATGAAACAACAAGACAATCAGATGACACACTCAGATTAAGCTGTTGTTGCAGGGAGCTACTCCGGTATTTACTCACGATACCCAAGACTGGACACAGGCTGGACGAAAATCGAGACTGCAGGTGGTTGATCTGGAATGCCAGGAGAAGCAGGGTCCACACAAGTCGCAGAGGCATTGTTCCTGTTCAAGCGTGGAGCAGGGGGCTGATCCCCAGGCAGGTCTCTCATTGATAGCTTCTCTGTGCAGTGAGTAGTCTGGCTGGGCCAGTCTGGCAAGGCCCAGACCGCATGGAGACAAATTCAGATGCAGTCTATTCTGGGCTGGATACAGCTTCCAGCAAGCAGAACACAGTTCACACAGTGGGGAACTAATTCACAACCCACTAGCAGCTCATAGCACATTTACATGTATGGGAATTCTACTGTACCAGGCAAATGCTCCCCGGTCACAATCTCAAAGTCTCTGCACACACCAGGAGCTTAGGGGTAGCTGGAACTCCTGACAGGCTGATCGCATTCAGCAAAATCTTTGTACTTCTTCAGGTTGAGCCTGGCCCACTTCAGTAGCTTACTTTAGTCACACAAACTTGGATTTAGTCCACAATAATTCTCTTCTCTCCCTCTCAGGAGCAGCCGGCAGACATGCAAGCCAAACTCAGCCCTTTCACAGTTTTCCCATGTGAATCTACTCAGAATTGCTGCGCAGAATCACTTCAGCTCCTCTCAGTTCACTTCCCAGCTCAGAACTAACTGAAAACTGCAAGCAGCTCAGGACTTCCCCAAGATCCAAAAGATTTGGTTGGCTGATTTAGCTGTCAGTCAAAGCAAGAGCTCCCCCTTCAGTTGCAAAAAAAGCGCAAAAAGCTCCAAACTAAAGTTCCTACAGATTTTCAATTCAGACAGCTCCTGTAGTCCGGCTACATTTTAGGTCCCACCAGTACTGTTTGGTCTAATTTGCAGTCCAGCATCAAGATAGTGGACACAAACAAAACAGTCCTTGCTACAAAGAAAGCAGGTTAGGCAAACTACATTATCATTATCACTCTAAATGATTTTCAGTAAACAGTTACATCTTTCAACAGAGCTCCCTCTCAGATTACTTAAACTGCAATTAGGCAGCTCTTAAAGAGACAGTGCACAGAGGCTATACAGTCTCTGGTAATCACATTTAAACTGCTAAAACGCATGACACCAGCCTGGCAGTGAGCATTTAGGCAAGTTCAAGGAAGACTTTTTGGGAACCCCCATTTGTAGGGGGCTTACATAAGGCAGTAAGATTCTGTTTTTCTCAGCATAACATCAATTCTCAATTGACACCTCTTTGATGAAAAAGGGTCTTCCTGATCTTCACAGATATCAAAGCCTTTTTAATTTCACAGAGAAGTGTCAGACCCTGCTTTCCTTTCGTGTAAATGTTGTAAAATGGATATGTTCTTTCCTGCCAACTAGGCTACTGATAAAAGAACTAGCTAAAAAGGATGTCCTGATTTTAGGTACCTTTTAGCCCTGCAATTGTCTTGGCCTTGCAGATGTTAGATTTTTTTTCATCTAAGTTCCTGTGTGTGTGGTCATCTCACAAACTGAGATTTGGGGGGGGGAATGTGTGAGTGAGGGAGGTCACTCCAAGTGAACTGGCATTTCCAGTAGACAAATTCAATACCACATTTCTGTTATTTTTAAGAAATAAAAAATGATACAGCACTCAGAGCTGGCTGTCTATGTCACACTAGTGACACATGGAGAAGAGGACGCAGGAGGAGATTGCACAAGGGATAGTACTCATGAAGAGGAGGGAGTGAGGGGCATTACTAGTGGAGAGATTGAGCATGGCATGGCAAGGGGAAGGATAATACTCAGAGAGGTGAGGAGAGAGAGGGAGGTTGACAGTCAAACAGGAGGAGGGGGAGGGGTCTCAATTGAGAGGGGCAGGGGGAAGACACTGGGGCAAATGGTAAAAGCACTGCCTTGAGTGGCCCCAGGAATGAGAACCTGGGTGGGAGGGTGGTGACAGGCACAAGGAAAGAGGAGGGGGGGTGTACTGGTGTTGAGGGACTCCATACTCAAGGGGATCAGATGGAGCAGCAAGGGGGAGAGGCACAGTTGGATGTGGGTAGAGTCCATACCAGGATTAAAGGCAGACAAGGCAGGACAGGCAATCCTAAGGTGCGCAAGGAGGGGTAGGAGGAAGCTGCACATTGTGGTACATGTGGGGACAAATGACCTAGCAGGGGAAATGGTGGAGGTAACAAGGGAGAGGTTTGAGGAAGTGAAAAGTTGTGCAAGGAGACTGGGGAGTCTGTGGCCTTCTCGGAGGTGCTCCCAGTACCCTGCACAAGCACAGTTAGAAAGGAGAGGATTGGGGAAATTGAATGCATGGTTGGTAGAATGGTATCAAACTAAGGGGTACGGGGTTGTGGGTGGCTGAGGCAGTACCTGGGGTAATAACAATCTGTTTGCAAGGGATAGGCTGCACCTGAGCGGGGAGGGGAAGGAGGTATTAAAGCAAAGACTGGGAAGGTATATTGCGACAAGGGTGGATTTAAACTAGATGGAGGGTGGCAAGTGGACAGCAGGTAGGCAGGGATCCAAAAGAGTGGAGTCACAGCCTACCCCCCCAGGCTAACAGGGAAGGACTCAGGGCAGCCAAAAAGGGATGGAATGGAAGAGAGAAATGGAGGGCGATGAAGGGAAGGGAGTAGGATGGAGGGTGGTCTCGCTGAATACGAGAAGCTTAGGCAACAAATCAGCTGAGATATAGGCACTCTTGGCAGTGTGAACGGTGGATATTGCAGCTATCATGGAAACATGGGCAACAGAGCACTGGGACCTGGCAATTCCAGGGTACAAATTAAATAGGAAGGACCGTAAGGAGGGGAAGGAGGGTGGGGTGGCAGTCTATGTGAGGGATGGGATCAAATGCACAATGGACAAGGGGGAGGAAAGGAGAACAGGGGCAATCTGGCTGCAGCTCCTAGACACTGAGGTCTGGGGTGGTATACAGGCTGCCGTCCCAGTCTGAGGAGCTTGACAAGGAATTAGAGGGACAAATCAGAAAGGTATGTAGAAAAGGAAAGATGGTCATGGTGGGGGATTTCAACTTGCCGTGGGTTGACTGGAGCATTCTGGTCACCTCCAGTGCTAGGGAGCAAGTGCTCCTGGATGCAATCCAGGAAGGTTTCCTGATGCAGTTGGTCAGTGTACCTACTAGACTAAAGAACACTTTAGAACTGGTATTTTTGAATCAGGAGGCAGTAAGGAAAATAAGGGTGGAGGACCCACTAGCCAACAGCAGTCACCAAACAGTGTGGTTTAATATCGTGATGTGTGGGGAGCCAGAGAAATCAGTAACCTGGGTGGTAAATTTCAGGGGGGCAGACTTTGGGAGGATGCGAGAAGTACTGAAAGGGAAACTGGAGAGCATAAGGCAGGAGATGGACGCAGAACAGAAATGGGATATTATTAAACGGGGGATTACAGAGGCAATGGAAGCCTGCACCAAGACACAGAGTAAGAGGAGCAGAGCAAGGAAACCATGCTGGTGGAACAGCAAGGTAGTGGAGGTGGTGAGGGCAAAATGAGAGGCACACCAGAGGTATAGGTGGATGGGGAAGGAAGGGGACAGGGAGGAGTATGCAAGATGGTCCAGGGAGGTGACCAGAAAAGTGAGAGAAGCCAAGGCCCAGAATGAGCTGAGATTAGCGCAGGGAATTAACAGGAGGGAAAGACTTTTCAGATACATCAGGGAGAAAAGGAAGTGCAAGGAGACAATAGTGAGGATATAAAAGGGTGGGCAGTGGAAGGAAAAGGGGAGGAACAGGCGGAAGCACTGAATGAATACTTTTGCTCAGTGTTCATCAAGAAAAGGGGGAACCACTACCACCATGGGCTGGGAGGGTGGGGATGGGGGGAGAGTAGGCGACAGTTGGAAGAATTGAGGGAGGTAGAGTCCTAGAAGGACTGAGGGCAATGAGGGTAGACAAGGCACCTGGGCCGGATGGGATCCACCCCAGGGTGCTGAGGGAGATGGTGGAGGTGTTGGCGGAGCCACTGGTGGATCTGTACAGCACCTCACTGGAGTTGGGATGTGTGTCACTGGGCTGGAGGATGGCACATGTAGTTACACAAGAGCAGACCAAGGGATAAACTGGGTAATTATTGTCCAATAAGTCTCACTTCCATAGTGTGCAAACTCATGGAAACATGTCGTACCTGGAGGAGAACAGCCTCCAGGATGTGAGGCAGTATGGGTTCATTTTGAGGAAGTCTTGTCAAACCAGCCTGATACAATATTATGACTGGGTGACCGGTGAGTTGGATAAGGGTCATGTGGTGGATGTTCTTTACTTGGACTTAGCAAGGCCTTCGATTTGGTGCCTCATGGGCGGCTTGGGGGGAAGCTAACTGGTGTAGGGGTAGGGGCAAAAATGATAAACTGGATTACAAGCTGACTGAGTGGCAGGCTGCAATGGGTGGTGATGAGAGGGGAGTGCTCAACTCCAAGGCCGATGACGAGTGGGGTGCCACGGGGCTCTGTGTTGAGGCCAGTATTGTTTGGGATCTTCATATCAGACATTGCACACGGGGTGGTGAGCAAGGTAAGTCTGTTCGCACACAGGATGGTGAGCAAGGTAAGTCTGTTCGCAGACGACACCAAAATGGGAGCAGTGGTGGATGGAGGGGAGGGATGGAAGCAGCTGCAGCGGGACCTAAGCAAGCTAGAGGAGTGGTCAGAGAGGTGGCAGCTGGGGTTCAATGCAAAGAAGTGTAAGGTTAGGCACTTTGGGGTGAAGAACACAAGGAGAGAAAACTGGCTGGGGGGGGGTTAAGCTGGAGATCACTGAGGAGGAGAAGGACCCAGGGTTAATGGTAACAGGAACCATAAACAACACTGCCCAGTGCAGGAGAGTGGCTGCAAAAGTGAACAAAATGCTGGGGGTGCATAGTGAGGGGGTTTTCATCCAGGTGAAGAGAGGTGATCTTGCCCCTCTACAGGTTGCTGGTAAGGCCGCACTTGGAGTATTGTGTGCAGTTTTGGAGGCCATACCTGAAGCATGCTGTCAGGCTACTGGAGGGGGTGCAGAGGAGGGCAATGAAGATGATATGTGGAATGGATGGGAGAGACTATGAGAGCAGGCTGAGAGACTTGAATATGTATACCCTGGAGGATAGAAGGAACAGAGGGGACATAAGAGAAACATTCAAGTATCTGAGGGGAATCAATAAGGATGGGGCAGACGGGGTCTTTATGCTAAGGAGGGGAGGGACACCAGGGGCACAGGCTAAGAATAGAGGGGGGACAATTTAGGAGGGAAATGAGGAGACACTATTTCATGAAGAGGGTGGTAGCAAAATGGAACGCACTACCAGAATGGGTGGGATCATGTAAATCTGTGAACAGCTTTAAAAGGGCATGGGACAGGAAACAGGAGAGAGTGAGGGTAGGGGAGGTGGGGGGCAGTAGTGGGATGACAAAGGGGAGAGGGATGGGGCAACTGCTGCAAACTAGGGGTGCTAGCTGCACACTCAAGCAGACTTAGATAGACTGGGTGGTCGGTTTCTGCTGGAACATTCTTATGTATGTGTGTACGTATGTACGTATGTTCTCAAGTTGCACATCTCTACCACATTCTGAAAATGAGCATCTCTGCCACATTCCAAAATTGCATGTTCCAGCCAAAATTCCAAAATTATGTGTCCCTGCCACTTTCTGAAATTGTGTACCATAATACATTCCAAAATTGTGTGTTCCTGTCATTCTGAAAAAGTGTTTTCCTCCCATGCTGCAGAATTATGCATCTTACCATATTTTGCAAATGTGCAGCTCTGCCACATTCTGAAATTGCATGTCCTCGCCACATTCTGAAACCGTGCTTCCTCATCACATTCTGAAATGCTGTGTCCATGCCACATTGAGAAATTGTATGTTACCGCTGGGGGTTGGCAGGGGCAAGCGAGGATTGAGAGTCGGAAGGACTGCTCTCCTCTGTCTGGGGAGGGAGGGATTGTCATCCCACCCTCTGATCGCCCTCTAGCATTGGCTGGAGTGGGATCCAGGTTGGACGGCACATAGCCGATGTTCCCTGTCAGAGGGGAAGGGGGGATGGGAGTAAAATGAGAAAATGGAGCTGGCAGGCTCTGTGATGGCCCCTGACCACGTCGAGCCATGAGGTCTGGATGATGGCTATCTGGAGGAGGGGAAGAGTGCTGGTGCTCCTTGCCCTGGCCCGGTAATGGGGGGTAACCGTGGGGATTTCCCAGGGAGGATTGGTGAGGGAGGTCGGGGCTGGAGAGATGAGCTCCCCCATGAGGGGAGCCATAGCCACCTGCCACCTCAGCCAGAAAAAGCTCTGTGGAAAAAGAAATTGCATGTCATCACCAGTATCTGAAATCTAGCATCACCACCACATGCTAAAATTATACATCCTGGACACAGTGTGAAATTGCACATCCCTGCCATATTCTGTAAATATGTGTGTCCCCCCCACCCACATTCTGAAATTGCACATCTCTACAACAATTTAAAAATTTATAATACTGACTCTTTTCTGAATTTCAGCATCCCTGCTGCATTGCAAAATTGTATGTCCTAGCTACTTTCTAAAACTGCGTACTTGCTGCATTCTAAAATGGCATCCGTGTGGTATTCTGAAATCTCATCTCCTGCCATATTGAGAAAATGAGCACAACCTTGACATTCTTATGCCTATTTGTTGCTGCATTCTAAAACTACCTCCCTCACCACATTCCTAAGTACTTTGGATCTGAGTCGGCCTGGTGGCGCAGAAAGCTTAGGTGCTATGTGCCTTACCTCTCACCATGTTGGCAACCCAAGTTTGGCAATGTGCTTGGGGCATTGGGGTTTGGCCACGGGGGAGAGGATTGAGCATGCGATGGACTGCTCTCCTCTCCCAGGGATGGGGAGGGACACCATCTTGCTCCATGGCTGCCATCTGGTGAAGGCTGGGTGGCAGTGCCAGAGTCTGAGTGCCATGCACGGGAGGGGCTGTGGTTCCATAATGTATGTGCACTTCCATGTGTGCAAGCTTATGTGCCGCTGTGGCAAGGAGAAAGGGAGAAATATGGAAAAAGGGAAGGTGCCAGATTCATGAAGCCTTGACTGCCTGTCCCCATTCCTGCATCGCCACCTGACTACCGCCCCCAATTCTGGGTGAGAGTCACCAGGTGGAGGGAGGATGGTCCTCCTCTTCCTGACCCCACCACAGGGGGCAATCCGTGAGGGAATTCTCGGAGTGAGGTAGGTTGGGGTGGTTGGGTGCCAGATGGGGGTGGCAGGGACAAGGCTGAATAGCCTGCCAGAGCTGACCCATTGGAAAAAAAAAGCAGCATGGAAATTACCTCGCATCTGCACTTTTCAGACATTCATGTAACACATCCATGCATCCACCCAGTGTCAAATTTTCTTTTTCAAATGTTTACTACAACTTCAGTTTTCTGTAACTTGGGGGAATTAAAAGACTTTGCCTGTGGTTCGGAGGGGTAGCCAGTGACGCACAACATGCCCCACTCTGTGCGGTTAAAGCCATGCATATCCAAGCGGCCCTTGAATGCTCAGAATATTTTGTTGGCCACCCTTCAGTTGCTTCATTCTACACAAAGAGAGGTTGCTCTGCTGCCCGTACAAGTGAGCCACAGCTCCACTGCTAGGATACGTTTATAAAAATCATTTATTAACAAGGTTACAAAGTAAGAAGCACCCCCTCACAAAGATGTCGACGTTTCACACTGCCCTAGTGCTTTTTCAAGACAATACTGCCATCTCGTGGAAGCATAAATAATAAAATTGCCCACATGTAAGGTGAAAATTCAAACACTAATTCACCACTTATATTGCACATTATATATATATTGCACATTATACACATTGCACGCTATCTCATATATAACACCTGTGCTAGGTACCATTTTATCACTATTTACTGAGTCATATTCCACACTTATATTGCACCTTATGTCAATTACACATAATATAAATTGCACTCTATCCCATATATCCTACATATATTGAGCAACATTATATCACTAATTTCTCAAACCCATCAACAAACATATAACTACATCATTCAATTACTAGAAATAAATATAGGCACACTCAAACACTTATAAATATATAGAGGCAGGATATCATATCTGGGTATATCAATCCCCCCTCCCCCTTATTTTTATCTCATCACACACAGTAATAATACACCAACAGTGGTGGAGCCACCCATACAGCAAATGCTGTTCATTGTCATTAGCTGCCTTTAATACTTGAATTTAGAAAAATAACAGCAAAAGGACTCAGTAATTCATCATGTTATAAAAAACTATAATAATTTCCTGTGCAATAGGGGAGCTAACTGAAAATGTCCATTCAGACCTGGCAGACTACCTGCCTTCAGCTTAAATTGACAGAAGGTTTTCCTACATAGCAATTTATTCTCCAAGTCACCAGCATGGGGACCTTGACCACTTTCTCAATTTCTTTAAACACAAACTTGTAATTTGCTCCCTTTTTCTTGACATGAAGTGCCAATGCATTTTCTTCAGTCCATACGGTACAGGTGTTCCATGATTCGAACCCTCAGTTTTCTCTTAGTCTTTCCAACATAGTAACTTTTACACCAACATAATGTGAGACAGACTACAGTCTCAGTTCCACAGGTTATGAAGGAGTTCACCTGATGCTTTTTGTTTTGTATAAAAAAGTCATCACCCACTTGCAAATGTTGGCACGAACACAGTTACCACATATATGGTTCCCCTTAGGAAGTTGTCTCTCATTGTTGCAATCTCTTCCTGCATTGGCACTGTATACCACTTGGTCCTTCAGACTAATTCCCCTTCTGTAGGTTATGACTGGTCCCTCTTTAACTATTTCTCGCAAGGCAGGTTCAATCCACAGCAGGTGCATTTCTTATCAAAATATTCACCACTTTTATGCTCAGTGTGGAAAATGTAGTGACAAAATGAGGACCCTTCCCCTTACATCTTGTCCAACTTTTAATATTTTTCTTTTTAGGAACTAATAAAGCATTCCTAGCCATGTCATCTACTTTCTGCTTAGAATCCAATATACACTCCTCAGTATAACCCCTCTTTTGAACCTATCCACCAGCTCCTGAGAGTCTTTTTCATATGCTGTTGTGCTGCTACAATTCCTTTTCACCCTCATGAATTGTCCTTTAGGTGTATTTGTAACAATGTGTTTAGGGTGACAACTACTAAAATGCAGTAGAGTGTTTCTATCAGTATTTTTTCTATAAAGGTCAGTTTCTAAATTGCCCTTCTCTCCTTTCCTAGTGGTCAAATCTAGAAATGCAATTTCTGTTGGGCTGGCTGTGACACAGAACCAGAGATTGTCATCGCTGTCCTCAAGGTATTTGATAAAACTAAAAAGTTCTTCCATGTTACCCTTCCATATTATTAATATGTCATCAATGTATCTTCTATACAAATCCAAATGTTCAAAGAATGGATTCACATCTGGATTGTCTAGAACCCGGTTCTCCCACTCCGACAGAAAAATGTTGGCATAGTCGGGGGCCCCTTAACCTGGTGAAACATCTTTGACCCAAACAGAAACACATTCCTTGTCAGCACACATTCAGTTAAACCTAACAAAAATTCAATAAACCCCACTGTGTATCCTGTTTCCTTAGTCAGAGCATCTCATAATGCCTCTAGGCCCTGAATGCGGGGAATGTTTGTATATGGTGACTTTATGTCCAATGTAACCAATAGCCATTCCTGTTCCACTTCTATTTCTGATATGATCTCTAATACATGCATTGTATCCCTTAATTTGGCTCTTGATTCCTGTATTGCCTGTTTAATGTGGTCATCCACAAAATGGGCCAGGGGCTCAGTCAGGGAGCCAATACTGGATACTATTGGTTGCGTGGGGGGTTCCTGAAGATTCTTGTGTATCTTCGGAAGGCCATATATTACTGCCTTTTTTTGGAAGTCGTACTGTAAGGAACCCACACACTTCCATACTAATAACCCCATCATTTACTGCCCCATACAAGAACACAACTATTTGTTGTTTAAATTCTCTGGTGGGGTAATTTTGCAGTGGTACATAGAAAGAGGCATCATTGAGCAGTTTCAAAATCTCAAATTAATACTTATCTTTTGCTATCACCACGATCGCCCCATCGTTATCAGCGAGCTTAATGGTGATGGCCTCATTTTAATTGCCTCTCTCTCTCTCTCTCTCTCTCTCTCTCTCTCTCTCGTCTCTGGACACATTCTAATGTCTCAGCTTCCATTGATTTTTCATCATAGTGCTGACTTCTCTTTCACAATTTTTCAGGAATACCCATACGCTGGGATTCATAGGAGGTATGTATGTTGACTTCTTCTCCCATTGACCTATCTCAGAGTCACTGGTTTCTGTTTCCCCATTATCTGTATCTACTGTCGTTTTAAAAAACAAAATCTATAAATTAAGTTTCTGTGCATATTGATGCAAATCCACCACTGTATCAAATTCATTTGTGTAGTTAGTGGGAACAAAAGGCAGACCTCTATTCAGCATACCGTATTCAATATTTGTTAATTCATAGTCTGAAATATTAACAACCAACTCATTTCCCCCTTTATTCTGGTGGCACGATTTCTCCATATTCTTGCTTAGTTCGCTATCCTCCTCACTCATAGGAGCACTGCCATTTACTAATTCCTGTATCTGCTCCTCCCTCTGTTGTTCCTCCTGGCTGGATCATAGTAATATTGATAGTTCCCTCTCTGTTTATTCTGAGGGATGGCTCTGTCCATACCTCTTTGGCCTTTCTCTCTCACCCTACCTCTAGCACCCCTCCTTGTACCTCGTCAGCAAATTGTGTTAGTTGGGGGCTCCTGCATAGAGACCTGATGGGCAATATTGGTAGGTTAGCACTGGTTACTTCCCCCGGTGTGTTCAGAATCACCTCCTGTGCCTCTCTCACTATAGTTTGTCTCTCTTGGTCCACTAATATTAGAGCCTGTAGGTTGAGGGGGGGCAATTATGAGGGTTGTAAAGGCACATGCTGCTCCCTTAAAGGAATTAGGGTGGGTGCCTGGCTGTGGGACAAAAAAGGTTGAGGGATAATATTTTGTACTATTTCCTCCTCTGTTTCATCTATATCTGACCCAGATGCACTAGTTTAAGTATTGGGGTTGGTATTTCTTTTCAAAATGAGTCTAATATAATTATCATTATTATTTTTACCCCATTCAAATACATATCCCTTCTCATAGTCACATACGTCTCTCTCAAATTTCCGCATTTTTGTTCGTTTAATGCTGTCATCTGTAGTTTTAATGTCATTTAGTTTACTCAAATAATAATTAAACTCTGATTCTGCACTAAATGTTAAAAATATGGCTTCACAACGTAAAATCTCCATTTGTACTGTGAATTCCTCTTCTGTAACATCTTTCAGAATAATATCTATAAGTCCAGCTAAAGACCCAAGCAAGTGTGTTTTCCATTTCTTAAGAAATTATTTCTTATCAGTTCCAAATGTAGGTTGTAACACCCAACGCAATCCCTGTGGCACTCTGGTTACTTTCTGGTAGGCCTCCATAGTGACCCTTTGCCAGTACATCCTCTTCATTTTTAGGGAAATTCTTTCAAACTGAACATGTGCCTGTTTGATGTCCATAGCTTCACTAGTTGTCCGTGTCTCAACCATTATTCCAGCTTCATCAATTTGTCCCCTTTCTTGTGATGTTAAAATCGGGTTACTCTCTCTCCTTCGTTATATAGGAACATGCCGAGAATGGATTCACTCCTACAAGTGGTGCCACTGCCGTTTTGGATTGCTATGCTGCCAATATTGCTTGTAACATGGCAATAATTGGAATGCCGAAATGGGGAGCCGCGATTGGGTAAAGAGCATCACGAGGGTGAAGTCGGAGCGGGTATTAATCCAGCATACCCGCCGTGTTCAAAAGTGAACTACCACCATCAGCCACACAGCTAGGTTTGCAGCACTGGGTAGAGGTGGGGATTGAGTCTCAGAGAGGCAAGTGTGGCACAGGGACAGGGAGACCAGCTAGACCCAGACGGAAAGGGGCCGGGGGAGAAGAAGCAGACGGAGACAGGAGCAATACATAGCAGAATCTGAGACAGACAGAGTATGTGGCTGCAGTGTCTGACATCGGACAAGTCTGTGAGAAGCAAGGGGAAGTGACCCAGCCAGCATTTTAATTTCTGAGTGGGTCGCACACCATGGCAAGGCAGCTGTCCACCGGAGACCTCCAACGGCTGGTATGAGAGAAATACCTGCGTACATCGCCACATTATTTGGACTGCCCTGTGAGCCGCACTGTTTTTTTTCAGTAGAGCTACCTAATGTTTTCACCGCATCAGCATATTAATGCTGTTGTGTTAGACGATTTGTAAGTGCAGTAAAAATCTTTGATCAGCACACTGACTCTCTGTGTAATGTTCTAACCAGACGAAATACGCTCCTCGCGACTCTCTTGTCGAGTGGTCCATGTTACAAGCGCATTAAGCCACTCCGGCGGTGGCATCTAATGCGATTAATTCATGGTTGGGCTGTTGTTCACCCTCGGCCTCCAGCCTGGGGCCACAACCCTCCCAACCATACATTAATCCAGCATTAGATGCCACCTTCATCATGGCTTAATGCTTATTTGTATTACTTGCTTCAGCTTGATTAAATATTTGGGGGGTGCTGCTTACAACTCTGGAGTCTCCACCATGTTGCTCTGCCATCTTCCTGGTGTTCCAAATGCCTTTTGAGCCATCTTGTTTAAACCATAAACTAGAAACAACAAACTTCAGTTGGCTCAAGAACGGAGCCACCAGATGTAGCCATAGCAATAAAAAGCTGCAACTGCACACAAAGAGAGGTTTGTTTGGCTGTCCGTATAAGTGAACCACAGCTCCACTGCTAGGATACATTTATAAAAATCATTTATTAACAAGTTTACAAATTAAGTAGCATCCCCCCTCACAAATATGTTGACGTTTTACACTGCCCTAGTGCTTTTTCAAGACAATACTGCCATCTAGTGGAAGCCATAAATATTAAAATTACCCACATGTAAGGTGAAAATTCAAACCCTAATTCGCCATTTATATTGCACATTATATATATATATTGCACATTATATACATTGCACACTATCTCATATGTAACACCTGTGCTAGGTACCATTTTAACACTATTTAGTGTGTCACATCCCATACTTATGTTGCACCTTATGTCAATTACACATAAACTACACTCTATCCCATATATCCTACATACATTGTACAACATTACATCACTAATTTCTCAAACCCATCAACAAACATATAACTATATTATTCAATTACTATAAATAAATATAGGCACACTCAAACACTTATAAATATATAGAGGCAGGATATCGTATTTGCATATGTCAAACCTCTCCCCCTTATTTTTGGGAGGGGAGTGCTACTTACTTTATAACCCTGTTAATAAATTAATTTTATAAATGTATCCTAAAAGTGGAGCTGTGGTTCACTTGTACGGGCAACCGAGCAACCTCTCATTGTGTGCAGTTGCAGCTTTTTGTTGCTAGGACTCCATCTGGTGGCTCCATTCTCGAGCCAACTGAAGTTTGTTGTTTCTAGTTGCTTCATTCCCTCCACCCTCCCTGTACCTTCCATGACCACGCAGAGGACTCTTGACATTCATCCTCCCTGTGCATGGCCCTCAGCCACTTCTGTCTGCTTTCTTTGAACTTTTGGGATTTGTTTCGCCCTTTCTGCTTGTTGTGGTCCTTGACTGCCTGCGTTTCCCTTGCATCTAGCTTGTGGCAGAGGAGCAACTCAGAGCTATTGGGGGTTGGTGTTTGCGACTCAAGCCCCATGTGAGATTCCTACTCCTGGGTGCATTCCATCTGGAAGGGAAGGGGGGTCTTGTCTACTACGAGTTTGAGTAAGCTACTACAATTCCTCTCAGCTGCTGCTGCTCCTAACTTTGTCCCTGGGTCCTAGCACCCTTCAATCGAGCTTTCATCATCAAGTTGCAGTCATTACCTCAATTAAACCATATGTTTCTGCTCATGCTGCCCCCTGTATCGTCATGTCATTCTGTCACCAAGCAGCCAGGCATATTTAACCATAGTTGTCATGCTTTCACACCTCAGTTCCAGCCTTCGATTGTTTTCCATTACTCAGTGCCAGTCACACCTCCTTGATAAGTGCTTCAGTCTAACTGTGTTTTATCTTACTGCTTCGGCCTATCAGGCATTAACCACAGCTCGGCCCTGTCCACACTACACCACTAAAAGCTGTAATGGTTTGAAACTGTTACAGCATTGTAACCTTACAGTGCATCCACGCTACAAAAAATGAACAGTGTCAAAACCGTTACGATAACGTTACAGCCCGTCCACACTATGAATAAATACTGGGACTGGTGTAACCCCTTGGAAGCAGTGGCTATCCCAAGATGCAGTTGCTGCTGAATATCAAAGTCCCAGAATGCCAAGGGTTGCCATGCACACAGAACACAGTAGGGTGTGTGAAACATGGCAGCATTTTCCAAAGCAGTGTGTTCGTTGGCCAGTATAATGCACTATTATGCAGTGAACCTGCAGACTGCCAGGTATAGGAGACAGAGGAGGGCTGCACAACATTGTGCCTCATGCAGGTTTGCCAGCATTTGCCAAGGTGTTCTTGACACAGTGTCCGTATTACAGGACATATTGATGTGTATCCTTGAAAATGGCACAGTACCCAGGGCTGTGTGGGCTCACAGAAAAAGCACTGTGTGGTGGGACAACATTGTGCGATCCTGGACAGATGAGCAGTGGCTATCAAACTTCCGGATGTGCAGGCAGACATTCAACTGTCTCTGTGGTGAGTTGGCTCCGTACATCTCCCGGAGGGATACACTCCTACGTCCAGCAATACCAGTGGACAAAAGAGTTGCGATAGCACTGTGGCGGCTGTCAACAAATGTAGAGTACAGAACAGTGTCCCATTTGTTTGGTGTTGGTCGGTCCACCGTGGAGGAAATAGTTATAGAAGTGTGCCGTGCCACAGTGCAAGTACTGCTGCCAAAGGTTGGTTGTATGGGTGCAGAATGTGCTTGACATAGTGCTTGGATTCGAGAAGGACTGGGGATTCCCAAGCTGTGGCGGTGCAGTGGATGGCACCCATTTCCCAATCATTTGCCCACCAGGAAATGCCACAGAATACTTCAATAGGAAATCATACTACTCCATCATCATGCAGGCTCTTGTAGACCACAGGTACTGTTTCATGGACATTAATGTGGGATGGCCAGGCAAGGTCCATGATGCAAGGGTGTTCCGAAACAGCAAGCTTTTCACCCTTGGGCAGAATGGTACACTGTTCATGGAACCACCAAGACACATAGCTGAAATTGCTGTACCTGTTGTTTTGGGGGACCCTGCCTATCCCCTACTGCCCTGGCTCATGAAGCCGTACAAGGACTATGGTGACCCCAAGAAGCGCAACTTCAATTACAGACTCAGTAGGGCACGCATGGTGGTCGAATGCACTTTTGGGCGCCTCAAAGGCAGGTGGCAGTGCCTGTCGAACAGAAGTGAATTCAGCATCAGCAATGCTACCTATGTCATAGGGGCATGCTGTGCGCTGCACAATCTGTGCGAGACAAGGACAGAGGTATTCATGGACAGCTGGGAACTGGACAGTGCAACAGACATATACCCACAACCTACGGAGCATGACAGTGTACCTACTGAGGAAATGACTATCACAGCCCAGAGTCGATATACATCACTGATCAGGGATACCCTAGCTGACTACCTAATGGACGCATAGGTTCGGTAAGTTGTGTTCCGTACAATAAATGCACATTGCACCAAGTGGTAAGGAATGGTGTCCGCAGGCAGCAATGCAAAACCAGCACAAACCTGTGACACACAGGTAGGTGATTGTTACTTGCATTGCCGACTGTATAACAACCCTGTAGCCATCCACTTTTCCACACACCCACAGATACCTGTCCAAAATACAACTGATCATGTCACAGCATCCCATCCCACCACTGACCCATGTACTCACCGTTCCAACATGCATAAGGAATGATACGCAAGTCAGTTCAGTTCAGTTGTGCTGTGTTTATTACTGTATGCATGGCAAGTATGTCGTTAGATGTCTGGTGGTACAACAAACCATGTCCATCATTGCATCATGAGCCAGACAGAAATGTAGCTTTAGGCCCTGTTGGTACACATCATTGACCCGACATGTAATCTGTCGAGGTTCCCTGCCATACACAGTATACTCCATGTATGAAGTACTACACTGCACACAAAACGTATGATGCAGATGTCCAAACATTGGCACAGTAATGAGCAAACATTAGGCACAACAGACCAACAACATATGTGACAGAGCATCGTATGGAAAAGTGTCTTGGTACTACACCTGTTATGTGCACAGACATAATTAAACATAAACAAAATATCAGTATAGTGAGTGATATTGTCACTCATTTGCAGTTACATGTATTTCACAGCTAAAGAAAACTGTGACCCTTTTAGGGACTCATACAGCATTGCATATTATGTCATACATTCATGATATGTGTTTCTTTCCACCACCAGGTATACAGAAGATAGTACTGGATCATACCATCACAAGGTCGCAATGTCACCAACAGTAGAAAATGCGCAACAACAATAAACAAGGCAGAAATACACAGCTGTGCAACAGACAATGATGCAACTACATAATGTCGCCAGTACAGTGTTTCATTTGTTAATAGTAGTATACGATGCCAGCACTTAACATTCAGTGCTGTCCCTGGTTGCAATTGTACAATAAAGTCATCCTAAGCTTATACGCTGCTGTTCTTTTCTACAAACATTTTTGCAGTTGTTAAGCAACTACCAGTAGTGTGCTTTGAGACCCACTGATTCACAATGAACCACTTCTCGTACAGTGTAGCTTACCATCTGTACTGGGCTCCCTGAGTAACAGGTTGGGGGGGGGGATAACAACAGGTATCATTCTAACAAATAAAGCCACCACAGAACATGTGACATTCAAAAAGTAACATGGGGAGAACAGCCCTTGAGCTCACAGTGTTGTTCACTGGAAATCTTCACTGTACAGGTCATGTGTGAAGCTTGGAACAGCCAATGTGGGTTCAGGATCCAATGGAGCAGCATTCCTGGCACCATGTGTGTGAGTATTGGTGGCAGAGGGCAAAGTGGATGGGGCACTTGAGGGGATGCTGCCGTGCTGTGGGTTTGAATCCAAATGTGCCTGACATGAGGCGGTAGGTGGCACTCCTGTACCACTGCCGGTCACCCTCATTCCTATCCTAGGGTTGCCAAGCATAGGTGTCTGGTACGTGCTATGGGAGGACAGAGAGCCACATGGGACATCATTGGCATGCTGGATGTTGCCATGAGTGACTGTGAGATGAGCATTGTGGGACATGACAGGGGTACAAGTGGTGGCCATAGTGCCTTGAGTACTGCCGACCTGGGTGGTAGTTGTTGCAGTACGGGTGATGCCTGCATACATACTTGCTGCGTTACCAGGGTCTGCAGGTGGTACACTACCCTGTGGCTGGACAATGACATTTGTGGCTGCCTGTCGGAACTGCATAGTTAAGAGTTTCAACATGTTACTAAAGAACTGTGCATTTTGTTCTGCCTCTTGCTTTCTTAATCTCTCCTCCATCTCCCTCTCCTCCCTAGCCCTCTCCTGTTCCAATTCAAGCAGCTCTCGATGCTGCTGCTGCAGCATCTGCCATGTGGGCTCAAGCACTGTTCCAATCAGGTTGGCCAGTCTTGATTCTTTCTTCTTCTTTCTCAGGTTGAAAAGTGGTTGACGTTCAAATGAGCACTTGGCAGCTCCTCCCCCTGCCACCACCAGATGTATCACTTGATGTTCCAGGGCGTTCATCATTCACAGCACATGATGCAGTGGACGACACTGATGATGCCTCCAGCAGGTCATTATCCAAGGATGTCTGGTCATCGTTCTCATCATCTGCAGAACAACAAACGTTGTGTATGAGCATGCCACACATGGTTACTCGCAGGCTGCAACAGGCAAGTGGCATAGTACTTCTTGGTAACATCTGCTGACTGGCAGCATTGCAACCACCCACTTCCATCAAAGCAGCTTGTTCATACACAGTGTACAACACAACTGCCAGGCCACAGCAAACCCCACCAAGCACCCTCCCAACCCCACCAAGAACCCCAACTACACCCCAGCCATATATTGTTGTGATACCCAGTTCCCATGCAATCTGCAGTATACAACTATAACTATTAAGGGAAGTACTTCATAGCACTATTCAGTATACAGTATACAACTGCACTGCCGAACGCTGGACATGTTAGTATACCCCTACCTCCCCAACTACATTAATGCAGTCATTGGCATGTGGTTCCATACTGCACTCCAGATGCCGCTCAGCCGCATCATGCCACCCAGTATGTGCTACCCACCTCTCACCCCCCCAGAACCCCACAGAGTGACTGATATTGCACATACCTGACTCTCCACCTGCCTCTACATCAGCATCAATTGTGCTGGGCTGGCAAGACTCCTCCGTCCCCGCACCATCACCATCATCATCGGATTCCACAGCAGAACTCTCCAGGATAAAGTGGGGTTCGGTTATTGGCCTTGTTCCCAGTATTTTGTCCAATTCGTTGTAGAAGGGACACACCACACGACCACCACCAGAGCGCCTGTTGCTGTCACGAGTCTTGTGATAGCGCACTTTGAGTTGTTTTATTTTGTCTCTGCATTGTTTGGCACTCCTTTCGATGCCATGTTCAAATAGGTATTCTGACACTTTCTGATACACCTTGGTGTTGCAACGTGCACTAGCCAATTCTGACTGTACCCATTCCTGTGTCCAGTAGTCAACAAGTAATTTCATGACCTCGTCAGGCCATATGGCACCACGGTCCGACATGCCTACACCTCCACTACCTACAATGCTGCCTACTGCCTGTGCAGTTTTTGGGACACTGGTGACTCAATGGTGGCTTTACTGGCCATGCTCAGACAAACCACTCTGCTCAAACACAGGCTTCGATGCTTACTACTGCTGGTTTTTGGGCTGCTACACCAGCTGGTGGCATTAATTGGCATCCCCACGCCTGACAGATGAGGTTCACTACACTCACGATCAGCGCTGTTACTTCCTGGTTCTTGCCCTGGTTTACCTCCCAGACTGCACCAGTGCACTGCCTCGATGCATTGTGGTGTACTAGGGGACTGGAGGGCACACAGTCACGTGTCCACACTGCAGGTTGTAATGTTACAGACCTGTAAACATTACCATAACCGTTGTAGAAACCACATACAAACAGGTTTCTATAACGGTTTTGAAAACGCCTTCAGTAACGTTACAGATGTAAATGCAAACCGTTACGGTAACGGTTTGAGCCCTCTGTAACGTTATAGAGGCATAGTGTGGACAGGGCCTTATACTACTGGTTGGCGTGCATCCACCATTGCTGCCATTTTGTCTCTATCATGCAACCTCAGTCAGCTTCTTAGCCACATACTCTCCTCAGTCAGTTAGCTTAGCCTGCCATCCATTCTGTCTTTGTGTGTCACGGCTGCCTGGCTTTGTCATTGGGCTCCTATTGCCACTGCTCTCATACTAGTTCCAAATACATGCCACCGTGGCCATCCATTGCTTCCACATTTGTTCTTTGCTTTGAGGGCTCCCCTGCCCTGTTAGCTGACAGTCTCACTCTGCTCCTGTGCAGTCTGCATCTTGAGGAAGGGTCCCTCGACTTGGGCAGGGTCCTTCTCTTTCTGTCCTTCAAGTGAGAATGTCCTATGCTCTGAGGGAAATGTTACCTCACTTTCAGTAGGGTTTTCATTAGTTTCCCTACCACTGAAGTTAGCTGCTGACTGGTCTGTAATTGCTAGCTTCCTCCCTCTAATGTAGAGGAACCACATCAGCCCTTCCCCAGTTCCGTAGAACCACCCCTGTTTCCAGTGACTTGTTGAACAAGGCTGTCAGCAATGTAGCTAGCACTTCCCTGAGCTCTTTCAGTACCCTGGGGTGTGTCCCATCTGATTCCGTAGCTTCTCCACCCTCAGGGCTGCAAGTCCATTCAGGACTCTTTCCTCTGAAAATGGGCTTGTGTCCACCTCTCCCACCCACCATTCTTGCTTCTCCCTGGTGGCCCATCCCCCCTCCATCCAGTATGAAGACTGAGCAGAAGTATCTGTTTAAAATGTCAACTTTTTCTTGGTCCCCGTAGGCACAATCTCCCCCTTCTGCCCTTCCTAATCCTCACTATCCCTCCCCTTGTGTTTCTCTTTTCGCTTACGTATCAGCAAAAGTTTTACCCCCTTTAGATACTTCTCTAGCAGTCCTTTACTCTGTGCCTTTGTTCCCCTAACTGCCTCACCCACTAGCTTATGCTTTGCTTGGTATGCCTCCTTGTCTTCCTCCCTCTGAGTTTCTTTGTACCTCTTGAAAGCCCCACTTTTTCTTTCACCAACCATGCCACATCTTTGGAGAACCATTAAGGTCTCCTTCTGCTTTTGCTTACTTATTTCACACAGAGGTTTATTGCCCTAATTATACTGTAACCCTCTCTCCAAATGGTGGGGGCTTACCTGTTCACCTCCTGCTGCACCAGAACTGCCTGCCACCTTCTGCTCACTCTGCCCCGGGACTACAGTAAGATAAGCAAAGTCCACACTCCTCAGGCTGTCATACAAAAGGCTTTATTAAAGTAAAAAAATCAAACATACCGCCACATGAAAACACAAGCAGGCTGTATGAGAATCCCGACCAGTTTCGTATCTAGCATGTCATCAGGGGGATGGTGGGTAAAGCCTTTTGCATGGCTGCCTGAGGATTGCAGACATTGCTTTTCTTACTATTACAGTTGTTTATCCAGCACCCTTACCGCAATTGAGCTGTATTGTTCCAGGATCCCAGGACTACAGCCTGGTAGGGGACTGGAAGATTGAAGTGCCATGTTGCACCTGCATGCTAAAGTAAGAACCACTGCACAACTGCACAACTGCACAGAATGTGCAAACGTTCAAGCAGCTGCCTGCTCAAGCATGTGCGCTGCCAGTTGTCAGCTGCCAGCCCGCATATTTCCATGGTGCTCAGTGCACCCACTGAAAGGAACTTCTGTACTGCTGCAACCCATAGCCAACAGGACAGATCACCTCCTCTGGTGTGCTCTGGCTCCAGGGGACATCAACAAGGCATCAGGGGACTCTGATGCATGAGGAGGGGGAGACAGTAGATCCACAAGCTTGGTGCCATTGTGCCAGTGATACAGAGCAGCTGTCAGCCACATTGAAGAGACACAGCTCAGCCTGGGAGATGAGATCAAAGAGCTCCTGACAGGATCTTGAAAGCCCCATTCTGCCCAAAAGCACAACCAGACAGTAGAGCACAGAGTGTGCTATTGACTCGGGGGAGTCAGCCACAGAAAAAGCTGGGCAGGAGTCCTGTGAAAGTGACTTTATTAAAGCAACCGTTCTTTCTTGTTACAAACAGCCACTAACTTGCAGACCCTTGACCTTGCTATCAGCCACTCAGAGGTCAGGGATTTCACAGGTGACCACAGAAGCAGTATGGGAGAATAATAGTGCAACTTTATTGGTACCCTTTTCACCAGCCAATAGAGTGTTGAGTGAGCATTCTGCCTATGCCCAGGAAAATGTGGAGAGCAGATCCAGAAGTCATAAGTCGTCAACGAGCTTCATAGAGTGAGGAGGGCTTGTGCTGCTGGCCAGAGCCAACTCAGGGAAACCTGCCTGGGCTTCCACAACCAACCATCACAAGGTGATTCCAAGATTTCTACAACCATTCCAGTATACAGAGAGTGAGCTGTATACAGTACCTACTGAAAGTGTCAGGGTAACATTTTTCCTGTGAAAGAGACTGGAGCCAACCTTGAGAGAAATGGAGAAAATGCATGTCACATCTGCCACCCTGTGGGCACCAGAGACTGTGTGAGTACATATGTGTGAGAAAACCAGCATAGAACCTACAGACAGTCTGGGAGAAGGCTGGTTAGTGCTACTGTCAGGTATCAGCTAGCGTCTCACAAGAGGGCCCAGAAGCCTAGACGTGTGTATGTATGTGTGAGTGTGTGGCACATGGCCCCTGCTCCATAGACTAGTCTGTCCTGAGGAGGATCAAGAAGGAAGAGCCAGAGAGGCCCAGACAGCTGTGGATGTAGAGAGTTAGATCCATACCCTGAGGCACTTGATACTTCATCTTCAAGCTGCCCCCCCCCCCAACTGCACAGCTGAACCATCAGCCTGAGAGAACCTGCACCTGTAGGGAGGAGGGGAAAAAGGAGCCCAAGTTGACAGGGAAGCTGGTACACCAGAACCATGTGTACTCACAGGGCTTACCCTGCAGCTTGGAATTTTGTACAAAGTTTGCCACCAAATCTACAGATTTGGCCAGTGAGCCAGGAGTTACAAGTGCCTCAGCTAGTGGTTTGTCAGGTAAGCATTTGTATGGCCTATGGGGTTTGGGTTTAACAAAGCGTTTTGTTCTGTTTAAAGTGCATCACTGCCAGCTAGCCAGCTGCAATGGCATGGGCCTACACCATTCCTACCTCTGAGTACCCAGTGAAGCACTGGGATCTTCCTTTAAGGTTCAAAAGGTTAAACTGGCACCAGTGGCAAGTGGGTAGTGCCCCTAGTACAGGTGGACTGGTAATACCACAAGGTTTCAGTATTTACTCTGTCACTGTACTGTCTTGTCCGGTGCTGGGTGGGCAATGGTATTGTGTTTCTGAGTGTTTACTGGCCAAGCTTAGTCAGGCACCTAACATTGATCCTGTTGCTTTACAGATTGCCATATCTGCCTACAACCATTTTGTATGAGTTTCTCAAACCCCTGTGAATATCCCCTTATAAATATTTTATTGGTGTATTACATTTTGTTTCATGAGCAAATTCTCTATTTTGTGGGGTTCCTCAGGGCTCTATGTTGTCCCCCATGTTGTTTGCGGTGTACATGCTTCCCCTCGGAGACATTGTGAGACGGTATGGACTGAGGTTTCAATGTTATGCGGATGATACCCAGCTATACCTGTCCTTTGCACCCGACCAGGAAGGCGCTATCTCGGTATTTAACAGCTGCCTCAATGAAATCCAGGACTGGGTGAGGTCCAGCTGGCTGAAGTTGAACTCTGGGAAGACGGAGGCGTTGGTATTGGATCCGGATCGCTGGATAGGGGGACCTGGGGCAGGCTCCCCATCTGGATTGTTTTTTTGGGGATGTCGAGCTACAGGTCTCTGAACAGGTGCAAGACCTGGGGGTGATATTTGATATGGGGCTGACTCTTCGATCCCAGGTGTCAGTGGTGGTTAATTCACCTTTCTACCATCTAAGAGACATCGCTAGGATCAAGCACCTTGTTCCATCCGGTGATCTGCCAACTTTAATCCATGCCTTTGTGACCTCACTTTACTTTGGGCTTCCAGGGGTTGATATTCGCTGCTTGCAGCTGGTGCAGAATTCTGCAGCTCGGGTGTTGATGGGTACTCCTAGATCTTCCCATATTACACCGGTGCTGCAGGAACTGCACTGGCTGCCAGTTCAGTGGCGGATCACCTTCAAAGTCGGATTACTGACTTTAAAAGCCCTTCACGATCTGGGCCCTGATTACCTGAAAGAACTCCTGATCCCTTATCAACCTGTGAGATCGCTCCACTCAGCCGATGAGGGGTTGCTAGAGATTCCAAGGGTGATTTTAAAATCTGCTGGGGCCTGTGCTTTTATGTTTGCGTCCCCTTCCCTTTGGAACTCTCTACCCCGTTGGACTAGGGAGTGCACGACTGTGGGAGGTTTTAAACAGGCTTTGAAATCCTTCCTGTGGGAAAAAGCTTATGGTTTTACTGTTCATTGATTTGTTTTTGTCTGTTTTTATAATATCGATTTCTGTATTTTTATCTTATTTATCTTATTGTATTGCGCCTTGATATTTGAAAGGTGCAAAATAAATAAAGTACTATTATTATTATTATTAGTGGTAAGTCAATAAGTGCATTTTTGTTGATTTTAAGGTTGCAGTATGATTTTTTCATGTGTAGGGGACACTGTGGGGAGGTGGGGAGATATTGCATCTGAGTGGGCTATACCACACTGACTCCAGGCTCACTTAAACCTTGCTCTGGGTGGAGGCACCACACAAAAGTTAAACTATCCAGATACAAACCCCCAATCAAGAAAATCAAAAACTAGGCCCCTCAACCTTGTTTGAGTCCACAAGGCAGGGGTAGTAACTGCAACATCCACGGCAACCTGGTTACAACTTTGGAGGCACCCCTGGGATCTCGTGTTTACCAGTCAGACCCCACATAGAGTCAACTGCAATTGAGAACATTTTGGTTCCCCAACCCTGAAAATAGTACCAGACATCTTGGCATCTGAAAGGTTGGTCAGTTGGTGTGCAGGTGAGGAGTTGGATCCTCTGACGGTCATATTGCTCCTTAGTGTCCCACAAGGGACTGATATCAGTAGAATTGAAAACGTTCTGTCTACAGTGAAGTGTTTTAGCAAAGTAGCTGTATGAGGATGTTCCCTGTATAGAAACACCCAGAATTTAATGATATTGGTAGAGTGCCGCCGTACTGTGAATGCCACTAAAATGCCTGATGGACTGATCCCAGATGGAGACAGTGCAAGGTGGACAATAGTGAAACATGCCAATGTGATCACCTAAAAAAAGACAGAAGTCCAATCTGAGATCAAAAGTTTTTTTTTTGTATCATCTTTTAATTGATTTTCGAGATAGAACATCGTCACATACAGCCAAAGACAATGTCAGTACAAACAGAACAAACAAGAACAGTCACAATCGAGTGACATGAGGTCCAGCGTAAAGTCCAAATTATACCATAGGTGAATATCAGGTGAGACAATTAAAAGTCAAAATACATACAGTTTATACATGCCAGAGGAAAAAAGCTGTAAATTATACTAAAAAAGGTGGATATGCTAGGGGCACAGGGAGTCCACATTCAGAAACAGAAAAATTAGAAAAAAATTACCGTTAGAGGGGAGATTCCAAAATCGTAAGATATATACCCACACCTGATGTCATATGGGTGGGCTACGTCATCCCCTCCCTCGGGGCTTGAGCCTCTGCTGGGGGCAGGGAGTTCAGAAAGGGCTCCCAAGCTTTAGCTAAATGATCTTCCTTTCCCCTCAAAACAAATGATAGGCATTCCATTGCCAGAATCTTGCCTGTCAGAGTTCTTCAGGCCGGAATTGTGGGCGGCGCACACAAGACCCAAGTATTCAAAATACAGTGATGAGCTAGTACCAACATCACCGTAATCCAATGGGGAAGTAACTCCCAGCCCTCCTCCCCAAAATACTCCACACCAAAGAGCAAAGTGGCTGGTACCATAGCTAATGGCTGCCCCGCTATGATTGAGATCTCATTGGCCACCATCCTCCAAAAGGTCTGCATTAACTGGGCATGCCCAAAAGTAATGTACTGTATATATATGTGCCCAGCTCTGTCTGACATCTGCCACAAATGGGGAGATCACTGGATGATATTTATATACAATCTGGGGGGGACAATATAAACAGTGTACAAATTTAAACTGGGACTCCGTGTATTTGTTGCAGATCACCCATATGGAAATATAACAGTAACTTCCAATCTTCTTCCCAGATATTTATCCCTAAATCCCATTCCCCTAATTCTTTACTTTTCAGTGTAAGGTCAGGGACATGTCTATCCTGACATAGCCCTTTCCTGATAATTCCCCTTTGATCCTTCTGGGTAGCATAAACCAATTGTTCTACTGGTGCCAATGCCGATGCATTGACTGGGTCCCTGTTTAATCCCCTGCCCAAGAACCCTAACACGTAAGTAAAGGAAAAAGTGTACATATGGCAAGCCCGTGTTCCCTTGCAGGTCCACAAAGGAGTACATTCCCTCCAAACTGTCATCGAGGCACAGGTCATGAAGCATAGAAAGACCAGGAGCAAGTATAAAATTTGCAAGTAGCATTTTATTTTTTCCAATAACAGTAAAATAAAAAAATAAATTGCTCAGTATAACTATTTACAAAGGCAGTAAAAACAGAGAAAAATAAGTCATTCACTGAGGGTATGTCTAATTCCAAGTTTCAGTTCCTCAGTCTACCTCGCTGTCTAGCAAACGTATTGCTGCTCTTTTTATAAGTCTTTGTCTGGGAACTCATTAAGATAACATTCTGTTTTTCAGAAAATGTTCTGTCAGTTTCCTTCCTTGCAGGTGCAACAAAACAGTACATGGTGTCCCAGAACTGACCTCCTGTTGACAGCATCTGCAAAAGAGATAGTATTGCATTCCAGGTTAACCCTCTAAGTTCCACATAGTTTTTTTGCAAACATTTTATCAATAAAACTATATACATTTTCAAACCAAGGGATCCCAGTTTCACACAAAGAGTCACACATATTTTATAACTTTAGATGTGCAAGGGGGAAGAAATGATAGAAATAGCAAGTGAAGGCAGAGAGATAGTAGGGGGGACTAGAGAAACTGTTGGAGTGGTCAATTCCTAGGTCTCACATGAAAATTTGACTGTGCAGGCAGACAAGAAACAGAACAGGTAAGGATAAGACAGATCCTTGCATTTAACTCTTTCTACATAACACATGGGACATGATCTTATTGAACCCTGTCACATACCCCCTCTTTAAGAGGGAACCTGTTTAAAAAAAAAAAAAAAAACAGGTTTCCAAAACTTTCTTTATAGTCTCCTTTAACATTAGGTTATAATCATTACAGTTCTCAGCATATGCAGTATCCCTTTTCTCCATAATAGTCAATACAGCAAACAGTGAAGTTTAAACTCACACATTTTTTTTTAACCTTCGGAATTCTCAATTTCTGATCTATATCTTGATAGAAAATCAGCATTGACATTCTCTTTTCCGGATTTGTGTATCACCTTGAATTTAAACGGCTTTAGTGCCGGGTACCACCTTGTGACTCTGGAATTTTTATCCTTAATTTAGTTAAGCCAACAGAGAGGATTATGATCAGTTAGAAGTACAAAGTTAGCTCCCAGCAAATAAAACTTTAGGGACTCCATCACCCACTTTGCTGCAAGGCATTCCTTTTCAATGGTGGAGTACCTTTTTTCTCTGTCGTGCAACTTCCTACTGATATTTAGAATAGGATGTTCTGTCCCATCTATAGTTTGACTTAAAACTGCACCCAGGCCTACCTCTGATGCATCTGTCGGTAACAAAAATGGTTTCTCAAAGTCTGGGCTTTGTAAAACAGAGGCTGAACATAATGCAGCCTTGATGGCTTGAAAAACTTCATCACACTCTGGTGACCATTTCATATTATTTGGGAACCGTTTCTTTGTGAGTTTAGTGAAGGGAGTAGCTAACTGGGCAAAGTTGGGAACAATTCTCCGATAGTAACCAGCCAGCCCTAAAAATGGCCTAACATGTTTCTTTGTTTTAGAGATGGGACTGTTAGCTACGGCTTCTGTCTTAGAAATCTCTGGCTTTACTTCTCCATTTCCCAGAACATATCCCAAATATCTGATTTCCTGCATGCCCGATGCACACTTAGTAGGATTAATGGTCAGACCTGCATTTTTGATAGCTCGGATAACTGCTCATAGGTGTTCAAGGTGGCTTTTCCAGTATGGACTGTACACCACAACATCATTTAGGTAAGCAGCACAATAACCAGTGTGAGTAGCCCAAATTACATCCATGTACCGCTGGAATGTAGCGGGTGCACCATGTAAATCGAACGGCATGGTGGTGAACTGGTAGACTCCAACAGGAGTGGAAAATGCAGTTTTGTCTCTGGATTCTTTAGCTAGGAGAATCTGCCAGTAACCCTTGGTGAGATCGAGGGTACTGATGTACTTGGCACTTTCCAACTTGTTCATCAAATTATCTATCCTGGGCATAGGAAAACTGTCAGATTCTGACACTTGATTAAATTTCCTAAAATCAAGGCAGATTCTTACACCCCCCCTCTTTTTTATTTACAGTCACCATTGGTGATGACCAAGCACTTCTCAACTCTTCTATGACACCCAATTCTTTCATGTTTTGTATTTCCTTAACCACGTATGCTCGTAACCGCTCTGATAATCTGTATGTCTTTTGTCTAATACAGCGCACATTCCTTGTGACTAGTACATGCTCAACCTCTTTTGCTTGGCCTGACACTGTGGTAAAAGTACTGTTAAATGCCTTTAGTAAGTTATGAATTTCTGCAGTTTGTTCAGAGGTTAAGGAAACATTCACCTTTACAGCATCAGCAGTTACAGTTTGTTCCAGTCTGTCATAAGCTATATTAATATCTTCTTTATCAGTTTCTGGTAAAACTAGCAAAGCAGCCTTTGGTGTTTTTTCAGCCCATTGCTTCAGGACGTTAGCATGGTATAGCTTGGCAAGATTTTTCCTATCAGTGGTCTCAATCTCATAGTTAACTGTGCCAGTACATCTAAGCACTTTATAAGGCCCTTGCCACTTCATTAACAGTTTATTTTCTGTTGTGGGTAAGAGTAGAAAGACCTTTTCACCTGACTCGAAAACTTTTTCTTTTACCCCATGGACCTGATCATAATATGCCTTCTGCTGATTTTGGGACTCTTTGTGATTACTATGGGCAATTTCAACATATTTTGCAGTTTCATTCTCAGGGCACACATATAAGATGTAATAGATTGTTTTTGAGTGGGGTTATCTTCCCATGTTTCTTTTATTACATCTAGTGGCCCCCAGGTTGTCTACCATACAGCATTTGAAATGGTGAAAAACCTGTTGAGGCTTGTGGCACTTCTCTGTAAGCAAAAAGCAGGTAAGGTAAATACTGGTCCCAATCTTTCCCTTCCCCTTTTACAAACCTTTTTTAACATGTGTTTTATGGTTTGATTAAAACACTCAAGTAGACTGTCTGTCTGAGGGTGATAAGAGGAGGTTTTTATGGCAGTGATACCTAATACTCGGTACAGCTCCTTCAGTAATGCAGCACCAAAATTACTACCCTGATCAGTAATAATCTCGTTTGGTATGCCCACCCTGCTGAAAATGTTGGCAAGCTGTGCTGCCACTTTTGGGGCTGTGACAGTACACATTGGAACTGCGTCTGGGTATCGAGTAGCATAGTCACATACTACCAGAATGAATCGAATACCCTTTTTATTTTTGTCTAAGGGTCCAACCACATCCACTGCAATTCTCTCATAAGGCACATCTATCAAGGGTAGGGGCACCAGGGACACCTTGTCTTTTTTAGTCACTGGGGCTACTTTCTGACATTCAGCACAAGAACTGCTATAGGTAGCAACATCTTTATGAATTCCAGGTCAGTAAAATCTGTACAGCAATCTGGCAAGGGCGCAATCCCTCCCTGAATGACCAGTCATATGACTATCACATGCTATCTGTAACAACTCAGTTCTATACTTTTGTGGTATAACCAATTGTTCTATCTGTTCCTGTGTCTGAGGTTTAACATACTGTACACTTAGTACAGTAACCCATTACATTTTTTAAACATTGGTTCACCCTCTTTTTGTATCACCCTCAGCTGCTTAAAATAATCTTAGAGAGAAGCATCATTAGTTTGCTCTGAAACAAAATCACAATCAGTTATAAGTCTAGTTTCGGCATTTTCATATTTTAACCCCTTATGTCCATCAGTCTTTTGTTGCCACTGTTGTTTCAGGCGTCTTCTTTTTTCCTGGACTTCCAGATCTTGGAGCTGGGCTCAAACAAGTCCACATCAAAGTCACCGAAGGGAAAAGTGTCTCCACCATCTGAGATTTTCTTTGTCTGTGCTCTTGTTGCCACTGCTGCTGAAACTGCAGGATTCAGTTCCCCTGAGATTAACTCAGTAAATCCTGGACAGTCATTTCCAATGATCGCAGGTACAGGTAACTTGGGTACTATCCCACTTTCATTTGGTGCAACACCCCGTTAATATTCAGGGTCACTGGTGTGGTGGGATAGTATCGCGTGTCCACATGGATGCAGATGACACCAGTACCCGGTCCTTTTACATAGTGTTTTCCCAGCACGTCAACATGCACTAGGGTCTGTCAGCTTCCTGACTCAATAAGTCCCTTTACAGTCTTATCCCCACCTTGACATTTGTTAAATACTTGCCCCAGTTTGCTAAGGCCAAATCTGCTGCAGTGGTACCCTCCTTATTTTGATGGCAGTTTCTTGCGGTATGGCCTGGCTTGTTACAGTTATAGCATATAAAGTCTTTGGGTGCAGACTTGTTACCCCCTCCACAGTTTTATCTGATTTGGAGTTAGATTGGGAAAAAGTGGATCTTACTGTTCTTTGGCTGTTACTTCACTGCTGCATGGTCTGTCTGGCCATCTGCTAGTCCTTGGTCAAATAAACAGCATTTTCCCCACTTTCTTTTGCTTTTTCTTTGCCTTTTCTGGGCCCTTCCTCTGGAATGCACTACCCTCTACTGTTCTTACCTGTACCTCTCTTTACTCCTTCAAGAATTCTTTCTAATCCCACCTATCTTCCCCTCATGTCTGCACCTGTAACTAATAGTTTCCCACCCCTACCATCCAGCTCACTTCTTCCCCCTCGAGTGCCTCATCCTGCTCCCTGCCCCATTCCCTTCATTACTTGGCCTTGCAACCTCTCAACCTTAAGGGGTTACTCTGGTTGCATTGTGTCCTACTCTGTTAACCGTCTACTTCTTCGCCCTAGTCCCCTGTTCTGCTTGAATCACTTGCTGATAATTTTGCACTGTTCGAACTACTTTCTACATTTATGTAATTATGTATATTTGTATAACCTATGTTATTATGTATATTTGTTTAACCTTGCCTAAGCAACTTGTATTGATCTGCATCACTTGATTTGCAGCATCTGTACTCACTGTGTAATTTGTATATACTGTATATGTCTTGTATTATTTATATATGCCTTTTTGTACATATATTGTGCTCCACGTTCTATTGTACAAGTGTTTTTGCACACTTATCTTGCTTTATTTTGTATTCTCTGTACCTCCCCTTGTACCCTCCCTGGGCCACCCCTGAAAAAGGCACTTTTTGTCCCAGTGGGCTTACCTGGTTACCAAAATTCAAATAAATAAATATATTTCTGGTTGGTGTTCTTTTACCCAAAGCTGTACACCTGTAGGCAGGATGTTGATGAATTGCTCCATTGCAAATGTATTAATGATCTGTGGGACTGTTTTACCCTCTGGTTGGAGCCATTTAATAAGGAGTTCTCTGAGCTGGGTGAAGGCTTCTCAAGGATTGTAAACTGAGTTGTACTTCAGGGACAGGAATCTTTGCCTGTAGGTCTCTCCTGAGATGTCATATCTTTTCAGGATTTCTCTTTTCACAAGGTCATAGTTTTCTGACTGTGCAGTGTCCACATTGCTGTAGGCAAGTTGGGCTTTACATGTCAGATAAGGTACCAGCCTGATTGCCCATTGTTGCTTTGGCCACTAACAGGCTGTGGCAACCCTTTCAAAAGTTGTCAGGTATGCTTCGATATCATCTGAGGGACACAGCTTTATAAGTTTAAGGTCTTTTAAGGTGTTGGTGTTTTGTTGCTCTGCTGGACCTGTTTCAGATCCTCCAGCTTTGATAGCTTGCAAGGCATCCAGCCGTTGTTGCTCCGGTCACTGCATCTCTTCTCTTCTCTGCTGCTCCCCTATCACTGCATCTCTTCTTTTCTCTGCTGCTCTTGCCACTGCAGCTCTTCTTTTCTTTGCTGCTCCTCTTCTTTTCTCTGCTGCTCCTGTTGCTGCATCTCTTCTTTTCTCTGCTTCTCTGTCTCTCTTTGTTGTATAGCCCACCATTTGAAGAAGGCAGACAGGCTTTCAGGCTCTGCCTCGGCCTGTTCTTTTTTTTTCCATCACTGGTGCTGGCTGTACAGTCTCAGCTTGGGACTTGCATTTCTGCTTTTAGTTTGGCTGCCATCTTTCTAGTAATGACTCCAGGGCTTGCTGCTACAGAATCCATACCTTTCTTCAATGCTTCCCTGGTACCAGGTCTAGTACCTATGCACAAAACTCCCGGCTTAGAGTATGCACAGAGTAAATCCCACTTAGGCTGACACCATCTGTCATCAAGACACAGGTTAGGAAGCATAGGAAGACCAGGAGCAGGTATAAAATTTGCAAGTAGCATTTTATTTTTTCCAATAACAGTAAAATAAAAAACAAAATTGTTCAATATAACTATTTACAAAGGCAGTACAAACAAAGAAAACAAAATACTTCATCTGAGGGTATGTCTAATTCCAAGTTTCAGTCTCTTAGTCCCCATCTCTTTCTAGCAAAAGTATTGCTGCTCTTTTTTATAAGCCTTTGTCTGGGAACTCGTTAAGAAAACATTCTGTTTTTCAGAAAATGTTCTTGTCAGTTTCCTTCCTTGCAGGTGCAGCAAAACAGTACATGGTGTTCCAGAACTGACCTCCTGTTGACAGCATCTGCAAAAGTGCTAGTATTGCATTCCAGGTTAACCCCCTAAGTTCCAAATAGTTTGTTGCAATTATTTCAGCAATATAACTATATGCATTTTCAAACCAAGGAATCCAAGTTTCACACAAAGATTCACACATATTTTATAACATCAGATAAGAAAGGGGGAAGAAAAGATAGAAACAGCAAGTGAAGGCAGAGAGATAGCGGGGGGAGGGGGAATAACTAGACCATCAGAGTGGCCAGTTCTGAGGTCTCACAAGAAAATTTGACTGTGTAGTCAGACAGACAAGAGACAGAACGGAACAGGATAAAACAGATCCTTGTGTTTAACTGTTTCTACATAACAAATCTTTCTATATAACAAATGGGACAGGGGTTTATTCAACCCTGTCACACTGTTTATAAAGGTTGCCCATACAACCAATCCCTCAAAGCTCCCATTCTTTGTATTGTCCATCAGACAGGCTAGGAAGGAAAAATGGATTCACCACCACTGGCACCAACATTTCATCATCCAGTGCACTCCTATGATGTTTCTTTTGGTCACAGGTCTCCAACACCCATACCACTAGGGGGTTGGAGATATCAGAGTAAATATATGCCTGATGTTTCTTCCTAGCTAGATAGGTAGACAATCATCCAGGGCACTCCATCTCCTCCAAGTCCAGTCATCCAGCCTCAGAAGGGTGGTTTACCCAATCAGAGATGTATCTATGCCAGATTGCTATGTGATAACTTTTCAAATCAGGGAAATTTAACCCTCCTTTGGAGACATCTTTCCTAAGGCACTGGAGGCACATCTGGCAGTGCTTCCCCTGCTGACCAAAAGTTTTGAAGAGGTCCCACAAGGGACATTAACCAGTGAAGTTGGATGCTGTTAGGTGACCAAGGGGGTACATCACCTCAAGCTGTAGGAGCTGGACCTACCTATGTACCACCTATATCCAGTTCATACAGAAGATTGAGAATCTTTTCTGGTGCAAAACCCACTCTTCTGGAGAAGATGACCTAGAAACTTGGATGGACTATGCTGCTTCATTGATCCAAGACTGTCAATGTCCAGAAGCCAAGAAGAAAAAACATGTTGTAGAAAGCCTCAGTGGTCCTACATTAGAGACTTTTCATTCTTTGAGGTCCACAAATTCAGAAATTTCAGCCCAAGAGTATCTGACTACATTGAAGAATGTCTTTGGAAGCACGGAATCCAGTGAAGATCTCTTGTGGAAGTTCAAGATGATAAAACAATAGAAAGGAGAACCATTGTCCACCTTTTTCAACCTTCTAGACAGGGCCTTGCAAAGAGTATTTTGGAAGGGAGATGTGGCATCCCAGGAATTGAACCAGATGAGACTGGAACATGTGCTCAAGGTTGCCTGCCATTCCATGTTGTTGATTCTCAAGTGCCACTTGGCTGAGGTAAAGGATAACCCTCCATCTCACAGAGTACTAATGAGAGATGTCCAAAAAGCTGAGGAAGAAAAAGAGTGCTGGGGACCCTACCACATCTCAGCAGCTGTTACACAAGTCATGGAAAATGTACCCCCTAGAGAGAGACTCAAGAGTTGAAAGAGTCGCTCAAAGAACACAAAGAAGTAATTGGAAAAGCTAAAGCAGTTCCCAGTGGTGGACAATATGCCCCCCAAAGCCAACCAGTTGCTACAGCCATCCAGAATCTCTCTGTCATGGATGCAGAAGTGCAAGCACAGATGCCACCTGTAGATTGTGATCTCAAAACCCAAGTCAGTGAATTGTGCAATTTGGTAACTAGAGAGATGCAACATGTAGTCCATGGTCTGGCAGAGGGAGAAAACCTCATAGTGAGGACAAGATGCAGGTCAGCACCCCTGTCAGAGCCCCAGATGCCTATTCTTCAAAGCCAAGCAACTGATACTAGAGACCACCACCTGATGGATGATCTAGAACAAGTCAGTACAGAGAGGGCATATTCTGCGACAAGTGTGGAAAAGATGGACACATGAAGAAAGGTTGTTGGTCATAGAAAGAGCTGCAGAGAGTTACCACTAAACTGCTTGAAAGAATTCAGAAACAGGGACACTTCACTAGGGCCCAGTAAGGGTGCACAATGGAGTCCCATCAGTATGGTGATCCAAACCTTCTGTGAAACTCTCAGTAGCCAAGTCCACTTTCAAACAACAAGAGACTTTACCAGAGCACTTTGACAAGTTAGTTGGTTCTTCTACTGAAATAACCATCATCATTAATGATGTGTCAGCCCAATCTGTTCTCAACAGTGGCTCAAATGTCACCATCATCTTCAAGAACTGGTACTACAAGCATCTAGCTAAGAACAGTATGCTGCTACCATTAGAAGTTCTGAACATGTGAGAGCTGAGTAACAAGTTTTACCCCTACCCTGATTACTTGAAAGTCTGAGTTGCCTTTCCATCAACAGTAGCTGCATTTGGTGATGCATTTCAAACTTTGGCATGGCCCATCTTCATCGAAATAAATGCACATATGTTTGGATGCCTAGCTCAACTCTGTCAGGAGCAAGAGGCATGACAGAATGGAAGAGCACTGCAACTGGATGAGCTGATGAAGAAGGCTTACCAGAAGCAGATGCAGAAGAGATCAGAGAAGACCGAGAAGATCTTGCTGGCATCGTCTAGCACCAAGAGTCTGAAAAGCTTGTCTTACCCCCAAATGCTGAGCGTAGTATCAGCGGAGTGATGAGACTGAAACAAGACATGAAGCACCAGATCCTGATGATAGATGCCCCTGAAGAGCATGGACTGCTAGAAGAACTGCTGGTCAAACTGAGTATGCTGCCTGTGAGAGCACATGCCTATGTGAGAAGAATCACTGTTCAGGAATTGACTGATTGAGGTATTACAGTAAGAAAAGGTTGAACATTGGACCTGGTTTACAAGGAAGGCACAGCAGTACAGCCCCACTCCAACCTGTAAGATAAGAATGTAGGAGCTGATCCTGAGTTCTTTGACTTTAGAGAATCCCCCATGTCTGAAAAATGGAAGACCAGAGTGAGTGGGAAGTTGGCAGTGAGGAGTTTGCAGCGTTCTTCGTTGATACGGTGTCCACTATCAGGGATGAGATCTGCCAACGCCTCCCTAGTGGGTCTTGCAGTGATCAACCAAGGGGCACTAATACCCAACTAACTTGGTTCACCTTTAGCCAACTGGCAGTCATGGATATACTGTAGTGAGGATTATCCAGACTTTGCGTCCAACCTACTGTAGTCCGGATCCAGGCCCTACTCACCTACTTGTGGGGTGTGTGGAGGTTATTGGCCCGATCCTTACTGGGATAGTAGTGGTATCATTGAAGAGAGGGATCTTTCCAGATCCCTTGAAGGAGGCAGTAGTTCTGAAAAAGCCCTCACTTGATCCCGACTGCCCAGAAAACTACATACCGGTCTCAAACCTTCTCTTTTTGGGAAAGGTTATCGAGAAGGTGGTCGCTTTGCAGCTGGAAGATCATTTAACCAGCCACAATATCTATGACCCTCTTCAGTCTGGCTTCAGGAAATGGCATGATACTGATATGGCTCTTGTATGGGTGCTGACTGATCTCCTGATGGCGACAGAGCAGAGAACTCATTCTATCTTGGTTCTCCTTGATCTCTCAGCAGCATTTGACACCGTAGATCATGGGTTGCTCCTCAAATGCCTGTGGTTTCTCTGTGGACTAAGGGGGGTGGTCCACAGTTGGTTTCAATCTTTCCTGTAGGGTAGGACTCAGAGAGTAGTGTCAGGGATTTATTCCTCGACCTCTCACTGCCTACGCTGTGGGGTGCCACAGGGTTCGGTGCTGTCCTCCATGTTATTTGAGGTGCATATGCTTCCACTGGGGGATATTATAAGATGGTATGGGTTGAATTTTCATTGCTATGCTGATGATTCTCAACTCTACATGTCTTTTGTGCCCGGGCAGGAGTCTGAATCAAGTACATTATTTAACAACTGCCTCCTGGAGATACAGAACTGGATGAGTGCTAATTGGCTGAAGCTGAACCCAGGAAAAACAGAGATATTGGTGGTAGAACCGGGAGTGATGCTGTCAAGTCCATGGGCTGGAAAACCCTCAGGCTTATTTCTGAATGGGGTCCCCGCTTATGGCATCTGGCCAGGTGCGTAACCTTGGTGTTATATTTGACGAGGGCCTGATCCTGAGGGCGCAGGTGTTGGCCATAGTCAAATCATCCTTTTTCCATCTAAGGAATATAGCACTGGCAAAACACTTGGTTCCATCAGAGGACCTCCGTACACTGGTCCACGCCTTAGTTGTCAGTCGTTTGGATTACTGCAATGTCCTCTATCTAGGGCTGCCGAGAGTGGATATTCGCCGCTTGCAGCTGTTGCAAAATGCGGCGGCTAGGTTGTTGACTGGAAGCCCAAGATCCAGCCTTATAACACCTGTGCTGTGTGAGTTGCACTGGCTGCCTGTACAGTGGTGGATCACTTTCAAGGTCAATTTAATGACCTCTAGAGTCCTACACGGTTTGGGACCCCACTACCTGAAAGAACTCCTGACTTCTTACTGCCCCTCCTGCTCCCTCCGATCCTCAGGTGAGGGATTGCTAGAGATTCCCAGGGTAACCTTAAAAACATCTGGTGGAAAAACATTTGCCTTTATGGCTCCTACCCTGTGGAATTCTCTACCTTGCCAGATACGAAATAGCCTGACTGTGGAGGGTTTTAAAAAAGCTCTGAAGACTTTTTTATTTAATCAAGCATTTTCGGAAACATACATTTTATTATGGATATAATGTTATTTATTATTGTGGTTTTAAATGCTGTATGTGAAATTTTGTAAAGGCACCCTGAGCTTAGGAAGGGCACCTTAAAGAAATAAATTTTACTCACTTACTGCTTACCAAAGTCTTTCCCCTTCATGAATGAGATGTTGGATGCATCACCAGAGAGGAACATCACATCAGTCAGTCAGACTGCATGATGATCTCCCTTTTCAAGAACAATTCCATCACCTGGTTGCAGTAGACATTGATGATGTGAAAAGGCATCTTCAGGAATTTCTTGCAGCAGGAATCATCCAAGAATTGAGAAGCCTCTATGTCTCTCCTATTGAAATTGTGAACAAGACAAGCATTTGTCAATGCCGAATGTTTGCTTGCTGGCATTGGCAGTGGTAGTGTAGAAGTTACAGAGCTGCGTAATAGGAATGGCAGTGAAGTATTGAACTGAAGCCAGCCCCACCACCACCCTGCAGAGAGTGACAGGCATTGGGGTGTGCGTTTGGGTCGTTAGGCATAACGGCCATGCCATTTCACCACACCCCACCCTGCAGACACTGGCAAGGTCACGTGTGTTCCTTGGGGTCTTTTGTCTTTATACGCACTCCCATTCCATTAGGAAATACAGTGAGATGGGTGCGATATAGAGAATGGGGTGAGGTTTGGGCCGAAGAGTCCAAGGCATACCTCAATGCCTCTCACTGGCTGCAGGGTGAGGAATGGTATGAGCATTACAGGCAAGAATCCCAAGTCACACCCCTGATGCTTGTCATTCTCTACAGGGCTGGGCGTTATGGTTGGGAACCCTAATACCTCAGGCATTCGTTGGTATTTTCACTCCAAATGTTCAACATGTTTTTTTTGTGACCCCACCTCATGAACAGGGGGAATATCAGTTTCTTAGCTGAAAGCTGCTTATGCACAGCAACTATGGCATTTAGCACCACAGGTGCAAAAACATTCCGAACAGGATGTAAAAAATGACAGCTGAACTGTTCATGGAGAGGTGTAAAAAATGGCAATGTTGCAAATCTGCAGTAAAAATATTTAAAAAAATGGTGCAGTCACGAGCGTACATAGAAACGGTGCAACGCACACCCGTAATATAATTAGGTTGCGGATTTTTTGACAGCAGATTGTCAACTCAGGCATTTTGGTGCCTCCGATCATGAACTGTGTCACTGTGATTGTCTTTATCTGTCCCGAACAATGATTTCCCGCAGCAACCATGCATCTCTGTGCTGAAAGTGTGAAAACACACTTCGGCCATGTTGTGAAAAATGACAGCTGTACTATAAGTAAGGCAGTGTGGAAAAATGCCACTGGTGAAAATCTGGACTTAAAATATTACAGTGTCATGAACTTACGAGGGTGCGTGGAAACTGCGCAATGCTCACTCGTAACACAGTCATTTTATGGACTTTTGTCACCAAATTTTCAACATAGCCATTTTAAGACCTCTGCTCATGAACAGTGTAACTGTGATTTTCTTAATCTGTCCCAAACATTGCTTTCGCACACCAACAGCACCATTGTGCGCTACATGTGCGAAAACACATTTTGGGCAGCATATGAAAAGTGGCAGCTGTACTGTTCATAAGGAAGTGTAATAAAATGGCAATGTTGAAAATCTGGAGTGAAAATATTAAATTCGCAAACTTATGAGCATGCATGGGAACTGCGCAACGCACGCTCGTAAAACAGTCATTTTTAGGAATTTTTTCACCAAATTTTCAACATAGCCATTTTAAGACCTCTGCTCATGAACAGTGTCACTGTGATTTTCTTACTATGTCCCATACATTGATTTCGCACATCCACTGCGCCATTGTGCGCTACATGGGCGGAAACATGTTTTGGGTGAGATGTGAAAAATGGCAGCTGTACTACTCATATGAAGGTATGGAAAAATGGCAATGTTGAAAATCTGGAGTGAAAATATTGAAAATCCGCGAACTTACAAGCGTGCGTAGGAACTGCGCAATGCACGCTCGTAAAACAGTCGTTTTCTGGAATTTTTCCACCAAATTTTCAAAATAGGCTTCTTGAGAGCCCACCTTATGAACACTGGCAGTGTCGTTTCGTTAATCAGTCCCGAATGGTGATTTTGCGCAGTGACTGCGAAATCACCCTTCGGGACCGAATAACGCCATGACAGTGACATCATTCATGAGAAGGGGTCCCAAAAACCCCATGTTGAAAATTTGGTGCAAAAATTCCAAAAAATGCCTGAGATATGCAACAAAGTTGAAAAAACCTGATCTAGGCCATTATACAGCTTACCGGCATTTCCTCAGTTCGCGGTCGGCTTTGAAGAGTGCAGACGTGTTCCCGGTCCACCGCAGATCGTCGCGCCAAGGTCCGGAGGTAAGTATGGGGTGAGGGGGGTGGGGAGGCAGCGCAGTGGGTGGGTGCGGTTGTGGGAGGGGGCCAGGTGACTACGCGGACCGCTTTTTCTTTTACAGGTTTTTTTTTTTTCAATGATGACGATGCTTGCCACGCTGGGTGAGCTCCCAGCGTGGCACAAGGACGGTTGGGGGGTTGTTCAGCCGACGGGGGATTGGGCACCTCCATCAGCCAAAGCATCTATTGCCACGCTGATTGAGCTCCCAGCGTGTTACCCAGTACTTGGGGGGGTGAGGACAGTGGAGCCGACGGGAGTTTGGGCACCCCCCGTCAGCTATATCATGAGTTGCCACGCTGGGGTGAGGCACCCAGCATGGCATTTGGAAAACTTTGGGGGTGGGGCGCGGCACGGCAGCGGCCGGGATTAGGCGCCCCATCGGGTTAAGCAGGCAAGCAGTGTGTGAAGGGTGAAGTACGGCCATGTGCAGGTGTGTAGGGGAGCTGCGTGATGAGCAGGCGAGCATCTTATCGCTGCTCACTGAAGCGTAGCTCCCCCTTTCAACTATATGCCACTGCATTTTGGAGCTTGTCCTAGACAGCTCAAGCATGCATTGGCGGACAGGGGCCGCGCCTGCCAACACACTGACTGAATTGGAAGAGGGGGTGACACACCTCCTAAATCTCGGATGATGGCACTATGTTTCTTGCACATGCATGCAAGCAAACATAAAAATGGTGCAGATCATGTGTGTGTTGACTACAGAACCTTGAATATGAGAGCCACCCCAGGCCAGTATATTTATTTGAATTTTATTAACCAGGTAAATCCCACTGAGACAATGAAAGCCCTTTTTCAGGGGCAACCCAGATTAGTTACATACAATAGCTGCTCACAGTGACAGTACATTGCATAGGCATTTCAGTACATAAAATTACACAGTTGATAAGGACAGGAACAAAAAACAAAATTTCACAATAGGTAAGAATAGAGGACAAGAGCCAGTTATGAATACCAACCACTCTAGTAATTAGTTACAGACATTTAAGGACATCAAACTATGAAGATGCACAAGTGCTTTCATTTCAGCGGTGCTTTGCCATTAAATTAGAATAGGCAGACTTGTATTTAGATCAAATCAGCTAAGGGGTAGGGAACTTCAGGGTTTAAGATAGCACTGACAAACGGCTGGGACCCAGAGGAGTGTTTTGAGCTTCCTTTTGAATTGCATGATGGTTGAGCTTGCATGAACTTCCAGAGGTAGGGAATTCCAAAGTGATGGAGCAGCTGCAGAGAAGGATCTACTACTGACAGCAGACTGGACTCAACGGGTATCAAGCAGCAAGTTACTAAGTGATCTCAGTGACTTGGCAGGCCATCTATTTTGAAGTAAGGTGGAGAGGCTAGGAGGAGCAGTAGGTTGTAATTGTTTCTTGGTCAGACAGTACAGAGGGAACCATAGTCTTACCTCCCAGCAGGGCCACCCTATTGAGATAAGGACTCGAAGTGGTGTTCTCTCAGATGGGCACCAGCAGCAAAGTGAGCTGTTCTGTTCTAGAGTGTCCTTATTTTAGCCAGGGCAGAGCCTTGAGCAGATTGTAAGATTGGGGCTGTGTAAAAGAAGGTAGGTAGTAGTGTATTGTTAGTTACTGCAATCTGTGCAGGAGCAGAGTGGTAGGGGAAGAGTCTATATAGTAGGCCAAGCTTTTGATTTAGAATTTTGGAGAGGGTGTCTACATGGGGTTCAAAGGACATATCTTGATCTAGTACCACACCTGGATATTTAAATGCCTACACTACTTCCAAGTTAATGCCTGAATGAGTAGAAAGTTTGAGGAGGTGGTCTCTTCAAGATCTCAACTTTTTGCTACCTAAAAGCACGATCTTATTTCTGCATTGAGTACTAATTTATTGTCTGAGAACCAGCTGTCTAGGAGTTGAAAGTCTTTACCTAATTTGTCATTGATCCAATTGATGTCAGTGCTGGACCTGTAAAGAATACAATCGTCAGCATATAGCTGTATGGAGGCGTTACCACAGTTGAGGATTACGTCATTTATGAAGAGGAAGAACAGTAGGGGTCCTAGAATGGAGCCTTCGGGTACCCTCGCAGTGATCTGTTTGACAGCAGGGATTGTTCCTAACCATTTTATGTATTGTTTCCTCTTTGATAAAATAGCTTGTAAACCACTGGCAGGAGAGATTATCTAGCCTGTGGTTTCGCAGTTTCACTAGAGGAAGGTCATGATTGACTAGATCAAATGTCTTAGTCAGGTCTACAAAGACTGCCCCTGCTGCCATCCTTGTATCCATGGCCTTGAGGATGTCTGTGGAGACCCGTAACAGGGCAGTGTCAGTGCCATGATTTTTCTGAAAGCCGTATTGAGCATGTGTTAGGGAGTTGTTGCGATTAAGATATTTCTGAAGTTGGTCAAAGACCAATCTCTCCTGAAGTTTGCCAAGTATACTAAGTAGGGAGATTGGCCAGTAGTTATCAAGTAGATCATTGCGTCCTCCTTTGTGAATTGGGATGACAATTGTTACTTTCCATTTTTCTGGGACAGTCCCCTAGTGATGCCAAGGATTCAGGATGCTAGACTGTCTCAATGGAAGCAAATGGTTCTCAGTTCTGGATTTGACGAGCAGGTATTACCAGATCCCAATGGCTCCTGAGGACAGAGAAAATACTGTTTTCATATGTCCACTTGGCTTCCATGAATTTCTTCATATACCCCAAAGTATATCTGGCAATCCAGCAAAATTCCACGTATCATGGAATGTACAGTTGGAGACATGAATCTCCTAAAGTGCCTGGTGTACCTTGATGATATAATTGTTTCAGAATGACTCTTGAGGAGCACAAGGTTCATCTGGTGAAGGTGCTAGACTGACTGGAGGAGTTCAGGCTCAAACTCTCTATCGATAAATGCCAGTTTTTCCAGACTTCCATCAAATGTGTGGAAAATATCTTGTCAGCCCAAGGAATTCAGACAGATCCAGGAAAAGTTAAAGCCTTGACCACCTGGCCCAAGCCAAAGTATCTGAAAGGCCTACAGCATTTCCTAGGCTTCTGTGGGTATTGAAGATGCTTCATCAAAGACTATACCTGAGAGGTCAGACCATTATAGAATCTAACCCAGCTGGCTCGATGGTGCCGAGGGTTGAGGTGCAGGATGCTACACCTCACGCTACACCAGGGATCCAGGTTTGGGAGCAAGCCTGGGTCGTCAGGAGTCAGCTGGGTGGGAGGGAGCAAGATTGAGCAGCCACTCAGCAGATCTCCTGTCCCTTGGAGGGATCTTGTTGCCCACAGTACAACTGCCCCCAGATGGAGGCCTGAGGGTAGTGCAGGTGGGTGGGCAACATGATTAAGGAGGGCGCTGTGGAACTGTGGTGTGCATGTGCCTCCACAGGCATATGTGTGGCTATGGCATGGGTGAGAAGAAAACCGGAAAATGGAGCTGCCAGGCTCCATGATGGCCTGGCCTCATCTCCGGTCTGGCTCATCCGACTTCTGGATTGTGCTCTGGGGGGAAGAGTCGACACCTCTCCCTCCAGCCCTGCCACTGTGGGGGAATCCATGGGGGAATCACCAGGCTAAGAGCTGGACTGGGGGGGACTGGACCTGGCTCAGAGGACGAGCCCCCCTGTGAGGGGTCCGAAGCCATCTGCCAGCTCTGTGGGGTGGAGAAAACACAATAATAACAAAAAAAAAAAAAAGGAATCTAACCCAAGGCTACCCACCAACAAAGGCAAGAAATACCCTGCATTTACAGATCCAACCAAAAAGTATTTCAAGCCAAATGACCCATTTGGCCAGAGATGGAACACACAGTGTGATAAGTCATTCAAAGACATAATCTACAGTTTGATACATGCGTCAGTACTAGCATATGCTGACCCACCAAAGCCCCAGGTTCTACATACAGATGCAAGCTTCTTCAAACATCAAGCTGTCCTGTATCAAATTTATCCCGAAAGACTTTGACCAGTCATCTTCACCAGTGGGAGCCTGAACATAGCATAAAGGAACTACCCAGTCCACAAACTGGAGTTCCTTGCACTAAAGTGGGCCACTGTGGTCCAGTTTCACAGATACTTGTATGGAGCACACATCACTGCCAAAACAGATAACAACCCATTGACATACGTAAAGACAACTGCAAAGTTAGGTGCTGCTGGACAGATGTTATCCACTTTGTCAACATATGACTATTGTGTAGTGTACAGACCTGGCTTGAATCATGTGGATGCTGATGCCCTGTCAAGATGACCAAATTCATCATCCACTGACAACCAAGCATGGGTAAGCATCCCAGAGCAAACTGTCAAAGCACTGTGCAAAAAGTTTGAAACAGATGAACCCCAGTCAACCACCAATGCTCATCATCTCGTTGACAGTCTTGGCGCTATTGGCGACTGTCTACCAAATGCCTACTGCCATTTTGTTGCACTAGACCTGACCGCACTCCCGCAGTTAACTCCCCAAGATTTACAAAGAGAACAAAGAAAGGACTCTAGCTTGAAAGACATTGTCTTCACCCTGAAGAAAGGGGGTGATGCCATGCAAGTACGTACAACTGATCCTGACACAAAGTTGCTACTGTGGGAGTGGTCCAAGCTAAAAATCAGAGACAACATGCTGTACCAAGAAATCCAAGAATCACAAGGTTTCTCAAAGCTGCAATTAGTCTTACCCTCAAAGTTCAAAAAAATTGTGTTGCATGCCCTGCACAATGAGATCGGAAACCTTGGAAGTGAGCAAACTTTGGACCGTGCTCATGTTCGCTTCTATTGACCACGTATGGAGAGTGATGTGGAACAGTATTGCAAAACCTGCAACAGGTGTGTGAGACAAAAACTCTGCCACAGAGGGCAGCCCTACTAGTAAACATTGTTATATGTGCACCAATGGAACTGGTATGCAGAGACTTTCTCAGCATGGAACCAGACTCTAGGAACATTGCAAACATTTAAGTAGTAACAGATCATTTTTGAAGGTGTGCCCAAGTTTATTTGAAAAAGGACCAAAAGACAACAACTGTCATAAAAGTCCTAGTAGAAGTTATTTGTACACTACGGAGCCCCACAGCAGATCCATTCAGACCAAGGCTGAGATTTTGAAAGCCACCTAATAAAAGAAATGCTGCCCCTCTGGGGGATAACCAAGTCTCAAACCACCCTGTATTACTCTCAAGGTGATCCTCAGCCTGAATGTTTGAAACAAACTCTACTGAACTTGCTAGGAATGTTGAACACAAGGGTCAAGAGCAAGTAGAGTTAACAAGTCAGTGCACTAGTCCATGTATACAACTGCACCAAAAGTGACGCCACCTGATTCTCTCCAGACTGCCTGATGTTTGGCAGGGAAGCCCAACTTCCAGTGGACTTGTGCTTTGGTGTTTCTGCTGATGGAGCTAGGACAAAGAATGGTTATAGTATGAGATCTCGACATCCAAAAGCCAATTCCGGCACCGAAATCTCGATGAACAGAATACCCGACAGTGCAAACGTCATAATGCTACTTTTCCATGGGGCTCTGTCTCCTGCACCCCCTGGTAAATATATATAGTAAATATATATAGACAACTCTGGGTCACCATACCATGGGGAATGTAGCTATCAGAAGGTCCACCACACCATCGGGTTTCTATCCGTCATGATTTCAGCACTGGGATCGTCAGTGTTGGGCTTTTGCATGTCAAGATCTTGTAATACTGCCCAGAGAACTGCCTTCAGTACATACAAAAATTGAAAGACCAGTTGAATGCTGCCTCCAAGTTGGCTGCGGACATCACAGCAAAGCATAACAAAGCCAACAAAGATAGGTCTGATACAAAAGTGAAGGCTTAAAAACTGCTGCCAGGAGACTATGTTCTGTTCAATTCAAGGCAGAGATTCAGGTGTGATATGGATACTTGTGTAGTATGTAGAGGTATCTATGTCACACCAAGATCTCTGCCTTGAATTGTATTTTGCAGACCCTCCAGCATTTTACAGATCAAATTAGGTACACTTCTGTTTTGCAGTGAGCAGGGGTTCCCCCCTCCAGTTTGCCAATAGTTAGTTGAATGAGTTGAGGCCATTTACATGATGTAGAACATTTGGTAGAGGGGAGCTTGACAGCTGGCCCTTACCCCCCCCATGGTGCACAGACCCTTAATTTAACAAACCTCCTAGAACCTGGCCCCCCCAAGTGTCAACTACCCCAGCACCGTCCAGCCAGCAGAGCAGATCACCCCCACAGCATTGTTGGATTTCATCTCACTTACACCCCATGATCGGACCCATCACCTGCTGCACTGAGAGAGATGATCCAGCATCGTCAGGAGATGTCTGTAGCTGCCAAAAGATCAATCCATCATTGGGGAGATCTAAATCATGTGCCTGCTGCACCTGCAGTCAAATTAAATGCATCTCTGACTACTGGCACTTTCTGGGGCAATCAGCTGCTGATTGCTCTGCTGCTGCCACCGGCACTGAAGCACTAGATAATTAAAGCTATCAGCACTGTTGGGTGACTCTGCATGGGCAGCTAGGGGATGGGCATACAGTGTGCCTAGGAGGAACCTTTACATTTAAAAAAGTAAAGATTATCTTTTACCCTGTGGTCCAACTGTCAGTGTGCATCCAAGTCCAGGCAGCCGGTGGTACAGGCAGGGAACAATGACACTCCACTGACTCCTGCTGTGCTGCTCCAGCGATGATGCAGACTCACTCACTCTCCTTGTGGTGGCAATGCCAGTGAGACTGGAGAATGGTGACTGGACCTTTTTTTTTATCAAAATTCCAACCAGACAATCAAGCTCTCCGCCATGGGTCAGGCTGGGTAGTCCTCAACTGTACAGTCTCTGAACTGTCTGACACTAGGTCATGCCAAAACATCAGGGAAAGTGCATGCAAGGCTGTGCAGAAGCAAGCATTCTCAGTGCTTCTGGTCGTCAGCAAGCATCATCGAGGAGCCCTCTGCTGGCAGCACCTCAGTAAGGGCAGCACACAGTGATGGTTACCATGGACACCGGGACACTCCCCTCCTCGGACTGTGCCGGCTGAGCCTGCTGGCAAAAAAGTAGATTTAGGCAGAACAAATTTCAAATTTATTGTCATGGGAGGTGGCAAATTCAGTACACGGTATGATTGAGGCAGGATCCAGTACCATAAGACAAAAAACTGTATTGTACCAGTAAAAATTGTACAGTTGGAGGGTCTGCATTTGCAAAACCCAGACCATATCACCCAGAGCAGGAGGTACAGTAAAGGGAAAAAAGGGAGGTTGATTAATGTTGGTATTGCACTGATCAATATTACAGTATTGTGCAAAGTCATGGCATTACCCATTCCTATGGTATGGTAAAGGTTACTGTCATGGCAACTGTTTTTGTGAATAGAAAAGGCCTTTCATTTTTGTTGTTAGATAAACTATATTTGTCTAGACTAGGACATATTGTATGCCTACTCTAGTTAGGAAACAATTGTCTAGATAGACTGTGAGTGCTACCTGTCAGTTATGATGTACAGTGTTTGTTGCTACAGATGGACTCTGTTGATGGACTTGACATGGATGTCAAGTGTTTAGACAGGGGAGAGTGTAGTGTCCTCCCCAAATTGGGGGGGGGGGGCTTACCTGTTCAGCTCCTGCTGCCTAGAACTGCCTGCCATCTTCTGCTTATTCCAACCACTGGAACTGCAGCCTGGCTTGGTCAGGGATCGGAGGACTAAACCACCATGCTGCTCCTGCATGACAAAATAGGATCCACCACACAGCTGCACAGAATGCGTGCATGTTCAGGCAGCCACCTGCTTAAACATGTGAGCTGACAGCTGACAGCTGTCAGTTCAAATGTTTCCATGGCACTAAGTGTACCTGCTTAAAGGAACTTCCTCATGACTTCAACCCATGGCCAACAGGACAAACCACCTCTTCTAGTGTGCTCTGGCCCCAGGGGACATTAACAAGGTATCTGGGGGCTCGGAAGCTCAAGCAGGAGGAGGAGAAGACAGAAGTTCCACAAGTTGGGTGTAATTGCGCCAGTGATACAGAGCTGCCATCAACCATATTGAAGAGATACTGCTCATCCTGGGGGGAGGAGATCATGGTGTCTCAATGGGCAGGTGAAAGCTCCATTCTGCCCAAAAGCACAACCAGACAGTAGAGTATAGAGCGTACTGTCAACCAGGGGGGCCATCCACAATAAAAGCTGGTCTGAGTCCTGTAAAAGTGACTTTAATAAAGCAACTGTTCTTTCTTGTTATGAAGTCAACATCTTGCCAACCCAAGTCCTCGCTGTCAGTCAGTCAGAGGTCAGGATATCAGCAGGTGACCACAGAAGCATTATGGGAGAATGACAGTGCAGCTTTTTTGGCACCCTTTCCACCAGCCAATAGAGTGTCACATGAATATTCTGATACTGATTCTGCAGACTGACAGCTCTGTGCACCAATTCAAAGCTGTCTTTGGCAGGAAAATGTTGAAGGCAGATTCAGAAGTCCTGAGTCAGCAGTGAGCTCTCATGGAGTGAGAGGTGCTTGTGCCATAGCTGGAGCCAACTCAGGGAAGCCTGCTTGGGCTTCCACAGCCAATCTTCAGGAGGTGATTCCAAAATGTCTACAACCATTCTGGTATACAGAGACTGAACTGTACACCTACTGAAAGTGTCAGGATGACATTTTTCCTGAGAAAGAGACTGAAGTCTGCCTTGAGAGAAAAGTAGATAAACAGGTGCCACGGCTGCCAGTCTGTGGGCACCAGACTGTGTGAGTATATATGTGTGTGAGAAAACCTGCATCAAGTCTGCAGATAGTCTGGGAGAAGGCCGTTTATTGCTACTGCCGGGTACTAGCTAATGTCTCACACAAGGGTCCAGAAGCTAGATGTGTGTGTGGCATGTGGCCCCTGCTCCTTAAGCTGGTCTGTCCTGAGGAGGAGGAAGATGGAAGAGCCAGAGAGGTCCAGACAACTGTGGAGATAGAGAGTCTGATCAACATCCTGAGGCACCTGAGATCTTCATCTTTGAGCTACAACCCCCCAACTGTGCAACTTAACCATCAGCCTGGGAGACCCTGCACCTGCAGGGAGGAGGAGGAGGAGGAGGAGGAGGAGAAGGAGCCAAAGTTGACAGGGAATTTGGTACACCAGGGTTGCCCTGCAACTGGGAATTTTGTGCGTTTGCCACCAAATCTACAGATTTGGCCAACGGGTCAGGAGTTACAAGTGCCTCAGTTGAGGTTTTGCCATTTAAGCATTTGCATGACCTGTTGGGTTTGGGTTTACCAAAGTGTTTTGTCCTGCTTAAAGGGCACCACTGCTGACCAGCCAGCTGCAACATCACTTGGCCTGTACCATTCCAACTGCTGGGTACCTAGTGAAGCACAGGAAACTGCCTTTAAAGGGGAAGTCCCCTCAACCTATTTTCTGTATACCTGTGTAGTTTGTAGACATGAACAATGATTCTCTCTCTTGCATCCCCTTAATTTTATTCTAATTTAAATATAAACTAGATTGTTTCACTATGTTTTACCCTGGTGTGAAAACCTGTTTGTCTCCATTGCAAAGGTCATGACCTCACTCCTGCAAGGCATCATGGGAGTTGATGATGCGTATCTGCACAAGTAGGCAGAAGTTATACTCTCATTCAGTTCTGTTACATGTCTAGCAAAGACCCTGTATTCTCTAAAAGCATTTTTTTCTAACTCAGATACACTTTAAACTACAGAAAAGAGTAGATCACTTACTATGCTTTGACAAGTTTCATGACCAGCATAAAAATGTAGGGACTGTAGAGGACAGCAACAGCACTGATTAACACAGTATATCTACTGCAGGCTTTAGCACTAAAGCATCATAAAATCCCAGGATGCCTTACATGACTCAGGTGACCAAGTCATGACCTCTGCAATGGAGTCAAGCAAGTTTTCACACCAGACTTAAGTACCTTCATTTACATTTAAATCTTGATGAAATTAGGAGGGTGCAATAGAGGCAATCATTGTTCATGCTTACAAACTACACAGGTAAACAGAATAAAAGACTGAGGGGACCTTCCCTTTAAAGTTCAAGAGCTTAAACTGGTACCAGTGGGAAATGGGTAGTGCCCCCTGTACAGGTGGGTTGTTAATATGAAAGGTTACAGTATTTACCACTGTATTGTCATGTCTGGTGGTAGGTGGGCAGTGCTACAGTGCTTTTGGGTGTTTTACTGACCGAGCCTCATTAGGCACCTAACTTCAGCCCCGCCACTTTACAGTTGGCTATATCTGCCTAAAACAGTTTTGCCTGCATTCCCCAGTTCTTTATGAATATCCTCCAATAAATGTTTTATTGGTAGTGTACATTTTGTCTCATGAGCATATTATTACATCGTACTAGGAAATGGCAAACATCATTTGTAAAGAAGCAGCTTGCCTTACTGGGTTAGCCCATCAACACTACATGTTGACTGCCCCACCCTCCCCTAGATTAATACATCACATCCTGTCACATAACTGGTCACGTGATTTCACTGGCTTGATATTATCTCCCTACTTCCCAATTTGTTTTTTATCTTAAGCCACCACTAGGAGTCACTAGTGTGCACCCCTTAACTCCATTCTCCTTAACACTGTTTTTGTTCCTTGCCATAACCTACTCTTGTGCATCCCTTCCTTTCCTGCTGGTTTTTCTGATTTCTCCCCTTTCCTCTGTGAACCTGTCACCCCACGGATTTGAACCCCCAACCTCTAGCACCAAAGGCAGCAACACTACCACTGTACCATTGCAGTACCTCCTATTGTAATTGCACTTTTGAGTCTATTATCTTTCTCTCTGGCTTCCTTTTACTTCTGGCTTCACTGGTGTCATTATGGTGACTCCCCAATACACCCCTTACAGCCATTTCCCTAGATCCCCCATGTCCCCTATCTCTCCTCCCCACTTCACCTACAATTCCTTCATGAGCTCCATTCTTGTTCTCTTCCCCCCTCCTAGTCCTCCTTTTCCTCACTCTCTCTGCCCTCCTACTCCCCCCAGCCCCAGCAAACTTCCCCACTTTCCCTTCTACCCTCTGCCCACCCTGAAACCTATCCACTCCCACTGCCACCTCTCTCCTCTTCCCCCTCACTCTACCCCCACACCTCCACACCTCAATCCACCTGGGGCTACTCAGCTGCTCTCATCTGCACTTAGCAGCCATTCACCAATTATACCCCCCAAATCTCCCTAGCATGCCCCCTACAAGTTTATCGTGCCAAGCATAAGAGTCATGCCCCATACCAACATCTTTTAGTCCTACTTCTCCTAGCAGGTGATGTTGAGCCAAATCCTGGCCCGGCAAGCCCTGCTGCCACCCCCCTTCAGGCCTTCCCCAAAGGCTTGTGGATCTTCCACATAAATGCAGTCAGCCTCCTCCCCAAACTGGATGAGCTCAAAGTGTGGGTCACTCAGCACTCCCCAGACATACTTTGCATATTTGAAGCGGTTGTCTTCTCATATCCCTGACTCCCAGCTGTCCATCCCAGAATTTAACCTCTAATGGCAAGACCATGGAAAACGTGGAGGTGGGGTGGCCATCTACTTCCACAGCTCCTTAAAATGCACGATCTTCCACTGTGAAGCTATCCCAAGCTCCCACAAATTCCTCCTAGCAAATCTGGTTTTCCCAGCTTCTTTACCCCTTTTTGTAGGGGTCTTGTACACTTCCTTGAAATCCCCCCTTCCCTTATCTTCTGCATCTCCACAGTCTCCACCCTAGTATCAGCAGGTGAACTTATCCTTCTCAGTGACTTTAATCTTGACTGGCTCACCCCCTTGTCACTTAGCTCATGTCACCAGATCAAAGCCCTAAACCTCACCCAGCTGATCAAATAGCCCACTTGTCCCAACTCCAGGTCTCTGTCTCATTCCCTACTGGACTGGGTACTCTCAACCTACCCCAACAGTATCTGCTCTGCTGGTACCTTACCCAGTGTGCTCAGTGACCACTGCTCAATCTTCTGCGTTAGAAAGTCTCACCCTCCCCCACCCCCATAAATATATCCAGTACTGTCCCCTCAAATTCCTTGACATGCATAAACTACTCCTTGACCTTGCCCAGTTAAACTGGTCCCCTGTCTTCTCCCCCCTCTCAGTCGACAATGCCCACACTCTCTTCAAGCAGTGGATTAAGGCTCTGAGCTGCAAATCTGGTGACATCCAGAAGACCAGACCTGGACCCTGAGCAAGTCACTGAACTTCCCTGTGCACCCAGGTTGCTCCTGTAAAAAAGCTTTCAGCCTAGTGTGCTACTCCTGGTTAAATAATTAAATAAATAAATAAATAATAAATAAATAACATCTATCTTCTTAAAAGTCTGGAATGCCCATGCCCCGCTTAAACCTACACCAGCAAAATGCAGCCACCACCCTTGGATCACCCCTGATATTTTGGCCATGTGCAGAGCATGCAATCTTGCTTGGCACTACTTTAAATCCTCCGGTAACCAGGCCTCCCTACAAGCCTTTCACGCCCTCTGCAACAGTTGTACCAATAGTATCCACTGTGTGCAACCCCCCTACAAATGGGGGTTCCCAAAAAGTCTTCCTGGAGCTTGCCTAAATGCTCACTGCCAGGCTGGTGTCCTGCGTTTTAGCAGTCTAAATGTGATTACCAGAGCTTGTATAGCCTCTGTGTACTGTCTCTTTAAGAGCTGCCTAATTGCAGCATGAGTAATCTGAGAGGCAGCTCTGTTGAAAGATGTAAATATGTGCTGAAAATCACTTACAGTGATAATGATAATGCAGTTTGTCTAACCTGCTTTCTTTGTAGCAAGGAATGTTTTGTTTGTCTCCACTATCTTGGTCCTGGACTGCAACTTGGACCAAACAGTTCTGGTGGGACCTAAAATGTAGCCAGACTACAGGAGCTGTCTGAATTCAAAATCTTAGGAACTGTGGTTTGAGTTTTTGTGCCTTTTTTGCAACTGAAGGGGGAGCTCTAGCTCTGACTGACAGCCAAATCAGCCAACCAATTATTTTGGATCTTGTGGCAGCCCCGGGCTGCTTGCAGTTTTTCAGTTAGAACTAAGCTGGAAGCTGAGCAAAAAGGAGCTGAAGTTTTTCTGAGCAGCAATCGTGAGTGGATTCATATGGCAGAGCTCTGAAAAGGCTAAGTTTTTGGCATACATGCCGGTGTGCTGCTCCTGAGAGGGAGAGAAGAGAATTATTTTGGACTAAATCCAAGTTTGTGTGACTAAAGTAAGCTACTGAAATGGGCCAGGCTCAACCTGAAGAAGACCGAATATTTTTGCTGAATGCGATCGGCCTGTCAGGAGTTCCAGCTACCCTAAGCTCCCGGTGTGCAGAGACTTTGCGATTGTGCCTGGGGAGTGCTTTGCCTGGTACAGTAGAATTCCCACACATGTAAATATGCTATGAGCTGCTAGTGGGTTGTGAGTTCGTTCCCCACTATGTGAACTGTGTTCTGCTTGCTGGAAGCTGTATCCAGCCCAAAACAGACTGCTTCCAAATTTGTCTCCATGCGGTCTGAACTTTGCCAGACTGGCTCAGCCAGACTACCCACTGCACAGAGAAGCCATCGACGAGAGACCTGCCAGGGGATCAGCCCCCTGCTCCACGCTTGAACAGGAATGACACCTCTGTGACCTGTGTGGGCCCTGCTTCTCCTGGCATTCCAGATCAACCACCTGCAGTCTCGATTTTCATCCAACCCGTGTCCAGTCTTGGGTATCATGAGTAAATACCAGGGTAACTCTCTACAACAACATTTTAATCTGAGTGTGTCATCTGATTGTCTTGTTGTTTCATTTCCTTTTCGAACTGAGCCCTCTGGCTCCAGATTACAAATATTGCATACTGTTCATGTTGTGTTTTCCATCATAGGACCCCAACCAGCTGCAACCCCGGGCATCTGTCCTGGCTAGCCCATCTCTTCTCCACCTGGGTACCCAGAGGTGGACTGTGTGTGGGGGGGGGACTCAAAGCGCATGCATAACTGCTTGACTTGATATAACGTTTAAGCTAATTAACCTGATTTTGCCTCCCTGTTCAAGTCCCCTGAATAAATCAGATCTAACTTTTCTGCATGTAATCTGACTGTGATTCCAGTTTGTGCTCAAAGTACTGTACTGTTGCTATTTGCTGTGCTTAACCTTGTTTTACAGGGGGTCCCCAGGGTCGAGCCAGAGGAACCAGCCCTGGTGGTAAGTGCAAACAGTGTGGGTACTTGTGTGGTGTACCAGGGGTATTGTGAAAGTGACTATTGTACAGTATTCAGGTCACTAGAGGGGAAAGAGGGGGGTTACAGTGTCCTGGAAGGCTGTGCCCAGGTTAGCTTGACCACTACCAACCCTGACCTCTGGGTGGAGGCACCCATTTCAGAACTCAGGCCCCTTAACCTGCTACTAGCCAAGCAGGCAGGGATAGTAGCCCTTGGGATAGCGCCAACTAGGGGTTACATGTGCAAAATCTGATTTCTTTAAGGCACATCTGCAACCTCAAATAGTTCCCCTTCCTCCTTCTGACAGGATCTCTGCTCGCTCCTGCACCCCCCTACTAAATCCCCTCCACCCTCTATTTGTGAGGCAGATTCACTAATCTCTGACCTCTCCCTTGTTGCTGTGGTTCTAAATAAATTTTTCACATCCTGCAACATTTCACAAGAGCCCTCTGCTTCTCCACCTGTACCCTCCAATCCCCCTCACAGATGTCTGGTTATCAGCTACCGCCAAGTTGTCTGTCTGAAGTTTTAAGAACTCTTGCTTCACTTAACCCCTCTAAGTCTAGTCCTGATGGCCTACACCCTTGGTTCCTCAAAATCTCAGCCCCCTCTATTGTTATTCCCTTAACCTTCATCTTAAATCTTTTGCTCTCCACAGCCTTGGTCCCTACAGCCTGGAAGTTAGCCACAGTCCTTCCCCTTTTCAAAGGTGGTGACCCCATGGTCCCTGGAAATTACTGTCCCATTTCCCTTCTCCCTGCCCTAACCAAAGTCCAAGAGTCCTTAATTCTCTCAAGGTTAAATTAATTTCTTCTTGCTTCCAACACCCTCTCGCCCTTTCAATCAGGCTTCAGGAAACTCCACTCTACCACCTCCTCCCTCTTACGCTTTACTGACACCATTCACTCTGCCATAGACCTTGGCCAGATCACCTCAGCTATCTTCATTGACCTGGCCAAGGCCTTTGACTCTGTTTCCCACTCCCTTGTACAAAATAAACTAAGCTTAGCTAGCCTTTCCCCTGCTTTGGTATCTTGGTTCAGCTGCTATCTAATGCGACATTCCCAGTCAGTCTCTATTAAAAATGTCTTATCCCCCTCCCTCCTCATTCTCGAAGGTATGCCTCAGGGATCAATCCTTGAGCTTGTTCTTTTTTCGCTCTTTATTAATGATCTCCCCTCAGTGTGTACCCATGCCAGTATTCACAAGTACGTGAACGACACCATACTTTTCCTCTCTGGCCCATCCATCTAAGCTGTCCAATCCCCCCTTCAAAGCGCTCTCACAGTGGTCACAGACTGGTTCCATGCCTACTGCCTAAAACTGAATACAAAAAGACCGTAGCCATGACCTTTGGTTCCAGACAGAAACTCACCAGGCTTCCCACCCTCCCAGTCTTCTTCTCAGCTACCAACAGCCTCCCCAGACAATGTCCTCAATTACAAGTACCTAGGGGTCTGGCTCAATCCCTCCCTTGACTTCTCTTCCTATTTCAGTGCTCTACACTCCAAGCTACACCATAAACTTGGGCTACTATACCACCATAAAACCAGTCTCTCTCTCCCTGTGAGACATGATCTTGTGGTCAAATGGATTCTCCCGGCTTTTGACTATGGGGACATAGTTTTCAGTGCTGCCCCAGCCACCTTTCTTGTCAAACTTGATGTCCTGTTTCATGCCTTCTGCAGGTTCGCCTCTAACTCCCCCTCAATAACCCATCACTGTGACCTATACTCCTCCCTTTCCCTCCTGTCCCTCACTCAGAGACGCTTCTCACACTGTTCCACCTTCATTGCTAAATACTGGTTTGGAACCCTTCCACCCTACCTCACTTCCCTCCTAAATCCAGCTAACCCCTCATCCTAGAACTCGAGATCAAACTGTGCCTGCACTTTTTCCCTTCCTCGTGTATGCACATCTGCGGGCAAACTCTTCTTTTTCTATAGACTTCCTTCCCTCTGTAATAGTGTTCCCCTCCAAATCCATCTTTCTCCCTCCTTCCCTGCCCTCAAGCGTCTACTCGAACCTACCCCTACTACTTCCTGTATCTGCTCTCCTTCCTGGCACTCACTCACCCCTGTTTCTCTGCTCCCCTTGATTCATTGTATATAACCATGTAAATATTGTTGTGTATTTTTTAGACATTTTTCATTGTATTAAGTATTCCTTTTTGTGTATATATTTCTATGTTTTGTAACAAATCTATTAACAATGCTGTATCTTATTCCTCTGTACCCTCTCCCCCGGGTCGTGCCTGGAAACAAGCTTCTGCTCATGGTGCCTTTCCCGGTTACCAACTTTTAAGTACATTAATAAAATTTGTAGTAAGTTATTGTCTGCACTGTTGTTGATTTAAGGCTGCACCGTGATTTTTCATGTGTAGGGATACACTGTGGGAAGGTGGGGAGCTACCGCATCCCGGACGGTTTTACCACTCTGACACCAGGCCCATTTAAACTGTACTCTGGGTAGAGACACCGTGGTGCAAAACTTAAGCTATTCGGATACGAACCACTCAGTCAGGAAAATCAGAACCCAGGTCCCTCAGTAATTGCTGCACTAGCTGCTTGTAAAGCAACAGATGTTCTCTGGTTCTGCTTTTCTTCAGGGGCTAAGTACAGTTCTCTTGAACTGTACTTAGCCCAGGGAAGACAGCAGGACCAGCAAACAAAAGATCAGAGCTGATATAAACTCTAACATGCACTGCAGGCTATTGAATCTCCCACTGCTGCATACTGCTCTGATGTCAGCTGCCGGGGATTCTGGGATTTGTAGTAACAGAAGATGTCAGACTACAAGTAAGCAAAATTAGTCTGATACAATCTACTATACTACAGTAAACAGAAAGTAAACCAACATGTTCAAACAGAGGAGAGAAAGAAGCAAGTGCCTCAGCTGGGACTTGAACCCAGGCCACTCAGAATACTGTTCTGGTTGCGCTAACCAGCTGCGCCACCTAGGCAACTGGAACCTGAGCCATCCCAGAGTACACATTACTCTTTCTTCAATGCACAACTTGGTGCTGCACAAACAATTACTTCATTTTCAATCACATAGGTGTGGTGTGCATACCCATGGAACACATAGCCCATTGTACTGGGGCGGATGTGTGCAGGGGGATCCCGATGCCACTGGGCCCTGCTGGTAACCTTTGGGGGGTGCATAGTTACAGCAGGGTCCTCCCACGCGTACTGCTTACTGCCATGGCCCAGCGTGCAGTGCCATCGTGCATGTCGTGCTGCACAGGCATGCTCCCTGGAATGCCCCCAGCCAGCCCATGGCATGTAGCTGCAGGACTGGGAAGGGATCATGTGCAGGTGGCTTGCACACCTGTCATGAATGCTACTGGGGCTCCACCGGACCCCTGCTGTGTGGCGTTCTGACATAGGATTGCATACTCACCTCAGCTATGTGGCGTGTAGGCAATCCACAGTTTTGTGCATTGGGCCCATAGTGCATAAAATGTCCAGAATTACACCTAAAAAAAATATGATCAATGTTCGACTTACTTAACCAATAATATGTACCAAAGATATCAATAAGGGTGACAATAGAAATTTATTTATTTCGTTTTTATTAACCGGGTTGGTGCACTAGACAGCAGAGCTGCCTATTTTCAGGCATGACCAGGGATGTTACAATACAATGGGTGGGAGACACCACTAAGATACAAGGATGAATCAGATGACAACAAAAGAATACAATTTACAAAAACATATAGTCAGGTAACAACAAACTGAGGCCAGGAGGATAAAGCATGGAACATAAAACAGCAAAGTGGCATAGGCAACAAATTAAACAGTTCAAGGCCCTTGCAAACACAACAATAAAAAACATTGTGCAAGATAGGGGATATGTGCTAGGTAAAAAATAAATTAAGCAGTGTTTCAGGTAACATGTTTGGGCACCAGAGTCAGGGCAAGTAACTAAGAGAGACAGGTAGGTGAGTGGGTGCATCCACCACAAGAACAGGGTTCGGAGCAGGCCAGGAACTTATGGAGTTCCTGCTTGAAACCACGGGGATTTGGGTTTTCCTAAGTGCCAGCATAAGGGAATTCCACCCTTTCGGAGCACGGACAGAGAAGGCATTTTCACCCATTTTTGTGTTACACTTGGGTTGGGCAAGGAGGAACTTATCAGCAGATCTCAGGGGGTCGGCAGGGTAGGCAGGTTTTAGTAGAAGGGCCAGTTTGTCCAGTATGTGGGAAGTGATGATATTTTTGATGAAACAAGTAGTAGTGTATTGCCAGAAAGCTGTAGGGTCTAACCAGCCCAAGCTGGAGTAGAGTGAGCAGTGGTGAGAGAGCTTGGGTACCAACAGAGCAAAGCAGCAGATGTTGTTATAGTAGATATCCCACTTGCAGAGGATTCCTTTGGAGGATTCCAGAAAGGCAATCAGCCCATTGGCCAGTTTAGGCTGGGGAACCCACTGTGCCATGGCCAACCTCGTGGCAGTTGTGAGGCTGTGCCTAACTTTAAATGTCAGACCAAGTTGTATGTTTACTGCTTTGATAGTAGTGTTTTGTTGCAATTGAAAGTCCAGGGCTGGATCCAAGGTGACACCAAGATATTTAAAAGAGGAAACAGCGTTGAGGGGGGTGTCATCGGTTTTTATGATGCTTAAAGGCTGGCGACAGGCTCTGAGTTTGGGTCCTAAGCCAAATAGCATTGCAACTGTCTTTTTAGTATCGAAGACCCAGTTGGTTTGCTTTAACCAGACTTGGAAGGTGTTGAAATTAAGGTTAAGATTCTGGTTGACATCTGATATGTCAGAGGAGCTGCAGTAGACTACCAAATCGTCTACATATAACAGGGCAGAACAAGGACCTGACAGCAAGGGGAGATTATTTATGAATATTGAGAAAAGTAGAGGGCCCAGTATCGATCCTTGAGGAACTCTGATCCAGGTGTGGAATAGGAAGGACTTGGCATTTCCAAGTTGCACAAATTATTGATGTTCCATGGGATAGCTGTGGAACCAGGCAGTTGCAGAGGGAGAAAACCCAAGGGTGGACAGCTTGGATAAGAGCAGTGGGTGGTCCACCAAGTCAAACGCCTCTGTGAGATCTATGAAAATCACCCCAGTGATAAAGCCTTTATCCATGGCAAGTCTGACATCATTGGTGAACTTAATATATTATTTATGCATTATATGAATGTAAATAAAACCTACCAATAATATTAAATAAATTGCCAGGATTATCAAGGATGTTACAAGACACAACAACTACCTAAATACTAAAAAAACCCACCACAAATGACAATAAAAGATGAAAAATTCATGGGTTAAGCAGTTGGTAAGGTTTATAGTGGAAATCAGTAGTTTATGAAAGGCTGAAGAGGGACCGATGTACATACCAACAAGCACTCTAGTTAGTGTCCCTATTCATGCCAATGTTCAGATTTAAAACATCCAAAGATCCAACGCATTTCACTATGTTCTAAAATGTAATCAATATCTCCCCCTCTTGTGGGTGGGGACATTAATTCTAAACCCCCAAACCTTAATGAAGCACCAGAATGTGCTGCAGCATTCAAATGCTCTGCTACAGATGTCTGTAACCGATTTTTTATATTACTTTTGGACTCCTGTATTCGGACACATATATATATATTTTGTTGTTGTTGCAAAAAACTCCTTTAATGCATCAGCTAGGGTTGTTTCCACAGTGTTAAAAGTGTGGAAATGCGATGTCAAGGTTACCAGACCTGATCCCCCAACCACCCACCCCCATCCTCCTCCACAGACCAACAGATGCCGAGGTGTGCCATGGGGTCGTGCATCCCAACTTTCACCCCATTCCATATGTATGCTACAGTAAAGGAGAATGGGGTGAGAGTTGAGCTTCACAACCTCATGGCACACCTGTGCATCTGTTGGTTTGTGAAGGATGGGGGGTGGGGTGGTTGGGGGTCAGGGTCTGGTAACCCTAACATCACATTTCCACACTTTTGTCACTGTGAAAACAACCCTAACTGATGCATTTTTTCAATGAATTTCCCTTCTTTTTGAGAAAGTGTAATATAAATAGTAAATGGTATGTACTATTGGGAGCGCGGGGCCCTTTGGGTCCCACACTCCCTACAAGCTGCCCATTTCTGCGTAATCATATGTGTTTGTGGAAGCACAGGCCCTCTGGGCCCTGTGATCCCACTTACACATAAGCATGGAGCCATACAGCAGCCCTATAGGGCAAGGAAGCCTTGTAACATTAATTTGCCCATATCTGGGGAACCATAGCAGCTAGTAAAAAAATTGAAGTATGTTTGTAATCATGACAGTGACTACTTCCCACAACATGATTCAACCAAATCCATATCGTGCATTGTGTCTGAGATAGGGGCAGCAAAAAGAGCTATGACTACGAAGTCCGTGGGTGTAATAGTGGTCCTCGGACATGAAAATGAGCAATTGGAACAGTAAATTGCAAATATCTCAGGAACCGTACATGGTAGAAAACAAATTCAAATTTCATGGGTTTCAGGACCTTCCAACCTAGTTCTGAACTTAGTCCTCCTTTAGGAGGTCTAAGGATTTTTGTGACAAAAAGTTTGTATGTCAAACTGTTTTTGAGATACGGGCCATGAAAGGCATCACAGACGCCGCAGTGTTATCCTATGGGAAAATTTCTGAACTTCAGAATGCTGTAACGTTGGGCCCCTGTAATGTTTTTGCACCAAACCACCAAAAGGCACAGCTGTGGGACCTGGGCTTGCTACCATGCAAATTTCAGCCCAAAGGACCCAACCGTTTAGTTGCAGGAGGGTGACAAGATTTGCAGTAATTTTGAGCATACTTTCGCATATCACAAAAGTTTCTCGAAATAAATCATGAAACTGTCACATTTGTGAAAGTATTTTGCAAAAGTATTTTGTGGAAAAAGTTTAAAAATGCATTTCTGGGGGGTTTAACCCCCAAAGAAAGATATAGCTAGCATCCTCAGGACCCGACTAGGTAAACACAACAATCAGTGTTTACCAAGAGGGTTTCAATTTTAAATGCCTGGCATTTTTCTGTGTCACTAACTGTAAACAAGATGGCCGACTCATGAAAGTAAAAGGGCCATTTGCGACAGTAAAAATGGCCTCTCACGAAAGTTTCGTGATTTTTGTTAACTTTTCTCATTGACTATAATGGAAATTTATTTTTTGAATAACTTTTGAACAGTGTAATATTTTTTCACCAAATCTTTGAAAGTCACATTGGTGACCAAGGCTGCATCTTGTCTGAAGTTTTCGGACTGAATGGACAAACCATGCGGGCTGTGGGCGTGAGCAAAGAAATGCACAAACAGTTTTTTTTTGTATTTTTTGTGTTCTGTAGCTCCACAACCGTATATCTGACCATAACACAACTTACCAGATCCAGTGATCTATCATGCCAGACTGCACATGCCAAATTTCAGGCAAATCTGTCTTACAGTGGCAAAGTTATTAAGGTGCAAAATTTGAGGTTTTGCACTAAAGTGGCTACTCAACCCTAACTATAGTGGCACTACTGTGCCACTATAATATTTATATATCTATATCTATATCTATATCTATATCTATATCTATATCTATATCTATATCTATCTCTATCTATCTCTATCTCTCTCTCTCTCTCTCTCTCTCTCTCTCTCTCTATATATATATATATATATATATAAATATATAGTCATGGGGCACTGCAGCACATAAACTACTCCAGTTGAATCACAAGTATTATGTTGTTTGATGTTGTACTCCTTATTAGTAAATGGGTGTATAGACAGATTTTTTATTTGTGTGTCCACATGATGAACAATGTCCACACGGTGCCATACCTGGCCTTAGTGGTCCCAGTAATTATTGTTGTCCCAGTAGTTTCTGCAGTTGGTGGTGGTCTGTATAAACTAATTTATCTTTAATTGTCAGGACCTTTTTTATTGTGACTAATAGTGGTTCACTGAAAATTCCAACATTGGATGGAAAATCCTTTAGGATATCCCAACGACAATTTAATATGCTTCTGACTAGAGGAATTTTTGAATTATTTTTTGTAGAAAATACTACTCTATTATCTGCTTTTCTATGGGTGGTACCTTGCAAAGCCTGATCTTGTGTTACATTCTATATTTTATTGTAAGCCTTTTGCAGTAGTTTCCTATTATACCCACGTTCTCCAAATCTATTCATTACATCTTGAATTTCCTTCTCAGAATCATAGTTAGGGCTGCAGTTCCTCCTGATTTTTAAGAACTGCACTTATGGAATACTTTCAATAAGTTCCTTGAATGATAGCTTTGGGAATGTAAAATAATGTTTCTAGTGGTGGGTTTCCAGTACAAGGTTGTCTCAAAACCCACATCTGTAGTCCTAATTACGATGCCCAGATAGAGCACACTTTCTGGACTGCAGTTCACAGTGAAGTTTAAATTTGGTTTTCTAGAGTTGACATATACAAAAAATCTTTGCACATCAAGGTTGTTACCCTGTCAAATGATGAAGAAATCATCAATAAATCTCTTATAGATTTTGATATGATTATAATACGGATTATGCTTAGCATTTAATATGTATTCTGATTCAAAGCAATGCATATAAACATTTGCATATCCTGGGGCCATTGCAGACACCATAGCAGTTCCACAGCACTGTTCAAAAAACCTCCCTTCAAAAGAAAAATAATTCTTGTAGAGAATAAATTCTGCCAACATCTGTAAGTCTGTGGATATTGGGGCTCTGATCATGTGTCTAACAAGAAACCCATTGTTTCAATCCCTTCATCATGTGGAACAGATGTATAAAGATCAAATACATCCAGAGTTATTAAAATATACCCTCCTTCCACAACAGAGAGATTTGCTTCTTTAAGAATCCGGAGTAAATGAGTTGTATCTTTTAAATAGGTAGGAGTATCTTCTATTAATGATTGTAAATAGCAAATAATATAATCCTAAACAGGTTCAAATAAGCTGCCTATTCCAGAAACAATAAGCCTCCCTGGTGGGTCTATTAAGCTTTTAAGTATTTTGGGAGTTGCACAAAATATTAGGATTCTGGGATGTGCTTGTAATAGTAAATCTACTTCCCATTCTTTTCATTGGTTTGTAAGTACTAGTTCATGCAATGGAGAAGCCAGTTGACCTTTAACTGTGTACATCAATTGAGATCAATGACATCAGAGGATTATAATTATTAAAAATCATGAAATAAGCAGTAGTACAAACCAAACAATAGTCAGTGCAGTCAAAAAAAATCTGCTTGCTAAAAAAAGGAAAACGCTGTGCAAGACATAGGGGGAAACCATCATAATACATAGTGTAAAAACATTTAGTATGAAAGATAGTACACAAACCTGAGTGGAAAGTGTAACGGTACTAGAGTAGCAAGTCCTGAGGTGACTAGCAGGAGCAACAGCTGGGAAAACACAATGAGTCTTTTAGAGCTATGCAAAAGACCTGGTAGCTGGGAGAGAGGTGTAATTCTTGAGAACGGGAGTTCCAGTAGATGGGGGTATAGACTGCAAAGGCCAAGTTTTCCAAACCAGTGGTACACCGCCGCTCAGTGAAAGGCTGCTAGTCCACAGATCCTAGCGAGTATATAGGGGATGGGTGCTGCAGATACCTTGCAAGGGAAGATGGTGAGCCTGTTCAAAGGAGTTTGTCCACAAAACCACCTAGAGCAAAGAGATCGCTGGACAGCAGGATAAGGCCAGCCAAGACCAGACCAGACCAGTGTAGACGAGGCAGTGATGGGTGATCTTCGGAGAGGCCAGGGCACAGCAACACACATTATTATATGTTGCATCCCATCTAGTGAGGACAGTCTTGTTTGCACCCAGGAATACCAAAAGGCCATATGTGAGACCTGGTAGAAGTACACCTACAGCTATAGACTGTCGGGCAATTGGCGATAGGCAGTGTTTCACACTAAAGGCCATGCCCAATTTAGCATTTGCTGATCTGCAGACTGATGAGACATGGAGTGAGAAATCAAGCATGGGGTCCAGCCATACTCCTAAGTATTTGAAACTGCTGACACCCTCAAGTGGGTATCCATCTTTACAGGTTATGGAGAGTTTAGGTGGGGTAGCAAGGAGATTCAGCTTGGAACCAAACAGCATGAACTTGGTCTTTTTGCTGTTTAATATAAGCTTGTTTGTAGATAGCCATGACTGAGTGACTGCAAAGGCACCATAGAGGGAATTTTGGATGACAGGAATAGTCTGGGCACTTTGATACAGGACACGATCATAAGCATATAACAGTGAACTGCAGCCAGAGGATACATCTGGGAGATCAGTGGTGTAAATAGAGAAAAGGAGTGGGCCTAGGATTGAGCCCTGGGAGACTCTGGTGTTAATGATAGCAAGAACGGAGGTAGCACAGCGGAGCCAAACTTGCTGTTTCCTGTCAGTTGAGTAACTAAAGAACCAGAGGATTGCAGGTGGGAAGACACCAAGGGAGGTGAGTTTAGTTTTGAGGGGTGAATGATTGACCAGGTCAAATGCCTCAATGAGATGGATCAATAAACACAGTGCCAGTTTGGAGGCCAGTGTCCATAGATAAGCTGATGTCATTTGTCAGTTTGGCCAGGGCTGTAGTGGTGCTATGCTTTTTCTCAAAACCACAGTGGGCGGAAGACCAGAGATCAGACTTGGTTATATAGTCATTTAGCTGTGATGCTGCAATCCTTTCCAGGACTTTGGCGAGTATTGAGAGTAAGGCAATGAGGTAATAGTTGTCCATGAGTCTGAGATAGTTTGCTTTGAACACATGGGTGATTTGGACAATTTTCCAGACATCAGGGACAGATCTAGTGGAGAGAGAGACATTTAATATTTTTGAGCTGGGGAACACAGTGATTACACTGAAATAGAAAAACTGATGCTTCACTTTTGCTCAATTTGTGGACACATTTCAGTGTCATAACTGAAAAGACAAACTTTGCAAAAAATTCAGAAGCTGCATAATTTGAAGTCAGACTGGCATTATGAGGCATTATATTTAACTTGTAGATCTTTTGTTAGCCTAGAATTTTCACATCTTTCCTTTGGGGGTGGTGGTGGTGGTGGTGATAATTCACTAAATGTACCTTGATTTATTTCATATTTAGTACTTGCTTTTTTATTTAATCAAATACATATACTGGCTCAGTTCAAGCTTAAGGATTAAAATTCAAGTCTCAAGTTATATTATCAGCCTACACATGTTTGTTATATTGTTATGAAGAGCTGACTTGTGTTATACTGATTTTAATTGTTGCAACAGAAGCATGTTCAGCCCTTAGAATAGTGCATTGTGGAATGTGATGGCCATAACCATATGATATGATGTGAATTGTTTTATGTTGTCTTAGTTGTTTACTACCAATAGTTCAATTGGTTCTGTTTTTGGGATGGGGGCTGGTATGCAAGTTTAGCAATGGGCTTATGGAATATTACATTTCTACACATTTAAACCTGAACAAAATATTACATGACTTTTTGAGTTCTCATTGCCTGTAAAACAAGATGATTTGCAAAGAGAAAAAAGAATTATTGCAACAGCAGTCATTATTTTCTCTGCAGCACCTGCACTTTACATGTCAATGTTAAATCGTCTGATTGGCTCAACAGTTATGCATATGCAAATGGTTTGTTATGTGCCTTGCATAAATTTTGTCCACCATTTTTTGCCTGTCCCTGAGGTTGGCCCGCTTGCCATGCCATGGACGTATAATGTAAAGATGCTGCATGCACTCAGTTCCTGCATCTGACCCTCTAAGAGGCAACCACTTTTGTGCCATCTAGCCTCCACTAGGTGACAGCCAAGCACCTGCATGTGCTGTCCCCTCTCCCCCCTGGCCGACCCTCAGTGACCCTGAGGTGGTGTGGCAGCCAGTGCCTCAGCCCTCCATGCCTCTGGGACAGCTACTTGTGAGTTTAATTGTTAATTATTTTTGGGGGTCATTTTCGTGTCTCAGTTCGTGTTTAATGATCACATAGGGTTTTCTCTACTTGCATATTATATCTTTCACTGAGATATAAATGTAATTCTTTCCTCCATTTTATGATTTGTCTGCACAGTACTAGGGACTGATTGCTTTTCATTCATGAGATTGTTTGCAAGAGTGGTATGTCTGTAATAGTGATGTGGCATTCTGGTCCCCATATGCAGAGCTGGTGGTTTGTGGCACACAGCTAGAAATGCTGTGTGACAAATAATGCATGGCTGTCTCTGTGCAGTATTCAGACAGTGAGTTATAACTGGAGTGTGCTGTCTGAATATGGGGCCATGCCAGTGCAGCACATAGTGACTTTGTGCTGTGCTGACAATGGCTGAATATGGCCCACAGAGGAGCCCTTTGTAGATAGCGTTACCCAAACAGGATAGCGTCAGAACTCCTATGGGCCATATTCAGCCCTAGCATCAAGCTAATCAGCCTAATGGGCATGCAAGGTACTAAGGGGCCATTAGCATGTCCATAATGGGCTCAATAGCATGCCGCAAAGCCCTGTAGCACCCATGCTGGGCTGCTGTAAAAACATTTCTCTATTCCCTGGTGTCTAGTGGCCCTCCCAGAACACCCATGCTTGGCTGTTATAAAAACATCTATCTGTTCCCTAGGTACAGTGTTGCAGTCACTTGCTGACAGTCAGATGGTGGGTGGCCGAGGAGATGAGCAGAGGGCGTTGTCAGTCGCCATTGATTTGTTACCAGTGGGTGTCCAGTGTGAGGGGGCAGGGTGGTCAATCTGCAGTGGGTGGGTTGGATAAGGGTTCAGCAACCATTTAGGGTGTTGGGGACCACTAGACTGTCAGGGGATTGCACATGTTAACCAGGAATGGGTGATCAGGAGTGGACCACTAGGCACCAAGGAAAAAATGTTTCAAAAAGCCCAGCATGGGCAATCGGGGGAGGGAGCACAAAACACCAGGGAATAGATGTTTTTACAGCAGCCCAGCATGGGTGATCACTGGGGGACCATTAGACACCAGGGAATGGATAGAAGATTTTACAACAGCCCAGCAAGGGTGATTGGGGGTGGGACAACTAGACCCCAGGGAATAGATGGATGGCTTTACAACAACTCAGCATGGACAATTGGGAGGGCACAGCCATTGAACCCTGTTATTTGCAGGGGGTTTGGCAGCGTTAACAGCATTGCAATGGTAGCTCTTTAGTGCTGCAAGAACCTTTGAATATTCTGCTGTGCCCCTTTTGCATAACAGATCTGTCATTTACATAGGTTCAGTGGTGCATTTTGCGTTGTTATACTGTCAGGTCTGTGCAGTGCACCGGGAGCCTCTGAATATGGCCCCAGCCCTGGCCACCAGCACTATTCACAGTTAGCATGGCGATAACTTGGTTAGTGCCATGCTAACCATTTGAATATTGGGTGTGCTTTTGTAATAATTTTGGTATTTGTACTATGATATTCAACGTGTAAGACATATTTATAATTCGCCATTTATCCAAATTAAAAATCAATTAGTTAAAAACATTTTTGTTTTGCAGTTAGCAGAATGAAATGAAAACTCATTATTTGATGGCTGTAATATAGTATTTAATGTATTGCAGACTACCGTATTTTTATCTAATAGAAGCCGCAGCTTCTAATCAGGGTTGAAGTCATGTCAGATAAAGCACTGTAGGTTGGACTCTGTGATTTTTATCTCTGTAAATATGATTATGGGATTTATTTTTAAATTTTTGATCTTAGTTCATGTTTGTGGTGCTGATTTTGCTATGAAGTAGACCAGTAACAACATGATTGATCATATTTAGGATGTATAATGTTTTCTTTTTCACACTTAAAAATTTGACTCTGCAATACAAGCTGCTATCAAATACAAGCCACCTTAGGATACAAGTCGCAGGTCAAAATACGGAATTTTAATAGAAGCTGCAGCTTTCATTTCGATAAAATACAGTATTCATACAAGTAATTTGTACAACAATCAAAATCAGAATGTGCACCTATCTCGTCTGTTGTTATAGTTCTCTTGTTTAGACCACAGCACTTAAAAAAAATGAAGAGACGCAAACATTCTATCAAATTTACAATACAATGTTATGGATGCATGATCTCCACTGATCCATGGTGGGGTGGGGGTGGGGGTGTTGAAATGTGTTCTTATTTTGTCCCAACTTACAAAAACCCTGTAATTTATCTAACAGGTAGAATTATGTCATGTGGCCTTTGAGTACACGTTAGTGAACTGTATGTATTTCTTTGCATCACATGAGAGCAGGTTTATAAGTGGAGGAAGAGGAGTAACACTCTCCATCTGTGTGTTTACACTAGAGACTAATTCAGCTTGAATGTGGTTGTGGGAATTGTGGGAATCAGCTATGACTCAAATTTTCAATTTTTTTATGCATGGGTTTTCAGTCTATAAACACTCCTCGTGTCATGTTGTATCCGTTATTTGTAAAATGCGACATTAAAATCATGTAGCGTAATTGATCATAACTTCATATGAAAATTTATTTTTGTTCCTGTTTTCTGAACACTTCATCTGACCTACATATTTTTTAAATAAAAATGTTTATAACTGGATAAAACATCCCAGTGTTTCCAGTCATAGTAGAGTAGTGTAGTTTGACTGTTGTGTCTTAAATTGGCAATGCCAAAAATTTAACATCCACATGAGTTTTGCTTTAACCCCAGTAAAACTGCACATCTTGTCACATGCTTTCTCTTGTATGTAATACTTTCTGAAATGTCACCCCTTCAATCATATTATTTGAGACACATAGGACAAATATGTTCAGACAAGTATGAGTGTTATTTATTAACATTTTATTTTTGTTTTGTGGTGTCCCATTTCTTAACAACTCTACATTGACACTTCACTAATTATGCCCAGTTCTGCAAGAAATTGTTCATAGTTGACTTCTACAGTGACAGTCCTTGCTCATACAGTATTGCATATCGTATTGTTCACTTGCTTCCTTGCTATTTTTGATCCAGCGATTAACAACATGTCAATCAATATACTGTCATAATGTCGGTGTGAAGAATGATTGATATTTCTTGTGACGTTTGCAGGAATACATACATCCATGATATTATGATTCTCTCTCGTTCATACACACACCAGCTGACAAGGACTTGGGCAAATAAAAGCCATGTGCAGAGAGAAATGGGGGGGGTCACTGAACACCACGGATAAGTTTAGAACACAAGAGCAGTCAGTGGGCTAATGTACCACTAGGGATGACCAGTGCGACAGGGGAAACAAACAGTAACATGGTCTACAATTGAACCATAAGATACAGGGTTGGGGGTGGAGGAGGGATGACTGAAACAACAGTGTCAGGGACTTTGGAAATAGCATTGCCCCATGCAACTGGTGGTGCAATGTCATGCCTAGATATCCGTGGTGGTTGCAGTTTAAATGTTTGTGGTCACACCCCACCATTTGTGACCACAAACATCTGGTAGCCATTATTTGGACTGAAAGTTAGCCACAGAGGGAGACTATCAGTTAAATGACATCTCTATGTATGGCAGAGTGCCACTTCCAAGGATGCCTATAGCAGCTCAACATCCCTTCTGGAGCTACTCCTGCCCTAGGGGCTCACTAAGGTTGACGGTCCTTGGTCATTAAACTTCTGTTGGGGTTCGTGATCCAAGGTGAATAATAATTAGTGTGGTACTTCCATCCTTGGAATTTAAGTGTGCTGCATGACAGGACTAGTATTACTGCATCCCTGGTAAACAGCACTATTCCACTGTGGTCTCAAGCATTCGCCCACCCAAAACCCACACAGTGCAGTGCACAATAAACAGTAAAACAATTAACTGTAAGACAGTAGGAAATCTAAACATGATTGATAAAGTACAAAAGCACCTTATTGGGACAAGACCATGGGATCTGGGGAAGGAAAGGGTTAAAGCAGCAGTGCATGATAGCAGTGACAATTTTGACCTAAACTATTTTATTCTATTTTATATTGCCTCTTATATCCTTACTTGTATGATACCCTTCTTTCCCCATTTTGAATCTGCTTTAGCACTTTTTTCACATTTAAAATAATAAAAGGAGCACTCCTTTTAATATGGCTCGGACCAGGTTTCCATCACTGTTCCCAGCTGCTTTTGAACACCTACTGTCCCATAAGGTCAGGAAGCACTGCCTGCTGCATGCTAGTTCATTTTAGTCACAACAGACGTGACATATAAACAACTGACTCACCTTATGGGACAACTGGTGTACATAAACAGCTGAGAATACTAAGGAACGCCTGGTTCAAGTCATATTAAAAGGAGTGCTCCTTTTATTATTTCATGCATGAAAAAAGTACAAAAGCATCTGAAAATGAGGAAAGAAGGGTATCGTACAAGTCAGGAGATAAGGGGCAATCCAAAATAATATAAAAAGGTGTAGTTTAAAATTTTCACTGCTGTCTTGTACCGCTGCACAGTCTATTAACAAGTAGTGCAAATACTGTTAGGGGTCGCCCTTTAGTCCCTCGGGCTCTGTTGCAGCTGAAAGACCCTCAGGCCTGTACCTTAAAAGGTCTCTCAGGATACACTGAAGAGCTCAGTTGAAGGACGTCTCACCCATACAGACTGACTCTCGCAGGCAGCATTTAAGTCTCTCACTGGGTGTGCAGTCGCCTCCGTCTCACTGTTAAAGCATATTCTCCTTCCAGATTTCTGCATATTAGCAATAGTTGTTGCTGCAGGCAATGTGTCCACTTCTCAATGTAATTCTGACAAAGGCTGGCACTCTGCAGTCTACTCTCTGCAGAATCTCCATCTGGACTGCATCAGGCTGGGGAGAACTCTAGGTTTTTAATTAAGTTTCCAGGCTCCTTATTGGTCAATCTTCCTGTCAGTCACAAGAGGTAGTCTGTCTCATGGTTACCTGATGTCCAGTTGGCTGTGTCACCTATGGGTGAATTCATAAAATACTTCAGAGTCCTTTGAAGTGATCTTACCTAGTTACAGGTTCTAAGAACCTGATTTTATTTTACAGTAGCTTCCCTTTGACCGCGTTGTCATTATGAGAGGGAGCAGAGGCAATAAAAAGAACAGTCATGTAAGAACTTTCCATAACAGTAGATCTTCAAGGGGATCTCAGTTATCAGGTCATACCATAGGAATTTCACTGTTGGTGAAGCAGGATCCACACGGAAGATTTTTAGCAGTTGAACCGAGGCTGCCCATGCTGACATCATGTGATGACATCACCGACCCTATAAAGACATGAGTGGCCCTGCGTCCTCCCCAATTCTTTCCCCCAGAGACAAAGGGAGCATAGCTCTAGCCATGGGGGACCAAGGAGATAGAAAGGTGCCCAGGCCTATAAGAAAGGCTGGATACACCAGATAGCCAGTTCCAGAAAGGAGCCCCTATAAAGGGGAATGGTGGGATGGAAAACAGACCTGATGACTGAGATCCCTTGAAGATCTACTGTTACAGTAAGTTCGTATGTAACTGTTCTGTCTTCTTCGGGGGTATCTCAGTCATCAGGCCACACTGTAGGAATGAGTCCCAAGCAGTTACAGGTGCAAACAGACAGTCTGGGTGCTTACAACAGGAGGCCCTGCAACACAGCCCTGCCAAATCTTGCATGGGGTCTAAAGGCAATGTCCGACTGTAGTTCTTGGTAAAAGTATGGACGGTACTCCAGGTGGCAGCCACACAAATGTTAGCAGTTGAGACCTCTTGGAAACAAGCCACAGAGGTACCCATGCCTCTTGTGGAATGAGCTTTGACCACTTCAGGCAATTATTTGCTGTACTTGTTGTAGCAGAACACAAGGCAATTAGCCAGCCATTTAGATAAATATTGTTTAGAAACCTGAATGCTCTCTCTACCTGGGCCAAAAGAAACAAACAACTGCGTTGTCTTTCTATATTTCTTGGTTCGGAGCAGACAATATTTTAAAGTTCTATGTATATCTAATGTATGGAGTAGGCTCCCCTGGATTGGCATGCTCTGGAAAATAGGTGTTTCCATGACTACCTGAGTCAGCTTACCTGTGTTGCCCTCCCTCCTCCCCCTATTGGTGGTGGCAGCCCACTGTGGGTGGAGTATAACTTTTGTGCTGGGTAAACACGGTGGCGTTTAAAGCAGTGGCCAAGCAGCATTCATGCAGCAAAGTGCTGCAAAGTGCTAGGAGTTAGAGGAGTTCAAGGAGGTAGAGGGGATAGAAGGTCTGTGGTCTTAATTTGTCAAATGGGTTTAGTTCGTAAACCCGTTTGGGGAGCAATCACAATGCTTGGTTAGTGTGGGTGGTTGTATTGCTGTCTGCTGCTGAGTGACACATTAATATCAAGTGAGCACTGCAGACAGCTTTATTCCAGCACTCCTTGTGATGATTTTACCATGTGTCACATGTTAATAAGGTCTGAAAAGGATATAGCCACAGTGTATTGACTGTATTCAGAAAAATGTTCTCTTAGGATGTTGGGTTATACATTGGCCTTGTTAGGATTTTGTTTAGTTGGCAGGTTGTTAAATGGTAAATGGATGTTTATCCGATGGTTTGTTTTGGGTTCATTACTAATGTTATCAGGTGATGTTGAATCTAATCCAGGACCTCAGGGTCCTTTGTCTCCCGAGTGGTATCATTCACATGGACTTAAAATTCTAAATTTAAATGTGTGTAGTTTGCTTCCAAAATTGGCTCGCATGGAATTTATGTTGTCTGAATATAAACCTGACTTGGTGATAGTTACGGAGACTTGGCTAAAACCTACCATTTCAGATGGTATGTGTGGGTTACCTGGATATAAGATCTTAAGGTCTGATCATAAGGGTACAAAAATGGGAGGGGGAGTGGCTGTTTATTACTTAGAACACCTTGACATGAATGTGTTATCTATTAGTTCATCTTCTGAAATACAGAATAATTGGATTCTGTTTGAGTTATTATTAGGTGGTGTTAAACACGTGATTGTAGGTGCCTTTTATAACCCCCCAAAATGTGGTAAATTAAGTTTGCAAGATTTGTTTGATAAAACGTCCCCTTTTGTTCAAAAATACGATTTTGTGTTCGTGGGTGATACTAATTTAAGCTGGGCAAATTTAGATGATTCCCTTGAAAACTTGTTAGATTCACATAAATTATTTCAACTTATAAATGAGCCCTCTAGACTTAATTTCAATTCTATAAATTATACTATCCTGGCTTGGTTTGTTACAGACCGTGTAAGTATAGAGTCTTGGGTTGGCGTTCTTGTTGATTCTGCTAGTGACCATCAGGTTGCCTTTGCTGTCTTGGATTTTAGACAGCAAAAATTACGTCTAGACTTGTGCAGTTTTGCAATTTTAAAAATGTTGTACCTGAAGTTTTGTTTGATGAATTGTGTAATTTGAACTGGTCATATTTGTCTTCAATACCAGATACAGATTGTGCTGTTGACTTTTTTTTGTCACCAGTTGTTAAAAATCCAGAATAAGTTGTTTTCCCTTTGTGTATCTCATGTTCGAAGGGTGCTACATAAATGGAATACTGGTGAGTTGAAAGCTGTTTTAAAAATTAAAAAAGTCAGTTTGGTTAACTATGAGACATCTGCAGGACTATAGGACAGCCAGGAATTTGTTATCAAGAACAGTGTACAGTTCTGGAGACCATACGTATGTAAGGACATAGACAGGGTAGAGAAGGTTCAGAGGAGGGCAACAAAGATGGTGCATGGATTGCATCACAAGTCCTATGAAGACAGGTTGAAGGAACTGAACATGTACTCCCTGGAGGAGAGGAGGGAGAGAGGGGATATGATAGAGACATACAAGTATCTCACAGGGAGGAACAGGGTGCAGGAATACACTATTTTAAGTGAAAAGATGTTCCAGGACTAGAGGGCATGGGATGAAGTTGGAGGGAGGACGATTCAGAGGAAACATGAGGAAGAATTTCTTCACAGAACGGGTGGTGGACAAGTGGAACACCCTGCCAGAGGAAGTGGTGGGGGCTGAAACAATCACAGGATTTAAGAATGCATGGGATAGACATAAAGGGAATTCTGGAGGTCAGGGGTAAGGGGCAACAGACTTCTAGGAAAACATAAACTGAACTTACAAGCTCAAATGGGCAGACTGGGTGGGCCATAGGCCCTTATCTGCCGACACTGTCTATGTATCTATGTATCTAAGAAAGGTGAAACAGGCTAAGATTGATTATTTCCAGGCTAAGCTGGAGAATGTATCCAGGAATCCAGGGCAATTTTGGGATACTATTAATTACTGTGTCTCCCCAAAGGTTAAGGCATCCCCTTACTTCTCTTAAAACTGCTGATCAAGTGGTTATAGATCTTCTTGAGATGGCAAATTTGCTTAATCAGAGTTTTATTAATGTTTCTATTTTGTCTCCCGAGTCCCCAACTGCTGATTCCACTGTGTCTAGTAATGGTTTAACTAATTGTGTTGATAGTCAAATTAAGGGTGCTGTAGAACCTCAGTTTGTATTCCGATGGATTACCTCCATCGAGGTATGGAAATTGTTGACTTCCTTGCCTGATAAGTTTGGTGACTGTGGGGAATGGACTTGATGCAAGGTTTATTATAATTGCTGCCCCATTTATTGTGGAACCATTGTGCATAGTATACAATCTATGCATTTCTGCAAATGTTTTTCCTTCTTCATGGAAGCTAGCTTGGGTTGTACCAGTTCCTAAAAATGCTAGGGCAACTGGTTTTGAGCATTATCAGCCTATCTCAATTTTAAATCCTCTGGGGAAGGTGTTGGAGAGATTGATGATTAGTCAGCTGAATGAATTTTTGGGTGCGGCCGAGATACTTTGTGAAGAGCAGCATAGTTTTTGATGGGCAGGGGTACCGGTACGGCCCTGGTCAGGTTCTCAAACACCGTCCTTAAAGGTTGTAATGATGGAATGTTAACAGGGCGGTGTTCGTGGCTTTTGATTTGATTAATCATTCCCTGCTCAGTCGGAAGCTTGCTGCTCTCGTACTGGCTGCTTCTGCAGTTGATTTACATAAAAACATAGAGTTTGATGGCAGATAAGGACCACTTGGCCCACCCAGTCTGCCCATTTCCCTACCTATTGGATAAGCTACAGATTCTAGTTAACCAACAGCCTACTTCCTGCAACCCCCACTATAATTACCTTATGTCTGTCCCATGCATGTTTGAATTCCCCCACTGTTTTAGACTCCACAACCTCTCCAGGAAGGCTGTTCCATGCGTCCACCACTCTCTCCATGAAAAAGAATTTCCTCACATTACCCCTGAGCCGTCCCCCCTCTAACTTTAAATTGTGCCCCCTTGTTCTTACACATCTCTTTTTGTGAAAGATGCTACCCTCCTGGATTTTGTTGATTCCCTTGAGGTACTTAAAAGTTTCTCTCATGTCTCCCCTGTCCCTCCTTTCATGAAGGGTATACATATTAAGCTCTCTCAGTCTTTCTTCATATGGTTTCTGATATAGAACCTGCACTATTTTAGTTGCCCTCCTCTGGACTTCTTCCATCCTGTCTATGTCCTTGCGTAGATGAGGTCTCCAAAACTGCACGCAGTACTTCAGATGGGGTCTCACCAACTGTCTGTACAGAGGGATAACCACTTACCTTTTTCTACTTGTGATGCCCCTCCCTATGCATCCCAGTATCTCCCTGGCTCTCCTTACTGACTTCTCACATTGCTTACCCACCTTTAGGTCATCTGATATGACTACACCCAGATCCCTTTCCATTACTGTTGTCGTTAGTACCTCCCCTGCTATTGTGTACTCTTCTCCTGGATTTTTATTTCCCAGGTGCATTACTTTGCACTTCTTTGCATTGAATCTAAGTTACCACATGTCTGACCATTCCTCCAACCTTGCCAAGTCCCTTCTCATCCTTTCTACCCCCCTTGTGTATCAACTCTGTTACAGATTGTTGTGTCATCTGAAAAGAGGCATATCTTTCCTTCCAGACCATCTGCAATGTCACCTATAAAGACGTTAAAGAGAACTGGACCCAGTACTGAGCCCTGAGGTACTCCACTACTAACCCCCCTCTCTTCAGAATGTGTTCCATTCACTATTACCTTCTGTGTCCTGTTGTGCAGCCAGTTTGTTACCCAGGCTACCACCCTGGGACCCATTCCCAGGCTGGCTAACTTGATTATTAATCTTTTGTGGGGGACTGTGTCAAATGCCTTGCTAAAGTCTAGGTAGGCCATATCCACAGCCCCTCCCTGGTCTATTACTTTGGTCACCCAGTCAAAGAAATTGATTAGATTCGTCTGACATGACCTTCCTGCTGTAAATCCATGCTGCCTTGGGTCCGGTGCCCCACTGGCCTCTAGGTACTGAACAATTCTTCTTTCTGATTTTTTGCAGGGACATTCTCAGTTTGTTTCTATTGGTTCAATTTCATCTTCAGTGTGTTATACAACACGTGGAGTACCTCAGGGGTCTATTTTTGGACCCCTGTTATTTTCTCTGTTTATTAATCAAGTCCCCTCAATTTTTGATAAGTGTAAATGTTTATTGTTCGCTGATGACTTGATTTTGTATTGTCAGGGAAAGTCCCCAGATTACATAAACATGATGCTGGAAGTTGAGTTTCAGAAAGTATGTCACTGGCTGACTACTAATTTGATGCTCCTAAATAGTCATAAAACCAAAGCTATGTTGTTTGGTAGTTCTGTCAGACTTGGTGAACATCTTTCCCTGACTATACATGATATCCAGGGGAATTTAAGCATGTGGGTCTTCTTTTAGACCCCTCTTTGACTTGTCTTCCTCAGGTAAAGTCAGTGAAAAAGAAAATTCGCAGTAGGTTGGGACAGTTATTTAAATGCAAATCTTATTTATCTTATGATTCACGTCTGAAATTGGCTATTGGGGTTTTAATGCCACATTTTGATTATGTCTCCTCGTTGTATGTTAAGTTGGGGGCTAAAGAGAAACAAATCCTAGGTGTTGTTTATAACAACATCTGCAGGTTTGTCTTGGATGCCCTTATTCTGACCCATCACTGCCTTTTATATTCTTCACTGAGATGGATGTCACCCCAGCTTAAAATCGAATTTGCATTTGGTAAATTGGTTCATCAGGCCATCTATTCGGATGGCTTATCTCCATTATCAGATCTTGTTTTGGTCCGTGAAGTTCAGGTGAATCTGAGAATATTATAGGGGGTAGCATTGGTAGTACAAGGTGCTAAAAATAACTGTGGCCTATGAGTATTTGACCATCATGCCTCTCTAGTATGGAATAGGTTACCAGTTTCATTAAGGTTAATTAAGTCTTACCCATGTTTTAAAGTTACGTTTAAACAGTATTTGTTAGCACAGTCTGATTGTTCATGTTATTTGTAAACTTTGTATTGTTGCATATTTATTATGCATTGTTTGTTATGTCTTTTTATGTCCTGGTCAGTCCTGAAAAAGGTCTTCGGCCCAGATTCCTAATCCGGTTAACAAATAAAATGAAAATGAAAGATGAAGGTGGATAGATTGGTTCAGCGTAATCTGAGATACCACCTTTGGAAGAAACTTAGGATTTGTGCCCAAAGACACCCTGTCTTTGTGGAAAATTGAACAAGGCTCCTCACACCAAAAGGCCTGATGAAGCTCTGAAATCCTTTGAGCAGAAAAAATGGCAACTAAATGTAACCCCCCTGCAAATGGGGGTTCCCAAAAGACTTCCAGGAGCTTGCTTGAATGCTCCAAGCCTGAATGGTGTTTGGCATTTAAGCCATTTATCAGTGAGTGTTTTTAGAACCTCTGGTACTGTCTCTTTAAGAGCTGTCTGCTTGCAGACATAATTAGTTTGTATGGGGGACTGTGTGTTTCTTTGATTGAGTACCACTCAAGCTGCTGCCAATTCACTTCATTTTGCAGTCACTAGGAGTGCAAAGGGAACCTATCTGAAAGATGTAACTGTTTGCCAGAAATTATTTAGAGTAATAATGAAATTACAGTTTGTCTAACCTGCTTTCTTTGCAGTCAGAACTGTGTCTGCTAGTTCCCCATTCTAGTTTTGAACTGCTGAACTGGACCAATCAGTGTGGGTAAGCTAGCTCTAAAATGGTGCCTTGGACGAATCAGAACTTGGACTCATAATCTGAGCCAGCCACAAGAGGATTGTATGGGCAGTGACTCTGGGAGATGTAGTTTAGACTTCAGTGCCTTTTGGACCAACAGCAGCAGTCTATTGTGAGTGACAGCCAATCCAGTCAAGAACTGGGAGGAACTCAAAGGAAGTGCCGGTTTTGTCGGTTGGAGTTTCAGTTGAGCTTTGGCAGTGAAGAAGGAAGGAGCCCTGTGCTTTTCAGTGTGCAGTTTTAGTCAAAAACGTGTGTAAGGCCCAGAGTTCCGGTCTGCAGCTTGTTAGGACTGAATCCGTCCTGTGAAAAGAATCAAAGGATCTCTGAAGAGTAGAAACCAGGCTCACCCTGTAGAAGACTGGAAGAATTGCTGAAAATTGCACTCGGTCTGTCAGGAACTGAATCTGCTGTGTGTTCTCCCGGGTATTGTGCAGTAACTGCGATCGGGATACAGATGCAGCCTGCCTGGTATAGTGCTTTCTTTTATATGGATGTGTGAAGAGGTTTGTGTACCTCAAGTGAGCCCTGCTGACATTGAAGGACCCTATCTTATTTGGAGGTCGTGAGTACTAATTCAGGGTCGCTCCCTGTTGAATTGCCACATTAAATCCAAATGGAATTACTGTACTGCTGACTGTTTAATTCTCCTTTTCTCTGTGTGAAAGGCCCCTACCAGCTGCCACGGTTTGGACTAGCCACTAGGGCTTGGGTACCCAGGACAGTAACTGATAGGGATAGGCCTGTGCACAGAGCCATAGATAGATTATTAGAGTGATAAGCTAATTAACCTGATTTCCCCTGTCCTTGTTATATCCCCTAAATAAATCAGAGCTGCTTGTTTCAGCAAAGTTATACTGCCTGAGGTATTTGTCTATGTTAAAGTACTGTACTGTGATTGTTGCACTGTATCTCATTTCACAGGAGGTCCCAGTGCCGGAACCAGACCTGGGGTAAGTGTATACTGTGAAGGTAATTCTGATATATTGTGTGGGCCACTAGTGGGAAGAAAGGGGTTGCAGTGTCCCAGAGGGCTGTGACCAAGTTAGTTTAACTATTGCAAACCCTGACCTCTGGGTGGAGGCACCCGCCATTGGATCCAGGCCCCTCAACCTGTTAGTGGCAAATCAGGCAGGGGTAGTAGCCCCTGGGATAGCGCCATCTAGGGGTTACATAAAAATAATACTTTCCAAAGAAAGCATAGCTCACAAGTTGCAACTGACTCAAAAGGAGACAGGGTCAACTTCTCCAAAACAAAATTCAAATCCCAAGCTGGGACAGGAGAACAGATTGGGCATTTCAGGTGCAGGATGCCTGTCAAACAGGTATAGGAGACATCAAACTGAGCTATGGTATGGTCACCCACAGGCTCATGAAAAGCCGAAATAGCCAAAAGGTGCACCTTGAAGGAGGAGTACTAGAGACCTGAGTCAGATAGAGAGATCAGGTAATCCAGGATCTGGCTAACCGGACAGGTGAAAGGGTCCAGATTATGCTTGGCAGCCCATATAGCAAACTGCTTCCACTTCATGGCATAAGTGGCATGGGTGGAAGGCTTTCGGGCAGCCACTAGGATGTCCACCACTCTTTTGGAAACCCCAAATCTGGTAATAGCTATGTCCTCAGGAGCCAAACATGTAGATGGCGGGACCTGAGGTTGGGATAGACCAGGTTCCCTTAATCCTGAGTCAGCAGATTCCTGAAGAGGGGGAGAGGGACTGGAGGTTCCTCTGCCAGCTGCTGTAGTAGAGGAAACCAAATCTCGTAAGGCCAGAATGGGGCTACCAGGATCATGCTGGCCCCCTCCATCTGCAGCTTGATTAGGACTCTCTAAACCAGCGGATATGGAGGGAAGGTGCAAAAAAACTCCCACTCCAGGAGAGGGACAATGCATCTCATCAGAAAACTCCAGGCCCTGGATTGAGCGAGCAAACATTGGGCAGGTTTCATTGACTGGTGATGCAAAAAAGTCCAACTCTGGATGACCTCATCTGTTGAATAGATCTGCGATGGATGAGAGAAGCTCCCACTTGTGCATGCTAGACTGAGTCTGGCTAGTGTTTAGCACTCTTGGGACATGGACCACTGAGAGGGTCAGGCCATGATCTAGTGCCCAATATCACACTCTTATTGCCTCCCTGCATAGGAGGTACGAGTGCGTTCCCCACCGCTTGTTGATATAGTACACTACACTGAGGTTGTCTGACTAAATCAGCAGCTGACCGGGAAGAAGATAGTTCTGAAAGGCCTACATGGCATACAGAACCACCCACATCTCCAGGACATTGCTATGCAGGGAGGTTTTGATCTGGGACCTAGAGCCCTGAGTTTGAAAAGAACCCAGATGAGCTCCCCAGCACAAACCTGAGACATCTCTGGTGAGGATTTGTTTTGGAGAGGAGATCTGAAATGGAACCCCTTGCAACAGGTTCAGGGGGCCCATCCACCACTAGAGCACTTTGCAGACTGGGGAGGAGACCAGCACCAACTGATCTAGTTTAACTGTTCGCAGGTCCCACTGTACTTGGATAGTCCACTGGAGAATGTGCATGTGGAGCCTGGCCAGTGGAACGGTGGGAATGGGAGCCACCATCAATTCCAACAGCCTCAGGCACACCCTGGCCAGAATATAATGGCTCTGGGCCACCTCCTGAGTCTGGGAAATAAGGCATTCCACCCTGTTTTGAGGAAGGAAGGACTTCCCCTGCACCAAGTCTAGAGCTGCCCCTATGTATTGCAGCCTTTGTGATGGGACCAGGACTGACATTTGCAGGTTGACGGTAATGCCCAGGGAGAGGAACAACTGAAGAGTTCTCTTCAAAGTCCCCAAGTCTCCAGGATCTCCATTAATTTCCCCATCTCTAGTGGACTCTCTGAGTACAGTGGGGCCAGGAAATGGACAAACTAGATCAGTTGGTTCTGGTCTCTTCCCATGTCTGCAAAGTGCTCCAGTGGTGGATGAACCCCACGAATCTTTTGCAATTCTATATCTCCTCTCCACAACAAATCCTCACCACAGATGGGTAAACTAATGGAGCCACTGCTAAAAGAAAGGATTTTGATATTTATTGAATCCAGCAGAGCACAGGATCTGAGGCAGTATGGATTCATGGTGGGAAGGTCTTGCCAAACAAATCTGATAGATTTCTTTGACTGGGTGACCAGGAAAGTAGATCAGAAAGGGGCAGTGGATGTGGCCTACTTAGATTTCAGCAAGGCCTTCAACACTGTTCCGCATAGGAGATTGGTAAACAAGTTGAACAGCCTGGGAGTGGGCCCCAAGGTGGTAAACTGGGTCAGAAACTGGTTGAATGACAGGACACAGAGGGTGGTGGTAAATGGTGTTCAACCCAAGGAGAGGAGGGGTGACCAGTGGGGTGCCACAGGGATCTCTGCTGGGGCCAGTCCTCTTTAATGTCTTCATAACTGACATTGCAGAGGGACTGGAGGGGAAGGTATGCCTGTTTGCAGATTACACTAAGATCTGCAACAGGGTCGACACTCCAGGAGGGGTGGAAAAAATGAGAAAGGACCCAAACATGCTTGAGGAGTGGTCAAGAGTGTGGCAGCTAAGATTCAATGCAAAGATGTCCCAAATCATGCATTTGTGGCACAAAAATCCAAGGGAGGAGTACAAGATGTGGGGAGAAAGCACTGATGGCCACCAATCAAGAAAGGGACCTGGTAGCTGGCCCGGTGGTGCTGAGGGTTGAAGCACTGGATGCCACACCTTGTACCATGCCAGTGACCCAGGGTCGAGAACAAGCTCGGGTTGCCGGGGGTCGGCCGGGGAGGAGAGGGTTGAGCATCTGGAGGCCAGTTCTCCTCTCCTAGGGAGGGTGGGTACTGAAGTCCCCGGCAGTAGTGACTCCCAGTGGAGACTTGGAGTGCAACAGCCGGGGGGTCATGCACGCAAGGGTGGAGGTGACGGCGGACATCTGCGAGAGGGGTCCGGAAGCATGCTCAGCTTGTGCTGGATGATATTGCATGTCTGCGCTTCTGGGGTCATGATCATGATCATGAACAAGGGGAAAAAAACAATGGCTGAGTAGATGATGCCGGCCCTAAGCCAACTACCAGATCCTGCCCACCTAGTCCCTCGATATCCTCCAATCCTCAGACTGCCTGCGGCCTTCTAGATGAGCACCAGTGTAGTGGTGGTGGCCCCACCCTGGGGGGGGGTCAGGGGGTTGATGAGCTGCAGGTAGATCCTGGGGGTCTAGAGAACAGAGGGGGTACTAAGGATGGGGGGTTTCAGGTTAGGTGGGGCAAGCTGGTCATCTGAGGGAGTCTCAGACGACGGCAACTGGAGGGAAAAAGAAGGTAAAAAAAAAAAAGGGAAAGGGACCTGGGGGTAATCATATCTGATGACCTAAAGGTAATCAAACAATGTGAGAAGTCTGAGGGGAGAGCCAGTGGGATGCTAGGGTGCATAGGGAGAGGTATCACCAGCAGAAAAAAGGAGGTGGCTATGCCACTGCACAGAGCACTAGTGAGTCCTCCTCTACTGTGTCCAGTTTTGGGGGCCGCATCTCTGGGAGGACATAGACAAAATAGAGGCAGTCCACAAAAGGGTAACAAAAATGGTGCAAGGACTGCACCAAAGGTCATAGATACATAGATACATAGATACATAGACAGTGTCGGCAGATAAGGGCCTTCAGCCCACCCAGTCTGCCCATTTGAGCTTGTAAGTTTACTTTATGCTTTCTTAGAAGTCTGCTGCCCCTTAACCCTGACCTCCAGAATTCTTTTATGTCTATCCCATGCATTCTTAAATCCCGTGATTGTTTCAGCCCCTACCACTTCCTCTGGCAGGGTGTTCCACTTGTCCACCACTGTTCTGTGAAGAAATTCTTCCTCATGTTTCCTCTGAATTGTCTTCCCTCCAACTTCATCCCATGCCTTCAAGTCCTGGAACATCTTTTTTGCTTAGAAAATAGTGTATTCCTGCACCCTGTTCCTCTCTGTTAGATACTTGTATGTCTCTATCATATCCCCTCTCTCCCTTCTCTCCTCCAGGGAGTACATATTCAATTCCTTCAACCTGTCCTCATGGGATTTGTGATGCAATCCAGTTACCATCTTTGTTGCCCTCCTCTGAACTTTCTCTACCCTGTCTAAGTCCTTACATAAGTAAGGTCTCCAGAACTGTACAACGTACTCCAGGTGGGGCCTCACTAGTGTCTTGTATAGCGGAATTATGACCTCTCTTTTCCTGCTGGTGATGCCCCTGCCCATGTATCCCAGCATCCTATTTGCTTTACCTGCTGCCTTGCCGCACTGTTTCCCTACCTTGAGGTCATCAGCGATGATAACCCCAAGATCCCTTTCCTGCTTGGTGCATGCTATATTCTCACCTGTGCCAGGGTTTTGTGCCTCATGTGCATTATCTTGCACTTCTTTACACTGAATTTCAACTGCCAAACCCTGACCATTCTTCAAGTTTCTGCAGGTCACTTGTCATTCTATCTACATCCTCTGGTGTGTCTACTCTGTTACAGAGCTTTGTGTCATCAGCAAATAGGGAAATTCTGCCTTCTAGGTCCTGAGCAATGTCACTGATGAAGATGTAGAATAGGACCAGTCCCAGCACTTATCCCTGTGGTACCCCGCTGGTCACTCCTCCCTCTGTGGAGTGACAGCCATTCACCACCACCCTCTGTGTCCTACCGCCCAGCCAGTTACCTATCCGCTGCACTATTGTCCTGCCCACACCCATATTCCCCAGTTTGTGTAATAGTCTTCTATGTGGCACAGTGTCAAAGGCCTTGCTGAAGTCCACATAGGCCATGTCCACTGCCCTCCCCTGATCCACCTCCCTAGTCACCCAGTCAAAATTCAACAAGGTTGTTCTGACATGACCTCCCCTGGTGAAACCATGCTGCCTTGGGTCCTGTAATCCAGTGACAACCAGATGTTCCACCAATCTCTCCTTCAGTAGTGCTTCCATGATCTTCCCCACTACTGAGGTGAGGCTGACTGGTCTGTAGTTCCCCGCTTCCTCTTTATTCCCACTTTTGTATAAGGGGACTACATCTGCTGTCCTCCAGTCTTTAGGTACCTTCCCTGTTTCCAGTGATTGGCTAAACAGGATTGCCAGTGGTTCAGCCAACACCTCTCTTAGTTCTTTAAGGACCCTGGGGTTCACCCCATCTGGCTCCATTGCTTTATCAACTCATTACTTCCAGTTCCTTCAGGACCCTTTCTCTTGTAAAGGGACTTGTGTCCATTTCTGCACCATTCCCACCCCTTGTACTCCCTTCAGACCCATTACCCATCTCTTCCTCCGTAAAGACTGAGCAGAAATACCTGTTCAATATGTCAGCTTTACTGTTGTCATCCTCCACGCGGCTCCCATCCTCCCCCTTCAGTCTCACTATCCCTTCCTTTGCCTTTCTTTTTTTACTTATGTACCCGTAAAAGGTTTTGTCCCCTCTACCCACTGATTTTGCAATTTGCTGTTCCATCTGAGCTTTGGCTTCCCTTACTGATCTCCCTGCCTCCCTTTGCTTCTTCTGGTACTTCTCCCTATCCTCTTCTGTCTGTGTCTTTTTGTATTGCCTGAATGCAATCTTTTTGGCTTTCACTTTCTCCGCTACCTCCTTGGAAGTCCATAATGGCATCCTCTTCCTTTTCCCCTTGCAAACCTGCTTAATGCATAATTCTGTTGTTCTTGTAATCCCCATTTTAAATACTGCCAGTGTTCCTAAACCCCTGATTCCTGCCCCATTCCCCTTAATGTCTCTTTCAAGCATCTCCCCATTTTCCCAAAGTCTGTCCCCCTAAAATCCAGGATATGTGTTTTTGTGTGGTTTGGTTCTGCTCCTTCTGTGATTTCAAACCACAATTACTGGTTGTCACTGTTCCCCAGGTACTTCCCCACTGTTGCCCCCATCACTCTGTCCCTGTTTGTGAGTACAAGGTCCAGTATTACCTTCTGCCGAGTTGGTTCCATGACCAGTTGCTTGAGGAAGGCACCCTGAAGGGAGTCCAGGATAAATCTGCTCCTAGTTGATGCTGCTGCTGGGATGCTCCAGCCCACATCTGGAATATTGAGGTCTCCAACCAGCACTACCTCACCCTTGTCTGCCAATCTTTGGATGGCTAGCATCAGCTCCCTATCTGTTTCTTCCTCCTGGGCTGGTGGTCTATAGACCACACCTGTGCAGATGGCTGACCCCATTTTCCTTTCCAGCTTAATCCACAGTATCTCTCCCCCATTTTGTTCCTCCGGGATCTCTGCGGCCCTTATGTCATTTTTCACATACAGTGCCACTCCTCCTCCCTTCCTACCTGCCCTGTCTCTTCTGAATATGTTGTAGCCAGGTATGGCCATCTCCCAGTCGTGGTTATCATTACACCAGGTTTCTGTGATGGCCACAATGTCCAGGTCTGACTGCACCATGACAGCCTCTAGATCCTCCATCTTGTTGCTAAGGCTTCTGGCATTGGCATACATGGCTTTCCATGATTTGAGGTCATATGAGGAAAGGCTAGAGGACCTCAATATGTATTCCCTGGAGGAGAGGAGAGAGAGGGGGATATGATAGAGACATTTAAGTACCTCAAGGTATAAACAAGGTACAGGAGGGTAGCATCTTTCAGAAAAGAAGGTGTAAAAGAACAAGGGGACATGATATGAGAATAGAAGGGGGTAGGCTCAGGGACAACATGAGGAAGTACTTTTTCACAGTAAGAATAGTGGATGCTTGGAACAGCATGTCTGCAGGGGTGGTGGGGGCAAAAACAGTAGGGGAATTCAAGAGTGCATGGGATAGACAGAAGAGTACTCTCGCAGTAGGGAAGAGAGGGTAAGCCGCAGATCAACTAAGGTCTGCGGTATTGCATTAGTTAGGGAAAAGGGGTAGACTAGGTGGGCCACACAGGCATGCCTCTCCTTCTCCAAGGTATCCCCTATCGACACACTGGACGTGCTTGTTACTTTAAACCCCACTAGGGGCAGCTCTCCAGATGGACTAGACCCCAAACTCCTATACTCATCTTTACCGGCCATATCATACCCACTGTCTGAGATCCTAAATCTCTCCTCTTCTGCCTCAGTACCTAGTGCATGGAAACATGCCATTGTCCTTCCCTTACCTAAGGGTGGAGACCCCTCCTCAACTGTCAACTATCGCCCTATATCTCTCTTACCCTGCCTTGCTAAGCTACAGGAGCACCAGGTTCTTACCCAACTCAATTCCTATCTCTCTGACTCCTGCTTCTACACTTCCTTCCAATCTGGGTTCAGGAAACACCACTCAACCGCTACCTCCCTACTTAGGCTCACTGATTCCATCCTCTCAGGGATGGACAGTGGTCTAATCACTTCAGCCATTTTCATTGATCTAGCCAAGACCTTTGACACAGTCTCCCACTCCCTCCTATTAAACAACCTTTTGTCTGCAGGCCTGTCTGACTCTGCCACTAACTGGTTCAAAGCCTACCTTATTGGTCGGACTCAGTCAGTTAAAATTGCTGACTCCGTATCCCCTCCCAAATAGTACAGGGGTGCCACAGGGATCAGTACTTGGCCCTCTCCTGTTTTCCATTTTCTATTTTCCTAAATGACCTCCCATTAGTCTGCACATTGTCCTTCATTCACATGTATGCAGACAATATGTGGACATCATCCTGAAAAAATTGCACCCCAAACTAGGCGCCCTATTCAGGAACCGTAGAAGCGTACCTCTACCTGCTCACCGTGAACTTGTCCAGAAGATGATTCAACCTATCTTTGACTATTGCGATGTAGTCTACAGTGCCACTCCCACATCTTCCTTATCCAGATTGCCTACCCTCTTCAACTCCTTTTGTCGTTTTGTCCTGGACGCCCCCTCTCCCACGCACCACTTCGATCTGTACCACTCTCTTGCTTTCTCTTCTTTTACGGACAGACGTCAGTCTCACACTGCTAGATTCATCTCCAAATACTGGTTTGGCTCTCTCTCTCTCTCTCTCTCTCCCTCCATACCTCTCAGCCTCCTTCACAATCCCTCCTACCCCATCCCACACTCTCAGATCTAATGACTCCCATAAATTGGTAATTCCTCATTGTTCTACCTCTGCCGGATAGTCTGCTTTCTCTCACTGTTTCCTCAAACGCTGGAATGTCCTACTCCAACAAATCAGACACTCCTACTCCCCCCTCTCCCTTACCTTAGCCCTGCAAAATTACTTCTCTTTTAACTGCACCTGCTCACAGTCATTACCTGTTTACTCTTCATGATAGTAGGTACCTATCAAATTTATGGTTTACTGTTGTCCCGCACTCATCTTCTGTAACTGTCTTAAATTTCTCCAATCTGTACCAAACAAACTACTGTTGTACCTGCAAATTGCACTTCTGAACTACAAGCACTTGTTTTTAATTCATGTTTGTTCTGCTGTTGTGTACTTCCTTTGTACCAGAAATGTTCTCGTTGTACTCCGTTGTTGGAAATTGCATATTTGATTCTTTCTACTCTCTTACTTTCCCCCCTCCAGGACACACCGGGAGACAAGCAAGTTGTTCAGTGTGCCTTCCTGGTGAAACTTTTCAATCAATAAATAAATCTGCTGCCACCTTCTATGTTATGAGCTATTCCCTGAATGGGCCCTTTAGAAGCCAGTCATCTAGATAAGGGAAAATATACATTCCTTCCCTTCTGAGGGCCACAGTCACCACTGCTAAGCACTTGATAAAGACCCACGGCACAGAGGACAAGCCAAAAGGCAGCACCTTGAACTGGTAATGCTTGTCCTGGAAAGGAAACCGGATGAAAGTCCTGTGGGGAGGAAACACTGGAATGTGCAGGTAAGTGTCCCGAATGTCCAGAGAACACAGCCAGTCACCTTTCTTGAGAAGAGGCATCCGCCCTTGCAAAGTTACCATTCAGAAGTTTTTGTACTAGACATACATATTAAGGTCCTTTAGGTCTAAGATGGGCCTCAGATCTCTGGTCTCTTTGGGGACCAGGAAGAACCTGGAATAAAACCCCTTGTTTATCTGGTGCCTCAGAACCAGCTTGATGGCCAATTTGCACAGAAGGGATTGTATCTCCTCCCAGAGAACAGACAGGTGGGCCGGGGGGGTAGTTGGAGGGCAGAGGAGGAGTCTCTGGGAGTTGCTCGGTGAGTTCCAGAGAGTGACCCCTTTCTATGAGATGAAGAATCTAAGCATCTGAAGTTATGGTTCTCCATTGATTGAGATGGAGGAAGAACTGACCTCTGACCACCACCTCTTGGTTGGGGACCATAATGGGGGTCTGGCAAGGAGTCAAGCAGAGGCAGATTCAGCCACTGGGACTGGTCCATCACCTCTGGGACTTCTGGCTGCAGTTCCAGCACTGGAGGGGCAGGCAAGGCAGCAGAGGCTCTTCAGCAGCCGAGAGGCTGCTGTTGGCCTACTGGACGACTTATGAAAGGGAGGGAGGGCTGTCTATACTTAGGCTGTGTGTGATAGAGTAAGTGGACAGATTTGATAGCCCTGCCAGATGCCTGCAAGTCATTAATGATATCCTGGACATCTGGCCCAAAAAGCTTAGAGCCACTGAAGAGATTAATCCTGGCCCCATCGTCAGTTTATCTTCCCCTGCTGAACTGACTACCATAAAAGGACTAAGCTTCATACACTTCAATGCTTGCAGCCTCCTAAAAAAGTTCATCTTAATACAGGCTTGGGTGGCACATACTCTTCCAGACTTCCTGGTCATCTCTGAATCTTGGCTCAGGCCTACAACAAAAGACAGTGTTGTAAACCTTCCCAATTACCAGCTCTTCAGAGCAGATCAGCCTTCCGGGGGTGGTGGGGTGACCATTTGCATGAAGGACACCATCTCTGCAACCTGCCTCATCAACACATCTGAGCCAAATGAATTTGAATGTTTATCAATCAAAATTTCCCTTCCTAATTCATCTCCATTTAAACTGATTGGATGCTATAGGCCCCCTCTGCAGGCCTTAAACTGCTTTCTCACCTAGGGTCAATTCTCAACCAAGGCCCTGAAGATACCGTCATCCTTGGTGATTTGAATTAAACTGGCTGTCTAATGCATCTGCACTTTGATAACCTTTTGTGACACCTATGGATTCACACAGCTAATTAAAGACCCAACTAGGATCAACTGAAGAAATTCCAGCAACAGCTCACTCCTGGATATTATGTTGGTAAACAAGCCTCACTTATACTCACATGCAGGAGTACTGCCAAGTGATGTGAGTGACCATTACCCTATAGCTGGCATAAGATCCACACTCAAACCACCAACTCCTGCAGAATTTATCCTCAAAGGTCAAAAGAATTTCAATATCTCAGGTTACCTCCATGACCTGAGTACTACAATATATGGCAAGATTTCTATCTTACAACCTCTGTTGAAACAGCTCTCCAGACTTTAAAGGATATTATCACCAATGTTCTCAATATTCATGCACCTATCACCAGTATCAGAACTAAGGTAAAATCCTGCCCTTGGTTCACCTCTGAGCTTAAAGCAGCCTTGAGAACCAGAGACAAGCTGTGGAAAAAGGCAAGAAAAACAAAGGACACCAAGTTGGCTAAATTTCAGAAAAGCAAAGATTCATGTACAAAAAAATAAGAACTGCCAAACTGCCTACTATACAGCTGAATTGGATGCCTCCTACAATAACCCATCAGACTCTGGGGTACAATAAAAGGACTTGGGCCAAAATTCTACTCCTGCCTTAACCACCAAATTGCTACTAAATGACACAGAAATTACAGGTAAACAAGAAATCTTAAATACCTTCAATGTTCACTTCACCACTGCTGGCCTAGCATTTGACTCATCACCTGCAAATATCCTGAGATCTTCCTTGAACCTGCAAACTACTGTGGACAAATGGCCACTTCAACTTTTTCCTTCATCCCAATATCCGTGAAAGAAGTGGAAGATCTCCTCTCTAATTTAGACACAACTAAAAGTGCAGGTGCAGACTCCCTGGATCCCTATTTCCTGAAAATTGCTTCACATGTCTTATCTGCCCCCTTACTCATCTCTTCAATCTTTCCTAACTACTGGATCCATTCCATCTACTTGGAAAACAGCTCAAGTAGTTCCATTACTCAAATCTGGTGATACTAGGGATCTCAACAATTACAGACCTATCTCCATCCTACCAGTACTATCTAAGATGCTCGAAAACTAGTAAACTCTCAGTTAAGGGACTATCTGGATAACAATAACCTTCTAAATTCTGCACAATCTGGATTTAGATCAAAGCATACACCATTACTGCCTTAGCAAGGTAACCAATGATTGGCAGACTAATTTGGACAAGAAAAATTTTACCTGTGCTGTGTTTCTGGATTTGAGTAAAGCCTTTGACACAGTGGATCATGACTTATTACTCACCTCCCTTAACTCATTAGGCCTGGATTCCCTATCTCCAACTGGTTTAAGGATTACCTTTCAGATGAGTGCAACTGGTTAGAAATGAAATTACCTATCCACCTCAAAACCTCTGCTAGGGGCGTACCACAAGGCTCTATTCTTGGCCCTATCCTCTTTGCTATTTATATAAACAATATTGATGCCAACCTCACTCAATCTAACATTCATCTGTTTGCTGATGATACTGTATTATGTCAGCAATCCCTCACCTTCAAAGCCTGTGAACTGCTACAATCCGAATTCTCCATTCTGCAGCACAATCTACTTGACAAAAAACTACTTCTAAATGCAAAAAAAACAAAAGCTATGTTCTTTGCCACAAAGAGTTGTACTACCACTACCCCAGCATCCAACACCCTACATATATCCACCTTACTTGGAAGAAACTTGAATTTGTTGATAACTTCAAATACCTTGGAGTCTGGATAGATAACAGGCTTGACTATTCTGTCCATATTGAAGAGCTACTTAAAAAGCTAAGACAGAGGCTGGACTATTTTTAGAATAAAACATTACCTAAACAGTGATTCCAAAAAGGTTAATTCAGGCCTCATTCCTATCCCTCATTGATTATGCTGATTTTCTACTGCCATTGTTCAAGTCATCTCTTACATAAGCTGGACACCCTGTATCACAGGTCCATAAGATTTATTACTGACCTTCCTCCAACACCCATCATTGCTCCCTTTATATGGCAGTCAACTGGACATCATTGCAACACAGAAGAAATAGGAATGCTGTTATCTGGATATTCAAAGCGTTAACAGGCAAACTACCGACCTATATCACTGATTGCTTTACCCAAATTACAACCAGGCCATACACCTTAAGGATCAGTAAACTCATCACATTAAAGGTCCCCAATGCCTGCACCCAGTATGGGAGGGCTGCTTTCAGCTATTCCTTAGCAGTTGCATGGAACTCTCTCCAAAAATCCATGAAGCTAGATAGCCTACTACCTCTGGCATCCTTCAAAAGATTGTTCTCCGCCCTTTTTCCAGAGCTCTGCAATTGCTTTTATAAAGCATAATCCCCTACCTATCTGACCCAACTAAACCTCCCTTTTTCTATCCATTATATTAACTCAATTTCTTTCTTCTGAATCACCTATTACATTCTCATAAAAACTAGTTAGACCATATAACTTATATTTTAGGACTGCTATACCCTTTGTCCTCTTTTTTCCTACAGGCTAAATGGTTCTATTGTTACTTGTATATATGTAAATTGTTGTATATAATCATTTCATGCCATTGTATTGCTATTTATTCTATTCTTGTCTATGTAATAATACTTGTATCCTCATTTGTATGACCACTCAGGTCCATCTTGTAAATGAGCTTTGCTCAATGATGTTCGCCTGAATAAATAAAGATTTTGATTGATTGATTGATTGATTGATTGATCTTCTGCCGAACATCAGCAGCAAAGCCAGAAATCCTTAGCCAGGAGTGCCTACGAAGGCAAATGCTGGTGGCAGCAGCCCTGGCAATAGTGTCCGAGATATCACAGAGGGCCCGCAGGATGTGCTTGCTAACATCTTCAGCAGTCTGCAAGCATTGGAGCACCTCCTGCTTCTGCGAACCTTCTGGGAGGGCCTGGGCAGCAGCCTTGCCCTTCTTCAAGTTGATATTCTGGTACTTTACCATATGGGACAGGTAATTGGTAATCCTCAGCCCAAGGGTGGAGGAGGCATAAACCCTCTTGACCCAAAGATCAATTCTGCATGACTCTTTGTCTGGGGGAGGGAGCTAAGGTGCTTGGGCACCTTAGACCTGTCATGAACTGCCTTAATAACCACTGAATCTGTTTCAGGCTGGGCAGCATAATGTGGACACCGCTGAGGGGCATGGTAAAGTTTATCTGCCCCATGAGGCATAGCTGGCACCATGTTATGCTTGTGCCAGGCTACAGTAGTAGCATTCCTCAAAGCAGGCAGAGTGGGAGGAATTATCTTAGGAGGAGACTCTGGTATCTCTAGGAAATCCACTAGATATTTCCTGGTGATATCCTCCTCCTCAATATGGATACCCATAGCTGAGGACAATTGCTTCATCACATTGCAGAAGGTGGGGTCCTCTGGAGGAGACCTAATGGTGTGTTTGACAGAATACTCACTGGCTGAGGAAGCTGTGGATCTGTCTGAGGTGAGGGGCTGTCCCTCCTACTCTTCCTCAACAGGGAAGATAAGATCAGGGTGGTACTCCTCCTCGATGTCATGACCTCTTCCAGATCATGGTCTGATGTCTGAGGTACTGATGACAGCCTGCGGGGAGTGGCCTGCAGTTGTTGAGGAGGAGTCGACAATGAAGCTGCCATTGATGACGCAGGTGATGTGGGCCTGAATGTGCCTAGCTGGGTGAACAATCACTGAGGTAAATTTGGACACAATCTTGTTGAGATTGATAAACATTGAAGATTGCATCGACGGATGGGGGGTCAACAGCACAATGAGCGATAACCCGCCAGAAGGGCTCTGGGACTCTGAAGAGCCTGAAGGCTGAGGGCCTGGGGTAGTATCAGGCCTCAACAGGAAGGCTGCCAATGACGATCCCGTCATCAATGCTGAAGGGGCTGATGACCCAGGGGTCAACGACCGACTGACCTGCAAGTTAGACAGAGGCACTGTCAGTATGGGTCTAGTGGGCACAAAGACCTGGACAGCAGTTTTATGCATCGGCACAGCCACAGCTGATGAAGAAACCCCAGACAAAGAAGGAGAGGCTGTTGGGGAATGGGACTACCACCGGAGAAGTGGTCCTGATCGCGGTCTTTTTTATTACTTTTTCCTAAGGACTTGTCTCGGGCCTTAGTGGCCTGGAGCTCGACTAACCTGCTGGCGACTGGGAGGCTGGGACCCAGAGGATCCCTGCCTGGAATTGGCTACCTATTGTTCCATTAGAAAATTTTTAAGAGCCTTCTTGTGCCTCCTGGGAGTTGTTTCATTAAACTTCTGGCAGAGCTCACAGTTGGAGACTTTGTGGTCAGGGCCAAGTCAGCAGACACAGAAAAAGTGTTCATCTATGGAGCCAATCTTCTTTCGACAGCGGCAGCAACAGAAGACAGAAGTTGAAGGATTAACTCTTGACATAAACAAAATAAAGGAATCTCTTTTAAAAAAAACAGATTAAAAGTATTAGTTTGAAAACTGTAGGCAAAAGTCGAGAAACTGCATTGGAACTTCTGCAGAGACCCATGCAAACAAGTCGATGGCAGGAAAGAATTAAGGAGGGAGCCGGGCTGCTCACACCTTTACAGGGTTGGTGACATTGTCACATGACGTTAGTTTGGGTGGCCCCAGTTGTACTGCTGAAAATATTCTGTGTGGATCTTGCTTCACTGATGGTGAAGTTCCTATGGTGTGACCTGATCTTGCTTCACTGGTGGTGAGGTTCCTATGGTGTGACCCGATCTTGCTTCACTGATGGTGAGGTTCCTATGGTGTGACCTGATCTTGCTTCACTGATGGTGAAGTTCCTATGGTGTGACCTGATAACTGAGATACCCCCGAAGAAGATACGGCAGTTGCATTTGTTTACAAGGCATTGTCCCCAAATGACTTTTCTGCAAATGGTTCTTGTGCTTGAACAACATAACAGCCTTTGATAAATGTCCTGCGTTATGCCAGTATCCAGTGAAGTTTGGGCTGCTCTTGGGAAAAGTTCCTCTGTAAAGCATCCTGCCATTCTCCATGTTGGCAGCAGCAGTGCAACAGTGGAGCTGTGGCTGACAAAGTAAAGGCTGCATCGAAGATGAAAATGCCCCTCTTCACTTATACCATGAACCAGCAGTCCCCATCAAAGACCTTCAGTGACCCAGAGGGGAGAATAACAGTGGAGGCAGGTTCTTAAGATAACCCCTACAATTTCATGGAGGAGGGGTTCAAGCGGTGGAATGGGTGTTCCCTTGCACCATGAAATTTTGTCACCCATGACTGCTACTGTACATTGGGCCTTAAAACCATAACCCACTGCCAGTAACATCATAATCTGTTGCTGTGGAAATTATTCTGGTGACACAAGCAAAGGATTATGACTTCAAGGCAAGTATAAGAACAAGGACCAGATGAAGAATAAGAAAAGAACATATTTTCATGCAAACGTCTTCAGTTATAAAAAAATGAAATATCCTGAAATGCACTTTTTTAAATATATTCTTTACCCCCTCCACTGGTGCTGCCCCACTCTGCTCACCCCCAGTCAATCCTTACCATCTCTGGAGTTTACAGCCTCTTTCCATTGAGTCCACAGTGCAGCTCCAGCAGCTGTGGTGGATTCCTTTGGCCAGCAGCTGTGGTGGATTCCTTTGGCCAGCAGCTGTGGTGGATTCCTTTGGCCAGCAGCTGTGGTGGATTCCTTTGGCCTGCAGCTGTGGTGGATTCCTTCAGGGTGGCATCAGGTTCCCTCAGGTATGGCATGTATGAGATGGATACAGGCCAGTGAGTTCAGTAGGTCCCGAGAGGTGGTAGTGTTCTTCTGCCTTCTCCAAGGTTTTTCCTCAGTATTACACCCACCCCACTGGATGCTGGCGATAGGGGCACCATGTGCGCATCCTCATGGAGCTGCACGACTGTGCACAACACCAGCTGATGTCCTCCCTCCCATGACCGTCTCTGACTGCACTACCACTGGTGTTCACCCAGGTGACGATATAGCAGTAGAGCCTGCTGCCATCCTGGAGGAGGAAAGCATCCCGTGCAACACTCGATCCTCCTCCCCCCAGCTGGAACCCGATGTCCTGTGCTCACTTGGTAACCGGGGTCGCCCAAGTGGTCTGAAATACACATTTTGTTGGAGCGTTATGACATTTGAGTCCTGCTGATGCCTGATGTTGGTATGTTGCAGGAAGCTGTAAATCACCTTAAAATTAATGAGTAAGCAGAGCTGCACCAACAATTGATGTTACTGTGCCAGAAACCTTAGTTTCAATCAGTTGGTAAGTTAACAGGTAATGGTCTCGTGATTAAAATGGTGACTTTTATGGGCGCTGTAAAAACCAAGAGGGGGTTAGTGTAATGATTTCTGAGATATTTAGTCATTACTGTGTAGTGCCCCAGAGTTGGGGGCACCAGAGAAAAATAAAGAATAGAAATGTGCCAGTTTATAGGTGCCTGAGTACAGTAAACAGGTGCCCAAGAAATGCCCAGGTGTCTAGTTTAAAATGCCAACACAAAACCCTATACAAAGCCTGTCAAGAATAATGTAAATAACTTAGAAATAATGCACAAAATAAGCCTTTCTGCCATGCTGCAGCTAATGGAATGTTGAGCTGAGCTAATGGAATGCTCACTGTGTGGCACCTGCTGTGCCTTCCAAAACCAGAATACAGAGTGCTGCAGTTTGAAAAATACAGGTTACTCACCTGTAACAGGAGTTCTAGGAATGATATATGTTGTTCATCCACACTTACTGGCAGGTTCCTTGCCGCTTTAAATCTGGCCGGAAGGTCTTCAAGCTGGCTCCTCCCACCCACCCAGGTGATAAAACTCTCGGCTCCACCATGATGCAGATCTAGCCGCTGGAAGCCAGGGTTAAAGGCCAAAGCCGGGAGGTCGGGTGGGTTGTGTGGATGAATGAACATATACCATTCAGAACTCCTGTTACAGGTGAGTAACCTGTATTTCTAGGACATGGATATGTTGTTCTATCCACACTTACTGGCAGACTCTAGCAGTTCTCCGGGAGGAGGAGGCAAGGCGCACCCCTACTTGGGAAATAAGGACTGGAGAACTGAGGTCCCAAAACCAGTATCCAAGCGTGACTCTAGGTCGATGTGGTAGTGGGTAATGAAGGTGTGCTGACTTCCAGGTAGCAGCCCTGCAGATTTTCTGGATAGGACGTCCCTGGAAGCAGCCACCTGGCAGCTGCATGGCGGATAGAATGAGCTCTATCCCTTTGGGAGGCTCCATGCCCGCCAACCCATAGTAGAGATCAATGCAGGAGGTGACCCACCTGCCTATCGCTCACTTGGCTGCAGGTCTGCCAGGTGCGGCTTCAGCGTGGGTGACAAACAGCTGGCAAACCTCTCCCCCGAGCTTCCAGCCATCTGCTCCTTATAATAAGAGAGCGCTCTTCTAGGGTCCAGAGTATGGAGCCTATATTTGGCCTCCAAGGTGTGATTGGGGTAGAACACCAGCAGAGTCAACACCTGGTTGAGGTGAAACTCCAACACCACCTTCGGAAGAAATTTCGGGTGGGGGCGCAGGACAACCTTTTCCCTGTGGAAGACCAGATAGGGAGACTCGATGTAAAGCACCTGGAGCTCTCCCATCCTTCTGGCTGACATGATAGCCACCAAGAAGGTGGTCTTCCATGACAGGTGAGAGATGTCACACCTGTGCATCAGTTAGAATGGCTTGCCCATGAGTTTAGCCAATACCAGCAGTAGATCCCATGGAGGTGGAGGTTCTCGCACTGTAGGGGATACGTGATCAAGGCCTTTGAAAAAGTGCCCGACCACCTTCTCCTGCACCACCGACTGCTTTCTGTCCTGCGCCTGGTAAGCAGAGATGGCTGCCAGGTGCACCTTAAGGGTCATCGACTGAAGTCCTAGCTGAGAAAGGGACCACAGGTAGTCCAGAATGCTGGCCAAGGAACAGGAGGAAGGGTCCAACCCCTTAACCTGACACCAAATGGAGAATCTCTTCCATTTGAAGGCGTAGCATTTTCTGGTCGACTCCTTACAGGATGCCTCAACAACGTTGAGGACCTCATCGGAAAGACCCAAGGCCTGGAACTCTAGCCACTCAGGAACCAGGCCGTCAGTTGCAGGGATTGAAGGTCCGGGTGGAGAACCTTCCCTGGTTGACTGAGATCAGGTCCAGGTGGGCTGGAAGCTGCCTTGGGAGCCTGGAGCTGAGGCTGAGGAGATCTGGATACCAGAACTGGCGGGGGCCAGTCTGGGGCTTCAGAATCACCTGCGCCTGTCCTCCTCACCTTGAGAAGCACCTTGTGGATCAAGGAAATAGGAAAAGGCGTAGAAGAGGCCCAGGGTCCACGAACTCGAGAAAGCATCCCCCTGCAGCGAGCCCTGCTGAGGGGGTGGGCACAAAACAGCCTCAGCTTCACATTCTCCCTGGAGGCAAACAGGTCCACCTGAGGTGTGCCCCAGTGGGAGAACAGATCATGTACTACCTCCGGCAGGAGAGACCACTCGTGAGATGCAGCACCTATCTGTCTTAGGGCATCGGCCAGAGTGTAGGAGGCTCCTGCCACATGGATGGCTAGGAGATCCGCCTCCAGTCTGCTCACGAGGGACCAAGTGCGGGGAGCTTCCTTGCACAGGGGCAAGGAGCGCGTCCTGCCCTGGCGGTTTAGGTAGTACATGGTTGTGGTATTGTCCGTCTGGACCTGGACCACTTGACCCCATACAAACGGAGCGAAGGCAGTGAGGGCTATTCAGACTGGCTCGAAGCTCCAGCAGGTTGATGTGGCATCGAGACTCCTGAGGGGACCAGAGGCCATGAGCTCTGTGCTCCCCCAGATGGGCACCCCAACCCATCAGAGAGGCATCAGTCGTTACAGTGACCGTCGGCTCGGGGAGGACAAACGGGATGCCCTCCTGCAGATGAGCTGGAACAATCCACCACTGGAGAGCGTTCCACATCTCCTGGGTCACTGCCACTGGCTGGTCCAGTGGACTGGAGCACTGTGACCATTGGCAGGCCAGTCCCCATTGTAGGGGACCCATGTGCCAACAGGCCCAATGGACCACGCTGATGCAGGCCGCCATGAGGCCCAGGAGGCACAGGAAGTCCCAGGCAGGGTGCAATTGCCCAACCAGAAATGATTGGGCAAAGGAGGAAAGAACCTCGGCCCTGTCCACCGGGAGCTGTGCTCTGGCTTGAAGAGAGTCGAGCTCTGCCCCGATGAATTGAATCACCTGCGTTGGCATGAGTTCTGATTTGGTCTTGTTGATGAGGAGGCCAATCTGAGAGCAGACCTGGAGGGCCAGATCCCTGAACTGCTCCACCTCCGGTCTGGAGGGAGCTACAATCAGCCAGTCATCCAGGTAAGGGTACACCCGGACCCTTCGGCACCACAGGAATGTTGTCACCACTGCCATGCATTTGGTGAAGACCCTGGGAGCTGGAGAGAGGCCAAAGGGCATGGCCTGGAACTCATAAAGGGACCCCTCTGCTCTGAAGCAGAGGAATCGCTGGTGGGACGGACGGATTGGGACATGAAAGAACGCATCCTGGAGGTCCAGAGAACAGAACCACATGCCTCGTTCCAAGGATGGAATGATATGTGCCAGAGTGATCATCCTGAAGGTTCGAGACCTTAGGAACTTGTTCAGGTCACGTAGGTCTAGAATGGGGCGCCAGCCCCCCGTCCGTTTTGGGACCAGGAAATACCTGGACACAAACCCTGGGTCTGGTGGAGGATCCGCCACCCACCTCCCTGATCACCTCCTTCTGGAGGAGCAGAGCAATGTCGGCTCGACGAGCTGACAGAGAGGCTGCGGACCCCATAGCCCCCCGTGGGGTGACAGCTCAATAGGGTGGGGCCTGCTCAAATTCCAGAGGCAGACCCTTTCCTACCACTTCTAACACCCAGCGATCCATGGTGATAGTGGACCAGGTGGAAAGGAAGTGGCAGAACCGTCCCCCCGTGGGAGGAACCCAGGGGGGGAGTGACGAGGCTGGGGACGACACCCCTCAACCTGTCACTGGGCAGGCTTGGAGGAAGGACCGGCCAAGGGACCTCCTGGCCTTTCCCTTCCAGCTTCCTGCTGGAGAAAGCTGCAGGTTTTGCTTTGGGGTGCCAAGTGCGAGCCTGCTGGCCCTGATGCTGGTGTTGCTAGGCCGGATGTGCCACAGGGGCAGAAGGCCAAAAGGGCTTACGCTGCTGCTGGCAGCCTTTGTCCTTCTGTGCAGACGTGACCGAGTCCAAGGTGGCATTGGACTTCTCGATCCTCTGCAAATGACCCTCCACCCCGGGATGGAACAAGTCAGTACCCAGGAAGGGAACGTCTGCCAGCTTGTGCTGGGTATCCTCCGTGAAGGTGGAGATCCACAGCCAAGCTCTGCAGCGCATGGCCACTGCTGCCGCTACTGACTGGGCACAAGAGTCTCCAATGTCAAGAGCAGTTTGGAGCTGTTGCTTTGCCACTGCCCTTCCCTGATCCAGCACCTGCTTGACCGTAGTCTGGAGGTCAGCCGGGAGGTGAGGAATCAACTCATCCAGGGAGCCCAAAAGGGCGTGGGAAAAGTGTGCCATCAGTACGGCTGAACTGGCCTGACGAAGGCCTAAGGAGGACGCAGCGTAGACTTTGTGCTCAGAGTAGTCCAGTTTCTTGGACTCTTTACCGGGTGGCTTGTCCATGTCCCGAGCATTTCTGGAGCGCCGGAAAACACTGTCGGTCACCAACTCCTCCGCAGAGGGGTGCTCCGAGAATCCGGAGAGTGAGCCAGTGGGAACAGCATACTTCCTGGCCATCCTGGCTGAAGGTGCTGGACAAGAAGTCGGCCGCTGCCATAGCTCCAGAGCTGGGCCAACAATGGCTTTGGCCACAGGAAAGGCCTCAGTAGGGGAATCCCCTTGGTCCAGTATCTCCGTGAGGGGATACTTGGCCCGCTTTGAAATGGGTTCGAGCTTCATCCAGTAGACTCTGAGATGAGCCGAAGCATTCCCAGGAATGAGGAAGGGCTCTCGTCCACTGACTGACCCCCAGTGGACTCCAGGTCAAGGGGCCTGGAGAACAGTGAGGAATTGTCGTCAGACTCCGAGGAGTCTGCAAACAGCTGCCTGGGGCCTGAGCCACCCTCCACTTGCTGAGGCCAATCGGGAGTGAGGGTGACCAACAACCAATGGGGCAACCCCTGACCCCACCGAGAATCCCTGGTCGGAACCCCAGTTTTTGGTTGTGGAGGTGGGGGTTCCACCACAATGGGTGGTGCAGCTGGTTTCGGCTGAACAACCGGTGCCGGCTTCGGCTCCTCAATGACAACGAGGGGTTGTTTTCGCTGCTCTGGTGACAGCCACTTAATGGCCAGGGAAGTCGACGGAGATGGCTTGTTCCCGGTCAAAAGGAGCTGCTGCCACATCAGATCCTTGTAGCGCCGACGCAGCATGCACTGGAGCCTATCCTCCGAAGAGGACGAAGATGAGCCGCTTCCTCAGTGCCAAGACCGAGACCGTCGATGTCGGCGGGATCAGCTGAACCGAGAAGAGGTCCGAGACCAAGACCGAGACCTTCGGTGTTTCTGAGGGTGTGTCTGGGAGGGAGCGGGGGAAACCCGCTCTTCCATCGGCTCGGAAACCTTAACCGTGGACTCTGGCACAGGAGGCACAGGCAAGTCCTCGGTTTCCACCAGGGGAACCGGTGAAGAAGGACTGTCAGCTTCTCCAGTCGACAGCCCGTCCGATGGGTTGAAAAAAATCTCAACTGCATCGATGGGTGTCTCGGCCGACTGACCTGACGGGGACACCGTGAAGCCAATGGCCTTAGCCACAACCTCGACCGAAGTCGAGTGTCGACTATCCGGGGAAGGGGATCTCTCCCGCTCCCACGAACATCAATGGTGGGACTTACCCTTAGAGTCCTTCTTCTTGGACTGAGAGGAATGTCCCGAAGGCCCCTCTCCCTTAGTGGAGAGGGATTGACAAAGCTCCTTGAAAGAAGCTGTGTAGGAGGAGCCCAAAGAGAGCGGGATAAATGCTGTAACCGAGGAAGAAGTTGATGCAGCCTGGGCCGCCTCCTCCTTGAGGGCAATCATTTGCTCAAGCTGTTCAGCCGAGCCAGCAGCCGTGGACACCGCCCAACGGGCCTCTTTCGACTTTACCGGAGGAATACGTCTCTTGGAGCGCCCAGGTGAAGTCTGGCAGCATGATCCTCGAGAACATTGACCGAGAAGAACTTGCACAATTCGCAGGTCTGCAGATTGTGATCCAGCCCAAGGCAGTAAACGCACGTGGAGTGCGGATCGGTCTGAGACATCTTCTGCCCACAGGGGCACCACCGAAATCCGGGAGTCGACTTGTCCATCACAGCTGCAAAGGAAGAATAAGACCGTAGTCTAGTAAATTTTAATATAAGTTTCAGTTTAACCGACGAGTTAAGATCCAGGCCTAAAACGCAGAGCGCAAAGGAGGGAACCTGAGCTTCCAAGCGGTAAGGAAGATCTGGAGTCATGGGGCGGAGCCGAGAGTTTTATCACCCGGGTGGGTGGGAGGAGCCAGCTTGAAGACCTTCCGGCAAGATTTAAAGCGGCAAGGAACCTGCCAGTAAGTGTGGATAGAACAGCATATCCATGTCCCTAGAAATAATTTACTGTTAGGGAGAATCATGGTGACTGTGGAGGAGTGAGGACACAGAAAGCGAGGAGGGATGAGAAGGGCTTGCCAGGAGGGCTGAAACTGTCCCTGAGGGCTTTGCTGTGTGCCTCCTTTCTCCAGTCACTGAAGAAAATGTACCTGCAAGATTGTTTGGTCTGCAGTGCCAGTTTGAGCTGCTGGTGAAGTCCATAGACGTCCCCGGGAGGGCTTGGTGCCCCGTTTTATTATTTTTAATTTAAAAATCAAGTGTTCGGTTCCCCGGTGGTAGCGATCATGCTGCCGCATCATGGTATGCTGTCCCAGGAACTCTTGCACCTGCCAGAAAGCTCTCTCTCCCTCTCCAAACCGCACCTCCCGCCTCCCGTCTTCAGCTCCTGCTTCCCGGTGGTTGTGTGAGTCGGCGGCAGCACACTGCAACGTGCTGACCACCCTGAAATAGAAAGAAAAGTGAATTTATTTATTTTAAATAGTTTGCACCAGGCGCAAAGGAAAAATGGCTGAGTGCCTCGAAGGGATGGGCCAGGGGCTCCTCATTTAAATAATATAAGCCTTCGGGGCATAGCGATGCCCACAGGGAAGGGGACAGCAAAAGGAAAGCCTCATGAAGAGCATTAATATTCACTAAGGAGGCGTGGTTGGGCAGTGCAGAGTGACAGTTTAGCCCAAGTCAGCCTAGCTATTTAAAGGGGCCCTGTCAGGGAGAGAGGCCCAGTGTATGTGAAGGGGCTGATTTCAGAGAGGCCCATATGTGAAGGGGCTGATTTCAGGGAAGCCCAGTGATTTAATAGGGCTTGGCGCAAAAAAGCCCAGAGTGTTAAAGGGGCAATTCAGGCCCACATGTGTATTTAAAGGGGCAAGGGTAGTTTATGACCCACAGGGCAAGTCAGGCCCACCAGTTCTTAGAGGGGTAAGTTAGGCCCACTGCTGTGTAAAGGGGCAAGTCAGGCCCACCAGTTTTTAAAGGGGCAAGTTAGGCCCATGCTAGTTAAAGAGGGCAAGTCATCCCACCAGTTCTTAGAGGGGTAAGTTAGGCCCACTGCTGTGTAAAGGGGCAAGTCAGGCCCACCAGTTATTAAAGGGGCAAGTTAGGCCCATGCTAGTTAAAGAGGGCAAGTCAGGCCCACCAGTTCTTAAAGGGGCAAGTTAGGCTCACGCCAGTTAAAAGGGCAAGTCAAGCCCACCAGTTCTTAAAAGGGGCAAGTTAGGCCCACCACCACATTGCTCTGCCATATAAAGGGGCAAGTTTGGCCCACTGCTAGCCATTTAGAGTCCCCAGATGTTATAGGGGCCCAGCAGCATTAGTGACCCCGGATGTTTAAGGAGTCTAACTAGCCATACAGAGTCACAGTAACAGGAAGTACCTGATTTAGTCAGAGGGCCCCTGTTAGTTAGGTCCACCAGTGCTAGGGTTCTATCAGAAAAGTGAAGTGCCTGTATATTTACTGTGATATGAACACTAAGACTGAATAAGAGACCACTGCAACAAGAACTGAGACTTTATTTTGCATGCAACTACTGCTACAACCAGTGAATGTGCCAGAAAGTATTGCTTTGTTGCCAGCCTTCAAAGTTGCAAGGTGTTTGAATCAGTCTTCCAGAGTTTTCCAGAATCTGTTCACCATTGGTATCCAGATAAATCTTCTTCAAAGTACTCCAGACATAACCTCCAGTGCATCTTCGAAGCAGCCAGCAGCAGATCTTCAAAGAACCGTGTTGCAGTCGTTTGCAATGTCCTGTTTATTGTTTTCCGCTTTTCAAAGTTTCCTCAAAGTACGGCCTGGCCTGGTACAAAGGTACCGTCCGTTTTCTTGTTTTGTTGTCCGTATTCAAGTGCTATCCAGATATTCTGCCACAGTGTTTTGCATCATTGCCCTGTTTCTTATTTTACGTAGTCCTTGGCTTGTCCGGCCTTGGCTCCCATAACCCCGTTGGTGCTTCTGATTCACAGACTTCCTTTCTTCAGAATCTTCATTGTGTCCTGGCAGTCCAGAAGAGGACTTTGGGCCAGTTGGTCAGCACTTTCTTCTTATTCTTCGTGCCCTGGCAAGTCCAGAAGAGGACTTTGGGCTGGTTGGTCAGCATCTTCTTCTTCTTTGTCTTACCCCAGCAGTGCAGAAGAGGGCTGTGACTGGGTTTTGTGTGTCTCAATTCCGACGTTCCTCAGTGGGTTCTGAGCTGAGAGAATCATTACTTTGTTTTTAACAAGTCCGGCAACCCTAGAAAGGTGGGGTGTGGTCGAGAGACTCATGGCCTGTACAAAATCCTCTCTGCAGTCCATTAGTTGTTAGCCCAGTCAGCCAGGTGTTCCCCTTGTGTTTTATCCTGCAACCCAATTTCTTCCCGACGACAGAGAAAGCTTATCCATGCATGAACTGCCTCTTATGACTGAAGTAGAGTTTTACAGTATTATGTTATAGAGTTCCTTAAAGTGGAGTATTCCAGGTAGTAGGCCCTAGGTAGAGGTGCACCTCAGGGTAGTATTGAAAGGATTATATAGTGATTTGCTGATTATAGAGTGTAAACCACTCATAAAGTGGAGCTGTTACAGCCATTTATTTGGAGTCCTCCTCGTATTGGATAGTAAGTGTAGAAAGTGTTCCCCGTGACTGTGTTTCCCTCCCTTGGTTTGGCAAGAATAAAACCTTGTGAAGTATTTGGAATCTATTTCTGGACTCTCGCCTCTCTTTGTGTGGTGCCAACATCCACCCCTTTTTGGACCTGTGTTAGTAATTTGTGTGCAAGTTACTGGTGTCATCGACACAGTTGCTTTAGTACCCCTTTTTATTGATGTGGAACCCAGCACACATTAACATCCTTCTTACCACCTGAGGTGCACCACAACTGTAATACAAAATATTCCATCGCCAAGATTGATAAGTAACAGCTTCGCAGTAAAATTGGTAACCTGTACTTCCCCTCCTTACGTAGCCTCTCGTCTTTTCTGCTTAGAATAAATGCTGTTTATAGCACCATTGTTATTGCACTGACAGATAGTTGACCATTCCAGATTCAGCTCATGACAGATTTCCCAAGGCTGGAGGCCTGGCTGCTCATTTTGGCATCACTTTTTCTGCAACCACTGGGCTGGGCTGGGTTGCATTTGTCCTGTAAGGACTTACTCTTAGCTTTATAAATACAGCATGAAGAATTGAGGATGATTGGGAAATGGAATTTTAGGGTAAAACCTTTTCATATGACATTTATTTAATGTATATGGTACTAAACAATAATGACAAGCATGCCACACTCAGTAAATAAGTAAGTAAGTAAATAAGTCCAGTATATCATAAAATAAGCAAGGTCTCTTTTTGGGACTGAGGGGAACATGAATCATTCCCTGTATGTACAGCATGCAATATTTTATATGAGTATTCTGATCCAGTAACTGAACCCCTGGCATGGAGATAATGTACATTTTCTTAAAAACCAAAATAACTTTTGCATGATGTGGAAGCATCGAGTTTGTGGATACAAAAAGTGTTGTAATAAAGTCACAGCCTCACCAGGGTGAGAACAAAATGCACATTTTTATGCAAATTCAACTAAACTGTGAGGAAAACACAGAATTCTCTTTTTGGGAAAGCTTATAAAGCAGCAGGTCATGTTACCATGAACATTTTGTACCTGCACCTGTTTATCCCATGTCAGATTTCTCTTTCCACTTGTCCTGAAAGATGCTCCATTCACTATTTGAGTCTGCATTATCATTTTTTTCACTTGAAATGTAACGCCCCAACAAACATGGGTGCTACTAAGTGGTTTTTATTTCTGTCGGAGGTTTGCACTAAGGGTTAAATATTCTAGCCCCTGTTTGTAAAATGTAGATACTTGTGTCCTGTTTACTGTTTGTTTCCTTCCCCAGCAACATGGAGCTGTCAATTTGTTGAGTGTGTACTCACTGACTCTGCACTTTCCAGAGTTTTTTTGCCTGCTATCCTGGGGCAGCTAAATGGGGCCCTAGTAATGACAAAAAGAGAGTTTTTTTCTGGTTCCAGTCTGAGGTCTAGATTCAGGGCCAGAGTTAACTGGGGTTTGAGACCCAGCTCTGCAGTAGGGAGCCCAGTGGTTTAGGCACCCACAGGGTGCCGTGTTCTAGCTGTGAATGGTTGTAGTGGGATAGAGGTAGGATCCCAGGTGCAGTGTGGCACTGGCTTCCTCTGGTTGGGTCTCTGGAGGCTCGGATCCTGGCCAGAATCCGAAGTTGGGGACAGTGAGGGCCTTTAGGTGGACCACCCTTAAGGAAGGATGCTTGATGTAGATTATAACAAAGTTGCAAGGCTCCAAAGGTAACTTGCAACCTCCCTGATGTAAACTGTCTCCCAAGAGGTGGCTGCGAAGGACAGAAGAGGTGGCATCATGACATCAAGATCCGAGGACATACAAGCATACAAAGATATGACAAAGCCAGCAGAACGAGGCCATTAGGTCTATCAAGTCTGCTCATAATGCAGGTTCCTCAGTGTTAGCTAATGACCTTGTGCCCTGTCCCCAATCTGCCCTTCCCTGTCCACCCCCCTTTTGGCCATTATTTTCCCCTTAAATCTGTCTCAACTTCTTCTGAAGCTGCTTACTATTTTCAGCAAAACCACCTACTCAAGAAGCCCTTTCCAACCCGCCACCACCCTCTCCATGAAGAAGTGCCTCATAGCCTCTCTCCTAAACCTCCACCCCTCCAACTTCAGAGGTAGCCTGTGATGTGGGCTACTGAGGAAAGGCTCCTCGCACAAGGGCTCTGCTAACAAGGCTAACATGTCTATGATGCCTGGTAATGAAGGGCGACTGGCCTAAATGGTGACCAAAATTTCACGCACACATGCACCCGACATCGACACCACCCAACAGCCAGCAAGCCCACAGCACAGGCGCACCCCCCCCCAGCCAGCATAGCCGAGGAGCAGCTAGGCCCCCTCAGCACGCACTGCCAGCCACGGACAGGGGAAGAGCATGGGAGGGCAGGCTGCAGGCAAGCCGCTCAGCGCCACTGTCGGCACCTCAAATGACAGCCACCGTGGGTTAGAACCCCACGGCCGGCACAAACAGCATCACAGTTAGGCAGCATAGAAACATGTACAGGTACAAGAGGGACTGCTCAACTCACCAACCAAACATGGGTTCGTCATCACTACAGACTCCACATTCCACAATGCCACGGCAGCACAGATGCAGGGGGGGTTTACCGGTGGCCACGCCGAGTCTGCGACCTCACAACACCTCCATGTCCGCAGGCACACACACACGCCATATTTTACATACCCGCCATGAGGATTGATGTGCAAAGGGGGTGGACCTGATGGCAGCATGTCCTTTTGCCTGCACTGGGGGCAGTCTGGAGGCAAGGCAGATGGCCACGGGATCGCACAGCAAGCCCTTAAAGGGGCAAGATGTGCAACAGAGAGCTGTCACTCTAGACCAACCTGTGAGGGATGGACCTCACATCCTACCTCATGAACCAGAAGGGGAGACCGCTTCTATCCTCCCATGGGTACTTGTACCGCAGGGTTAAGGACAGACATAGCAAGGTGTACTGGAGGTGTGTGCAGGGCCACAGGCATGCATGCCCAGCACGGGCACACACTATTGCCGAGCATGTGGTGTACACTGGTCAGCCACATAACCATGCCTCAGATCCAGGTGAAGTCGGTGTCTGGGGCATGCTGGCAGGTGTGCGGGAAACGTGCATGGATGAGCCTGGAGACTATGACCCAGGTCATTGTGCAAGCCACTGGTGGGGTGACCGATGCCATTGCTGGCAGGCTGCATGCCATGCCCCTGATGTGCTGCATGGTGCAGCGTGTACAACAAGCTGCAAGGGGCTGTCCCGATATGCCTGGCAGCGTGACTGAGCTCACCCTTCCCCAGGTATACACTATCACACCTGGTGGGGCAGAGTTCCTGCAATATGACACTGGCCCTGCAGGGGACTGCACACTCATATTCGCCACTCAGCGTGACCTGATGTTCCTGTCTGGGTGCCAGGACTGGTTCCTGGGTGGCACCTTTCGTGCCACACTGCCACTGTTCAAGCAGCTCTATTCCATGCACGGCCTGCAGTCTTGGTATGGTCCTGCCAGTCATGTACATACTGATGTGCACACGGATGGAGTGCACCTACACGATGGCATTCACAGAACTGTGTCGGCTACTGTACAGTGCCCAGCCACAGTCCGCCCTCATGGAATTCGAGTGCGCTGCCTGGTGTACCTTTCACCACTGTCTTTGAGGGCACCATCATGTGGGGCTGTTTTCATCACTTCTGCCAGGCAGTGTCATGGCACGTGCAGGGCAAGGCGGCACTGCTCGAGTGCTACTCCATGGATACGGAGTGTGCATTGCAGGTCCGCTTGCTCCTTGCACTCACCTTTGTGCCACCGGATGATGTGGCAACAGTGAATGGGGAGTTGGTGGACATGCCCTAGTACCAGGTGCATGACGCACTCCTGTGTCCACTGCTGGACTACATGGAGGACACCTGGGTAGGGCGCTCAGTGGGGCGCACGGCACGGCACCAGCCACTGTTTCTTGTGTCCATGTGGAACATGTATGAGCCGGCACGCAGCAGGCAGGCGCAGATGAACAATGCGGTGGAGGGCTGGCACCGGGCATTTAACACCCAGCTTGGTGCCTGTCACCCTAACATCTGGTGGTTCTTAGACTGCTTCATGGAGGAGCAGCAGCTCGCCGCTGTGCGCATGGAGCAGCTCGTTTCAAGTGCAGGGACCACCAAGCTGAAAAGGCAGTGCAGGGACCTCACACGCCACGTTAAGGCCATCATAGCGGAGTACAGGGTGTGCAGTATGGTGGACTACCTCTGGGGCCTTGCACACAACCTCCAGATGCAGGTGTAGTCCACCAGGGTACCCTCTGCCTCACCTGACCGCCCCTCCATCCAGTCATTGCCGCCTACCCTGTCCGCCGCCGTGCTGTATCCCGGTCCTGCCAGCCTGTACACCATTCGACTGTGTGCCCCCCATCCATGCACTGCCCTGGTGGCCGGTCCTTTGCCCACAGCCCCTGGCCCTCAGCATCACGGTGGCTTGGCCACAAGCCCTACACTGTGTACCATCACCAGCACCTCCCGCCTGCACAGCTCAGGCCTCCCTGCGTGTGGCCCCTCATGTCATAGGCACCAGACCTCCAGCCTACAGCAGTGCCACGGCCCCCCCCAGCATCGCCGTGGACAGCCACGGCTGTCATTGTCCTGCTGGCCTCACGGTCCCCCATGTGTGCCCATCCATGTCTCTCTACCCTCCCCTTGCCCCTGCCTGCTGCACCATTGGTGTCACTTGTGTCTGATGTCCCATTGTGCATGTGTGTGTGCTACCACCTGCCACCCTGTCCCTCTCCATGCCTGCTGTGCACCCGTCCCATCCATGTCTGGTCACCCTCGGTGTGTCCTCTGTTAGTCCCCGTTCCCCTGTGGTGGTATGGTAGTGTTTTTTTTTTTTTCCTGGGGTTGCCGTTATGACACGTGCCGCATTTGCATGGGTGCCGCTCCTGTTGTCGCCTGGTTGCCATCGCCCTTCTGCGGGTTGCCCTTCCGCGGTCGCCTACATCACATAGAACCACTTCAGACTGTGCCCCCTCATGTTTTGATTCCCACTGAGCTTGAAGAAACCTTTCATGTCCACCCTATTTATCCCTTTCAAATACTTGAAGTCTAAATCACGTCCCCCTTCTCTCTCTCTTCTTTCCTCCAGGTAGTACATGTTCAGGGCCTCCAACCTCTCCTCATACTTCCTACCCTGCTGGCCCATTATCATCTTGGTTGCCGTACTTTGGACTATCTCCAGCAGCTTTATGTCCTTTTTAAGGTATGGGCACCAGTACTGTGTACTGTACTCCAGACGCGGCTTATCAATAACCTGTACAAGGGCAGTATTACCTCTTCCAACCTAGTGCTGAACCCCCTGGCAATACAGCCCAACAATTTAATTCACCTTTGCTGCTGCCTTCCTACATTATGTAGCATACTTCAGGTCACCAGTAATCATCACCTGCATGTCCTTCTCCTTCTCGGATGTAGATACCTGGACCCCACTCAAGCTGTACTCAGTCCTCGTGTTCTTAGCTCCAGTGTGCATAACCATGCATTTCTTTGCATTGAAGCCAAGCTGCCAAATCCAAGACCACCTCTCTAACTTTACCAGATCTTCCCTTATGTCCCGTAACACCCTCTGCTGTATCCATTCTCCCACAGAGCTTTGTATCATCCATGATTAAGCAAATTTTGACTTAATGCCTTCCCCAATATCATTGATGAAGACATTAAAAAGCACCAGTCCAAGCACCAAACCATGTGGGATCCCACTGGTGATGTCACTGGTGCTTGAGAGCTCCTCACCACCACCACACTCTGGGTCCTACCCTTCAACCAGTTCTCCACCCACCTGGTCAACTTCTCACCAGCTTCTAGATCCACCAACTTCCTGATCAACCTCTTGTGGGGTACAGAGTCAAAGGCCTTGCTGAAATCCAGGTAAAGGATGCCCAGCGCTTGTTCAGTGTTCACTCTTTTAGTGGCCCAGTTGAAGAAGTCAATCAGATTTGTCTGACACAATCTCCTTCCCATAAACCCATGCTGCCACTCATCCTGGAGGCCATGCTCTTCCAGATACTCTACTGTCCATTCCATAAGTATGGTCTTCATAGCTTTCACGTGATTGAGGTTGGACTGACCGGTCTGTAGTTCAGTGGGTCATCCTTGGAACTGCTCTTATGAATTGGCACTACATGTGGTGCTCTCTTGTCCTGCTGTACCTTGCCCAACTGTAGTGAACTGCTGAACAGATCAACCAAGAGACCTGCAAGCTCCACTGCCAGCTCCCTCAGCAAACTTGGGTATATACCATCCGGGCATGGGGATTTCAACACCCTTAATGCTAGCAACCCTTTTCTCATCCTATCCACCTCTATCAAATCATCTGTGCACTCTCCCCCATCTCCTCTTCTTCCCCTCAGTTGTACCGGTCCATCTCTCTACCTAGTGAAGACCGAACAGAAGTACTCGTTCGGTACTTCTGCTTTGCCCCCATTCTGTTCTACCCACCTGTCCCTATCCTGAGCCCAAAAATTCCATCTTTTTAATCCCTTTTCTTGCTAACATACTGAAAAAAGACCTTTTTCTCATTTTCAGTTCCCTTAGCTAGCTGCTGTTCCTTCTGAGCTTTAGGCTGCTAAACTGTCCTACCTGCTACACTAATCATCTTTAGGTAGTTCTCCCTGTCTCTCTCACTCTTGGTCCTCCTGAACTTCTTCTAGGCCAACCTCTTGTCCCTTACTGCCTGGGCGATCTCTGTGCTAAACCAGCTAGGTGCTTTTGGTCTTGAGTTTTTCCCTTTGAGCCTCATGCACTCCCTTGTGATTTCAAAATACCCACCTTGATGGTGGACCACCTTTGGTCCACCCCCTATCAACTTCAATGCTTGCCAGGTAACTCCTTAGCAACTTGCCCATCCTTCTGAAGTCCACCTTTCTAAAATTTAGGATTTTAGTCTTAGTGGGGGCCTTTTCCCTGCCCATGTCCAACTGTACCCGTACTGTACATTGGTCACTCCCACCAAGGGGCTCCTTAACCTTGATATCCTGGACTTGATATCTGTTTGTCAGCACCAGATTAAGGATTGCCCCCTCCCTGGTGGGTTCTGTGATGCCCTGTGTCAGGAATCCACTTTGTAGCACATCTAGGGTTATCTGACTCCTGGCACAGGTCATGGCTGGCACCTCACAATCCACCTTGGGCAGGTGAAAGTCTCCTACTATTACCACCTCTACCTTTCCTACAGTTGTCTTTATTACCGAGCACTTTTCCCTGTCTCTTTCCTCCTCCTTGTTAGGTGGTCTGCAGACCACCCCTAATCTCACGTTCCTTTTTCTGTCCGACAGTAATTGAATTCACATTGCTTCTGCCCTCTCCTCTTCTTACTTCTCCCTCGTACAAGTTATACCCTCTGTAATGTATACAGCCACACTCCCTTTTCCTACCCCCCCATCTTGTCTGTATAATTTAAACCCAGGGATTGAGAGGTCCTCATCATGGTTAGGTGTGGCCCATGTCTCTGTGACCACTGCAATGTCCACGCCCCTCTCCTTCAACAATGCCTGCAAGTCATCCATTTTGTTTCTAAGACTTTGTGCATTCAGGGATACCACCTTCCACCTAGAATCTGAGCCTCATTCCCTTCCTGGCTGTCTGCCTTCCTCATTACTTCTCTTTGCCTGTAGACCCCACCCTCCTCTGCTAACCCCCCACTGTCCCTCCACCTCTACCCTCTAGTTCTGCTTTATGGATATGAGGGTGGTCTGCTGACCTCCACCTCTCAAAGGCTCAGGGTTTGTAGGCCGTCTTGCCCCCCCCAGTAGTTTAAATTAAGGTTTTGGTTTATATACCCCCCAAACTTGTCCCTGGGGACTCTTGAGCACCCTCTACTGAGGTGCAGTATCTCTGGTGCAATGAAAGTGTTTTATCTGACCAGGTCCCTCCCAACCTCTGATACAGCTGTACCCTTCCTCCTTGCACCACTCCTTCAGTCAGCCACTGAACTCCATTATCCTTTTCTTCCTGACCATGCTGATTCTCAGGACTGGCAACACCTTGTAACCCATTATGAAGGGTTAAGATGTAATAAACCCAGTTTAACCATGTAGCTGTTTCCAAAAGGTGCCATGACATCAAGACCCAAGGAAGGGATAAGACATGGTTATCCCAGTTAAACTTCATAGCTGATTCAAAAAGGGTGCTGCGACATCAAGACTTAAGGAAGGGGTAAGATGCAATGAGCCCAGTTAAACCTTGTAGCTGTTTCCAGAAGGTGTCATGATATCAAGACTTAAGGAAGGGGTATGATGTGGTGATGTCATGACACCTTTTGGAAAAGTGTCATGACATCCAGATGCGAGGAAGTGGTATGATGTGGTGATCACAGTTAACCCTCGTAGATGACTCAAAAAAGATGCAGCAAGTCACAATTCCTACCTCATTCCTTTTGGTGCCCATTCCTGGGTACTGTACAGTGTTAGCTAGGAGAGTATATCCCTCATCTTGTTATTTAGAAAGGCTGTACCACTGTTTATAACTGTACTGTATAAGCGGGCTAAATTTCATGGTGTCTGGACCAGGGTGGGCTCAGAGAGGGAGAGGGTGGTGGAACAGAGTTGCATCCCTCCAGCTGTACCTCTCCACAATTTATTCACTCTTCTGGTGGATAGTGGTTCCTCTATGGAGGCACCTGCAGTGGAGACCAAGGAGGATGCTGGGAACCTTCACAAAGGAGACCCACAGGAGGGTGGCATGAGACCCCACAGGGGAAGGAAACAACTCCTGGTGGAAGACTCAATCATTAGGGGGTAGAAATGGGGGAGGAAGGGGAGAGGGAGGTAAGGTGCCTGCCTGGTGCCACGACTTGGAGGGACAGGAAGTGAATCCTCAGGATCGTGGGAGCAGCTGCATGAGGGAGGGAGCTGGATGTCATTGTCCACCTAGGGACAAATGACCTGGCTAGGAATGGGATCAGAGCAGTGCATGAGGAGTTTGTAGAGTTGGAGAGGGGCCTTAGACAAGTAGCGATACAGTAACCTTTCTCGGAGGTGCTGCCTGTCTATGGCAAGGGTGATGTTAGGTACCTCACCAGGGAATTCAATGAATGGTTGAAAACTGGTGTGAGCTCAGGATTTTGGCTTCATTGGGGAATGGGAGCCACCTGGAGGATGCAGACCTATACTGGTGCGATGGTCTGCATCTGTCCAGGGGGAACCAGGATCCTAGGTGAGAGGTTTAAATGCTTCATTGGCAGCTTTAAACATAGCCAAGGGGGGAGGCACTGAAAAGGAGCAGGAAATCTCAGCCCACAAACATGGTAATTAGTGAGGTAAACACCAAGGTAGAGAAGTCATTAGGGAGCAGGACAGAGCTAAATGTAAAAAGGCAAAGGCAGTAAGGACAGGAATGGGGCTAAAAGGGGTAAGACCATCAAAAAGTGGAGGGTGATGAGTACCAATGCCCATAGTCTGTGTAACAAGCTCCCTGAACTAGTGGCCTTGATGGAAGAAGGTTGCCTGGATATTGTGGCAGTCACAGAAGCATGGTACACAGAGAACCATGACTGGGATGTCAACATACCAGGATACACAATCTACAGGAGGGACAGGGAGGGTAAAATAGGAGGAGTAGCTCTCTATGTAAAGGAAGGATCAAAGCAACAGAACTAAAGAGTAAACAGGAGCAGATGAGACACTCTGGGTCACCCTGGAGACAGAAATGGCACCCAATCCACATGGGGTTAGTACAGACCCCATCTCAGGGGAGGAATGGACAAGGAAATGAAAGAAGGCTTCCTTAGAATGGCAGAAAAAGGGGAGATATTGTTGATGGGGGACCTGAATATGCCAGATGTTAACTGGAGCACCTTTGCTGCAGGCACATCCAAGAGCAGGGTCATTCTTGATGCCCTACAGGGGGCATGCCTCAGACAGCTAGTATTGGAACCCACTCGGGAGGGAGCAATCTTAGACCTGGTACTCTCAAATGGGGACGAAGAAAGAATCTCAGATTTAGAAGTGGGTAGCCATCTGGGAACAAGCGACCACCAAACAGTGTGGTTCACGATAAACACAGCCATACAATCAAGCCATACAAAAGCAAAAGTATTGGACTTTAGGAGGGCTAATATTCTTCAACTGAAACTGCCTCTGGCTGGAAGCTGCAATACTGAACATAGGATTTGCAAGAAAGCGAGTTGTGCTCACAACAGAGGGAGGTGAACCTTACAATTGTCTTTGGTTTGTAGCAGATATTCTGCAGGTGGAGGTTACTTCTAACTGAAAGGTGAAATAAGGAACTTAGAATTATCAGGAAAAGACAGTCTTTCAAGCAACAGAGGGAGGTGGATCTAGCTTTACGTTTGTTACAATTCTTAAGATTTTCAGTGCAGGAAGAGTTTAAAGCACAGGTGACTTATTTTGGGGCTGACTGCTTTCAGAGCACAAACCACCAGGCTGTTTTGGGGCTGGGGAGGTTTACCTGTGTCTGACTTGGATGTCTGGATTTTTCTGTTTGATTAGCAGGTATTTTCTCTGTCAAATTGTTGTGTAGGGCATCTTGCTGACAGGAAGGCACTCATCACAGCGGTGGGTCAGAGCTCTTAGCTGATTGTTTTGTGAGGGCACAGTTTAGGGCCAACCTTCCCACCCTCACCCCACCCACCCCTGGAAATAGTTCCTTATACCTGGGGTTCTGACATAATTTCCTCAAGAGTACAAGGTGCATATCACTGTCATATCCAGAAGGTAATAAAAACCTGGGACACCCCTTGGATGACCCAGTCCCTCCTACAACAAATGCAGCACAGGGATAACCTCTGGCACAAGGCCGTATCCTCTCAGCTGCCCCAAGACAGACAGCTCTACAGAGAAGCAAGAAATAAATGCACAAGGGCTATTCGTCAAGCTAAGGCCACTTACTATCACCAAGCCTTCACCACCACATGGAGCTCCGGGAAATCTTTCTGGAACAATGTTAAAGAACTATGGGAAAGTCACAAACACAGACCCTACCCAGCTCTTAGACCAGGGTACCTCTCACATGACCCCACCACCATAGCCTACACCCTAAACACCACCTTCTCTCGACCTCAGTCAAGTCCTCCCCAAAACTTCTTTGATCCCATCTCCCACACACCTACTACTTCCCCTGTTCCCACACACCTCCTTTCAGGCTGTATTTCGTGCAATCAGGCTAAAATCTACCTCTCCAAAGCACTGCATAACTCGCGTACAGCAGTGACTCCCTCGACCTTAAATCCTTGGCTCACCCTTAATGAGACTCTCCCACATCTCACCAAACTCCTCAACCACTCACTGTGTCATGGCCAATTCCCTACATATGGAAGAGGGTATTATCACACCTATCCTGAAAAAGGGTGATCCAACTACCCCTGCTAACTATAGGCCCATTACGATCCTTCCTCCCCTTTCAAAAGCTCTTGAAAAAATTGTGTCTGACTAACTCACAGAATACCTTGACAAGTATGGTCTCCTCTGCCATGAGCAACATGGTTTCAGAAAAGGGCACAGTACTACCACAGCCCTCCTAGAATTTACATCTTACATTCATGAAGCCCTTGAACAGGGGTCAGCAGTTGGTACAATCTATATTGATTTGACCAAAGCATTTGACACCTCAAATCATGAGCTTCTTCTTCATACCCTGGCAGCCCTCCATATTGCTCCTGAAGCTATCTCCTGGTTCAAGAACTATCTGACTGACAGAGACGTGGGAAGTAAAATTAGTAACACACTCTCCTCCAAACTACCAGTTCTGGCTGGTGTCCCCAAGGGTCAATACTTGGCCCGCTCTTGTTCACTCTTTTTCTGAACTCACTCCCCTCAGCATGTAGTGGAAAGCTATTACTATATGCGGACGATGCCGTGCTATACTGGAAACACACCAACCTCATACATCTCCATGTAACCCCTAGATGGCGCTATCCCAGGGGCTACTACCCCTGCCTGATTTGCCACTAACAGGTTGAGGGGCCTGGATCCAATGGCGGGTGCCTCCACCCAGAGGTCAGGGTTTGCAATAGTTAAACTAACTTGGTCACAGCCCTCTGGGACACTGCAACCCCCCTTTCTTCCCACTAGTGGCCCACACAATATATCAGAATTACCTTCACAGTATACACTTACCCCAGGTCTGGTTCCGCACTGGGACCTCCTGTGAAATGAGATACAGTGCAACAATCACAGTACAGTACTTTAACATAGACAAATACCTCAGGCAGTATAACTTTGCTGAAACAAGCAGCTCTGATTTATTTAGGGGATATAACAAGGACAGGGGAAATCAGGTTAATTAGCTTATCACTCTAATAATCTACCTATGGCTCTGTGCACAGGCCTATCCCTATCAGTTACTGTCCCTGGGTACCCAAGCCCTAGTGGCTAGTCCAAACTGTGGCAGCTGGTAGGGCCCTTTCACACAGAGAAAAGGAGAATTAAACAGTCAGCAGTACAGTAATTCCATTTGGATTTAATGTGGCAATTCAACAAGGAGAGACCCTGAATTAGTACTCACGACCTCCAAATAAGATAGGGTCCTTCAATGTCAGTAGGGCTCACTTGAGGTACACAAACCTCTTCACACATCCATATAAAAGAAAGCACTATACCAGGCAGGCTGCATCTGTATCCCGGTCACAATTGCACAATACCCGGAGAACACACAGCAGATTCAGTTCCTGACAGACGAGTACAATTTCAGCAATCCCTCCAGTCTTCTACAGGGTGAGCCTGGTTTCTACTCTTCAGAGATCCTTTGATTCTTTTCACAGGACGGATTCAGTCCTAACAAGCTGCAGACCGAACTCTGGGCCTTAACACATTTTTTGACTAAAACTGCACACTGAAAAGCACAGGGCTCCTTCCTTCTTCACTGCCAAAGCTCAACTGAAACCCCAACTGACAAAACTGGCACTTCCTTTGAGTTCCTCCCAGTTCTTGACTGGATTGGCTGTCACTCACAATAGACTGCTGCTGTTGGTCCAAAAGGTGCTGAAGTCTAAACTACATCTCCCAGAGTCACTGCCCATACAATCCTCTTGTGGCTGGCTCAGATTATGAGTCCAAGTTCTGATTCGTCCAGGCACCATTTTAGAGCTAGCTTACCCCACACTGATTGGTCCAGTTCAGCAGTTCAAAACTAGAATGGGAACTAGCAGACACAGTTCTGACTGCAAAGAAAGCAGGTTAGACAAACTGTAATTTCATTATTACTCTAAATAATTTCTGGCAAACAGTTACATCTTTCAGATAGGTTCCCTTTGCACTCTAGTGACTGCAAAATGAAGTGAATTGCAGCAGCTCGAGTGGTACTCAGAGAGCACACAGTCCCCCCATACAAACTAATTATGTCTGCAAGCAGACAGCTCTTAAAGAGACAGTACCAGAGGTTCTAAAAACACTCACTGATAAATGGCTTAAATGCCAAACACCATTCAGGCTTGGAGCATTCAAGCAAGCTCCTGGAAGTCTTTTGGGAACCCCCATTTGCAGGGGGGTTACATCCAAAACACCCTTCAAGGCTGTTTTAGGGAGCTTGAATACTGGTTCACTGACCACCGTCTAATACTTAACTATGACAAGACAAAATCCATGATGTTTGCCCATCGTCAAAACCCCCTCTATAACTCCCTACTCTCAATCTCAAACCTACAGGGTAACCACATTGAACAGGTCACCCACTTTAAATATCTAGGTATCACCCTGGACACATCCCTTACCTACCATCAGCACATTAAACTTCTCTCCTCCTCAGTTAATACCCGACTTGGCATTCTTTACAGGCACAAACACTACCTTCCTCCTCAGGCTCACGCTTAGCCGTTACTACTCGGGTCCTCATTGGTCGATTATGGAATAACTTATGTACGGTGCTGCTGACAAATCAGCTCACACAGCATCAATATAGCACTAAACAAAGCCTGCCGCATGGTCACCAGCAGCAGTAGACAAACACATACCTGTCAGCTCTATTATCAAGCGGACTACACCTTGAAGGAGGCTTAAATACCATACCTGCCTCCAAGCCAAGAAGATCCTTATGAAACTCGCACCTATCTGTCTGCATCGCCTCATCCAACCAGCCCCCAATAGGGGCACCCTTAGACGATTGGCAGGACCTCCTACGCAGTTCCCCACTGCAGAACCTCTGGGGCAAAGATCTTCCGTTACGTGCTCCACTTTGGCTAAACAATCTACCATCTTCCATCTTGCTTGCCCCAGTCTAAGACTATTCAAAACAGAGTGCAAGAAGTATCTGCTCAACATGGAGACCTGTAGCTGTTTTCCATCTTTTCGCATAGGTTGTCAGGCACCCGGGCCACCACATCGCTAGGAACACTCTCAACTCACAGATATTATCTCAGTCTTAGCAATACCCTATACTGTGATTGTTAAACTCTTGTAATGTCCTGGCAATTTTCTGTACAAGCCTTGTCTCTATGTAAAATTCAATATTACAACTGACGTGTAGTCTTTGACAAGCTATGATTTTAAACGTTTGTTGAAATGTAATATCTCTGTTTTGAGAACATTGTCCATACTGTCTTGTTGTAATTGTACTGTCATGACTGACGTGGAGCCTTTTCAAAGGAGTCCTTGACTCAAAGGTTGTAATTCCGAAATTTTCAATAAATAAATAAATAAATATCCTCTCTAGCACACTGCACTGACAATATAAGCATACACATTGTGTAATATATATATTTCTATATAACAAACCAATCACACACACAAACACACACACAAAAAAAAGTAGATAAACATGTGTGGAGTAGTGCAATGTAATGGTTGTGGGGCAGCAGTCTTCCGGGAGTCTTTCTGGAGGCTAAGATGCTGCCCTATTTGCAGACAACTCTCTGCCCTGAGGGAGGAAGTTGCCCATCTTCAGGCCACACTGGACAGTAGTAAGAGATCCTTCCTCCAGGCCACACTGGACGGTAGAAAGGGAACCTCCCCCATCCAGGGAGCACCAGAGCCACCACCACTACCTCAGAGGTTGCGAAGAAAGCACAGCAGTTGGACCACAGTGGGCTCAGGGAGGGTGAGAATGGTGGAACAGAGGCACACTCAGTCAGTTGTTCCACTCCACAATCCATACACCATTCTGGGGGAGCATAGCTCCCCTATGGATGCACCCGCAGAGGAGACTAAGGAGGCTGAGGACAACTGTCACAAGGGAGGCCCACAGGAAGGAGGCAGAGGACACCACAAGGAAAGGAAGCATATCTTGGTGGGGGACTCAGTTATTAGGGGGATAGAACTGGGGGGAGCAGGGAAAACTGAAGTAAGGTGCCTGCCTGGTGCCATGGCTTGGAGGGACAGGAAGCACATCCTCAGGATCACGAGAACAGCTGCACGGGAGTCTGAGCTGGACGTCATTGTCCACCTAGGGACAAATGACTTGGCTCAACATGAGATCAGAGCACTGCAGAAGGACTTTGTAGAATTGGGGAGGGGTCTAAGACAAGTAGCACACACAGTATCCTTCTCAGAGTTGCTGCCTGTCAATGGCATGAGTGAGGCGAGGGTACTTTGCACCATGCAGTTTAATGAATGGTTGAAAAAATGGTGTGGAGCACAGGGGTTTGGCTTCATTGGGCACTGGGGTTCCACCTGGAGGGACACCAGCCTATACTGGCAGGATGGTCTGCATCTGTCCAGGAAGAGAACAAGTTTTAGAGCAATCAGTTTAAATGCTTCATTGGCAAGCTTTTAAACTAGTTAAGGGGGAGGCACTGATAAGCAGCAGGAAAATCCCAGCCTCTCCCTACAAAACAGGGTACTAAATGAGAAAAGACCGAGGTAGAAACAACAGTGGGGGATGCTGCAACAGAAGGTAAAGCCATCAAAAAATGGAGAGCAATGAGTACCAATGCCCGTAGTCTGAGTAACAAGCTTCCTGAATTAGTGGCCTTGATGGAGGAGGAACATCTGGATATCGTGGCAGTCACAGAAACATGGTGTACACAAAACCATGACTGGGACATAAACATACCAGGACACACTATCTACAGGAGGGACAGAGAGGGTAAAAGAGGAGGAGGAGTAGCTCTTCACATAAGGGAAGGAATCAAAGCAACAGAACAAAAGGGAAAACAGGGAGGAGAAGAAGCACTGTGAGTAAATTTGGAGACCGGCAATGGCACCACAATCCGCACAGGGGTTGTATACAGACCCCCTTCTCAGGGGGAGGAAATGGACAAGGAAATGATAGAAAGTATACTTAGAATGGCAGAAAAAGGGGAGATATTGCTGATGGATGATCTGAATATGCCAGATGTTAACTGGGTGCAGTTGCAGCAGCCACTTGATGGGCTTATTCTAGATGCCCTACAGGGGGCATGCCTTAGACAGCTAGTATTGGAGCCCACTCGAGAGGGAGCATTCTTAGACCTGGTTCTCTCAAATGGAGATGAAGAGAGGATCACAGATATAGAAGTGGATAGCCATCTGGGAACTAGCGACCATCGAACAGTATGGTTCACAATAAACACAGCAATAGTCAAGCCATACAACGGCAAAAGTACTGGACTTTAGGAGGGCTGACTTTGCCAAAATGGGTGAGTGCCTAAGGAATGCACTAGCAAATGGGCTTGAAGGAGGGGTGGAAGAACAATGGGGAATAATAAAAACTGCCATCACAGAGGTAACAAGCCTTTGTGTGAAGCAAATAAACAAAATGAAACGATGTAAGAAACCACTATGGTTCTCAAAGGAAGTGGCAGTGAAGGTTCAAGAGAAAAAGAAAGCATTCAGGAAGTACAAGGAATCACAGAAGGAGCAGGATAGAGAACTGTATCAGTTAAAGCAAAAGGAAGCTGGAAAGGCAGTCAGAAAAGCAAAGTCCCAAACCGAGGAAAAGATAGCCAACTCAGTTAAGAAGGGATAAAACCTTTTATAGGTACATCAGGGAGTGAAGGAAGACCAAGGGAGGGATAGTGAGGCTTAATAAAGGTGAGGGAGGGTGGGCAGAGGGTGACTGTGAAAAGGCAGAAATACTAAACAAATATTTTTGCTCAGTATTTACAAAGAAAGAGGGGGAGGTACCTAAAACAAACAGTAGAAACACTCTGGATACAGAAGTTGATACCAGCCCATTTACAGAAGAAAGGGTTCTGAAAGAACTCTTAAAACTGAAGGTGGAAAAAGCAATGGGGCCTGATGGGATTCATCCCAGAATTCTAAAAGAACTAAGGGTAGAACTAGTGACACCACTGACTACCCTCTTTAACAAATCATGGGAGGATGGGGTGGTACCGAGGACTGGAGGAGGGCAGAGTGATTCCCTTCACAAAAGTAGGAGCAAGGCAGAAGCAGGAAACTACAGACCTGTTAGTTTAACCTCAGTGGTAGGGAAAATGATGGAATCACTTCTGAAGGAAAGAATTGTTGAGTGTCTAGAGGCCAGAGGGCACAGGACCCGAGGCAGCATGGATTCACAGCAGGAAGGTCATGCCAGACAAATCTGATAGATTTCTTTGACTGGGTGACCAAAGTAGTAGATCAGGGAGGGACTGTGGACATGGCATACCTAGACTTTAGCAAGGCATTTGACACAGTCCCACACAAAAGATTAATATACAAGTTAGCCAGCCTGGGAGTGGGTCCCAAGATGACAGCCTGGGTAAAAAATTGGCTGGAGAATAGGACACAGAGAGTAATAGTAAATGGAGTCCACTCTGAAGAAAGGGGGTTAGAGGTACTGCAGGGTTCAGTATTAGGACTGGTCCTCCTCAATGTCTTTATAAGCGACATTGCAGAGGGACTGGAAGGAAAGTATGTCTCTTGCAGATGACACAAAGATCTGCAACAGAGTTGATGACAAGTGGGGTGGAAAGGATGAGAAGGGACTTGGCAAGGTTAGAGGAATGGTCAAATGTATGGCAGCTTAGATTCAATGCTAAGAAGTGCAAGGTAATGCACCTGGGAAACAAAAACCCAGGGGAAGAGTACACAATGGGGGGTGAGATACTAACAACAACAACAAGCATTTGTCAATGCCGAATGTTTGCTTGCTGGCATTGGCAGTGGTAGTGTAGAAGTTACAGAGCTGCGTAATAGGAATGGCAGTGAAGTATTGAACTGAAGCCAACCCCACCACCACCCTGCAGAGAGTGACAGGCATTGGGGTGTGCCTTTTGGTTGTCAGGCATAATGGCCACACCATTTCACCACACCACACCCTGCAGACACTGACAAGTGTCACGGTGTTCCTTGGGGTCTTTGGCCCTTATGTGCACCCCATTCCGTTAGGAAATACAGTGAGATGGGTGCGATATAGGAGAATGGAGTGAACTTTGGGGCCAAAGAGACCAAGGCATACCTCGATGCCTCTCACTGGCTGCAGGGTGTGGAATGGTATGAACATTACAGGCAAGAATCCCAAGTCACACCCCTGATGCCTGTTATTCTCTACAGGGTTGGGCATTATGGTTGGAAACCCTAATCCCTCAGGCATTCGTTGGTATTTTCACTCCAAATTTTCAACATGGTTTTTTTGTGACCCCACCTCATGAACAGGGGAAATATCAGTTTGTTAGCCGAAAGCTGCTTATGCACAGCGACTACGGCATTTAGCACCACAGGTGCAAAAACATTCCGAACAGGATGTAAAAAATGACAGCTGTACTGTTCATGGGGAGGTGTAAAAAATGGCAATGTTGCAATCTGCAGTAAAAATATAAAAAAATGGTGAAGTCACGAGCGTACATAGAAACTGTGCAACGCACACCCGTAATATAATTAGGTTGGGGATTTTTTTTACAGCAGATTGTCAGCTCAGGCACTTTGGTGCCTCCGATCATGAACAGTGTCACTGTGATTTTCTTTATCTGTCCCGAACAATGATTTCCCACAGCAACCACGCATCTCTGCGCTGAAAGTGTGAAAACACACTTCGGCCATGTTGTGAAAAATGACAGCTGTACTGTTCATAAGCAAGTGTGGAAAAATACCACTGGTGAAAACCTGGACTGAAAATATTACAAAGTCATGAACTTACGAGGGTGCGTGGAAACTGTGCAATGCTCACTGGTAACACAGTCATTTTATCGACGTTTGTCACCAAATTTTCAACATAGCCATTTTAAGACCTCTGCTCATGAACAGTGTAACTGTGATTTTCTTAATCTGTCCCAAAACATTGCTTTCCTTTCCAACAGCAGCACCATTGTGAACTACATGTCTGAAACACATTTTGGAGCGTACTATGAAAATGGCAGCTGTACTGTTCATAAGGAAGTGTAATAAAATGGCAATGTTGAAAATCTGGAGTGAAAATATTAAATTCGCAAACTTACGAGCATGCATAGGAACTGCGCAACGCACGCCAGTAAAACAGTCATTTTTAGGAATTTTTTCATCAAATTTTCAACATAGCCATTTTAAGACCTCTTCTCATGAACAGTGTCACTGTGATTTTCTTAATGTGTCCTATAAGCACATCAGACATCGATCAGCGCCATTGTGCGCTACATGGCAGAAACACATTTTGGGCAAGATGTGAAAATGACAGCTGTACTGCTCATAAGGAGGTGTGGTAAAATGGCAATGTTGAAAATCTGGAGTGAAAATATTGAAAATTCATGAACTTATGAGCATGCGAGAACCGCGCAACACACGCTCATAAAACAGTCATTTTAGGAAATGTTTTACCAATTTTCAACATAGCCATTTAAGACCTCTGCTCATGAACAGTGTCACTGTGATTTTCTTAATTTGTCCTGTACATTGATTTGCACAATCACTGCGCCATTATTAGCTACATGGGCGGAAACACATTTTGGGCAAGATGTGAAAAATGACAGCTGTACTGCTCATAAGGAGGTGTGGTAAAATGGCAATGTTGAAAATCTGGAGTGAAAATATTGAAAATTCACGAACTTACGAGCATGCGTAGGAACTGCGCAACACACGCTCATAAAACAGTCATTTTAAGGAATTTTTTCACCAAATTTTCAACATAGCCATTTTAAGACCTCTGCTCATGAACAGTGTCACTGTGATTTTCTTAATTTGTCCTGTACATTGATTTGCACAAACTGCGCCATTGTGCGCTACATGGGTGGAAACACATTTTAGGTGAGATGTGAAAAATGACAGCTGTACTACACATAAGAAGGTGTGGTAAAATGGCAATTTTGAAAATCTGGAGTGAAAATATTGAAAATTCGTGAACTTACGCGTGTGCGTAGGAACTGTACAATGCACGCTCGTAAAACAGTCATTTTTTTGAATTTTTTCACCAAATTTTCAACATAGCCATTTTAAGACCTCTGCTCATGAACAGTGTCACTGTGATTTTCTTAATTTGTCCCGTACATTGATTTTGCACACTGACTGCGCCATTGTGTGCTATATGGCAGAAACACGTTTTGGGTGAGATGAAAATGACAGCTGTACTACTCATAAGAGGTGTGGTAAAATGGAAATGTTGAAAATTTGGAGTGAAAATATTGAAAATTCGCTGAACTTCTACGAGGCATGCGTGGGAACCTGCGCAGCAGCGACTCCAAAACAGAGTCATTTTTGGAATTTTCACCAAATTTCAAAACAGCTTCTAAGAGCCCACCTTATGAACACTGGCAGTGTCATTTCATTAATCAGGCCTGAAAGGTGATTTCACGCAGTGACTGCGAAATCACCCTTCGGGCCCGAATAACTCCATGACAGTGACAGCATTCATGAGAAGGGGTCCCAAAAACCCCATGTTGAAAATTTGGTGCCAAAATTCTAAAAAATGCCTGAGATATGCAACAAAGTTGAAAAAACCCTGTCTATCCCATTATACAGCTTACCGGCATTTCCTCAGTTAGTGGTTCGACTTTGAAGAGTGCAGACGTGTTCCCGGTCCACCGAGATCGTCGTGCGGACTCGGAGAGTATGGGGTGAGGGTGTGGGGAGGCGGTCGCAGTGGGTGAGTGCGGGTTGTGGGGGCGAGATCATGCGGGACCATTTTTAATTTACAGGTTGTTTTTTTTAAATTGACGACATGGACGCTTTGCCATGCTGGGGTGGCCCCAGCATGGCACAAGGATGGCTGGTTGGGGGGCGGGAGTCGATGGGATTAGGCACCGCCGGGACATAGCATTTATTGCCACGCTGGGGTGGGCTCCCAGCGTGGCACCCTGTACCTGGGGAGGACAGTGAGCCAACAGGGATTGGGCACCCTGTTGGCTATATATGAGTTGCCACACTGGGGTGGGCACCCAGCATGGCATGTGGAAGGCTTTGGGGGGCGCCAGCATAGCCGACGAGATTGGGGCACCCCGTCGGCCACACGGTGTGCGTGGGGGGCAGCATGCAGTATGCGTGCATGTGTTGTGTGTGTGTGTAGGGGGAGCTGTGCATGACCAGGCGATATCTTATCGCTGCTCACTGAAGCGTAGCTCCCCCTTTCAACTGTACGCCACTGCATTTTGGAGCTGTCATAGACAGCTCCAGCATGCATTGGCAGACTGGGGCCGCGCCTGCCAACACACTGACTGAATTGGAAGAGGGGGTGACACACCTCCAAAAACTCAGATGATGGCACTATGTTTCTTGCACATGCATGCAAGCAAACATAAAATGGAAAGAGACCTGGGGTAGTCATATCAGATGACCTAAAGGTGGGCAAGCAATGTGAGAGGGCAGCAAGGAGGCTGGGGGATACTGGGATGCATAGGGAGAGGCATCACCAGTAGAAAACAGGAAGTTATTATCCCTCTGTACAGACAGCTGGTGAGACCCCATCTGGAGTACTGCATGCAGTTCTGGAGACCCAATCTCCGCAAAGACATAGACAGGATGGAAGCTGTCCAGAGGAGGGCAACTAAAATAGTGCAGGGTCTGTACTGGAAGACATATGAAGAGAGACTTAAGGAGCTTAATATGTATAGCCTCGAGGAAAGGAGGGAGAGGGGGGACATGATAGAAACTTTCAAGTACCTCAAGGGAATCAACAAAGTCCAAGAGGGTAGCATCTTTCAAAAAAAAAAAGTGTGCAAGAACAAGGGACAATTTGAAGATGGGGGTGGCTCAGAGGTAATTTTAGGGAAGTATTTTTTCACAGAGAGGGTTGTGGGTGCATGGAACAGCCTTCCGGAGGAGGTTGTGGAGTCAAAAACAGTGGTGGAATTCAAGCATGCATGGGACAGTCATAAGGCAATTCTAGGGGTTGGGGGTGGGAGGAAGTAGGCTGCTGGTTAACTAGGATCTGCAGCTTATCCATTAGGTAGGGAAATGGGCAGACTGGGTGGGCCAAGCGGTCTTTATCTGCCGTCAAATTCTATATTTCTATGTTTCTATGACTTTGGGAAAATGAGAGAGTGCCTCAGAAAAGCACTAGCAAGCAGACAAGAAGGAGGGTTGGAGGAACAATGGGGAGTGATCAAAACAGCCATCACAGAGGCAACAAGCCTTTGTGTAAAGCAAATCAACAAAACACAACAAAGGAAAAAAATGCTATGGTTCTCAGAAGAGGTGCCAGGGAAGGTTAAGGAGAAAAGAATAGCATTCAGGAAATATAAGGAAACACAGAAGGAGCAGGACAGAGAAATTTATCAGTTAAAGCAAAAAGAGGCTGAGAAGGCAGTCAGAATAGCAAAGGCCCAAACCGAGGAAAGGATAGCCAACTCTGTTAAGAAGGGGGATAAGATCTTTTATAGGTACATTAGGGAGCGAAGAAAGACCAAAGGAGGGATACTGAGGCTTAATAAAGGGGAGGGAATGTGGGTAGAGGGTGACAGTGAAAAAGCAGGGATACTGAATGAATATTTCTGCTCAGTATTCACAAAGGAAGAGGAGGGGGAGGTACCTAAACCAAACAAGAGAAACACTCTGAAGACGGGTCGATACCAGTCCATTTACAGAAGAAAGGTTCTGAAAGAACTAATAAAATTAAAGGTGGACAAAGCAATGGGGCCTGATGGGATTCACCCAAGAATTCTAAAAGAACTAAGGGTAGAACTAGTGACACCGCTGACTACTCTCTTTAACAAATCATGGGAGGATGGTGTGGTACCCGAGGACTGGAGGAGGGCAGATGTGATTCCCCTTCACAAAAGTGGGAGCAGGACAGAAGCAGGAAACTACAGACCAGTTAGTTTGACCTCTGTGGTAGGGAAAATGATAGAATCACTTCTGAAGGAAAGAATTGTTGAGTACCTAGAGGCCAGTGGGGCACAGGACCCAAGGCAGCATGGATTCACGATGGGAAGGTCATGTCAGACGAATCTAATAGATTTCTTTGACTGGGTGACCAAAGTAGTATAGCAGGGAGGGGATGTGGACATGGCTTACCTAGATTTTAGCAAGGCATTTAATACAGTCCCACACAAAAGATTAATACACAAGTTAGCCAGCCTTGGAGTGGGTCCCAAGGTGGTAGCCTGGATAAAAATTGGCTAGACAACAGGACGCAAAGGGTAGTAGTAAATGGAGTCCACAGAGAAGAAAGGAAGGTTACTAGTGGGGTATCACAGGGTTCAGTACTGGGACCGGTCCTTTTTAATGTCTTTATAAGTGACATTGCAGAGGAACTGGAAGGAAATGTATGTCTCTTTGCAGACGACACAAAGATCTGCAACAGGATTGATACACCAGCTGGAGTGGGAAGGATGAGAAGGAACTTGGCAAGGTTGGAGGAATGGTCAAATGTATGGCAGCTCAGATTCAATGCAAAGAAGTGCAGGTTAATGCATCTGGGAAACAAAAACCCAAGGGAAGAGTACACAGTGGGGGGTAAGAAACTGACAACAGTAAAAATGGAAAGGGACCTGGGGGTAATTATATCAGATGACCTAAAGGTGGGCAAGCAATGTGAGAAGGCAGTAAGGAAGGTTGGGGGGATACTGGGATGCATAGGGAGAGGCATCAATAGTGGAAAACAGGAAGTAGTTATCCCTCTGTACAGACAGTTGGTGAGACCCCCATCTGGAGTACTGTGTGCAGTTCTGGAGACCCCATCTCCGCAAAGACATAGACAGAGTGGAGGCTGTCCAGAGGAGGGCAACCAAAATGGTGCAGGTTCTGCACCAGAATACATACGAAGAAAGACTAGAGGAGCTTAATATGTATACCCTTGAGGAAAAGAGGGAGAGAGGGGACATGATAGAAACTTTCAAGTACCTCAAGGGAATCAACAAAGTCCAAGAGGGTAGCATCTTTCAGAAAAAGAGATGTGCAAGAACAAGGGGGCACAATTTGAAGATAGAGGGGGGACGGCTCAGAGGTAATGTGAGGAAGTATTTTTTCACAGAGAGGGTTGTGAATGCATATAACAGCCTCCCTAAGGAGGTCATGGAGTCAAGAACAGTGGGGGAATTCAAGAATGCATGGGACAGACATAAGGCAGTCCTAGTGGGGGGTAAGAGGAAGTAAGCTGTTAGTTAACTAGGATCTGCAGCTTATCTGTTAGGTAGGAAAATGGGCAGACTAGGTGGGCGAAGCGGTCCTTATCTGCCGTCAAATTCTATGTTTCTATGTCTGCAGTTTCCTTGCAGCTGCTATGGGGACAGTTTAATGCTTTAAATAGGATGAAATGCTGCTAACTGTGGTTCCTGCTGCCTATGTGCTCAGGACTTGCATATAGTTACATAGAAACATAGAAGCTGTCGGCAGATAAGTGCCTCCTGGCCCACCTAGTCTGCCCTGTTTTCCCTACCTATAGTGACACCGCAGATGTTACTTGGTCCCCAGGCTTCCCCCTCCCCTTACTGTACCTATCCCATGCATTTTTTAATCCTGTAATCCTTACTGTCCCCACCATCTCTACTGGGAGGCTGTTCCCTGTGTTGACCACCCTTTCCATGAAGAAGTATTTCCTTTCATTTCCTCTGAGCCCCCCCCCTTCAATCTTCATAGTGTGGCCTCTTGAGCATCTATTTCTGTGGAAAGTGCTTCCTCCTTGTACTTTGTTTTTATCAGTGAGGTACTTGAATATTCCTATCATACCCCCTCCCTCCTTTCTTCCAGGGAGTACATGTTTAATTCCTTAAGCCTTTCCCCCTAGGGCCTTTGATGCAGGCACTCCAACAATTTGGTTGCCCTCCTTTGTACCACCTCCACCCTATCTATGTCCTTCCAGAGATGAGGCCTCCAGAACTGTACACTGTACTGGAGGTGTAGCCTCACTAGTAATCTATACAGGGGTATTATTATCACCTCTCTCTTTCTGCTGGTAATTCCCCTGCCTATGCATCCCAGCATCCTGCCAGCCTTCCCCACTGCCTTGTCAAACTGGCATCTTCAGGTAATTATTCCTTTGGGGCCCACAGTGAGGGTACCAGTTAGGGATCTGGTTGTATAATTACCACAATAGCTTTGGTAACGTGCACACTGTCATTTTTAGTTTTGCAAGCAAGATTTGTGGCTCGTATGTGGAGGTCTGTGTCCCATGTAGTAAATGTAAATATGAAAAAGAGGGACAGACTTGGAACTGATCCAATGATGCCTAGCTAAAGTCTGCTGTTAAGTTAAATATGTTGCTGTTTCCCAGAGTTGCTTTGCTGGGATCTCTATGTAGTGTGGTGCAAATAAAATCTATCTTTTTGACTTGATTAGCCAACCAATGGTGGCTCTGTGGAGTTGTTGGTGCCAAGAGGCCCAAGGGGCCCTTATGATGAGGGAGGAATAAGTGTGAGTCAGAAAAGGCTATCACAAACTCACTTAGCAGATCAGGCCCTCTGCTTCCACAGTGCCAACCTCAGAGTGCAATAGTGTGAACAGGTAACAGACAGGGTAACCCTCCTGTCTGCTTTTGGGTCCGAATCACCTTTAGTCTCAAGTTCTGGGGGGATTCAAATTGTGAATACTTATACTAGCATACCCAATGTACAGGTACGTTCCCTCTACAGGGATTGCGGTACAATCTTTCACCAGTGGCACCCAGCCAGGCTTCCAAAATGAAGCCTTTTAACTCTATAAGAGACCTTACGTATATTCTTACCTTTTCACAGTTTAGTAACACCATCAAGCCCTTCAAGCAGCTGTCAGACTTAACCACGTATACATCACATGCAAAAAGTACTTGGAAGACACACCCAGGCAGTATCCTAAGAAAATGTACTTTACTAAAAGAGGATAAAAATATGAAAAATATAAACACAGAACAATCTACCAAAGAGCTCACAATCACTTAAAAGAACAAGGGCAAAGTACAAAACAAAAACTCCTACCACAATACAGTTAGATTTTTGCTATCTAAGTTATTACCTCTGGAAGTGCATTTTAAAGTTAGATTGGAGAGCTGTGTCTCTCTAGAGTCCCAAGATGATATATCAAATATTTCATACACAAGTATCAGTTTAAACTCTGTGTCTCCACACCCCTTCTGTGAGTCATCTAGCTCTTCCATTTAGAATATAAAATTACACAAAAATGATTTCCTATCAGGAGGTATTTTAAAAAATAATGTGCCATCAGAAGAAAAAAAGACATTTCCTATATATAACTCCTTAATTACACATGTTTCCTTTGAACTTAACAATCCCACCCTGGCACCAATGTGTTAAAAAGCTAACAGGAATCAGCCTAATGATGTCCTGTTTCTAAAGTCGTAAAGTCACATTTGGTTTGCACTTCAAAAAGCCTAGACATGTCATAAAAATATAATAAAATGCCATTCTGAAGGAAGTCAGCTAATTAAATGGTTTCGGGTCAGTTTACATATCCTGTAGCTTCACTGAAACCTGGGGGGGGGGCACCCATTGAAGCACAGGCTGTCTTGTGTGAGACAATCACATACTATATTTTTATATTACAAATCTCACACAATAAACATAACCAGCTGGCCAAGCATCACAAAGGCCACCCCCCCAGGTAAGGGGGATAAAGACAGTAGAAGAAGTAACAGCAGGGAAGGCTGGTTGTCCCTCCCCTCGAGGGGCGCAGTTTTAAAATGGAGAGTGTTCCACCAGGATGGCACAGGTACTAATACAGGCAGTATCCCAGTGGTCATGTGACAGGAGAAAGAGGCAGCCAGAACTGTTTGCAAGGGGTGGCTCCTGGTGAGATGGTGCCATCTTGCTACCCTATAGACGAAGTAGTTGTCCACAAGTTATGGTCTGCCCCCCCTCCCTGCTCCAAGGTAAAGGCAGGTAAGGTGGGTTGAGGGGGAAGTTGTCAGAAATAAAGGAGAGCTTCATTAAATATGGCTTCCCTATGTTTTTGTCTATATTTTCAGCTGTATTTGAACACTTGTTAACATTACTTTTCTTTGTGACTAAGATGAACTACTGTACTGTAGCATGCAGCAGAAACTGCTCTCTTTTACATTACAGGACACTGGGGATATCAGGGCAAAACCCAGGCCACAAAACATAAGCTCTGACATGATGAACATAAAATGAAATGTGGCACCACCGTATGAATGGATTTGTAACCAAAGATAAATTGTAGGGTTCAAGATCAAGAGAAGAAAAAGAGTGCTTAATGAAGTATGTGAAAAAATTCTGTAACCCTCCCAAGTGTGGACCTGTTAGTGGCATGCATCCTTTTTCCTTTATGTAAGACTTAGTCCTGCATTATAGTTTTGAGGGGTATAATGGCCCTTGGCAGGAACAGCACTTGAGTTCCAGAGTTCCTTATCTCTCTCTAGAGCCCTGAGGAGTTTGTTTCATCTAGTAGTGCCAGCTATGACTGGCAGAGGGGGGTGGTGGGAAGGAGACTTGCCAGATTCAGGGGTGGCACTATGGACCTTAACTCTGGGGTCAGGCACTGGTCTCCTGTCAGGCCTGGTTTCCAGTGGCCCTCCATGGTGAGGCAGACGTAAGAGGCAAGTTGATTGGCCCATAGTGAGCTTCAGCCATATGGCTACACCATTGGTCCCAACCCAGATCCCTCTACACCAAAGGCTGGAGTATACAATTGGTTCTTGGAAATTAGCTGTTTTAGAGGTATATTCATTTCACAGATATAAATAAGCCAAGCTAAAATTTGCTGTTTTGGGACTCTGAGTTGGAGTCCAGTAGAGTCATCCCACTCCCAACTAATGTTTGCCTTCATGGTGGATTATTGGGAGAGAGACCACTGATTAGAAACCAGACAACCAGGGTGTGTGTGTGTGAATGCACAAATCAGGAAGGAGGGGTGATACCAGGTGTTAGCAGTGCCCAAATAACAGGTTCTCCGATATGGAGAGAGGGCTTACATAAATACTTGCAAGGGATGGTGTGCATGGCAATTTTTGTACAGTCAAAGCTCCAGAGATGAACAGTGCCCTGAATTCAAAAAGGCCAGGATGTTTCACCATTTTCCAGTTTCCTGCTTAGAGAAGGATGTATGTTCACTACTGTTGTCACTGCTAAGAAGTATAGATCAGCTCTACTCATGCCAATGCTCGGGTCCCTCAACATACTCTTAGCATTCACAACTAAAGCTGCATAATGTACCCCCCTCACGTGAAGTGCCCTTTTGACCCTTTAAGTGCATTAGTGCCCTCTTAATCATCTTCCCGTCCACTTTTTTTTTTACCATTATAACAGCCTTGGATAGGACTGGTAAGGCTGTGACATCATCCCAAATCCTTTCCAGACCAGAAAGTGGATTCCTCTGCAAGGCTCTCATGTCAGTATTTAAAAGGTATTTGTATATGATTTACTGACAGCATTTGTCCAGTTGAAACTGATGGTACACTAACTGCTTTACAACAACAGCTTTTAAAACAATCTTCTGGAAAATAGCATGCATTATCTTTTTTGAATGCAATACTGGTTATGTATCAACATAATTTGCTCTAGTTCTGTTGTGCTGGTGGGTATAGGACTTATTGGCTTAAATCAAAATTTACTTTTTTGTTGAAAAGTCCGAGTGACCCCCCCTCCCCCAATCTAGGGTGCATCTGTTTCCAAGGGAAGTAACTACATTATTTACATTGTTAAGGGTTGGGGTGACCAGATGGGGTCCTGGGGCACTAAGAAATCACACCCACTGAGTCAATAATAGACTGTTCAGACTGACATTGCAAGTTGATGGTTCACTTTTTTAATGGGAGGTAAATGTTGCCAGGTCATGCTCATTTTGAAAACCCATGCAAAGATCTTTTTAATTTTTTTAATTTACAGTACCCCCCCCCCGAATCTTTGGGCCAGTCCTCCAGGCTGAGCCACTGGGTCATCCACGGTTTTCCTTCCTGTCCACTACAGCCCACCCTCAAGGAGCCTCGGTTTACCCTCTGGGCAGGGGTAGGGGGCGGCCGGCTACACACCTCCATTGTGCATGTCATCGGGCTCCTCAGTGGTGGTGGAAGAGCTCACCCCAGATTGTATTGGGGTCCCCACCAGAAGCCAAAACCAGAGCCAAGCTTTGTCTGTTCCTGGTGCTCCACAGCCACCTGGCGACATCAGCACACACACACGGGGAGACCAATGCAGTGAGTGCAGTTCTCCCAGCTGAATTCACCCTCTCCAGACATGGTGTTCTCCACTACTCCATCCACCTGTGGTCACCCAAGTGGTGGTATTGCAGCAGGAATGGCAAACTTCTCTCCCTGGAGAAGGACAGCGATTTATAGGATGCGCAAGCCTTCTCCCCCCTGCCCCTGCTGACCCTCCAACGGCCTAGGCTTGTTCCCGAACCCAGGTCATCAGCATCTCGGGCAGTAGCTCTACTGCTGTGCCAGTGGGCTGACCCAAAGATCTTTTAAATAAAGTATTGGGCTTACCTCTAGGTGTCAGCAGTTCTGAGAAATAAACATCTTAATCTTCTTCAAATGAAAACAAGACAGTAGCTGTTTCATGGAATTTTGAGACAGACAGTGATGTCAGTGAAGGTTAGGCTGTATACTGTTAATTAATTTCAGCTTGTCCCTCAGCAACACCTTTTTCTGTTTCATGATTCCAAGAAGTGGCTGCTACATTGGTTTCATTTATGGATGATTTAGATATTATATCCCTGGACTGTTAACACATATAGGTAAGCCCAATACTTCATTTAAAAGGCCTTCTTGTGGGCTTTCAGAATGTGAGTGACCCAGAACAGGCACAGTCGGCAACTCATGGTTTGGCACAATAATCCAGATTTTAGACACACATATATTTTTCTGTCCCTCAGGTCTGAAAAGAGGCAACTTCCTGATTTGAAACTCATGCTGACTCTCTTAGAAGCCAGAGAATCACAACTCAGTGGTTCTGGGAGGGAGGTCATATTGCCCCTATACAGGTTGCTAGTGAGATCTCACCTCGAATACTGTGTACAGTTCTGGAGGCCCTACCTTTGAAAGGACATAGACAGGGTCAAGAGGGTTCAAAGGTTGGCAACCAAGATGATGCAGGGCCTGCACCAATGCCCTATAAGGGACAGACTCAGGGAATTAAACATGTACTCTCTAGAGGCGAGGAGGGAGAGGGGAGACATGATAGAGACATATAAATATCTCACAGGAGTGAAGAAGGTGCAGGAGGGGAGTATGTTCAAGAAAAGGTATTACGAAAGAATTAGGGGTCACACAATGAAGCGCGGGGAGACTGAGGGGGAATATCAGGAAATCTTTCTTTATGGGGAGGGTGGTGGAAGCTTGGAATAGACTCCCAGGGGAGGCTAAAACGATCATAGGCTTCAAGAATGCATGGGATAGGCATAAGGGAATCCTAGCACCAGGGAAAATGTGGGAAAAATCTGAGGACCTGAAAGGAGGCTGAGGAGGTGCTATAGACAGGATCAGCAGGGCGGACTGGGTGGGCCAAATGGTCCTTATCTGCTGACACATTCTATGTTTCTATGTAACCCTTAAAAAATATTAGACATAAACATGGCCCTGAGACACATTTCCTACACTGTTACTAGTCCCAGACTATTATAGAACCCCGCAATTCTACACATTAAACCTGGGTACCCATTACTTAAGTTCTTAGGTGCAGGCCTGTTAAAGTTGCAGCTGAGCCAGCCGGTGTTGCAGCTGGTTGGGGCCCTTAAAGGAAAAGCAGTTTGGCATCCTTTATTTACTGTAGATTACTTTAATAATTCTGGCTGCTCTTGAAAAGCAAACTTTAAACCTTAACACTCTGGCCTGACATTTTGTACATATCAGAACTTGGGTTATCTACTCACAATGTCTTTTTGGATGGCAGAGAATGGCTCTGCCCACTCACAGTTTTGAAGTCATCATTGGTGTAGAGAAGCTTCGCTGAGGTTCAGGCAGGAGCTTTGGCTGACCCCTCTTTACCAGGCTCTTGCAGCTTGCAGGCTGAAACTCCTCAGCATCTTTCATGGTTTGCCCACTCTCTCTGGGCTTGCAGTCACATTCCGAAACAGAACAGGCTGGGACCGGGGCCAGCATGCTTCAGACCCCCATGTCTAGGCTATGCCCCTCAGGGTGAAGTGCATATGGCAGTGCATAGCTGTCTGCACACAGTGAAGGGAATGAGTGGAAAGGTGGCAGCTCTGCTAAACTCCACAAAGCCCATAAAGGTCAAAATAAATGCAGGAGGCGCCCGGAAGCCCCAGGGCAAACAGAACGACTCAGGACAGTGGTGGTTCAAAACGGGGGAGAACTGGATGAACGCCAGGCATAACGGGAGGCAATCGGGAGCAACAGGAAATATGGGGGCAAGGAAGGCAAGCCCCATGGGGGTTATATACTGTTGACCATGATCACAAGGGTGTCTCCCCTTTCTTGTCCATTGAAAGCAAGTCCCCCTATTCTGAACATTTAGTATTACTAAATCAGTGTAACTTGTTTCTATAAAGAATTTGCTACCCTCACTTTGTCATTTATTTCTGCCTGCATGAAATGATTTTCTAATGTTGTCTCAGAAACTAACTGTTGCTTTGGATGTACCTTACTTATCTTGATGTTTTTTCTCATATTGTCAGCCTTTGTTGTATCTCACTGTGATGTTGTATGTATTTCATGCAATGTGCCATCTAGCTTGCCCGGGTCATGCCTGAAAATGGTCCCTGGGACCAGTGCACGTACCTGGTTTTCAAATGCATAAATAAATAAATAAAATCCTAGGTGGCTATAAATCAGAATCATATGTTTAGAAAAGTGTGCTCCACTTCATGGATGGAATATTACAGCAGATGGCCTATAAATTGTTAAACGCTTATGTTTTAAGAGCCTCTGTAAAGGTAAACTGTGTGTGTGTGTATGTGTGTGTGTGTGCGGTGTGCGTGCATGCGTGTGACACAGAGAGAGAGAGAGAGAGAGAGAGAGAGACAGAGAACCAAATAGCAATTATATATATACTGTATATATATTTAGAAAATGGCCAGAATGGATTCTAGATCCTGATTGGCTGATACAGCCTCCTAGCTGGGCATTTATTTCTTAATAGATGCCCACCTAAAAGTAAGTACCAGCCCAGGTGCCACCTCCACCACATACCCTTGTACAAGAGTGCTCAGCCTAGTTTGTCATTGGCTGAAAGCACTTGATTAAATTACAAATCCCCACCATGTTTTTCTCTCACTTAGCGAGAGCTACTGCCCCCCCCCAAACACTAACTCCTTCAGTATTACCTCGCTCCCTCTTCATAAAAAAAAAAAAACAAACACTGCAGTTATTCTGTGGTCGGGAAGAGTAACACATTTTTTTTTTCTCACAGCTGCACTCTTCCAACCACAGTCTCGCAGTACGGAGCTTAACCGGAATTAAAATGAAGCCATTGCTCCGAACAGCTTCTCGGTGAGAAACAGGATTTTTAAAACCATACCAAGATGCCAGAAATCCCTTAAAGCACAATGCTCCCACAGTTATTCGATCCAATTTAAAATAAACACATCATTTACCTCGGGTCTGTTCCTCATGGCACATACTTGTTATCCACAGGTCGCGTGCTCAACAGACGCAACGTGCAACTGCAGACCAATTTAAAAAAAAAAATCTTACAAAAACACGACAAAACTTAAAAACGATGTCCACAAACTGCTACTGGATTTGTTCTTCACGTGAATGTGTGTGAGTGCATGGGGGGGTGATAGCTGTGGGGAGCAGCAACAGGACCTGGAACAGCCTTAAAGAAACATGGACAACTTTTTCAATACTTTTGTTTCTGCTAATGCTATTCATTTTTATAATCATTTCTCTCTTCTTTTACCACTTGATTAAAACTTAGTAAGAAAGCTATTTTTCTAAGTGCATATAATACTTCCAGGGGCATTATTGAAATACCAGACTTCCAGGGCTATAAGGCCCTCCACCTGCGCGCCGGCCTCATTATGCCCCCTAGGCGGTCTGGTATTTCCTAATGATGCCCACCCTGTTGGGTATTATTGCTTACACACATATATATATATATATATCTGTATCTATGCTGCATAAACACATACATCCACAAGAACCCAGCAGACACACAGTATGATCAAACATATAAATAAATCCATTTTAATTCATAAAGCACACTTAAAATATATATAAAATGTAAAAGATAATGTATATAAACATGAGCACAGGAAATACACATACACCTGAAGCAAGAGAAACTCAATTGTCAGTTTAAATTATCTAATGGGTCATGAAACTAAGGCCTACATTCAGTCCATTATTTTTAGTGCCAAGAAGAAAAATAAGTCTGAGATCTTAAGCCCACCTCTCTTATGTATTTCTGAAGTGTCCTTTGAGAACCAGGATGTAGAGGTTGGAGGCAGAGTGATCAGATTGAGAGACATGTTGTCCCTCAGGTTTTTCAGTCTTTTTTCTCCTTAAAGTAGCAGTACTACAAAAAACAAATTGCGCTTTTTTGGCAGTTTATTCCCTGTGCTCTGTTGATCTTATACCTGGTACTCTTTCCCGCTGGCATTGTACTATCACCGAGTAATTTGCTCAGTTATCCTCTGCTTTTTTTTTTACATTTCTGCCACCAAGCATGTTGCACAGGTACATAATACAGAACTGTATTCAAGAAAGTTTACAATACAAAAAGCCAAGAGTGGAAGAGTTAATAACAATGAGAATGGCAATGGCATACCCATGTAAGAAGATGCACCTTCACAATGTTTTTTTTTTTTTTTTGCACCGCTGTCCACCGTAATTGTAGTCTTATGAAGTGTACTGTATTGTATTAATGTCCAGGACCACCTTGAAAATGAGCTTGCTCGATGGTGTTTATGCCTGGTTAAATAAAGTGATTGATTGATTGACTGATTGATTGAAGATGTAAAACAGTGAATCGCAATTAGCATAACAGCAAGTAAACAAGCATTTGTCAATGCCGAATGTTTGCTTGCTGGCATTAGCAGTGGAAGTGCAGGAGTTAGACAGATGCAGAATAGGAATGGCAGTAAAGTATTCAACTGATGCCAACTCCACCCCCACCCTGCAGAGATGGACAGGCATTTTGGTGTGCCTTTGGGTCATCGCCAACAACGGTCATGACATTTCACTTTACCCTACACTGCAGACCCTGACAAGTGTCGAGGTGTGGCTTGGGGTGTTTGGGCTTTACACTCACCTCATTCCATAAGGAAATATGCTGAAATGGGTGCAGTATAGGAGAATGGGGTGAGCTCTGGGGCCAAAGAGTCCAAGGTGCACCTTGATGTCTGTCACTGGCTGCAGGGTGCGGGTGGGGGTGGAATGATGTGAGCATTACTGTCGACAATCCCAAGTCACACCCCTGATGCCTGTCAGTCCCTACAGGGTAGGGCGTTATGGTTGGAAACCCTAATGTCCTAGGGGAATCTTTAGTATTTTTTATTCCAAATTTTCAACATGGGCTTTTGTGACCCCACCGATGAACAATGACGCTTATGAATTTGTTAGCTGAAAGGTGATTTTATACAGTGACTGTGCCACTGGTGCCACAGGTGTGAAAACACATTTTGAACAGGATGTGAAAAATGACAGCTGTACCATTCATGAGGAGGTGTAAAAAATGGTAATGTTGAAAATCTGGAGTAAAAATATAAAAAAAAAAAAAAGAAACTGGTAATGTCACGTGCGTGCACAGAAACAGCACACAGTCAGCTTGGAGCGATATTCAGCCAGTTAGCACGCCTTAATAGAGCATACTAACTGAATGACTATGGGGCCATGTCAGTGCAGTGAATATGGCTGCACACAGGCCATAGGGAATAGTGCACCCAAAACAGTATAGTGCCAGGGGCCCTGTGGGCTGTATTCAGCAAGAGTGTTCACTGGGCAAGCATGACAGTAAGGGATAGTGCACCCAAAACAGTATAGTACCAGGGGCCCTGTGGGCTGTATTCAGCAAGAGTGTTCACTGGGCAAGCATGACAGTAAGGGATAGTGCACCCAAAACAGTATAGTACCAGGGGCCCTGTGGGCCGTATTCAGCAAGAGTGTTCACTGGGCAAGCACGACAGTAAGGACCCATTTGCATGCCCATTGTTTGCTCATATGCATGCATGCAGTAGCCCCCTAGCGCCAATAGAGGACAAGTGATGTAAGGAATCCCTGGCATCTAGTGGACCCCCCCTCCCTTGATGATCCCCCCAATCGCTGACCAACCCTTTAAAATAGTATTAGTCACAATCCTCCATGGTGTCTAGTGGCCCCGTGCCAATGGTCCCCAACCACGTATCACCCCCCCAACCTGATCACCTGCTGAGAACCCTCCACCCCCCACCCTGATTACAGGTCATTCCATCCATGATGGCTAACTGGCACAACCATCTGGCTCACTTCCTTGCCCAACAGTCATCTGACATGCATAGAGCGTGATCGTGAGTACAGTGCTCGATCACACTCTGCATGTCAGACTGTAGCCACCCGAAGAGGTGAGGGAAGGGCTGTGCCGGTTGATGACCAGGGTGAGGAGGGTTGCAAGGTGGGGGTCCTCAGTAGGTGGCCGAGTGGGGAGGTGACACGGGGGGGGGTCTGCACAAAGAAAGGGGAAGTCCATTAGATGCCAATGACAGCAAATGGTAATACTATTTTACAGAGGCAATCAGGGGGTCCACTAGGTGCAAGGGAGGACTATCAGTAATACTATTTCACTGTCGCAATCAGGAGAAGGTGGGTCCACTGGACTACTAAGAGTACACCTGCAATATACCTGCCCGGCATTCAGGGTAAGGGTGGGGTCACAGCTTCGGTGCATGGTTTTGGCCAGGTTTTTGGAGACATTAAACAGCACCGTGCTGGCAGCTGTTTAGTGCCGCCAAAACCTCAGACTATACCACGCACCATTATGCATGTGGGGTCCTTCATTTGCATAGATACAGTGGTATCCTTAGGGGAATCATGCTGCAAGGTTTAGGCTCAGCAGTGCACTGGAGTGGAGAGAGATGGCATCAGGTTCCACTGCCACCGCAACCTGTGCAGTGGCCCAAGGGTGCTTGCTCACTCTGCAGCACGTCGCTGTATGCTGCTGAGGCTACTCGATGGGCTAAGCCCTTGCCAGGGGAGGAGGGAAAAACCAGGGAGAAAAGCTTGGAGAAAAACCCATGAACTGTCTATAGAACAGCCTGGACTCCCAAAACCACCCGAGCCCAACTGCACACTGATGCTAGCTCCTAGTCCACCCTAGCGGACTGCCTCAGGGTGAAGGAGACACCACCAAGGGAAAATCATGGGAGTTTTAGGTGGATGGACACCTGCAGGGGGAAAGGATGTCAGGGTTAACATGCCAGAATAGGGCATATCCCTGACAGGACATATCTGGGGAGAAAAAGCTCTGGGGGGACTAGAACTTAGCCTCTCCTCTCACAAATCTGCAGTTCCCACTCCATGAATAACACCTTCCTTTACAAAAAATTTAATCAATATCCACACGCCAAGAAAAGCTCCTCTGAACTTAGTGCCTAGACACCACGACTAACATAGTCACTACAAGTAAAAAGCAAACACCAGCACCTGATGTGGTTTTACCACACCGCACTCCGGGCAGAGCAGCATACAATTCAAACAGAGCAGATACCATCATGAGGTTCTAGAGAGGGGAGAATAACAGGTACCATCATGACATTCTAAAGAGGGGAAAAAGTGTAAATTTATGCATTTTGGGGAGGGGGTGAAGAATCCAGGGACAAATACTAGTTGAGCAGTAGGCAGGTAACTAGGTTCAGAGGAAGACAAGCATTTGTCAATGCCGAAAGGTTGCTTGCTGGCATTAGCAATGGAAGTGCAGGAGTTAGACAGATGCAGTATAGGAATAGCAGTGATGTATTAAACTGATGCCAACTCCACCCCCACCCTGCAGAGATGGACAGGCATTGGGGTGTGCCTTTGGGTCATCACCCATAACGGTCATGACATTTCACCTCACCCTACCCTGCAGACACTAACAAGTGTCGAGGTGTGCCTTTGGGGTGTTCGGGTTTTACACTCACCTCATTTCATAAGGAAATACACTGAAATGGGTGCAGTATAGGAGAATGGGGTGAACTCTGGGGCCAAAGAGTCCAAGGCGCACCTCGATGCCTATCACTGGCTGCAGGGTGGGGGTAGGGGTGGAATGGCTTGAGCATTACTGTCGACAATCCCAAGTTACATCCCTGATGCCTGTCAGTCCCTACAGGGTAGGGCGTTATGGTCAGAAACCCTAACTTCCTGGGTGTTTCTTGGTATTTTTACTCCAAGTTTTCAACATGGGCTTTTTGTGACCCCACTGCATGAACAGTGACACTATCAGTTCGTTAGCCGAAAGGTGATTTTGCATGGCGAGTGTGCCATTTGGCGCCACAGGTGCAAAAACACATTTTGAACAGGATGTGAAAAATGACAACTGTACTCTTCATGAAGAGGTGTAAAAAAATGGTAATGTTGAAAATCTGGAGTAAAAATATAAAAAAAACTGGTGAAGTCACAAACTTGCGTAGAAACTGCGCAATGCACACCCGTAATTTAATTATTTTGGTTATGTTTTACACCAGACTTTCAATATAGGTATTTTGGGACCTCTGCTCATGAACAGTGTCACTGTGATTTTCTTACTCTGTCCCGAACACTGATTTCCCACAGTGACCGCGCTATTCTGCGCCGGAAGTGCGAAAACACATTTTGGCTAGGATATGAAAAATGACAGCTGTACTGTTCATAAGGAGGTGTGGAAAAATGCCAATGTTGAAAATCTGGAGTGAAAATATTACACATTCGTGACGTTGCAAGGGTGCATAGAAACTGCGCAAAGCATGCTCGTAACACAATCATTTTATGGACTTTTGTCACCAAATTTTCAACATAGGCATTGTGAGACTTCTGCTCATGAACAGTGTCAATGTGATTTTCTTAATCTGTCCCAAACATTGATTTCGCACACTGACCACGCCATTGGGCGCTATATGTGCGAAAACACATTTTGGGCAAGATGTGAAAAATGACAGCTATACTGTTCATAAGGAGGTGTGGTAAAATGGTAATGTTGAAAAGATGGAATGAAAATATTAAAAATTCTCGAAGTTACGAGCGTGCGAAGGAAATGCACAACGCATGCTTGTAAATCAGTAATTTTTGGGAATTTTTTCACCAGATTTTCAACATAGGGTTTTTGGGTGTCTACCTCATGAACTGTGACACTGTCATTTTGTTACTCAGTCCTGAAAGGTGGTTCCACGCAGTGACCGCGAAATCACCTTTTGGGACCAAATAACAAAATGACAGTGACTAAGTTCATGAGGTGGGATCCCAAGAACCCCATGTTGAAAATTTAGTGAAAAAAATCCCCAAAAAGGCTGAGATATCCACCTAAGTTGAAAAAAACTTATTTATGCCATTATACAGCTTACCGGCATTTCTCCAGTTTGCAGTCGGCTTTGAAGAGTGCAGACATGTTCTCGGTCCACTGAAGATCATCACGCTGGGCTCCAGGGGGTAAGTATGGGGTGAGGAGGGGTGTGGGGAGGTAGGGTGCGCAGAGGGTGGGTGTGGGTTGGAGGAGGGGGCACGAGAGACTGCTAGGGACCATTTTCTGTTTTTACAGGTTTAAAAAGCTAAACAGCAACATGGGATGCTTTTTTGCATGCTGGGGTGGGCTCCCAGCATGCCAGCACACCTGGATGTTTCTTTGGGGGAGCTGGAGCTGATGGGGATTGGGCTCCCCCATCAGCAATACAGTGTGCTTGGGGGTGTGTGCATTAGCCAAGGGAGATTGGGCACCCCTCTCGGCCCACAACAAATAGGGGGTGCATCATGCTGATGGGGATTGGGCTACCCCATCGGCAAATGAACTGGGGAGGGGGTATGCCGACTGGGTGATTGGGCACCTCTGTCAGCTTTAAAAACTGGGAGAGGTGGGTTTTGGTTTCAGCAGTGGGAATCAGGCAAGGCGTATGGTGGAGCACCGTGAAATGTTTAGGGATTTAGAGACATATTTTGTTAGTCTGTGTGTGTTGGGGGGGACCTTTGTTATGGTGATGGCACCTGTGACACTGCCTGCTGCAGTATGCAAATTGCCTACATGTTACCACCCACTGATTGTAGCGGGTCATTTTCTTTTAACTGTATGCCACTGCATCTGAACTGCTGTCATAGACAGCATGGACATTCATTGGTGTGGTGTGGCCGCGCCTGCAAAAAGGATCAGGGCATTGGAAGGGGGGGGGCTGGAACACCTACAAAAACTCATATGGTGGTACTACGTTTCTTGCACATGCATGCAAGCAAACATAAAAGCAGTCACGTGCACAGTAATGACAAAGGTAATTGGTAGGAATAGTTCCAAGAGAAGAGATAAAGTGCTTAGTGAGGGTAGTATAACATGGCCTAGTGGGCTAAGCTAACTGGTATGGCAGTGGCAGTCTTCCTTAAGGGAACTGCTTATTAGGGATTTGGCAACATTAAGGGAGATATAATCGAAGAGCCTAAGGGTGGATTGCAGTTTGTTCCAGACAGAAGGTATAGAGTAGCAAATGGCAGCTTTTCCAAAGCAGGTGCAGAACCTGGTTATATTTAACAAGATAAGGAAGGTTTTCCTGAGTGAATGGCAGCTATAAAAGCAGTGGAAAGGGGATGAGACATATAAGTGGAGTTTCTTCTGCATAGCTTTATATGCCCAGGTGCAACTATATATCATCTTTCCGGTAGTGAGGGATGTCCAGCTCACTGCAGAGTAGAGAGCACAGTGATGGGTCCTGGATGTGTCGTTTAATATAAAATGAATGACTTGGTGGAAGAGAACATCCAATTTGTGCAGATAGGAGGCTGGGCAACTGGTGTATATAATGTCTGCATAAGCAAGAAGAGTGAGGAAAGTGGCTTGGACTAACCTTTTCCTAACATCAGTAGGGAATAGGGATTTGTTTCTATAGAAGAATCTCAATCTAGCTTTTAGTTTTTTAGTAAGTGTTTCAATGTGAGCAGTGAAGGAGAGGTGATTGTCTAATCAAAAATCTAGACACATGAATTTATCTACGACACCTAGTGAATCCCCTAGTAGGGTTGTGATAGATATCAGAGAATCATGTCTAAGTAGTGAGAGTGTAGGTGCAAAGTACATTACTTTAGTTTTATTTGAGTTTAACAGAAGCTTTGATCATAAAGGTTACATTGTAACTGATTGAAGTCAGATTGTAGTTCGATGACAATTTCTTCTAATGAAGTTTTTGATGTGTAAAGAATGGTATCATCTGCGAAGAAGTGTAATTTCACTGTATGGATATTGTCACTTAAGGAGTTAATATAAATTGAGAAAAGAAGAGGGCCTAGGACAGATGCTTGAGGCACACCTCTCAGAAGTGTTAAAGGGGAGGATAGGAGCCCGCCTGCTTTAATGCGTTGGACTCTGTGAGATAATTAGAAAACTAGCTTACAGAAGAATTGTTTATGCCGTGTGCTTTAAGTTTCAGTAGTAACAGATTATGATCTACCATGTTGAATGCTTTGCTTAGGTCCAAGAAGACAGCTCTGGTATAATGTTTGCGATCTAAGTCGGTGAGCCAGTTGTCTGTCACTTTAGCCAGGGCTGATACAGTACTGTGATTTTGCCTGAAGCCAGATTGCAACGGGTTAAATAGCTTCATGTTTTTGAAGTCTTCCCTTAGCTGCATCTTAATTAGTTTTTCCAGCAGTTTGGATAAAATAGGTAATATAGAGATAGGCTTGTAATTGTTTAAATGACAAGGGTCACCCGATTTAAACAAGGGCAATATGTGTGCTATTTTCCAGAGAGGGGACAGTGCCAGCAGTGATCGATAAATTAAAAAGAGGGTTATTGGGGCAGTTAGGAAGTGATAGCGTGCATGTAGGAAATAAGTATCTAGTCCATTGGCGCTGGCAGTCTTTTTGGTGTCTAACTTCAATAGACTATCCTCTACTGGTTTAAAGGTTATAGGGGAGAGGCAGAAGGAATCCTGATTTTATGGGCTGCCATGAGTGCCCTCAGGTGAGGAGCAACTCACTAGCTTTGCTGCCAGGGAGGAGTCAAATGCTAACCCAACTGTAGCAAAATGTGTATTCTGTTTTTCAAGGATTGTGGCTTGGTGAGGTCATGGTGCCTTGGGTGTTTATTTTCGTTGGGATTGATGGAGGCACTCTGTGTCCTTCTATGGATTTAGTAGTTCTCTACTTTTTTGATGGGTTGCCCTTTGTGTCTTCTAACGCTTTCACGTAATAGTTAACTTTGTCGGCCCTGATGAGTTTCGTGTAGGCATTTCTGGCTGTTTTAAAAGCTGACCAGTCTAAAGGGGTTTTAGTGAGTCTGGCCATGGCCCACAGTTTGTCCCATAATGTTACTGCTTTTTTCAAATCAGCGGTGAACCATAGTTGGGAGGCCTTTTTAACTCTACATTTTATGAAGGGAGCATGTTTATTTATTAAATGTATAAGTGTTGTGTTAAAGATTTCGACCGCCTCATTGACTGAGGAGGCTAACTAAAAATGTTGCCAGTTTATATTCCTAAGGTCAGTTAAGTAATTATCTAGCTTAAATTTATGGAAGCTATACTTTACCACAAATTTAGAGCTGGAGATATATCTTTCCAATTTCCTAATGCAGACCACAGTGTTCTGGACACTAACATCGTTGAGGAACACAGCTGGGCATGAGATTTTATGAGACCTATTTGTTAGTATAAGGTCAAGTAAGAAGCTTTTAGTAAGATTTTTTGTGTTGGGCCTAGTTGGTTCAGCGATTATTTGGGAGATGCCTAATTCATCACACAATTCCTTAAGACTATTGGATCTAGGGCTGAGCCAATCCAGGTTAAGGTCTCTGAGAATAATTGTTTCGTTGGAATTTGAGTCTATAAAGTTGTGGAGGGTATGGAGTAGCTCCAGACCCCCAGATGGTGGTCAGTAGCAGTCAGTTATGTTGAGTGCTTTGGATGAAGATAGGGTTCGTCTTAGAGCCAGGCACTCAAATTCCCTTGGTTTAGTTACGGAGAGTATTTCTGTGGCCGAGAGCTTTTCATTGACATAAATGACCACACCCTCTCCCCTTGCTGGCCTGACTAATTGAAAGGTATTAAATAATGGCAATGCTATCTGCTGGTCAGGGGTGCAGCCCCTTAGCCATGTTTCCATAACTGCCAAGATATCAAGGTTGGTGTGGGATACCCAAGTTTTCACAATGTCTAATTTATTTGGGAGGCTGCACGTGTTCACAAGCATCATTTTTAGCCCAGTAGCCGAACCAAAATTGGATGGGGAAGTTAGTGAGGATATAGGACCTGGTTTGACTTCAATATTACAAGAAGTTTTTTTTAGCATATATATCGAGCATATGTATTCTATCTTTAATTAAGTAGTATTGTATGGCGGTGAGTGGGTGGACTGCTGTAAGGTGGGATAATGGTAGAGTGTTGAGGATAGATAATGTGTGGAGGCCTGGAAAAAAACTGTTTGAGTTAGTATAAGTGATGATGCAAGAGAAACTGAGTGTTCATTCCATATAGGTTTCCCAACATCCTGAAGGGGAACAACTTCCTCTCTTCAGCTGCACCTGCTTTAATCCTTCCTCAGCCTCCTAACTCGATTTCTTCTCTCAGCAAATGGAAACTAGTCACTGCTTCAAGTAAACCACTCCTTGCACTGGAAACAATGAACTCCTCCCACTTGCAGCTCTGCTTTGAATGCCAAATTAACCCTGTATGAACAGGTTTGGACTAGAAACTTTAGTATCTGCTACGCGGGCAGAAAAAAAAAACTATATGCCCATATCATCTGGGGGGCTTATATCTGACTTTCAGCTCACAGATAATTAAGTGTAACCTTCCCCAATGTGTGGGGACTGACCTGGGTCTAGGGAGTCCCAGAATGCCCCTTGCTGCCAGCCTTCTTGCCCTCCTGTCTCACACGACTGCCAGCAGGGACTGGGAGTGAAGAGGAGTGTTGATTTCTTTGGCTCCTACCATGCTATGTACCACAGTTGCTCCAGCCACACTTTACCAGCATCTGATGGATTAGAGTGCATCAGTGTTCATGATGACTGGAAAAATTCCTGAACTACTACTACACCTGACCAGACACTGGCGCAGATGGGGCAGGACATGTTCTGGGGGGGTAGATACTGTTTAAATGCAGAAGCCCTTTTAAAAATGAGGAATGTTGGGGCCAGTGCCCCTGAACTACAAAAGTGCAGCCATCTTGCCAGTCTCTGATCCTTCAACATGGCAATGCGGTCAGAGAACATTGCATCAGTCACTCAGTCTCCAGAAGCCTGCCAGGAAGCTACAGAGGGCCCATGAAACACAGAAGGGCTAATGTCCCTTCCCAGAGGAATCGATGGGAGAAGGGAGTTGGTGTTCTGCCTCCCCATCCCCCGGCTTCTCCTCTCCTCTGCAAGACAGGCTACTGGGAGCTAGGTGGCCTTGCACCCTGTCTCTCTCACCCCCCACTCCTTGCAAAGTATACCAGAAGGGGGAAGGTGGAGAAGTCGGAGAGGGCCAGACCGACCTGGACCCACCCTGAGGGCTGGGTCATAGCCAGGTGTGGGGGAGTAGCAGATGAAGGGGTTAAAAGGGCATGCAGGTGGCTCCAGGATCCTCTTTCCTGCTCCTTCCTCATCCAGCATTGATTGTCCTGCATCGTAACACTGACCCTGCATTTTATTGCTGCACAACCGGCTCACATAAACGTGGCAGTTATTTAAAAAAAACAAAAGCACAGGGCACTTTCATAACAGCATTAGGTGGCTCATTCTGGTTTGTATGGTGTGCTGAGTGGTGGCCAGTTGAATGCCATGCGGTTGGCAGCTTCAGTACTCTCACTCAATTGGCATTGGGCAAGCACGTCCAGTGTCAGGTCTCCCAGAGTTAGTGGCAGCACAGCTCAGTCGCAGTACTCTGATCGGGCAGGGTAGTGGGGCTCATCTCACACCTTTTAACTGTGACTGCAGGCATATCTAGTTAGCCTGGTTAGGCCCTGTTGGGGGCTTTGTTACAAACCCCTGCACCTCAGAAGGGCTTTTGAGGGCTAGGCTGATTTTTCTGTCATTTTTTAGAGCTACTGGTTTAACGTAGTGGTTAGGGCAGGGACATAGAGACTGTTTTTTTATTCTTATTTATAAAGTTTAGAATTTAAATTGAGGAAGGGAAGGCCTGTGAGGTATCATGTGGTTGGGGCCTGGCTGGAACAGTATTCTAACTGCTGATGAAAACTGAGGGCTTTTAATTTGTGAGGGCCTTAAATTTGGTTATTTATTAAAAAAAAAATTCCAAATTTGGCCCGTACAGCTCAACGTGCTTGGGGCCTGGCTGCAACAGTGTTTTAGTTGCTGGGCCCAATGAGGGTTTTTTAAAACTTTAGACTCCCCCCACTCCTCCTTTTCAATGTTTATTTTTCAGCAAATTGTAATTGTTATTATGGGAAGATAATGACTTGCTTAGATATTACACAGTGGGGTTCTTATTACTGGCATGGTCGGCTGCATTCATGCAGAGTCCCTAAGCTGTTTAACTTTAACAAACAAACAAATAAAAAACTTTCTATAGCATTTCAGCCCCCTTTGTGCATGAGGGCCAATAGCAGTAAGTTAGTTAGATGAGCCTTGGTTAGCAGAGGAGGACGAGTTGATCAGAGCAGGTGAGTGCTGTTGGAGAAACCGAAAAGAATGGTGGAGCAAAGGGGCACAACCTGGCTAGAAGCATGCTTGAGGACACTACAGGGCCATCTGCACCCAAACTGAAGGGGCAGCCTGAAGATGGGACATCACTCAAAAGGTACAAGCAGGGTAAATGACTGGGATATAAGGCAGCACCTTCAGGTGTTCTCAGGGTTTCCTCCTGGTGGCCGCGTCATCCTTGTCTGGGGTCTAAACATGCCCTAGTGTCCAGGCAAGTGTCTGAGGGCTGGAACAGGGGGTAAGAAAAGGGTTAGGACTCCCTGAGGCCAAGAAAGACATCAGTTTTCAGAATCCCTGCCTCTCTAGGTGGAGGAGGCAGAGGAGGGGAGGAAGGAGGGAAGTCAGACACTGACTCTGATTCTCCCTGGAACCCTGTGCCTCTGTGAACGCCAAGATCCACCCTTCCAAAGAAGCCCTAGGGGTGGTATGATTAGAATTCAGATGTAGGCACAGGGTGGAAGCCTTGGTCCCCAAGGAGGCCTGAATGTCCTCAGTCATCCTTGTCCATGAGACCAAAATCGGGACACCCAAAGAGGCCCAGTGGGTGGTCAGAGCCTGACAGTGACAGTCAGGAATGCCATTTCCTGACTGAAACCATGGAGGTCAAGGAAGCCCAGGCCTGAATTGAGTGAGGAATCAGATGAGGACACTCCCTCGAGCCATGGATCATGTTCCTGCAGACTAATCATCATTTCCTCTAGCTCAGAGAATGATGGCATGCTGGCACACCAGGACAGTCATGCTGGCACACCAGGACAGTCATGCTGGCACACCAGGACAGTCATGCTGGCACACCAGGACAGTCATGCTGGCACACCAGGACAGTCATGCTGGAACACCAGCACAGTCATGCTGGCACACCAGGACAGTCATGCTGGCACACCAGGACAGTCATGCTGGAACACCAGCACAGTCATGCTGGCACACCAGGACAGTCATGCTGGCACACCAGGACAGTCATGCTGGAACACCAGCACAGTCATGCTGGCACACCAGCACAGTCATGCTGGCACACCAGGACAGTCATGCTGGAACACCAGGACAGTCTACCAGCAAGATGGATGAAGTCCTCCTCAGTGCATTAAAAGCTGGCTGATGTCCATTTTGTGCTGACCACGGTAAAGGGTTGAACCCGAAGTACAAAAAGGAGCATGCTTAATGGGAACAGTGCAGCCAGACTGCAATACTTTACAGAACAACAGGAAAAAATGTCCAGCTCAGCAGAATCAGTGCAAAAATATGTTTATTGAAAACCCAAAGGCACGCAGGATGACGACAACAACAAACCAATGCTTTGAGGCACTCTGCCTCTTCGTCGGTGGAGGGCATAGTTTAATCAAACAGGTTACAGCATTTCATTAAATAACATTCATGGCTCGTGCCCATTAGCTAATTAGCCAATCAGGTCAGCCACAAGTCGATCACTGAAAGGTGACATTGATTTTCGCTAGGAAGTGATTTTCACTACAGCTACTGTTTGAATGCACAGCATAGCAAGTGCTACCTCCATTCAAATCCACATAAAAGCTTCATATTATTAAAAAACAACACTGACATCATAAAGTATTACATATTTAGAGAGCATGGAGAAAGATAGAGCAAATGTGCTCACATCTTATAAAAAATATACTTCAATTGCCAAACAATATCACAGTGAGTTCAAATGTGTTCAAAAATAGGAAATAATATTATTGCACTCAGAAAAAGAGATTCACATTTTGTACTTCTTTCAAAGAGTCAAAAATTCCAAGGTGCATTATAAAAAACATAGTCGCCTATTCAAATAGCAGAGGGAACCCAGTCTGAAATAAGACCAGTACCACCAGTAGGATTGGCACTTGCCACATGAAGTATGGTGTTGCCTCCTTGAACTGTATTTTGTTACCTGGCTCAGTGTGTAGGGGGCTCAGAGGAGTCAGCAGCTGAGCGCATCATGAGGAGGTGGGGCTTGTCCATTTCAAAAGCCTGCGCCGCTCGCTAAGTCATCGGGAATGCTGCACCACCATCTTCAGCACAGAGCCCGCTACAGCTCTAGGTCATACTCCCGCTGAAAGTACAACTGCCACAAGATCTGCTGACCTGCATACTGGTGGAGCATTTGCTCCTTGAACTGTATTTCATTACTGGCTCAGACTAGTGTGTAGGGCTGGGGGACTTGGGGAAGCCGGCAGCTGAGCACGTCACAAGGCGGCAGGGCTTGTCCATTTAAAAAAAAAAAAACATGCCGTTCATTAGCACTAGCGGTAGTGAATGGATATTCCACTTTGAACTCTGGGTGTTGATTCATTTGAAACAATAGGTAACTTATTACTATTTAAAAGACAAAGAATCTCTGTGCGCAAACACTGAGGCAAGGGTTACCCCAAAGGGCATTTGGCTGGGAAGCCAAGTTTCAAGAAAATACAAAATCACACATGCCCACACAATGCAAAGCATCATGGGCTGCATATGCAAATCACCACAGAATGTTATGCTGATTCAACTTTAAGCAGAATTGCATGGTGCCAAAAGGCCTCTCACATTATTACTATGATCATTTTTCAAGTAATCATCGTGTTTTAATAATTTGTAACCTAACCGAAGCTTACTGTGTTATCCATCATGCAACGTGAAGTTATGTGGGCTGTTTTATTATTTTCTTTCTTTTATCTTAACACCATTTCTGTTAGTACTGGCCTTGGTCGTGAGGTTATTAACCTTTTCCCGGTATTTTCTTTACATTCATGCTCCACAAATTTAGCATACAATTTCATATGGGATGGTTACTCTGCTATCAGTCCCACTAAAGGGTATACAGAATGTTTTATTATAAAAGTTTGTTACACTTTATGCACACAACCTGTTCGATGTGTAATTAAATCCTTTAACATGTGTACAAAAAGGGAGAGGCAGTTTGAGAGTAGAATTAGATTGAGAAAGCTATTAGTACTGCTGATGTATGGAACTATTCACCTCCACCCAGGTCCTAGTCTCCTCTGTGGGGCTGAATTAGATCCACTCCAGTTAATCATCATTTTAGTTTCACTACTCCAATATTGAAAATTGTCCATCTAAATTTTCAAAGCCTTTTATCAAAATTGACCCAATTTGTAACCTGGTCTGAACTTTATTGTTTTGATGTTATTACTTTGTCAGAAACCTGGCTAAATAATAGAATTACAGATGCTGAAATCTCCCTATTCGGATACAACCACATTAGACTAGACAGATCAGGGAAAAGAGTGGGTGGGACCATGATATATATGTTCATAAGAAGTTCAACTACACTGTTATTAATCTCCCCTTAGGAGACTTTGGATGTGATATGGTATCTGTGGATCTTTTGTTTGGACAGAATAAGCACTTAACCATCAGTACTATATATGTACCTCCAGGAAAAATATTGCAGGGCTTAGAACCAATAACAAATGTACAGAATGAATTCCCTTTCAACATGGAGTGGATTTTATTAGGTGATTTTAATTGTAACTGGGACTCTAACCTTAAAAATAGAATAGGAGATTTGTTCTCTAATTTAGGGGTCAGTCAACTGATAGAGGAAGTTACCAGGCCCAATTATAAATCTGGTTTAGGAACCATCCTTGACTGGATTGTGGTCACCCATGCAGATAGAATCGTTAACTATGGGACCATGCCCGATATAATGAGTGACCACCACCCAATCCAATGTGAATCATCAGTTAAGGTCCCTAGTGGGCCTCCTAACTACATTGAATTTAGGAGTTTGGCTGCGTTATCTCCTGAAACTGTAGATGCAGTCTGTGAGGAAATTGATTGGTCCCCCTTACATTCCTATACTCATATAGATTCACTCTGGGATTTCTTCTGCTCTGTTCATAACATTATTATTAATAAGGTTGTTCCACAAAAAAAAAATTTAATTAGAGTCAATAAACAAAATTGGGTGACTGGGGATTTGCTCCATTTAATGAGAACACAAGATAAGAGCTGGAAGCACTTTAAGGTAAATCAATACCCCATTTCCCTTCAAGAATATAATAAACTTAGAAATAAGTGTAAATCTGAGATCAGGAAAGCTAAACTTAAGTATTGCCTAACTGAGCAGAGGAAGTCCCAGGGTAACTCCAAAAAAACTTGGCTTGCCCTTAATAAATTATTGGGAAGGGAAAAAAAGATCTGATCCCTGTCATCTTGGACAATGGGCAATATATTAGTGACCCCTCTCTTGTCTCTGATGTTTTTAATAACTATTTTGGGAACCTAGATGGTTACAGAACTCACTTAAATTCTGATATCAACTCAGTATCCAAAGAAGAACCCACCTTCACTAATCCTAGATTCTACTTTAAACATATTACTCCTGATTTGGTAAAAAAGTATGTTCTCAAACATGATCCTAGGTCATGATGGAGTGGACTTTAGAATTATTAAATTTGGTATAAACCATTTTGCACACCCCCTGTCATATATTTTTAATTTTTCTCTCTGTCACAGTGTCTTCCCAAGTTGCTGGAAACTAGCTACAATCAAACCCGTGTGAAAAAATGGTAACCCTGCTGTTGCATCAAATTATCAACCTATATATCACTTCTTACACCTCTTTCTAAAATTCTGGAGATTATTCTGGACCAAACTTTAGATCTTCTAGAAAAATACTCCTTATTAACTAGTCATCAACATGGTTTTAAACCAAAACATAATGCTGAGACGGCCTTGGTGAGGTTCATGAGCAGCATACAGGAAGCCCTTGATAAAGGACATTCTGGTGCGGCTCTGTTCGTGGCCCTCACCAAGGCCTTTGATTTAGTGGAATATGGTTTGCTTCCCAGTATTCTTCAGAGATTTCATTTTTCTGAGGGTGTCATCAGGTGGTACATTGACTATTTGTCTAATAGGCAATGTAGAACCTTAATTGGAACCTTTACCTCTCAGACCACATCTGTTCACTGTGGTATGCCCCAGGGCTCAATCCTAGGACCACTAATTTTTTCACTATACATGGATTCAGCTCCCAATATATGTACCCATACCAGAATGACTCTTTATGCAGATGATGCCATTATTTATAGCCTTGGCTCTAGTCCTGAAACTGTTCTCCAGAATCTATAGAAAGATTTTGACCATTTTCAAGTCTGGTTATCATCCAACCATATGGTCCTTAATTCCAAAAAAACAAAAGTGATGTTGTTTTGTCATAAAAAGCACGTTCTTACAGAACTTCCACCTATCTCTGATAACAAAGGTACCATTATTGAATATGTTGAGGTATACTTGGGAATTTTCTTGGACAGTGAGTTCACTTTTGAATCTCATATGTAATATTTGAGAAAAACATTACATCAAAGGTTGGGATTGTTATACAGGATCAAGTCTTTTCTCACTGCAGATTCCAGAAAATTGTTAAAACATAGTTTTATGTTCAGTATTCTGGATTCTGGGCTAGTAATTTATTCTTCCTCTAGCAGTCACACTTTAAACTGTTTAAAGGTCACTTCCAATTCTGTGCTTAGATTTTGGTTAAATCTCCATACCATACTCACCGCTGTTGTTTGTATGAACAATCTGTCTCACTATCTTTCCATAATATGGTCCTCAATAAAATGGGTGTTTTTCTCTACAAAGTTATGAAAGGGCCCTATCCCTCCTCTATAGTTGATTTGTTTCCTAGGTTTGTTAATTCTGTTTCCACTAGGTCTCAGTCTAGATATACTTTTAAACTTCCATTATTCAAAAAAACTTTTGGGCAAAGATCTCTACTGTTCAGGGCACCCATTTTTTTAACACTATTCCCTCTGAAACTGTTGAAAGTAACACTATTAGGTGTTTTAAAACCCAACTTAAACAATGGCTCTTAACTTGAAATGAATATACTTGTACAATGCATTGATTAATATTGAATGTTTTTATTGTCATTGGATTGTACGTATGTTAAACTTGTCACCTGTGAAAATGGGCATCTTGCTCATGTCGTCTACAAGTATAAAAAATAAAAAAGAAAAATGAAAATGAGATGGCTTTGTGGAACCCCTTTGTTACAACTTTTTCGTCCCACTTCAGAAATCAGCTTTAAATCGATAAATTCCATCTCTTTATCATCGATTTTTGCTGTAAATGTGAGACTACATTCATTGTCATCCAATTCCTGCACAAGTTCCAGAGCTGACTCCTTCATGCCACTCCAAATGATCAAGCTGTCATCAATAAGGTGGTGTCAGCGCATTAGATGTCCACTGAACCTGTTGGTGGCATTGTTAAAAATGATCAGTTTCTCCCACCACCCTAAAAATAAATTTACGTAAGATGGTGCCATAGTGGCACTCATTGTTGTTCCTTTCTGCTGTAAAAAAACAAACAAAAAAAAAAACGTCACCATTAAATGTGAAAAAATTATGTGTTAAGATAAACTCAACTGCTTACAGAAGAAAACAGACATGTAATGCACTGGCACCTGGACAGCTGTATAGAAAATATTCCACTGCACATAATCTCAGACTGTATGGTATACAAGTGTTTAAAAATGACACATCCAAACCAATCCAGAGAAATTCAGGTTCCCACATCACCTGACTTAGCTTTGACATCAAATGCATAGAGCCTCTCTAGTGTAGGAACTAAGCCCCATAACTAAGGATTGTACAAAATAATTAAAAAACCTATTGAGATTTTCCATTTAAAAAAAAAGAAGCTACTCGAGACTATGGGATGTCCCAGCATGTGTTCCACGTTTTTATGCAATTTTAGCCAGATAATAAATGTGGCAAGAATTGGATTTTTTACCTTAAGGAACTCTGCCTCCTGTTGCGTGATCTCATTATTCTCCAAAGCATTATCAATTTAGTCATATAGCAGTACAGAGAATTCATTAGTTGGATTACCAGTAAGTTTTTTTTATAGATGTTCTTATCACCAAGTAATCATTTGTCTTCTTTCACATAATCATCCTTATGTAAAACACCAATGTTGCCACCTTTATCTGCTTGTCTAATAACTATGTTCATATGTTTTAATTCCTCCAAACCCTTTTTTTCTTCTTTGGATAAATTGCTCTCTGGTAGAATCAGCTGTCCATTATGAAGCTTTTTGACTTAGAAAGATAGAAATTGACAGCAGATAAGGCCTGATAGGCCCATCCAGTCTGCCCTATTACCCTATCTACTGCAAAAGCCACATATCCTACTTGATCTCCAGCTTTACCGCCCCTTTTTAATCGTTAGGGTTCCCCTGTGTCTATCCCCATATTGTTTTGAATTCCCTCACCGAGTTTGCTCCCACCACCTCTGCTGGGAGGCTGTTCCATGCCTCCACCACCCTTTCTGTGAAAAATACCTTCTCACATTGCCCCTTAGTCTACCCCCTTCCAGTCTCATGTCATGCCCCCTTGCTCTAGAACATCTTTTCTGAAAGATACACCCCTCTGTACTTTATTTTTTCCCCTTAGGTATTTAAAGGTCTCTATCATATCTCCCCTTTCTCTTTTCTCCTCCAGGGTATACATATTGATCACCTCCAGTCTCTACTGGTACGACCTTTGTTGCAGGCCCTGTACCATTTTTGTTGCCCTTCTTTGAACTGCCTCTACCCTGTCTATGTCCTTATGGATATGCAGCCTCCAGAACTGGACACAGTACTCCAAATGAGGTCTCACCAAAGATCTGTACAGTGGCATCATAACATCTTTTTTCTGCTTGGGATAACTCTCCCTATGCATCCCAGCACCCCACTGGCTCTCCCCATAGCCAAGACACATTGTTTGGCCACCTTTAGATCATCAGGCACAGTATGATCACCCCAGCTCTCTTTCTTGTTTGGTGGCTGTCAGTAATTCCCCACCCATTATGAAATCCTCCCCTGGGCTCCTGACCCCAAGTACATGACTTTGCACTTTTTTTGCATTGAATCTTAGCTTCCACAATGTGGACCATTCCTCCAATCTAGCTAGATCCTTTCTCATTTTTTTTTACCCCTCCTGGAGTGTCTACCCAATTGCAGATCTTGGTGTCATCTGCAAAGAGGCATACCTTCCCTTCCCTTCCAGACCCTCTGCAATGTCACTAATGAAGATATTAAACAGTACTGGGCTAAGAAATCGATCCCTGAGGTAGCCCACTGGACACCTTCCCTTCCTCAGATTTAGCTATGTTTACCACCACCCTCTGTATTCTGTCCCTCAACCAGTTTCTAATCCAGTTCACCACCTTGTGACCCAATCTCAGGCTGTCCAGCTTGTTCACAAGCTTCCTATGTGGAATGGTTTTGAACGCCTTGCTGAAATTCAGGTAGGCTACATCCACTGCGCCCCTCTGATCCACTTCCCATGTCACCCAGTCAAACAAATCTATCAGATTTGTTTGACATGACTTTCCTTATGTGAATCCATGCTGCCTTGGATCTTCTGCTCCGCCAGACTGAAGGTGCTCCGCTATCCTTTCTTTTAGTAGTGATTCCATCAGTTTACTCACTACTGAGGTCAGGCTGACAGGTTTATAGTTTCCAGCCTCCTCCTTACTCCCACTTTTGTGGAGAGGGACTATATCTGCCCTTCTCCAGTCTTCTGGAACCACACCTGTATCTAGTGAGTTGTTGAACAGGTCACACAGTGGTGCTGCCAGCACCTCCCTTAACTCCTTTAATATTTCAGGATGTATCCTGTCTAGTCCCATTGCTTTGTCCACCTTCAGTTTTGTGAGTACTTTAAGGACTCTCTCCTCTGTAAATGGAATGATGTCCACCTCCCTTCCAATCCTGTTTCTTACCTTTGTTCCCGCCCCTTCTTCTGTGATTATTGAATATAAATATTTGTTCATTACTGATGCTTTCTTCTGGTCTCCCTCTACACCCTCTCCTTCTTCCTCTTTTAGTCTTACAATCCCCCCCCCCCGGTCTTTCTCCTGTCACTAATGTACCTATGGAAAATCTTGTCCTCTTTCTTCACATCTTTAGCATTTTTTCCTCTGTATATGGCTTTGTGCTCCTGACAGCTTTTCCTGCCTCCCTTTGTTTCTCTAGATACACTGCCGTCTTCCTCCTTCTGTGTTTCCTTGTATTTCTGAAAGTCATCTTTTTTGCCCTTACTTTCCCAGCCACTTCCTTTGAGAACCACAGTGGTTTTTGTTTTCTCTTGCCTTTGCTTATTTGCTGAATGCAAAGGTTTGTCATCTCCACTATGGATCCTTTTAGATGGGCCCATTGTTCCTCAACCCCCCCCCATTTCTCCCTCCCTGCTAGGGCTTTCCTGAGACATACCCTTATCCTAGCAAAGTCTGCTCTCCTAAAGTCCAGGACTCTCACCTTTGTGTGGCTTGACCCTGTCACCATACTCATGTTGAATCACAATATGCAATGGTCACTGCACCCCAGGTGTTCACCCACCTTGACATCAGGTATTCTGTCCCCGTTGGTGAGTACCAGGTCCAGAATCGCTCTCTCCCGGGTGAGCTAAAGTGCTAGTTGCTTGAGGCATGCCCTTGCAGGGAGTCCAGGATGTTCCTACTCCTGGTTGTTGCAGCAACTGGGATGCTCCAATCAGCCTCTGGCAGGTTGAAGTCACCTACCAGCAACACCTCCCCTTTACCCGCCATCATATAGAAGGCTTCCAGTAGATCTCTGTCCACTTCCTCCCCTTGTGCTGGGGGTCTGTAGATCACACCTGCACAAATAGCTGTACCATTACCCATCTCCAGGGTGACCCACAGTGCCTCTGCCTCCCCCTGCATCCTTTTTGCCTCTGTCACCTTTATACCTGTCTTGATGTAAAGAGCAACCCTTCCCCCCTTTTTCCCTCCCTGTCTCTCCTGAATAAAGCATAACATGGGATAGCTACATCCCAGCCTTGGTTCCCATTGTACCATGTCTTGGTAACAGCCACAATGTCCAGGTCACCTTCTGCCATCAAGGCTGCCAGGTCCTGGATTTTATTTCCCAGACTGCAGGCATTTGCACACATGGCCCTCCATGTTCTACAAAACCTCCTCCTGACTTCCACCCTTTTCTCTTTGTGCCTCCTCACCTCCCCGATATTGCAGAGTCTGGTCTCCACTAGTGATTTTTTTTAATGTTATGGATCTCCTTGCTGGGTAAATTATTTTGTGGGGGTGGGCTGTGTGATTAACCCTATTTCCTTCCTCCCCCCTTGGCTAATTTAAATGCTTACCAGTGAGGCATTTAAACCATTCACTAAGGATCCTGCTCCCCTTCCTGGAAGGATGCAATCCATCACTCTTGTACAGGTCCACATCCTTCCAGGTGGGTCCCCAGTACCCAATGAAGCTGAAAACCTGCTCTCTGCACCAGCTCTCCAACCAAGTATTGAAATCCCTGGTGCAGAGATTCCTAGCTTCCCCCTTGCCATGGACAGGCAACACCTCCGAGAAGGTCATAGAGCTTGCTAACTTCATACAGAACTTTTCTCACAAATAAAGCAATTGCTATATCTGATACCCTGGGCCAAAACGTGGATTTGGGTTTGAAGACTCCCCCTCTATTATGGGCTAATTGATCAACAGCATAACTACCATTCTGTCTGGTTTCTAACAGAGTCAGATACTAATAAATTATGCAGCTAGGTTAACAAGCCCTCATGTTCTTCACCCACTGAAACAGATCTAGAAGCGTCATTATCATCAAACATAGATATATCCTCCCTGCTAGACTCAGCACTATCCTTAAATTGTAAAATATTCAAATTGTTTCATGCCTCATCTAGCTACCTGCAAAGAAAAAACACAAGTGTAGTTTCCTAAAAAATGAATAATTCAACAAAACTGGTGAGTTTATTAATACAAGTAGATGAAATAAAACTGAGCCCTTTTTGTAATACTCGTATCTGAGTTGCAGTCAGACTCACTTTGAAAAGATTTACAATGTCCCTCTTCTGTTCTTCACAGTTCTGTGGGGTTGGATTGTTTGATTGATGTTTTTCGCCACCCCTCTTCCCTCTCCTTGTTTTTTGTTTCTTTTTCATTGGGTTCTTCGATGTGTAGTTTCACCTGCATCGATGACTGAGTTGCAGACTCTTTGTCTAAAAATGATCCTCCTGAGATTCTCCCAGCATCACTCCTTCAAATTTGGGCAGCTTGCACCACTAATTTTTTGGACAAATGCCTAAGAGTAACCAATCAGGGACCAGAGGTCCTGCAACTCATCATTTATTAGATTGGGCCCCAGCTTGGGGCTACTATTTAAAGCAACTTTGCAATGGAAAATGTTTTCCTGAAAAGTCAGTTTCAGCTGCAGTTAATATGAATATTAGCACACCTGTCAAATCTACTTGTCTAGGTACAGTACCTCCTTTTTTTGTGCACCATGGTTTTTTTTTTTTTTATATTTTATTGATTCTAACACTTACCAGGTCTACAATCCCATATTTATAAGCCAAAAGTGGCAGCCATCTTTTTTCCTTGAGAAAAAAGGTAAGTAACACATTTATAAACTACTCAAATTTTGGTGGAACTAGAACATTTTATCACCATATAAAATGAGAAGATGTCTGAAAGCTTCGACAGTGAAAAAAGGTAAGGTGAAATATTTTGCCCAATTTCATTGCACTTCTGTTTTAATGGAGTAGGTAACTGGCCAGGGTTTACAATTCTGTGTTTGGTTAATGTTTTGATCGAGTCTGCTAGTCTTAGCCAGGACTGTGAGGATTGTCAGCCATGCAACCACTGCTGCCATTTTGCAAGGTCTGGTAGGGGCCATGAACCCAGACACTTCAAGGGGGCCCTCTGGGACTTCACTCCATCACTTTGATCCCTCTTGCCTGCAGCAGGCGTTGCTGTAGCCTTGCTCAGAGTAGATTAACCCAGCTGCCATCTCTGACAAAGTTCTAGAGCAGGATGAAGTGCTGGGGTTGTTGAGCAACTGTGTTTTGATTTTTCTTGTGTGGTTTGAGCCTCTGTTGTTGGCATTCATTGTGTGTATATATGCTGATTTAAGTTTGGAATACTGTCAATTAGAAACTGCATCTGAAAAGTGTTCTTGACTTTGAACTTGTTTCGGTATTTCTTTTTTCAACCACACCAAAGCAAGTGTGTGGGGCCTTGTGTTGTTTTTTGTATGGTTTTTTGGTTGCCCACCCTTCTCCATGCATTAAGTTCCTTTCCCCTGCTCAGGTCCATGTTGTTTGTGTTTACATGCTTCAGATTTTGGAGACAGGCTGTAGGGACATGGATACCTCATTTGGTACTACTTTTATCAATGCCAGTGGATTACAGTACTGACCCAGTGATCTGTTGCATTTGGAGTTGGAAATCCTTTAACAGTGAGTCACTCCTGTATTGAAGAAACAAATGTGGCGGCAGTAAAAAGAGACAGAGTAAAAAAATATGTTATTGAGAAAGAGAGGGATTTGCCTAGCAAACAAGGTGATCTGAAAAAACGGTTTGTCAAACTTGAAAAACTACTGTTTACAGAGTTAAATTTATCTTACAGTGTCCTGATCCTTAAAAACTATGCTGAAAACAAACGAGTGCCATGGGGGCTAAGCACCTTCTGGGGGAATTGAACGTCTAAAGTCTGATCTGATCCCTGCTGTGTGGGTCTGTTGGGCCTGTCAGGCTGCTGTTCAGTGGAGTGCTTTTACTTTTAGTGGTTGCAGCGCTCTTGCCTTTACCATTTGAAGCTTTACTGGGACTGAGTGTTTGCTGGCTGCCTGGCTGGGATTTATTCAATTCAGTAGTGCATCTACTAGACGTGGCGTGGCTTCCTTCCATGTCTTCTTGGTGGTTCTAGCAGTCCAGAGCCAAAGGGCCGGAGCACAAGGGCATCACACTGGGGCCATCCACTCTGTCCTATTCAGGGTACATTAGTTCCTGCCCTCAAAAAGTACTGTGCTGATTCTCCTTATAACTATTGTGCTTCAGAGACTTTAGACTGTTGTTGCTGTTACAGCTACAATATTTTACTTGGCTGTAATTACTGCAGCTGCTGTTGCCCTAGGCTTCTATTTAAACAACTGCATTATTCATCTGTTTAATAATTCTGCTGTTCTCAGCTTCCTGTTCCAGTTGTAATTTGCCTTGCATTAGATTTTAAATGTAGCTTTACTGCCTGCTGCCTGCATGTACTAATACCACCTCATTTGTTTGAATTGTTGCTGTGATGTTCCTCATTTAATTACCTGTTAGGGGCTGTCATTGTTCCTTTCTATCTGTATTAGCCCATTTCCCCCTCCTGTTTTGGTTAATTTTAGATTTTTCCCTATCAGGGGGAAGCCTATATTCCCTCCCTTCTAAATTAACATTTCCAGTTTCCTTCCTTTTTGTGTGTAGCCCTGATTTCCTCTTTTTATGTTGGCGTGCTTGCGCAGCCAGCATTGTGGGACAGTGCAGCTTTGGAAGTGGTGTTGCTGTTGGGTGAATGCAGGGCACGCACTGGTAGGTGTGTCCCTCATTCCCCAATCAGCCTGCATGCCGGCACCACACCATGTTACATAATGTGGTGAGCACATCTAAGAAAAGGTCTGCTGCAATCCGAGCAAAGCTCATCATATGCAACGGACCCTTCCTATCAATGCTTTCGCCAACATTATGAGCATGGATTGGTGAGTGGGTAGCCTCCAACTACTGCTGACTTCGGGATGCCCAACTCTGTTGGTTACCCCCACTTCTTTGTGTGTGGATGGGGAGCCACTCCCGTCAGCATAAACCCCCAGTTGTTGAATGCTGAGGGGTGCCCAATCCTCCCTCGGCTGCCCCCTGCTTTCTTTGTGTGCCGGCAGGGGTGCCCAATCCCGTCACCATTACTTCCTCATCCCCCGTGTTGTGTGCTGATGAGGATGCCCAATCCCCATCGGCTACAGACCCCCAAACAGTTAGGTGGCACGCTGTGGAGCCCACCCCTAGCGTGCGAAGTCCCCTGCGAAAAAACTGTCCAACGATGTTTTTTTTCCTGTAAAATGAAAATGGTCCCTTGTAGTCTCGATGCCCCCCTCCTCCACCCACATCCACCCTGTGCGCACCCTGCCTCCCCTTACCCCTCCTCACCCCATACTTACCTGCGGAGTCTGGTGCGATGATCTTCGGTGGACCGGGAACACGTCTGCACTCTTCAAAGCCGACCGTGAACTGAAGAAATGCCGGTAAGCTGTATAATGGAATGAATAGAGGTTTTTCAACTTTAATGCATATCTTGGGTATTTTTGCTAATTTTGGTCCCAAATTTTCAACATGGGGTTTTTGGGACCCCTTCTCATGAATTCTTGCACTGTCGTGGCGTTATTCGGTCCCGAAAGGTGATTTCGCAGTCACTGCACAGGAATTACCTTTTGGGACTGAGTAATGAAATGACAGTGTCACTATTCAAGAGAGGGGCTCTCAAAAAGCCTATGTTGCAAGTTTGGTGGGAAAAATCCCCAAAATGACTGTTTTACGGCTGTGTGTAGCAACTGCACAACGCACACTTGTAAGTTAGCGCATTCGCACTATTTTCATGCCAGATTTGCAACATTGGCATTTTGCCATACCTTCTTGTGAACCATATAGCTGTCATTTTTCACATCCTGGCCGAAATGTGTTTTCGCACTGCCGGCGCAGAATAGTGTGTTTGCTGTGCGAAATCAGTGTTTGGGACACATTACAAAAATGACAGTGACACTGTTCATGAGCAGAGATCCTAAAATGCCTGTGTTGAAAATTTGGTGACAGTACTCCATAAAATGACTGTTGTACGAGCTTACATTGCAACTGCGCAACACTTACTCGTAAGTTAACACATTTGCAATATTTTCTCGCCACATTCTCAACATTGGCATTTTACCACACCTTCTTGTGAACCATATAGCTGTCATTTTTCACATCCTTGCTGAAATGTGTTTTCGCACTTCTGGCGCAGAATAACGCGGTTGCTGTGCGAAATCACTGTTCGGGACACATTACAAAAATGACAGTGACACTGTTCATGATCAGAGGTCCTAAAATGCCTGTGTTGAAAATTTGGTGACAATACTCCATAAAATGACTGTGTTAAGAGCGTGCATTGCACAGTTTGCACACACGCTCATAAGTTCACAAACTTATAATATTTTTACTCCACATTTTCAACAGTGCCATTGTTCCACACCTCCTAATGAACAGTACAGCTGTCATTTTTCACATCCTGACCAAAATCTGTTTTCGCAGTTCCGACGCACAATAGCGCAGTTGCTGTGGAAAGCCCATGTTCGAGACACATTATGAAAATGGCAGTGACACTGTTCATTAGCAGATGTCCTAAAATGCCAATGTGGAAAATTTAGGGATGAAAGTCAATAAAATGAGTGTTTTACGAACGCGCATTGCGCAGTTTGCACACACGCTCCTGACTTTGTGAATTTGTAATACTTTCACTTCAGTTGTTCATCATTGGCATTTTTCCATACCTCCTTATGAACAGTACAGCTGGCAGAAATGTGTTTTCGCATGTCCAGTGCAGAATTGCAAGGTCACTGTGCAAAATCACTTTTCGGGACACTTTGAGGAAATATTGGTGACACTATTCATCAGCAGAGGTCCTAAAATGCCTATGTTGAAAATTTGGTGGTGAAAGTCCAGACAATGATTGTGTTGCAAGCGTGCATTGCGCAGTTTCCATGCACCCTTGTAACTTTGTCAATCTGCAATATTTTTCATGCCACATTTTCACCATTGACATTTGTGCACACCTCATTATCAACAGTCCAGCTGCCATTTTCCACAGCCTGCCCAAAACGCGTTTCCGCAGCTCTGCCGCACAGTGGCATACTCGCTGTGCAGAATCACCTTTTGGGACACGTTAATAAACTCACAGCACTATGCCTCTCCACCTCCACCACTGCCAATGCCAGCGTGACAACATTCGGCATTGACAAATGCTTGTTTATTCTAGTTTCTACTATACTTGTGTGAAACCAATTCTTTTTCCTCCTAATTCTAAATTTTTATTTTCCAGCTTCTTTCCTTTCTAAGTGAGCCCTTGTTTCCCCTTTTGTTTCCTCATTTATTTTTATACAATCTTTCCTCTTCCAGGGTGTAGCCTGTTCTTTCTTCTTCTAATTCTTAACTCTGGCCTCCTCCCTATCTGGCTGAAATCTAAATTTCCCTTTCTGTTTTTACTAATGTCTCCTTACCACGGTGAAGCTAATTATTTTCCTTCAGTTCTAAATTGTTAAATTCTGGCCTCCTAGCAATAATTTAATTTTTGGTCTCTACCTTCTGAATAAAGATCACATTACCCTTGCTCAGCTTTTGCTTCTGTCCCCCATACTATTACAGTAAACTGCATAGTGAGCATTTCTTTGGAACTCTCCCACCATGCTGCTTCTAACATTTTGTCTCTTTCCTTTCTTGATTACCCTCACCTCCCTCCCCTTTCATCTACCCTAACATTACTTTGTCCATCTCCTTCCCTTCTTCACCATCACCCACTTATTCCTTATCCGGCCTCCCTGCCTTATCTCACTCTCTCTGGTATCTTAATTGTAGTCTCCTCTCATCTTCTTGGCTTCACCTTGAAATCTTCAGGTCCCTAAAACCCTCCTATCTCTCAACTCTTATTCCTCATTCTCTCCACCTCCTTTGTTTTCCAAATAAGTGTCTCATAGGTTCTCTCAAGCTCCTCATCTCCTTGCTGCTTAGAGTTGCAGGTGATATTGAGCTGAATCCCATCCTTCCCATGTCAACCCCTCTTTTTAAAAGTTTGAAAGTGGCCCGTGTTAATATCTGTAGCTTTTTCCCTAAGATCGACCTGTTGCAGTCAGTGTTAGCCTCAAAACTGATGTGTTAGTTATGTCAGAATCTTGGCTTTCCCCCAGGATTCCTGATTCTTCAGTTGCTGTTCCTGGTTTCACTATTGTTCATTAGGATTGAGCGAAGAGGGGTGTAAAGTAGCCATCTACCACTCTTCAAACATCCAGTTTGAGCCTGTGTTCTCCACCTCTGTCCCCCTCTGCCTATGAGATGATTCTTCTCAAACTCTCCCTCCCCCTTCCATTCTCTGCCCCCATATTTATTGCTGATGTCTACTGCTGTTCTGGCATGCCCCCACCTTCAGTAACTGAGCTACTCACCACTACCTCCTCTCAGACTTCCTCTGGTGACTTACTTATACTAGGTGATTTCAACCTAGATTGTCTCTCCCCTTCTACATAAATTTTGCCTGAAAGTTAAGTCCTTGTTATTAACCCAACTCATCTCTGGCCCCACTTGCTATAAATTCAAATCTCCAAATCACTCCCTCTTGGATTGTGTCCTCTCCTCCCATCTCCATCATACTGTGGATGCTGGTACCCTCCACAATGCCCTCAGTGACCACCATATGATCTACTGTGTATGTAAATTTCACCATCCCAAAGCTCCCCCCAAATTCTTCCAGATAAAGTCCTTCTGGTCGCTGGACTTGTCCCATCTCCATGCTGACCTGGTAGCCCCAGACTGGTCCCTTATAGCTTCAGCTGGTAATATTGACAATACCCTCAAATTCTTCACCTCTAAATTTATATTTTTCTGGAGTCATTGTGCCCCACCCACTTAGATGAAATAGGGTCTGAGGATCTCACCTCCCATGGATCTCACTCTTGGCAGAGTTGCTGACTTGTCTCTGTGCCCATGACCTTGCCTGGAGGACTTACAAGTCCTCCGGCTCCTCTTCTGACCTTAGAAATTACTGGGCCCTTCATAATGCCTGTACTAGAGCTGTTAGGCTTGTGAAGTCCAAACACTTCACATCCACAGTCCAGAACAACCTTACTCACTATTCTAATTTTTGGGACATAATCCATGCCCTCTTCTCCTCTTCGACGCAGTCTCCTCTTCCTGTTCTCAAGGCAGGCAACAGTTCTATCTCTGACTCCACTACAGTCACTTCCTCTTTCAATACCTTTTTCACCTCCTGTGCCAGATCTCTCATCTCTCTTTCTTCTCCTCTTCTTACCCTCCCTTTTCTTCTCTACCCTGTCATGCTCTTCCTCTACCCTCCCTGCTTCTCACCTCCTCCCTTTTTTCTTTCTCTCTCACCATCCTTGCTACTGCTCTTAAGACCCTCTTGGTTCTAAAGCCACACAAGGGTAGGAGCCCTTATGGTCTAGAACCCAAACTGCTGAATCTCTATGCTCATGCCATTGCCCTCCCTATCACCTACCTCCTCAACTTCTCCTTATCCTCAGTCCCTAACTCTTGGAAGTTGGCTACTGTCATTTCCTTTCCTAAAGGGGTGACCCTTCTTACCCTGGTAACTACTGTCCTATCTCTCTCTCTCTCCTCCCCACTCTGACTAAACACCAGGAACTCCTTGTTCTCTCCCATCTCTCCCCTTTTCTTGACTCAACCTCCGTCTTCACTCCTTTGCAGTCTGGCTTCGGGAAGTCCCACTCCAGCATCATTTCTGTCTTCTGGCTCACTGATACTACTCTCTGGCATGGATCAGGGCCTTTCCAACTCTGCTATCTGTTGACATAGCCAAAGCTTTCAACACTGTTGGTCACCCCATGCTCCTGGACAAGCTTAAGGCAGCCAGACTTTCTGCCTTCCCAGCTGAGTGGTTCCACTCTACCTTGAGTGCAGGTGTCAAGATTTCTGTATGTGAGATTTCCTGTCGCCACTCCACTCCCAATCCACTCAGACATCCCCCAAGGGTCTGTCCTTGGCTCAATTCTTGTCTCCATTTTTCTAAAAAACCTCCCCGCTGCCTGCTCCTCTGTGTCCATTCACATGTATGCAGATGATATGGTACTCTTTACCTCTGGTTTCTCTGCCCCGGACCTCAAGGCCCAGGTCCAACTTGACTTTAACAACATTCAGCACTGGTTCAGTGGGAACTATCTATCCCATAATGCTAAGAAAATGGTCTCTATGACTTTTGGCACCAGGTAGAGGCTTGTCAGAGTCTCCCCTCATCCCTGTGTTCACACCCTTGATGTGTAGCAATTGAAGATGTCTTCTCCTTCAAGACTTCAGGGTCTGGCTGGACCACCATCTTGTTTTCTCTGTTCATGTGGAAGTTATCCACAAGAAGCTTCCCCCCAAACTGTGTGTGCTTTTCAGGAACTAGAGGAGCATCCCACTTCCTTCTCACAGAGAAATCCTCACTATGATGATTTTCCCAATTTTTTGACTATGGTGGCATCTTTACAGGGCTGCTCCCAAGTCCACTTTAGCTAGACTGCACCCTCTCTTTCACCCCTTCTGTCAATTTGCCCTTGGCAAACCCCTACGTACTCACCACTGTTTTTTGTACACCTCCTTCTCCTTAACCTCTCTTGATGCCAGGCACCTTACCCACTGTGCCTTCATAATCTCTAAATTTTTCTTTGGCTCCCTTCCCTTGTATCTTGTTTCTCTCCTGGTTCCCCCCTTCTACATCTTACTCCCTTCACAATGCTTGCTGTCATTCTCTCACTTTCCCCTAAATGAAATCCATTGCTGTTCATCCTGCCTTGTCATTCTGCTTCTTTAAATCATGAGACTCTCTCTCTCCCTTCCATTCACTCTGCTCCTCCCCTTTCTCTCCAAAATATCTCCTCCATGATTTCCCTACTCACTCATGCAGTTGCTCCTGATACTGGGGTTGATTTCTGCCTGCTGCCCTCCGCACTACACTTACACTACTATAGCCCCTCACCCCTGCCCCTCCTATTATTGCATTGTTGCTCACGGCTTAATGTTCTTTAGCTCTTCTTTCTGCAATTTATCGTATTGAATTTTTATCACTTAGAAGCCTGTTCCTGTAATTTTCTTATTTTATTATATTATACTTATTTCCACATTATTGTATTTTCGTACATTGTACTTTGTATTTGCACCATTCTCTACTCTTCCCTTCCCCCAGGATGCATTTGGAAATAATACCAGCTCAGTATGACTTTGATGGTAAACAGATGAAATAAATTAAATAAATATGTACGTACATACATACATAACTAAGTAACTAAATAAATTAAAAAAATGTAGATCTGAAAGCTAGCAAACACTGTTGGATTGCTCCAGTCTATGGCGCGGTGTTCCTTGGGGTGTGAATGATCATGTGATGCAGTGTTAGCATTACCCTAACATAGGCCCTTTCTTGATAGACAAAGTAAAATATTTACACAGCAAAGGTTGGATAGAGGATACTAAACTTGGCGTAAGATGAACACAGAAACATGGAAACAGAGAAAATTGCAGTCAGAATAAGGCCAATTGGTTTATCCAGTCTGCCCTTCATCCTACCTGACATCTGTGACTGTGCTCATCAGTAGTCATGCATATCCCCATCCCCATCTCACCTCACCTCACCACCCAGTGTCCCAGCTAAGCCCACGAGTTAATCTATTCCACCCTTTCTTTACCCTATCAACTGTTTTTGCACAAGCTACTGTACTTCATTGGGAAGTCAGCTCCACTTTTCCAATACTCGCTCTCTCTCTGTCTCTCTCTCTGTGAGAAACTATTTTTTCATGTCATTTCTCACCTCCCCTACCAGTTTCCTTGTGTTACACCTAGTGTTTATGTTTGTTCTGGAAGTGAACAGCATACTGATCTCCACCTTATTGATTCCCTATGAAAATTTAAAGTTCTGTACAATGTTCTCCTGCTCCCTCCTGGCCTTCAGTGAGTACTTATTAAGGTTCTTTCAAACAACATGAAGTCTTGCTGCATTCTGACAATATGCAGTTAGCCCCAGGACTTGAACTGCTCCGGAGAGTAAAGGATTAACTCTATGCAAAGGCAAAGAACATTGAGCTCGAGCTCGGTTTTCAAACCTCTGTCTGTGGTACTCTGAAGTGTAACCATCAGATTTTTTACTCCGCCTAACTGTGAAGTCGCTCCGGAGATCCCTCCTGCTCTTCGATTCGGTCTAGTTCGAATCGGTCATTTTTTTCAAAGCATTGCTTCTATATTTCGGTATTCTTGCCTCTGTCTTGGTACCAGTAAGTGGTAGTAGTAGGTAGTGGTTATTTAGTGTGTTTTGGTTAAGAAATTGTTTTATTTCTCGGTTCTTTGCCGGTCGGTCCGGTTCAGAACTGCCACTGATCTTCTCTTATTATATAGTATATTTGTGTGTGTTTTTTACGGTGCTTATCGGTTCCTAAAAAAATCCGATATTAGGATTTTTTTTAACTGACCTGTGACATGGTTGGAACCGTTAAGTTGCAATTGCCTGGCTTAACCACTGTGTAATGTGATTTTTGATTGAAAGCATGTCTGAGAAACCCAAGAAGAAAACCGGACCCACTGGGTTTCAGCACTGTACCAAGTGCAAGGAGGCCTTTGATAAGGCCAACCCTCACCTCATGTGCGTGTATTGTCTGGGGTTTGACCACCTCAAGGAAGACTACCAAATATGCAAGAACTTTCCCAAGGCCACTCTGGATAAATGTTTGAGTAGGCTGAGGGAGAGGGAGGCCGAGAAGTCTGCTGACCCAGATGGCCAGCCTGGTTCGGTTGCCGGCCGAAACTGAAGATGTGCCCACTGACCTGGGTGATACCTCTTCGGGCAAACGGAGAACCGAGTCTGTAGAATTGATTCTGAGTAAAAGGAAGAGAAAGTCAGCTGGTTCAGATCCAGCTTCCCATGGTCCGACCGCTGACGAGATAGCGAAGAGATTTCAATAGTTCAATCACTTTGCCCGGTTCTGACTGAACCGGCATCGGTTCAGAGCCAATCGGTTCGGTCAGAAGTACTTGCTTCGGATATAGATCCTGAGGCATACTATGAGGGCGATTGGGAGGAGGATGAAGATTATGAACAAGAACAATGTGAAGGCCTAGATGAGCCAGTAGAGTTTGACATCTCCCCAGACAAGCCTTCTCAGGCTTCTCCTCCCAGGCTCTCTAAGTCCCTTTCCCATTTCTTGTTTTACAAGAAAGTGGCTGAGACGATTCAGCTTCCTATGGAGGAGGCTGAACAGGATCAGGAAGAACTGACTATCTGGAAATGATGGATGTCCCAGAGTCAAAAAGAGTGTCTATCCCCTTACACAAATCCTTGGGGAAGCAGACACAAAATATTTTACAGTTTCCAACATCCATTCCTCCTGTGGAAAAAAGAATGGACAGGAGGTATGCTTTGTCAAGTCCTGGGATGGAATTCCTTTCTAATCACAGCAGCCATGTTGGGGTAGTACAAGCTGCAGCCAGTGACACGGCTAATATTCCCTTGGCATCTCATCCCCCAGAAAAGGATTCCAGAAAAGTGGATGCCATGGCAAAAAAGCAGTACTTGGCATCCTCTTTGGGACTCAGGCAATCGAATTACATGGCATATACAGCTAGGTACCAGAAATCTATGTGTGATATGGTTCTGGAGCTGGCTAGGAATGCCCCTCCCCAGCTAGCCAAGGAGCTGGAGCAGGTGGCTGTAAATGGTATTAAGGCATCCAAGGTGCAATTCCAAGCTGCTGTAGACTCAAATGATGTTAATTCCAGGGTCATGGCTACATCTATCTCCATGAAGAGATTTGATTGGCTTAGGTGTACCAACCTCTCACAGGATACCCAGGCTAAGGCCATGGATTTCCCTGTAACTGGTAATTATCTCTTTGGGGATCAAACAGAGAATTACATGAAAAAAATGGACGAGTACAAGACCACCTATAGGAGTGCTACAACTAAAGAGAAGTAGACCACTCCTCAGAGGCAGCAACTTAGGGGCAGGAGCAGGCCATTTTATAGGCCTTTTTACCAAGCTCAGGCCCCCTCTTCTTCTTTTCAGCAGAAGGGGTTCTTTAGGGGAAGAGGTAGATGTGGGGTAACTAGGACCCCATCGCTACTCAGTCCAAGCCCCCTGCCAAGCAGACACCCGGAGGTGTCAGTATGGGTCGCCTCCCCAATCCCAGTAGGGGGCAGGCTGGCTCACTACTCCTAGGCCTGGGGGTCTATTATTTCAGACAAATGGGTCCTGGAAGTAGTGAGCCAGGGACTTGCTCTCAGTTTCAAAAGGTTCCCAAGAATGAGAGCAAGGTCCTTCAGTCCTCCCTCTCCTTTGGAGACAAAGTCCTTAGAGGCAGAAGTCTCCTCTCTTCTGCAAGCAGTGGAGAAGGTACCTCTTTGTCACAGGGGAAAAGGACTGTATTCAAGATACTTCGTTACCCCCAAAAAGACAGGGAAGTGGCGACCCATATTGGATTTAAGGTACCTGAACAACCATCTGACAAAACCAAAGTTAACAGTGGTGACTCTGGGAGTAATTCTTCCTCCTCTGAGACCAGGAGACTGGCTAGCCTCCCTGGATCTCAAGGATGCCTACATCTACATACCTATCAGACATTGCCACAGAAAGTACCTCAGGTTTGAGGTGCCCTCAGGCCATTATCAATTCAGGGCCATGCCCTTCGGCCTAACATCTGCTCCAAGGGTGTTCACCAAGTGTCTTGCAGTAGTGGTGGCATTCCTCAGGAGGCAGGGCATCCTTCTGTTCCCATATCTGTATGACTGGCTCCTAGTGGGCCAGTCCTCAGACCAAGTCAAGTCAGCTTTACAGGTCATCCAAAAACTTCTAGAATCCTTGGGCTTCATTCTAAATTTAGTGAAGTCTGTTCTAGAGTCAGCCCAGTTTCTCACCTTCATAGGGGTGGAAATAGATACAGTTCAGGCAAGAGCATTTCTTCCTCTCTTAAGGGTTCAGTCATTGGTCACTCTGGCCTCCTTTTTTCATCCTCTAGTGTCTCGTCCAGCCAAATATTTCCTACAACTGCTGGGCCACATGGCAGCTTCCACAGCAGTGGTTCAGGGAGCAAGATTTCAGATGAGGGATATACAGTTTCATTTCAGATCTTACTGGTCTCAGAAAAAGGGCCCTCTCTCCAAACTGGTTCCAGTCTCCAAAACCTTGGTCCAGGCCCTTCAGTGGTGGTCAATTTTCGACTAGGGGTCCCCTCTATCACTCTATCAGTCAGGCCCCTTCTGTAATTCTCACCACAGATGCCTCCCTGTTGAGGTGGGGGGCCCACCTAGATCATCATACAGCTCAGGGAACTTGGTCACACCAGGAGCCCCTTCTACACATAAATCTCTTCTCGAATTAAGAGCTGTCTTCCTAGCACTTCAGACATTCTCAATGGTGGTCCAAGGGAAAGTAGTGCAGATCAGAACAGACAATACCACAACCATGTGGTACATCAACAAACAGGGAGGCACTTGGTCCTCAGACTTGTGCACAGAGGCCATGAACATATCGTCTCTAGCTTATTCCCTTCAGGCTTCCCTGATGGCTGTGCATCTCCCAGAGAAGGGCAACATTCTAGCAGATGATCTCAGCAGGATTTCTCAGGGTCACCATCAATGGACCCTGAACCCTTTCATTCTTCAGGCCATTTTCAGGAGATGGGGCACCCCAGAGACAGATCTCTTTGCAGCCCTAGACAATCATCAGCTTCCTCTTTATTGTTGCAGACCACCCCTTCTGGGTCCTGTTCCTCAGGATGCTCTTCTACTAAATTGGACAAGCAGGTTTCTGTATGCATTTCCTCCTTTTCCTCTGATATTCAGGGTCCTGATAAAAATCAGGTCTCAGCCCTGCAAAGTGATTCTAGTGACTCCAGACTGGGCCAGACAGCCTTGGTATCCTCTGTGGTTGTCACTGTCAATAACACAACCTTTATGTCTTCCCAGACAACACAATCTCCTCACCTCCTCTCAGGGGAGGATTCTGTACTCCAACCTCCAGACTCTCAGGCTCAAAGCCTGGCTCTTGAAGAGATAAAATATGCAAGTTTGCATCTTTTCCAATCAGTCCTAGATATTTTAAAAGTTAGCAGGAAGCCTGCTATTAGGAAGACTTACAACTCCAAATGGAAAAGATTTGGGTTTTGTTGTTCCAGTAGGCATACTAAGCCAGAGCTGGCTGATATTGCCGCTGTTTTGGATTATTTGGTACATCTTAACAGTTTAGGCCTCCGGTCTGCTGCTCTTAAAGTACATTTGGCAGCTGTGTATGCCTTCCTTTCTGCTGGTAAGGGCTCTTCCCTAGCTTCTCATCCAGTTTTCAAGAAATTCTTCAAAGGTTTGGTCCATGTCAATCCTCCCTTTAGGGAGCCTACTCCTTCTTGGGATCTGAACATCTGTATTGCACAGCTTATGCAGCCCCCTTTTGAACCTTTATCTTCAGCTGAGCTGAAATACTTGACTTGGAAAACTGTATTCCTGGTGACCATTACCTCTGCAAGGAGGATCAGTGAATTACAGGCCTTATCAGTGGAACCTGATTTCATTTCCTTTCATAGGGATAAGGTGGTCCTCCACACCAATAGAAAGTTCCTTCCCAAGGTGGTGTCAGACTTTCACCTGAACCAGTCTATGTCTTTGCCTGTCTTTTTCACTGATCATTCTTCCTCTGGAGAGAGGAGGTTACACAGTCTTGATGTGAAAAGGGCTCTTAGTTACTATATTGACCGTACTAAGGTCTATAGGAAGGACTGCTCTCAGTTGTTTCTCACTTATGGTGAAGTGGGAAAGGGCAAGCCTGCTACCAAGAGGTCTATTGCCAGTTGGATTGTCTCTTGTATTCAATTTTGCTTCTCTAAACTTGGGAAGGAGCCTCCCTCAGGCCTGAGGGCTCATTATACCAGAGGTACAGCTGCTTCAGTTGCAGCAGCTAGAGATATACCTTTAGTGGACATATGCAAAGCAGCTACCTGGAAATCTGTTCACACCTTTATCAAGCATTACTCTTTGGACATTTAGTCACGAAGTGATGCTAGATCTGGCACAGCTGTGCTGCAGAACCTGTTCCCAAAATAGGTTCTGTAACTCCCCCCTCCAAGGGGGGACTGCTTGATAGTCTGCATTGTCAGAATACAGCAAGACTTCATTTTGTTTGAAGAAAAAATTACACACCATAGTAATGTTGTTTCTTCTAATGGCATCTTGCTGTATTCTGACCTCCTTCCCTGCCTCCCCTGCTGGAACCTACTAGTTTTGGGACGTGGTGGGGCAGGCACAGTGCTGCACCCCAGAGGTGTTCTGGACATGCCTCCATCTCTTAGGGTTTTTTTTTTCTTTTAGTTTGGCGAATCACTATCTGTTGTATTCTTGTTGAGTTTTCTCGACTTGAGTCTTTGACCCTAAAACCTTGTTTTGCCATTTGGCACAAACATTTTGAAACAATTTCTTACTTTGAATTAGTTAGTTTAATGCTCGTAAGAATCTGACAGTTACACTTCAGAGTACCACAGACAGAGGTTTGAAAACCGAGCTCAAGCTCAACGTTCTATGCCTCTGCATAGAGTTAACCCTTTGCTCCCCGGAGCAGTTCAAGTGCTGGGGCTTACTCCATATAGTCAGAATACAGCAAGACTCCATTAGAAGAAACAACATTACTATAGTGAGTCATTTTTTCTTGTCCTCTCCTCTCCTATAGGACATCTCCTGCTCCCTTGCATCATTCTGTTAGCCCTTCTCTGTACTGCCCCCACCTGCTTCATCTGGTTTTGAAGAAGGATACTGTATACAGCCTATGTTCTGTAGACATTGTTCTCTGTCTTTTTATCAAAAATTCAAAACAAAGCTGGATCTTTCTCTTTTCCATATTCTGGTCCTTTTGCATGGTGTCAGATCCAGATGCTTTTAAGACGCAGATTTCTAGCTCACATTTTAAAGCATTGCTATTTCGATTACTATATTATCATTGTGATTATTATAGATGAAGTATGTATTTGTCCACCACAGTTATTCTCCACTAACCCATGCTGTCTACTACCCTGAAGCCAGTTAGCCTCCAGGAACTCCACCAGCTTTTCCTTGAAGATTATTTCCAATAACGTGCTCACTATTGGAGTCAGACTGACAAGCCAGTAGTTTCCTGGGTGTAGCAGCACCACATAAACCAGTTTCCAGTCTGGTATGTCCCCTGTCTCCAGTGATGGACTAAAGATGTTTGCAAGTGGTGGTGCCAAAAGCATGTTTTTCAACACCCTCAGATGCAGACCATCTGGACCCGAGGATTTGTTCACTTTTAGTGCTTGGAGCCCTTTCATAACCCTTTCTGCCCCCTAGTTCCCGTATCTATGACACACTCACTTCCTGTCTGGGTAAATTTCCACACTGAGGGATCAGCCTGTTCTCCTCTGCCATAATTTATTTATTTATTTATGACTTTGGTAACCAGGTAGGTGCACTGATCCCAGGAACCGTTTTTAGGCACGACCCGGGCCACAATCAGTGGCACAGAGTACAAAGTTAAACACAGCATGTAGCAGAAGAGCAGTAATTACACAATATAAAAAGGTGAAAAAAGGTACAATAGTACGATTGAATTACAACAAAATGGCAGTCAGAGGAGATATAATAACAGGAGGGATTCAAAATCAGTCAGCAAATTATGCAGGAAGTAATTAATATGAGATCCTACTAGTCTACAGAGCAGTGCGGGGTGGAAAGGAAGCAGTCAGGAGACCACAGGAACCAATGTAGATACTCCAGAGGATAGGAGTGGCAAAAGAAGGAGGGAGTGGGGAGGGGAAGGGGAGGAGAGACAGAAAGGAAGGAGGAAATGAAGCAAGAGGGAGGTCAAAAGGACTACAGCTAGATAGGAGAGGGTGGAAGGGGAAGGGGTGGACTAGTCTGGAAAACAGTGGCAGGTGGATGCCAACAGAAGCCAGTCTTTGAGGTGAGTTTTGAACAGGCAATGGGTGTTGATGGTGCACAGTTCACCAGGAAGTTTATTCCATAGTGTGGGGGCTGCCACAGACAGGGCTCTAACACCCATATTTGTGGAAACCCTGAGAATGTTTAGAGGAGGGATGCTAGTGGAGCGTAGGCTGTGGTGCAAGGTTCGGACAGTGAGGATGGGTGTGAGAGGAGATTCCAGGCCAATGTGGATGGCAGAGTCAATCATGCAGTACAGAGTGAGATCAAAATGGCCTTGTAGTGGGAGCCACCCCAATAAATTGTAGAGGACACAGTGGTGAGTGGAGAAGGGGACCAGCAAGGCAAACCGGCAGGCACTGTTGTAGGCTGTGGAGAGTTTGGCCATGGTGGCTGCAGAGGTCCTGGTGTAGACTGAAGAGCAGTAGTCCAGGACAGGGAGAAGGTTCCCCTGAATGATGGCCAGATGGACCTCCGGCGTGAGGTATTGCCGGAAATCTGTAGGCAGTGGCTAGTTTTTGGTGGAATCTTAGCACTAGGGAGCTTATGTGCTCAACGAAAGAGAGGGATGGGTCTAGCACAACTTCTAGATATTTGAAATGCTTGACATCATCCAGGGCTTGGCCATCAGGTGAGGTGATGCTTGGGGGGGGGTCAACTTACATTTAGCTAAGAAGGTCTTGGATCCGAACAGCATTGATTTTGTTTTTTTGGTGTTAATCAGAAGGAGGTTGTCTGAAAACCAGTTATGAGCTGCGGTATAGTTTAGTGAGAGGGTTGCAGAGATGAGGGCAGGAGACTTACCACTACTGAAGAGCACGAGGTCATCAGCATAGAGGAGAGAGTGACAGCTGAGACTGTCTGATGGAAGGGAGTTAATGAATAAGGAGAATAGGAGGGCGCCCAGGATGGAGCCGGGGGTTTGCCTGTGGAGACTGGCAGGGTGGGGGAACAGGCAGGGCTAATGCACATGAATTGGGAGTGCTCTGAGAGAAAAGTTTTGAACCAGGTGGTGATCTCCAGGGAGCAGCCAAGGTGATGGAGTTTAGAAAGGAGGAGGGCATGGTTTACCATATCAAAGGCTTTGGAGTGGTCGACGAAGACTGCACCAGTGGCGTTACCATGATCCATGTTTGTAAGGATGTCATCTGTCAGGAGTGCGAGGGCAGTTGTAGTGGAATGGTTTTCGTGGAAATCATGCTGTTGGATACATAGGAGGTTATGTTTGCTAATGTTGTCAGCAAGTTAATGTTGGAAAGTTTTTTCAAGTAGCTTGCTCAGGTGAGGAAGGATGGAGATAGGATGGTAGTTATCCATGGTTCTGGGGTCTCCAGCTTTGAAAATGGGGATGACCTTGGAGGTTTTTAGGGGTCAGGCATGTGGGCGGTGGTCAGGGCAAGGCTGAAAATGAACGTGAGAGAGACCATGATGGCTGGGAATACAAGCTTGAGGAACACGGGGAATAGTCCATCAGCTTCAGGGGAGCTGTGGTTAGGTAGGCTCTTGAGGAGTTTGTCTGTGTCCATATGCGAGAGTACTTTGAAGAAGAAAGGGGGAGTTTAAGGCTGGGTGGTGGACCCAGTAGATGACTTCTGAGGGGTGCATAGGGGGACATAGTGGGATTGCAGGCCATTCGGGAGTTTGCTCAGGAGCAAGGTGAGGTCACAGAATTTATCATTAAAGGCTTTGGCCACTTCAAGGGGGTCAGTGACGAGGCCGTCAGTGGTGTTTACCTGCAAGACTGGCTTTCTGGAGGGGGGGGTGGTTCAGTAGAAAGCCAATGGATGCCCAGAATTTTCTCGTGTCCCCTAGGTTAGTTTGTTGAAGGTTGCAGAAATTAGACTGTTTTAGAGCTTTTGTCAGGTGTTTGCATAGATTCCTCCGACATCTGTAGTTGTCTCAGAGGGTCATGGATGGGGAAGCTTTATAGGTTGACCAGGCATGATCTCTGTCTTTCATTAGGGTCAGAAGGTCTTTGGTGACCCAGCGTGAGTAGCCACCTCTCACCCTTCTGGTGGTGACTGGAAAGTACCTATCCTGTAGGGTCTGGAGTGTCAGTGTGAACAGGATTACTGCCCGGGTCGCATCTGACTCAGAAAAGAGTGCAGACCAGTTCAGTGCCCGTGCCTTAGTGAGGAGGTTTGGGGTGCTGGGGTTCCTAAAGTTATGTAACGACAGGTGTTTGGGAGGGGTCCATTTAAGCTTGGTTGCCCAGAGAAGATATGTGGGGGAGTGATAACTGATGGAGTCACCCGTGGTGCCAGCATGCAGAGCACAATCCTCCTGGTTTGTAAGGATCCAGTCCAGGAGAGTCTGGCTGGCAGTGCAGGGGTTCAGCCGGGTTGGAAGCATTATAGTTTGGACCAGGTTGTGCTGTTTTAGGAGGGAGGCATAGTTGGGCTGGTGGGTACTCAGCCAGTTTAGACTGAGATCTCCAAGAAGGACTGAGTCTCTATGTGGGGATACGGAGCCCAGGCCAGAGTGGAAGCTGTTGAGGCCCTCAGTTCCAGCAGTGGGAGGATTGTAGCAGCACCCAATGTGGAGTTTTTTGCTGAATCCCAGCTAAGTTCAGAGATAAGCCATTCACTAGGTGAGGCTGGTTCGGAGCAGTGAACAATGTTGACTGAGAGGGGATTTTTGATGAACAGAGCTACTCCGCTTTCCTTTTTTCTGCCTGGTCTATCAAGATGGAGGGAGGAGGAGTCAGGTTGTTGGTAGGTGGCATCAGTGTGATGTGGGTTTAGCCATGTCTCAGAGATACCCAGGACATGGGGCATGTAAAGCTCAACCCAGGCCTCCAGGTCATGGAATTTGGAGGGGAGGCTGCATATGTTTAGATGGATAATTTTCAACTCAGGGGCATTTACCCAAATGCTGTTGCAGGGGGCAATGTGGGAATTTGGTGGACCGGGACTGCATTCAATATCCCCTGCTAGGAGCTAGGAGAAAGAGGGAAATGAAGGGAATATAGGTGCAGGAGGGGATGTCAAAGGATATGGAGGCCAGGTAGTGGCCCCGTAGCTGATGTTCAGTGTTTGAGAGGAAAGAGAGGGTGACATGACCTAGAGGGGAGAGTTCCCAGGAGTTCCCAGGAGGAGCAGAAAGTGGGGTGCACTGGGGGGAATGCATGACCGAGAGGTGAGTGAGGTACAGTTTGTCCCGGGCCAGTACTGTGGCACAGGCAGCTGTCAGCACCAGGGTGGATGCCAGGGTGACCACTAGCAATGTGAGCTGGGGCAGATTCATGGTGGCACTAAAACAAAACAAGCCAAAACAAGAAAGGAAAAAAGGGTGAGGTGGGGGGAGTGAAAGTTTGGGTCTAGTGGATTGGAGGCTTACTTGTGCATGAGCCAGGTTAATTGGAGGAGCTCACTGACCAGGGGCAGGAATAAAGCGAGAGCAGTAGTTAGAGGGGAGGAAAAGTGAGAAGCTAGGAGTAGAGTCGAGAGAGGCATGGCTTGGTGGAGGGGCCAGTTCCTTTAAGCACAGGAGCACCTAGCCTGAGGACCAGCCAGGACAAGGAAAGGGAGGGAGTGGCTTGAGTGTATTTAAAGGGTGGAGGGGCTGAAAATTTAGCAGTAGACCATGCAGCCTAAGAAGCCAGGGCTGTGTCCAGGCCATACCTGTAGGTTGGTTTCGGGGTTTGGGTGGCTGCAGGCTCCTACGTGCCTAGAAGGCGCTGAAGAAATCTCCGAGCAGGAAGTGAACTGTGGATGGCTGGGTCTGCAAAGGCAGGAGGGAGACAAAGAAAATCACAGTCAGGGGAGGCAAGGAAATGAAATTACAGGAGGACTGAGACTTAGAACCAAAAACCGGCAGGAAGCAGTTAACTTTCACAAAGTGTGAAAAACTGAGTCAAGGAACCGAGTTCTGAAACACGCTAGACATTGCCAAAATTTCAGAAATTAAAACTGTGATGCTCTAAAATCAGCTATTTGAAATGCTGGCTGAAAATCATGGTAGCGCAGCCAAAAATTGGTGCTTAGCAGGAGGCAGGTCACAGATCCCCAGTAAGGTAGATTTTCTGATGCAGAGTTAAGATAATACAACAATATTGTCAAGTCCTCAGTTAAGAGATAAGGCAGACCAGTGAAATCTCTGGCTTGGAGCCAAGTTCGTTTGGGGAATTGAGAAGGAAAACACTAGGCTGGGCTGGCTAGCCAATTAGGAAGCTTCTGTCTTAGATCAATCAGTTAGGACTGGTTGCAGGGAAAGGTGCAATTTTTTCAAAAATTTAGCAGTAGATGACGCAGTCTCAGAAGTCGGGGCCAGGTCCAGGCCGTACCTGTAGGTTGGTTTCAGGGTTCAGGTGGCTGCAGACTCTTACGCACCAAGAAGGCACTGAAGAAATTCCTGATCAGAAATTGAACCGTCGATGGCGGTGCAAGCCAAGAGGGATGTAGGACACCTATAGGCTGGTTTCAGGGTTCAGGTGGCTGCAGGCTACTACATGCCAAGAAGGTGCTGAAGGAATCCCTGAGCAGGAGACGACCTGTGGATGGTGGTGCAAGCCCAGTGTAAATACTGGATAGAAATATTCATTCAGTATCTCCCAGTCTTTCTCCAATGCTGCATCGCATGATCATTCCAACATGAGGAACATCACACCGCAGATCCAGAAAGGCTCCAGGGACTTTATCCTCTTTTAATTTCTCTACTTTTATCTTAACTGGTGTATTAATGTACTTTCCCCCCATTAACTTACTTACTTTTTGGATAAAAAAAAATAAACTATATAACAACTGACACCTATAGCTTTCTTTCATGAAGCAGCAGACCAATCGGGCTTGGCTTGCGACCTGTAGTTAGCTTCATGTGGGCCCTGTGCAAAGCAGCAGACTCATTGGGTAGCATATCAGACCTGAAGCTTGCTTTGTGCAGGGCCCTGTGGACCCCTTATGTGATGCAACCAGCCCCATCAGACAAGGTGCCTCACCTGTAGCTTGAGTTGCGCAAGGCTCTGTGGGCCATAAAAAAGACAGCAGACCTCTTGGACATAGAGAGAGACCTGCAGCACGCTTTATGCAAGAGAAAATAAGGGTGTTGGCATGCATACAATTTGCACTGGTGTATTCTAGTGGTTTTGGAAGCACCAACTGGTTGCTTGCATAGTTAACGCTTCCAAAACCCTATTTTTACAAATGCAGACAGTGGTGTGTGGCCCCCAACCTTCCCCAGCTGGCATATCTGGTGCTGTATGTGACACAAACAAAGTTCCTGTGAGTAGGGGCACTAATGCTGGGGATTTTGTTTGTTTCACATATGGCACCAGATATGCCTGGGGGGGAGTTGCAGGACTACAAACCACTACACATCATGGGAGGGATGGCCCTCCATGCTATCCAGGGAGCAATTGTTTATACCACACTAGTTACTGAGGCTTTAATGGCATGCAAATGATCTCTTAGCATTTTGTACTGGGAAGGGGTCATTTGCATGGAGACTTCCAAAAATAACAATTTATGCCTCAGTACAAACAGAGTTGGGATGTCTTAACTGATTTTGCTCCCTCAGTTTGTATGTTTCCATGGCCATATACCTCTTTGCAGCCATCAGGGGGATCAGGTTTGTGCAGAGCACACCTGTTAGTGCCTCTCTTAGGACTGTACTCTAGAGGAACTATATTAAAACACATTTTGGGCACTTACAATGTGCTCTGAGCTTCTGCAAATATAGCAAAGTTAGGGCTTTGAGCCAGTTTGCACCTAGGAAAGGGACTTTATAAGATGCAAATCTCAACGTTCCAATATGGGCCCTGAAATATATAGGGGATATGTGATGGGTGCTTATGAGATATGATATTTATCTTCATGAGTGGACAGTGACCTCTTGATCTTCATAAGTGGTAAAGCCACAAGTGAGGTCAAAAGAGGTCACTGATCACGATGGAGGATAAATGTCATATCTCATAAGCGCCCACCACATGTCCAGTTTATATGCTAACCATTAGCATTTTAAGCTTGTTTTATTTTATTTTTAAATTCTTATTTCCGACTATATTCAAAAGACCCCTTTACCACGGCTTACGGAGACCCAAACTGTATCCCTTCAAGGGCCTATTACCCTTGCTGAAGTCTGTAGGGTAAATTCAATGCTTCCTTCTGATAGGGTGCCTGGCCTGGATGACTTCTCTGCTAATTTTCATAAAATGTTTGTTTCTGAGCTCACTCCTATTCTAACTGATGCCTTTAACTACATTCATTCTCATGGCCTTACTGATCTTTCCCTCACGCAAGCCCTGATTATCCTTCTTCTTAAACCTGGTAAGAATGAGTTTTCTCCTTCCAGTTATAACTCCCATTTCTCTTCTTAATACTGATCTTAAAATCGTAGCCAAAATCTTGGCCCATATATTAGAAGGGGTTTGGTCTCATTTGATTGGCCCCAAACAGGTAGGCTTTAGGAAAGGGCGAGTTTCCAGTGATCACACCTGGAAAGTCTTTCATTTAATCTTGGCATCCAATGAAACCAGGACTTCAGTGGCTCTGGTCTCCCTGGATGCCGAGAAAGCTTTTGATTGGGTGTCATGGCCCTTTTTATTTGCTGTCCTGGGCACCTATAACATACCGCTGAATTTTATTCAGTGGGTTCAGATATTGTGCTCTTCCCCTTCTGCCACCTTAACATGTAATGGTGTTATTTCGCGACCCATTAATATTACTTCTGGTGCTCGACAGGGCTGCCCTTTTCTCCCCTTTTTATTTAATTTATACCTTGATCCCTTACTTTTACGATTGAAGGCAAACCCGCAGGTTCAGGGAATACAGATTGCCTGGTTTGATTATAAGTTTTCAGTATACACGGATGATATCTTGTTACATTTATCTTTTCTGGAAAGCTCACTTCTTGCTGCCTTGGATGATATTGTGTCTTTTGGGATGCTTTCAGCCTATAAATTGAATTTAGATAAAACTTCTGTACTACCTCTTAATTCATATGTTTCCAAACCAGCCATTGTCTTGCTTAAGTTACACTGGGATCTTAAAGCTCTTAAATATCTTGGTATACATAAATATATATATATATATATATACATTGTATATCATGGCATCTTTCTGATTTAATGAAATTAAAGTTAACGCCACTCATAGGCTCTATCAAATCTGATCTTCACAGATGGACAGTTCTTCCTTTGTCCTTATGGGGTGAATTAATGTTATTAAGATGAATATTTTGTCACCTCTCTTGTATCTCCTAGGAATGCCGAATATTGTTTTGCCCCAAAATTGGTTTCGCTGTCTCCACTCTTATATTACCTTCTTCTTGTGGCATGGTAAGGTGATACGTAGGGCATATATAAAGCTTACTTACCCAAAGCCCTTTGGTGGTCTTTGACTCCCCCACCCTTTTATTTTTATTATTTGGCCTCTCACGGAAGTAAGTATTTTTAAATGGAGCCATTGTAAAATGGACTCTCTCCCAGATCCCTATGAACAGCTATGGCTATCTATAGAAAAAGCCCTTTATAAAAGCTATAATATTCAACTATCAGCCTTATTGTATATTTCCCCTTCTGCTCTTCCTTTGGCTTTGAGGAAAACTCCAGTATATTGGTGACTGTGGGCATGTGCTCAATTAAATAAATACCTTTAATTTTTGCTGACCCACAGCCTTAACCAACTTTTGTTTCTGAACCCCAACTTCACCATACCCCATCATCCTCTCCCTATGACTTTTCTTCTATAGGACGCAGCTATTAAAGTGGATAAGTTCTCTGTCTCCAGTCGATAATTGATTTTTGTCATTACAGCAGTGATATAACTTGCCCCACTCCAGTTTGTTCAAATACTTGCAAATTTCCCATGCTTTGACTGCACATTTTGGTTCCTGTCCGTGGTCCACTCAGTAATCTTTGCATTTTGCTTCAAGCTGCATGTACCTGCCACGCTACCTCTTCTTTATACACCGTTTTGCGCACTAGGGACCCTCGGTGACTCTCAGGTATATGTTATTATTGGCATCATGCTTTACATCTAGAATGGTCTCTTTCAGAATGGCACTGGATATGGCGTGATTTATATAAATATATCAAGCAAGACTGGTATCGGCTGCAGCAATTTAATATCTGACATAATCTCTGCTATACATCTCTGAAATTACATCGATTCATCAGGCTTCTCCCCTCTGCTTCAGGTGCCACAGGGTGGAAGGTACTTTATTGCATTTGTTTTGGGATTGTGAATGGGTTTACCCTTTTTGGAACAATATTAAACTTTGTCTAGATTCATCTTTTGACTAAATGGATGCGTTCACTCCATAAATTTGCTTGGTTGGGAATATCCGCAGTCTTATTCCTAATTATCAAAAGGGATATATTGTTTTTGATTTCTGCAGCTGCTAAGAAAGTCCTTTTATGGCATAGGATTTCAGATGCCATCCTGTCTTGGTCAGAAGGGCATATACAACTCCTCAGCACCTTAAACATGGAACTACATATTGCCAATATTCATCATCGATGTCATGTTTGTTTTTTTTTGAAAAATGGGAGCTTTTATATGCATGGATATCTACCCTGTAATTATATGTGTTATTTTATGTATTGTTGCATTGTTTAAGTATCTTTTTCCTCTGTATTTGATTGTCCCCTTAGATATATTTTGTTGCCTCTCTTTTACATCTCATGGACAGCATGCTGGGGTAGGGGGTGGGACTTGTTTTTATCTTTTTCTTTTGTTGTTGTCATTGCTGGTTCTTGTTTTTTGCTTGTTACTGTTTGTGATTGTTGTTTGTTCTCTTTGTTGGTATAACGTCAATAAAGCATTAAATTAAAAAAGCTTTTTTATTTTATTTAAAAGTGAAAGTTTCTAGTAGTGTAGAAACTTTGAAATGCTGGCGGTTGCTGCACGTTTTTTGTTGGAGGTAGCGCGTGCTGGCTGGAGCACGTGGATCTATCAATGGCTAGGTATAGGTGGCAGAAAAGGTTCTTTGCGACAAATCCAACTAGCTAGATACATTTTATAATGTATCTTACGGTGAAGATAAAAAACCGTATCTAGTTGGTGTTCTCTGCTCTAGATAGCATTTTTATTTAGTGTAAAAAAACACTAATGTATATTGTATTGACTGTATTAAAATCAGAATTCTGTTAAGAATGGTAAAATCTAAATGGAAAGGGTTTAATTGTTATTTGCTTATTTGAAAATTGGTAACCAGGAGAGGCACAGTGAGCGAAGGCTCATTTCCAGGTGTGACCCAGGAGAGAGCGAAATTACAGTTACTTAAGAACTTATCATAACAGTAGATCTTAGAGGAATAGCTCTTGCAGCAGGGTATATCATAATGACTGAAACCAGCAGGCAGCAGGACCTCACAGAAAACTTCTAACTAGCTACATATAGCGGGGGACCACCCACAACATCAGCCCTGCCACCAGCATCCCTCAATTCTCCTGCCGGACACTCTGGCATAGCAGTAATAATTCTAAAGGAAGACCGAGGATTCACTTCCAAAAGGAAGACCAGTAATTATATTGCCAGTGCAGATGACACACCTGAGGGGAAGGTGGGTGGGAAAGCACCTGCTGCAAGAACTGTTCTCGTAGATCTACTGTTACAGTAAGTTCTTACGTAACTGTACTATCTTACTTCGAGATATAGGTCTTGCAGCAGCTTACACCATAAGGATTGAGTCCCAAGCAATATACGATAGCCCATAAAATGGGAGGATGCCTGGAGAAAGGGTGAAAGGGAACCCCTCATGACAGAAGCCCCTGCATGACAGCAAGGCCAAATCCTGCTCTGCGCCTAGAGGCAATGTCCAGACTGTAATGCCTGATGAATGTATGTGCACAGGTGCACATGAAGGTGTTAAGATCACTGAGGTCCAGGATAGGACGTGGGTCCCCTGTCTTTTTGGGTACTAGGAAAAAAATGGGAATAGTTCCCTTTTCCTCATTGAATCCAGGGGACAGGCTCTATGGCCTCTTTCTCTAGAAGGTCTTGGATTTCTTCCTGGATCAACATGGCATGATGATGGGAATACTGGGAGAGAAGGAGTGGTCTGGATGAGGGCATAAGGGTGAACTTGATAGAATGACCTTTTCAAACTAACTGAAGAACCCATTGGTCAGAGGTAATTCACTGCCACCCTTCTAGATGTTTCAAGAAGCAACCTCCGACTGCCTCTTCCATTTGAGTAGGTGGGAGAGGAGGCCTCTGCAAAGAGTCAGGCTGTGGAGGGGAAGGGGAGGTTTGCCTGGGAGAGCTTGGCATTTCTTGTGCCTGTGTCTTCTGATGCCTGAGAGGGGCCTTTGCGGGTAAAGCCTCCTCTCTATTGTTGGCTGTACCTAGGCTGTTGTCCTGGTTTTCCTCAAAAACGCTGCTGTTGCCTCTGAAATGATTTAGGCTTTGGTTTATACATGGTCTGCAGGAACAGGCAGCTTTGCCTGCATCCCGTAGCTTGGTTATAATCTTTTTGGAGTCTTTCCCGAAAAGCACCAACCCCTTGATGGGAACATCCAGAATACCTGTCTGAACATCCGGCGTGAAGCCTGAAACCCTGAGCCAGGACTGTGTTCTGAGGCACAGGCCTGCTGCTGCCCAGCTGATGGCTGAATCCACGGAGTCGTATGCCGCTCTAAGCACTTGGGTGCCCATGTCAGAACCCATCTGTAAGAGCTTGATCAGGTTTCCTTCTGATCCCCGTTGGGGAGGTTTTTGGCCATATCCAATCCTCGCTCCCACAGGGCATTTTGAAACTGAACCATATGGGCTAGGAAGTTCAGAAAGCAGATAGAGCGTGTGGCAGATGCATACATTTTTCTGCCCAAAGAATTGAGCTGCTTCGATTCTCGGTCCAGAGGCTGAGTGCTATCATGTGTGGCGGTGACACTACGGAATCCATTACAGGTTGTTCTCTCAGGTAGGGCTCTTCTAATGGTGCCCTGTATAGGTGGTCAACCTTTTTGGGGACCACAGAAGATGAATATGGGTGCTTTCAGGCTGCCCTGATCCCGCCCTGGAATGTGTCCACCAGTGGTGGAACCACCACGGGCTTAGGATGCTGCTGGCGTAAATATTTTGCCAGATGGCACCTCTAGGGATCCAGTTCCTCTGTGTCCCACCTCATATTGTCTTGGATATGCCTCATGTTGTCCATGAAAGTAGGATCATCTAGAGGGGACCTTGGCAAATCCTTTGGTTCTGGGGAGGGAATGCTGAATGGCGAACCGGATCTAGAGGATGAGTCAGAGGAAGAGTATGCCTCTTCTGAGGAGGAAGACTCTGACCCATGATGGTGGCGCCTCTTTTTGCGCCCACTTGGATAGTGGGAAGGGGTTCTGGAAGTAGACCTTGGCCACTTCTTCTCTTTAGAATGTCCCCTGTCTGGGACAGGGCTTTTCTGCTTAGGTGGAAGGCTAGGAGGCCTCAGTGGTGGCTGGGCTCTGAGAGATGCCTTAGCGGGGACTACATCCTTCCAGATTGTTTCCCATAAAAATAAGAACAGTTACTTGACCTCCGACATCTGGAGACCAGCAGTTGGGCCTGTCACCGGCTGAGATGCCTGGCTGTTGCCTGTGCCTGTTAGTTGGTGGTCTGACACACCCGTCATCAGGTCATTGGGTGTTGTCAGTTCTGGAGTGAGGTCTGTGTCCTTTATGCCAACTGACATCGGGTCATCACTCAGATGTTCGTACTCAGTGTCGGTGTCCTCAGTGCATGTCCAGTGGGATGTGCTGACCTCGTGTATCGTGGAGGTGTTGTCGTCCCATCAGTGGGTGCAGACCTCAGCTGGTGGCTGTTGGTCCATGGTCCTCTTAACAGACGTCTGGTCTGTGGTCCACTTAGTATGTGTCACCAAGGACATGTGGCTTCTGGGGGGGCTGAGAGGCCAACCTAGACTGGTCAGAGCTCTGGCGCCATTCCAGGGAGTCAGAGCCCACAACTGAGGTTGATTTGGAGGGCGCTTTTGCTGGGCGGACTATAGAGGAAAACCAGCTGGCTGAGAGGTCTGTAGAAGAAGACCGTCCGGCTGAGCCAGAAGATTGGGTAGTGGAATGCACATGGGTCTGGATCTTCAAGGGCTGAAGTGTAGTTCCTGAACTGGAACCACCCGATATCTGGGATTTAGCCAGTGGTTTCTGGACCTTAGACTGAGACAGTGAGCGTGTAGAGTGGCTGGCAGAGTCCGAACTCCTCCGGGAGTCTGAAGTCTTAAACTTGAATGGGGAGTGCTCTTTCTCCCTTTCCCTCCTTTTCTCTTTATGTTTCCCCGACTTGTGAGAGGAGCCTTTCCTGGAGGAGGTCCTTTTCTGCATGGCTGCCAATTTTTGTTTTAGGAGGAAGGTCTCCAACACCTTTTGGTGGCAAATCCTCATTCGACTGTTAAACTATTGGCAAATAGGGCAGGCCTTAGTGTCGTGTTCTGGGCCCAGGCACCGCACACAGGCCGAGTGGCCATCCTTGAACAGGATCTGCTTGCCGCAGGCATACTTAGAAAAGAGCCTTTTTATGGAGGACGCCAGGGAAGATGACATGCAGGAAATACATGAGCAAAAAAATGAACTTTTTTTGAGAAAATAAAGAAAATACTTGGATATGGCATTGATCAATTGCTGAAGGCATCCATGGAGCCGATGCTTGCGAGTCAACAGCAGGAAAAGAACTGAGAGATGCTGGAGGACTGCCCCTTTTATGATGTATGGGATGTCGGGGGCTGGGCTGATGTCAGAGGCAGTCTCCTGCTGTATGTAGCTAGCTAGAAGTTTTCCGTGGGGTCTTGCCACCTGCCGGCTTCAGTCCTTAGGGTGTACCCTGCTGCAAGAGCTGTATCTCGAAGTAAGATCAAGAATTACAAAAATACATGCATACACATTAAAGATTGGTGCAAAATAAAGTAAAAAAAGAGTACAATTTAACACAGTAAAACAATTAAATAGGATCAGACAAACAATTTATCACAGTAAGACAGGAAAGGATCAGGGAAGGGAATAACAAGAGCAGGAGGACTTTAGGCAGTTGTACAGTCTTGTTGTTATTGGTTGCATTAGTGCCTATCTCACCAGGCTATTTAAGCAATATACCATGACAGGGTGTGGGTTATGCTGGGATTTACACACGCCTGGTGTGGTTTGGTCATGAGACCACAGGTCAAGTGAGTAAACCACACCAGAAGTGGGTAAATCCCAGCATAAACCACACACTGTAGTGGTATATTGTGATTATACAATGTCCCACTATTTTTGGCAAAAAGAATAAAGAAAACTTTTTTTATATTATTTTCATTAATTGTATTGCTACGCCAGAACATAGTCCCTAACCGTGCCCTAGCTTCCTGCATGATACCCTTTCTCTGTGCCCCAAACATGTTGTTCATTATTTCTATTTGCCTATCAATTGAATTGCACCCATCTCTTCTGTGCCCCCATCTGTCCACACCACACACATGCCTGGAAAACTCCCTACTAGTGGAGGTTTGATGTGGTGCTGAAGGTAGAGGAGGTGCAGTACGCCTCCACCATGTCCGTTAGATCAAGATATATTCTAAGAGTTGAAGGAATTGTAAACCTTAGAAACAGGTTTCACGAAGTAGTATAAAGTTGTAAAACTTTATGGCTGAAAAGCCGAGCTACATGATACTGGGCATGCGCTATTGCATAAGTTAGGTGATAACAGCATACACAGTATCATGGATCCGCTTTTTGGCCGTGAGTTTTACAACTTTTAGCCCTCATTTTTAATTAAGGACCACTTTCTGTAGTTTAGAATTCCTCCATCTCTTAAAGTATATATTTGCCTGAACAAAGATGGTGGGAGGCATGAACGGACTGCTGCTGTGATTTGGCGCAAAATGCGGCGTCCCGGAAAGATTCAGTTGTTACGAATGGGGTTATCAGACAGTGATTTTATTTATTTTTTCTCAAATGGAGTTGTCACTGGAGCGAATGGCTTATGGTTTGGGGATTGTGGTGTTCAGGGTGCCAACGGAGTGGAACCAGAGTGAAAAAACAAGCTTCTTCTAGAGCGATTAAATCTAATTAACAGTCCGTTGTTTTGAATTTTCGTGATTGTCCGTGACAGTGTGAGTGAGGTTCGGCAGGAGTGGTAACTTTAAAACTGACACAAGGGATGGAGTGTCGGTGTTCGGTAGACAGTCCTAATGATCAGGTTTTGTGCCACAGAAAATTATTTGAAACTTTTTTTGTGGGAAGCTGCAGTCCACTTTTGTTAATCCCGTTTTTTTCACCACCTCTTATGAGGGGTCCAATATGGTGGCTTTTTATTTTGCGTTTTGGGGGTCGGATTAATTTTTGGGCAGATTCAGCTGGCTGGGACTTCTTACCATTGGTCATACTACGATTTACAATGTATAAATTGTGCCAGCCAGCCAATCAGCATCCAAGATTTTCCAAGCCATTGTATAATATCACATTCGCCCTTACTGTCTTGTTCTGATTGATGGAGGCTGACAAGTAGGTGGAATATCATGTTGGGTGATGTGCAAGTCACTCTTCAGCACTTAACATGTTTGTACCTGACTGCAAAGGTACTACTCCCACCTCATGGGCTAAAAGAAGATTTAGGGGCCTGGGTCATTCGACTCCTGTTGGGGTTCATGATCCAAAGTTGACAGTTTAAGTTTTCTAATAGAACACTTCTATCTCAGCAGGAGTCAGTGCCTGTTGGGATTAAGAAAACAGATACTTTATTAGAAGTGGGAGGTCTCATTTAGGGTAAAAAAAAAAGAAAGTCAGTGTTTTTTTTGTGTTAGGGAAAGGGAGTTTGGTAAGTCATGAGGGGAGAAGTTAATTGGGGGTATGACTTAGGAGTACAAAACCAGGTGTCTCCAATTACAGTTCCCTACTGCTAGCTTTTTGCAGACAGGAATCTTGCTTTCAGAGCAAGGAGCAGCTGACTACAAAACTAGAACTTTTCCTACTAATTGCCCTCCTTCCCTCCCCTCTACCCTCCCACTCTTAGCCAGTTTTACTTTTATAGGCATGTGGATTTGACTGACAACAGGAACTTCCTGTTTGGCAGTAGGAAGGGAAGGATCACTGAGACACATAGGTTTCATCATCCTTGAAGGAAAACAGTAGCTCTCCCTCTCCCCCTAGCTGCTGGAGGTCTGACTCTGAGCAAGGAAGAAGGAGACTACCAAAGAATACAGGAAGTTCCTGTCCCAGAACAGGAAGGGCGAGAGCTGTAAGGGCACATAGGCAATAGGAGGAAAAATAAAACAGGAAGGAGAGAGTAAGCATGCAAAGCAACAGGAGAAGGGCCACAAAATAAGACATGATGGGAGTGGTGCAGTGCAATAGCTGTGGGGCGGCAGTCTTCCAGGAGACATTCTGGAGGCTGTGATGCTTTCCTATTTGTAGGCACCTCTCTGGTCTGAGGGAGGAGGTTGCTTGTCTCCAGGCTGACTTGGCTAGGATTCATGAAACTTCCTCCCCCACCCAGGGACCACCAGGGCCACCACCGCTACCTCAGAGGTTGCCAAGAAAGAGGAGCGGTTGGACCAAGGTGGGCTCATGGAGAGACAGGGTGGTGGAACAGAGGCACATTCCTCCAGTTGTACCTCTCCACAATTCATACACTGTTGTAGTGGAGAGTGGTTCCTCTATGGAGGCACCTGCAGTGTAGACAGCAGGGTGGCATGAGACCCCACAGGGGAGGAAACAACTCCTGTTGGGGGACTCAATCGTTAGAAGGATAGAATTGGGGGGAGGAAGGGGAGAGGGAGGTAAGGTGTCTGCCTGGTGCCATGGCTTGGAGGGACAGGGAGCGAATCCTCAGGATCGCTGGAGCAGCTGCACAAGGGAGGGAGTTGGATGTCATTGTCCACCTAGGGACAAATGACCTGGCTGGGAATGGTATCAGAGCAGTGCAAGAAGAGTTTGAAGAGTTGGGGAGGGCCCTTACACAAGTAGCACATACAGTAACCTTCTCAGAGGTGCTGCCTGTTTATGGCAAGGGTGATGCTAGGGTACTCCACACCATGGGATTCAATGAATGGTTGAAAAACTGGTGTGGAGATCAGGGTTTTGGCTTCACTGGGGACTTGGGGTCCATCTGGAGGGATACAGGCCTATACTGGTGTGATGGTCTGCATCTGTCCAGGAGGGGAACCAGGATCCTATGTGATAGGTTCAAATGCTTTATTGGCAAGCATTTAAACTAGCCAAGGGGAGGAACTGAAAAGGAGCAGGGAAAACCCAGTCTCCCCACACAAAACACAGTAGTTAGAGAGGTAAACACCAAGGTAGAGAATTCAATAGGGAGCAGGACAGGGTTAAATGCAGAAAAAGGCAGTAAGGACAGAGATGGGGCTAAAAGGGTTAAGGCCATCAAAAAATGGAGGGAGATGAGTACCAATGCCCATAGTCTGTGTAACAAGCTCCCTCAACTAGTGGTCTTGATGGAAGAGGGACACCTGGATATTGTAGCAGTCACAGAAACATGGTGCACTGAGAACCATGACTGGGATGTCAACATACCAGGGTACACAAGCTACAGGAGGGACAGAGAGGGTAAAAGAGGAGGAGGAGCTTTCTATGTAAGGGAAGGGATCAAAGCCACAGAACTAAAGGATAAACAGGGAGTAGAGTAGGCACTGTAGGTCACCCTGGAGACAGAACATGGCACCACAATCCGCACGGGGGTTTTATACAGACCTATATCTCAGGGGGAGTCAATGGACAAGGAAATGATAGAAGGCATCCTTAGAATGGCAGAAAAAGGGGACACATTGTTGATGGGAGACCTGAATATGCCAGATGTTAACTGGAGCACCTTTGCTGCAGCCACATCCAAGAGTAGGATTATTCTTGATGTCCTACAGGGGGAATGCCTCAGACAGCTAGTGGTGGAACCCACTCAGGAGGGAGCAATCTTAGACCTGGTACTGTCAAATGGGGGTGGAGAAAGGATCTTGGATTTAGAAGTGGGTAGCCATCTGGAAACAAGTGATCACCAAACAGTGTGATTCATGATAAACACAGCCATAGAGTCAAGCCATACAAAAGCAAGAGTATTGGACTTTAAAAGGGCCGACTTTGGGAAAATGGGCGAGTGACTCAGAAAAGCACTAGCAAAAGGGCAAGAAGGAGGGGTGGAGGAACAATGAGGAAAAATCAAAACAGCCAACACAGAGGCAACAAGCCTTTGTGTGAAGCAAATCAACAAAGCAAAATGAAGGAAAAAAACACTATGGTTCTCAAAAGAGGTGGCGGGGAAGGTTAAGGAGAAAAAAGTAGCATTCAACAAGTATAAGGAAACACAAAAGGAGCAGGACAGAGAACTGTACCAATTAAAGCAGAAGGAAGCGGGGAAGACAGTCAGAATAACAAAGGCCCAAACTGAGGAAAAGATAGACAACTCAGTTAAGAAGTAGGATAAAACCTTTTATAGGTACATTTGGGAGTGAAGAAAGATCAAGGGAGGGATAGTGAGGTTTAATAAAGGGAAGGAGGGTGGGCAGAGGGTGACAATGAAAAGCAGGATACTGAATGAATAGTTTTGCTCAGTATTCACAAAAGAAGAGGAGAGGAGGTACCTAAATCAAAGAATAGAAGCACTCTGGATAGGGAGGTCGATACCAGTCCATTCACAGAAGAAAGGGTTCTGAAAGAACTCTTAAAACTGAAGGTGGACAAAGCAGTGAGGCCTGACAGGATTCACCCAATAATTCTAAAAGAACTAAGGGTAGAACTAGTGACACCACTGATGACCCTTTTTAACAAATCATGGGAGGATGGTGTGGTGCCTGAGGACCGGAGGAAGGCAGATGTGATTCCCCTTCACAAAAGTGGGAGCAAGACAGAGGCAGGAAACTACAGACCTGTTAGTTTGACCTCAGTGGTAGGGAAAATGATGGAATCACTTCTAAAGGAAAGAATTGCTGAGTTCCTAGAGGCCGGTGGGGTACAGGACCCAAGGCAGCATAGATTCACAGCAGGAAGGTCATGTCAGATGAATCTAATAGATTTATTTGACTGGGTGACCAAAGTAGTAGATCAGGGAGGGGCTGTGGACATGGCCTACCTAGACTTTAGCAAGGAATTTGACACAGTCCTACACAAAATATTAATTTACAAGTTAGCCAGCTTTGGAATGGGTCCCAGAGTGGTAACCTGTGTAAAAAATTGGCTGAACAACAGGACGCAGAGGGTAACAGTAAATGGAGTTCACTCTGAAGAAAGGGGGGTTACTAGCAGGGTACTGCAGAGTTCAGTACTGGGACCGGTCCTCTTTAAAGTCTTTATAAGAGACATTGCAGAGGGACTGCAAGGAAAAGTATGTCTCTTTGCAGACGACACAAAGATCTGCAACAGGGTTGATACAGAAGGTGGGGTGGAAAGGATGCAAAGGGACTTGGCAAGGTTGGAGGAATGGCAAATGTATGACAGCTTAGATTCAATGTAAAGAAGTGCAAAGTAATACACCTGTGAAACAAAAACCCAGAGAAAGAGTACACAATGAGGTGTGAGATACTAACAACAACAAAAATGGAAAGGGACCTGGGGTTAGTCATACCAGATGACCTTAAGGTGGGTAAGCAATATGAGAAGGTAGTAAGGAGGTCTGGCAGGATACTGGGGTGCATAGGGAGAAGCATCACCAGTAGAAAACAGTAAGTTGTTATCCCTCTGTACAGACAGTTGGTGAGACCCCATCTAGAGTACTGCATGCAGTTCTGGAGACCCCATCTATGCAAGGACATAGATAGGATGGAGGCTGTCCAGAGGAGGGTAACTAAAATGGTGCAGGGTCTGTACCAGAAGACATACAAAGAGAGATTAAAGAAGCTTAATATGTATACCCTCGAGGACAGGAGGGAGAAGGGGCACATGATAGAAACTTTCAAGTACCTCAAGGGAATCAACAATGTCCAAGAACAAGGGGGCACAATTTGAAGATAGAGGGGGGACGGCTCAGAGGCAATGTGAGGAAGCATTTTTTCATGGAGAGGGTTGTGGATACATGGAACAGCCTTCCTGAGGAGGTAGTGGAGTCAAAAACAGTGGGAGAATTCAACAATGCATGGGACAAACATAAAGCAATTCTAGTGGGGGGTAGGAGGAAGTAGGCTGTTGGCTACTAGGATCTGCAGCTTATCCATTAGGTAGGGAAATGGGCAGACTGGGCAGGCCAAGTGGTCCTTATCTGCCATCAGATTCTATGTTTCTATGTTTCTTAGTGCCTCCAACCAGGGAAAGATAGCGTGGCTAGGTATTGGTAACAAGTGTAGAACTGCTCTCCAGGAAACACCACTATCTGTGGCCCCAGAGGTATGACACACACAGTACCCTCAGTATAATACCCGATGAACTTAAACAAAACACATACTCAATATAATGCAACTGACACAGTAGAAACTTTCAAAACACCCAAAGGGGTTTGAATGTGGAACAGAGTACTATTGATTCAGGAGAGAAAGGGGTTAAGGTTAAGTAATGCGAGTTATAAAAAGCAAACAATAATTAATCACCCTTGGCAGTGGTAGATTCTGTATATCAGTTCCCACCCCACCCTTCACATTCTCTGACTTTCCTGCACTTTATAGGCCCACTCCCCTTAGGGAGCTCCCTGTAAAGTTGCTGGGTATCTAGTTATCTAGCCATCAAATATCTGTGTAGCCCCATCCACTGCTGCGTTACATGTGATAATGCAGATGAAGCAACACAAAACCAAATTAAAAGGCACTATTCGTATCCATGTCTAATGGCCCATTTGTAATCCAAATATCCTAAATAGGTGTTAAGGCAGTTAGTCCAGGTTACAAAATAAAGTGCTTAGAATTACTCTTATAGCAGTGCTCATCCCAAAAGAGAGTCACAGAGACAAATTAAATACAGACTCATGGTTTTGACAGCAAGAATTCAACGATTCAATCCATCGAGCAGTGTGGCAAAAAATGACCCCGGTGCTTCAGTTCAGACATGTGACCCTTCATCAGGGGGCATAGACTCACAGTACCGATGTTGCATTTATTCTCTGCATTTAAAGCTGTAGTGCTATTAATAGCACTATGCGTCTCAGTTGTCCTGCTGTTTCTTAACATTTACCAGATACACCAAGTGCATAATAAAGAATAATGAATAAAAACCCAGATTTAAAAACCCTGGAGCAAAATAAAGTGCTTACCTCTAACTAACAATCCACAAGTTGGTGTTGCAGAACCACGCCTTGTTAATGCACTCATGGTACTCGGGCAGTACAGGTCTTACTGGAGGTACTAGCTGTTGTCTGTATTTTCTGATTCACCTTCCTGCGCCTCAGCCGAACTCCAGCAGCTCTGCATGGCTCTAGTTCCCCCATCAGTTGGTCCCTCAGAGACTCTGGCAGATGAGCAAAACTCTGGTTCTCTATATTGGTTAGTCATTCAGCATGCGGTACACCACTTACCATAAAAGAACCTACCTTCCAGACCTGTGCCATGTGAGGCAACTGCCAGCACTGAGGGCCAATCACCAGGTGTAGTGGCTGTGGCTCAGGTCCTCAGAAATGTGTGGGTTTTAAAAGGTACAGGTAACTTATTTTATTGTCTACTTTGTCTTCTGTCTCCAAGAGAACATCACTAAAGCAAAGTGAAGTCTTTATAAATACAGAAAAAGTCCAAGGAGTGTCTGAAGTGAATAGAGGTTCCTATATCCAGCCCTTGTACTGTGCGCATAAAAGCATAACCGGTGCAAGATGGGAACGAGTTCTGAATAGACAGGTTGCAGAAAAGGTGTGGTATCTCAACTTGCTGGTAGCAGGAAGACTCGATGAGTGAATCACACAAGGCAAAATTGGTAGTGTAATGCAGTAGACTAAAACCTGCTTGCAGGATGAAAAATAAAATGTTATAACTGGAAAAGAATGTGTTTATTCTGAAACAAAAACACTAATATTTTTCAACCATTTGCAAAAATAATTGTTGATGATATTTGATACTTTAAATTACATTTTGAAAGCTGTAATATAGGTTACTAAAAATAATGGTATTTAAAAAATATTTAAACGTTTTATGTTTTCATATATCAATATATGAAAACTGTGGCAACATCGTGGGCCAGATTCACAAAGTGCCATGTAGATTGGTGCAAGTTGCAGCAAACAGCAGCTTGCACCGATCACTGGTGTACCAAGGACCCTGCACTCGATTCACTATCAAAAGGGGTCCTGGCACCAAAGTCCCACAGCTTGCAGCAAATGCTGCTGTGCATCAAAGACAAGGTGCATGGGAGAGATTTTCTGTAAGCTGCGAGGTGGTCGGGTGGCAGTGGCACCCATGGAAGGAAACTCATCTGGAGGCTGTAAGGCCCTAAGGGACAGGACAGAGGACAAAGGGATGGTAGGGTACAGCTGGTGGGAGGTGGTAACAACTCCCTAACAGAACATTGCATGGCCAGTGCCATGCCTTTGCAATCTGTGAGGGGAAGGGCAGCCGCACACCTGGCACCATGGGGGGACCCTGTGGGTATGTACCCACCACAGTGGGATGCCTTGGGCTGCTCCAGTGCCACTATACCACTCTATAGCTCCTGTGTGTTCATGGGATGTGGCAGGTCATAGCTCTGGGGGTGGTGCATAGCCTATTAGACCAGTTCTGAGCTGATTTAAAAGTAGCAGACTGTGCACCCGGGGGTGAGGCTTTGTGAATCCTGATTCAGGAAATGCTGCAGCACTACCCGGTTGCATGCCCCATTCCATCATGGTGCACCGGTGCGATTGTCACAATGATGGCGCAAGCCTGGCTGGTGCTGGCAGTTGCCCAACTGGTATAGGCTGCATTCCTGAATCAGGAATGATGGAAGGTGTGGTGCAGTGAGTCCTTTACATCATAGTTCTTTGATGCAAGCACCTTGCATCATTCCGGATGCTTTCAGAATCAGGCCTGATATATACAGGATATGCAATGGGGGCCAGTGGAATAAATTATTTATCTGCACAAGAGCAGTTTGATCTCGGGTAACCTGACGAGTGGTGTAAGCCACGAGTGAGGTGTCCATGGTCAAACTGCTGGAGTGCAGATAAATGATTTATTTCACTGATCCCCATTGCATATTTCATTTATGCAATGGGAACGCAGTTTTTTGTGGTGCTTGTATTTTTTATTGTTTAGTTTTGACTGTTTTTTTTTAATAAAATTAATGGGATTTTTGCTCCTTGCTGTGTTACTGCGCAGTTTAGACCATGTTGCTAGGGAAGGGTTCCATGTGATAACGGCGAACGCATAATAATGATCACCATTTGGGCGAGTCTACATCACTGAAAATGAATTTTGGTGATGTAGACTCATGGTGAACAGCAAGATGGCACCTGAGATGTAGGTTTTTTGTTTTTTAGGTGGGGGGCTATGCTCCCCACATCTCCCTACTAAAGGATTCTCAACTCCATGGGGGGTCCATGTCAGGTGGGGGTACAAAAGTAAAAAAAAAATGACCTGGCGCAAAAATGACACGTCCAGAACCATACCCGGCACCCACCCAACCTCAGCCTGCCACCAACCCACCAAACCACATGGCCAGCTCAGCAGCCCACTGCCGCAATACACTCTGTAAACCCTCCCTCCCCCTTCAGCCCGTTGCATAGCATGGTCCCTCCCCCCAGCACACGTGTATACATAACGACATCCTGTTGCTATCTGTGCCGAACCTCCTATCCGGTCTCCCTCCCTGCCAGGTAGCCCTGTGGAAAAGCGCAGTGACTGAGTCACCCTTTTTGAAAGCGCTCAGTCGCGGTCGCCTTATACACGGGATACCCTAGGGAAGATAGCATGGTTGACAGGGAGGGGATGTCAAAATATTCACAGTGCATGTTCTGGTTGGTTACTACTTGTATGTGGGAGGGCCAGACAGTTTCTCAAAAACATGGCAGTTGTTTTTCTCTCTTAGTGAGAAGCCACTATTATTTTACTACGTCTTTTTTTTTTTTAATTTTATTTTACAATTAGAAAATGTAAAATATCTGGTTGATCCTGCATTTACCAGAATTTATCTGGCAGATCCTCCGTTCGGCAGATGCATCTTTTTATTTGAATTGGTGTTGCAGAAGTTAGTGGAGAGAGCGAGGAAAGATGCAAACAGTGCGGGCGGCGAATGAAGGAGAGACAACTACAGGAGAATTGGGTGAATGTGAAAGTTCTGCATTTAAAAAAGGTACTGTTCTTGTAGAAATTGCTAATGATGGGACAGGATATTTTGAAAAGGGACCAGAGCTGGAGACTGAGGTGTGTGTGTGCAGTAGGGGAGGGGGAATAAGGAAAAACGATTCTCTGCGGCTTGTGGCTTGTCTTGTGGTCAGGAACTGAATGTAATCAATGGAGTTTTATTAGGGAAAAGTGCTTTGTAAGAAAACTGCAACATTATTATTGTAGAGTGACTTTTTTTCTCTTTTAAAATGTGATTTGTCATGAAGCAAATGCTGGAGCTGGCGAGGTGGTGAATGGGTGGGCTTATGAACTGACAGACGTGGAGGTAAGATTTGGAGCAGTAAAATGCTAAAAGAGCTTTGTGAAGTAAAGAAACGGTTTGTCTCCCCTTGTGCTTTAATAGTGAATATTTTTTTTTTTGTGTAATGGTGCCATGTGGGGGGGAGGGAGGCTAGCATGTTGTAGGTCACACTGGGATGCTTAGTTGCTGAAATGAACAGTACTGTAAAATCAAAAGTGGAAAATCAAAGCAGGGAAGTAGTGCCTGGGGCAGGGGAGGGGGTTGATTGACAGGTTGCATTTATCACACATGTGTGATAAATTTTAGGTTCTAAAATTTATCACACGTATGTGGAGATAAATGGATTTACCACATGGATTTTGAGTCCACACCTATTGCATAAATCAAAATATTAGCTTAGCTGATCCAATCTTTAATTAAAAAAAAAGTTTTTAGCCCTAACCATTTCAAAGTAATCCCATTTTAAAGGAATAATCTTTCAAAAGGTCATACTTTAGAATAATTGACACTAGAAACATCTTTCTTTAATAAAAGTTTGGAGTCAGTCCATTAGGACTCAGCCCTATTGATAGTTTTAATGTGTTGATACTGTGCTATATGGTATCGATACTATTTAAAACTGCTTTTGAGCATATTATGCATACATGTTTTTCAGCTGGGACAGAGCCAAAAATTATAAACACATTGTACTGGTGTGCACTATTTTTTTTTATTGACAGAACTGTATCGATATTATGTTCATAAAATTAACAAAGTGTTTTGTAACTTAATTTTCATTCATCTTAAGCTGTTAATCACATTGTGAACATTTCACATCTCTCTAGCAACCCAGCTCTTCCTTGTTTTTTCATGCTTCATCTGCAAAAGCATCAGACGGTAGTAAATAATAATTTATGTGCATGGAGACAAGTGATTAGTAGAATCCCTGATGGACTTGTACCAGGGCTAACATTGTCCAGTATATTCATAAGTGATCTGGAGCTGGGCACCACTAGCTGGGTTGCCAAGTTTGCTAATGATACCAAAGTTGGACTGGTAGTTGCATCTACCTCCTGCCAGCATCCACAGACCCAGCTACATTCTCTTATCCCTAATCATATACCAGATAAATCACACTCTCTTCCTCCACTACATCATCTAGGCAATTGGTGCCTCTATCTAACTGCAATGTTTTTAATTACACTACCACTTAGCTTCTCTCATCGTACCTCTTAGATCTACGCACTCTAACACATCATGCTCTCAACTACACTCTGCCTGCTCCTTATCTTCCTCCCTATCACCTCCCTCCCTTGGACTCTAGCTCTACCCCAATTCCCCATCCCAGCAAGTTGCTTTCACCTTGTCATAATTTCAGATATGCCTTAATACTACACCCTATTGCTTGACCTGATCTCACTTTCCTTTCCCACCTACTGCATCTCTCATATCAAAACCTAGCTCCTGTGCCATGCTGCAACCACTAAAAATACAATTAACATTCTCACATCCACCCCCTTCACATTCTCGCTCATACAAACCACCACCCTGGTACAGGGGAACCAAACTAAACTATCTCATCATAACTATGTTATTCCTAGCAGCAGGTGACATCAAACCCAACCCAGGACCCCCTTCCCCTTTAAACCTTTCAGACCTCTTGCGTGTGCTTAAACATCTTCACCTCAATATAAGAAGCCTCCTATTCAAAACTGATCTTCTCCAACCCCTCACCATAACCCTCACTCCTGACATAGTTATCCTTACAGATTCAAACAACATGAAGTCTTGCTGTATTCAGACATAATGCAGTTAGCCCCAGCACTTGAACTGCCCCGGAGAGGAAAGAGTTAACTCTGTGCAGAAGCATAGAACGTTGAGCTTGAGCTCGGTTTTTAAACCTCTGTCTGTGGTACTTCCCAGTGTAACGGTCAGATTCTTTACTCCGCCTAACAGTGAAGTCGCTCCGGAGATTTCCTCTGTTCGGTTCGGTAAAAGAAAAATAAAGCGTTCAGTTTAAACTGCATATTTTTGTTATTTTCGGATTTAAAGCCTCTGTCTTCAGTACAGGTAGTATGTAGATAGGTAGTGACTGTGTTTTATTTTGCTAAAAAAGAGTGGAAATTGTCTTTCTTTGGTTTATTTCTGGTCGGTCCTGTTTGGAACCGACTTTGTAAAATTTTTCTCTCTTTCTGGGATTAGTGTGGTGTTCCAGTACTGATCGGTTTCAAAAGAACTGGACTTTTGCTGGTTCTTTTAAAAGGCCCGTGACACGGTTTGTAACTGATTGGTCGCTTTATTACCTGGCTTGAAAGCTTCTGTAGGGTAATTTGTTAGGTTGGCCATGTCTGAGAAACCCAAGAAGAAAACCGGTCACACTAGGTTTCAACACTGTACTGAGTGTGGGGAGGCCTTTGCTAAGGCTGACCCCCACTTCATCTGTGTTTATTGTCTGGTGTTTGACCACCTCAAGTCAGACTGCCAAATCTGTAAGAACTTTCCTAAAACCACTCTAGATAAAAGACTGAGTAGGCTGAAGGAAAGGGAGGCCGAGAAGTCCATAGATCCGGATGGCCAGCCCGGTTCGGTTGCGGCTGAACCTGAGGAGGTGCCTACTGACCTAAGGCGATACCTCCTCATGCAAAAGGAGAGCTGACCCCGAGGGGTCAGTTCCGTCAAAGAAAAAGCACAAGTCTGCCGGTTCGGATCTTGTATCCCACTCTCCAACCGTAGATGAAATAGCCAAAGCGATTAGTATCATCCAATCGCCTAGACCGGTTCCATCTGAACCGATACCGCCGGTTCGGCGCTTGGTTCGGTCGGGATCCATCTCCTCCGGATTATGACCCTGATGCTTATTATGAGAAGTGGGAGGGAGACAAAGACTATCCCGGGGATGACGATAATGATGATGACGATGAAGCGGGTCCGGATGTGCCTATTGAACCGGACATCTCCCCAGACAGACCTTCAGGTGTCTCTCCTCCTAGGCTCTCTGAGTCCCCTTCACACTTTTTGTTCTAGAAAAAGGTGGCACAAACCCTGCAGCTTCCCTTGGTTGAAGCAGCAGAGGAGGATGAAGAGCCTGATTTTGTGGAGATGATGGACATCCCAGAGTCCAAAAAGCTGTCTATCCCTCTTCATAAATCTTTGGGGAAACGGACACACAAAATTTTACAAACCCCCTAATTCAGTACCTCCTGTGGACAAGAGAATGGACAGCAGGTATTCGATATCAGGCTCAGCTGTGGAGTTCCTTTATAGTCATTGCAGCCATGTTGGGGTAGTGCAGGCTGCAACCTGTGACAGGGCTAACATTCCTTTGGCTTCATACACCCCCGGATAAGGACTCCAGGAAAGTGGATGCCATGGCCAAAAAACAGTATTTGGCATCCTCTTTGGGACTCAGGCAGGCTACTTATATGGCCTACACAGCCAGGTACCAGAAATCCAGATGGGACATGGTTCTGGAACTGGCTAAACAGGCCTCTCCCCAGCTAGCCAAGGAGCTGGAGGTGGTGCCTGCTGATGGAATTGAGGCATCCAAAATGCAGTTTCATGCTGCTGTGGACTCCAGTGATGTGGCATCTAGAGTCATGGCTACATCTGTGTCTCTCAGAAGACATGCTTGGATCAGATGTACTAGCCTTTCACAGGATACCCAGACTAAGGCCATGGATTTTCCTGTAGTAGGTAACTCTCTCTTTGGGGAGCAGACAGAGGCTTACATGAAGAAAATGGATGAATATAGGATCATGTACAGGAGTGCACAGGCCAAGGAAAGGCAGGCCACTCCACACAAGCAGCAGTCTAGGGACAGGGGCAGGCCCTTTCAAAGGCCTTTTCACCAAGCCCAGGCCTCCTCTCCCTTCCCACATAGGGGGGTTCTTCAGAGGGAGGGGGTAGGGCTGCTCCCTCCTCCTCTCAGTCTAAGGCTCCTGCCAAGCAGACACCCTGATGTGTCAGCCCGGGTTGACTCCCTATTTCCAGTAGGAGGCAGGCTGGCTTACTACTTCCAGGCCTGGAAGTCTGTGACCTCAGACAAGTGGGTCCTGGAAGTCGTAAGCCAGGGACTGGTCCTCAACTTCAAAAAAATTCCAAAAAGAAGGGCCAAGTCTTTTCCACCTGCATCAGCCTCAGAAACCCTTGCCCTAGAGGCAGAGGTTTCCTCTCTTCTAGCTCTCAGAGCTATAGAGAAAATTCCTACTCAGCACAAGGGAAAAGGACTGTATTCCAGGTACTTCCTTACCCCGAAGAAAACAGGGGAGTGGCAACCCATCCTAGACCTAAGGTATCTGAACAAACACATTTCAAAGCCCAAATTCAAAATGGCAACTCTGGGAATAATCCTTCCCTCTCTAAGGCCAGGGGATTGGCTAGCATCTCTGGACCTCAAGGATGCCTACTTCCATATTTCTATCAGGTGCTCCAACAGAAAATACCTCAGGTTCGAGTTGCCTTCAGGCCATTACCAATTCAGAGCCATGCCATTCGGTCTAATGTCAGCTCCAAGGGTGTTCGCAAAGTGCCTTGCAGTAGTGGTGGCTTACCTCAGAAGACAGGGTATCACCATCTTTCTGTATCTGGATGACTGGCTGTTAGTGGGTCAGTCTCATGTACAGGTCAAGTCAACTCTTCAAACTACCCAGGACCTACTCAGCTCCTTGGGTTTTCTTCTCAATCTTCCAAAGTCTGTACTCGAACCAGTTCAACTTCTCACCTTTATAGGCATAGAGTTGGACACTGTACAAGCAAAATCCTTCCTTCCCCTGGCAAGGGTAAAGGCCCTAGTGGATCTCGTTTCCTCCTTTCCACCTCAGGTCTCCTGCCCAGCAAGACAGTACCCCCAGCTCCTGGGCCACATGGCAGCTTCCACGGCAGTGGTGCAGGAAGCAAGGTTCCAGATGAGGGACATTCAGTTTCATCTGAGGTCTTTTTGGTCTCAAAAGAAGGATTCACTTACCAAACTGATTCCAGTGACTCAGACTCTGGTCCAAGCTCTCCAGTGGTGGCTGGACCAGGACAACCTCAGACAAAGGGTTCCATTTCTCCCTCCAGTCCCATCAGTAGTTTTAACTATGGATGCTTCTCTCCTAGGGTGGGGAGCCCACCTGGGAGCCCTGACAGCTCAAGGGCTCTGGTCTCCACAGGAATATCTCTTTCATATCAATCTTCTGGAGCTCAGGGCAGTTTTTCTAGCCCTGCAGAGCTTCTCGGATTCAGTCAAGGGTAAGGTGGTCCAAGTCAGAACGGACAACACCACCACAATGTGGTACATCAACAAGCAGGGAGGCACTCGGTCCTCAGCCTTGTGCACAGAAGCCATGAAGCTGTGGTCTCTGGCCTATTCTCTTAGACTTCTCTGGTAGCAGTTCATCTTCCAGGGAAGGGCAACATACTAGCAGATGCTCTGAGCAGAATTTCACAGGGACACCACGAATGGTCTCTGGATCCTCACATACTGAAGGTCATCTTCTCCTGGTGGGGCACTCCAGAGATAGATCTCTTTGCAGCACCAGACAATCATCAACTTCCTCTGTTTTGTTGCAGACCTCCAGTCCTGGGGACGATTTCCCAGGATGCTCTCTTTTTGGACTGGAAGGGCAGGTTTCTCTATGCCTTCCCTCCCTTCCCTCTGCTGTTCAGAGTTCTGATCAAGATCAGGACTCAACCCTGCACAGTGATACTGGTGGCTCCAGATTAGGCCAGAGAGCCTTGGTATCCTCTACTGCTGTCCTTGTCAGTGTCACGTCCCCTGTCTCTGCCCAGGACATACAATCTCCTGTCCTCCTCCCAGGGGCGGATCTGGTACCCCAATCTCCAGTCTCTCCATCTCAAGGCCTGGCTCTTGAAGAGTTAGAATATGCAGCTCTACATCTTTCTCAGGGAGTTCTGGATATTCTGAAGGTCTCTAGGAAACCATCCACTAGAAAAACTTACAACTCCAGATGGAAAAGGTTCAGTATTTGATGCTCTCAGAAAGGCATCCTGCCTGATTCTGTAGACATGTCCACAACCTTAGACTATCTAGTTCATCTCAATAGTTTAGGCCTTAGGCCTGCCACTCTGAAGGTTCATCTGGCAGCTGTCTCTGCATTCCTCTCAGCAGGGACGGGATCTTCCCTGGCATCTCATCCTGTTTTCAGAAAGTTTTTCAAAGGTCTGGTTCACATTAACCCTCCCTTTAGGGAGCCCACTCTGCCTTGGGATCTTAATGTCTGCATAGCTCAGCTAATGCAGCCACCCTTTGAACCTCTGGCTTCAGCCAAATTGACGTACTTGACCTGGAAAACTGTGTTCCTGGTAGCTATTACTTCTGCCAGGTGGATTAGTGAGTTACAGGCTCTGTCAGTGGAACCTGACTTCATCTCCTTCCACAGGGACAAAGTAGTCCTCAGAACCAATAGGAGGTTCTTGCTCAAAGTGGTTTCAGATTTTCATCTGAACCAGTCTATATCTCTCCCTGTGTTTTTCACTGACCATTCTTCTTCAGGTGAAGGAAGGTTACACAGTCTGGATGTTAAGAGGGCCCTTAGCTACTACATTGAGCATACTAAGGCACATAGAAATGACTGTCTTCAATTGTTTCTCACTTAAGGTGAAGTGGGAAAGGGTAAGCCTGCCACTAAGAGAACTATTGCCAGGTGGATTGTTTCTTGTATACAATTTTGTTATGACAAGTTGGGTAGGATGCCCCCTTCAGGACTGAGGGCTTACTCGACCAGGGGTACAGCTGCTTCTCTAGCTACAGCCAGAGATATACCTTTGTTAGAGATCTGTAAAGCAGCCACCTGGAAAACAGTACATACTTTCACCAAGCATGGACATCCAGGCTAGGAGTGATGCTAGGTTTGGTACAGCAGTATTGCAGAGCCTCTTCCCAAAGTAGGTCCTGCATTCCCTCCTCCATAGGGAAATGCTTGGTAGTCTGCATTATGTCTGAATACAGCAAGACTTCATGTTGTTTGAAGAAAAATTACTCACCATAGTAATGTTGTTTCTTCTAATGGAGTCTTGCTGTATTCAGACCTCCCTCCGCCTCCCCTCTCAGAACCTGGTTTTGGGAAGTGGGCTGGCAGATACAGTGTTACACCTCAGGGGTGTACCTTGTACCCTCCCTTTTGGGTGGGGTAGATGTTATTATTATTATTTTTTTCTGGTGTTTTACTAAATATTGTCACTACCTTTCCTTCTTGGGTTCTTGACTTAAGTGTTTTGGGGCCCAAGAAGATATATTTTGCCCTTTGGCTATATTTGAACAATTTCCATACTTTAGTTACTAGTTAGTTAGCTGGTAAGAATCTGACGGTTACACTGGGAAGTACCACAGACAGAGGTTTTAAAAACCGAGCTCGAGCTCAACATTCTATGCTTCTGCATAGAGTTAACTCTTTCCTCTCTGGGGCAGTTCAAGTGCTGGGGCTAACTGCATTATGTCTGAATACAGCAAGACTCCATTAGAAGAAACAACATTACCATGGTGAGTAATTTTTTCATCTTGGCTCAACCCTAAAATACCAGACAGAACCATCTCCATTCCTGGCTTCTCCCTCTCACTAAAAGTCTGTGCAGGTAGAGACAGAGGAGTGGCTATGTACATCTCCTCATCAATCCAATATACTACCATACTATCCACATACCTTCCAGCAGCTTATGAGGCACTCACAGTAAGGCTGTCCCTACCTTTCTCAGTCCCCATCTTTGTGGCAGGGGTCTACTGCTGCCCTCGCCTCCCTACCTCCACCATAACCAATTTCACTACCATCATTGTATTTCATACTTCCTCAGGAGAACTCTACATAATGGGTGACGTCAACCTAAATTGGCTGTCCATAAAGCCCAAAATGACATAACCACTTATAACTTATCTCAATTGATTCAGGAACCTACCCGACTAAACTCTAAAATACTAAATCATTCACTCATTGATTGGGCCCTCACTTCTCATCCACACTGAATCATCTCAGCTGGCATCTTCCCTGATGCCTTAAGTGACCGTCACATGATTTACATGGTTTGCAAAGTCCACAGGCCTAAGGCCCCACACAAAATCCTATTAACTAGAGCCTATAAATCCCTTAACCTTACCCCCTCCCTCCCCCATGACCAGGCTCACACAGACTGGTCCCCTGTCTCTTCAGCCACAACAGTTGACATTGCTCTGGATTATTTCCAAGTATAATTCCTCCACACCTGGAACCAACATGCTCCTCTTAGGTGCTCCAGAGTTTGTGGAAATCACCTTCACTGGATTACACCTGAACTGCTGGCTTGCCAGCGTGCTCGTGACCAGGCCTGGAAGGTTCATAAAGCCTCAAAGTGACTTAGTGATTTCCAAATCTACCCAACACTTCGTAACTCATGTACCAAGGCTATCAGGCTTCCTAAGGCAGAATATTTCCAAACAACCTTCCAATCAAACATTAACCACCCTTCCAAATTCTGGAAGGTAGTACATGCTCTGTTCTCCCGCCCCACAAGACTTCCAACCCCCCTCTCCTCAAATCAAACAACTCTCTAATATCTGACCACCCAATAGTCGCCTCTGAATTTAATTCCTATTTTACCTCCTGTGCCTCTGCCCTTCTATCCTCACTCCCATCTCCTCCCTCGGCTCTTCCACTAGCCCCCAACTCAAATAAAAATGCTTCCTCTAAACAAACCTCATTCTCCTTCTTCTCAGTAACCCCTTCTGCCACTTTGGATGCTTTCCTTGTCCTAAACCCCTCTAAAGGCAGCTCGCCTGATGGGCTAGATCCCAAGCCCCTCTACCTATCTGCCCCTGCAATATCCTTCCCCCTGTCTTCCCACCTGAATCTCTTATTCTCTACAGCTGCCATCCCAACCACCTGGATGCTTTCTATTGTTCTTCCTTTCCCAAAGGGTGGTGACCCCCTCCCCTCCTCTCCTGGTAACTACAGACCTATATCGCTTCTCCCTATACTTGCTAAGCTACAGGAGTATATGATACTCTCACAACTCTCATCTTACCTCACTGACTCATGCTTCTTCACATCTTTCCAATCTGGTTTCAAAAGTATCACTCTACCACTACTTCCCTAATTAGGCTCACCAACTCCATACTCTCAGGGATGGATCATGGCTTAATCACATCCGCTATTTTTGTCGACCTTGCTAAGGCTTTTGACACGGTCTCCCAGCCCTCCTTCTAAACAGTCTCTCCTCAGCAGGACTATCAGACTTGGCCACTAACTGGTTTGGGGCCTACCTTGTAGGTAGGACACAATCAGTTAGAACTGCAGACTCTGTATCCACTCCTCTCCCCATTAACACTGGGATGCCCCAGGGCTCTGTACTAGGACCTCTCCTATTCTCTGTTTTCCTAAATGAACTTCCTTCAGTCTGTACCTCAACCTCCATCCACATATATGCAGATGTCACTGTCCTGTATACCTCCAGCCGTTCTCCCACTGATGTAGCATCTAGAATCCACCATGACTTTGATAAGGTTCAGCACTGGCTATACTCAAATCAACTCTTTCTAAATGCCAAGAAGACTGTCTCCATGTCTCTATGGCCATCGATGAACATTGTCTACTGCTGAGGTAAGATGGCGGCTGTGCTGGGATGCTGTCTGCATAAGCTCTGAAGACAGCCTGTGTTAACCTCTTTTTCTTGCGTTTCTGTAGCTTTGCGTTTGATAAAATCTGCAGGGAAAACTTTAATCGCTGTGGGAGAGCGTTGGGAGAGTCTATTATTTTTAGACATTATTTTAGAGATAGTGTAGGGACATAGAGTGAGGCAGGGCTGAAGAAGTAAGTTAGAAGCAGGAGCGTAGTATTTCATTTTTAGGGCAAATTCAGCTGTGCAGTGTGCTGAGTTACCCTACCTGACCTGACCCATCAGTGGAGGCAGAATTAAGATTTCAGTTGGGACCATTTCCCCTCTGGCACCTGGAAGGAGTTGAGGAACATCTACTGAATACTTGGAGCTTTTGCGGTGGCCAAGTCTGCGATCGTTATGGAGCATTCAAGCCATAGGAAGAGACTTGTTTGTGGCATTCTTGTTGGATGATGGTGTTCCTGTTTAAGGTAGAAAATGTCTTCTGTGGTGGAGTGGTAATGTATGGTTGGGGGTAACTGGCGTTGTGCAAGATGAGAGCTCCGCTACTTCCCAGGAGAACCCCGCTGTTGCCCTGCCTTTCCCACCTGGCTGACTGTTTTTTCTGTGTGGTGGGCTCCTTTGTCAGTATTATGCTGCTCTTGTGGAACTCTGTATTGGTGAGCTGGACATTTCTGGGAACCAGAGAACCTGATGAGAGCAGTTCTTTCTCTGGGGGCTGGAATTCGTGGACTAGTGCCATGAAGGTGAGTGGTCCTTATTAGACTTTCTGTTTGCACTTGTGAGAGGAGTGCCTTTTGCAGTATTGTTTCATGCCAAGAGACTGTGCTCCCTGTTAAACTGCCTTTTGGTTCTGGTCGGGCCTCTATTGTGGAAAGGGCTTTTGGTCTGTGGTGGTGTGAGCACCACTCTCCTTCTCCTCTTTTCCTTTATCTGATGAAACTGTCTTGTTACTTCCATGATACCAGAGGATTAAGGACCCTGCTTGCGTGAAAAAAATATTTCTATACAATACGGTACTTACGGAGCTAGCAATGTCACGCACACGCCTCCACAGACTGAAATGGCATACAAAGACACGCCCAACATTGTCAGCTTAGCAAAAAGCTATTTATTGCACTCAGTCTAGTCACATGATTTGAAAAAGTACAAAATGCAGTATTGCACAAGCTCAAAAAGGTCTAAAAAAACAAGACACTCGGTGATTCAGCATTGTATTAGTCTCTGTAAAATGTTTATCCCAAGGTGCGGGCAGAAGCCGCAGCCCATAATGAATTGAGACTCTGTAAACTTTTCTTGTTTCTGTGAGTCCATAGACCTCAAAACATCTTACTGCAAACCATGTCATGGGTTTGCTAAGCTGTCAGAGAAGGATGAAAATTTAATGGGTCTATTTCAATCTCTGAAATAACTTAATGTGGGGGTGCTCCACCCCCCATGCCCACGGGTGCACAATGAAGTATTTGTGCTATTAAACATTATCGTAATAGTTTTTTTTGTATTTGGGGGGCTCCGTCTCCACCCCCCCCCGTTATTTTGTTTTATATTATAATAGTTTTGTAGTTATTTCAATGTACCGCTCATGGTGGGCATGTACTGCTGACCTCCGATGCTGTGGTGGGCGGAGCAGTGCTATGTGGACTGCATCTGAAAGTGCTGTAATTATCCGTGAGCACAAAAGGAATCCTTAATCCTCCAGTATCACTGTTACTTCAACATCTGACTAGATGGAGAACTGTTCCTCTGGACATTAAACTTTCAAAAGACTAGTAATTATAGTCCTTTCCTGTTGTGAATTGGACTGAACTTTTCAGCACACTGCACTGTTGAGCTCTCCTTGAAATTTAAAGTTTTAATTAGTTATTTTCTTTTATTGTGATGGGGGGGTGGAGTGTTTGCGGGGGATTGTGTTTGATTTGGGTAGGGTGTGTGTGGTTGCTGATGTGTGAATGGTTAGAAAGGAAATTTGTTGTAAAACAATGATTGGTAGTGTGTGTGGTGAAGAAGGCTATATTACTATTCTAGTTTGTCCTGCTAGTTAAAGGGCTAGCCATAGCAGGACATTCACTTTAGTGCAGGATACCTAGGCAGAGATGTGTTGGGATTGTGGCTCTGTGCGAGTCACCTACACTGCCTCCCAGCTTCATGACCTCCACCCCTTTAACGACCTCCCAGTCCCTTCCATCACAGCTAGGCATTGCAGGGAGGTTGGGATTATGAGGGGATGGATGGGTCAGCAGTGGCAGGGTGCAGCCGGGGTAGGGGAGGTGAGTAGTATTGAGGTTATCAGGTGCAGGAGATGACCTGGGCTTAAAATGGAACCTGGTGAGAGGCCAAATGTGTTTGGTTTCTGTACCCAGGGGTCCCACCAGACTGAATGGGCAGGTAACTGGAGGGTCAGCAGCACCCTCTAATCCCCTTTGGATGGGCTGTGCAATACCAGATTGATAAGGAACAAGACCGCTATTATTGAGGACTTGATTTCTTCTGTCAACCTGGCTTGCATCACGGAGACCTGGCTGAGTGATGATGCCAGCCCAATTTTAGAGGTGGATGTCCCCGATGTGTACTCTGTAGTGCACTGCCTGAGGAAGGATTGCAGGGATGGAGGAGTGGCCATTGTTTTTAGATCCAGCCTGGGCTTCACGGTGCATCTGGTTGGAACTACCAGATCTTTTGAGTGTGTGGCCGTGCATGGGGGTCCAGGTACAGGTTGCAGGATTCTCCTTATTTACCAACCCTCTGGGTCAGTGGGGGAATTCCTGCAGGTGGTGGTGGACTTCATTGTCGACCAGGTGTTGGAGTCCCCCAGGTGTATAATCCTGGGTGACTTCAATGCCTAGGTCAATGACGAATACTCGCATCTTGGTTGTGACCTCCTTTAGTTGATGTCATCACTGGGCCTAACACAAGTAGTTACTTCTGTGACCCACCAACAGGGTCACATGCTCAGTCTGGTGTTCCAGCTGGGGTTTGAGGTGTTTAGCCTCAAGATTGATCTGGTCTCTTGGCCAGATCACTGCACGGTGAAATTCATGCTTGGGCCCCCCCCGAAAGTCCCTCCCCTGTCAAGATGATCAGCTACTGCCCTTTAAGGAGTTTGTTCCCAGAGGGACTGCTGGCATTAGCTGACCTATCTAGGGTGGATGCTGCATGTGCGACTGATGCCAATGAGGCGGTGGCCACCTATAATAGGGTGGTATCCAAAGCACTGGACGTCATCGCTCCAGTTTGTTTACGACCTAGATCTTCTCACTTGAGATCACCCTGGTTTGATGGGGATCTAAAGGTGATGAAGATCCAGGGTTTGAAGTTGGAGTGTTGCTGGTGAAAGTCCCGGTTGGTGGATGACAAACTGGTCCTGCGTACTCACTACAGTGAGTACTAGGAGGCAATTTCCCATAAGAAGGCAGAATTTTTGTCCAGGGGAAACTGTGGCAGGGAAAAACAGACCTCAGCTTTTTCCAGACTGTGGATAGGCTACTCCATCCTGCCTGTCTGCAGACTTTTTCATCCACTTTATCTGAAGAGCTTGCTCTGTTTTTCTCCGACAGTGTCCTCTATTGATTTGGGGATTCCGTCAGTGAGGCAATTGTTGCCTTGCAGTGGTTGGACTGGGAGGAACAGAGTCACTCTGTCACTCTGGGAGGAGATTAAACCTGTGGAGGTGGTGGAGGTCATTGAGGGGATCTCGGAGCTGAAGCACACTTATTGTGAGCTGGACCCAGCCCTGAAGCATTTCTTAATGAGATATGCCAAGACTGTTGGCCCAGTGTTCTCCAGGATTGCCAGGTGCTTGATGACAGAGGGTGTCTTCCTGGCAGTCTTGAAAGAGGCCCTGGTGAGACCCCTTCTGAAGAAACAATCTCTCAACCCAGACCTGGTGAATTACCATCTGATCTCCAACCCCCAATTTTTGAGCAAGGTTGTTGAGAAACTTGTGGCACAACAGCCCAAGGATCACCTTGTGTCCTTTGACATCTTTGAGCCATTGCAGTTGGATTTTAGGGCCAGACGCAGCATGGAAACAGCATGGGGTGCATAATGATCTACTCAGGGCTAGAGATAGAGGGGACAAGTCAGTTCTGTTTCTCCTCAATCTCTCTTTCAGCTTTTGACACTGTGGATCACTTCATGCATCTCAATTGGCTCTGTGAGTATTGTGGACTCACCAGTGTTGTCATCAAATGGTTTGAGTCCTATCTGTCTGACAGGGTGCAGCAGGTAGTGATGGGGAATTTCTCCTCCTCCCCAATGCCCCTGTCATGTGGAGTGCCCCAGGGTTCAATCTTGTTGCTGATGCTGTTCGCAGTGTATATGCAGCCCCTGGGTGAGATCATTCAGCAGTTCAGCATGGAGTTTCACTGCTATGCAGATGACACCCAGCTGTATCTGTCATTTGCTCCCAGAACATCTGATGTGGTAGATGTGCTAAACATCTGCTTGGCAAAAATCAATGACTGGATTTCCTCCAGCTGGTTGTGACTGAACCCAAACAAGAAGGAGGTGTTAAAGATTGAGCAGGGTTGTGGACATGATGGGATGGCTCCTGGAACTGATACAGGACTCTTCCTGGGGTCTGCTCCATTGTTGGCCTCCCCGAGGGTGCATGACATTGGTGTGATCCTGGACGGCAGACTGGCACTCAAAGATCAGGTGTCTTCTGTTGCCAAAAGTGATTTTTATCACATGAGGAACATCACCAGGTCAAGCCCCTCATTCCCTCTGAAGACCTGCTGACACTAGTACATGACAGTATCAGTGGCTCAGTAGGTAGCACACTCACCTCTGAGGCCAGGAGATCAGAGTGCTGTGGGTTCAGTTCCCACATCTGGCACTTGGGTTTATATCCCAATACTGACACTGTAGTGCAGCATGAGAGGGGTTCTGCACTTCTGAGGTGCCGTCTTTCAGATGAGACGTTAAACCGAGGTCCCATCTGCCTGGATTGGTGGTAGTTCAGGTGGATGTTAAAGATCCCATGGCACTTATCGAAAAGAGTAGGGGAATTTTTTATTAAGAAATACATAACATCAAGTACATGAACATAAAGATAAGTAAACAAATATACAAGCATATACTTGATACATTGAAAATCATGAAATATAATACAATATCGGAGAGAGAAAGAAAAAATAACTTCAGTTTTAAATTAACAGATCTAATTAAATCAAAAAGGTAATACCAGCCCAGTAAGATGCAAATTGGGTAGGAGGAAGAAATTTTGATTCCATATCCCGAAGGCTTATCAGTGTTGATTCAATATATTGAATAATGACCCGTGGACAAGTTGGTATCTGTTGTAAGACGTATTTACATCTAGCCTGCCACATATAATATTTGCAAGCTGCAAATAACACCCTCAATGTACTAGGATGGAATGTACCCCAAAAACTGGAAAAAATTCCTAAAATAAGGGTAGAATAGGTGATCCTGCTTAAAAAAGGCCATTTCTACTTATTTGCTAAAGTTTTCCAAAATAAAAGGGCATCTGCACAGGTAAAAAAAAAGTGTTCCATGGATTCTTCAATATTAATGCAAGACGGTTTGGGACAAAATCTCTCTTGTGCTGACTTGTGTTTTAAATTACCCCGAACTTGTAATCTACCATGACAGCATAACCAGGAGATATCCCACATATGTGCTGGTATTCTTTTGTCTTTGAGGACTTTAAGTGCAGATGTTATGTGTAATGGAGGACATAGTGGAATTCTTAATATTGGTTCATCAAGGTGTAGTAAATAGATATATAACTGTTTTCTAGTTAGGCCTAAAATAGAAGATTTAGTCACTTTCCAGAATCGAAGAATACGAAAACTATCAATAACATAGGATGGAGTGGAAGGTATGCGAGAAGCTATGGGTGGAAGATCAGTCCATGCTAACATTAAAGAATCTATTGCTTTCGACACCCAAGAATCGCATATAGTTAATGTATATGTGTGACTTTGCAAAATATGGTGTAAAAAAAAGGAGGGAAAAAAAATAAAGGGTTTATCATTCCTAAGCCTCCTTGATTTGGGGGTAAATATGTGATCTGTCTCTTCACAGGGTTCAAGCGACTACCCCATAGCATTTGAAAAAAAAGACTAAATAATCTAGATTCCAAATGTTTCGGTGGACAAAAAACATGACTTAAAAATAAAAAATTGGGGATAAAAATTTTTTTACCACCATAACTCGCTTCTTCTTACTTAATTTCCATGTTTTCCAAAAACATACCTTATTTTCACCTAAAGTTAATTGTTTGTCCCAGTTATAGGCAGAATTATTTGATGTATTGAACCATATCCCTAGTATTTTCTGAGGGGGTAGTGCAGACTCTAATACCATGTATTATTGTTATATCATTCGTGATGTGGTGTAGGGGAATACACACACTTTTCTCCAGATTTAGTTTACTTCCAGATATTGATGTGAAAGATTGAAATGTCTGGATAGCTTTATCACTCGAGGGAAGGTCAGAGCACAATAAGACTATGTCATTTGCATAAGCAGATATTTTAATGGATAGTAAACTAGGATAAGGAGCTATACCTATAATGTCTGAATTCCCTTGTATTTGTCGAATAATAGGATCTAGTGCAAAAAGATATAATAATGGGCTAAAAGGGCAGCCTTGACAGAGCCCAATTCATTGTAAGAGGGTCGGACCACGAAACCCATTTATTACTGGAAAGAAAAATGTCAATGATAGCATGTATGAAATCCATGATATGAACCGGTCAGGGATACCATATAGTGATAGTGATAGTGTGTGTAATAAAAAATTGTGATGTACCGAATCGAATGCTTTCGACTGATCTAAAGCAAAAAGATAACCAGATATTTTATTATGTATTTTTTTTTTCAAAAATTTCTCGTAACAGAAAAAGATTTGTGTGAATGGTTCTACCTGGTATAGCACAGGTTTGAGCATTATCAATCAAATCTGGTGCAACCAGTCGTAACCGAGAACAAAGAATTTTGGAAAAAATCTTGTAATCTGTATTTAGGAGATGTAGAGGCCTCCAATTTGTAAGGGAAGTTATATCTCCTTTTGTATATAAATTTCAGGACAGATAAGCCAAAACCTGATGTTGTATCCATTGTATCTAAGATATAATTAAAAACCTGAGTTAAAATTTCTAGTAGGTGTTCTTTAAACATTTTATAGAATTCGTGTGTCAGACCATCTGGTCCAGGGGAAACTTTTAACTGTAAACACGAGATAGCATTGGCAACCTCTTCCTGTGAAATCCGTCTGATTAGGTTAGAAATACAATGTTTTGGAATCTGAGGGAACTGGGTTAACAAATACGGGGAGACATCTGTAGGACAGCTTGGGACAGTACAAAAATGGGTCTGTAAATATTCAGACATTACTGATATCATGTCGGGGATAGAAGTCAAAATAGTACCATGAGAATCCTTTAAACCATGCATAACCGTGGAGTGGAGCCAGTCTTTAAAAGCGAAAAAAGGATCAGCAGATGGAGAAGTAGAAGTACCAGTTTTCATAATATAATCTAAAGACCGAGCTCTATCATATTGATGAGAGAACATACTGGTTTTTACCTTGGAAATTTGTGATGAGTAATCTATTGAGGATGTGGACTGGAGAGACATTAGTTTGTATAGTTGATTACGATACATTAGATATGTAAGGTAACTTTCCCGGGCAGTTTTTTTTCCTAACGTTTTGAAATAAATGGCCAAATCCATCTTTGTGTCGTTCCACCATTCCCACATAGAATCATAACAAATCATAACTGAAAGACGTGCTTGAAAAAGAATGTACTGCTGAGATTGAACAGATTTGAAACAAATAAAGAATTATTCAACTTCCATAGAGATTGGTGCAATATGGGTGTATTAGGGGAATCAATGGAAACGTGACCAATCAGAAGACAATGATCCGAGATCTCATTTGGGATTACAGAAATATAATGTGGGGTGCATTGACGGGAAACAAAAAAATAGTCTATTCTAGTATGATATATTGATCTATATTATGTATATCCTGCATCTGATTGTAGAGAACGCTATGCATCAACTAATCCAGCATTTTTTATCAAAGTGGATAATGCTATGGAATCGCAATAAATTTTTTTCCCCCGAGGAGACCCTGTTTTTTGTGTCAATAGAACAGTTAAAGTCTCCACCCAAAAAAATATATTTGCGTGTACATAAAAATGGTTTGATTAAATCCAGTAATGCTATTTGAGCTGTTTTAGTTTGTGGACTATAAATAACTATAACCCTAAATGGTAAGGTGTGTTTGATGAAACCTATGATGAGTGCTCTTCCTGGGAGTATGTCAACAATACAGGTAACCGAAAATTGGGAGGAATAGAAAAGAATAGCTATACCATCTGCTGAATCAACTCCAAATGTCCAATAAGAGGGGCCCTTGTACCATCCACGCTTTAGTTGTTGAATATCATATAAATTTGAAACATGGGTTTCCTGTAATAATAAAATATCCAGGGCCAGGGAGTTTGCATAATGTAAAAAACCCATTCTCTTCTTATAGCCTTTAAGGCTGCATACATTTAAAGAAGCAATACGAAAATTCATTGTTAATTTCTATATTAGCCACTACCATCGGTTACTGTCATATTTTTCCGTTTTTCCCCCCCTTTTTTTGTTTTCACCAATTTCTTTCTGGCGACATCAGGAGGTTTAATAGTGGGGGTATCAACATCAGAGGGTACTACAGACACATCTGAATCCCCGTCTGAAATTTCCCTATCTCCTTTTAGACAATCAAAGGTATTAGACGTGGGGATATCAGGAGGTCTAAGTGACTTTCGAGCAGCAGCCCTAGTAACTCGCTTAACAGTCTGAAAACCTTCTTTATCAACAGTAGTGGCAGAGGAAGGTATGTTGGACAAGGGTTCGGGGGTCAGTGGAGACCTTCACATGGGTAATCTGGTCCTGTTGTGGTAGAGGGGCTTGTTGTTCCAGTGAAACTGACATAATCTGTTCGGAGGAGGGGGGCAAGGGAGGGTCGGAGGCAGCGGGTAAGGGGGAAACATGTTCTTGCACTTTAGCTTGTGCTTTTTGTACTAGGGTATCGGAGTTCCAACCTTCCGACCTGTTTCTACTTGCCCATGGACATTGATGATAAGCATGTCCTGTTTCATTGCACAAGTTGCATTTAAACACATTCATACAAGACATGCTCGAATGTCCATATCCCCCACAGAAACTACTTTTAAGCAGATCACATGTACTACTTAGATGTGTAGTAGCACCACATTTATAGCAAGCTCTTGGTTGGCCTCCATAAAAACAAACCCCCTATCTTTACCAAGAAAAAAACTGTTTGGTAGGTGTACAACTTCTGAATTAGCTTGAAATAATTTCACCTTAAACCTCCAACCACCAGTCCATAGGCCGTCATCGTCCAGGATAGCTTCAGGAGGAGAAAGGACGTTACAGTGATTTTGTAACCAATGGTAAATATCACTGATGCTAACACCCTCATTCCTGAACATAATAGTCACCGGTCCGAATCGTGGGCTTAGATAAAGGTATAACAGAAAAGGGGGTCCAAATGGGATCATTTTTCTGCAGAGTATATAAGTGCCAGAAACGGTCTAATCCTGCAGAGGTTTTAAAACTGACATCAAAGGTTTCTTCTCCTGAAATATGTATCAGGGCATAAATGTCAGAGGCTGTGAAATGTAGTATGCCTTTGAGAAGGGTTCTGGCTACATAGTATCGATCAGGAAATTCAGAAAGTCCCCCCCATAGCGAAGACGAACTGCATTCCTACGGGGGGCTGGTTCAAGCTTATTTTTAAAAAGGAGTGTTGTTAGGTTCAGATTCTAATAAAGCAGGGGAAGGGGATACAGCAGGTTCTTGAGACAAAATGGTCTCAGAGGTTGAGGGACCTGGGGGGGGCCTCTGGTGGTATATTTAAAGAGATTAGAGGCATATCAGTATCTTCCCGTGGCACCTGACTAATCCCTTTGATCAACAGTATCCATTATATCCCCATGAATGTGAAGATGTGGCAGAAATCGGTTTTACTATATTAGAGTCTTTCACAGTCAGTTTATTAAGATGTGGTACCTCGTTGGAGCTCAGACTTGTAGCAATCCTGTTGGTGGAGAACAAAACACCGTGTGTGGCTTCGTTCCAAGTGGGATCCAGTATCCAAGTCCCTGTCGGCGATTGAGTCCATCCTGTAGTAGATAATGTGTCCGATACAGACCAGGAAGTCTCCGAAACTGCCTTCTCCGGTTGTAATCCAAACCTCGAGCATAATAAATCTGCTGTAGTAGGAGACTTGGAAGCAGTCAAACGGCTAGGAGTATCAGTTTTTGTAGGGGCAAAAGATTCACTACGAACTGAAACAGGTTCTGATTTTTGGTCGCGAAGCTCACCGTAACGCTGTGAGGTAGAACCGGAAAGCATTGGGAAGGAGTGGTGTTACTCCCGGCCGCACCCTGAGAACTTCGTTCCGGCAGGTAGAGTGGAGCAGTACAGAGAGAAACTGAGTCGTCCGTTGCAAAATGAGAGGAATCCGTTTGAAGAACGCCAGTATCCGGTACATCTTGCTGTGGTGTTTGACACATGAAACGGTCAGTATCATTTTGCATAGCCTTGGGAGCAGTTGTATCTGGTATCATTGGTGAGAAGGAAATCAAGGAGTCGGCATCGCAGTCAGCCAGAGCTCTAACTGACTCATCCATGTTGTCGTCGAACGGAAACTCCACCCTACAGAGTAGGGGAATTTCCCCGGTGTCCTGGACAAATTTCCCTCATTCTCTAAAAAAAAAAATACCACCAACAGCTTAATCTGGTTTAAGGTCAGTTGGCATTCATCTGTATCCCCCTCCCCTGGGTCGTGCCTGAAAATAGGCAGGATTTGTCTAGTGCACTTACCTGGTCAACAAAAACTAAATAAAATAAATAAATGCCTTTGCTACCTCTAGGCTCGACTACTGCAACTCTCTTTACTTTGGGGTCACGGGAAGGACCCTCTGCAGATTGCAGCTGGTGCAGAATGCTATAGCTCGGTTACTGACGGGCCTGTCCAGGTCTAGACATGTGACCCCAGTCCTGCATGCTCTGCACTGACTGCCTATCAGGTGGAGGGTCCTTTTTAAGGTGGGCTTGCTCACCTTTAAGGCCCTATACAGACTGGGCCCAGGCTACCTGACTGAGCTCCTGACACCTGCAGCCTCTGTCTGCTCCCTCCACTCCTCATCTAGGGGCCTCCTGGATGTTCCCAAGGTTCAGCTCAAAACATCAGGCAATCATGCCTTTAGTGTCACCCGGCTGGCCCTGTGGAACTCTACCACCTGCAGTCTGGGAGGCTCCTTCAACTGAGGTGTTCAAACAGAGGTTAAAAGCCCACCTCTTCCACCTAGGAGGGCAACTGGTCCAGTTTTCGCAAAGACATAGACAGGATGGAAGCTGTCCAGAGGAGGGCAACTAAAATGGTGCAGGGTCTGCACCAGAAGACATATGAAGAGAGACTTAAGGAGCTTAATATGTATAGCCTCAAGGAAAGGAGGGAGAGGGGGGACATGATAGAAACTTTCAAGTACCTCAAGGGAATCAACAAAGTCAAAGAGGTAGCATCTTTCAAAAAAGAGGTGTGCAAGAACAAGGGGCACAATTTGAAGATGGGGCAGCTCAGAGGTAATTTAGGAAGTATTTTTTCACAGAGAGGGTTGTGGATGCATGGAACGGCCTTCCAGAGGAGGTCATGAAGTCAAAAACAGTGGTGGAATTCAAGCATGCATGGGACAGTCATAAGGCAATTCTAGGGGTTGGGGGTAGGAAGAAGTAGGCTGCTGGTTAACTAGGATCTGCAGCTTATCCAGTAGGCAGGGAAATGGGCAGACTGGGTGGGCCAAGTGGTCCTTATCTGCCGTCAAATGCTATGTTTCTATGTTTCTATCCTATCTGGAATAACTTGCCATGCCTGACTGTTTTGAGTAATTATAAACACAAATGATAAAGCTCTGATTATGAATTTTAGTGTTTTATATTTATTTTAATGCTCAGTGCTTTGTATTTCTTGTATTGTTTTTATTGTTAGATGCCCAGAGCCTATGGGAATGGGTGCCATAGAAATAAAATTTGCCTTGCCTTTGGTGCAAGGCAGAGACCCTCTCAGCTCCCCTCCCTTCCCTCCTTCCACACCCTTGATGGGACAACCCTGGAGGACACCTCCTCCTTTAGATATCTTGGGGTTTGGCTTGACCAACACCTCAACTTTTCTGGACATGTGGACGCCATCCTGAAAAACTGTGCTCCAAGCTAGGTGCTCTGTACAGGAACCGCAATTGCATACTTCTTTTAGCCAGGCATGTACTCGTCCAGAAAATGATGCTCCCAATATTTGACTACAGCGATGTAGTCTATAGTGCTGCTCCCAAGACTTTCTTAACCAGATTGGACGCTCTCTTAAACTCCTTCTGCTGCTTTGCCCAAGACTCCCCCCTCCTCACACTCACCACTGCGATCTCTATCAGTCTCTCGCATTTCTCTCTCTTGAAAACAGGCATATTTCCCATTGTGCTAAATTTATATCAAAATTGTGGTTTGGTTCTCTTCTCTCTAACCTCTCCTCCTCTACATCCCCCTTTCCCCCTCCTTCTCACTACCTTAGATCCTATGATACTCGGACCATAGCAGTCCATCACCGATTAACCTCTGTTGGACACTTGGCTTTCTCTTACCACTTCCCTAAACTATGGAACTCCCTCCACCATCAAATTAAACACTCCTCTTCCCCTCTGTCCATCACTTCATCCCTACACAACTTCTATTCTCCTACTTGCAATTGCTTCTAAGTTACTTCCTCTACCTCGCCACGCTAGACTACACTGTCACAAACCCACTCCTGGGGGTCACGCACACTGAGCTCACAGTGTCCACCCATAAGTGCAATCCATGATGGGGGGACAGGGATTCCCTCCTCATCCTTTTAAAATGCTCGCTGAGGTCATGACTGCACCTCTGCCATGAGGATCCAAGGTGTCCCTCTAGCTCTGAATAAGGGCACAATACCAGTCTTGAGTCTTGTGGCGAACTATGTACCCTTTCCCTGGCTATTACACAAAGTAGGAAGACCCAGGCATCACATTCTCTTCGGGGTAGCAGTGTAAGCCTGATTTGGCCTTCTCGCTACAGGATATACAACAGCCTGGTTCAAAATCTTTATAGACTCTGGTATTCTCATTATCCTTCCAGATGTCCCTTCTATACCCCTTTTCAATTTGGTTGCTTATGGTGTGACCCCTCTAAGTAATTAACAGTTGTCACAGATTATTAATAAACTTCCTACAGTCACACATACAATATAAGAACTCTCACGCAGGCAGAATTTCTTTAGAAAAGCAAAGTTTTTTTTACTAAAATACTTAAATAAATACAGTTACAGCTAAAAGAGAATACCAATTTGGGTTACATTATGAAGAAACAAATAGAAAAAATATATACAGAAAAAAATGCACTAAAATTTGATAGTTAAGTCTCTACCTTAGGTATGAAGATTTCAAAGTCCAGAGAATCACTGGTTTCAAAATATTGCAGTCTTTCTGTAGCAGCCTTGTGGTCAGGAGAAAGACTCCAAACAGAATGACTTCTGTGTGTCAGGTGGAGTCCGGATGAGAAAGTGTGTCCAAATGCCCTGATCTGGGCTATTTATACCTGATGAAATCTTGCAGTGTCATCACTTTCCTGCTCAGAGCAGTTACTTCATTTGGCTAAGAGATGTCTCTTTTAGACCAGAAGATGGCACTGTTGCACTGTTTCCAAAATTTCCAAGCATATTAAGAATCAGATTCTCAGACCTATAATTAGCATGAATATGACATTTCAGAGTTAAGCCCTCTGAAGTCCGCTGTAGACCATTGGCACCCGTAAGATAAAATTCACACAGACTCTCTAGGAAGCCTGTTTCTCTCCTGTTACCTCATAAAATGTAACATACTATAACAGCTTCCTTAGATCAAAGCATTCTGCTTCTGAGTGCATGGTTTTATGATGAACAAGTGGATTTTGGCATATCCCTGTTAAAAAAATTGGGAATGCAATTTCAGTTCCTGGCAAACAGCTGCCTTTAGGTCATAAGAAGGTCAAGCCTCTTTTAAAAAAAATCTAGTCTTTTCCCTAGGTGCCTTTGTGCTGACACTGGCATGTCTTTTGGCCTGTACATATACTTACATAAAAAACATATATACAACAGAATAATATCTACAAATAAGGGCTGGCAGGGGTAGCTCACACATCCCTCCCTCCTAGACTGAATTTGTGGGAATCTATTCCTATGCAGGGTATGATTTTCACAAATTCTGTTCACTACTCTAACTGGCGAGATAGCCCATCTGTGTTGGCATTGGCCAATCTGGCTCTGTGGATAATGGTCATATCGTAGCCCTGTAAGGCAATACATCATCTTAAGAGATGACCATTCGTTGTCCCCATCTGTGTTAGCCACACCAGGGGTTTATGATCGGCTTGTACCTCGAAGTGCCTCCCGTAGAGGTACGGCTTTAATTTCTTCAGGGCCCATACCAGCGCAAGGCATTCCTTTTTGACTGTGGAATAGGCCTGCTCCCAGGGAAGCTACTTTTTGCTAAGGTACACTATTGGGTGATCTTTGCCTTGGTTAGGGGTCTGACTGAGGACTGCTACAATCCTCACATCTGAGGCATCTGTCTGGACTACAAATGGCTTAATGCAATCTGGACTAGCCAATACAGGGGCACTGCACAATGCCTCCTTTAGCTGTGCGAAGGCTCATTCACAGGTTGGCTTCCATTTTACCATTTTGGGCATTCTTTTCTTTTCAGGACAGACAGAGGAGCTGCCAGGGTACTGTAATTTGGTGTACACTTGTGAATACCTGGTGGTCCCTAGGAAACTCCAAACCTGCTTCTGGGTTTCAGGCCTGGGCCATGCCTCTATCGCCTCAATCTTGGCTTGATTAGGATGTAGCTGCTCCCACCCCACTATATGGTCTACATATGTCACCTCTGCCATGGCCACCTGGCACTTTTCAGCCTTGACAGTGAGCCCTGCCCTCTTTATCCTGCCCAACACCTCCTTCAGGTAGGACAGGTGTTCCTTACAACTGGCACTGAAGATGGCAATATCATACAGGTATGCCACTGCATACTCTTCAGTACCATGTAACACCTGGTTGATCAACCTTTGGAAGGTGGCAGGGGTGTCCTTCATTCCAAAAGGCATTACCTTGAACTCAAATAATCCTGTTGGAGTGATGAAGGCTGACTTCTCCCTAGCTCTGGCAGTCAGCTCCACCTGCCAATACCCTTTTGTCAAATCAATTGTGGCAGGGTATGTCACCCCTCCCAACTTGTCCAGTAGTTGGTCCATGGCATTAGGTGGGTGTCGGACTTCGTGACTGCGTTGAGTCCATGATAGTCTATACAAAAGTGAGTACAGCCATCCGGCTTGGGAATGAGGACTAGGAGTGAGGCCCAGGGGCTGTGGGATTTCTGGATTACTCCTAAATGCAGCATTTACTCCACCTCCCTCCTAATGTCCTCTAGAATGGCCTCAGACACCTGGTAGGCTATCCGCCATATGTATACTTGTGTCCCTGTGTCTACATCATTTGCCACTAAGGGGATTAGTCTAGGCTTGGCTGTAAACAAAGGGGCAAAGTCCACTAAAACCTCACTCACTTCCTGGGTCTGTTTGATTGCCTCCACAGAGGACTCCCACTTGCTTTTCTCTCGCAAGTCCAGTAGGGGGTCTTCTTTGTCAGTCCCCTCCCCAGGACTACACACTGCAAATACCGTGTCTGCCCTATTTGCATATGGCTTCATCATGTTGACATGGTACATTCTGTGGGTATGTCGCCTGTCAAGCAGTTCTACAATATAATTCATGTCATTTACCTGTTGGACTACCTTGTATGGTTCTGCAAACTTAGCCTGCGGCTTATCCTTCCAGACCGGGATTAGGACCATGACTTTCTGACCTGCACTGTATGAGTGAGCACTGGCTCTGTGGTCGTATCAGACCTTTTGCTTCTGCTGGGCAGTTGACAGTTTGCTCTGGGCTGCTCCCATGAGCTCCTTTAGCTTTTCCCTAAATTTCAGGACATACTCTACTATGGGAGTTCCCTGGGTGGCGTGCTTGCCTTCCCAGTCTTCCCAGAACAAGTCTAGGACTCTACATCCATATAAGAGTTTGAAGGGGGAAAACCCGGTCGACTATTGGGGCACCTCCCTATATGCGAACAACAGGTGGGGAAGATATTTCTCCCAGTCCCTCTCATGCTGTTCAGCAAATGCTTGGAGCATCGATTTTAGGGTACCATTAAACCTTTCCACAAGCCCACTGGCTTGCAGGTGATAAGGTGTTGTGTATCTCTGCACCACCCCACACTTCTCCCACAAACACGTCATCAGGTCCGACATGAAGGTACCCCCTCGATCAGTAATAACCTCCTGCAGAAACCCAACATGGGAGAAAATCCCTAGAAAGGTGTCTGTCACTTTGTCCATCTTAAGTGAGGAAAGGGCGACCACCTCTGGGTATCGGGTGGCATAATCTACCACTGTTAGAATAAACCTCTTCCTGAAGGAGCTTGGGATACTCAAAGGTCCTACAATGTCTATTCCTACCCTCCAGAATGGTTCCTCCACAATGGACAAGGGAATTAGGGCGGCTTTGGTTTTACTACCTGCCTTCCCAATTTGTTGGCATCGGTGACAAGACCTGCAATATTCCTTCACCTGCTGGGTGAAGTTGGGCCAATGGAAATTCTGGGCCAATCGCTGCATGGTGCACACAATTCCCAGATCTCCGGACATGGGGATATCATGATCAATCTTGAGCAACCGCTCACGGTACCCCAGGGAATGACAAGCTGCCTGTCCGTTACCCCTCCCTCTGTCCTTATGTCCTGTGTATACAACAGTCCATTGTCCCAAAATACTCTATGTCTCGTGTCACCTCCCTGTGTCCCGTCAGATTCTGCACAAGCCCTCAGCCTCTCCAAACTAGGAGCAATCCTCTGAACAGCTGCTAATTCTTCACATTTTTTCCAAGACATGGGGCATGTCCCCTTCAGTTCCTAAACTGGGATCCATAACTCTAGAATCAGGGCATTCAGGGTCACTGCCATCCCTAACCTTCTGACCATTGGTAACCCTTCCCTCCTCAGAGTAACCTTTTGTAGCTATTTTGTGAACTGCTACTTCAGGAAGTCCTATCTCCTTTTCACTACTCTCCATTTCTGGAGACACAGCTTGGAAAGCAGCCTGCCATTGTTTTTCATAGGGGCTTCTTCGGGGTCCAGGGAACTACAACTGGCCTTTGCCATCTGACTGCAGGTAACCGCACACACCATCCCCTTCTGGAGATTGTTCCCTAGAATCACATCCAGGGCGAGGTTGTCCACCACAGCCACTTTTTGCACCCTCTCTCCTATCTCACCCCAGTCCAGGAGAATGCTAGCAAGTGGCAGAGTTTTCTCCTCCCCAGTGAATCCCCTTACTGTTACGAACTGATTAGGTATAAGTTGTTCAGGCTCAACCAAATCCCCTTTTAGAAAAGTAAGAGATGCCTCCATGTCCCTTAACTCCAGGGTCTGCACCCCAGTTACAGTAACCAGATGTATGTGCTCCCTCCTGTTTATAGGCATGCTTTCAGGGATACACAGTGCACCCAATTCTGTTTGAGCACCACTTTGCCCAATCTGTGCCTTTTTAGGACACTGTCTAGCAAGATTCACTGGCTGTTTGCAAAATCAACAATCATCATTTCTTTTATCCAATAAATCCTTTTTTTATAACCTGGGGCTTTCCCCTTTCAGTGGCAGCAGTGAGGGTTTTAGCTGCCCTGAAGGTGCACTTTTCCCCTTCTGCGCTGTCACATCAACCCCACTCCCTTTCAGAGCAGGCCTATTCCTGGCATAGCTGTCCGAAAGTTCTGCAGCCTGCTGCACTGTTTTGGGGTCTCAGTCCTCTAGCCAGGTTTTTAGCTCTGCTGGGCAAGCCCCAAAAAATTGCTCCAGAAGTACAACCTCCTCAATTTTCTCGACAGAGTTTGCTTTCACTCCCTCCCACCGTTTCAAAACCTGACGCTGCTTTGTGGTGAGTTCCCCATAGCTCATGTCAGCACTTCTCCAGAGCTTATGGAATTTAACCCTGTATGCTTCAGGCATTAATTCACACTTTTTAAGCAATGCATCTTTAGGTTTATCATAATTACTACTCTCCTGATTGTACATTGGACCTAGTGTCTCTCATCCTTTCCCAATAAGCAGCGGGGATACCTGGAAGCTCCAGGACTCCCTGGGTATTTTAGCCTGGATAGAGACCTTTTCAAATGAATTCAAAAATGCATTCATATTCTCCCCCTCTTAAAATTCAGTTCTTAATTTAGAATTGAATTTGTACCCCAGTCCTAGCGTTCCAGGTTCACCCCTGCCACTTATCTCCTCTGGCACTGGTCGTTGAAGTCTTAGCTTCACCAGTTTGAATTCCCTCTGGCACTCTTTTTCCTCTCTCTCTCTCTCTCTCTCTCTCTCTCTCTCTCTCTCTCTCTGCCTCTCTCTGAAGCTGCCTTTCTTTTTCCTCAGCCTCTCTCCGATGCTATTTTTTTTTCCTGCATCTTCAGCTCCATCTGGAACTTCTTCTACTCGAATTCCAGCTCCAATCTCTTCAACTCTTGCTGCAACCTGATCCCTTCCGGCTCCAGTATTATGGTGACCTTCTCCTGGTTTTGTGGCTCTGGGTTCCCTCTGGTCTCGCTGTCCTCCTCCCTGGGACTGGACTCTGTGACGTCCCTTGGCACCCCCACACCCAAGGTCTGGTCCCTTCCAGTCATCGGCTGTGACTCGAGGTCCTGGGCAGCTGCTTGTTCATTGGCTGCCACAAGAACCTCCACAAGGTGCTTTTTGGTTTTCCCCTCACACTGGACTCCACTTTCCTGACACACCTGCTTCAGGTAGTCTGCAATGTATTCGATGTAGATGGAAGCCATCTTCTTCCCTAACTATTGCTACACTAGCTTGCACCTGAGTAGAAAAAAGAAAACCGGTAGAGAACTTTATACTGTAACCATTATATATATATATATATATATATATATATATATAAATATTTTTGTTTAAATCTCTTCCTTAATTGTGTTGTGGACTGTTTACAGTCTATCAATCTGATACACTGGGCTCAAATCTAACTGTTATGCCTGTGCCACCAATATCTCTCAAATCAGAACACTATGTAACCAAATCTCTCTGATCCCAATACTGTGCACCAGATCTGTCACGAACCCACTCCTGGGGGTCAGGCCCACTGAGCTCACAGTGCCCACCCATAAGTGCAGTCCGTGACAGGGTAGGGACAGGGATACCTTCCTCATCCTTTTAGAATGCTCGCTGAGGTCACGACTGCACCTCTGCCACGAGGATCCAGGGTGTCCCTCTAGCTTTGGATAAGGGCACAATACCAGTCTCAAGTCTAGTGGTCAATAGGGCTGTGCATGGACTGAATAGTATTTTCCGAATACATGAATAGTAGGCTTCCCGAATATTCGGATGCATTTTCCGAATAGTTCACTATTCAGCCACTATTCAGGAACTACTATTCGGTGAGATTTTCAAGTCTCGTAGAGCTTTGTTGGCCAATCAAAAACTGTTTCTTGAGCTCAAAGGCAGGCACATCATGTGACTTCCTCACTCTGAGCTGGTAGAAGACATGAGACAGTGGTTTCTGAGAGCTGCTCTGCAGTACTTCTGTGACCTTAAACTTGCTAAAAAAGAAATAGATTTTTGCTTCACAGGCTTTTTTGGGTCAGTATTGTTTTTTTTGATCAGTGTCAGAAAAGCTATGTTTGGCTTTCTGACAGGTATTTTGTCCTTATTGCTGTTCTCAGTTACAGGGACTAGGAGGGCTGTCTGCTAACACCCCTTCTCTGCTGCTGTCTAACACAGCTCCAGTGTGATTTTTTTGGGTGAAGCACATTTTATTTTTGTGTTTTTTTTTTTTGCTGTTGTCTGGTTCCAGGCTTGGTTCCCTGCATGACTTATGAGGGTATCTGTTAACTCCCCCTCCTGCAGGTCACTGCTTATGATTTGCTGTATATGTGCACAATATTTGATTTTGTGAGGATTCACCCTGCATGTGTGTGCTTAATATATTTTTTCATGAGGCAGGGCCACACATGTGCACAGCTGTATGCACACAGAGTTTGAAATAAACTTCTTCAGTTCTAAGCCAGTGAGGCTTGACTCACATAATTATTATTGTTAGTCCTCTGGTTCCGGGGATGGATCCCTGTACACATGAGGAGTGTGTTGGCTGATTCCCCCCCCTCCGCTTGTACAGCCCACTGCACACAATTAACCTGTGCTTATGAATTACCCCCAACATGTCTGTGCTTTGTGTGTGCACAGCTGTGCACATGCATTTTTTTGTTTGTTGTTGTCTTGTTAATTAAACCATTGCACTTAGTGGGGCAGGCCTGTCTCACTAAGTTGACTGTATGTCATCTGTCTGTTCCTTGTTCGGTTCCATGTTTGACTAAATAGGTTGTCCTTTTCTTCCCCCTTCTTAGTAGCAGTGTTTTTCTTTGCTGCTACTTTTTTGTGGTGCAGTATAACTGGTAAGGTTGGCGTATTACTGTAGTTCCACAAGCGCTAAGTAAAGTGTCACACACACAGGTACTACATAGTAATAGTTTGTGTTGCACACAGTAACCACTAGTGACCTGATCCATCATGTCTTTAGCAATCTTGCAAACATGCTTGGTCCAGCCCTAGCAAAGCATCTGCACCGCTGGCCCCAAGTGGTGAGGGTCAGGATGATAGACCACAAACATACAGTACATCCAGACAATTACTGCTAGTGTAGTCCCTGGGCTGCCAAACCCCCAAACAATCTATGTAGAACAAAGGAAACACTCGGGGGGGGGGGGGGTTGCAGTAACAAAATTCAGTTAAGAGCAATGGAGCATAAAGTTAACAATACATTTGTCTGTGCTAAGGCTGGAGGATGCCAATAGAGCCCTGGTGCTTTGACCAGAACCTGGTCTTTGTCAGGGTGCATGTCGGGAATGCTCAAACACACTATGAATATACTGTACAACCCTTAATGAAACACACCATAAATAAGTGAAGTTAAAATGAATGAGATGGAGATGCCCTTGTAACAAAACAATCCACAATTAACATACCCAAAGATGAAACACTGTATCAAGATTATAAAACATAGTTCATACAGTGGTGCCAGACAGTACGCAATGCAGTATCTTGCAAAATTACTGCAAAATGCTGCAGTATGCAGCAAGGAGCAGTGTAATTTAATGGCAATTAAGCCCTCTAGTCATCCAATATTTTGTGGCATGTCATTTACTGCAAAGTACTGAATTGCATCTTGTCTTGCCCCACTGTATATTATATATAGGATAAAGTATGGGTCTCAGTGTGTAACGAGAATTTACACACACACCTGAGGGGTTTGATGCTACATAAACCCTGAGAGCTAAGCTCGAGGGGTTTATGCATAGCATCAAACCCCAAGGGTGTGTGTAAATTCGAGTTTACACACACCCAGAACCATACTTTATTTTATATAATTGTTGGGCTTCTCTTTTTCGCCTCAGCAATTATGTAAAATAAAAAAAGACTGCTGTGCCAGCACAGTCAGATTACCTCAGTGCGCGAGGCCTGCTTTAACTTTATTTAAAATATTTTTAGGGTGGTCAATCCGGTAGCTGTGTGGAACATTTCAACTAATTGTAAAATGACTTACTGCTGAGTGTCCGTGGCAGTTTCTCTCTACTGTGGGTTTTGCGGTTTCCTGTTAGGGAAGGATACAGCAAGCGAGGAGTTCGAGACAAGAGGTGGGGGAAAATCACAGTGATGTTGCTGTTATAAACGCTCTTTATAACAGCAAATTACACCACGGTTTCCCTATGGGAAAAAGGGAAGACCATTAATTATTGATAAATAATACAATTCTAGAGAAGGTGGTGAGATAGACTACATAGACAATGACATACAGGTGTCTCTCTTTATTCGATGGGCTCAAATATTGTTATCCCCAAGCAAGCCTTTTAGTTCTTGTAGCATTGGTAGTAGTACCATTACTACTAATACCATTAGCAGTACTACTACTACTGCTAGTGTTACCACCTGTCCATCTGTATGTTCACTGTCACATCCTTTTGTGCAGTAGTAGGGGGGCATTACAGCATACATGCTTTGTGCAGCAAGCAGTAGACACCACCACCAGTGTTCCCACTGCTACCACTATGGCTGCTACATCCACAGCCAGTGTGCTTCCCACCACCGGTGCCATTCTTGCAGCAGCCACCCTTTCAGTTGTCACCACAACTGTAGCCACTGCTTCTCCTATTGCTATGCCCATGGCCAAAGCACCTTCTACCCCATGTCTGTGACCATGAACACCCTCTAGTGCTGACCCAATGCAATGCTTGATATTGTTTTCAGAGTGCTATGTGTGTGGTGTGATGGATTGAGTGTGCCACCTGAAGCTTGTGTTGCATTAGTGAGAGCTCAGTGTTGGTGGTTGAAGTGTCATTGAGGTGTATATGGTATACCAGGTTCTATGGGTGATTAATGGTGTTGCTGAAGTGCTTTTTTAAAGTGTTCTTATAAAACACCTTTTCTAGCTGAATAACGAATACCAAATAACGAATACTTGGGACCTGAATACCGAATATTCGGCCGAATATTCGGGAAAAGGTTTTCGCATCACTCTAGTGGTCAAATATGAACCCTTTTCCTGGCTATTACACAAAGGAGGAATACCCAGATATCACACTATCATTGGGGTAGCAGTGTAAGCCTGATTTGGCCTTCTCCCTGCAGGACATGCAACAGCCTGGTTCAAAATCTTTGCAGACTCTGGTATTCTCCCTATCCTTGCAGATGTCCCTTCCAGACCCCTTTTCAATTTGGTTGCTTGTGCTGTGACCCCTCTAAGCAATTAACAGTAATCATAGATTATTAATAAACTTCCTACAGTCACACATACAATATAAGAACTCTCAAGCAGGCAGAATTTCTTCAGAAAAACAAAGTTTTTTTTTTACTAAAACAAATACAGTTACAGCTAAAATAGAATACTAATTTGGGTTATAATGTGCAGAAACAAATGGGAAAATATACAGAAAAAAATGCACTAAAACTTGCTAGCTAAGTCTCTACCTTAGGTATGATGATTTCAAAGTCCAGAGAATCGCTGGTTTGCAAAATATTGCAGTCTTTCTGCAGCAGCCTTGTGGTCAGGAGAAAGACTCCAAACAGAATGGCTTCTGTGTGTCAGGTGGAGTCCAGATGAGAAAGTGTGTCCAAATGCCTTGATCTGGGCTATTTATACCTGTCTGAAATCTTGCAGTGACATCACTTTCCTGCGTAGAGCGGCTACTCTGTTTGGCCAAGAGATGTCTCTTTTAGGCCAGAAGATGGCACTGTTGCACTGTTTCCAAAATTTCCAAGCATATTAGGAATCAGATTCTGAGACCTATAATTAGCGTGGATATGACATTTCAGAGTTAAGCCCTTTGAAGTCCCCTGTAGACCACTGGCACCCGTAAGATAAAATTAACACCTGCTCTCTAGGAAGCCTGTTCCTGTCCTGTTACCTCATAAAATGTAGCATATTATAACAGCTTCCTTAGATCAAAGCATCCCACACTCCTGATTATATGGTTTTATAGCAAACAAGTGGATTTTGGCCTATCCCTGTTAAAAAAAAAACTAGGAATGCAATTTCTGTTCCTGGCAAACAGCTGCCTTCAGGTCAAAATAAGGTCAAGCCTGTTTCAAAAAAAAATCTAGTCTTTTCCCTAGGTGCCTTTGTGCTGACACTGGCATGTCTTTTGGCTTGTACATATACTTACATAAAAATATATATGCAACAGAATAATATCTACAAATAAGGGCTAGCAGTGGGGGTAGCTTGCCACATACACTACTGACCACACTGTTGTCCGCTGACTCACAACCTATTTTTACATTCCCTAATGCAGTTGGCTTATGTCTGCATATAACTGTAAATACTTAAGCACTACACATGTTAAGCTCCTATGTATGTTTATGTAATGTTATAATTTAAGTATATATATACTAAGAACAATGTCAATTATGTTTATTACTCCTACTCCCTTTCTCTAATGCAGTATGGTTTCTCTGCTTATATCTGTTACTTCTTAAGCATTTCAAATGTTAATCCTCATATGTTATGTTATGTAATGTATATCTCTGTTTATGTAATGTATATCTGTGATCACTGTGTAACCACCCAGTCCTCTGGGGTTACTAGAATCCCATCAGTGTCAGTGCTAGGCAGAGAGAGGCAGCTGGCGAATAACTATTTATATGGTTTTTCACCCACTTACTCTCTTGTTTACCTGGCTGAGACGAGAGAGATGAGGTCATTTAGAACTCTCACAGCAGCATAAGCCACAGCTGGCTGTGAGTGGGGAGTTTTAGAATCTTGGGTCAGTTGGTAGTTAGCAGTCAGTGGGGGAGTGAGAGCTGCAGTGTGGGCTCCGAGAGGAAAGCCTGTTTTCTCACCCTAGTCCTGAAAATACTCCAACCTGCCAAGAGAAGTGGTGGAAACTGTTGTCTACAGCCAGATCTCCTGATATTCATCCTCAGAGGGATGAAAAGGACTGCTAGAGAATGGATCCTACGGGGCAATCCCCCTATCTGATCCAGAATAATTTGAAGCTGTCTGTAACATAGAAACATAGAAACATAGAAGTTGATGGCAGATAAGGACTGCAAGACCCATCCAGTCTGCCCATTTTTTTACCTTATGAAGGTGCCATAGGCCTTTACTCTGTTAATGGCCTATACATTCATACTCATCTGTATTGCTCCCTTATGCCTATCCCATGCCTGTTTGAAGCCCTGCACTGTATTCATATCCACCACCTCCTGAGGTAGGCCATTCCATGCATCCACCACCCTTTCTGTGAAAAAGAACTTCCTCACATTACCCCTTAATCGGCCTCCCTCTACTCTCATGCTGTGTCCTCTTGTCCTGCTATTTTTCTTATATTGAAACATGTTAGACTCTTAGACTTTCTTCTTTCACTAATATATCTGTAGAAAGTCTTGTCCCCTTCTTTTACTGTTTGTGCTAGTGTTTCCTTGGTTTGGGTCTCTGCCTGCCTTACTGCCTTCACTGCTTCCCTTAGGGAAGTTTGGTATGCCTCCCTATCTTCATCCCATTGCATTCCCTTACATTTCCTGAAGGCCAGCCTGGCTTTGACCTTTTCTGCTACTGTTTTTGAGAACCAAAGTGGTTTCCTCCTTCTTTTGCTCTTGCTTTTCTCTCTAACACAATGGGATGTTGCTTCAAGTATTGCATCCTCAATGCTTGCCCACTTTTCCTGTACCCCCTCACATGTATTTCTTCTTGCCAGGGCTAGCTTAACTCTGCTGGCCATCTTATCAAAGTCAGCTCCTCTGAAGTCCCATATTTTTGCCTTGGAATGGGATGATTTAGTTCTAGTGACCAAACTGAACCAAACCACGTGATGGTCACTGGCCCCCAGGTGACCTTCTACCTGGAGATCTGTGATCCTTTCCCCATTAGTCAGTACTAGATCTAGGATAGCCCTGTCTTTTGTAGGTTCTTGTACCAGTTGTTTGAGGCCCTTCCCCTGCAGGGAATCCACCATGTGTCTAGTTCTGGTGGATGTTCCTGCTGGTATTGACCAATCTGTATCTGGCATGTTGAAGTCTCCCATTATCAGAACCTCCCCTTTAGCGGTCATATTTAGTATATCTTCTAACAGTAATGTACCTATGTCCTCCCCCCATTCTGGAGGCTTGTAGAGAACCCCAGTTCATATGGCTGTCCCATTTCCTGTTTCCAGGGTGACCCACAGTTCTTCTGGCTCCTTATGTGTATTCTGAATTTCTGTAGCTTTGATAGTTTCATTGACATAAAGGGCCACTCCAACCCCCCCTTTTTGCACCTCGGTATCTTCTGAACTGTACATACTGAAGTCTCCCAAGTGTGATTACTGGTGAACCATGCCTCGCTAATGGCTACTATGTCCAGTTTACTCTCCATCACTGTTGCCTGCTGGTCTGGGATCTTGTTTCCCAGACTGCAGGCATTGTCCAGATTTTGGTGTGTTAGTTGTTGGGCGAGGTCCAGCATTTACCCTGTGCATCATATGGGGAGACAGACCTTTTTCCTTACTAGGTGATGCAAATGAACTGTAAACATGCTGAACTCCTGTTTGATCACTAGCTGAGGGGAAGGGGTGTTCTTCCTGTTCAATGTATCGTGTGCTGCACCCCTCTCCCCATTTGCTAGTTTAAATATTCTGCAACTATGTCAAATGTCTGCCCTAATGCACTGACTCCCTCTTTAGTCAGATGCAGTCCATCAAATTTAAAGAACTTTAGCTCCCAAAACTGTTGCCAGTTGCCTACAAATTTGTGTCCTTTTTCCTGGCACCAGCCCTTGAGGCACATGTTTAGCTCCCCTGTCTCCCCTTCTCTGACCTTCCATCCATCTGCCCCTCTCTCCCAGACCAGCAGGATCTCAGAGAAGGAGAAGCCAGATGAAATGGATGACAGTTTGTCTCCCAGCCTGGTCAGGTGTTTCTTGGTCTTCACAACTGAATGGCTGGCAAGATCATTAGTCCCTATATGTACCAGGGCATTGATATTTTCTCCTGCTTCCTGCACAATTTTAGCAATTTGATCAGTGTCTCTTTACACTGATGTACCTGGGAGACATCTGACCATTACCCCCGGCTGGAGGTAGGTATCAATTCCCAGAATTATGGAGTCTCCTATGATCAGAAGTGTTTTGGATTTACTTTTTTTGTTTTGGTCACTGTTTTGGGTGAGTTTTGTTGCGCTAGCACCTGTGCTGCAGTGTCCTGCTCTGCAGTGTCCTCTGTCCCTTTGTTTGATTTCAGAGATAGAGGCCGATACCTGTTTGTAGTTTTTATATGGTTTGTGGAGGTGATATGTTGGAGAGCACTGAGTGATGAGGCACCCGATTTGCCCCTCCTAACCACCTGCCAACCTCCTGGACCAACTACCCTCTGCAGTCGAGGTGCTTCAGTTGGATGTTGGGGAAATGGCGGGTGGTTCTTATAATACATTTCCTCCTGAATATGCGATTTGAGGCACACAATCTCTGCCCATGCTGCCTGGAACTGAACCCTTAGATCTCCAATGGTCCAGCATGTAGGACAGCATCCTAAACCCTGTTTAACTGCCCTTTTGAAAAGTGTCCCACAGTACCTGGAGTTAATCTCCATTCCAGATGAGTTGTCGGGTTTATAGCCTGGTCTGAGTAACTGAGAGTAGATCTGACTTTGTGCTTCCTGAAGAAAGTACCTGTGCTTTGGTGTTTCTCTGGTTAAAAGGGAAAGGTACACCAGTTCTATTCTGAAATTTGAGACTTTTCTCAGTTTAAAGTTGGCTGGCAATTGTGGGGTCCAGAGGCAGACTGATTCACATTATTCAGGACTTAAATTTCTTACACTGCCAGAGTAGTGTTTCTTTAATGCTGGATGTGAAGGTTCAATCAAAGATGCACTTACCTGAGTGTGTTCATGAAGTTTTAAGGTGTAACTCTGAAAGAATGTCTGGGTATGAATTTGGAAGCAAACGGTGGGTAGCCACCCATCTGGAGTAACCAGTTCAGCACCATAGTTTCCGTAAGGGGTGCCTGGTTATTTCGGACATGGTGGCCAATGTCTGAAGAGAAGTTCACATCCTGGAGTGGGTTATGCTAGTAATGAGCCCCAGTGTGCTCAGTTGTGACCAGTGCCACTTGAAGAAGTTTTGAAGTCCTATGCCATATGGGAAATGTGTGCTCAATTGTGGCCAGTGCCACTGGGAGAAATGTTCATGTTGTGGCCAGTGCCACTGAAGAGAATTCAATGTCCTATGAAATATGGGAATACATAGAGTTTTTGTCAGATACAGTCATTTTGTTTTTCTGCCAATTCCTTGTGCCATGATGTGTAAACCTTGGGGGTCCACCCCTGCTTTAGAGAATATCTTTTCTGAATAAAGTCACACTCTAGAACCCCAGCTCTGGTTTGGACATTCAAGTTACTGCTTCCTGTGTGGAGTTACTGGGTATCCATCCAGAAGTATAGGTCTAGCATAGCCTTAGCAAAAAGTTCTCTTCTCAGGACTGGAGTTATTGGTCAGAAATATTGCTTTAGTACACCCCATCCCTTTTCTGACCTCTTGAAGTAATGAGCCTGGTATATATTCCCAAAGCTAGGGATGGTACCATTTCTGAAGTAGTTTGTGCCCAGTCAAGGTCACCTTATTTTAATGTTCGTAATAGTGTTTCCTCGGTTTGGGCCTTTGCCTGCCTTACTGCCTTCCCTGCTTCCCTTAGGGAAGTTTGGTATGCCTCCCTATCGTCATCCTGATGTGTTCCCTTACATTTCCTGAAGGCCAGCCTTTTGGCTCTGACCTTTTCTGCTACTGTTTTTGAGAATCAAAGTGGTTTCCTTCTTATTTTGCACTTCCTTTTCTCTCTAACACAATGGGATGTTGCTTCAAGTATTGCATCCTTAAAGCTTGCCCGCTCTGCCTGTACCCCTCACCTATATTTCTTCTTGCCAGGGCTAGCTTAACTCTGTTGGCCATCTTATCAAAGTCAGCTCCTCTGAAGTCCCATATTTTTGCCTTGGAATTGGATGATTTAGTTGTAGTGGCCAAATTGAACCATTCCATGTGATGGTCACTGGCCCCCAGGTGACCTTCTACCTGAAGATATGTGATCCTTTCCCTGTTTGTCAGCACTAGATCTAGGATAGCCCTGTCTTTTGTGGGTTGTTGTACCAGTTGTTTGAGGCCCTCCCCCTGCAGGGAATCCACAATGTGTCTAGTTCTGGCAGATGTTCCTGCTGGTAGTGACCAATCTGTATCTGGCATGTTGAAGTCTCCCATTATCAGGACCTCCCCTTTATCTGTCATGTTTTGTATATCTCCTAACAGTAATGTGTCTATGTCCTCCCCCTGGTCTGGGGGCCTGTAGACAACCCCAGTTCTTATGGCTGTCCCATTTCCTGTTTCCAGGGTGACCCACAGTTCTTCTCTCTCCTTATGTGTATTCTGAATTTCTGTAGCTTTGATATTTTCATTGACATAAAGGGCCACTCTAATCCCCCTTTTTGCACCTCGGTCTCTTCTGAACTGTACATACTGAAGTCTCCCAAGTGTGGTTACTGGTGAACCATGCCTCGCTAACGGCTACTATGTCCAGTTTACTCTCCATCACTGTTGCCTGCAGGTCTGGGATCTTGTTTCCAAGACTGCGGGCATTTATGTACATAAGTTTCCATTGGCCAGATTTTGGTGTGTTAGTTGTTGGGTGAGGTCTGGCATTTACCCTGTGCATCATATGGGGAGACAGACCTTTTTCCTTACTAGATGATGCAAATGAACTATAAACATGCTGAATTCCTGTTTGATAACTATCTGAGGGGGTGTAGTGTTCTTCCTGTTTGATGTATTGTGTGTGCACCCCTCTCCCCATTTGCTAGTTTAAATATTCTGCAACTATGTCAAACGTCTGCCCCAATGCACTGACTCCCTCCTTAGTCAGATGCAGTCCATCAAATTTAAAGAACTTTAGCTCCCAAAACTGTTGCCAGTTACCTACAAATTTGTGTCCTTTTTCCTGGCACCATCCCTTGAGGCACATGTTTAGCTCCCCTGTCTCCCCTTCTTTAACCTTCCATCCATCTGCCCCTCTCTCCCAGACCAGCAGGATCTCAGAGAAGGAGATGCCAGATGAAATGGATGATAGTTTGTCTCCCAGCCTGGTCAGGTGTTTCTTGGTCTTCACAACTGAATGGCTGGCAAGATCATTAGTCCCTATATGTACCAGGACATTGATATTTTCTCCTGCTTCCTGCACAATTTTAGCAATGCAATCAGTGTCTCTCTATGCTGATGTACCCGGGAGACATCTGACCATTTCCCCCGGCTGGAGGTAGGTATTAGTTCCCTGAATCATGGAGTCTCCTATGATCAGAAGTGTTTTGGATTTCCTTTTTGCTTTTTTTGTTTTGGTCACTGTTTTGGGCGAGTTTTGTTGCACTAGCTCCTGTGCTGCAGTGTCCTGCTCTGCAGTGTCCTCTGCCCCTTTGTTTGATTTCAGAGATAGAGGCCGATACCTGTTTGCAGTTTTTATATGGTTTGTGGAGGTGATATGTTGGAGAGCATTGAGTGATGAGGAACCCAATTTGCCCCTCCTAACCACCTGCCAACCTCCTGGACCAACTACCCTCTGCAGTCGAGGTGCTTCAGTTGGAAGTTGGGGAAATGGCGGGTGGTTCTTATAATACATTTCCTCCTGAATATGCGATTTGAGGCACACAATCTCTGCCCATGCTGCCTGGAACTGAACCCTTAGATCTCCAATGGTCCAGCATGTAGGACAGCATCCTAAACCCTGTATAACTGCCCTTTTGAAAAGTGTCCCACAGTACCTGCAGTTAATCCCCATTCCAGATGAGTTGTCGGGTTTATAGCCTGGTCTGAGTAACTGAGAGTAGATCTGACTTTGTGCTTCCTGAAGAAAGTACCTGTGCTTTGGTGTTTCTCTGGTTAAAAGGGAAAGGTACACCAGTTCTATTCTGAAATTTGAGACTTTTCTCAGTTTAAAGTTGGCTGGCAATTGTGGGGTCCAGAGGCAGACTGATTCACATTATTCAGGACTTAAATTTCTTACACTGCCAGAGTAGTGTTTCTTAAATGCTGGATGTGAAGGTTCATTCAAAGATGCATTTACCTAAGTGTGTTCATGAAGTTTTAAGGTGTAACTCTGAAAGAATGTCTGGGTATGAATTTGGAAGCAAACGGTGGGTAGCCACCCATCTGGAGTAACCAGTTCAGCACCATAGTTTCTGTAAGGGGTGCCTGGTTATTTCAGACATGGTGGCCAATGTCTGAAGAGAAGTTCACCTCCTGGAGTGGGTTGTGCTAGTAATGAGCCCCAGTGTGCTCAGTTGTGACCAGTGCCACTTGAAGAAGTGTTGAAATCCTATGCCATATGGGAAATGTGTGCTCAGTTGTGGCCAGTGTCACTGGGAGAAATGTTCATGTTGTGGCCAGTGCCACTGAAGAGAATTCAATGTCCTATGAAATATGAGAATACGTAGAGTTTCTGTCAGATACAGTCATTTTGTTGTTCAGCCAGTTCCTTGTGCCATGATGTGTAAACCTTGGGGGTCCACCCCTGCTTTAGAGAACATCTTTTTTGAATAAAGTCACACTCTAGAACCCCCTGGTTTGGACATTCAAGTTACTGCTTCCTGTGTGGAGTTACTGGGTACCCCTCCAGAAGTATAGGTCTAGCATAGCCCTAGCAAAAAGTTCTATCTTCAGGACTGGAGTTATTGGTCATAAGTATTGCTTTTGTACACCCCCACCCCTTTTCTGACCTCTAGAAGTAATGAGCCTGGTATACATTCCCAAAGCTAGGGATGGTACCATTTCCAAAGTAGTTTGTGCCCAGTCAAGGTCACCTTCTTTTACTGTTCGTGCTAGTGTTTCCTTGGTTTGGGTCTTTGCCTGCCTTACTGCCTTCCCTGCTTTCCTTAGGGAAGTTTGGTATGCCTCCTTATCTTCATCCCGCTGTGTTCCCTTATATTTCCTGAAGGCCAGCCTTTTGGCTCTGACCTTTTCTGCTACTGTTTTTGAGAACCAAAGTGGTTTCCTTCTTATTTTGCACTTCCTTTTCTGTCTAACACAATGGGATGTTGCTTCAAGTATTGCATCCTTAATGCTTGCCCACTCTGCCTGTACCCCATCACCTATATTTCTTCTTGCCAGGGCTAGCTTAACTCTGTTGGCCATCTTATCAAAGTCAGCTCCTCTGAAGTCCCATATTTTTGCCTTTGATTTGGAGGATTTAGTTGTAGTGGCCAAATTGAACCATTCCATGTGATGGTCACTGGCCCCCAGGTGACCTTCTACCTGGAGATCTGTGATCCTTTCCCTGTTAGTTAGCACTAGATCTAGGATAGCCCTTTCTCTTGTGGGTTGTTGTACCAGTTGTTTGAGGCCCTCCCCCTGCAGGGAATCCACCATGTGTCTAGTTCTGGCAGATGTTCCTGCTGGTATTGACTAATCTGTATCTGGCATGTTGAAGTCTCCCATTATCAGAACCTCCCTTTTAGCTGTCTTGTTTTGTATATCTCCTAACAGTAATGTGTCTATGTCCTCCCCCTGGTCTGGGGGCCTGTAGACAAGCCCAGTTATTATGGCTGTCCCATTTCCTGTTTCCAGGGTGACCCACAGTTCTTCTGGCTCCTTATGTGTATTCTGAATTTCTGTAGCTTTGATATTTTCATTGACATAAAGGGCCACTCCACTCCCCCCCTTTTTGCACCTCGGTCTCTTCTGAAAAGTACATAGCCAGGTGCTGAAGTCTCCCAAGTGTGGTTACTGGTAAACCACGTCTCTTTAATTGCTACTATGTATAGTTTAGCCTCTGTCGTTATTGCCTGCAGTTCTGGGATCTTGTTTCCCAGACTGCAAGCATTTGTGTAGATGATTTTCCATTGGCCAGATTTCGGTGTGTTAGTTGTTGGGTGAGGTCTGGTGATTCCCCTGTGCATTGTATGGGGTGCTGGACCTTTTTCCTTACCTGGTGATGCAAATGAACTGCAAACATGCTGAACTCCTGTCTGACCACTAGCTGAGGGGGAAGGGGTGTTCTTCCTATTCGACATATGGGGTGCTGCACCCCTCTCCCCATTTGCTAGTTTAAATATTCAGCAAAGATGTCAAACTTCTGTCCCAATGTACTGACTCCCTCCTTAGTCAGATGCAGTCCATCAAATTTAAAGAACTTTCGCTCCCAAAACTGTTGCCAGTTCCCTACATATTTGTGTCCTTTTTCCTGGCACCAGCCCTTAAGCCACATGTTTAGCTCCCCTATCTCCCCTTCTCTGAACTTCTGTCCATCTGCCCCCTCTCACAGAGTGGCAGGATCTCAGAGAAGGAGATGCCAGACGAAATGGATGATAGTTTGTCACCCAGCCTGGTCAGGTGTTCCTTGGTCTCCACAACTGACCAGCTGGCGAGATCATTAGTCCCTGTGTGTGCCAGGATGTCAATGTTTTCTCCTGCTTTGTGAATAATTTTAGCAATGCGGTCAGTGTCTCTCCACGCTGATGTACCTGGGAGACATCTAACCATTACCCCTACCTGAAGCTAGATATCATGCATCTTTAGAGGTGAAAAGGCTCATATTTTAAGACATGATGATTGCCAAAACAACTGGGCTGCTGGGGATGGTACCAAAATCACCGACTGCCTAAATATTTTTATGAGATGTGGCCGAATGACAGCCGCCCCAGACATGTTCCCCATGCCTCACAGCCTCCAGTATACCACCAGGGAAATTTCACACAAGCGAACATGACTCCTTCCTTCTGTTTCACTGTCTTTCTGCATTTGTGGGCCTAGATCGGAACCTGCCCCAGACACAGGCACAGCAGACTCGATATCGCGAGATCCCTGCAGGCCACCAATACTACCCTGGCAGTGTGCCACACCGGGTACATCTCCCCAGGGCCCTGCCACTGCCCTCAAAGCCATGCCACTGCACTGCCACTACGGTGGCATCCCAACTGCCAAGTTACACTAAACAGAACAGGCGCCCAGGCCCACCCAAGTGCGAGGAGCACATGGTGGGCCCAAATTCTTCTTCCCTCTGGGGCTGTGGCTCCCAACTACACATGGGACCCCATTCTTTGGTCACTTGCCCATGTCAACCACCCCACAAACACCCCTACATGGAAACAACACCGCAGAAATGATGACTGCTACTTCCAGGCTGGGGTTCGAACCACCGGCCCTATTTGCAACAGATTTTTACACTGGCCCCTTTTGCTATGCCCCCCTTTTTATAACAGCTAGGAAGAGGAAACACACCCAGAGGTGGACCCGAGCTGTGCATCAAATAAAGATCTAACCAGAGGGAGAGTTAAAAGCAATAGTAAGCACCCCCCAAACGGGGGGGCTTACACTCTCCCCCACTTTAAATCCATTTCCCTCTGGGGAAATGGGGCACCCAGCTACCCATGGGAAAAGCCCTACCCAGATGGGTATGTGCACTCCCCACCCAGGCAGGCCTCCCAAAGGTATGCCGGAAAGTTACATGGGATCCTAGGACCCTCCCAAACTCAGCCTCAATCTGCCTTACAGACTAAAACCAAAACACTGATACACTTTAACAGAAACTGCCAGGCTGTCAATTAATAAAATGTTTAATAATTATACTAATATTTTATTCAAACATACACTGCACCTTGCATCCACTAACCTATCCTCAAGCATACCACCTCACACGCTCACACACTCTACAGCCACCAGCATAACCGATACCCTGCCATATACATTCACACCAGGCAGACTGCAAATATTTGTCCCATTTTTTTTTCAAAACAACACCCAACCAGCTTTTCACTAAAGCAAGGGAGATGCACCAAACTCTATCTTGGAAAATTTATTTTATTTCACTAACACAGTGAGTACAGTCCCAACAGTCTTCAGTTCCAGAAACCTTGAAACAGTTGTGCGGTGACCCCCATTGGGCACAAAGTCGTTCAGCAATTCTCTTTCAAAAGGCTGGAAATTGCTTTAACACAAACTCACTTGACAGTCCTGGCAGGCTATAATTCACTGGATGCTGGTTCTAGATAACGGGCCCCCCGCTGCAGGGATAATAAAAGGCAGAGTCTGTCTTGGTGGTTCAGCGAATGAGTCTATGGATATAATGTAATACTTCATTCTGCAGCCAGCAATATCTTGGACTAGAGCATAATGCTTGAAAAGGGTGAGTCCTGCCCAGGGTGACAAGAAGCATAGGGACCTGGCTTTCTGATGACTTCCTCCATTGGTGGGCCAGATGCTTCAAAACAGAGTTGGAGTTTCTGGACCATACTCCCAAAACACCCAATTGAGGTGCTTCTCCTCCACAATATCCCAGAGCCTGTCAGAAATATAGGGATAGTCTACATTCAGGTATTCAGTATGCATCCAATGCCTCACCCACCTCTCTGCTTGGGACCATTGAGGCAGATCTCGCACACTGGTCCACTGTGTGGCACCAGGTTCCAACCACACTCCTGTTCTATATGGCACGTTCACTGAGTCATTGTTTAACAGTCCATCCATCCTGATGTGGGGGACCTTGCACAACACCGGGAGGTGTGGGTTATTGTCAGCCAAGGAAAGCATAGGATGCACAAAGGGATGAGGGATGGCATGGTATACTTCCTGATTGGCAAACTGGTAGGGCCAAGGAGCTTGTCCGGGGCAACATAGCTGGCACCTCCCACCACAATCTCACTCTCTTGTTCTGCCACCCTCTAATAACTTGGGGTTTCTTGCTGGGAAACCTCCTCACATGGGGTACCCAACGAGCCAACCTTGCCAGGCAGGGGACCCGCAGCTGACCCCCTGGGCCCTAAAAGGTCAACAGTTGTAACTCCCCATCTCCTACCTCTCTCTCTGCCAGTGGGATAGGCAATGGTGGCAGGTGCTGAGGGGCTGGGCAGATGGTTGTGCCCCACAATACCCTCGATAGTGTCCTCCTCCATGACCTGCATCACGACATCAGGAGACCCCAAATTAGACTTGCTCAGCAAGGGCAGCAGATGGCTTTGGCTCTTCATATAGCTCAAGGCTGCCCGTGGATACTAATGATGCTGTGCCCACAGATGCCATGGAAGGATACGGCCAGGCAAATGAGCAGGGGGTATCATCACGCAGTCTTGCAGAGGGCCCCCTAGCACAAACAAAACACAGAGGCAACCTAATCACTTACTCTCCTTGATAACTACAGTGCACACACCTCTCCTCTGCTGCTCCTCTTCCTTCTGACTTCCACAACCAGGAGAGCAAAGATGCTGGAACGATGGCTTGGGGCTCATCAGAGGGAACTTTCTCAGCCATACTTCCACGTCGTACACCTTCAGACATTTGAGGAGAAAATGGCACTCATTCTGCACATTCCCTCATCAAGCTGACATGCACCAGACAATTAGGAGCCTCCTCTCACCCCACCTGACTGTACCACCACTACTGCTAGGTGCCCCTGGCTGCAATGGAAAAGGACAAGGCGTGAACATAGGCTAAAATGGCGACCCTCAGCCATGATGCAGTGCCAAAATATAAATAGCCCATAGGCTGGCAGCCCTGAACACCATAGCCAAATTTAGAACCCAGATGAGCCCCCACATTTGTAACCCAACCTCTATCTCCTGTGTCTAGGGGTTCTGATGTTAAAGGTGAGGTAGAGCTGACACAAATAATGATCCAATCAACGAGACCCAAATGGAATAAATTAAATAGTCTTACCTTGTTCTCAGAACTCATAAACTGGGGTGGGAGGTCTCCAACAGATGACAGCTGGAGAACCTACTGAAATGTCTTGCAGTAACTGGAGGTCTGCAGAAATAACACTGACGGGACAAAGATAGCTAGCCAGCAGAAACACAATAATGCAGCCAATACCACAGTGGGGAAAATAAAAGACATATTTAATTAATTACTAGGTTACTAGGTTAACAAAGACATGAGAAGGCCGAGGCCCATCGAGGATGTCTCCTACTCCAAGTGGGTAAATTACAAGTTATCATTGTCCCCAGTTCAGATGTCTGTCTAGTCTAGTTTAAAAAACATTAAATGTTTCTGCTTCAACTACATACTGAGGGAGGGAATTCCACAGTTTGGCCACTCTTACTGGGAAAAAGTTATATCTTTTTTGTGTTGTGAGTCTTGGAAAGAGTAGTTATTAAGTTATTACTTCTGAGATTCACAGTCCTTTGGGAGAACTTCAGCCCACACTGTTCAGTTAGTGTTTTATTGGTTAGTATTTTGTATGATTGTAGAATATCTACCCTCCTCTTTTCCTCTAGTGTTACTAATCCTGTTTTCTTTAGTCTTTCATTATGTGATAGTGTTTCAAGGCTTGGAATTGGTTTTGTTGAACTTTTTCTATTAAATGAATATCTTTTTTAAGTATGGATTCCAAAAAAGGAGAAAATAAATCCAGATGTGGCCTAATATAAGTTCGGTATAATGGAATGATGTACTGAGCACTTCTGTTGATAAACGTGCGTTTGATGGAGTTGAGTATCATGTTACTTGTTTGGGCAACTTTTTTACAGCGGTTACTAGGGGACAAAGAGCTATTTATAATGATACTGAGGTCCCTTTCTTTGGAAAACTTTTTTAGTGCAAGGTTTTTAAAATAATAGGTGCTGGCAGCATTATTATGACCCATATGTATAACCACACATTTATTCATATTAAAGGACATTGTATTTATATTAGCCCAAGTCTCTATTAGCTTTAAGTCCGTGGCTAAGGACTGTTGCTTATGTACTGTCTAGTTCCACTCCCAGTTTAGTGTCATCAGCAAATCTGACAATGAGTTTGTGAATATTTTTGTTAATGTCACTAATACAGACATTAAAAAGTATAGATCCTAGGACTGTGCCCTGGGGGTACCACTAGTAACATGTCCTATGCTGGATAGGCTAATGCCTATATGAATCTGTTGTGTTCTTCCTATCAGCCAATTACTAATCCATACAATTAATTGATTACAAACCCCCAGATTATTTCATTTAGTTATCAGCTCATTATGAGGAATTTTTTTCTCCCCCAGGGAGGTCCTCCATCAGTCTCTGCCCTGGTCATGGCCCCTGGTGCTTCCACCAACTGCCTATTGCCCGCATACTCCCTGTCACCCCCGGCTTGCCCTTGGAGGGTGGGGCCGTGGCACTGGTTCCCCTAATTCCAGTGCTGCAGAACCAGTATCTAGTTGGGAGTGCGGCGGCAGTGGCTAACTGAAGCCAGAGAAGGCTTCATGTAGACGGAGGATCTCCCCTCCATTTTTCTTGATGTTCTTCCGGGAGGTGGGGCCATGCAATGATGTCCAGCATCTGCCCCGTCTCCATTAGAGATGCGCGCCCGGTAGCTGCGAGACCTCTGGATCTGCCAGGGGTCCGTCTCGTGCCAGGCACTTCCCTACCCTCCTCCCGGAGGTCCATAGGATGCTCTATCCTTCTCCCCCCACCAGTCCTCCAGCGACCCGGGTCCTTTCCCGAACCTGGATCACCGGCATTGCAAGCAGAAATCCAACCGCTGCACCGCTTGGCCGATTATGAGGAATTTTTTCAAAAGCTTTACAGAAGTAGAGTAGGATTACATCTACTGATACACCTTTTTCTAGGCTGGTTCCTACATTGTTATAGAAAGTTAGCAGATTTGTGGTACAAGACTGTCCCGGGGTAAATCCATGTTGATGACTATCACTGTAACCCAGTAGCTGTAACTCTTCCTCATGTTTATTTTTTATTAATCGTTCCATGATTTTCCCTAGAGTAGAGGTAAGACTAATTGGTCTATAGTTAGCCATGTGTTCTCTTGATCCTTTTTATGTATAGGGACCAGGATAGAGGATTGCCAGTTTGTTGGTACGTGGCCAGAAGTAACGGATTTATTAAATAAGATTGTAAGGGAGGTGAATAGCTGTTGGCTGATTCAAGTATAAGTCTAGCATTAAGATTATCAGGTCCTGGTGAAGAGTTTTTATTGAGTTTTTTAATAGCAGCTAGTGTTTCTTCTTATTTATTTATTGAAATGTTTCACCAGGAGGGCACTCTGAACAACAAGTTGCTCGTCTCATGGTGCGACCTGGGGGGTGGGGGTTACATGGGGATAGAACACAGAGATGATACAGAATCACAATATACACAATTGGAATGGCAAACAATTAAGAATCAAGTACAGCATGATTATTCAATGACATTCAAGGGGAAGGGAAGCAAGAGGGGGAGCTAGCAGGCAGTGCATAGATTAGAGTGCAAACAGTTTGGTCTAGGCGAGCTGGTGTACAATAGCACAAATGGTACAATAAGCTTCGGTACAACAGAAGTGCAAATTAAAATTCAAGTGCATTTTAGGTTTGGGGGCTAATGGGTTAGTGCAGAGGAATGCAGTGGAGGAGGAGGAGTGAGGTGAGGGTGTAGAAGGGGGAAGAAGGGAAGGGGAAATGGAGGTGGGAAGCATGCCAAGAATGGACCCCTTCAGGATACTGGGAACCCTGCCAGGGGTCAGAAACAAGGCAAAGTCAGAGGTGAGCATGCCAAGAATGGACTCCTTCAGGATGCTGAGAACCCTGCCAGGGAGCAGAAACAAGGCAAAAATAGAGATGAAGGAGAGAAGATCGATGGGGAGGACAGGAGGGAGGTATGGAGTTAGTGCTGAGGAGTGTAGTGGAGGAGGAGGGAGGTGTGGGATGGGGCTGAGAGGGAGGCATACGAAGGACTGACCCCTACAGGATGCTGAAAACCCTGCCAGGGGGCTGAACAAGGAAAAGATAGAGGAAGGGAGAGAAAATAAATAAGTGGAGGGATAGATAAGTGAAAAAATGAAGGTGTTATTGATACTACTGTTTAATGATTGTGGAAATTTCTGAGGATTGAATACAGAACAAAAATATTTATTGAATTCATGTGCGATTTACGTGTCATCATTAACTTCTGAACCATTAATGATGATGGGCCCTATACCAGTTTTTGGGTTCTTTTTGTTATTTATGTATGAATAAAGAGCCTTATTATTTTCCTTAGTGTGGGCTATTTTGAATTCTCTTTTCTCTTTTTTTAATCAAAGGTGTTTTTATTGTTTTAATTCGGCCTTATATTTGGAATAGTTATTTTCATTCCTGTTCTTTTTTAGTTTTGCATAGGCTTTCTTTTTATTTCGAATTTGTTTTTTTTTACTGAGTGTGATAACCATTGTGGGATTCTACCTTTATGATTATTTACTTTTATTAAGGGTACAACTTTTGATTCCACTATTTGGATGTAGTTTTTAAGTATCATCCAACTGTCCTTAGTGTTTGAGTTTTTGAACTCAGTATGCCAGTTAATCTGTGTGAAATATTTATTGATTTCTGGAAAGTTAGCACGATTATAGCTTCTTGTAGTTTGGATCTTACTACTACTATGTTTTTTGGGGCAATAGATGTTACTACAAATGGGGTTAAGGTCACTACCTCACAGAGGGCATGATACTCTGATATCCCCTAATAACTTATCGTAGTTTGTCATTACTAGATCTAATATTTTATTGCCTCTGGTAGGTGATGTGACAAGCTGTGTAAGACCTACTGAGGATAAATCATCTAAGAATACATATTCAGTGGGAGTTGAACCTGTGTTAAACTCCCAATTAATCCCTGGCAGGTTGAAATTTGCTAGGGTTACTATTGCTCCTGTTTTGGATAGACTAACAATTTATTTAATTGAGGCCTCATTATAGTCCTGACTTGAATTAGGGGGTCTATAGCAGTTTCCGAGTCTAATGCCATGTTTATATTTAATTGTTTGAATTTTGATCCAAATAGTTTCTATGGTATTGTCTGTATTTTCAGGAGTGTTGGCATGATATGCCGTTCTTAACATAGAAACAACCCCCCCCCCCCGTCTGTTAGTTCTATTATGATAAAAGAGTTTATAGTCAGGTATTTCTTGGTGCCATGTGCTAGCATTATCCCATCATGTTTCGGTTACTGCAGGCACATCAGTGCTATCCCTAATCATAATTGCCTCTAAATCTGATATTTTAGTAGTATTATGGCTACATGCATTTAATGCCATAATCTTGAATTTGGGTTCATCACTGCCAGCATTTTGCCTACCTAGATGCTCAGAATTATTTCCACCCAAGACCCCCTTGGTGACTAGTTTAAACTATTCTTGATGTAGGCTTTAATCTGTTTCCCAAGGATTACATTCCCTTGCCTACTTGGGTGTAACCCATCCCAGCAATAAAGGTGGTGTTTATGTTCAAACTCTTCCCAATAAGTTATTGCTGATCAGCTCCATGGAGCTGGAGGACAACAATAGTGGTTACTGATACATTTGTGGCAGATAAAACAGCACAAAACTTCATTTTGTCCCAAGCAGGTGACCCAAATAAGGGTGGGACAGGCTCCACACAAGGCTCCGATTTTAAGACTTGGTGATTGCCAAAACCACTGGCCCCAGGGGATGGTACCAAAACCACAGACTGCTTAAACCTTTTTATGAGGCGCTGCTGAATGACAGCCACCCCAAACAAGTTCCTCAGGCCTCACGACCTCCATTATACCACCAGGGAGATTTCACACAAGCGAACAAGGCTCCCTCCTTCAGTTACACTTCCTGCACTTTTGGGCCTAGATCGGAACCTGTCCCAGACACGGGCATGGCAGGTCCGATAATGTGAGATCCCTGCAGGCCACCTATACTACCCCGGCAGTGTGCCACACTGGGTACAGCTCCCCAGAGCCCTGCCACTGCCCTTAAAGCCATGCCGCTACTGTGGTGTCCTCACTGCCAACTCACACTAAATGGAACAGGCCCCCAGGCCCATCCGAGTGCGTGGGTTCCATGTCATAATGGTGATCGTGGAATAGCAATCGCTGTTATGGTGAGTGTCACAGCACAGACATAAACAGCACCCGAGACCTATGGGTCTTATTTTTAATTCAGGGGCTTTGCCCCCACGCACCCCTACTTATGGATTCTCATCTCCAGGGGAGTGCATGTCGGGGGGGGTGAAAAACTTAAAAAATGTAAAGCTGCTTGCTGGCACAAAAAAAAACTATTCTGTGCTGGACCCAAACCCTGCACCCTGCACCTCCCAGCTGACCACCCTCCCCACCACGCTAGCAGACCAGCTTAGCAGCTGCCTGCCACACCCCCTGCCACATACCATCCCTCCCCTGCCTCTCCCCCTGCACGTGTGCATGTGTATACCTGCATACTTTCTGTTGCAGTATTTTGCCCACCTCATTTTCCAGTTGCCCCGCTAGGTAGCCATGAACACAGGCACCATAATTGGGTCAACATTTTTGTGGGCACCCAATTTTGGTCGCCTTGTTCACTGGATACCGAGTTCGTGGAGTACAAGGTGGGCCCAAATTCTTCTTTCCTCTGGGACTGCGGCTCCCAAATGCCTATGGGACCCCATTCCTTTGTTGCTTGCCCCTGACAACCACGCCACAAACACTAGTAGGACTTAATGCCTCACCTGGTTATCATATCTGTGCTTATTGCTTTTGTTGGATTTTGCTGCTGCCTCAGCTGCCAGCTGGCAGGCTTTTCATAACTGTTCCCAGAGCTTGCAAGTGTATTCAAGATAGGACTTTTCTGAAGTACCGTCCGGGGAAACTCCAAAGCATAAGTTTACAGGCAGCCTGGCTTCACACCTGAACATCAGGAAGAAAAGGGATCAGTGCATGGCATAATTTCTTGTACAGTTGTAAGCATGGATAAAATAGCTGATCTTCTGGCTCCAATTAGCTTTGAAGGCTGGGTCCAGGGTACCTGACATGTCAAGGAAAGTCCTGTTAAAGTGTTCAAGCTGTGGGTCCCCATGGGGGTGATAGGGTGTTGTTCTGGACTTCTTTATGCCATAGGCAGCCAAAAATTCTTTCACCAGCTGACTCTTGAAGTCCCTGCCCTGGTCAGAATATATTCGCTGTGGTATACCATAATGATTTTCGAACTGCTGAAGGACCTTAACTACGGTGCTGGCCTTCTGATCCTTAGTCGGGTAGGCCAGGGCATACCTGGTGTAATGGTCTGTTATGACAAGGACGCTGGAATGGTTCTTTCTATTGGGCTTCAGTGACAGGAAGTCCATGCATACAAGTTCCAGAGGGCCGCTGATTTGGATGTTAACTAATGGTGCAGCTCGCCTGGGGAGAGTCTTCCTTTTAATACACCTTAAACAGTCCTTGCAGTGTTTCTCAATATCCTTTTTCATGCGGGGCCAATAGAAGAGAGCCCTTACCAGGTCTAGGGTTCTCTCAAAAGACAGGTGGCCCATTTCATCATGATGAGATACCATAACAGCCTTGCAATACTTCCAGGGAAGAGCGAGTTGCGTTTTGGAGAGGTCAGAGTCATCAGAGTTGTGTACCTTTTGAACCAACAGTCCATCTTTCATAGCCAGCTTGTTTCATTCCCAGTGTAATATCTTTGCATCAGGGTGGAAAGATTATACCTGATCTGGGTTGAGCCCCTTCTCCAAGGCCCAGATGATATCACGGAAGCCAAGGTCCTCCCTCTGAGCCTGCTGAAGTTCGGATTTGCTCAGATGCGGGAGAGAGGATATGTCAAGGCCCATGAAATTCAGGTACACCTCGGGAATGACATTGGGTGATGCCACCAGCATGTTGATGGCTCTGTCAGGGTTACTTTGGGTGCCTTCCCCTTGCACTGAGAACTTGGAGCACAGCACTTTAATGGCTTCACTTGACAGCTGTACACAGAGGTCAGATTGCTCATTTATGGTCACCTGGAAAGGGCATCTGCATCTACATTTGTTTTTCTACTTGTATACTCCAATGTGTAATCATATGTGGAAAGTGCAGACAGCCATTGGTGCCCAGTGGCGTCCAACTTGGCCGGGGTGTTAACATAGGTCAATGGGTTGTTATCTGTCCTTACAACAAAAGGTACCCCGTACAGATAGTCATTGAACTTTTCTGTCACGGGCCATTTCAGTGACAGAAACTCCAGTTTGTGGACCGGGTAATGTTTCTCGGATGGCGATAAGCTGCGGCTTGCGAAGGACACTGGCTGGACCCCTTCTGGATGCTCCTGATACAGTACAGCTCCTAACCCATTCAGACTAGCATCAGTGTGGAGGATGTAGGGCTTGTTGAGGTCCACAAATGTCAAGATGGGTGCTTGGCACAGTCTCTTGATGATCTCTTTAAAAGTGGCTTTGCATTCTGGGGTCCACCAGTCTCCAAAAGGCTTGTTCACCTTAAGGTAGTCTTTTGGGGGCCATCTCGTTGAGTCTGGCCTTTCTTCTTCTGGTTGGTTGGTGGGTAATCCTGGGTCAGTTCATTTGATGGGCGTACTACCATTGAGTAGTCCTTTACTAACCTCCAGTACTACCCACAGAACCCAAGGAATGACTGAAGAGTTTTCAAATTATGAGACCTAGGCCAGGTGGTGAGGGCCTCAACCTTAGCAGATCCATCTGCACCCCATGTGCTGAGACAATGTGCCCCACATATTTCACAGACAGCTGGAAGAACTGGCATTTATCTATTGAAACCTTCAAACCAAACTCCTCCAGTCTGTCCAGCACTTTCATCAGCCGCCGTTCATGTTCTTTGAGGGTGCTGCCAAAGATGATGAAATCATCCAAATATACAATAAACTCTAGCAGGTTCATGTCCCCCACCACCTTTTCCATTAATCTCTGGAATGTGGTGGAACATGGCAGGTGCTCCAGAGATCCCTTGGGGCATGCACTAAAACTGATAAAACCCAAGGGGACAAATGAAAGCAGTTTTTTCTTTATCTTCCTCCACCATAGGGATCTGATAATATCCACTCCGGAGGTCTAATACTAAAAAACACTTGCTCCCTGACAGACTGGCCAGCGCATCTTCAGTTCAGGGCACCGTATACTGGTTGGGGATGGTCTTCTTATTCAGGGTGCCGTAATCAATACACATCCTTATGGCACCGTTCTTTTTATGTGCTACAATGATAGGAGATGCATAGGGACTCCAGGATTCTTTAATTATACCAGCTTCCAGCAGTTATTGCAGATGTCCTCTGGGGCCAGTCTTTTGGATCTCTCCCTAAAGGGTCTGTCTTCTCAGAGGCAAATCCTATGCTCCTCTCCAGTGGCACACCTGACATCCCACTTATGGAGTAAACTGACTGCGCCTCTTGGCCAGTTTTTGGCTTAGACTCCACCTATAACTATCTTGGATGGGTGAATCACCAAAGTCAAAGATGGCTGGGTCTATCTCGGCTTCAGGAGCTATCCTTAGGTCCACTGCAGTGACTGTATCTGCATTGAAGATGTGGGTTAGTATTCAGCCCTTGCGAATAGTTACAGGCCTCTTTGACTCATTCCTCATTCTCACTGTAACCCAGCTGGCCCATCGGGTCTCTGAGGATGATAGCACCCCCCCGGTGCACCATCAACCCCTCCAGCAAGCTGTCTTCTGTGGGCATATCAGTGACATCCTTCTGGTGGCTGGGCAAAGTCTGCAATGCCGACCACTCTGCACTCAGAATTAGGTGGCAAAATCAATTTCCTGTTGTCTATGCTCCTTACTACACCAACCAGCTCCCCTGTACAATCAGATTTTGGTGCCACGACTTTCACAGACAAGCTGACTCTCCGCACCACAGCCTGGACAGATGAGGTTTTTCAGGGCTTCCACTCTGCCCCTCTCCTGACAAAGTTTCACCAACCTGCTAAACATGTTTGTGTTTGTCCCGATCAAAATAAGCATGTCATTCATCCCCTTGGACTCGGACTTGGAGTATATCAGGCCCATGGTCAACAGCTGATGTAGCTTCTCCGGCTCCTTGAAGGGAAGACTATTATCACTATGCAGTACCCATCATAGGGGCAATTTGTGTCCCCTATCTCCCAAACAGACAAGCCTGACAAAGGTAGGAGTGGCAAATGCCTGAGGTGCGGATCATAAAAGGCCCAGTGAATTATTGTGACCTGTGATCCACTATCGAGCAGGGCAACACACTGCACACCTTCGGTTAGGACCTCTACATCGGCCCAAGGTCCAAGTAGTCCTTGCAGCATGTTACTTCCCGGGGGACTCTCTGGCTCGGTCCACTTGATGGAGCTTTCCAATTTTGGAGATCCAATTCGCTCCCTTACTGGGTCCCATTGTAGTTTCCCTGCTCCCTCTGCCTTATCTTCTCCTTGAGCAGTTGGGGATTCTTCGCACTGATGCAGCCTCGCCTCAGGTGGCCTTCTTGCCTACATCTATAGCAGAACGTGCCATCTCAGGGTACCTGTGGTGCTCTGGGCCTGGCCCTGGGGGCAGCATGGATTTATGTGATAACGACGAGTACTTTTACTCGCCGACCACAAAGACCGACAACAAAACCACCCCATATCAAAAGAGTGACTAATAATACAGCGGCAGTCGCAAAGAGTGACAGCCGCTCAGTCCAATAAAAAAAACAAACAGCCACAATATGTATTTTTATGTGGGAGACTATGCCCCCCACACCCACCTTTACGGGGCCAAAACCCCTGCACCCCCAAACTAAATGTAATCAACTCCACAGGGGGTGCGGACTTAGGGGATAGGAGCAAAAAAAAAAATCACAAAAATATTGTCTCATAATGCTAGACCTAAACCTGGGTCTGCTGGCTTCAGGGGCGGTAGCTTATGCCCGTACGCTAAATGGCCAGCTTTGCAGGGTTCTGCCAAACATCCCATATCCAGCTCTAGCGAGTGTAGCTCTGTGCTACACCCACTCTGCAGGATATAGCTCTATCTTTCTCCACTCGCTGTAAATACAAGCGGTATTATTGAGTTGTTCATATTGAGCCGTTCAATAATACTCACTCATATTACATGATACCGGGCAGCGTAGAGGGTAGACTTTCTCCCAGGTTCATGCAAGATGCTACTCTGCAGAGACCAAACATCTTACGCCAGCTTCAGGGCCTTCACATAGACCTTGATTTCTTGAAACTCAGCCATACTAGGCTGTGACTGAGACTCTTGGGCCTCTTACATGGTCTTCATACAATCCCTGAGCTCCTTCAAGATAGCCCCTAGCTCTGGTGAGATGGTGGTTTCTTCACTATTGTCTGCTTGAGGTCACAGGGTTGTTACGGTGACAGTGGGCACCTGGAGGGAGTCGACAATATCTTCCTGGGCCTCCTCCTCTTTGACCTCATCCAGCAACTGCTTAAAGGTTGGGGGATCTGCCCTGTGTTCCCTCAACCTGAGTGAAGACTAAGATCAATCGGGAATGGACAACAGCCCACAGAATCTGATCAAGTTTCATCTGGGTGACATGATCCTTCGTGACCCCTCCAGTCTCAACAGTCATGCGCATCATCGCCTCTACCCTGGTGATATACTGAGACAACTTCTCCTCTTTTTGTTGCACAGTCTCCCACAGCTGGAACATGATAGTCTCCTTCTTTTCTACCACCTCAAAGGAGCTCCTCAATACAGACAGGTGGTCTTCGGCAGTACACATGGGCTGGCTGGCCCTCAACGACCGAATGACATAAAACGCCATCCCCATAAACTCTCCACTGTCCTTTTACATTTTTCTGCATCGGTACATCTCCATACTTGCACCATGTGAGTAGCTTGACTGAACCAGCTTTCAAAATCATCTTCCCCTGCAGGAGTTGGACATGCCCCCGAAAAAGTCTGCAGCCTCTTATGTTGCTCATATGGGGCAACTACATAAGGGGTCACCCCACTTGGGAATACTTATGGTGCAGCCCCTTTCTCGGGGAACAAAGTCTAGAGGTCCTGCATGGTCTTGCTTTCAGTGGCCAATCTTTCATTGGGGCCTGAACTTCAAATTCACAACTCTTAACTTTAACTTTCAGGCCTGGGCATAGTTTTCTGGCAGAGTCCAGCCCAGGACTTAACACCCTTTAATTTCAACCTAGCTATTTAGCTAAATAAAGGCTCCCTAAAGCCACAGCCTAGGGGTACTTACAGTTCAGAAGTTTACAGGGAGTTTCAGCAGGCTGGATATAGTACGGTTTTGTAAAGATATCTGGTTGGTGGTGCACCTTGAGGCTGCTGATCTGGTGGACAATTCTGACCCCCAACTTTTTGGTACACTCCTCCGCCACTGAATGTAGGTGAGCTGTGGTCATTTTTTGCTTCACTTAGCTCTTATCGGAAATTCATATAGAATTTGTCAACCCACATTAGCCCACTAAAGGAGTTGTTAAAAAAATGTAAATGTGGTACAGGTTAGAGGGCTACAGAGAGGCATTTGAAAGAGCCACAAAGCAACTGGTTTCCTCTATTTTACTAGTTCACTATGACCTAGAGTTACCTCTCACGTTAGCTGGCATTACATTGCATCTTCTGTATGGGAAGGAGCTGTAAAATTTTGCACATCATGAAGGTCTGAGTTTGAGAAAATTATCGCATTTGCTTCTGGAGTGCTGAACCAGACAGGAGGAAATTATGTTCAAATAGAGAAAGAGGGTCTCAAGGGTCACTTTTTCGGTCTCCTAATGAAGCTGTTGTGAGCAAACCACAGGGGCAGTCAGGCAATGTTTGCAGTGTGGCTCCTTGTGGCCCCTGTCAGGTAATACTCTGACTCATTTATTATATGCACTTGTACTTTTGTCTTAATTTGTGGGGTTTCAATAAAACAGTGTTTTTGGCTTTAAACCCCAGAGTGTGCAGTGATGTTGTTTGAAACAGTGTTCGGGTCCTCTGCATTCCTTTCCTGTTTTCACATTTGCTTCTAGAATGTTAACACAGACAGAATGAAATGACTCCCAGAAAGAGGAAAAGGTCTTAGGAATCACTTTTTGAGTAACTAAAATTCTATCCATACTTACATGGTAGGAAGCTTGTCCTCAGAACTGATCATAGGTGCATAGTTAATTGAAGACAGATAACAATTTTCACCCATCTGTTCTGCTCTCTGCTAAATTTCTATCCATTCTGACAAGCCCCTTGTCCAAATTTCAACACACTGGGGGTCACCTTTTGTTTCTGACAACCTTGTGTACCTGTCCCATTTGTTCTTGAAACTTGATTTATTATTCTTTCACTGCAACTTGCAAAAGCAGGTTGGCAACAATCCAATGATATACATACAAAATCTACAAATGCAGTTCAGCTCAATTTACACATGAGTTTCTCATTCGTATTATTCCACTTCACCATTGTGATGCAATTAGGACTAAACATTGACTCATAGGCCTATACAGCCTAAACATAGGACCTAGGTATATGAGACCCAGGGCCCGATTCTCAGAGCTCCCCGGTGCAGCGCAAGGGGCTTGTGGCACAATGAATGACACAAAGTGCCCCTTCACCAAACTATGTGCCGGGAGTGATTCACAAAGGCAGCCTGTGTCAAACACAGGCAGTCTGCACCAAATGGGGCTTCCACTGCCCTCACACAACACAATGGGCTGCGGCATGGTGCCAGGGGCTTGTGGCAGACTCAGGCTGCCAAATCCCTGAGCTGGGATTCACAAAACTCCCCTGAAGGGAAAATGTCTAAGCACTGTTAGACCAGCCAGGGCTGGTCTAAACATAGTTAGAAATTTCTCCGCCGGGAGAGTTGACCTAGTACAGTACAACGTGCTGCAGTCCCCCCTCCCCGATGTCCCCAAGAAATAGGATTTTAGTATACTTGCCTGGTGGTTTAGTGGACCCTCGATCCTCGATTACCCCCATATAAATAAATAGTACTCGAATTCTCCTCCCTGATGGACTAGTGGACTCTCTGATCCTATGATTACCCCCTATATATATAATTAGTAAATTAAATATCCTCCCTGGTGGACTAGCGGACCCACTCACTGATTTCCCCATGAACTAATTATTTCTTATAAGTCCCTGGTGGTGTATTGGCCCCCCCCTCACCGATCCCCAATGTCCCCAAGATACCATTCTGTACTCATCTTTCCTGGTGATCTAGTGGCTCCCCCAAAGCCCTGATCCCCTGTTATGCCATAGTATAAAATGTTGGTGGTATAGTGGCCCCCCCACCCAGGCAGGCAGTGTCCCACCACCCGACGCCCCCATTTCCAAACTGAGCCGGGGACTGGCACAACCCACCACTCACCGCCAGAGCCAGCCACCAACTGAGCTCTGAATGAGCGTGTACTATATACAGTTGGCACTCAGTGATTAACAGCTGTTACTGAGCATGTACTGTATACAGTACGAGCTCATTCTGAGCTCAGTCAGTAGTTGATAATGGTGGTGAGCAGTGCCAGTCACCAGCTCGGTTTGTGGGTGGGAGAGCAGTGTTGTGGGACACTGCCGGCGGAGTGGGGGCCACTATACCACCAATGTTTCAGAATATGACATAACAGGCGAATCGGGGCTTGGGGGGGTGCTAGATCACCAGGGAATATGAATGCAGAATTACATCTTGGGGACATCGGGGATCAGGGATGTGGGTCCACTAGACCACCAGGGACTTATAAGAAATAATGGGCCCAATTCTCATAGCCCTTAGATTGATGCAAAGTGCCTACATCAAACATAAATGATGCAGGTGGCACCTTGTGTTAAAAACTGTGCCCTGATGCCGGCCGGCCGGTGCAGCGGTTGGATTTCCGCATGTGACGCTGGCAACCAGGGTTCAGAAAATGGACCCGAGTCGCCGGAGGGCCAGACGGGGGGAGAAGGACTGAGCGTCCTATGGACAGCTCTCCTTCTCCGGGGGGAGGGTAGGGAAGTGTCTGGTGTGTGAGGGACCCCTAGCGGGGGCCGCGGGTCCCACAGCACCAGCGCTCACACTTAAGGGAGGCAGGGCGGATGCTGGACGTCATTGCACATCCCCACCTCAGAGAAAAACCTAGAAAATATAGGGGGAAGCCTCCGTCTATATGAAGCCCTCCCACGGGCTTCAATTAGCCACTGCCACTGCACTCCCTACCAGATACTAGTCCCTCGGCGCCGGAATTGAGGGGACCGGCACCAGGGCCCCGCCCTTTGGGGGGTAAGCTGGGGGTAACTGGGAGTAGTGGCACTTGGCAGCTGGTGGGAGCTTCGGGGGCCGTGACCAGGGCAGAGACAAGATGGAGGCTCCCCAGAAAAAATGGTAAAAAAAAAAAAAAAAAAACCTGTGCCTCGAGCTACTCTCAAAAGTAGCATGCATCAGAAGCAGGCTGCTTACATCAAGGGGGGCATGCACCAGCCTTGCGCCACAAAATTGACTGTGGCATGGTGCTAGCGGGCTTGCAGCAGATGCAGGGTGCCATATCCCCTATATTGCTATTCTCAAAACCCTCCCAGAGGGTAAAGGTCTAAGTACCATTAGACCAGACAAGGGCTGGTATAATGGTATTTAGAAATCCTCTGGGAGGGTGCGCCAATGTGCCATCCCTCCAACCCTGATCTCCTATCATAAGTATTATAATATCCCTGGTAGTCTAGTGCCCCCCCCCCCACCAAGCCCCAATCACCAGTCATTATTATTAAAACTCCTGGTAGTCTAGTGCCCCCTCCCCAAAACCACAATCACTCATCATTATTATTAAAACCCTGGTAGTCAAATGCCCCAGCCCCGATCACCCGTCATTATTATTAGAAAAAAAACTGGTACTCTAGTAGCCCCCTCCTATGCCCCAATCTCCCCTTATAATTATTAACAATCCCTCATATTCTAGTGGCCCCCCAAGCCCCGATCTACTGTTATAAAAATTAAACTATCCCTGGTGGTCTAATGGACAGCTCCAGCACCGATCCCCCATCAAGTGACAGTCCGAAATTCCGGTTGGTCTAGTAGACCCTCCCAACCGGCAGTGCCCTACCATCTCACTCCTCCCATCCCGTAACTGAGCTGACGACTGGCACAGCCCACCACTCACCACCATGGCCAGCTACTGACTGAGCTCTGAATGAGCATGTACTGTATACAGTGCGTGCTTAGAAACTCAGTCAGCGGCTGGCGTGGTGGTGAGCAGTGGGCTGTGCTAGGGGCGAGTGGGGAGGTTGGGCACTGCTGGGTGGTGGGCCACTTGACCATCAGGAATTTTGGACTGTCACTTAATGGGGATCGGGCTGGAGCTGTCCACTAGAACACCAGGGATATTTTAATTTTTATAATGGGAGATCGGAGCTTGGGGAAGGGGGCACTAGACTACCAGGGATTACTAATAATTATAAGGGGAGATTGGGGCATAGGAGGGGGCCACTAGAGTACCATGTTTTTTTTCTAATAATAATGATGGGTGATTGGGGCTTGGGGGGACACTAGACTACCAGGGAGTTTTTAATAATAATGACTGGCGATCAGGGCTTGGGAGGTGGGGCCACTACAGGGACTGCTCGGAGACATTGCCACACTGCTGCCCACGGCTTGTGGCAACCTGTCTAGATGCACCCTGTGTTTGACGCACCACTACGGTTGCCACAAGCCACGGGGCTTTGCCACTGGGACCCTACGCGATAGAGAATCGGGTGCATGGTCCATGGTGCACCAGCAATCATCACAAGCCGCCCTTGGCATGACTTGCGCTGAGTTTTGAGAATCAGGCCCAATTGGTTTATGGGGAATTCAGGGAGGGAGGTCTGCTAGTCCACCAGGGAGGGGGTTTAATTTACTAATTATATATATGGGGGTAATCGGGGATTGAGGGGTCCACCAGACCACCAGGGAATGTCTGTGTACATTGCTGCATGGCTGCCCATGGCTTGTGGCACCCTGTCTAGGTGCACCCTCTGTTTGGCGCACTGCTAAGGTTGCTGCAAGCAGTGGGACCTTTCCACCAGGACCCTACCGGATCGTGAATTGGGTGCAGGGCCCCTGGCTCTCCCAGCTTTGCTGTAGCCCTAGATTGCCACAATTTACGGCAATCTAAGGGCTTTTTGTGAATCAGACCCCCAGTCTTTGGAGCCTGCCTTTTTGCTTGAATACTTAAAGAATCTTGGGTCTTGAGATGGAGTTCGCAGTTACTGTCTCCTCCAGTAGCTTGTTTCCTTTATCTACCAACCTCTTAGTAAAGAAAAACTTCCTGTCATCCTTTTTGATCCCTCCCCCACCCACAATCTTTTTTGTTGTATCAAGCTTTTCATGTAGACACAGAGAAACACAGAATGTGATGGCAGATAAGAGCCACTGGGCCCTCCCACTCTGACCATTTTTTATTTATTTTTTTATTTTTAGCTTTCATTTTGGGCTGCAGACTCTATTTGATCTATGTCGTAAGCTCCCCCCCCTTCCTTACCCCTATGATTCCCTTGTGCCTGTCCCAGGAGGCATTTTTGAACCCCACTACTGTTTTGGCCCCCACTACCTCCACTGGAGGACTGCTCTTGGTACCAACCACTGTTTCTATGAAGTACTTCCTCACATCCCCACTGAATTTAGCCCCCTCCAGCTTCCTACCATTCTCCCTTGTTCTAGAGCACCTTTTCCTCTGAAAAATACCCCTCCTGTACTTTATTAACACCTGTGAGGTATTTAAATGTTTCTATCATAGCCCCCATCTTCCTCCTCTCCTCTAGGCTGCACATATTAAGCTCCTCAAACCTTTGCTCATAGGGCCTATGATGCAAACCCTGCACTATTTTGGTAGCCTTCTTCTGGACCACCTCCACTCTGTTTATGTCCTTCCTGAGATGTGATCTCCAGAACAGGACACAGTATTCTAGGCAGGGTCTTACCAGCGATCTATATAGGGGCAGCACCACCTCCCTCTTCCTGTTGGCGATACCCCTTTCTATGCATCCCAACATCCCACTAACCCTTCTGACTGCCTTGTCACACTGCCTGGCCACCTTTTGGTCATGTGATATGATTACCCCAGGTCTCGTTCTTACTTGGTGTTTGTCAGTATCACATCACCCATTTTTTACTCTGCTCCCAGATTTCTATGGCCCAGGTGCATTATTTTGCACTGTTTTGCATTAAAACCCAGCTGCCATACCCTTGGCCATTCTTCCAGTCTTTTCAGATCCTTGTTCATCCTTTGCTCCACCCACCAGAGTGTCCACTGTTTAGCTGATCTTGATGTTCTCTGCAAAGAGGCAGACTTTCCCTTCCAGCTGCCTGACTCTCCTGATGACACCCCCAGCCCTGTCACCAAATTTCTCATGCACCTATCAGTTATCCCCCACTCACCCAGGACCACAATAGTGGTGGGTGGCCTGCTATGTCAGTTGTGTGTGGCTCTGCAGGGTATATCTGCACAAAGGTGAGCCAGGGCTCTTTCTTCCAGCTCCTGGTTTACTTCCCATGGGGGCTGGCATGCAGTGACATGTACACATGTGCATGGTGGCATGTGTGCATGCCAGTGTCTGGTATCTGCCCCCCGCTTACTGGAGTCCCACTGTGCTGTCTTCTGACCCCTTCTTGGTGGCAGATAAACAGTGTAATGCTGTGTTCCCCCTCCCCAGGGGAGGAGAGCTGACCCTGTGATGCTCAATCCTCCCCTCCGGCCAGCCTCTGAGTGACCCCAATCCATTTCTGAATCCAGTTTACCAACATAGTGATGGTAACACTGCTGCTGTGCTATTGAGCCAGCGATCCCCCCTCCCCAATCTTCAGTTGTGACCCCTAGTGTTTGCCTGACCTGGGAATGTAAATACCTCACTTGTACTGACGCTGTTGAATTTTCATAAGTATTTGTATGTCTAAATCATGTCACCACCCCCCCTCCAACTGTTCTGCCCTGTAGTGTGTACACTGTATCTCGAGGTTCTGTAACCTTGCTTGGTAGCTATTCCCCTGATGTCCCTTTATCATCTTTAACTTTCCCCTCTCCTTCTTGGGGGCTCCAGAGCTGCACACAATATTGCAGTATTACAGGTGAGGTCTGACCACTGAACAGTACAGTGAAAAGATAACTGACTCACTATGGCTCAAAAACTCCTGCCTAATACATCTCGGTATCCTGGTCTAGGCTTTTCTTCACATTGGCTAATTGAGCTTAGGCTGTTGTGTATTATGACTCCCACATCTCTTTCCTCCTTATTTCTTTCTACTTTAAGTTCATCAATAATATAGTCTACCTGGTGGTTCTTCATGCTTATATGCATCACCTTCTATTTCTTGCCATTCAGTTCTAGCTGCCAGGTGTCTGACCACCATTAGGGCCTTTCTGCATTCCTCATCGTGTCTGCCACTCCCTTCTATGAATCCCCCCCCCTCGCTACACAGTTTTGCTTTCTCAGTAAATAAGGCCCTTCCCTGTATCTCTGCTAAATATGTTTTTATTTTATTTATTTATTTATGTATGTATCTTGGATTATACCTTTGAGAACGAGCTCATTACACAGGTTCCACGTCAAGGTCAAACATAAGGAGTCATAACATCAGTATTGAGTTAGGCATTAGCCAAGTGGTTACAGGGCATGAGACTTAAATACAATACCATATCTACTAATAAGTGACAGAACACTGGGAAAAAGGGGGGTGGGAGTGTGACAGAGGAAGGGGAAAGGCGCAGGGGAGGAGGAAGCAGAGAGGATAACTACAGGAGGGTTGTGCAGGAATCAGCCTTGGTGGAGGGCCTTGTTGGAAGAGATATAAACAAAACTGAACCAAGCACCAACCCCATGGGACACCACTTGAGGGCTTGCCTTTTATGACTACTCTTTGAGTTTTATCAACTAGCCAGCTGCCCCTACAGTTTGTAATTTTTTCCCAAACTCTATTTGCTCTGTTTTCTGTATGCGCCTTTTGTGGCGAACTGAGTCAAAGGCTATACTAAAATTAAGGTAAAAGAACATCTGTTGCCTGGCCCTTATCCAGTATTTGCATGACTGTTTTGAAGAAGTCAGCAAAGGGAGAGGGGTGGCAGTTTATATCAGGGAGGGAATAACTTGCACAAGGGAGGAGTCGGAGGAAGGGGAGGTGGAGGCATTATGGGTTCAGTTAAGGTCCAATAGAGGGAGAAAGGTGAGGTTGGGAGCCACTGCTGAACAGCCTATGAGGAAGCAGCATTACATTTGAGCCCCCGGGAGAACATCGCTAAATCAATTAAAAATTACTTTTCCAGTCCACAAATCTATGACTAACTAAATCTAAGAGAGATAGGAAATAGCCCTGCTGATTTGTCTGCTAAAATGGGGAAAAATAAAGGAGCGGCGTCAGCAGCTGGGGACTTTTTTGCTCCCAAGAAAAGTACTCGAGAGGAGCGGCCTGCACAACGTGGTGGAGCGCTGGACTCCACTGGCGCGCAGACAGATGAAGCCTCATTAACTAACATACTATTCACCTTGCACCAACAGGTCAAAACTGTGCAAGACTTGGACAAGAAGTTCAACACCCTCACGCCGAGGGTGTCAGCATTGTAGTCACGGATGGATCATTGCGAGTCAACTGTGCAAAGATCAGAGGCTTCTGCTCTCAAATCTGTAGATGTAACTACAAGGCTGGTTAAAGAGAACATGCTCCTTCGCCAGCAGTTGGAGATGGTGGAAAACCAGACGAGGGAGCGCAATCTCCGAGTGACCGGACTATCGGCGGGGGCCGAGTGGGAGGACAGTCTAACATTTGCCAGATCGATGCTGCCCACTGTGTTGGGCCTCGATGAATCTGACCCCCCCCCGTCTGTTGAAAAGGCCTACTGTATAACTCCACGATGTGCTCCCACTGACCCATTTGCTGCATGAACCTTTTTGGTTGTCTTTACTGGTGTCGGGAATCAGGACCCGGCCCCGATGGTTGCCAGATGTCGCAGATTCCTGAAATATGGGGAGAATTCTTTACTGCTGTTCCCCGACCTCTTCTGTAGCACTCGCCAACGTTGGAGGGCCTTTGAAGGGCTCAGAGGATGACTGCACCAAATGAAGATACCTCATCAACTCCTTTTGCCGGCAAAGCTGCGCGTTGTGTAGGAAGGCCAGCAATATCTGTACAATGACACTCAAGAGGTGGAGAAGCTGATTAACCACATGGAATCGGGGATGGCTGGGGGAGATGGTGAATCCTCCTTAGAGGAAGACTGAGAGGCAGGCTAGGCTGGTAAAGTGGGCTTTGCTTCTTGTGGACTTCTAAAATGTGACTCTCAGTTGGGACTGGGGTTAGTCTTTAACTATGGACACTGGTAGGATCCACCTTGCTGTTATTTGAACCAAGTGTCCGGGACATCTTGGACCGCTTATTGAACTTTAAATAATTCAATCTTTTCTGTACTATTTTAAAGGTGGATATTTCATAGGGTCCCATACTGTTTATTCCCAATAACCTAAACTTGATACCTGTTTTAGTCATTTGGGGGTCTTTTATGTACAGTTTCCTTGACTGTAAAGGAATAATGGCTTTGTTTATATTCTCCTGGAAGGTTGAGACTTACTATATAGTTTGGGATATTAATTACTGCATTGGAGGAATCGATTGGGCCTTTTAGCCCTTACGGTAATAAGATAACCTGTTTTACACCTGTCCTTTTTTAGGATTCCCTATTGGTCTTCCTGGCTGTAAGCTTTGGCTATATGTTTGGCATATTATTTGGGTAATTTCTCCTATGAAGTACCAATAGAGGGGATGTTTTCTAGTAGTCCTTTATAAGTGAACTGTTGATGTGCTGTGCTATGAATGTTATCCCCCTGTATCATACTGTGCTATAAGTGTTTGCTTACAAATCAATAAAATATTTTATTATAACAGATACAGATCACCCAATCAGGATGAGGAGAGGGACAGAGAACTGAGCTCACAAATATTGGAAGCTGCGGGGAAAGGAGAGGTGGTAATTGTGGGGGACATCAACCTGCCCAAGGTGGACTGGAGCATAGCATCCACAGCATGTGCTAGGAGTCAGGTGATCCTGGAAAGACTGCAGAGTGTGTTCCTGACTCAGGGTGTCACAGAAATAACAAGACCTGAGGCAATTCTTGATCTGATGCTCACAAATGGGGAGCATGTACAGGAAATAATGGTTAGGGAGCCACTGGGTGGAAGTGACCATTGCACAGTGTGGTTCCAGTTGGATATGGGCAGGGAAAGCATCCCAACTAAGACCAAAATCTTGGATTTCAGGAGGGCAGACTTTAGGAAAATGGGCAAAGTGCTAAGCAGCCACCTGGCAAGCATCAGAGTAGACATGCGGGTGGACCACAGGTGGTCCATCATTAAGGAAGGAATGCTGGTTGCCACAGATGAGTGTGTTAGGCTCAGGGGAAAGAATACAAGGGCCAAAGCACCCAGCTGGTTCAGTTCTGGGGTTGCCCAGGCAGTAAGGGAAAAGAGGTTGGCCTATAGAAAATTCAGGAAGACCAAGAGAGGTGGATAGGGAAAATTACCTAAGGTTGGCTAGTGAGGCAAGTAAGAAAGTCTGGTGAGCAAAGGCACAGAAGGAGCTGGAGATAGCTGAAGGAATTAAGAAGGGGGAGAAGGCTTTCTTTCGCTATGTAAGTGAGAAAAGGGACAAGGAGGAAGAGATTGTTAGGCTTAAGAAAGGGGAGGAGTGGGTGGAGGATAATGGGGGAAAAGCAGAGCTACTAAATGAATGCTTCTGTTCTGTCTTCGCCACGGAGAAGGATGGACCAGTGCCTTCAGGAGGGAAAAGAGGAGTGGGGAAGGGGAACACAGATGTAGTGATAGAGGAGGATAGAGTGAGGGAGGGGCTGCAGGCATTGAAGGTGGACAAATCACCAGGCCTAGACACAGTACATCCAAGGGTACTAAACAAACTGGCTGAGGAGCTGGCAGGGCCACTGGCAGACCTATTTAATAGTTCACTAGAGTCAGGAGTGGTACCTCAGGACTGGAGAACAGCACAAGTAGTACCCCTCCACAAAAGCGGTCCCAAGGATGACCCAGGGAATTACAGACCAGTCAGTCTCACCTTCATTGTGGGCAAGCTTATGGGCACCATACTAAAGGAAAGGTTGGTGGAATATCTAGAGGAGCATGGTCTCCAGGATGTGAGGCAGCATGGGTTCATGGGGGGGAGAGCGTGTCAAATGAATCTGATTGACTTCTTTGACTCTGTCACTAAGACAGTAGACAGGGGCCAAACGATAGATATCCTCTATCTTGATTTCAGAAAGGCTTTTGACTCTGTGCCCCATAAAAGGTTGATCTGTAAGTTGGTGGATCTCCGGGTTGGGGAAAAGATAGCCAGATGGGTGAAAAACTGGCTGAGGGACAGAACACAGAGGGTGGTTCTTGGGAGAGAGTTATCTGGCACCAGAGAGGTAACCAGTGGGGTCCCGCAGGGCTCGGTGTTGGGGGCAGTGTTGTTCAGTGTCTTCATCAATGACATTAGGGATGGCATTAAGGGCAAAATGTGCCTATTTACAGATGACACCAATCTCTGCGGGAGAGTGGACACAACTGAAGGGATACAGAACCTACAGGATGATCTGGAAAAACTGGGGAGGTGGTCCAGGATCTGGCAGCTTGGCTTCGATGCCAAGAAATGCAAAGTTATACATATTGGAGCCAAGAATCCCATGACAGAGTACTACCTGGGTGGAGTCTGAATATCTGCATCAGAGGAGGAGGAGGAGGAGGAGGAGAAGGACCTGGGAGTGATAATCACCAGTGACCTGAAGCACTGCATGCAGTGCAATAAAGCAGAAGCAAAGGCTATCAAGATGCTGGGATGCAACTCTAGGGGGATCAGTAGTAGGAGAGAGGAGGTTATACTGCCCTTGTACAAGTCCCTGGTAAGGCCTCATCTACAGTATGGGATTCAGTACTGGTGCCCATACCTCAAAAAGGACATTAACCTGCTGGAGAAGGTCCAGAGGAGGACTACAAAAATGATAGCAGATCAGCAGGGTCAGGCATATGAGGGAGGCTGAGGGCACTGAACTTGTACTCCCTGGAAGAAAAGAGAGAGAGGGGACATGATTGAGACCTTCAAATACTTGAAAGGGATAAATAAGGTGGATAAGGAGAGTCTCTTTAAGCTGAGTGGCAACCATAACACAAGGGGGCAGAGTCTTAATCTGGAGGGTGGGAGGTTTACGGTGGAGGTCAGGGAGCAGTTCTTCACAGAGAGGGTAGTGGACACTTGGAATGTGCTGCTGGAAGTGGTGATCTCTTTGAAGACAGTGGGCAGCTTTAAGAGAGGCTAGGATAGGCATGGGGGAAGGTAAGGATCATGGGTAGGGAGGATGGGAGAAATGGGGAGGGAGGAAGGGCAGAGACAGTAACGCAAGCTGTGTACCCTGCAATATGAGCAGACTAGATAGACCAAATGGCCTTCTTCTGATGGCTTCTTCGTATGTTTGTAAGACAGACCCATTGTCAACCTGTGGAGACTGAAGTCTGTAAGCTTTTGGTCATTTAGGAATTCTACTATGTTTCCCTTCAGTATCTTAAACCATTATTTAAAATTCTTGAAGCTGGGATGGGCATTCCCTGTCCATCATCTTATATCATTGCCAGGGCACAGTAAAGAGGGCGCCATAATGTGGGCGCCGGCAACAGTGTGCGATGGATGTGGCTGTTTGGGAGTTTTGGGTGAGGTATACTGTGCACGTCACCTCCCAGATACATGGCGGGGGGAAGTAATTATATATATAGTAGGGTGTGCGGGGGCACAGCCCCCTGCAGAAAATAAGCAGACACTGTGAGGTCTGCCTGGGGAGGTGACCAATTGCATGCTGCTCACCTTCATGTCTCCCTTTTGCCTGATTTGCTCTTATTTACTGAGTGCTCTTTGCGCATCAGTGTGGGTGAACCATCTGTCATCTAAAATGCAGTGATGGGCATTAATATCACCTGCATATTGTTATGGGATACAGTATAAACCCTCTGGAAACATACACATGCAGATGTGTTGTCACACTTACCATTACAGCATGTTTTTATGTTTGCTTGCTTGCATGCGCAAGAAACATTATGTGGCAGCTTAGGAGAGATTGGGGTTGTGAAGGTATGGCACTGTGGCGGCCAATGCCGGCACTGCATTTATGGGCTTGGCAGTGCTCAACCAAAGCAGGTCCAGTGTCCTGATGACACTGGTTCTTCAGAAGTGCCACCAACTTGTAACGATTTCACCGCTGCAATCAGGGTCCGCCTCGTCATTGCAGCATCTCAGCCATTCCGCTGCAATGAGAGAGCGACCCATCATTGCAGGGTGGTACCTTGCCTGGTGTAACATTTCCAGGAACATAGCAGCTCTATGTCGCTGCCTCAGAGCCCCATGAAAGCTGATGGGGGTGCCCAATCCCCCTGTTGGCATGCCCCCAACCCAGTTCATTTGCCGACGGGGAAGCCCACACCCTGTCAGCATAATCTCCCCTCAATTTCAGTTGTGTGCCGAGGTGCCCAATCCCCTCGGCATCATCTCCCCACACATTTCTGTGCCAATGGGGGCCCAATCCCGATTGGCTTCAGTCCCCCTTCTCAGTTCCAGTTGCCAATGGGGGAGCCCACTCCCCATTGGCATAATGTCCCCCCAGTGATTTCATGCCTGTGCCTAGGGTGTGCCCAATCCCCCTCAGCATCATCTGCCCCCCACTCATTTCTGTGCTGATGGGGGGACCAATCCTCGTCAGCTTCGGTCCCCCTCCCCACAAATGCTGGTGGTACACCAGGAGTCCACTCTAGTGTACCAAACACACCAGCGAAAGTAGAAAACCGATCCACATTGTCTGAATTTTTTTTTTAATCTGTAAAACAAGAAAACGCTCCCTCGAAGTGTTCGGTGCCCCTCCCCCAACCTGTGCCCACCTTCTGCGTACCCCCCCAACCCCTTCTCACCCCATACTTACCTCCAGAGCCTGGCGTGATGATCTTCAGTGGACCGGGAACACGGTTGCACTCTTCAAAGCCGAACGCGAACTGAAGAAATGCTGATAAGCTGTATAACAGCATAAATAGGGTTTTTTTTAACTTTGGTGCATATCTTGGGCATTTTTGGGAATTTTGGCACCAAATTTTCAACATGGGGTTATTGGGACCCCGCCTCATGAATGCAGTCACTAACATGGCGTTATTTGGTCCCGAAAGGTGATTTCATGGTCACTGCACAGAATCACCTTTTGGGACTGATTAATGGAACAACAGTGCCACTGTTCATGAGGTGGGCTCTCAAAAAGCCTATGTTGCAAGTTTGGTGAAAAAAATCCAAAAAATGACTGGTTTATGAGTGTGCGTTGCGCAGTTTCCACGTACGCTCGTAAGTTCGCAAATTTGTAATATTTCCACTCCAGATTTTCAACACTGCATTTTTCCACACCTTTTTATGAACAGTACAGCTATCATTTTACACATCCTTGCCAAAATGTGTTTTTGCACTTCCGGCACAGAATAGTGCAGTCACTATGGGAAATCAGTGGTTTGCGACAGATTAAGAAAATCACAGTGACACTGTTAATGAACAGAGGTCCTAAAATGCCTATGTTGAAAATTTGGTGATGAAAGTCCATAAAATGGCCGTGTTATGAGTGTGTGTTGCACAGTTTCCGCGCACCCTCAAAACTTCTCAAATTTGTAATATTTCCATGCCAAGATTTTCAACATTGGCATTTTTTCACATCTCCTTATGAACAGTACAGCTGTCATTTTTCACATCCTGGCTGAAATGTGTTTTCGCACTTCCAGCACAGAATAGTACAGTCACTGTGGGAAATCAGTGTTTGGGACAGATTAAGAAAATCACAGTGACTCTGTTCATGAGCAGAGGTCCTAAAATGCCTACGTTGAAAAATTTGTGACAAACGTCCATAAAATGACTGTGTTATGAGCGTGCATTGTGCAGTTTCCACGCACCCTCATAACTTCACAAATTTGTAGTATTTTCACTCCAGATTTTCAATATTGGCATTTTTCAGACCTCCTTATGAATAGTACAGCTGTCATTTTTCATATACTGCCCAAAATGTGTTTTCGCACTTCTGACACACAATAGCACGGTCGCTGTGGGAAGTCAGTGTTCGGGACAGATTAAGAAAATCACAGTGACACTGTTCATGAGCAGAGGTGCTAAAATGCCTATGTTGAAATTTAGTGACAAAAGTCCACAAAATGACTGTGCAACGATCGACGAGCGTACATTGCGCAGTTTCCACACATCTTTGTAATTTCATGCATTTGTAATATTTTCACTCCAGATTTTCAACATTGTCATTTTTTCACACCTTCTTATGAATGGTACAGCTGTCATTTTTCATATCCTGCCCAAAATATGTGTTTACACAACTGGCGCAGAATAGCGCGGTTGATGTGGGAAATCAATGTTCGGGACAGATTAAGAAAATCATAGTGACAGTGTTCATGAGCAGAGGTCACAAAATGCCTATGTTGAAAATTTGGTGAAATAATTCCACTAAACGACTGTGTTACGCATAGTTTCCATGTATGCGTGAAAGTTTGAGCATTTTTAATATTTTCACTACAGATTTTCAACATTGCCATCTCTTCACACCTCCCTATGAATGGTACAGCTGTCATTCTTCACATCCTGCCCGATCTGTGTTTTCGTACATCTGACGCACAATGGCACGGTCACTGTGGGAACTCAAAGTTCGGGACACATTAACAAAATCACAGTGCCACTGTTCAGAAGAGGTCCCAAATGCTTTCATGAGGTGGGGGTCACAAAAAGGCCATGTCGAAAATTTGTAGTGCAAATACCAAAAAACACCCGGGGCATTAGGGTTTCTAACCATAACGTCCAACCCGGTACAGACTGACAGGCATCAGGGGGTGCCTTTGGATTGCTGACTGTAATGCTCATGCCATTCTACCCCCAACCCCCCACCCTGCAGCCAGTGACAGGTATCGAGGTGTGCCTTGGACTCTTCAGCCCCAGAGTTCATTCCATTCTCCTATATTGCACTCATTTCAGCGTATGTCCTTATGGAGTGGGGTGACTGTAAAGCTGAACACCCCAAGGCACACCTCAACACTTGTCAGTGTCTGCGTTATGGGGGACAACCCAAATGCATACCACAATGCCTGTCCATCTCTGCAGGGTGGAGGTGGGGTTGCCGTGAAGTTCAATACTTCACTGCCATTCCTATTCTGCATTTGTCTAACTCCTGCATTTCCAATGCTAATACCAGCAAGTAAACATTTGGCATTGACAAATGCTTGTTTAGTCGAAGGGATCTGGAATAAGTGTATCACATGACAACTGCAGAAAAGATTGCCAGTGACTGCTAAGTACTGTGTACAACAGAAATCACAAAAAAGATTCCCCTTTAATTAGGGTATTAGAGAATACTCTAGCCAGTCAACCTAGTTTCCTGTATGATGCAGAAGTATGTGACCTTTCTTTTACCATATACTGGACTTGCCTACAGATAACAGCCATGTTTTCTGGAGCTGGAGAGGGTATGCAGCCCATGCTTTTAGACGGCAAACACACATATAAAGCACACTCCAGCAAAATTGCAAACGGACAATGAAAAATGAACATATGAAGGATATGAGCTTTCCTAATGTTTTTACTGAATAAAGTACTCAGGTGCATAATGTGCATGGTAAATGTAACATACAAACTCCCATAAACATTTGTAGCAAAAACAAGTAATTCAGTCCTCAATCTAGCTTCAGATGGTTCAATGAAGTTCAATAAGGAGCCAAAATGCAAAGCTGCTTGCAGTCCAGTTTGCAAAGTTCAGTGGATTTTCGATATTCAAGCAATGGGAATATCAACAGGTCACGCATATATTATTCTTTGGTAACCAGGTAAGACCCACTAGGCACAAGTGCCTGTTTTCAGGGGCGACACAGGAGCACTGGGGTGGTTAAGTGATTTGCTCAAAGTCACAATTGTATGCAAGTGGAGGTTGTGGGAATCAAATCCAGGTCTGTTGAATATACCAAGATCAATCACAGTTCATTCACAGCTCATTTCTCTAACCGCTAGGTTATACTGCCAGCCCAAACACTTGCCTCCAGTCCTTTGCTCCACTGGAGCTTTCTCAAGGGGTGTGGCTACAGCAGGACAGACATCCTGGCATTTTATATGCGGCCATGATGATGTCATAATGACATCATCCACCAGTGACACAAAGAGTTTTAGCAAGTGCAGTGAAAAAATAATAAACTAAGCAAGCAAGAATATGCTTTGCCATTACACAATCAATATGTTAAACAAGCACAAATGTACAATTATATTAAAAGACAGTCTTTATCAATTGGGCTATACTGAAGCTAGTGTGAAATACTATAAATACACCTTGCTTGTATGTGCTGTATTTTCATTTCCTGGAAAAAAATATTTCATTCATTTTGGACTGTTTGAGAGAGAGAGAGAGAAGCGTGCCCTTGTGGTCATAGGTGATCTCCTCCAGAGTGGAGGGGAATCAATCACACGTCCCAGAGCAAAAAGACAGAAGTAGACAACCCTAAAAAGAAAACAGAGACAAAATTTCAGTTAAGAACATAGCAATCACAAAAATGCTTTCTAATCAATATCATAATTCAGTTCCCAAGGTTTTAAGGATTTTAGGCAAAAATTCCATTGGTTTTCCTACTAAAGAAGCTCTTAGGGCCCCCCCCCCGAGGTCTTACCCATTCCAAGCCCATAAATTTCAGCAGTTTACGATGTCATGTTCTTCCCTTGATAGTGTTTACCCAGCAATGTGTCCATTCATTGATTTATTATACCCTTAACATGTTCTTGGATTCTGGTTCTTAATGGGCGTATTGTCTGACCCACATAAACTATGTTGCATGGGAACCAGTGTAGGTATAGGACAAAGCTCGTCCTAACTGTAATGAATTCACATATATCAAATGTTTGTCTTGTCTTTGGGTGGGTGAAACTATTATCTTTTGTAGCATGGGTAAATACATACCTCACTAGCACTGCAGGGAAAGAAACCTTTGGGTCTGGGAAGTGGAGCCAGCAACCATTGAGGAAGGACATGTTTCCCTAGAGTTATGATGGTTTACCACTAAATCTGTTTTAATCTGCCTAACTAAAACAACTTTTGACAAAGAAACCTTCCTAAACTGGTAGAGAAAAAGAGAGAATCGTTATCAGTGATTTTCAGTGATTGGTTGTTACATGAAGATGGGAAAACTTCAAAAAAGGCAGAGGTGAGAGGGGAGGCAAGAAGGAGCAGTGAGCTGCAGTGGCTGTAGCACTGAAGCCAGCTACTTCATGTTGAGTTGGACATTACTTTACATGATGTGCTTCAAGCAATAAGAGCATTGGACATGAGGGTTGCTACCCCTTTCCTGATCAGAAAATTGCTGACTTCCAAAATAGTATCACGCAACGTGAGCAGCGATCTACAGCTGCCAACGTAGACTCAAAGGAGACAGTAGGAGCAGCACTGAGGGCTGCAACTGTAACCATGTGTCTTATTAAAGAAAACTAGGCACTTTGTTTCAGGCTGCAAGTGTTAGAAAACTTTACAAGAGCAACCATTCTGCATATCTTGGGGTTGGAGACATCAGAAGGGAAGAACCCCACTACTTTTGCAGGACAGTGGCTACAGGAGACTCTTCAATTGGATGGGGGTTCTTGAATCTCGAGAGTTTACCGAATCACCCCATGAAAAAGGGTGACTAATGATTCTCTAAGGACTTTCTTGATCATCCTGGTGGGAGCTCTGGACCAGGACAAGATATTGGACATTGCATGGAAAAAGGGTCCCATCAAGCTGGATGATGGCTCTAGACTCTCAGTTTATCTAGACTTGAGCGTTGAAACTCACAGCCGCAGGAAATCCTTTGATGGGCTGCAACCTACACTCAAATTTCTTTGTGTAACACGTATTACAGTATCCTGCAAAGTTACAAATAATCTGTTCTGGCAAAGTCTACTTACTCAGCAACCTGCAGGATGCCAACAAGCTTATTTCAACGATTATTATGGACTTTGGGACCACAGGGCAGGCAGCTGAAAGAGATTTGAACTGTGCATCTGAAAACTAAACCTTATAAGTATTACCATTTCACTCCTAGTGACTGATGTGGTAGAAGATAAGTTAGCACCATGATCATAGGAACTATCCCTTTTCTTATAGGGGGCTCCACCCTAGGTTTCTAAAGTTGGCAGCAGTGAGGATTGTGGGACCCATAACTGCTATATTTAATCTATCATTGAAAAAGGGGCAGGTACCATCAAAACGGAAAGAATCTAGGGTAATCCTCATACATAAAGGTAGGGATGAACTTAATATGTTGAATTATAGGCCTATTTCATTATTGACAATGTTAAGTAAGTTGCTGGAGAGATCTGTGTTCTGCCAGCTGATGGTACATCTGGAGGAATACGGTCTGCTAATAGACCAGCAACATGGGTTCAGATAAGGGCGATCCACTGTGACAACGTTGGCTGGGTTCACGGATGCTGTGTTGTGGGCCTGTGAGGAGGTGTGAAGGGTTGACCACTGGCACAGTGTTTGTAGACCTGGCCAGCGCCTTCGACATGGTGGATCGTGGATTATTGTTAAATAAGTTAGGAAAAATAGGGGTTCAAGGTATGGCCTTAGATTAGTTCAATAGTTATTTAAGGAACCATGTACAAAGAGTTGGGATTGATAATAAGCTTTCTGAACCCATGATAGTAAAGGCTGGGATGCCCCAGTGATCAATGCTGGGTCCTTTATTATTTTCAGTATTTGTGAATGATCTGCCCAGCCCTTCTCTGGGAGCAACAGCTTGATGTACGCAGATGATACGGTAATATGGGATTCTGTACCATCTGTTACAAAACTACAGTCATCTCTACAGATTAAGTATGATATTATGGCCCAGCGGTTGAATAAAACATGCTTTAATTAAATGAGGTCAAGACTAAAACAATGATGTTCAGTTCTATTCAAAGATTAAGGGAAAAGAACCATCTGCAGATATATGGGAGAAATAGGAAGTGTATCCCATTGGTATTGAACTATAAATATTTTGGTGTCTCATCAGACTCCAGTTTAAGTTTAATCCCTTATATTGATTGGGTGGGTAAGATTGGGGTTTTTGTATAGAAATATGGGTTCTCTAACAGACAAAGCACGCTTACTCATAGATAAGCAGTTACTTATACCAACATTAGATTATGGTAATATTTTATTTGTTTATCATAGTACTGTTTTGGGGAATAAATAACTTTATATTTGTCGATTTGCCCTTAAAGCTTCCTATCAGACGCATCACTGAATATTGTATCAAAAATTGGATGTACTGCCCCCTTTGCTTAAGATTAAATGTAGTGCAGCTATCTTTGTCTATAGAGTGTCAACAACATTAGAACCAAAATCACTTTCTGATACATTTAAGCCTTTGACAACATGTTGAAAAACCAGAAATAGTGTAATGTTTTTATTTTTAACACCCTCATATAGATTAGATATGTACAAAAGGCGTTTTCATGGTTTGGACCATCTGTTTTAAATGAGTTCGCAGGTCTGGTTACTGAAGCTAATGATGTAACTAATTTTAAACATTTGTTATTTAAATCTCTTAGCTCTGTTACCAAGTGTCAATGTTTGTAAAAGACGTTGTATGTTGAATGTTATTTATTGTAATTGTAAATGTATTGTAATGCTTTGTGTCAGGTGCAGCTGAAAAGAGGCTGTGCCCAGATCACCTCCTGGTAAACAATAAATTAAAAAAAATGTTGTTGTTTATAACATGTCTTTAGGCTCCACTGGAATGCTGGTAATGTCGCCAACCGTGTGGTTTCCATTGTGTGTGAGCACTACCTGTGAGTACTAGACTTAAAACTTTAATTATTTGGGATTTATGGATATATAACTTGTTACCAAACCATGGGACTTTAGTGTTCTGATGTTATACCTTAGATATGGTACTCTAGTTAATGTTTATCTTTTCAGTTTCACTGTGTGTTCTTTAAACATAATGTTACATGCGAGACTGCCATTTTCAACAGCTTTCAAAATACTGTACTAATGATGTATGTCAGCATTTTTTGTTCCATGCTTCTTGTTTACACAAATAGTGGGGTGGTATCTGGAGGGGAAGGGGGTTCATAGACCTAGATTTCTATTTAAAGAAATTGCTCATTCTGAAGTTTTAAAACTGCAGTCAATCCCAAAGAGATCCAGTGACTACGGGGGTGGGCTAGATCGCTTTTTCCCAAAGCTGGCTACTCCATTCATTGTCAACACTTTATATTACATATTTAATTTATCTTTAGTTATTTGTCATTTCCCTACAGATTGGAAGATAGCTAGGGTGATCCTCTTTCATAAAAAAAACTGCAGTTACTTTGGATGATTTTAGACGTATATACATAGATACATAGATACATAGACAGTGTCGGCAGATAAGGGCCTATGGCCCACCCAGTCTGCCCATTTGAGCTTGTAAGTTCAGTTTGTTTTCCTAGAAGTCTGTTTCCCCTTACCCCTGACCTCTAGAATTCCTTTATGTCTATCCCATGAATTCTTAAATCCCGTGATTGTTTCAGCCCCCACCACTTCCTCTGGCAGGGTGTTCCACTTGTCCATCACCTGTTCTGTGAAGAAATTCTTTCTCATGTTTCCTCTGAATCGTCCTCCCTCCAACTTCATCCCATGCCCTCTAGTCCTGGAACATCTTTTTCGCTTAAAAATAGTGTTTTCCTGCACCCTGTTTCTCCCTGTAAGATATACATTTTGAATCCCCTTAGTAAAATACTTGAAAAGGTAGTAGTAGCTAGACAGATTAATGAGTACTTGGTTACTTAAGATGTGCTTGCTAAGCAACAACATGGATTCCGTAGGTACCGTGGAACCGCGACTGCCTTGCTCAGGTTCATGGACACCGTCCTGCGTGGGTTTGAGAAAGGTTGGATGATGGGGGCTGTGTTCATGGACCTGATCAAGGCATTCGATTTAATCGAGCACAATATTACTTGTTCTAAATTGATTAATATTGGATTTTCTGAAGCTGTTGTTTCATGGGTTGGGAATTATTTGTGTAATCAATCTCAATTTGCACAAATTGGATCTGTTGTCTCAGATGTGTCCTCAGTTCTCTGTGGTGTTCCACAGGGGTCCATTTTGGGCCCTATATTATTTTCATTATTTGTTAACAAACTACCTCAGGTATGTCAGCTTAGTATTATTTTGTATGTGGACAATTTGATTTTCACAATCCAAGTCTGTGTCTGAACTATCTCTTGCCTTGGATAAAGATTTTGGGGAAGCTTGTTTGTGGTTTACTTGTAATTCTATGGTTTTGAATTCGAGAATAAAACAAAAGTTATGATTTTTGGGATGCCATCAATGCTTGAGGACAATCCGAGTTTAATTTTACATGATCAGCAGGGGACTTTGATGGAACAAGTTTATCAGTTTAGATATCTTGGTGTCCTGTTGGACCCGGGGCTTACTTTTCCCCTTCAGATACAGTCTGTTGTTAAAACTATCAACCAAAAACTAGGGTTACTATACAAATTTAAATCTTATTTTACTGCTGAGACTAGGAAAGCTGTCGCTATTGGGTTACTCCTCCCTCATTTTGACTATGTGTCAAGTTTATATTTCAACATAGATCTAAAGGAATTACATGCTTTAACTTTCACCTACAACAACAATTGTAGATCTGTTTTTGCGGTCCCTGCTCGTACCCATTATGTATTCACTTTTAGGATGAATATCACCTATCTCCAGGATCGATTACTCCTTGGGGTGTATTATTTTTTAAATGCCTTTATTTTAAATCTTTGTTCCCTCTTTCTGACTTAGTTTTATCTAGAGCTATGTTACCTATTTTAAGGTCAGCTAATGGTGCATTACTTCATATACCTCAATTTAGGCTTAAGATTGGATTACATGCATTTTCAGTGGCTGATCCTACTTTTTTTTTCCAATTTAATATACTTTATTGATTTTTTGCAAGAACAAAAAACAAATACCAAACTGGATCATTAATATGCCATATCTCCAGAGCTCTCCCTCAAGTTCACAAATATGATGACCCTCATAACAGAGGAGAGCTATTACTATAAAACTGTAAGGCGAGGTTGAAACAGAAGTGTGTGCCTCCCATGAATATGCCTGGTAATATAACATATCCCTATAACCTATCCAGAAGCCCCCCCCCCCCTCCCCCGATCTCATCCTGAAGCACCCGGAGTAAGGCTAGGTATTGACTTCGACTAGACTTCAACTAGATCATTATTATACAGACAGAGACTAGAGCAGCTATCTTCCTCAGAGGCAAAAATACAATCTAGTTAAGTAAGAGTTCTCCACCCTCCTTTTATATAATTGGACCTGCCGGACTACGGTGCAGAATGGGCAGCACAGCCACCAACGGGCCCCATCTCCTGTTAAATGCTTCCTGATGGTTTTGCCATAAGGTGATGTGCATTTCCAGTTCAAGAGCTTGAAGTACTTCTGCATGCCACTCTCTTAGGGAGGGGATATCTTGATCTAGCCAGTGTCGGGTAATGACCAGTTTAGCCACAGCCATGATGAGAGACATATAGCCTTTGCATCAATCCAGCATATCTCCAGGAAAATGGGCAAGCAGGCAGATCTGTGGGGTAAAATAAGACTCCAGGCCCAACAAAGGGTCCAGAGAGTCCTAGATTGCTTGCCAGAAGAGGGCAACTCTCTCACAGTCCCAAAGAATGTGTTTGAGTGTCCTCTCTAGTTTCCCACATCTAGTACAGGTGGGGGATGCCGACCTACCCATCCTATGGAGTCGGGCGGGGGAAAAGTAAAGGTTATGCAAAAATTCAAAATTGCAGGAAATGCAATCGGTCTTGTTTGACAAACTTATAAAGCCTTTTCCACACTTGTTGCCAATCCTTACCATCTAAAGTTAGATTCAATTCATGCTTCCAGTAAAAGCATGTGCATCATAGTTTGTGGGGGTCATGAGATTGCAAGAGGTAGTAAAACAGGGAGATCGTATGGGGTTGAGCAGCTGTGTCTATAAATATCTGCTTTAAGGGGTTGTCAGTTTCCTGCCATTGTGATGGACCTAGAAAAGAAGAGATCACCCCGCATGTTTGCAGATGTTTAAAAAAGTGGAAAGAAGGTAGAGAGAACCTTTCCTGGAGCACGTTGGCTGAGCTAACTTTCCCGTCGGTAATCAGGGATGAGACAGAAACACCAGTGAGGACTGGGCAAAAGGCCTCTGGGATGGTGCGGTTAGCAATTTTAAAATGGAGGTTACCAAGGAGAGGTTGTTCCAGATCTTTATGTAGGGCCAAGTTCAAATAAGAGCAAATCTGACGGAGCGCTTTAAGTGACCACCAAAGTGGGGGGACCCGAGAGATTTAGGGAGTTCCGACGGTTTAGTAAATAAAAGACACTTTACATTAATACCCTTGGAATGGCATAATTGCTATTCCAAAGAGAGCCATTGAGGGGTATACTTGTTATCAAGAGGTCCTGCAGTATAGGTTCTCCACCTAAACATCTTGCTACAATGGATTGCACAGTAATAAAGTAAAATATTGGGAAGGCGCAGACCACCTAGAGTCTTTTGGTGAGTCATTTTGGAATACACTCTTCTCACTGCCTTGCCATTCCATAAAAATTCTGAAAGCATGGACTGCAATCTGAGGAACCATCGCTTGTTGAGATATGGGCTCACCATACTGATCGGGTAAAGTAACCTTAGTAAGATATTCATCTTAATCATGTTTATTCATCTCCAAAGTGAAAATGGAAGAGTTTCCATCTCTGCAGGTCCATGCAGATGGTTTGGCAGATTGGGGAAAGATTAAGCTTAACCACACTTGAAAGAGACCGAGAAATTGTTATCACTAAATATGTGAGAACTTTAGGTTCCCAGGTGAGGCCTAGATTTACAATCCAGTGTTTCTGGACAAGATGATTGAGAGGCATGACTTTAGATTTGTCTAAGTTTAACTTATAGCCTGCTACATTGGAAAATTTGTTTATAATGTCCACTGCTGCAGGTATGGAAGCTTGTGGGTTTTCAAGATGCAGTAATAAGTCGTTGGCATAAGCCGATAGCAAAAATCTGTCTTTATCCACTCGAATACCCTGGATTTCCTGACATAATTGTAGGAAGCGGATAAGGGGCTCTAGGTAAAGATTGAAAAGGAACAGGGAAAGGGGACAACCTTGCCTGGTTCCTCAAGCTAAGGGGAAAGAGGCAGAGAAGACTCTATTGCATCTAACTCTGGCCTTAGGATGCTGATATAGAACCGTTGGCCAGTCGCAAAACTGCAAGGGAACACCATATTTACGTAGTGCCCTGAACAAGAAAGACCATGAGACATGGTCAAACACTTTTTCCGCATTGAGAGAAATTAGAACAGCTGGCGTGTGTCCCTCCCCTGCAATTAAAATAAGGTGGAGAACCTTGAGCACATGATCCGAGGACAATCTACCTGCTACGAAACCCACCTGAGTAGGGCTGATAAGGCCCTGCCATACCTGTCAAAGGTGGTTAGCTAAGACCTTGGCGAGAATTTTCAGGTCTGAGTTTAGAAGTGAAATGGAATGGTAATTGCCTGGTGCCAAGGGTGATTTACTAGGTTTTGGTATTACCGTAATCCAGGCCTGGGTGAATGAGCAATCCGTCAGGCCTGATGACCACAAATAGTTGAATAATCATGTAAGAACTGGTATCAGGTCATCAATAAAGGCACCATAAAAAGAATTGTTAAACCCATCTGGCCCGGGGGCCTTTTCCTTGGGCATTTGCTCTATCACCCACCTCATTTCATGTATGGAGATGGGGGCTTGTAGGAGATCTTGTTGGGGTTTGGTAAGAATAGGCAATGTAACTGAGTCCAAAAACTTATCTATTGAGTCAGTTCCTGGGGTCCTATCTTCTTCCAGGGCATAGAGATCTTTATAAAATTGTCAGAATGCATCCGTAATATCTCGAGGTTGGGTAAGGATAGCTCCCTTGGTGATGGCTGCAGATTTTGGATCATGCCCTGGGCTTCTAATTGTCTAAGCCTCAAGGCTAAGAGTTTGCCTGCTCTTTCACCTGATTCCAAATACCTGAACTTGGCTCTCTGCAGGGCAAGGTCAGCACAATCGGCCAATAACCCTAAGTATTGGGCCCTGAGTGTTTGTAATAGGGTCCAACTGTCCTGGTCAGTCAAGACTGATAGGCTACATTCTAGAGCTCTAATCTGGGCTAGTAATTGCCTGGTTCATTCCTCCTTTTGTTTCTTAATTTTCTCAGTGAGCCTGATACACTCTCCCCTTACCGCATATTTCGCTGCACCTCACAGTATATCAAAGGACATAACAGTGCCAGCATTTTCCCGAACGAAGGCCTGGATAAATACTGTAAGGGTTTTAATGAACTGGGTCTCTCTTAAAAGTAATGAGTTGAAACTCCAGGACCTGTCCTGAGCCTCCAACCCCCTGTGGGAATGCTGCATGTAAATAGGCACGTGATCAGAGATCACTGTACGTAGGACATTACATGCCAGAAGGCCCAGGAGACTCCAGATGGTGGTCAGGAAATAGTCAATATGTGAGTATGATTTGTGTGGGGGGGGGAAGGTATATTGTCTTTTGGTGGGGTAAAGAATACGCCAAGGGTCCCCCAAGCCTAGGGTGTCCATGAACTGTCTGAGCCCCTGCTGGGCCAGTGAAAGGCCTCTACGGTGTGACCCGTGCCTGTCCAGGTCTGTATGGCATACCAGATTCCAGTCCCCGCCCAAGATGATAGGGATCCATGGATATGCTAGTAATTGTGTTAATAGTCTTGAGAAAAAACCTGGGGAGTCCGTATTAGGACCCTAAACCCCTCCCAAGAGAATGCCCATAAGGCCCAGTCATCCCTGTAACAGGAGAAATTGGCCCTCCGGGCCTCGGTGTTCCTCTTTCAACTGGAAAGGAGTACCACTATGGATTAAAATACCCACACCTCTCCATTTACTATTAGAGCCCACCCCAAACACTTGAATGATCCATTCCCTATGAAAGTAATGTATATCCTCGTGTTTAAGGTGGGTCTTCTGTAAGGAAACCACATCCGGTTGATGCTGTTTAAGGTGGTGTAAAATCATACACCATTTGCTTTTATTGTTTGCCCCTTTTATATTACAAGATATGAATTTATACGGATTCCCCATGGTCCTTTCATATATTTTATGTTGATCGAATCTCTGTCCGTTTACCTGCCATACCCTAGTTGCTGTAGACCCCCCTTCCCCCTAGTCATCACAACCCCCAGGCCTCCCAAAACTCCCTACTAGCAAATCTGTTAGAGACCAGCGGTCCATACCATGTCTCCCCCCACCTCACATCTCTTCCCCATCCCTCCCAACAAAACTATGTACAAAAATCTTAACCCCGGCCCTTTAGGCCATAACTCCAGCAACCTTCTGCTCATGATGGAATATCTCCTCTAAACGGCACCCCCCCCCCCGGCTCCCCTGGCCCAGCTTACCCTGAATTATTCACAGGTCAGTAACAAAGCATTATGTACATCATACATAGGCAAACAACCAACTTGAACAAGTATCTTTTGTGCCCTTCCCGCCTAATGCTCGCAAGATTAGCTAAGGCACCCAAGGGGATTGTGATAGCCCAAATAATAGATTAAATACATTTGTATCACCGCCATTGTGACAAAGCAGCGATCCCATTTGAGAAGACAAAATAAAAAAGTGGTGTTGCTCCTCCCGGTGCCCCCCACTCCCCTTGGGGCCCCCCAGGACAGGGCCCCCATGTCTTGACCACACTGGGCATGAGACTCCACAGGTCCAGCACAGCCCCCCCATGGGTATCCACAAGGGCAGCCAGTCTATATCCATCTGACCACCTCCACAGCTAGACCCCCTGGCAGGCTAGGGAGTGCCCCAAGTCTCCCCCAGTGGTAGAGGTAGCCAGTATGAGGACTCAGAGCTGCCATAGCAATAAAGGGATGAACCTTTGCTTTGTTCGGCACAATGCCCCCTAGCCCTACATTTTCATGCTACCGGCAGAAGAAGTAGTTGCATAGTCCTTTGCATGGGGGGAGGAAGAAAATTCCACCTCCGGCCCCTCTAGTGCAGGCACAGTTCAACCAGGCCCGTAGTCTCTGCCAAAGGCGACATCACATGCCGCCCTCCCCAGTCACCTCTGAGGTCTGACTAGTATCCCACTGCTGCTAAGCTCCTGTACATTTATCATAAAACCAGTGTGTTCTGGAGAAAGAAGGACAAAGAGCCATGTTGGTGCCAGGCCCAATGGATATCTGGTGGTGTCCTGTAGGTGCTGCAGCCTAGTTGCCCTGGGACTCCCATTAGGGTTATATTAGGGGATGCCCAGCCCGATCCTGTGTCGGCCCCCACCCCCGCATTGATCAGAACAACAGGACCTACCTCCATCCCCTCATCGGGAAGCCGAGGGTCTCCAAGAGAAGAAAGTATCCTGAAGTTGTTATTTTGGTTTCCCCATAGAGAGCGCTGCCCTTCCCATACTTGGCTGCAGTGGATTCAGTCCCCACTAAAGGGTAAAGACAAAGTGAAGGGGCTAATTCACTTCTAGCCTTCCCTCAAGATCTATAATAGGTGATCCCTGCCTTATACGGCACAGAACCATTTAAAGTCAGTGTCCTAGAAACTACAAGGTGCAAAGTCTTAGTTACTGGTGCATAGTCCAACTTTCAAATTAAGACCCGTCTGGCCCTAAACCTTCAGGAGTCTTCTGTAAAGAGCAACTCCTGGAAAAAAGTCATTTTGGAGCCTGAAACAAGTCAGTGAACATGGTAGGGAGATCTCGCTTGGCCTGGTCCTCTGATTCGAATGTTTTCAGTGAACCCTGGTGAGAAACCAGTAGTTTGGCCGGGTATAACATTTTAAAATGGATTCCCTGCTGCCAGAAGTTTGGAAATTGTAGGGTTATACTCAGCTCTTTTCATTTGAACCGAATGTGGGAGGTCTTGGGTCAGCCTGAGTTTGGCCAAAATGTGTACTTTGTCCAGAAAATTCAGGAATTTAAATATGATGGGTCGAGGAGGTGAGTTTGGTGATGGGGTAGGTCTCAACGCCCTGTGTGCCCACTCAGCAATGTAGCCAGGACCATTAGGCGAGAAGCCTGCTATTTTTTTTATAAAATTTCTGCATAAATATAGAACTGGGTTCTGGCCTTCTGAGCCCTCCGGAATAGGAGGAGATTATTTCATCTACTGTGATTTTCTAAGTCCTCAATTTTTTCTGCCAGCATGGCAACTTTCCTGCTAGTAGCTATGGTGTCAGTTTCCTGGTAAGCTTGCCAATCTTCCAGTGAGCTAGTTCTCGCCTCCACGTCTCCCACTCTGCGGGACAAGGTCTCTGAGCTCTTCTGTAAGGCAGTCAGCTGAGAAGTTATGCTGAGGAGGGCCTCTTTTAAGGGGGAGAGTTCCTGTAGAAATTTCTCCTCTGACAGTGGGGTAGGAGCCGCATTAAGCTTGGAGCTGACCGCTGCTTGCGTTTTAGATTTTTTTGTGGTCATGTTCTTCTCCAGCGTGGGAGGTGGGGTGTGTACCGGTTCCACAGGCCACAGCTCTGCCTGCATCGAGATTTCGGGCTCCAGTGAATTCAGTGGTCTGAGACTCAGAGGAGATCATGTAGAAGGTCTTCCGACTGCAGGTAATGCACTTGGTTGCTTGAAATCTAGCCCGTTATACGTGTTTTAGTGTTTATTTTTGAGCCGAGGAGCGGAGCAGAGGAAAGTACGTCCAACCCACTCAGATGCATCACATGACCAGTGGCTGCCCCTACTTTTTGGAATGCACTACCAATTGTTGTTCATCAGGTTATCTCTTTGTCTAATTTCAAGAAGAAGCTAAAGCAATATTTATTACTGAATTCTGCTTGTAATTGTTTTATGTAATTTTTTGTTTGTTATTGTATGTATTGTCTTGTGTTTTTTTTTGTTCTGTCTGGGTCGGGCCTGAAAAGGGACCTTTGGTCCAGTGTCCTTACCCAGTTAACAAAGACTAAATGAAATGAAATGAAATAAAATAAAATGAAAACTATATAGATCTTATATTCGAATATCAGCTAGATCACAATAGTGAGTATGACTGTGGTAAAACAATGAGTCAGTATTAATTTTAATCTTAGTCTAGTCTCACTATGGCAAATGTTAACAATGCAATTTTTATACTCTTATAATTGACTAACCAGATGTATGTAAAAGCCCCTTGATGTAGAAAACTTTGAGATCTACATATATGTACCCTATTGTGATAATGTGAATTAATGTTATTTATGCAATAGGCATGGACATAAATCCTATGTGATAAATCTGAGCTACTATGGAATAAATTCAAAATTTTACATTTATACACATAGTAGACACATCATCACAGATTTATATACGTAGTAGATATGTCACAATCACTCCAGAACTCATTTAGAATGTTCAGCCTCAGTACCAGTACTAACCATATTCAAATGCAAATAACTTTAAAATGTAAAAAGCTAGCATAGTGCTGTGAGCATGAAAGTTGTGCAGCACAAAATTATCTATAAAATGAGTGGTATTTCATTTATAGATACCTTGTAGATTTTTTTATATATAGCAAAAAGTAGCAGAAAATGCTATCTTGTGTTCACTTTTTTGATAAACATATGCAAAAAAAGATAAACAATCAAAAGCAAATGTCCCTGCACTGACAGAAAGCATCCTTATTGCATAAATGAAATATACAATGGTGAGTTGTCAGATAAATGATTTATCTACACTTGTGCTGTTTGACCTCCGACACCTCACTCGTGGCATATGCCACTCGTGAGGTTACCCGAGGTCAAACAGCACTTGTGTAAATAAATCATTTATCTGACAGCTCACCAGTGTATATCCCTTATGTATTATAGTACCACTGTTCACAGCTTTGGTAAGGCCCCACTTAGAGCACAGTGTGAAGCTCTGGTGTCCATATAGAAAGGCAAATGTGGTTAGATTGGACACGGCCCAGCAGATGGCAGCCAGGGGTTATGAAATCATAGGGGTGGATTATATGCGATTACCTCCCCCCCCCCGACATAGGGGTGGATTATATGAATAGATCGAAAGAACTGAAGTTATTTTCAGTGGTGAGAAGGTGAATAAGAGGAGACATAATCCTTTTATATAAGGCACTCAGCGATAGAAACTTCTCTGTATGTTTATGAATTCACAAGAAGGAATGTGATACAATCTTATGAGGACCCAAATACCAGCTGAAGGGGAAGTTATACAGGACAGGAAAAAGAGAGCACTGGTTCACCCAAGAAGTAGTTAAAGCTCAGAACAGATTACCAAGTGAGGTGGTAGATAATAACTCCCTGCAGAACTGTAAAAATAAGTTACAGTAGATATATATTACAGTGGCGCGGTAGCGGCACTATAGTTAGGGTTGAATAGGCACTTTAATGTTAAATCCCAATTTGTGCACTTTAATAACTTTGCAACTGTTAAACAGATTTGCACTTAATTTCAGATGCACGGTCTTGTGGGGTATACCTCTTGACATGCCAAGTTTCGTTCCGGTCTGATGTGCGGAGTCCGAGATGCAGGTAGCGAAAAAAATGCAGAAAATCACAATTTTTTTGCTGGTTTTGTTTGCCATCACATAGTGCCCAAATGGTTTGAAATTTTGGTCTGAAATTTTCAGAGTAGAAAGGGTTTGGCCCACAGAAGTGCCTTTCATTAGTTTGGTAAAAAAAATGTAATCTGTTTCAAAGTTATAAAATTTTAAAAAATTGGGTTCTGGGCATGCTCTGTCAGCACTTCAAAACAGTTAAATAACGTTTTGCATGGTATTTCATATAGTATTTCATATGTGAATCTATTTTTGTGAGTTTTTTCATATGCTGCTATCTTGTTTTTGGTTTTTATAAAAAAATCATTAAAACCCGGAAAAATGGCATCATAGGGGGAGACCAACATATGTATGTTAGTCATCAGGACCATGTTAGGTGGATTCCTGTTGGGGAAAGGACCCCCAAAGGAGTTTCTTTTTTGTTTTGATTCCTTTCTCATGACTTGTTTCTTGTTTTCTCATATTCTGTTAATACAAACAATGTGGGCTGAACAATGTTTTGTTGCTATTTTTTGTCATTGGCTTGTGGCCAGACGGATTGGAATTTTGGTCTGCAATTTTCAGGGCAGAAAGGGCTTGGACCACAGATGAGCTTTTGACTGATTTGGTGAAAAAAATGAATCCATTCAGAAGTTATTAAATTTAAAACATTCGGCTTCTGAGCTTGCTCAGTAAGCACTTGCGTATCAATTGTCATTTGCCACTTATACATTCCCCTGGTGTCCAGTGGCATCCCCCCACCCTCCGATCCCTGTGCCTGTAACTATAGATTTCTCTGGTGTCCACTGGCACCCTCACCCTCTGATTGTTGTCCCCATAACAGTTATATGGTTCCTTGGTGTCTAGCGGCACCCCCTGATCACCGTCCCTGTAATACAGTAATTATAAATTTGCCTGGTGTCTAGTTGCACCCCCACCCTCCCATCCAGGTTCCTGTCATTTCATACAGTTCCCTGGTGTTTAGTGGCATTCCCAACCCTACAATCACAGGAAAATAAGGATATGATTACACTATTTCAAAAATTATGGATAGATGGGAGCACAGGGCCCAGAGGGCCCTGCACTTCCACAGGCAAATAAGGATACAATTATACTGCCTTAAAATGTAATGAAATTCATTACAAAAAAACGTTGTTAATGCACTACTTAGGATTAAAGTGATGAAAGCAGAGAAATATGACGTTAAGGTTTTCAAACATAACATCCCACCCCACCCTGCAGGCAGCAGCAGACGTGGGGTCTGCCTTGGGGTTGTCAACCCTAATGCTCACCACATTCTCATATACTGTACCCATCTCAGCTTATTTAATCATGGAATGGGGTGAGCATTAGGGCTGACAAACCCAAGGCACACCCCATGCCTGTTGCTGCCTGCAGGATGAGGTGGGGTGTTAAGGTTAGAAACCCTAATGCCACATTTCCCTATTTTTGTCGCTTTAACCCTAATAATATATATATATCATGAGTGACATAGTGGAACAGAGCCATGAGTGATAGTTCCCGAGGTCACTGTTCATGAGTGCAGATATTTGCCATATCTCATTCCCGACCATCATGTATTCTATTTATACAACAGGTTTCTTGTTTGGTGCTACGCTTTGTTAAGTGATATTTTTTTATGGTGAAGTGTTACTACTGCTTGCTGCAGCTGTATTCAGTGTTGACTGTATGTGAATGAATGTTGTCTGTAGGTTCTTATTGGCTGAATTGCCCAATGGGTTTTCTGTGCTGTGATTTGATTGGTTCCTATGTCCATGCACGTGTGTGTGCATGCATTGTTATTGGTCTCTGTGTACCTTGGGGGCCAGGATTTCCGGGTTCATGTGGCATGGAGTTTGGTTGTTTTGTTGGGGCTATTTTTATGTTGTCTTGTGCGTGCACAAGCAACATCTTGTGGTAGTAGCAGAAATGCAGAAGTGTGTCAGTGTTGGCGAATGCAGGGCATGCTTTAATAGGCACGTCCCTCATTCCCCAATTAGCCAGCATGCTAGCACTGATGCAAGAATTATGTAAAGTACCACCAACTTGAAAGAAATGTGCCGCTGCAATTGGAGACAAGCTCATCATGCAGTGGCACAGATGACACGCCTCCCGTACGTGCCTTTCCTGGTGAAACATTTCAATAAACATAGCGGTGGCTCATGCTGCCGCCACACAATCCCCAAAGATATGCTGACATCGGGGGTGCAATCCCCATGTTGGCATGTCCGCCACCCCCCCACATTGTGTGGCACACTGGGAGCCCACCACAGTGTGCTGCCACTCACAGAAAGCAGACCTCATAGGCATGTTTCTTCCCCCACCCCACCTCCATAGTGTGGCACACTGGGAGCCCATCCCAGTGTGCCCAATATTTGTTTTATTTCGCCTGTAAAGAAAGAAAATGGTCCCGTGATGTTCTTTTTTTTTTCTGTACCTGAAAAAAAGGAAACGGTCCCTCAATGTCCATGATGCCCCTTCCCCTAATCCGCACCCACCCTCTGCACACCCCACCTCCCCACACCCCTCACCCCATACTTACCTCCAGAGGTCTGGTGCTGCGATCTTCAGTGGAGCAGGAACATGTTTGGATTCTTCAAAGCCGAACTGCAAAATGAAGAAATGCCGGTAAGCTGTATAATGGCATCCATGGGGGGGGGGGTCAACTTAGGTGGATATCTCAGCCATTATTTTGAATTTTGGCTCCAAATTTTCAACATAGGGTTCTTGAGACCCCACCTCATGAACACATGCACTGTCATCACGTTATTAAGTCCCGAAAGGTCAAAAGAACAGTGCTCCTGTTCATGAGGTGGGGTCCCAAAAAGCCTATTTTGCAAATCTGGTGAAAAAATTCCAAAAAATGACTGTGTTATAAGAGTGCATTGTGCAGTTCCCACGCACGGTTGTAACTTCAACAATTTTTTATATTTTCACTCCAGATTTTCAACATTGCCATTTTTTCACACCTCCTTATGAACAGTACAGCTGTCATTTTTCACATCCTGCCCAAAATGTGTTTTGGCACATGTGGCGCACAATGGCGCGGTCACTGTGGGAAATCAACATTCGGGACAGATTAACAAAAATCACGGTAACACTGTTCATGAGTAGAGCTCCCAAAATGCCTATGTTGAAAATCTGGTTAAAAAATTCCCCCAAATAATTGCGTTACAGGAGTGTGTTGCGCAATTTCTATGCACGCTTGTGACTTCACCAATTTTTCATATTTTCACTCCAGATTTTCAACATTGCCATTTTGTTACACCTCTTTATGAACAGTACAGCTGTCATTTTTCACATCCTGCTCGAAATGTGTTTTCACACCTGTGGCACCAAATGGCGCAGTCGCTGTGCAAAATCACCTTTTGGCTAACGAACTGATAGTGCCACTGTTCATGAGGTGGGGTCACAAAAAGCCCATGTTGAAAATTTGGAGTGAAAATACCAACAAACGCCTGGGGTGTTAGGGTTTCCAACCATAATTCCCCACCCTGTAGAGACTGACAAGTGTTAGGGGGTGTGACTTGGGATTGTTGGCTGTAATGCTGATGCCATTCCACCCCAACCACAACCTGCAACCAGTGACAGGCATCGAGGTGTGCCTTAGACTCTTCTGCCCCAAAGTTCACCCCATTCTCTTATATTGCACCCATCTCAGCATATTTCCTTATGGAATGAGGTGAGCATAATTCCCGAAGACCCCAAAGCACATTGCAACACTTTTCGGTGTCTGCAGGGTTGGGTGAGGTGAAATGGCATGAGCATTGTGGCCGATGACCCAAAGGCACACCCCAATGCCTGTCAGTCTCTGCAGGGTGGGGGTGGGGTTGGTGTCAGTTCAATACTTCATTGCCATTCCTATTATGCATCTCTCTAACTCCTGCACTACCACTGCCAATGCCAGCAAGACAACATTTGGCATTGACAAATGCTTGTTATTTCTGGGGGTATTTTTTATTTTTTTCTTTCCCTGTATTTTATTGCTTTGGGGATTATGTTGTGCTTAGTGCAACATGTGTTTATTGTTTCTTTCTTTGTCGCTAATTGTTGTCACTGAACTTTGCCAGAACAGGCTTCACCTTCTGTACTGCCGGGTTTCCTTCAGGTAACTCCGGTGTTCCAATGCGGTTTGCAGCTTCTGCAGTCTGAAGGTCAGCACGGGGACTGCGTGAGTACTCCACAGACTTTACTACCTGGTTCAGGTGTTGTTTATTTAACTTGTTAATGCAGATTGCTCTATGTCTACCTGAGCCTGAATGCAGATAGGGTTTGCTGACATATGCACTGTGATGATATCATGTGGTGACGTATGCACTATATGTATATTGCTTTGATATTATCACAGTGCATATATCAGGTACAAGTTATCTCACTCTGTGACGGATACAAGATTTTATCATACTGACTGAAGTATATAAATATATATATAGAGGGCTACGGTACCCAATCAGGGTGCTGAAGCACAAGCAGACTCGATAGACCAACAGACCTACTCTGCTGGCATCTAGTATGATAGTGTGTGTATATATATATATATATATATATATATATATATATATATATATATACACACACACACACACATATATATAAATATAAATATCTGGAGAACAATAGTAACCTCATTCGCTGAGCTGGTGGCAGACAAACTTGAGGGGCCCTGACCTATATTTTGCCCTTAAATAGTATGATACTATGGTTAAGAACATGTATCAACTGTTTCAAACAACATGAAGTCTTGCTATATTATGACATATGCAGTGAGTCCCGACCTTCGAACTGCTCCGGAGGTGAAAGAGTTAACTTTCCATGCCAGGCATGGAACTTTGAGCACGAGCTTGGTTGAAAACTCTGTCTGTTGTTCTTCAAACTCAAACTGTCAGATTCTTTACTCCGCCTCACTGAACAGTCGCTCGGGAGATTTCTCCTTCTGCTCGGTTCATTTTGTTGGTTAAAGTATTAATTTCTCGGTTTTTTAACCGAATTTAAACCTCAACCGGTCGGTTCAAGCTCTGTCTGTGGTATCGTAAGTACTAGATAGGTTTTACATTTACTTTCTGTGTGGAACTTGTAAGCGGTATTATCGGTTCGGTTTGAACCGATCAGGTTATTATAAATACATTAATCTGTCTTTTAGAGTCGGTTCCCGGTTCTTATCGGTTCTAAAAAGCGGATTTCATTACGTTTTTTTCCACGACCCGTGACACGGTTGGGAACCGATAAGAGAGTCTTGCTTGGCGGATTGCCATAAACGGGCAAGTTTTGGTTAGGCTGGCACTATGTCTGAGAAACCCAAAAGAAAAACCGGGTCCACTGGGTTTCAACACTGCAGTGTTTGTGGGGAAGCCTTTGCCAAGGCTGACCCCCACACCACCTGTGTTTATTGTCTGGGGTTTGACCACCTCAGGGCAGACTGTCAGATTTGCAAAAATTTTCCTGCAGCTACCCTGGATAAGAAAGTTGGTAGGCTCAGGGAAAGAGAGGCCAAGAAGTCCGCTGACCCGGATGGCCAGCCCGGTTCGGTAATAACCGAACTGGAGGGAGTGCCCTCTGACCAGGGTGAGACTTCCTCGGGCAAAAGGAGAGCCGACTCAGAGGAGTCGGTTCCAGCAAAAAGGACTAGAAAATCAGCAGGTGTGGAGCCAAAATTTCCATCTCCAACCGCTGAAGAAATAGCCAAAGCAATTAAAATTGTCCAGTCGCTTTCCCCGGTTCCGACCGAACCGGCACCATCAGGTAAGCGTACGGTTTGGTCGGTTCCACCGGTTCAAGAATATGATTTAGAGGAATTTTATGAACCAGAGGAGGGAGAAGAGGAGTATGAGGAGAGTGAATGTGGATTTGAAAGTCTGGATGTGCCCATTGAACCGGACATCTCCCCAGACAGACCTTCAGGAGTGTCTCCCCCCTTAGGCTTTCTGAGTCCCCCTCTCATTTTATGTTTTATAAAAAAGTGGCCTAAACCCTCCAGCTCCCTATGGAGGAAGCTGTGGATGATCAAGAGGAGCCTGACTATGTAGAAATGGTGGATATCCCAGAGTCTAGGAGACTGTCTATTCCTTTGCATAAATCTTTTGGGAAACAGACAGTAAAAATTCTAAAAACTCCTCACACTGTACCTCCTGTGGATAAAAGAATGGACAAGAGGTACACATTGTCAGGCTCTGATATGGAATTCCTTACACAACAATGCAGCCATGTTGGGGTAGTGCAGGCTGCAGCCTGTGACAAGGCAAATATTTCCTTGGCTTCACACCCCCCTGACAAGGACTCCAGGAGGATTGATGCCATGGCAAAGAAACAGTACATGGCAGCATCCTTGGGACTCAGACAGGCAAATTATATGGCTTATGTTGCTAGATACCAGAAATCCAGATGGGACACCGTTATGGCTCTAGCAAAGCAGGTCCCTGGCCAGCTTGCCAAGGAGCTGGAGCAGGTGGCTGCTGATGGTATTGAGGCATCTAAGGTGCAATTTCATGCTGCAGTGGACTCTAATGATGTGTCATCAAGAGTCATGGCTACATCTGTGGCTCTTCGCAGGATGGCTTGGCTCAGATGTACTAGCCTGTCGCTGGATACTCAGACTAAGGCCATGGATTTTCCTGTTGTGGGTAACTCTCTGTTCGGGGAGCAGACAGAGAATTACATGAAGAAAATGGATGAGAATAGGACCACCTATAGGAGTGCACAGGCCAAGGAAAGGCAGGCCACTCCTCAAAGGTAGCCTTCCAGGGGCAGGGGCAGACCTTTTCATAGGCCTTTTTACCAAGCCCAGACCTCCTCTTCAGCTTATGCCCAGAGGGATTCTTTAGAGGGAGAGGCAGGCGGGTACAAGCAGACCTGCTTCCACCCCTCAGCCTAAAGCCCCTGCCAAGCAGGCACCCTGATGGGGTGGCCGGGGCCGATTCTCCACTACCTGTAGGGGGCAGGCTGGCTTACTTTGTCCAGGACTGGAAGTCTTTAACGTCAGACAAGTGGGTCCTGGAAGTAGTCAGCCAGGGACTGGTTCTCAGCTTCAAAACATTTCCAAAGATGAGAACCAGGTCCTTTCCACCTGCAAATCCATCAGAGGCACTTGCCCTAGAAACAGAAGTTTCTACCCTCCTGGCTCTCAGAGCTGTGGAAAGGGTTCCACCCCTACACCAGGGCAAAGGGTTGTACTCCAGGTACTTCCTTACCCCAAAAAAGACAGGAGAATGGCGGCCCATCCTGGATCTCAGATACCTAAACAAGCACCTTTTAAAACCAAAATTCAAAATAGTGACTCTGGGAATTATTTTACCTCTCTAAGGCCAGGGGACTGGCTAGTGTCCCTGGACCTCAAGGATGCCTACTTCCATGTTCTTATCAGAAGCTCCCATCGAAAGTACCTCAGATTCGAACTGCCCTCAGGCCATTACCAGTTCAGAGCAATGCCCTTCGGCCTCACCTCTGCCCCGAGGGTATTCACAAAATGCCTGCAGTAGCAGTTGCTTCTCTAAGAAGGCAAAAGATTGCCATCTTTCCTTACCTGGATGACTGGCTCATAGTAGGCCAGTCTCCAGCCCAAGTCAAACTACACCTTCAGGTAACTCAGCAACTGCTCACATCTCTAGGTTTCCTTCTCAATCTTCCAAAATCAGTTCTAGAGCCTGTCCAGCTTCTCACCTTCATAGGTGCAGAACTGAACACAAAAGAGGCCAGAGCCTTCCTTCCTCTGGAAAGAGCAAGGACCCTGGTCTCTCTGACCTCCTCTTTCACCCTGCAGGTCTCTCGACCAGCAAGGCATTTTCTGCAGCTCCTGGGGCACATGGCTGCTTCTACAGCAGTAGTGCAGGGAGCAAGATTTCAGATGAGGGACATCCAGTTCCATTTGAGAGCCTTTTGGTCTCAAAGGAGAGACCCTCTAACCAAATTGATCCCAGTGACTCGAACCCTGATCCAGGCCCTTCAGTGGTGGCAGGACCAGAGCAATCTGAGACAGGGGGTCCCCTTCACTCCTCAGTCTCACTCCTTAATCCTTACTACAGATGCATCCCTCTTGGGGTGGGGAGCTCACATGGGCGACCTCACTACCCAGGGATTGTGGTCCCCTCAGGAATCTCTGCTCCACATCAATCTGTTGGAACTCAGAGCAGTTTTTCTAGCACTTCAAGTTTTTTCCACATCTGTTCAGAACAAAGTTGTACAGGTCAGAACAGACAACACCACTACAATGTGGTACATCAACAAGCAAGGAGGCACTCAGTCTATGACCTTGTGCACCGAAGCAATGAACTTGAGGTCTCTGGCTTATTCCCTGAACACCTCCCTTACGGCAGTTCACCTCCCAGGCCAGGACAATGTCCTGGCAGATGCTCTCAGCAGGATTTCCCAGGGCCATCACGAATGGTCATTGGATCCCCTAGTACTGGAGGTAGTATTTGCCAGATGGAGCACCCTGCAGATAGATCTTTTTGCAGCCCCAGACATCACCAACTTCCCCTTTTTTGCTGCAGGCCCCCAGTGTTGGGCTCAGTCCCACTGGATGCCTTCCTTCTCAGTTGGGAAGGGAAGTTTCTCTATGCTTTTCCCCCCTTCCCTCTTCTGTTCAAGGTGCTAGTCAAAATCAGATCTCAACCCTGCAAGATGATTCTGATTGCTCCAGGTTGGGCCAGACAGCCCTGGTACCCACTCCTTATGTCCTTAGCAGTCCACGTTCCCCTGTGTCTTCCCAGGAATCACAACCTGTTAACCTGTACTCAGGGGAGAGTTTGGTACCAGAACCTCAAATCTCTCAATCTCAAGGCCTGGCTCTTGAAGAGTTAGAGTTTGCTGACCTACACCTCTCCCAAGTTGTATTGGATATCTTGAAGGCTTCTAGGAAGCCTTCCACCAAACTACTTATAATTCCAAATGGAAGAGATTTTCCATATGGTGCTCTGCAAGCATATTTCCCAGAATCTGCTGACTTACCACAGTCCTGGATTATATGGTGCATTTGAATACTTTGGGGCTGAGACCAGCTACCCTAAAAGTGCACCTGGCAGCCGTGTCTGCTTTCTTATCAGCAGGTAAACCCTCTTCTCTTTCAGCTCATCCTGTATTCTCCAAGTTTTTCACACCAACCCTCCATTCAGGGACCCTGCCCCTGCCTGGGATCTTAATATTTGCATTGTCCAGCTTATGCAACCCCCTTTTGAGCCCTTGTCTTCAGCAGAGCTTAAGTACTTGACTTGGAAAACTGTGTTTTTGGTAGCCATCACTTCTGCCAGGTGCATAAGTGAATTACAAGCATTGTCAGTGGAGCCTGATTTTATCTCCTTTCATAGAGATAAGGTGGTCCTCAGGACTAACAGAAAGTTCTTGCCTAAGGTGGTTTCAGACTTCCACCTTAATCAAACTATGTCTCTCTCTGTGTACTTCACTGACCATTCCTCCTCTGGCGAGAGGAGACTGCACAGTTTAGATGTCAAAAGAGCCCTTAGTTACTACATAGAACGTACCAGGGGTCACAGGTTTGACTCCCTCCAACTGTTCCTCACTTATGGTGAGGTTGGTAAAGGGAAACCTGCCACTAAAAGATCCATTGCCAGGTGGATTGTCTCTTGTATCCAATTTTGCTATGAAAAACTGGGTGAGGTTCCTCCTCAGGCCTGAGGCTCACTCTACCAGAGGTACAGCTGCGTCTCTGGCTGCTGCCAGGGACATTCTATCCTAGAGATATGTCAGCAGCTACCTGGAAAACAGTTCACACTTTTACCAAGCATTACTTCCTGGACATCCAGGCTAGGAGTAATGTTAGGTTTAGCAGCTGTGCTTCAGAGCCTATTTCTAAGTAGGTTCTGTCCCTCCTCCATGGGGTACTGCTGTGTAGTCTGCATAGAATCATAATATAGCAAGACTTCATGTTGTTTGAAGAAAAATTACTCACCTTAGTAATGTTGTTTCTTCCAATGAGTCTTGCTATATTATAACCTCCCCTGCCCCTCTCAGAACCTCTGCTTTTGGGATGTGGGTGGGCAGTGCAGTCAGCACTTAGTAGATGCCGCCTTGTTTTTCACCCTCCTTTTGGGTTGATTGGGTGTTGTGTTTTCATTTTGGATCCCCTGACTTGAGTCTTTGTTTGGGACAAAAATGTGTTCTTATATTAGTAGCCAGTTGGCTAGTGTAGGTTTACAGCTTCCACACAGAACCTTAGTGAGTTTTGCTCGTAAAGATCTGACAGTTTGAGTTTGAAGAACAGCAGACAGAGTTTTCAACTGAGCTCGTGCTCAAAGTTCCATGCCTGGCATGGAAAGTTAACTCTTTCACCTCCGGAGCAGTTCGAAGGTTGGGACTCACTGCATATGTCATAATATAGCAAGACTCCATTAGAAGAAACAACATTACTAAGGTGAGTAATTTTTTTTCTTTTGTAAGATGTTCTGTTATAAAATCAATAAAGATGGCTATTCTGTTGGGTTTCCTGTGGAGCAGCCGGAAAATTAATAATAGAAAAAAAAGAAACCTTTGGGTCTTTGGGGTAACCAGTTCCTGTTTTCAGGGATACCAAATTTCACCCTAGGCTTACGATCTACTGCCATTCCCAAGTTTTTATCGTCCATGGAATGGGCCAGCTTTTTGTTATTATATTCCCAAATTTTCCCTGCAATAGGGTAACATTCTGTATGAAAAGTAACTTAGAAACATAGAAACTGTTGGCAGATAAGGACCTTTTGGCCCATCTAGTCTGCCCATATTTTCCCTACCTATATTGACATGAGTGACCCTACTCAGTCCCCGGGCTTCTACGCCCTCCTTATTTCTAATATCCCTCTATGCCTATCCCATACATTCTTGAATCCTGTAACCATTTTAGCCTCCACCACCTCTGCTGGGAGACCATTCCATGCATCCACCACTCTGTCCGTGAAGAAATACTTTCTCCCATTACCTCTGAGCCTCTCCTCTTCTATCTTCATAATATGACCCCTTGTCCTCTAGCATCTTTTTCTTTGAAATATGCTTCCTTCTTTTACTTTGTTTATACCTGTGAGATATTTGAATGTTTTTATCATATCCCCCCTTTCCCTCCTTTCCTCCAGGGAGTACATATTTAATTCCTTTAGCCTTCCCCATAGGACTTTTGATGTAGGCCATGCACCATTTTTGTTGCCCTCCTTTGTATGCCTCCACCCTATGTCCTTGCGGAGATGGGGCCTCCAGTATTATACATAGTATTTGAGGTGTGGTCTCACCAGTGATCTATACAGGGGTAATATTACCTTCCTCTTCCTGCTGGTGATTCCCCTACCTATGCATCCCAGCATCCCACCTGCCTTTCCCACTGCTTTGTTGCATTGTTTTGCTACCTTCAGGTCATCAAAAATGATCACCCCCAGGTCCCTTTCCTGCTTTGTTACTGTTAATACCTCTCTCCCCATTTGATATGTTGTCCCCGGGTTCCTGTGCCCCATGTGCAGTAGTTTTCATTTTTTGTATTAAAACCCAGCTGCCAACCCCGTGACCATTCCTCTAGTTTTTTTAGATTGTTTCTCATTTTTTCCACCCCTCCCGGTGTGTGCACTCTGTTGCAGAGTTTTGTGTTATCTGCAAATAGGCATACTTTCCCCTTCCAGCCCTTCTGCAATGTCACTAATATAGACATTGAAGAGGACTGGCCATAATACTGATCCTTGTGGTACCCCACTGGTCACTTTGCCTACTCCAGAGTGGATACCATTTATCACTATCGTGACTCCTGTTGCCCAGACAATTTGCTACCCAAATTACAACTTTAGGATCTATTCCTAGGCTGCCCAGTTTGTTTAACAGTCTTCTATGTCAAACGGTATCAAAGGCCTTGCTGAAATCCAGGTAGGCCATGTTCACCGTACCTCCCTGATCCACCTCTCTGGCCACCCAATCAAAGAACTTGATTAGGTTTGTCTGGCAGGACCTCCCCCTGTGAACCCAGGCTGCCTCTGATCCTGCAGATTATTGGTAACAAGGTATTCCCCAATCCTTTCCTTCAAAAGTTATTCTGTTACTTTGCCCACCACCAAGGCTTGTAATTTCCTACCTTCTCCCTATTTCCACTCTTGTGGAGTGGGACCACATCTGCCATCCTTCAGTCCCCCGGAACCTCCCCTGTTCTTAATGACTGGTTGAAAAAGGCTGTCAGAGGTGTATACAGCTCCTTTTTCAGTTCGCTCAGTATCCTAGGGTGCGCCCCATCTGGCCCCATTGCCTTGTCTACTTTTAACTTTGTTAGTTCTTTAAGCACTCTTTCTTCTGTAAAGGGGCTTGTGTTCACTTCCCTTCCCCTTATATCCTTGTCCTTAATCCTTGGCCCGTTTCCTACCCACTGTTCTATGAACACTGAACAGATGTGTTTGCTCAAAATATCCACTTTTTGGTGGTCCTTTTCCACACTACCCCCTCCTTCCCCTTTAAGTCTTACTATCCCTCCCATTGCCTTTCTCTTTTTGCTTATATATCTAAAACAAGCATTTGTCAATGCCGAATGTTTGCTTGCTGGCATTGGCAGTGGTAGTGTAGAAGTTACAGAGCTGCGTAATAGGAATGGCAGTGAAGTACTGAACTGAAGCCAACCCCACCACCACCCTGCAGAGAGTGACAGGCACTGGGGTGTGCATTTGGGTTGTCAGGCATAACGGCCACGCCATTTCACCACACCCCACCCTGCAGAGACTGACAAGTGTCACAGTGTTCCTTGTGGTCTTTGGCCCTTACGCGCACCCCATTTCATTAGGAAATATAGTGAGATGGGTGCGATATAGGAGAATGGGGTGAAGTTTGGGGCCGAAGAGTCCAAGGCATACCTCGATGCCTCTCATTGACTGCAGGGTGTGGAATGGTATGAGCATCACAGGCAAGAATCCCAAGTCACACCCCTGATGCCTGTCATTCTCTATAGGGTTGGGCGTTATAGTTGAAAACCCTAATACCTCAGGCATTCGTTGGTATTTTCACTCCAAATTTTCAACATGTTTGTTTTGTGACCCCACCTCATGAACAGGGGGAATATCAGTTTGTTAGCCGAAAGCTGCTAATGCACAGTGACTACGGCATTTAGGACCACAGGTGCAAAAACATTCCGAACAGGATGTAAAAAATGACAGCTGTACTCTTTCATGGGGAGGTGTAAAAAATGGCTATGTTGCAAATCTGTAGTAAAAATATTTAAAAAAATGGTGAAGTCACGAGCGTACATAGAAACTGTGCAACGCACACCCGTAATATAATTAGGTTGGGGATTTTTTACAGCAGATTGTCAACTCAGGCATTTTGGTGCCTCCGATCATGAACAGTGTCACTGTGATTTTCTTTATCTGTGCCGAACAATGATTTCCACAGCGACCACGCATCTCTGCACTGAAAGTGTGAAAACACACTTCAGCCATGTTGTGAAAAATGACAGCTGTACTGTTCATAAGGAAGAGAGGAAAAATGTCACTGGGGAAAATCTGGACTGAAAATATTACAAAGTCATGAACTAACGAGGGTGCATGGAAACTGCGCAATGCTCACTCTTAACACAGTCATTTTATGGACTTTTGTCACCAAATTTTCAACATAGCCATTTTAGGACCTTTGCTCACGAACAGGGTAACTGTGATTTTCTTAATCTGTCCTAAACATTGCTTTCGCACACCAACAGCACCATTGTGCGCTACATGTGCGAAAACACATTTTGGGTGACATATGAAAAATTGCAGCTGTACTGTTCATAAGGAAGTTTAATAAAATGGACATGTTGAAAATCTGGAGTGAAAATATTAAATTTGCAAACTTACGAGCAAGCATAGGAACTGTGCAACACACGCTGGTAAAAGTCATTTTTAGGAATTTTTTCACCAAATTTTCAACATAGCCATTTTAAGACCTCTGCTCATGAACAGTGTCACTGTGATTTTCTTAATTTGTCCTGTACATTGATTTCACACACCGATTGCACCATTGTGCGCTACATGGGCGGAAACACATTTTGGGTGAGATGTGAAAAATGACAGCTGTACTACTCATAAGGAGGTGTGGTAAAATGGCAATGTTGAAAATCTGGAGTGAAAATATATCAAAAATTCGCGAACTAGGCGAGCCTGCGTGAGGAACCTAAACGCTACGTAAAACAGTCTTTTTGGGAATTTTAACAAATTTTCAACTTGGGTTTTGGGACCCTTCTCATGAAGATGTCATTGTCATGGCGTTATTCAGGCCCGAAGGTGATTTCGTGCGAGTTACTGGCGCGGTGACTGCGAAATCACCCTTCGAGCGAGGCTCATCGCCATGACTGTTTATCATTCATGAGAAGAGATCCCAAAAACCATATTAATTGGTGCAAAATCAAAAACTCTGAATATGCAACAAAGTTGAAATCCCTATCTAGCCCATTATACAGCTTACGGCATTTCCTCAGTTCGCGGTCGGCTTTGAAGAGTGCAGAGCGTGTTCCCAGTCCACGAAGATCGTCGCGCCGAGGTCAGGAGGTAGTATGGGGTGAGGGGTGTGGGAACTGGGTGCGCAGTGGGTGAGTGCGGGTTGTGGGAGGCGGGGAGACAACGTTGGACCGTTTTTTCTTTGAGGTTAAAAAAGGACTACGTGGACGTTTGCACGCTGGGCTGGGCTCCCAGCGTGCGTACAAGAAGCTGATTATGAAGTGCGTTCAGCCGATGGGGATTGAGGCACCCCGTTGGCCTATGGATACATTGCCACGCTGGGGTGGGCACGCGTGGCACTATTACTTGGGGGACAGTGGATCCCACGGGATTGGGCACCCGTCGGCTATATTATTAGTTGCCACGCTGGGGTGGGCACCCAGCGTGGCATTTGGAAGCCTTTGGGGGCGGGGCGAGCGCAGCACAGCCGATGGGATTGGGCACCCGTCGGCTATACGGTGCGTCTTGAGGGCACGCTGCCTCGCGTGGCGCTCTGTGTGGGGGGAGCTGCACATGAGCAGCCTTATCTTATCGCTGTTCACTCAAGCGTAGCTCCCCCTTTCAACTGTATGCCACTGCATTTTGGAGCGTGTCATAGACAGCTCCAGAATGCATTGGCTTACAGGGGCCGCGCCTGCCAGCACACTGACTGAATTGGAGGAGGAGGTGACACACCTCCGAAATCTCTGATGATGGCACTATGTTTCTTGCACATGTGTGCAAGCAAACATAAAAATATTGTATTCCCCCTTCGTCACAGATTTGGTGATCCTTTCCTCTGTGCTTTTGCTCTTCTAATTGCCTACCTGCCTCCCTTTGTTTCTCTTGGTAAGTCTCCCTATCTCTCTCTCCGTCTGTGTCTGTTTGTACACTCTAAATACCCTTTTTTTGCTCTAACCTTTTCCATTACCTCCTTCTAGAACCATAGTGGTCTCTTTTCTTTTGGCCTTGCCAACCTGCCTGACACAGAGGTTTGTAGCTTGTACAATGCCCTCTTTTATTTTTGGCTACCGCTCCTTGACTCCCCCTAGTTCTCGTAGCCCTGCCAGGGTGTTTGTGAGGTATTCTCCCATGTTCTTTAAAATTGTCCCTCCTGAAGTCCAGGACCCTTGCCGGCATCACAAGGTGTAGCGTTACCGCTGTGCTGAGATGCTGGCCATGATTTCCACTACCATGGCGGGAGACTATGCTTTATTTTTCTTTGTTTTTTATCATGTATTCACTCACAGGGCTTATTGCATTTGTCAGTGAACCTTGTGGGCCATCATCATCATTTTCTTTTGCTTTTGGTGTAAGGAGATCTGTGTCGTTGAGTGCTGGTACTTTCCTTAAGCTTTGCTTTTAAATGAACTACAGTACATGGACATAACAATTGTATAGAAAAACTTAGTGATGTTGCAAAGTAAAACTTTGCTGGCGAAGGCGTGGTGAAGTGGCAAGCCTTGCTTTTCATGATGGTCTGGGGTAATGCTGGCAAATTGGGTGCTTTGCCAGGAAACGATCTTGAAGCAGTAAAGTGTGCTTCGTTGGCAAATTTTTACTTTAATTTGCCCACAAGGTTCATTGACAAATGCAATAAGCCCTGTGGGTGAACACTTGTTAAAAAACAAAGAGAAATAAAGCATAGTCTCCTTCCATGATCATAGTAAAACAATGGAAATCTAGGCCAGCCTCTCAGCGCAGTGGTAACACTACCCCTCATGTTGCCGACAACCCAGGTTCTTAAGAGAGCTCGAGCTGAGAACTGGCTGGGGGGGGGGGATTCAAGCATCCCAGAGGGCACGCTTCTCTCTGGGGAGTAAGGGCAGCCAGGTGTGGTGTATTATTCCTGCCTGTGTGACCACAGGTGGCAATGTGTTTGAAGTGGATCATGAACAGGATGACACCATCAAATAATGCAATCCGCACGCTTGCATGTCTTGGTGTTGCTTCACAACCGCAGGTTGGCATTTCAGGGGACAGGAAGGAGGAAAAAGAGGCCAGCTTGGGGTAGTATGTAAGATCCACCCCTTGCAGACCTCGCACTGGTGATGTGGCAGCCTTCCCAAAAACTGGATCCTGTTGTGGCAGTTGTTGTCCTGCCACCCTACCTTGGGGGTAGATAGGGTAGCAGCAATTAAAAACAGTTGGAACCCCCTCTCCCAACCCACTTAGCACTCTCAACACTCATTCTCCTCCCCATGGTCTTAATAATGAAGTAAAACATACTCCCTTCCTCAACCCACTGAGCAGCCCATCTCCACCTACCCATTTTGGAAGCACTGACTTAGGAAAACAGAATACAGAGTAGGAGACCATAACTGGCCAGCCATGCTCTTACCACCTCCCACTTCATCTCTAATGTCATTCATTACCTGGTACACATTTTGTTCTCAGAAAAAACTCTGCTGTGTATACTGCAAATAGGCCCCGATATTCAGACCCCAACCATTAGTGGCACACAGCTGGAAGCGCTGCACTGATAATAGTGCACAGCCTGTCCTGAGCAGTATTCAGACAGTGCACTCAGTGAAGCACACTAACTGTCTGAATATTGGGCCATACCAGTGCAGCGCCTAGTGATTATGCACTGCGCTGACACAGCCCAAGGCTGAATATGGCTCACAGGAGAGCCCACTGGGAATAGTGCTTCCCAAACAGAATAGTGCCGGGGCTTCTGTGGGCCACATTCAGCCTAGCATGCTAATAAGCCCATTGGGTATGCAAGGTGCTAAGGGGCCATTTGCATGCCCATTATGGGCTCATTAGAATGCCATGCACAGCCCCTTAGTGCCCATGCTGGCCATGTGAAAAACTGTAAAAGGCATTCCCAAGTGTTTAGTGGTACTCTCTCCCCGACGATTGCCCATATTATCAATATTTATAATATCCCTAGCATCTATTGATTCCCCCTACACTCCGATCATTCTTGCTGTCATTATTTGTAATGTCCCTGGTGTCTAGTGGTTCCCCACTCCCCGATTGCCCATTCTGTTGTTATTTCTGATATTCTGGCATATAGTTGTTTCTTCCACTACTGATAGTCCATGCTGTCATTATTTCTAATATCCCTAGTGTCTAGAGGTTCCCCCACTCCCACTCATCCATTCTGTGCCCTGGTGGCTAGCGGTCCCCTCAAACAGGTGCCAATGCCACTCCTGACCCACCTGCTCTGTGCCCACCACTCTGCACTCCCCTCCCCCACTTCAGGCACTAGTCCGTACACATGGACAGGATAGCAACTAGCACAGCCCTCTGCTTACCTCCTTAGCTGGCCAACATCTGTCAGTTTTAGTTTATTAGTCTAGGAATTAATACCTTTGAGCCAGGGCTCTTTTACAAAGGTTCCACGTCACAAAGAACATTTAACAAAGCACGATACACATTACAGGTAAAACCAGACAGGAAAGTTAAATCATAAATTTGCTATTAACAGTTTAAGGCAGTAACGTTTTTAAGTTTCATAGAAAAACAAGCTATAACAGGTTCAAGCGAGTGCAGACCAGTAGTGACACAGTGGGGGAAAGGCATGGCTGTGTTTAACTTGAGTGGGCTGTAATAGTTACTGAAACTGTTTTATGTTGAACTTCAGAGAGTACTGTACTGCAACCTCGAAAGAGGAGGTCAGTGAGCCACAGCGAGTGTTTTGTACTGACAGCATTGGTGATCGGGGCAGGGGGAACCATTAGATGGCAGGGTTATTACAAATAATGACAGCATGGGCAGTCGGGGATAAATGGAACCACTAGTTGCCAGGGAAATTAAAGAGCTGGTGGATTGGATTAACTGATCTATGCTTCTAGTTGTTGTTTAAAATAGGTTCTAGGTTGTTTGTTTCATGTAATAGTGTGAATATGAGTGATGATTATCTGTTTTTGTATATTTGCAGATTTTCTATCATTGGGGTAATCCTAAGAGGTACAGCACTATTCTCAAAGTGCAGACCAGTAGTGACACAGTGGGGGAAAGGCATGGCTGTGTTTAACTTGAGTGGGCTGTAATAGTTACTGAAACTGTTTTATGTTGAACTTCAGAGAGTACTGTACTGCAAAACATCTAGCATCCCTAATAACTTGTGAGTAATGTTGTAAATTAATAAAGGCTGGTACTGCATTTTAAACACAAAAATGCATTTTTCTGTTTTTTTCAAATTCTCTCTCTCTCTCTCTCTCTCTCTCTCTCTCCTCTCTCTCTCTCTCTCTCCAGCACTGTTTCAGCACAAGCACAACTTGTACTGCTGCCCATGTTCCTATGCCTGCTCTCCTAATTTCAATCATTGTGCGTTTGTCAGTGGTACCAACTAGAGTTTTATATTACACTTATCTTTTGCTTGCTGTTATCTGATAAGCTATCATCTTCAAGTTCATACCACAACTAATGAAAGAAAAAATGTTCTCCTCTCTCCTCAGCCATCTTTGTAAGAAAAAACAACACCTCACTCCCACATTTTCCAGTCCTCATCACTGCTGGTTTCTCCCTGCCAAGTGCCAAATCTGCACCCCCCCCCCCCCACATACACACTTATGTTGCTTTTTTCTTTGCATTAAGGTTTCTTTGTTACTTTGATGTCGCCAGTCCTCTGACTCTGCACTGATTAGCAATCGTCTTCCAAATGCAGTAACTAATAAAGAAATGTCAAGTGTTCTCCACACTCAGCCACATCTGTGAGGAAAAACCCTCACCCCTACAATGCTTATTCCCCAATACTGTTGTTTTCCACTTCTCAAATCCACAAACCTACTTCAGTATCCCCTGCCCACACGGTGACTGACACATTCCTTCCGCTCATCTCTGTGGCTGCCCACCGCTTGAATGACAGTGCACGATCTGACTTTATAAACAACAGTTTAAAAAGTTGGATCATGGTTGTGCACTGTCACTCCAAGTAACAAAATTTAATTTTTCTACTTTATGGTGGTGGTGGGGGGTCGCAAAGTTCATACCTCCAGCTGGAGGTTGGTGTAAGCCTCCATTCGCTAAGGAACCTCTGCACACTGTCTCAAGGCTCTGCTTTGCACTCTGCTCCTGTTCTCTCTATTATTTAGCTGGGTACACAATATGTACTCCCTGACATCAGCACTGCTTAATGGTGTGGGCTCCATGCAGTCGCGACCTCTCAGGCTTCAGTTGTGTGGAGTTTAGTTTTTTTTTTTAAGTAACTTTTAAGTACAAGTAATGGTGGCTAGCTGTGGAAGAAATGTGCCGGATGCTGTGCAGGGAAGGGGGAGACCCTGAAGTGGGTTAGTGGGCTTGGGAGGGAGAAGGGAGGCAGTATAGCACAGTGGTTTAAGGCTCTGAGCTGCAAATCTGAAGACCTAGGTTTGAATCCCACAGCCCCCACTTGCATATACTGTGTGACCCTGAGCAAATCACTTAACTTCCCTGTGCTTCCAGGTTGCACCTGTAAAAAAGCTTTCAGCTTAGTGTGTCTCACCTGGTTAAACAACTGGAAAAAAAAAAACCAGCAGTACTAAGGACTGGATAATGGGGGGGGGGGTTCTTACAGATGTGGCTGGGGGGAGGAGAACACTGGACATTTATTTCTTAGCTATAGCATTGAAAAGCAATCACTTATCAGCATGCAGCCGGATGGACTGGAGACATCAAAGTAACAAAGACAGAAATCATAAGGCGGAGAAAATAGCAGGAGTTCATAAACACAACTGGCAAGCTGAGATCAGTTGTGTATAAAGTTTAAATTGTTATAAAAGCAAAAGAAAACAAAGTCTCCAAAACCAGCTCACAGCCTCAGCTGACAGGCAGACATCAAACAATTCTACACTGCTTAAACTTAGTTGTCACTGCCATGCTTCTCCTACACTGTCATTTCCTGCTTAATAGTACACATCTGTCTGAAGCCCATGCCGTGCCACAGAATTATATCACAACTCCTGTAAGTAAGCAGTTTGAATAAAAAAAGGCAAAAAATTCCAAAAGTGTTGAATAGCAGTTTATTTCTGTTATCACATAACCACATGCCATTTAACAGAATATATAAAAAAATGTCTAAATATATTAGTTCTTTAAACATACTAACAGCATGGGCATTCCAGGGGGCACAGCCATTGTTCCCAATTAAGGGCAGGGTTTTGGCCTCATTAAACAGCACTGCGATGGTGGCTGTTTAATGTGGCCAAAACTTCTGACTGTATCGCTGCACCCTTTATGCATGAGGGAGCCCTCATTTGCATAGGCACAGTGGTATATTCTGCTAGTCGTGCTGTCGGGATAGCATGTATACTGGGTGCCTCCGAATATGGCCCTGGCCCCGACCGCTGCTGTTATACTTGGTTAGCATTGTGCTAACCATTTGAACATTGGGGCCATAATATTTTCTATTTTATCCCATGATCTGTTATGTATTTTCTTTATATAGTACTTTGAATTCCAATGCTGGGTTACTCAGCACTAAACAGACATTGTCGCACTTGTTGAAACCTGGTTATCCAAATCTACCCCTGACTCCCTCGTCTCCCTCCCTGGTTACACCATTTTCAGGGAAGATCAGGTGGGTAAGCGTGGAGGTGGTTGTGCTGTCTACATGCGTGACTCCCTCCTTGGACATGCACTTCCACCACCCAAGCTTGATAACGGGGCACAAACCCTCATGCTAAAAATCTCCCCCAACCCTGGTAAGGGCCAACTCTTTCTCACCATTGCGTATATTCCCCCCAGAAAGCAAGACCTCGCCATTCAGGTGCTTGCTGACCACCTCTCTGGCCTACTGCCCAAAATAGCCCAGATAATTTTTGGTGACCTGAATATCAACTGGCTCTCTGCCACGGCCTCCCAAACCAGAGATATCTTTGCCACCCTTGACATGTCTCAGCTTGTCACCACCCCACGAGATTCAACCCCTCTACTGGCTCCAGCACACTCCTGGATATCACCATTACCAACCACCCCAGAGAGTGCTCAATATCAGTGTACTTCCCAACCCACTTAGTGACCACTCCCTGGTCGTATTCTCTTGGTCCGCTGCCAACAGCAAACCTGCACCACAAACCACCCAGCGACGTCGCCTACTCCCAGACGGCCTTCATCACCTTAAACTGTACCTCTCACAACTGGACTGGTCCCCAATCAGGCTTGCACCACCCATAGACGAGGCATTGAATTTTTTCCCTCGCACTTTTAACACTGCCTGTGACCTCTATGCCCCTTCGCTAGAAATCGCACCAAAAAGCAAAGCACACCCTGGGTTACCCCCTCCCTCCTTCACAAACTTAAAATGAGAGGCAACCTATGGCACATTGCTGTGGAATCTGGCAAGCCAGCTGATAGGCAAGAGTACAACACTGAGCACAATAAGTGTACTTGGGCCATTCGACAGACCAAAGCCCAGTACTACCAATCCGCTCTTGTCTCCTCCTGGGGGTCGGCTAGAAACTTTTGGGATAATGTAAAGAAGCTGAATGGGAAATCCCGCTCCCCACCCCCTCTCAACTCTCCTTTAATGGAACTGTCTGCTCTGACCCCCTTGACATTGCAGACTGCCTAAACCCCACATTCTCAGACCTGAGTTCAGTCCTGCCCAGTAACTTCTTTGACCCCATCGCTGTAGCACCCCTGCCCAATCTCCAGAGACCTCCTTTCTATCTACGTGCCATCTCCCCACTGGAGACTAGACCCCTTCTGCAAAAAGCCGTTAGTAGTAACAACCCCGGCACCAACCTACTGGACAATAGGCTACTTTGTCTGACGTTGGATGCTATCCTGGTCCCACTTACTGAGCTGCTCAACTGCTGTCTGTGCCTGGGGTAGTTCCCCAGCACATGGAAAACTGCCATCATCACTCCCATCCTAAAGAGCAGCGATCAAGCGACCCCGGGTAACTATCGACCTATCTCCATCCTCCTCCCACTCTCTAAGGCCCTTGAAAAAGTAGTTGCCAACCAGTTTGCTGAATACCTGGCCATGCACAATATCCTGTGCCCTGAACAGCATGGCTTTCATGCAGATCACAGCACCAAAACTGCGCTACTTGAATTCTCCAACTTCCTGCACTCTGCTCTTGATGCCGGAAGTCCTGCCATTGCCGTGTTCATTGACCTCTCCAAGGCCTTTGACATGGTTTGCCATCCCTTCCTGCTTGACTCCCTCAGATGCCCTGGTTTCACCCCTGGTCCCCTTGCATGGTTCACCAGCTACCTCTCTGCCAGAACTCAGTGTGTAAAAATCAATAGCACCCTAACTGACATACAACCTGTCCACTCTGAGGTTCCCCAGGGCTCCATTTTAGGTCCTCTCCTCTTCAGTCTCTACCTCATCTCCCTCCCCTTGGCCTGCCCAAGTAAGATCCTCCTCTATGCGGATGACGCTGTGTTCTTCGCCTCTGACCTCAACCCCAACACACTCCAGGCCACCCTCCAACAAGCTTTTGCTAGAGCTGAGCATTGGTTCACATCACGAAGGCTAGTCCTGAACCTGAAAAAGACCAAAGCTATGCTCTTCTCGCATTGCCAAAACAAACCCAGTGGTGCCCCTCTCATGGTACTGCCTAGCACACTAAACCCCATTGAGCAGGTTTCCTCCTACAAGTATCTGGGCATTACCTTTGATTCGGCACTCTCCTTCCATTCCCATATCAGTGCCCTTTCTGCTGCCACCAATGTCAGGATTGGACTGTTATACCACCATAGGGACTGCCTACCACAAAAGGCCCTTAGATTGGCAATCACCTCCTCTATCCTGTTGCTAATCGACTATGGGCTGCCCATCTATGCTGCAGCCAACAACACTGTGCTTGCAAGAATCCAGCTCTCTATAAACAAGGCCTGCAGGCTAATGCTGGGAGCCCCTAGGCGCACCCATATGTGCCTGCTGTACTCCACCACCAACTTGCTCAACCTTGAAGAAAGACTCCGCCTCCAAACCTGCCTTCTTGTAAAAAAGACCCTGCTAGGGGTCTTCCCCCCTGGGGTCGCCACCTGCCTGCAGCATACCTCCCCCTCAGACTCCACCCACAGCACTATAAAAAACTCCCTTATTGTCCCCAGGGTAAGGACCTCTATGGCCCAGAGATCCTTTTGCTGTTGGGCTCCCTCCTGGTTCAGTTCCCTCCCAGCCAACATAGCTGACTCCACTAAGCTTGGTCCTTTCAAGGTCTCCCTCAGAAGCCATCTGACAAGCACTCGCTGCTGCAACTGCACATAATCCCCCACCTGCCCCTTACCCTCACCCCTAGGCTGGGTCTGCCCTGTCTACTTTTGCTGTATATGCCTGGGGTCTCAGGCAACATCTGCTGACTAATGTAATAAAATATCTCTGGTTGTTACCTGATGTGGTACTCGTGTACCTATATTATGACTACTGTGATCTACCCATTACCAAGCTTGTACCACCAGTGAATTCCTGTAACACTGGTTGCTTTTTTAATCTAAGCGTTATGTACTGTACTGTTTTGTTTGCTGTAATGTATTGCTCTCTTGACGAGGTGCCTTTGTAAATGAGTCTTTGACTCAAAGGTCTGTAAACCGATGATCTAATAAATAAATAAATAAAATAAATAAATAAATTTAATGTAATTTAATGTGCAATCTGTTGTATTTGTTTGATTAGGAACCCACTGAAAATGAGCACATGCTCAATGGTGTTTTCTTTCTGTTTTTAATAAACTTAATTTAATACTCAGGGCTAGGAATTCAGAAAATAATCTGGGCCCGATTCACAAAAAAATTGCAAATCACAGTGCAAAAGTTTGCACAGTGATTTGTTACTGCCCAGTTTTGAAATATTTTACTATTCACAGTTGGATAGCACAATGTGCTATCCAACTATGAATAGGACTAGGTCACATTGGTGGTAACCCCACTGCCACCAGCGCCACCTGACTATCGCTGCCCCGACCCACAGCCAAGTAAATGGCCCCACAACAGATAGCCCAGTGTGCTATTTCTGATTCACTAAGGCACGTATGCAAATGAGGCCTATGGGCATGCAATGCAATGGGTGGCAATTTGCATACCCATTATGTGTCCATTTGCATAGGCTGCAAGTGGTTTAATGCAGCCCCCAGCCCCTGCCCAACATGCAGCTGCAGTCCCTGGAGGCTAACGGTCCCCCCCATTATCGCCGATCACCAGCCCAAATATAAATAAATATGATACCCTGACTTCTAGTGGTCCCCTCCCCCCCGCCAATCACTGTCAAATAATAAGCATGTTACTTTTCCCTGGTGTTCAGTGGTCCTTCCCCTCACCGGATCCCATGCCTGAGATGTAAAAAAGAATATTTCCTGGTTGCCAGTGGTCCTGCCCCCTGCCGATTGTCAACCTGATGAACACAACGCAAGTGCCCTGGCTGTCTAGTGGTACCTCCCCAACCCGATCCCATGCCTGATATTTCTTTACTATTCCCTAGTGACTAGTGCCCCCCCCACCATCGCTGATCACCTCTCCTATGATGAACAAATAAGTTTCCCCTGTGTCTAGTGGTCCCTCCCCCCACCTGATCACTCACCTGACATTTTACTCACATACCCTGTTGTCCAGTGTAGCCCCCCCATCCTGATCCCCTGTATAGTAGATAGAAATATTTCCCAGATGTCTAGCTGACCCCTCCTCCCTATCCCTGATCCTCTATATAGTGAATTGACACCAACCTCTGGTAGTCTAGTGGAACACCTAATCCCTATCCTGGCAGGTAGTGTCCCACCACCTCACTCTCCCCATCCCAACCCCCAGCTAGCAACAGGCACAGCCCTCCTCTCACCACCATGACCAGCCGCCAACTGAGCTATCAAGGAGCACATACTGTATACAGTATGCTCTCATTGACATTGTCAGTCGGTGAGTGAGTACTGTGTACAGTATGCTGTCATTGACATTGTCATTCGGTGAGTGAGTACTGTGTACAGTATGCTGTCATTGACATTGTCATTCGGTGAGTGAGTACTGTGTACAGTATGCTGTCATTGACATTGTCATTCGGTGAGTGAGTACTGTGTACAGTATGCTGTCATTGACATTGTCAGTCGGTGAGTGAGTACTGTGTACAGTATGCTGTCATTGACATTGTCAGTCGGTGAGTGAGTACTGTGTGCAGTATGCTGTCATTGACATTGTCATTCGGTGAGTGAGTACTGTGTACAGTATGCTGTCATTGACATTGTCATTCGGTGAGTGAGTACTGTGTACAGTATGCTGTCATTGACATTGTCATTCGGTGAGAGAGTACTGTGTACAGTATGCTATCATTGACATTGTCAGTCAGTGAGTACTGTGTACAGTATGCTGTCATTGACATTGTCAGTCAGTGAGTGAGTACTGTGTACAGTATGCTGTCATTGACATTGTCAGTCATTGAGTGAGTACTGTATACAGTATGCTGTCATTGACATTGTCATTCAGTGAGTGAGTACTATATACAGTATGCTGTCATTGACATTGTCAGTCGGTGAGTGAGTACTGTGTACAGTATGCTGTCATTGACATTGTCATTCGGTGAGTGAGTACTGTGTACAGTATGCTGTCATTGACATTGTCAGTCGGTGAGTGAGTACTGTGTACAGTATGCTGTCATTGATATTGTCAGTCAGTGAGTGAGTACAGTATACAGTATGCTGTCATTGACATTGTCATTCAGTGAGTGAGTACTGTATGCAGTATGCTGTCATTGACATTGTCATTCGGTGAGGGAGTAAAGTGTACAGTATGCTGTCATTGACATTGTCAGTCAGTGAGTGAGTACAGTATACAGTATGCTCTCATTGACACTGTCATTCAGTGAGTGAGTACTGTGTACAGTATGCTCTCATTGACATTGTCAGTCAGTGAGTGAGTACTGTGTACAGTATGCTGTCATTGATATTGTCAGTCAGTGAGTGAGTACAGTATACAGTATGCTCTCATTGACATTGTCATTCAGTGAGTGAGTACTGTATGCAGTATGCTGTCATTGACATTGTCAGTCGGTGAGTGAGTAAAGTGTACAGTATGCTGTCATTGACATTGTCAGTCAGTGAGTGAGTACAGTATACAGTATGCTCTCATTGACACTGTCATTCAGTGAGTGAGTACTGTGTACAGTATGCTGTCATTGACATTGTCAGTCAGTGAGTGAGTACTGTGTACAGCATGCTGTCATTGACATTGTCAGTCAGTGAGTGAGTACTGTGTACAGTATGCTCTCATTGACATTGTCAGTCAGTGAGTGAGTACTGTATACAGTATGTGCTCCTTGACAGCTCAGTTGGTGGCTGGCCATGGTGGTGAGAGGAAAGCTGTTCCAGTTGCCAGCTGGAGGTCATATTGGAGAGAGTGGGGTGGTGGGACACTACCTGCTGGGTTAGGGAGGCCACTAGACCACCAGGGGTTGGTGTCAATTCACTATACAGGGGATCAAGGATAGAGAGGGGAGTCCGTTAGATATCAGGGAAATGTTTCTATCTACTATAGAGGGGATCAGCATGGGGGAGGTTACACTGAACACCAAGGTATGTGATTTAAACATCGGGCAGATGATCGGATGGGGGAGAGACCACTGGACACCAGGGAAACTTATTTGTTTATATTCAGGCCGACGATCGGCAATGATGGGGGGGCGCTAGTCACCATGGAATAGTAAAGAAATATTAGGCATGGAATCAGGTAGGGGGAGGGACCACTAGACACCAGGGCATATTAAAGAAAAGATTGGGCATGGGTATGGGTGGGGGTGAGACCACTGTACACGAGGGACACTTGTGTTGTGTTCATCTGGCCGGCAATCAGCGGGGGGACCACTAGCCAACATGGAATATTTTTTTTTATATCTCGGTGAGGGATCGGGTGGGGGAGGGACCACTGGACACCAGGGACCATTCGTTTTTTTCATTCTCAGGCCAGCAGTTGGCTGGGAGGGGGGGGGACCACTAACCACAAGGGAATAAGTAACTTCATACACTTGGATTGGTGATTGGCGGGGGGTTGCCGCCACAGTACCTCCACCAACCACTAGGGTTGTGTGGGTTTAAAGCAAGGTCTTGGTCGGCGGTATTTGCTCTGTGCAAGGGAGCCCATCAAAAGGTCCTTACAAGGAGCAAATACTTCTTGAATCGGACAGTGCCAAAATTCATGTCCCTTCCCCCTCATTTGCATTGCTGTCCCCTTCACACTTTTCTCTGGTACAATCCTGGTTTTAGCATGCAAACCGGGCTTTTGTGAATACCACCATGGCAGCAAACCCAGTTTGTGCCGGGGCAAAGTTTTGTGAATCTGGCCCCTGGTGTACTTGACGGAATACCACATTATAGGTTTTGGTATTTCATGTGAAAATCTGGCATACTAACCCATTTTTTTCTATAATATTTTATCACTCTTGTTTTGTAAGTAGCATGTAGTAGTAATGTGTTTACAGTATTATTTAATAAAATAACTAAAAAGTATAATTTTTCAGGGTCTGTGCCCTTTTACTGTTGTTCCCATAGCAACACCAACTAGCCCCATTACAAACACATATATTAATTCCTTTCTACCTGTGAGGCTTGCATACAAATCCCACTAGATTTTTACTTTGTCAGAACCAGTAAGAGTCGTCACTGGTAACATATTGGGATAAGGTCACGTTTTTCTCAGTGTTGCCCAGAGAAAAACACAGTTGTTTCTATTATTAAAGCCCAGCTCTGTGGGTGGTTGATTTTCTTTTTCTTTCTTTTTTTTTTAATAAACAACAGACACATACACACACGCACTCACAAATTTAGCAGCTATACCCATATTGCTACTGGAAGCCCCTCTCCTCCCTATAGTAGCAGCTTTTTTCCAGGCTGATTATTATGCGTGGCAGTATGGTTTCCCTGTGGGGTTACTCAAGCAAAAAGCAACACAAAAACAATGTTTACTGGCACAAGAAATGAAGGAGCAAAGTCCAGAAAAGAAAATCTGTAGAGTATTTCATGGGCCTCTGGTGAAGAGTCATGTCACGACATGAAGGGCTGAGTTTTTTCTTGTAGCTGCGGTTTTGTTTAGCTCAATTACATTCTCTGTAATTTATCTTTTGTAGAATCTGCCTCTTAATTTTAGTGCCACTGTGTGCTTTTTTTTTTTTTTGCTAGCCACGAAAGCTTTGTCCCAGTGTCACCCGCTCTTAATTCCTGAATGTGCATGGTTACGATTTTTTTACTTTTTTTAAAGTGTAGTAAAACCCTCCCCCCATCAATTTCAGCCCTGCTGCTCTTCCTATCCTGCCCAGAGACATCCCCTCGAGTCATTCCTTTGTTTACTATGTGCAATTTAAAATGTTTAATGCAGTGCAGTGATCCTCTCCTCTCTCTTTCACTGATGGACCTGAATGCCAATATATTGCTCAGTCATGCAAAGCACTGCTAAGGTGAGGTAACAGCATTTGGGCCTGGCAGTGAAATTGAGAGGGGAGGATCATTACCCAGCACCAGGCTTTTTAAATTACACATAGTAAACTACTGGATGACTAAAGAGGGTATCTGAGGACAGGGTAGGAATGGTGCTCTAGCTGAGATGGGTTGGAGAGGGTTTCATTATTCTTCTTCATGGATGACCAGTTGAAAACAAAAATAAAAATTGATATAAGGTGCGGGTTACCAAAAGACACAATTTGGTGTTCCATGCATACAATTTGGTATTCACGGAACACCAAATAACAGTAAATTTTAAGCTCTGCTGCTGCTACTACTGCTACTACTACTACTACTGCTACTACTACTACTACTACTATTACTACTACTACTGCTACTACTACTATTACTACTACTACTGCTACTACTACTACTAATACTACTACTATTACTACTACTACTAATACTACTACTACTGCTACTACTATTACTACTACTGCTACTACTACTGCTACTAATACTACTACTAATACTATTACTACTACTACTATTACTACTACTACTATTACTACTACTACTACCACTAGCTTGATAGCCAAAGTCTGAATGAATGTGCTCTATTCAAACCCCACAATTGTGCTCTCCCTCTCATTAGCAGATAGATAGATAGATAGATAGATATTTTATTTATACAGCACCCATTTCTGAAGACTCTGGGCACTACAATATAAGCACACATATCATACAAAAACATTTTAAAACACAAACAAATTTTAAAACAACACCATATATAGTACAACTGAAAGCAGCAGCTTAATTAACCTTTATAAAAACACTATTATTTTAAAACACCTTCAATTTAAGGCTTGATTAAATAGATTCATTCATATATTGAGGTGGTGAGTAGGTTGGGGGGAATAGGGGATTCCCTATGTTAGGGGTGGAAACTAATTTAGAAAAAAAATAGTTGTGGATGTTGTCTCTCATATATACCAACAGAAAGAAAACATGCAGCGTTGGGACCACTTTTTGTAATTCCCTGAAACTTTTCTTGGACAGATGAACTACTAACTAAAGTTCGAGCCAGACTGAGGCTAAGAAGATTATGCTTCCTTTTTCTCTAAGAGTCAAAACACAAGCTGTGCCAGCAACATGGAGGGTAGTAGATGTCTTTTAAGTGCTGTCAGATTATTCAACGAGTTGAGCCTCACTTAGATGCCCTATAAAGCCCACTGAGCCGCTTCATATAAAGATCTTATGAATAAATTACTCCATCATCACAGGAAAAAATAAGGGACTAAGCAAAAATCCAGCTATTGGAAGATATGATTTTATTCAGATAATCCTTAAGTTTGATTTTCAAAAAAGGTCCGCTGCCCCTCCACCAGCCAGCTGGCTTTAAATGCTAAGGCTACAATAAGGATAATCCTGGCAGGTCTCTGGCTTGTAATGTACATGTGCTCACTCATTGAGTCAGACTGAATCACTGACTTAAGTGTTCATGGACTTGTTTAGTTCTACTGTTGATGTAACTGAGCTCCCCACCAACAGTTTAAAGTATCATTTAGTCTCACTGTTGCTGCCGCTATTGTAGTCTCCCAGGCTTCAAATATCTGTCTGCCTGGGCTGGCCCATAAGTGCAGTGTCACAGCTAGTGCTCGTGATGCCAGCAAGCTGAGCTGAGGAATAATCGAGCGCCCCAGCAGTCGCTGTCCTCTGGGGAGGGCGCTGTCAGATACATACCACCATATGAGCACCACCTGGGTGACCATGCATGGAGACACACAGCAGTGCTGTGGGGAGGATGGGATGCCAGCCAGTGCCAGAGGTCCTATGTGATACGGGTGTATTCGGCATGCTGAATGCACTTATCGCAACTCCACATCACCAAAAGTCAATTTCGGTGATGTGGAATCCCGGTGCAAGGAAACACAGCAAAAACACTTTTTTGTTTCTTTTATGCGGGGGGCTGCACCCCCTACAACCTCCTAAATTAGGATTCTCAACTCCAGGGGAGTGCATGTGTGTGTGTGGGGGTGCATCTCATTAGAAAAAAAACCACTGTCTTGGGCCGGGCGCAACAAAAACTACTGGCTCCTGGTCCTGAACCCTGCATCCCCGCCACCCCAAGCCAGCATCTAGCCCACCACACTATGACGCCAGCTCACCGGAAACCCATGGCACCACCCCTCACATACCCTCCTGCCCCACGTTCAGTGGGCTCGCTCCCACCTCCCGCACATGTATATGCGCACGACATCCTGTTGCCTTGTCATGACCCACCCCATCCGGTCGCCAACCCCACACCCCTGCTGTCAGGGCACTAGCCAAAAGTGGGCTATCGTTTCAACAGGTGCCCATTTGCTAGTGCCCCATATCATGGTATACCAGTGCCAGACAATGCACACTTGCATGCGTGCACCTGTGAACACTCTCAGCTGGTATTCCTGGGGATGGAGAGAAAATGAGTAAAGTCCTAACTTCTGCAGGTGGACCAGGGTTCCTGCAGACTTCATGTCGACAGTTTCCGCTCCCCCTCCACTTGAATGTAGTCTCTGCTGGGGTTTCTGTCTAAACCCCCTTCCCATCCCAGTGGCTATATCATTGAGGATGACCCATGGAAGAAGGAGGCAGGGTATGTCCAAGGAGAAGGCAGAATGATGAGGCTAGGGGGACCAGCTGAATGGGGGCTGGTCAAAGAGTAAGGGCCATAAATACTGATGAAAATAAATCTGTCTGTGTGTCTATCTGCCTGTCTGTCTGTTGGAATTATACTTTTTGAGCTTTGGGAGCTAGGGGGGCCTATAAGAGTGCTATCTTTAAATTGACCCCTCCATCCCAGTATAAGTCAATGGCAGTGATGCGTTAACTACCAGGGCTCACTTCAGACCTAGGAGGGCCGAGCTCTGGCAAGTTCCCCTGTAATTCCAACATTGCCTTTTGACAATTAGAAGATGTTTGTACCTAGTAGTATGTGTAGTGTGTAGAATAGCAGTGTCACTAACTGTCAGCAGACATATCCAGTGCTGTTTCTTGTCATACTTCATTAAGATTGTGACATCACTGATTGTGACATCACTAGTGGCCAGTCTGGCAGAAATTGAGTGACTCTTTGTGGTCAGTCATGATGTCATAATGAGTGGGGTCTCAGTGCTGATGAGGTTTAATAGGGAACAATCAGCAGTATGAGCCCTGCACTAAAGTGTGGGGAGGGTCCCAATTTGCATTTTGTGTGCAAAAACATTTTTTTGTAGTTACTGTTTACTGCAGTATGGTAGACTGCATCAGACTGAGTCTGCTGACTTGCAAGCTGACATTTTCTGTAACTGCAAATCCCAGAATCCACTGCTGCTGACATCAGAGAAGTGCTGCAGCAATGAGGAATTCAATAGCCTGCAGTGCATGTTAGAGTTTTTGTGAGCTCTGATCTTTTGTTTGCTGATCCAGAGGACTGTATTTAGTCCTGGGAGAACAGCAGGACTGGGAAACATCTGATTGGAGCTTATAAAAGCTCTAACATGCACTGCAGGCTATTGAAACTCTCACTGCTGCAGCTCTTCTCTGATGACATTTCAGGCAAATCTGGGGATTGTAGCTACAGAAAATGTCAGCTTGCAAGTCAACAGAATTAGTCTGATAAAGCTACTATACTGCAGTAAACAGGTAAAAATTGTTTTTTTGCATGCAAAGTGCAAATTGAAACCAGCCCCATGCCAGGGTGTTGGGCTCTTAGTGCTGACTGTTCTCATTTAAAGGGGACTTGAATTAGCTACAGTATGTCTGCCTCCAGGTGGGCCTCTGTTCCACACCCCCCCCCCAGTATTATCACAAAGGCTATCTTTTAATGAGCAAAAGGAAAAAGAAACAGTACTTCAAATACAAAAAGTAACAACTGACTATTTTGAAAAGTTAATATACATTTCAGTCAGTGAACTGGCTCTTTAAAGAGCCTGCCAACTATCATGACATTCACTTGAGTTGTTTCAAACTTACAAGGTCTGGCATTTCCTTTTTTTTTTTTATTTATTAATTTATTTATTCTTTGGTAACTGGGTAAGTGCACTGATCCTGGGGACCATTTTCAGGCATGACCCAGGCCAACAGGTGGCATTAATACAAAGGTGCTTGCAGGTAATAATCACAGAACAGGTACAATACAGGAAATACAGGTAAGTAGGTATATACAGGTAGCAATCACAGTACAGGTATATACAGGCAATAAGCAACAAGTAAAAAAAATTGTGCATGCAGCATATATATATATACACACAGTTAAGTACAGAAACAATTATAAACAGTGTACAACCACTAGCAGGTGGGTAGTGCTTGGCATTGGAGCATAAGTACAACAGGAAAACAAATTATGCACTGTGAAAGATACGCCTATGGGGAGGTGGGCTGGGCACAGGATATAGGAATAGTAAAGCTGACAGAGAGTATGATAGGCAAAGGGAATGTTAGTAGGCAGGGCAATTGCAGTTGTGCTTGTCAAAGAGCCAGGATTTGAGGTTGTGTTTGAAAATTTGATGTAATTCAGTTTCTATAAGAGGGTTCAGTAATACATTCCACAGGGAGGGGGCCGTGCTGGATAGGGCATTCCCACCCATATTGGTGAGGGTTTTAGGAACCTGCAGGGAGGGCATGGTAGAGGAACATAGATTCCTAGAGGGGGTTCTGAAATTGAAAAGGGTAGAGAGAGGAGAAACATTACCACTCCTAATCACGGTGTCCACTAGGCAACCAAGGGTATAGTCAAATTGCCCCTGCAAGGACAGACATCCGAGGGAGCGATAGAGGTCACAGTGGTGAGTAAGGGGCAGACAGGGCAACTAGGCAGGCCTTGTTGTAAACTATGGTGAGTCTAGCCTGAAGGGTGGTGGAGGTCCTAGAGTATATGGGAGAGCAACAGTCAAAGAGGGGGAGTAGGTTACCGGTGACTATGGCCAGGTGGGCCTCCTTTGTCAGGTAGGGCGTTAGGTGGTAAGCAGCACCCAGTTTCTGGTTTACCCTGCGGATTATATGATTTATGTGATCAGTGAAGGAGAGAACAGGGCCAAGTTGCATACCTAGGTACTTAAAGGTTGAGACATTCTCAAGGGCAGGCCATCAGGGAGGTAGATGAGGAGAGCATCATTGGTAAGGAGGGCCTTGGCTAGGTAAGGCTTTGAGCCAAACAACATGGCCTTTGTTTTTTTATCATTAACTAACAGGAGGTTGGATGAGAACCAGTTTGGTGCTGTGCAGTAGTTTTCAGAAAGGACGGAGGATATTGAGGGAGATAGATTTGTCACTGCTCCTCCACAAGCCCCTCAGTTGCTCACTCCTTCAGGCCACCAAGGCCCACTGCTGTCACGCGCCCCATCAACATCTGCCACCCCTTCATTGCTGTGACTCCGGGTAACCAAACGTAACACTTCATTGGGTGGGGACCCACCCCCATGGGGGAACCAGGGGAAGAAAAAGGCCCACAGGAATCTAATATGTATCCCGGGCATGGTGGGGTCAGCACAGACACTTCCGGGCTAGCGTGGCAATGGGGATTGGTGACCCTCATCCAAGTCAACCAAGGGTGTATTTTTCACTTATCTCCCACCCTGCCCACCGCCCTCTCACAACGGGCCAGCTATGGTGGTGTCCCGGGGGGCAGGGGCATTTGGCAGCATGTTGAGGCCAAATAGCACCAAGAATGTCACCCCAAGCCACTTCCAGAGGCCAGCAAACAGTGGTCCAAAGCCCATCCATCCCCCCAGAAGAGAAGCATCCAAAGGATGTTCTAAACTTCTTTCCCACCAGACTCTGCTCCTGGCATCCAGGCTTGGGATGCAAACCCAGGTCACCAGTGTGCCAAGCGAACACCTTTGCTCGGCACCATGGAGCCAGCTTCATTTTATTTCTTTATGAAATTTTGTGACAAAATGTTACTGCTTATAATTTGGCCAACTTTGGAGCTAGATACTGCAAAATTATCAGGCATAACTTTGTAAGGATTTAGAAACTGCTTATTTTTTTATTTTATTTAAACATTTGGTAACCAGGAAATGCACACTGAGCCAAGGCTCATTTTCAAGTGCAATCTGAATGTGGCAATATCTAGTTAAGCAATTTTTAAGTTAAGGGGCTCATATTTTAACATTTTCAGAACATTTAACGCTACTGATTGCAGGTATAGACCTGACATTTGGCATGTATTCTCAGTGTCAGTGTGTCCCACAACAAGACAAAGCTAGAAAACTTGGGTTTAGTAGTTTAACATTTACAGTGGAAATGCTGCAGATTAATATAAATGGCACATCTTCCTCAAAAATTCATGGACATGGAATAGATAATGCCACCATGGTTTTACTTATGGAATTTTAATTCACAAAGCATTTGGAAACATGGAACACATAATTCGATGGCAGATAAGTATCAGTCATGTCTCCCTGTTTCTTATTTTGTTGTGAGGTTTACTGTTTCGTGTTCTTTTGCCCTATCTGCAATTTACTTTATGGTCATTTACTGCATGGCAATTTCATCCTATAAGTGTTTTGAAATTGTATATTTTGCTATTAGTTCTATATTACTTGTATTATTTTTATAAATTGTACTTTGTATCTATTCTTATCTCTTCTATTCCCCTTCCCCCCAGGACACTTCTGGAAATTAGCTGATACCAGCTCAGTATGACCTTCCTGGTAAAACTTTTTGAAATAAATAAATAAGTATATATATATATGTATATATTTTTTTTTGTCATTGCAAATACCACCCCATCCCTCATCCTCCACACACCAACAGGTATGGGTGTGTCATGGGGCCGTTAGGCCCAACTCTCACCCTATTCCATGTGTAAAGAGGCTGACATGGTACAACATAGGAGAATGGGGTGAGAGTTAGACCTAACAACCACATGGCACACTCCAATGCCTGTTGGTGTGTGGAGGATGGGGGAGTTAGGGTGGTAGGGTGGAGGAGTTAGGGGCTCAACCCTAAAATCTCATTTCCACACTTTTGTCACTTTAACCCTAACTGATGCATTGTCAAAGTTTTTTTGCAATGAATTTTCTAACATTTTGAGAAAGTTTAATGTAACTGGTAAATGGTATGTGTTGGTAGGAGCGGGGGCCTCTGGGCCCTGCTCTCTCACCAAGCTGCCTATTTGCACATAACGATATGTGTTTGTGGAAGTGTGGACCCTCTGGGCCCTGTGCTCCCCCTTACACATAACAATGGAGTCATACAGTAGCCCTATAGGGCTGAAAGGGAACCCTTGTAATGCTAATTTGCCAATATCTCAGTAACCGTACAAGCTATGAAAAAATTCCACTGCAGTTGTAATCATGACTTTGAAACCTCCATGCCTGCTTAGTCCTAAGCTGCAGGTAGCAAAAAATCCATATCTTGCATTGTTTCCAAGATACGGGCACCCAAAGTCGCTGTGGGCGCTACAATGTTATCCTATGGGAAAAATCTCAACTTCGTGATGACATATCTATGGAACCAATGAACTTTCTTACACCTAAGCAGCATAATTCACATTTCTGGGACACCCCCTTTACATCCTGCAAATTTCAAGCCAAAAGACCAAACCGTTTATTTACAGTGCACTGGCAAAGTTTTTAAATTCCTAGTTCTTGAGGTGACAAAATCCCTGTTTGTGAGGTCAGTCTCCATTCGGTAGCTGTCAAATTTGCCGTTCGTGAGAAATCCTTGATTGTCAGATTTTGACCATCTGGTCTGGAAGTCATGATCAAGGATTCTGTTAGCTCACGAAAGGGGACTGGCTCACGAAAGGGGATTTTGACAGCTCGCGAATGGGGATTTCGTCAGCTCATGAACGAGGAATTAAAAAACCAATCCCCCATTCGTGAGCTGACAAAATCCCCCTTCGTGAGCTGATTCCCTTTCACGAGGTGTCAAAATCCCCATTCACAAGTCAATCCTCATTTGTGAGAAGGGCCATCTGGTCGTGAAATGACAATCAAGGATTTTGTCAGCTTGTGTAAGGGGATCAACTCACAAAAGAAGATTCTGACACCTCGTGAACGGGGATTTTGTCAGCTCACGCAAGGGGATTCAAAAACCCAGTCCCCTTCCGCGTCTGACAAAATTCCTGTTCATGAGATGATCCCTGTTCGCAAGTTAGGGTCATCTAGTCCCTAAGTCACAATCAAGGATTTTGTTACCTCGCGAAAAGGGATCGGCTTGCGGACGGGGATTTTTTCACCTAGCGAACGAGGATCGGAAGCGAGTCGCAAATGAAGAATTTTAAAATCTAAAACTGCAGTTTTTTGGCCAAAACAAAGGAAACCAAAGGCATGGGCTTATAGAGGGTGTCAACCTGAACAAAACCCATGCCTCATTTGTAAAAGAAGTCAGCTGTGGGGCAAGCTACAACATTTTGTTTGGGTGAAAAAATGGAAACAAAATGGCGGCTCACAAACGAAGAATTTTTCCCCATGAATGGGGATTTAATAAATCTCCATTCACAAGGTGACAAAATCCTTGATTTGAGCCCAATCCCCTTTCGCAAAACATACATATAAATCTCGGTGTGAACAGAGCATGCTCAGAACCTGAAAATTCAAAATGAAATAACTTTTTGGAAAGGATTAATATTTTTCACCAAACCAATGCTTGATTGTTCTTTGACCAAACCTCTTTGTACCCCAAAAATTTCAGACCAAAATACCAAACGGTGTGGCCACAGCACGATGGGCAAAAATCAGTAAAAAAGTGCCCTAGATATCACCACAACAGAGCAAGTGGAGGATGAGGAGGAAACTGAATACCAGAGTATGATGGGTTTAACACCCACAAAGGCCCTCCTTCTCCCAGTATATAAAGTTTTTAAGAAGGATGCTGTGAAGCTCCTGCAGACCCCTAATTCTATTCCTCCCATCGACAGGAGAATAGACAAGAAGTACCAGTTGGATAGAGAGGGAGCTGACTTCCTCTTCTCCCATCCAGAACACCAAGGGGTAATACAACAGGCAGCCTGTGATAAGGCTAAAGTCCCTCTGTCCTCACATCCACCAGACAAGGACTCCAGAAAATTGGACAATATGGCCAAAAAAGGCTATTTGTCAGCCTCACTGGCCATGAGACAGGCTACCTTCCAGGGTTATGCTGCTCAATATCAGAAATCCCTGTGGCAGTCGGTACTGGCAATGTCCATGAAAGCCACCTCACCCTTATCAGGTGACCTGGCTGAAACTGCCAGGTTTGGGTTGGAGGCAGCTAAGTACCAGTTCCAGATGGCTGCTGATTCGAATGACACTGCAGCCAGATGGATGGCTAACACAGTGGCTCAGAGGAGGTTTGCTTGGCGTAGGGCTACAAACCTCACTCAGGATACCCAATCGAAGGCCCTGGATTTTCCATTAGAAGGAAATTCTCTTTTTGGGGAATCCACGGTGGCCTATATGAAGAAGGTGGATGAATATAAGGCTACTTATAGAAGCAACTCTACCAGGGACAGAACTTCTTCATCCACCAGGCCCTATGGAAGGGGGAGCAGAGGTCGGTCTTTCATGACAAGACCTTTTTTCCAGCCAGTAGCCATGCCCCAATACCAGCAGTACCACCAACAGGGCTACTCTAGGGGTAGGGGTAGAAGGGGCTCTAGGCGAGGGTCTCAGACACAACCTCAGCCCCAACCTAAACAGAACCCCTGAGATGCAGGCCGCCTCCTCCCTATCTGTCAGATGCAGACTGTCCCATTTCCTCCATCTTTGGTCAACCATCACCACAGACAAGTGGGTGTTGGAGGTAATGGGCAAAGGTTTGTCTCTGGACTTCAAATTTCTTCCTCTAAAAAAGTCCAGGATTTTCATCTCTCCTCCCTTAGCAGAAACTTCACTGCTAGAGGCAGAGGTTCAAAAGCTGCTACAGCTCAGAGCAGTGGAACCAGTTCCGGCAACCCTGAGACAGAGGTTTTTACTCCAGATGCTTCCTAACCACAAAGAAAAATGGGAAGTGGCGGCCAATTTTGGATCTCAGAGCTTTAAACAAGCACCTGAAAAAAACAAAGTTCAAAATGGTAACTTTGGCTCAGATTTTGCCAACAATCCAAAAAGGGGACTGGCTGGCATCTTTGGACTTGCAAGATGCCTATTTTCACATCCCCATAAAAGAATCTTTCAGAAAATATCTCAGATTCAGACTCCCATCAGGTCATTATCAGTTTGCAACCCTGCCCTTTGGCCTTTCCTTGGCACCAAGGGTTTTTACAAAATGCCTAGCAGTTGTGGTGGCATTTCTTCGAAGACAGGGAGTGACTATCTTCCCATATCTGGACAACTGGCTGGTGGTGGGCAAATCACCAGAACAAGTCAGAACTTCCCTAAAGCTCACTCAGGATCTTTAGGAGTCCTTGGGCTTCATAATAAACCAGAAAAAATCTGTCTTAACCCCTACACAGATTTTACAGTTCATAGGGGCAGAGATCAGTACTCTACAGGCCAGGGCCTTTCTGCCACTGGACAGGGTGCAAAACCTTCAGTCCATAGCAAATTCCTTCAAGTTGCACAGGCAAAAACAGCCAGGCAATTCCTGCAGCTCTTGAGTCATATGGCTGCATCCACAGGCACAGTGCAGGGTTCCAGGTTTCACATGAGAGACATCCAGTTTCATCTCAGGAATCATTGAAGTCAGAAAAAAGACCCCTTTTCAAAACTTATTCCAGTGACAAGGGCACTGTTACAAGCCCTTTTGTGGTGGAAAAAGGAATCCAATCTAAGGCAAGGAGTCCCTTTTCAGAAGGAGAATCCTTCGCTAGTCCTCACAACAGATGCATCCCTTCTGGGCTGGGGCGCCATCTGGGGGAGCACACAACTCAGGGTACCTGGACAGAAGCAGAGTCCCTTCAGCATATAAACTTACTGGAACTTAGAGCAGTGTGTCTGTCACTAAAAGTTTTCTCTACACTGGTGATGGGCAAGGTGGTACAAGTCAGAACAGACAATACCACCACTATGTACTACATAAACAAGCAGGGAGGTACCAGATCAGGCCCCTTATGCACAGAAGCCATGAAAATTTGGACTCTGGCGTATTCCCTAAAGGTGTCCTTGCCAGCAATCCATCTGCCAGGAAAGGACAATACCTTGGCAGATGCTCTGAGTCGAATCAACCAGTCCCATCACGAATGGACACTGAACAAGTGGGTGGTACAGGTATTTTTCAGGAGGTGGGGCACTCCAGAGATAGACTTGTTTGCATTTCACCAGAACCACCAGTTGCTTCAGTATTGCTGCAGACCACCGGCCCAGGGCACAATCCCTCTGAATGCCCTGGTGCTGGACTGGTCAGACAAGTTCCTCCATGCCTTTCCCCCTTTTCCTCTGGCCTTCAGAGTACTACTGAGGCTCAAATCCCTCTCAGCTTCTCTGATCTTGATAGCTCCAGCCTGGCCCAGGCAGCCATGGTACTCTCTTCTGCTCTCCATGTCAGTGAGCAAACCAATAAGTTTGCCTCTCAGGCATAATCTCCTGACCTCCAACCAAGGAACATTGTTGTACCCAAATCTCAAGTCCCTCCACCTCAAGGCATGGCTCTTGAGGAATTAGAGTATGCAGACGTAAACCTTTCTGAAGCTGTATTAACTATCTTGAAAGGTTATAGGAAGCCCTCCACTAAGAAAACATATTCTAAGTGGAAGAGATTTTCCTTTTGGTGCTCTGGTAGGAATTTCACCCCAAATGATGCAGGAGTCTCAGTGGTGTTGGATTATCTGACTCATTTACATTCACAAGGTCTACAACCCAGTTCTCTAAAGGTTCATCTTGCAGCAGTGTCTGCATATCTTTCTGCTAGGACAAAGGTGTCAGTAGCATCAGATCCCATTTTCAAAAGGTTTTTTAAAGGCCTGATGCATTTGCATCCTCCTCACAGGGCACCAGTGCCCGCTTGGGATCTTAATATATGTATAGCCAAAATTAATGGGGGCTCCTTTTGAGCCCATGGTTACAGCCCATCTAAAGTATGATACCTGGAAAACAGTTTTTCTGGTAGCAATTACCTCAGCAAGAAGAATCAGTGAGTTCCAGGCTCTCTGTGTTGACCAGGACTACATCTCCTTTCACAGAGATAAGGTAGTCCTCAGAACAAACAGACAATTCCTTTCCAAGGTTGTTTCAGACTTCTATCTGAATCAATCAATCACTCTGCCTGTCTTTTTCACAGACCATGCGAGCTCTGGTGAAAGAAGACTCCACAGTCTGGATGTGAAAAGAGCTCTCAGCTATTACATGACAGCTACAAAGGGCCATAGGCAAGACAAAAAAACAACTTTTCCTTACATATGGGGATGTCGGAATGGGCAAACCAGCCTCAAAACGATCCATTTCTCGATGGATTGTCCAGTGTATTCAATTCTGCTACACTAAAGCAGGTAGGGAGTCCCCAGCTGGGCTGAGGGCACACTCAACGAGAGGAACAGCTGTCAGTCTTGCAGCTGCTAGGGAGGTTCCATTATTGGATATTTGTAAAGCAGCTACCTGGAAATCAGTACACACCTTTTCAAAGCATTACAACTTGGATGTTTTGTCCAGAAGTGATGCCAGGTTTGGCACAGCAGTCCTGCAAAGTCTGTTTCCAAAATAAGTTCTGTGCCCACCTCCAGTGGTACTGCATGGTGGTCTGCACAAAGTTATGAATATCCTGAGCATTACTGGGGTTAGAAGAAAAAATTACTTACCATAGTAATCTTCTTTCTTCCCAGTGATGCTCGGATATTCATAACTCCCTCCCATCCTCCTCTTCCAGAACTTCAGCCTCTGCACTCCGCATGCTAGTGCCACATAGCCATACCCTTCTTGGTGCATTTCTCTATACCGAATAGAATTTAAACAGAGTTTTCTGTTTCTCTTAATAGTTTTCTCATGCTGTTTGGTGAACACCATTGTTTATTTGATATAGTTCCTCCTTAGGAGGTTTTTTTTATTAATTCTCTTTATTAGGGTAACCCTAAAAAAAAAAAAAAAACGATTAACTGTTGGATTTTTTCCTAATGCCTGACTTCCAGGCTTCTTACAAATCTAAAGAGGTTAGAACACTATAGTTGGTAGAGGCAGTATTTGAAAGATGCTCACGTGCAAAGAATTTCATCATCTGCATGTGTTCCATCTCTCCGGGCAGTTCAACCCTCCAGGCTCACTGCACAAAGTTATGAATATCCAAGAATCACTGGGAAGAAAGAAGATTACTATGGTGAGTAATTTTTTCTTCCTAAACCAGGAGCCCACTCTTAGTCTCTGGTTTACTCGCTGGACCGTGAGTCCGATGTGGTCAGAGAAAGTCAGGGAGGAGCAGAGGGTGACTCCCAGGTATCTAAAGGTAATTACTAGCTCAAGGGGTGAGCCATCAAGGAACAGGATATGGAGTGGGGTAGCATCACCTGTCCACTTAGCTAGCTTGGGTTTCGATCCAAACAACATAACTTTTGTCTGTCTGGGCATTTACCAAGAATCTGTCAGCAAGAAACCAGTTTTGGGCAGTGCCACAATTAACTGTGAGTGTTAATGTCCCACTGTCATTCGTCACAAGCCTCAGGACTGTGAGAATCTCGAAGACGATCCCCCTGGATACGTTTTCCTTTAGGAACGTCCCTAATTCCATAAAGGACCTCCTCACATCCTCAGGATTTGTCCTTCCTATGTCATTTATGCCAGTGCAGGCAACAGTCAGTAGCTGCAATGCTTGGCTATGGATTATACATATTTGACAGGTACTGAAGGCAAGTAAATTATCTTATCAGTACTAGCATCATGGTCTTGCAGTGCCCCTCCAACTCTCTGCTACCCTTACTATGGAGTTCCCTGTGAATGCTATCTTAATATCACTTTACCCAGCCTTCTCCTTCGGCATGTCAGGTGTATGGCTCAGCAAAATTTATGTCTCTGGATACCTCAAAATTATCCCAAAACTCCAAAATATTTTAAAATCTCATGACATTTTTCTTTGAGTACATATGTAATGTGAAATTTTTGGTTGCTTTTAACTTTTTTATCCTTTAAGCAAGAGGTTAGGAAGTTGGTACATACTATACAGCTAAATGTTGGTGAAATGTCGTGAAAATGTCTTGAACTTTTGCAGAAGTGGAATCATAATTTTACTCAAATTTCACTGTGGGATTTTAAAATTCACACACCACTACAGTAGGTTTTTTTTTGGGGGGAAGGGGCAGTAGTAAACCAACATAGCATCTTCTGGCTTATAAAAGTGAAATTATGCAAGGCCAAGTGAGGAAGGTCAAAGTCACTCACTCGAAGGCTATGCTGTATCTGTGCTAGGGACAAACAGGATTGACTGCCAGAGCCCCATAGTAAAATGATTGTTCTAATAAAAATAAAGAGGGGAATGCTTCATTTGAAATTGCAGGACACTTTGTACAGGAAACATTTGTTCTGTGGAAGAGCTGCTGGTAGGTGGTTATGTCAGAGGCAGACTCAAGCTTAGAGTCAGGAACTGCAGCATTTTCTAGCTCTGTTTTTGAGGTAAGATTTGCATCATATTCGGTTTCTTCCAGCTCTATCTTTCAAAGCACGAGTTGCAGTATTTGCAGGGTTTTACAGTCCAGGGTTCGAAGTAGGACTTGCTGCATTTTCCAGCTCTGGTTTTTGCTGCTCTGGTATATGCAATACAATTTATTGTAGGTCTGAGTTTGGAGGAGCAGTGTTGTACTGCTATGTTGTAGCAGTTTTGTTAGTTTCTGATTTTGTTGTGGCTGCAATTAGGTCGTTACTTGCAATGGTGATTTCTGTGTTTGTTGCAGTAGCAACTGTTTTATGATTAGTTTGGTGGTCTGGAGGTCTGAATTTGTGGCTGTGGTGGAAATACGGGTTTGACTGTGGTTTAACTACTATGGGCCCAATCCTCAAAGCTCCCAGAATGGTGCAAGCGGAATGGTGCAATGTGCTGCTTGTGCCAAAAGATGTGCTGGGAGCAATTCACAAACGCAGTCTGTGTCAACTGCAGGCTGCGTGCACAAAAGGGGGCTTGCACCATCCTTGTGCCACAAAATGGGCTGATGCATGGTGCTAGGGGGCACGTGTCAGACACAAGCTGCCACATCCCCTAATTCAGGATTCTCTAAACACTCCCAGAGGGTGAAAGTCTAAGTACTCTTAGACCAGACAGGGCTGGTCTAAGGGTACTTAGAATTTCACCTACTGGGAAGGTTAGAGCACTTGGGCCACTATCAGAGCCCTCCCTGGGCAGAAGGGAACATGTGCGGTGGTCCCCCATCCCTGATCCCTGTTTATTAAAGCTGATCACATCCCTTGTGATCTAGTGGACCCCCAGCACCAATCTCTGTTTATTAAAATGAAACATATCCCAGATGGTCTCGCAGCCCCCCAGCCCCGAGCCCCTTTTATTAATAATAATGACATCTCTGGTGGTCTAGCGAACCCCCCCAGCCCCGTTACCCTTTTATGAATATTAATGATGTCCCTGGTGGTCTAGTGGATCGCACAGCCCAGATCCCATTTTATTAAAATGAAACATGTCCCTGGTGGTATAGTAGATCCCCCCAAACCCAATCCCCTTGTAAGAAATATTAATGACATTCCCGGTGGTCTAGCGGACCTTCCTCCAGCCCTGATACCCTTTTATAAATATTAATGATGTCTCTGGTGATCTAGTGGCCCCCCTTAGCCCCAATCCCCTGTCATTAAAATGAAGCATGTCCCTGGTGGTCTAGCAGACCCCCCCACAGCCACAATCTGCTGATACAATAATAGATAACATTCCCTGGCAGTCTAGTGGACCCCCACTCCCCCCACTCTGGCAGGCAGTGCCCCACCACCCTGCTCCCCATCCCATTCCCGAGCCAGCGACTGGCACAGCCCTCTGCACTCCACCATGTCCGACCGCCGACTGAGCTGTTACTGAGCATGTACTGTATACAGTATGTGCTTACTGATTGACAGCTCACTCACTGAGCTGTCAGTTAATGAGCGCACACTGTATACAGTACGTGCTCAGTGACAGCTCAGTTGGTTGCCAGCCATGGTGGAGTGCAGAGGGCTGTGCCCATGGGATGGGGAAGCGGGGTGGTGGGGCATTGCCTGCCAAAGTGTGGGAGTGGGGGTCCACTAGACTACCGGGGAATGTTATCTATTATTATATGAGTAGATCAGGGCTGGGAAGTCCACTAGACCACCAGGGACATCCTAGAGTGGGGCATGGCCACCCTGCAGCTTGTAGCACACCATCCAGATGTGCCAACTGTTTGGCACATGGCTACTGTTGCCACAAGCTGTGGGACTTTTCTGCCTGGACCCTACACTATGGAGAATCAGGCACAGGGTCCCTGGCATACTGGCTATTGGTGCAAGCCGCTGTTGGCGCAGCTTGTGCTGGGTTTTGAGAATCGAGCTCTGTATATTTAAGCATGATTGTGCATTTAATGTTTTAATCCTGCAATGGAAGGGACTTCTGGTGGCTTTTGAGGAAAGGAGGGGCCCCAGATTCTGATGCCCTTTCTCTGTTTTGTGGACTGTCGAGTTCCTGGAGTGGCAGCTATAGGCACCAATTGAAACCAACTGTAAGCAGGGCCTATAAAGGCAGGACATTGCTGGAGGCAGGCAGATCTGGTCGAAATCTTATGGGGAAAAGGCCTATTATGCGGGGTTGGGTGCAAACCGTGCCATCCCAGGCCTATGAAGCAGACAGCGAACAATGAAGAGAGTTACTGAGTTCTGGTGAGAAAGAGAGCAGCAACTGCTTGCAAACCTAGCAGTATTACATATGACTGTCGTAACTCTTGACCTGTACTGTTTACCCATGCAACCTGACATCATAGCTGAATGTATGTATTTGTACTTAATGTGTCTTGATGTGTATTACGATGCGGAGCCTTTTGAAATGTGTCTCTGACTCAAAGGATTGTAATTCCGATCTCTGACAAATAAATAAAATAAATAAACCAGCAGGTGTGCAGTGCTGAAGATCCCAATGTAGAGCAAAAGACTGAGAGCTGCTGATCCAGGTTCCATAGCAATCACTACAGCAAGGTGTCGGACTGTCATTGTCCAAAGGGTTTGGAATGTAGGACATGTGGTGGTCGGTCCAGGGCCTCAGCAGTCTGGAGAGAGTGGAGTGGAAAGAGGTCAGTGGAGTGAGCGGCCATTGCCAAAAGTGGTCAGTTCCACATGTGCAGGGTAACGGAGTCTACCTACGTTGTATATGTCCTGGGAGAGAAGAAGTCTTGTGGCCTGCTGCATCAGTAGGCACCATCTTGGCCCAGGAACCATAAGTATGCCACAGCATGGCACTGCTTCAAAGGACATCACCAGTTGCTTCATCATATTTTCCCAGCTGGATTACAAATACCCCACTTTGAGTTGTTTTCTGCCTTTTAGGCAACTGCATGACCTGTGGGGTTTGAGGAATTTACATTGTGTATAAACATCTACAGGCCTACAACGGTTCTACACCTTGGGTACCATGGACTATGTGGGTTAGTAAATCCTGGTACCAGGTTGGGAGGGGTAGAGCTGGCCCACCTAGGAGGGCAACTTGGAGGGATCTGTTTTTTTATTTTTTTATTATTCAAGATGTTTATTCTCCTTGGCTGGGACTAGGCGTGTTGTCAGCCCTGTATCCGGGTACTGATGACCGGCCACCTACCTCCTTCCTCCTCCTCCTGGTGACTGGGCAGGGTGGGTCTCAGCACTCTGGGCAGAGCTTCATTGAAGCTCAGTACCTCTGTCCAATTCACACCACTTTTTCTACCCTTTACTCCCTGAGCCTTGGTGAAACAGAACTGCATGCGCATGGAGGTGCACATGCACTCTGGAAGGAGCCAGCGACTCATTCCACCCACCCTGGCCTAATACCAGCCTTGCATTTGCATGGCGTTACCACCAAGCCTCCACTTGGTGGCAGTCAAGCACCAGGAAGGCCCACCTCCCTCATCCAGGAGAGGAGAGCTGACAAGCGGCCGCTCATTCCTTTCTCAGCCCCCCGCTGACCCACAGCGACCCAAGCTCGTTCCTGAACTCAGGTCACTGGTGTGGGAGAGGTAAGGCACATTCCAGCACCTAAGCCTTCTGCACCACTGGGCCAACCCCTAAGAGGGACATATTTAAAGGTGAACCCTCTTTCTTGCAGGTTGGTTGTTGTCAATAAAGCTGTGTTATTCTGTTAAACCTGGGCTGGTTATTGACTCCCAATTTGGTAGAGAAATTGGTGGTTTGCTTACTGGGCCCACCTAGGCCCTTGTGGCTTGGTTGATTAGAGTGTCTCTAGGACTTGCCCCTGCACCTAATTTTACCAGACCTCACTGGTTTACCAATGATGGTGACAGTGCCACATGCACGGCCCAAGCACGCCTTGCCATGGGGTCTGTCACAGCTTATTTTCACAATGATTTTTAAAGCATGATTATTCAATAAGTTTTTTAAAGCACAATTACTGGTAATTTATTGTTTGTTTATACTCTCACATTTCAGTCTGCCCTGACCAGCTGTTGCTACTCTGTAGCTCTGTCACCTGCCATTTCTGAGGCTTATAGCCTGCCACAATCAGTGCCCCATGGTTCACTCCCCACCCAAGTGGAACCTCCTGGGTTCACCAGGCCCAGGAGCAGTTTAGCTTGGTTGCTGTGGCAAGTGTCCCAGTGGGTGGTGCAGGGCCTGTGAGGGACAGCAGTGTCATTCTGCTGCATCCAAAGTTTTTACGGCTTTTCTCTCCCCTCCCCCTGGGCACCTCATGGACTAAGACTGAATGGATGCATGATGATGCATATGTCCTAGCCAGAAGGTGCCCACCCACCCCATTGTGGCTCCAGCCATCATCGCCACCGGTGGTCATTCAGGTGGCAGCAGTAATGTGGAGGAGCACACGGAATTCATTCCCCAGAGGAGGAGAATGTCCTCATCCCTCCAGCTGGCCCTGATGACTCAGGCTTGTTTCTGCACCTGGGTTACTAGTGTCATGAGCAGTAGCACTGCTGCTGTGCCTTTGGGCCAGCTAATTTATCAGGCGTTATAAAATGGGTAAGAAGAATAAATTCATCTGATTGGCTGAAAATGAAGCTAAAGCATGTAATTATCTACTCATACATACACTCCTGAACTTCTTCCAAGGCACCAGACATTGTACAGGCACCACATAAACATTTCAATATGCCTCTTACATCCCCTACCCATGGCACACTAAGCGTCAGTCATGTATTTTATCTTAAAATGTGCCAGGCATGTTTTTCCCCTAAATAAAAACAGAAAACAACCACACCACCCAGCAGCTTACAATACCATTTCCCACATCCCTGGATTTCCTTTCAGCACATGTTTCCTGTGCTTTTATTTACTGTTTTGTTTCCTTACTCACCGCATGCTCATAGCAGTCCTCCTCACTTCAACTTGTCTTAGTGTAACAAACACTGTAGCACCAAAATTTCTCATCAGAAGCAATCAGTAAAAGAAATTACGTTTTTTAAAACGCGCCCATTACTCATTCCAGTCTCTGCCACTCCATAAGAATGCCATAGCCAAGACCACGGCACTGACAACTTTCAGCAATCAGCTCAGTGCCCAGCTCTCTCTCTCTCTCTCTCTCTCTCTTTCTCTCACCCACCCACCCACTCTCTCACTCTCACCATCCCCCTCTCTCACGCTAACTGTGCACCCCCTTTCATTCTCCCCAATGTGCACTCACATCATTCTTGACTTTCACTCTACCCAAAACAATCCAATCCACTCCAACAACAAAGCAATTAATCAAAGAGTAAAAAATAAATTTTATTTATGGAAGTGGTCAAACCTGACAGGTGCCATATTTTTATTTTCAACAACTTTCTGTTCTACATCAGTATTTATTTTATATAGTATCATAAAAATATTTCTTTGTTCCATTTTCTAGCTGGACCCTTTTATAAACGCAATAAGACACTTCTGGGATGTGTAATTATGGACAACAATTGCACTTTTCTCTCGTGTGTTTAAAGGCACTCGGCAAACAACGCACTTGAGAAGCATATCGTTATTGACCCATAATTTCACACCTTGGTGGGTTCTACTGCATACTTAAACAATGTTCGTGGGGTACAATTGAACCAATGATGTGGCACTGGCTGGACTTCAGCAATGCTCACTGAAGCATCTTACCATAACATCCGGTAAATAGTATTCAACTGAGCTCCATAAATATCCGGATGAGCCTATATAACAATCCTCAATAAATGTACCACAACATTTTATTGCACATAATTCCAGCAAGATAGAAAATGAAGTGAAAAAAGTGCCATATAGTGCTGACCCCACTCCTGACAAGCCTGACCGGTTTTGCGCATGCAAAACCGGTCGGGCTTTGAGTGGAGGTCAGCACTATATGGCACTTTCGCCTGTTTATCTTGCTGGAATTATGTGCAATAAAATGTTGCAGTACATTTATTGAGCATTGGATGGTGCCTTTATTTCCTGTGTTACTGTGATTCTTATTTGGATGGCACATCGGCGTATGGAACCTGCTTTCTGTGTTCTCCCTATAAAACAATCGCCAGAAGGAAACAGGAGAGGAGTCAGGGTGCAACCCAGTCCTGTTCCTCATTCCAACAAAAATGGAGGAGGCAACAAGACCATCAGCAATAATCCAAGCCTACATGGAGGGATACAAAGCTACAATCTAGTCTTCAAATTGAGGACCATTACAAAATTTCCCTAGGATGTTTAACAAACAGTTTCACCTCGGGGGGTGAGCATCAACCAAAACTGCTGCAACTGCTTATCTCACACACTGTGCATGTGGCTGAATATCCAATTTCAATTTCATTTTTTTTTTTGCAACTTTATTTTTATTCATTATGCAGTATGACATTACAAATTCAAAAACCATGGTGTCAAGGCACAGAAATTATTAGAGACAATCAGTATACAAAGTATAAATTATCTTGGCATCCTGCATTACGCATGCATGGGGTTCTATCTAAATACATATCAGTTGAAGTCCTAATTGCACAAGATTGACTTAATGTGGCATGACCATGGACACATTGCAGTAATTAGTTACGATGAAGACCCAGAGTATTACAGTCATGATGCCATCTAGTGGCTAGGAAGGTCTATGAACCTGTTAAAACAATAAGCTTATCCAAAAATTGAGACAGGCATTATAGATCACAAACTTGTTGACATCATCTGATATAGCAGGGATAATTAAGTCAGAAATGATAAAGAACACGTGAAACTTTAAACATTTTGAGAAAATAAACTAGTACTATGCAAGCACAACTTGGGTTATTTAAACAGAAACAATAGCCCCATACATAGATTGAAACACGGACATCTAATTGTTGAGTAAAATAGGCAAGATTAGCACTCCGAGTTACAGCTAAATGCTTTGTTCAGTTCTAGCAGGGCCATTGTGCATACAGTATAGCATTACATCCCACCGGCCATGCGGCCTTCACCATTTTGCTCCCACTGGTCTCCACCTTTGGGATCAAATGGCCTCTAGAGGAACATGCTCAATATAATATAGATAAAATGAATAAGCCCACTGTATAATGCATCCATATTCAATAGAAGAACTTTTTTGTACATAGGCACTCATACCCCCCAGACCCAATAAACCTAGAGGTAAAGAGCTTTTATAAGTAAGCACTAACCCACGACAGGGTGTGCGGTTATTGGGGATTAATCAACACCCTGGGTGCATTGTGAGGCATGAGGCTGCAGGCTGAGTATCCTCACAGCACCCGGGGTGTTGATTAATCCCCAATAACCGCACACACTGGAGTGGGTTATTGTGCTTATAACATGGGCCACATTTGGGGTCAAATGGGCAAAACCTGTTGATATAGTACAGAAAACATGTGGGAACTACTTAGTGTTCCTCCACTATTTTTGGCCGTGGAACCACAGTTTTCTGTGTTCTGCCACAGTAAAAATACTTCAAAAAATAACACTTTGCAGTGAAAAGGCTACAGACAGTACAATTAAGGAGCAAATGGAACTTTTTATTTTTCTCATAACAGGGTGCTGTATTGCTCTGTGTGGTGACACTGCAGTCTGTCACTTTGGTTAACAATTAGTAAATTAATCAAGTACCTGGCAAACTTCAGCTCCTGGCTATTTCTCTTCATGCACACTTGATCCCTTTTGCCTCTGTTCCATTGACTTTGAAATAATCACACAGAGAGAAACACAGGCTGTAATTGTTAGTGCTGCTTTCTGGTATTGTGCTGAGCACTGTAATTTGTGTCGCCTGTCACTCTCTCTGTCTCTTACCGACATCGGAGCTACTCACGGTGCCTGGCGAACTTGGACAGTGCAAAACTGCAGGAGATTTAGCCACTTTTACTTCATCCGCATTACAGCAGGAATGAGATGCTTTCATCTGGGAAGTCCACTGTTAATTTTCCACAGACCGCTGGAAACTACTGTCTCCACTGGGTGGGTGGGTGGGTGGGAACTCAGGACTGCAGGTTCAAATGAATAACAGGATGCCTTGCTCTACTTTACCACACAACTGAGTTTGTTCAGCTGAATTTTGCTCACTGCATAGCTGACAAATGTACTTCTGTTCCGGGGAAATATCTGCCATCACGGCACTGTATTCTTTACAAGATGCCACTGATACGAGTGCCTTGCATGAACCTGATCGACTGATCACCAGGGCCAAGGACATGAAGGCAGAATATGCAGTTCCCTGGGAAATGGCACTAGGATGTTTTTGTCTGCCACCAGTACAACAGTTTAAGTGTACAATGTAGTTATTCGGGGCAACTATGTGGGATCATCGCTTAGTGAGACAATTTAATGGCTGCTGGTGAGGAATGAAAATCCTCAGAAATAAGTGCGGCTCTCTGGGTTTATATGCTGGAGACTGTTTATCACAAGCATGACCCGAATGATTAAGAGATTAATCAACAATCACATGATTAATCTCTGCCAATCACATCACGCAAACATCATTGCCCATGTTACAAACACTGTTAGTTCAAAGGCGTTAGAACGTTTAGTGACTGACAAAAAGAAACACTGAAATGTCACAATGGTACATTACATCTTATCTGACGTCACCATCAGAGGCCAAGCCTGCAGTTGGTTTATTAAAGTCTTCTTTAATTATGTAAAGCTTCTTACCCACTTCCCTGGGATTATTATACAGATATGTTTTGCCAGCATATATCATTTTTAACCTTCAATCAATCAATCAATCAGTCAATCATCTTTATTTTACCAGGTGAGACACCATTGAGACAAGCTCATTTACAAGGTGGACCTGGCACAGTCAGCAATAAAATACATGTAGTACAAATACATAGAACAACAGTTAAAAAGACATTTTGAGAAAGAGAGATATATACAAGTACAGTGATCATTAGCTAGCACAAATAGAGTAACAGTAAATAAGAATGATTTTCATTGACATTGGCATTGACATTTTCCTGAGCAGGCAGTGGACAATGTTAGGTGCTACAATGAGTTAACAAGACTGTAGATAGTAGAGAAGCACATTATGTACAGAAGAAACAAAGGTAAATAGTAGGGAAGGATGAGGGGGAGTGCTATCAGGAAGAAGGAGTATTAGGAACAGAGCCTAGGTAGACAGGATAAGGTGGAATGAGGGGCTAGCAGGAGTACGCTACCTTACTGGTAACTGCAGTCTATGAATTACATCCAATTCCTTAAGGCCAACCTGAACTGCATCAAAGGCTTTTCTCTACTGGTGTGTTGCATAGCTGAGGTCAGGAAAAAGAAACATTCTAGTCTCATTGGGTAAAGTGAATAAGTGATCTCTTCCTTGTTCCATGCCATGGATAAAATTCTGTCCTTGATGTGTGGACCTGCAGTTATGATGAGAAGCATTCGCGACTGTTCAGGATTATCAGGCTGCTTTCTTGGGTTTATGCAGTGCACTTTTAAGATTTTCCCATTCAGGTTTAGGTCTAATGTCAATTTAAGCAGGCTCTAAACATCCTCCTGCACACCAAAAAGTCTAGATTTTTAAGTTGGAGCCATAAGAGTTTATTTTCTTGGATGACTCAAGTAACAGCTGTGGCAGACTTGCTGGCAGAGGGTGTTGCTTGTTGTGTCTCCATTGCAGCTATAGTGCATGAGGCTCAGGGAGATGAACTCAAGGGTCAGAGCACCCAGCTGGTTTAGTACTGAGGTTGTCCAGGCAGTAATGGACAAGAGGTTATCCTGTAGAAAATTCAAGAAAACCAAGAGGGATCAGGAGAGGGAGAATTACTTACAAATGAAAAGGGAGGCAATTAAAGTAGTCGGGGGCAAAAGCTCAGAAAGAACTGCAATTAGCAGAGGGAATTAATAAGGGGGAAGGCCCTTTTTCAATGCATAGGTGAGAAAGGGAACAAGAAGGATGGGATTGTTAGGCTTTGAAAAGGGAATGGGTGGGTGGAGGAGAATGGGGAAAAAAGAAGAGACACTGAACAAATACTTCTGTTCTATTTCACCAAGGAGAAAGATGGACTAATACCAACAGGAAGGAGAAAAGGAGCAGAGGGTGAGGGGAGCATGGAGATGGTAATAAAGGAGGAAATAGTGAGAAGAGGGCTGCTAGCATTAAAGGTAGACAAATCTCCAGGACCTGATGAAATACACCCAAGGGTGCTAAGGGTACTGGCAGGGGGGCTTGCGGGGTCACTAGCAAGCCTGTTCAATAGTTCACTTGAGTCAAGAGTGGTACCACAAGACTGGAGAATGACACATGTGGTGCCCCTTCATAAGGGTGGTCCTAAAGATGATCCAGGGAATTACAGACCAGTCAGTTTGACTTCAGTCATTTGCAAGCTCATGGAGACTATACTTAAGTAAAAGTTGATTGCGTATCTAGAGGAACAGGGTCTTCATGTTGTTAGACAGCACAGATTTATTGGAGGTAGGTCTTGTCAAATAAATCTGATTGAATTATTTGACTGGGTCACCAAAACAATGGATAAGGGTTAAGCAGTGGACATCCTCTACCTGGATTTCAGCAAAGCGTTTGACTCTGTACCTCACAAGAGGTTGGTCAGGAAGTTGGTAGAACTAGGGGTTGGGGAGAAGATGACCAGATGGGTGGTGCACCATGGGGAATATTGCAGGTAATTTTGGGGTTCACTGTGTACCCCATGAGTGTTTAGGGGGCAATTTTGTGTTAGTGTTGTATTACTCATTCACACCTTTTTTAAATATATATACATTGTTCCTTAACTCAATTACTGATGGACTTATGGCTTGTTAAAATTGAATTTGTTCTCTTCTGGGAATTTTCATTTTTTTAATTTTTATGTTTTTTATATGGGCCCTACATGTTTCTTTGGGGGGGGTTATTATGTGTTAGTGTTGTAGAACTCAGTGAAACCTTTTTATATATATATATATATATAGCTTGTCCCTTAGCTCCACAGAGTGACAGAGTTAAGGCTTGTTAAGGTTGCAATGTTATCCTATGGGAATTTTCATTTTTTTATTTTTATGGTTTTTTTTTTACCTGGCTCCTACTTTTTTTTGGGGGGGGGAGTATTATGTGTTACTACTGTAGTACTCATTTGGGCCTTTTTTCACATATAGATTTTCCCTTAAATAACTCCAAAGACTGCCAGAGTTACAGCTTGTTAAAGTTGCAATGTTATCATATGGGAATTGCAATTTTTAACTTTTTATGTTTCTTATGTGGACCCTGAATTCTTTTGTAAGGTATTATGTATTAGTCTTGTAGTACCCCAAACCACCTTTCTTTTGATATATAGATTGTCCCTAAACTGAAAATATTGATGGATTTATGGCTTATTAAAGTTAAAGATTAATGGCAACCATTTTACACATTGTAAAGTAAAAAAAGCCTGAATTCAAGTCCCTGTGTCATGAGTAGTGTTTCCTGAAAATGTCATGCTCTTTGGTTTTGTGGATTTCTTTACATCAGCATTTGTCAACTTGTTCTGCACTAACTGGAAACAGTCAGGCTGTTTCTGTCCTTCTGACTGAACCTTGGAGAGTGATGACATCATATTGGACTAAGCTACTGCTGCAGCAGTGCAAGTCCCTGCTTGACTAAAGAGCTGTAAACTTCTTAATTAGAGCAGTCTGTAGAACTGTTTGCTGTCCAGTGTTTTTAATAACTCAGTCTCTGGTATATGTTCAGATGAATTGGCTGAAAATCTATCATTTTGTTCTTCTAAAAAGTCGATCATTCGAGTTTCAGTGCTCAATTGAAGTGCTATGCATTTGAGAAATCAGCTTGTTTGTATCACAACTGTGAGTCCTGTCCCATCAAAACTCTGTGTTTTTTTTCTAGCTATATAACACTGGGTTGTTTATTTAATAGATATAAAAAAATTTAATGTATGTTAATTCATACAAGTAGTTTGTCATTGATGTAGCCTCAATAAATCGGTTCATGTAAGAACAATTGTTTTCCTCTCAGATTGAAAAAACAGTGCCTGCCACACTCTGGTGGTTGAAAGGTTGAGAGGTATGTTTCCAGTTAGTGCAGAACAAGTTATCAAATGCTGAAGAAAAGAAAACCACAAAACCAAATAGCATGACATTTTCAGGAAACACTACTCATGACACACGGACTTGAATTCAGGCTTTTTTTTAACAATGTGTAAAATGGTTGCCACTGATCTTTAAGTTGAAATGTGGAAAAAAAAACTAAGTACAAATTCTTTTTTTGTATGAGGGAATCTTTTTTTGTGAAATTGTGTTGTTCTCACAAAACAAGATTCCTTCATTCAAAAAAGAATGTTAAAAAAAAATAAGTCCAAATTATTTTTTCATATGAAGAAATCCTTTTTCGTGAGGTTGTTTCATTCTCACAAAACAGGATTCCTTCATACAAAAAAAATAATATTAAAAAAACTAAGTCAAAATTAGTATTTTTTTGTATGAAGGTAATCTTATTTCATATGGCCCTATTCCTGTTTTGTATGGCCATACAGAAAGAAGAAAATCGTCTCATGAAAAAATAATTTTAAAATATGTTAACATGTTTCTGGGTCATTTTTCCAAAACCTAACTGCAGAATCCAGCTAATGGGGTCCCAATTAACAAGATACATATGTTTGTGTCTTTCCATGATATGGTTTTTATGGGTTTTCAAAAAGTTTAAAAAGAAAAAAAATGGAAACAAGATGGCCACCACATGGAAAAAAGGGAGTATTTCATAAGACTGAAACTTGGAATCCTGATACCCAAGATCCCGAGTACACTAGCACGACAATGTTGTTTGCCTCACTGTAGAGGTCCTGACAGGAGCCCAACAGTGTATCCCGACATGTGCTGTTTGTAAGGCAGTGATTTTTGTGCATTTATTTAGTGATTTATATTTCATGTGTTTTTAATGTTTTGTCATGTGTTTCTAGTGATTTTTATTGGTTCAGGATGTGTGTTTCCGACGTGCTTAGTGCGTTACTGGGGAGGGAGGGTGGTGCTTCTGTTACAGAATGACTATAATGTGGTGTTATGAGCTAGTGCATGGAGGTATTCAGGTATAGAGTACAGGGCTTTGATCAGTGTTTTATTGGGATTGTTCTCCCTTAAGTACTGTGTACTGTTCGAAAATCCCGGATTTTATCATCACAGCAGTTGCACCTATGCGCTCCATACAGGTGCATCCTCCTATACTGAGCAATTCTCAATCATGTTACCATCCCCGAGTCATGTCAGATTCGGAGGATATATCTATAAAAAAATGGAGGGTGTGGGGGGGTGGATCTCATCTCCTGCAAAAAGCAGGAGGTTTACTGATTTAGTAGTGGTGTCGGGTTTTGCAATCGGGATAATGACAGTTTCAGTCAAGTACAAGTTGGTAAAATAAAAAATGGTGTAATAAGTGATAGTGAGTTTCAGTCTTGCGTTAGTATATCTAAAAAAATAATTTTTTCTCACAAAACAGGATCCCCCCCAATACAAAACAGAATCCTTTTTCATATGGTCATGTTCTTTTTTTGTATGAAAAAGCTATCCAAAAGAGCAAATTTCAAATCCTTATAACTCTGGAATGGATTAGTATTTTTTCACCAAACCAACAAAAGTCACAACTTTGGGTCAAGGTCTTTCTACCCTGAAAATTTCAGACCAAAATTCCAAACTGTCTGGGTGCTAGGTACTCACAAAATAAAACAGCACCCCAACCCCCACACACAATTTTTTTTTAAATTTTTTTTCACTATCCGGATCTTGGACCTCACACATCTCACCGGAACAAAACTTGCACATCAAGAGACCTTGCCCGGAAACTGTGCATTCAAACTTTTGTGCAAATATGCTGAACAGGGGCAAAGCCATTAAAGGGGAACTACCAGCAATAAGACCCTCACATCCAAGTGTGAGGCTAATCCCAATTAGTCCTTTGTGTGTCAGAACACTTTTTTTACCTAATGATTGTATCAGGCTAATTTCACTGACTTGTAAGCTGACATTTCCTGTAACTAGAAATGCCAGACTCACCTGAAAATGAGATCAGAGGAGAACTACAGCAGTGGGAGATCCTTTTTTTTCCTGTCAATTCTTTTTATCCTCTGAGGCAGACACTGCTATTCTCCACCACCCTACTGGACTCTGGGTCTTTCTGGAACTTACCTGCACTATATGCATCCCAGTGGAACTCCCGAGCCAGTCCGGAGGCTTCATCGAGCGGGGTCCCTGATTTCCACCATTTTCTCCCTCCTAAATGCCTGGGGCCCTGGAAGCAGCGACTAATGTATGTGGAGGCATGCATGTGCACTGCAGCTCCAGACTACAGCCCCTTCTGCTCTCCCCTGGCCTTGTGCTGGGCTCTCAGAGGCAGCACTGCTACCCAGCTTCCACTGGGGGAAGCTAAGCACCGAGAGGCTTGCCAGATCCCTCTTGAGGTGGAGACCTGCCCGCCGGCAGCTACCCACTGTCCTCTCCCTCCTCCCCCTGCCGACCCCCAACTGCCCAAGCTTGTTCCCGAACCTGGATCGCCATTGTGGTGTGAGGTGTGGCATCCAGTGCCTCAGCCCTCTGCGTCACTGGGCTGAGCAGTGGGAGATTCAATAGCCTACAGTGAATGTCAGAGTTTTTCATAAGCTGTAATCTTCTGTTTGCTGGTCTGCTGTTCTCCTGGGGCTGGATATAGTCACAAAGGACTGTACTAAGCCCTATGAGCACAGCAGGACCAGCAGAACCAGCAAACATCTGATTTTAGCATACACAATCTTTAACATGTATACTGTGGTCTGTTGAATCTCCCAGCTCTACAGTCCTCTTCTTACATAAATTACATGGGATTCTGGGATATCTGGTTACAGAAAATGGAACCGTAGACATCAGCAAAATTAGCCTAATGCATTCTAAATACCGCAGTAAACAGTAAGTAAAAAAATGTTTGTTTATTTTTTACACAAAGTGCAAACTGGAATCTGCCTCACACTTGGATGTGAGGCTCTTATTGCTGACAGTCCCCCTTTAAAGTGCAATGTTAGGGGTTTAACATTAAACGGCCCACTAACCCTAACTATAGTGGCACTACCATGCCACTATAATAAATACATTCATATAGATGTAGATATAGATATATTGCCACTGTCTATAGCCACTTTCTTTATTTTATAAGCCAATTCCTCTGTGATTGGACTGACCAGGCTATGATGGGTATAAATAGGGTGGGGGTAAATCCAGGAGTCTGCCCCGGACAAAACTCTGGTTGAGTAAAGCAGCTGGATTGTGGTTCTGGTATTTTATTATTCATAGAGACTTTATGGTGTTGTTTTACATGTCGACTTAGCATTTTTGCTGCAATGAAAAGCTCTCTGGATTCCACCTGGAACTCTCTGGTCACTAGGAGTGCAATGGCTTTCTTGCTCTTGTGTTCTGTTGCTGGAGCTTATTGCCCCATGACTGCCCCCAAGGCCTGGGACCACAGAACACAGGACACAATTGCACCTGTGTCCACTATTTTGGAAATCAGGTCTAAGATCTAACCCAATGGTACCATCCCTTGCACAATTTTTTTTGCTGCACATGCACAAATGTTACACTTTGGAAATCTGGCTCCTGTTGTATACATTATATTTCAAAGGGTTACATATTAAAACATGATAATGCAGATGGTAAGAAATATCTCTTCCATGTTTGTTGTTTGCAAAGAAAAAGTCATTACTGAAACAAATTCTAGGCAATCGTATTGGAGCGTCCCTCATCTCTTTTCTATCCTTACTGAAATGATTAAAGCTAAATCTCGCCACACATTTTGAATAGCCTATATGATCCTCAATGTAGATATGGAAAGAGTCAGTTTTATAGTATGGATTATAAAAGGAATTACTAAATTACATCAGCTCCTAAGTGCTGAGGGACTGATTCCCCTCAACACATTACAATGAATATAAAACTTACTTGTAGAAGCTTTCAGGTATTAAAGTCCAAGTTATATTTTTACATAAGCTATTAATCTAAATTTTAGTAAATATTCTAAAGACCCCTTTCTCAGCATTCTCAGTGACTCAATTCAGAGAGAGCACTTAGCTGAATCAATCTTTTTATTGTTTATTTACTTTTTGGGTGGCAAAGGCACACCGAATCAAGCTTGTTTCCAAGGTTAAATGGGGTAGGGTTGTTTACAGGAGAAGGGAGGTACAGAAAAAATATAATAAAATTAAGGTGACACACATAGCAATAACAATTTGTGGTGTCAAAATTACATAGGAAAAATTAGATTTACAATATAGTCAAAGTTAGATATCTACAGAGCAGAGGGTGGAGAAATTAAAGCAGCAAAGAAGTACTAGAAGGTGATGGAAAAGGTGCAAGAGGAGACTGGGGACAAGAAAAATTATTAAAAAAAACAGGGATAGGAGAGAAATGAGAAAGGGGGGGGTGGATGTCAAGTAGGATGCAATTAAATATCCACACAGTGTAGATCCCCACAAATCAAACTTTATGAAGGGGGAAAGGAACTACAAACTAACTGTAGAATAATTTGTTGAGAAGTCATATGAAAATACAGTGGTTGTCACACAAAAGTATACCGGTACCGTGCAACGTGCATCATTGCGCAGTAGCGTTATACATGTTATTCAATGGGTACCGCATTTGTGCAATGCTCGGTATACTGCGCTATCGGTAAACTTTCGTGATTACCTCTGTATACTGTATTATGGATTTTACACTACAGATAACAGAATAGTTCATTTCTGGATACTTAGCAACACATCTCACACCAATTGAAAAATATAAATTGGTCATTCTGGTTGGAGATGTTGCAGAGTTTTAATTTGTAGATGAAGCTCCAGTAAATTCCGTTTTTACTTTGTATCCACTTCACCCTACACTTCGCTTGCAAACTTAGCCTTGAACTTTGCTTTAGGGCTACTGACAAATAAGTGCCTCTAGATCACATGGGACAATGTGATGGATCGGTGATCAAGTCCACTAGCTCCTTCAAACACCTCGGTGTGACTCTTGATCCTGTCCTTGATTTCTCTTCGCACATAAATGAGGTTTGTAGGTCAGTTGACGTGGCCTACCTAGACTTTAGCAAGGCATTTGACACAGTCCCACACAAAAGATTAATATACAAGTTAGCCAGCCTGGGAGTGGGTCCCAAGATGACAGCCTGGGTAAAGAATTGGCTGGAGAATAGGACACAGAGAGTAATAGTAAATGGAGTCCACTCTGAAGAAGGGGGGTTACTAGTGGGGTACCGCAGGGTTCAGTATTAGGACCAGTCCTCTTTAATGTCTTTGTAAGTGACATTGCAGAGGGACTGGAAGGAAAAGTATGTCTCTTTGCAGATGACACAAAGATCTGCAACAGAGTTGATGCACAAGGTGGAGTGGAAAGGATGAGGAGGGACTTGGCAAGGTTAGAGGAATGGTCAAATGAATGGCAGCTTAGAATTAATGCTAAGAAGTGCAAGGTAATGCACCTGGGAAACAAAAACCCAGGGGAAGAGTACACAATGGGAGGTGAGATACTAACAACAAAAATGGCAAGGGACCTGGGGGTAGTCATATCAGATGACTTAAAGGTGGGCAAGCAATGTGAGAGGGCAGTAAGGAGGGCTGGAGGGATACTGGTATGCATAGGGAGAGGCATCACCAGTAGAAAACAAGAAGTTGTTAAACCTCTGTACAGACAGCTGGTGAGACCCCATCTGGAGTACTGTGTGCAGTTCTGGAGACCCAATCTCTGCAAGGACATAGACAAGATGGAAGCTGTTCAGAGGAGGGCAACTAAAATGGTGCAGGGTCTGCACCAGAAGACATATGAAGAGAGACTAAAGGAGCTTAATATGTATAGCCTGGAGGAAAGGAGGGAGAGGGGGGACATGATAAAAACTTTCAAGTACCTCAAGGGAATCAACAAAGTCCAAGAGGGTAGCATCTTTTAAAAAAGAGAGGTGTGCAAGAACAAGGGGGCATAATTTGAAGATAGAGGAGGGCGGCTGAGAGGTAATGTAAGGAAGTATTTTTTCACAGAGAGGGTTGTGGATGCATGGAATGGCCTTCCGGAGGAGGTTGTGAAGTCAAAAACAGTGGTTGAATTCAAGCATGCATGGGACAGCCATAAGGCAATTCTAGGGGTTGGGGGTAGAAAGAAGTAGGCTGCTGGTTAACTAGGATCTGCAGCTTATCCATTAGGTAGGGAAATGGGCAGACTGGGTGGGCCAAGTGGTCCTTATCTGCCATCAAATTCTATGTTTCTATGTTATAAGTTAATATCAAGTTAGGAGCCTCCTACTGTGGGAGTCATTCCCTAACTCCCACTGCCAGAATCTCTGTTGCACAGGGCGTACTGCTTCCTAGACTTCTGTATGCTCTCCACATTCTCTGTCATGCCAATGTGGATATACTCCATTACTGGGACACCACATATAACAACATATGCAGATTTGCACTCTCTGTTCCTCGCCTTACCCACCATTGCATACTATACTCCTCATTGAACTGGCTATCCCCTAAAGCCCAGCGCTCCTTCTCTCTGGGTTGTTTTATCGACTCCATGAACAGATCCCCCCACCCTGTCTGCTTTGGGGCCATGCTCACCCCAGTGATTCCGGGCCGTACTCTGAGGTCCTCTAACTTGCATCTGTTTTCTGTTCCCCACTGCTCAACCAAAATGGGGGAAAAAGATTTCTCCCATTTCGTCCCTAAATTCTGGAACACTTTACCGGACACTTTAAAGGGCTCCTCATCTCACCTTGCCTTTAAATCTGCACTTTTTTGCCACCTCCAAGCACTTGACTCCTGTGTATGTGCCTAACCTCCACACTCTCTGCTTCCTGCCTTCCCTTCCCAGACCCTCTGGGTTCTCCTAACTGATTGTACTGTCTTACTGTATCAAATGAACTATTTTTCCATCATGCGTGTATGGTCACTGCTTGTTGTTTTGCTGTTGACTCTCTCTCTGAGGTGGTCACTATTGTATTCTTTCTGACCATTTTGTATTGTTCAATTTTGTGTATTTGTATGTATTCTTGTTGATTGTCATTGATTGTTACTGTACCCTCCCGGGTCGTGCTTGAAAATAGGCAGGACTAATGCCTAATGCACTTACCCCGTTACCAAAAGCTAATAAATAAATAAATAAATAAATGTCTGCAGGTCACATGCTGGAGCTCTATGAACACAGTGTGCTTCAGCTTTGTTTTGCAGTCTGTGTGAGAGTGTGGAAGGGGACAGATCTGCTGCTTTTTGAGTCTTAGAAAAGTACTGAAAAACAAGCTTTTGGAGCTTTCTCTTTGTGTTACATCTTTCTTTCACTTAGACGTTTGTTAGTATTTGTCACAGACTGGTTCTTTCCCGGAGCTCAGATTGCACTGCTACCACTTTTCATAACCTTTCTGATGCCTGAAAGGGTTACCTTACCTTGGTAGACCACTTCCACTCAGTGTGACTCTCACTTGGGGTATCTCTGGGTCCGAATCCCACTAGAGCCACTGCTCACACAGTACATTGCTATTTTCTGAAGATCAAACAACTTACCCCTTTTATCACAGCTGACAACGCTTTGCTTTAGATATTGTAACTTCATAGCATGTCTCTTTTTTGCGTAATTTTGCAGTCATTGTGCTTTCACTTTCTTCTCTCACTGCTGGTTTTGTTGTAAAGCACTGTGGTATACATTACATGTGAAAAGCACAATATATAAACATTCTCTAGTTCCCCAGTTTTTCAGCAGTCCTAGCGTTGATACATGCTGCTTCTCTGTGACCGTCTCCCGCTACACTAACTGTTGTAATTTGTAAAGCACCTTATTGTACATAAAATACACTGCTTCTCTCCCAGAGCTCAGTCTGCAATGCTACCAGTTTTCACAATCCTTCAGATGCCTGAAAGGGTTACCTTGGTATGCCACCACCGTTCAGCGTGACTCACACTCAGGGTATCTCTAGGTACAAATCCCACTAGAGCCACTGCTAATACAGTACAGTGCTCTTTCCCAAAGGGCAAATGACCCACCCCTTTTGTCATAGCTGAGAACACTTTGCTTTAGTTAAGGTAACTTTATAGCCTGTCTCTTTGGAAACGGATCACATTCTCATTTCCCAAATATTTCTGTTGCTATATGCTGCTGCTGCATTGTGTTCCCAGACTTAATCCTTCCACAACACCTCTTGTAAAGCACTGTAGTGCCCAGAAAATCTCACTATATAAAATTCTCATTTCCCAAAAGTTTCTCAAGTCCCAGAAATTATATATGCTGCTACTTCTGCACTGTGTCAGTTTCTCTCCTTGATTGAGTCCCCTCCACAACAGTTCTTGTAAAACACCATAGTGCATAGAAAACCTCACTATATAAAATTCTTATTTCCAGTAATTTTCTCAAGTTCCAGAAACGATAAACTAACATACTAACATACTAAAATGCCAGCAGAATAGGCCTAATGGTCTCTCGAGTCTGCTCGATTTTCAGCATCCTCAATGAGGGCCAATTTTGGTGTCCTCCCCTCTCCCTTGGGTTATACTGTCCCCAGTCCCAGATGTTCCACCTGTATTGGGCCTGGTCAGATTTACCCTCCCCCTGTACCTGTCCCATGCCCTCTTAAACCTGTCCACAGTCTCCACCTTTACCAGCTCCTTGGGCAGTGCATTCCATGGCTCCACCACCCTTTCAGTGAAATAACATCTCCTCCTCTCCCCCTCTGAGTCTGCCCCCTTTCAGCTTACACCCATGACCTTTTGTTGCCCCACCCTCCTTCCTTTGGAGCATTCTGACTGGGCCTCCTTTATTGATCTCTTTCATGTACTTAAAGACCTCTATCATGTCCCCCCCATCCCTCCTCTCCTCCAGGGTGTACATGTCGAGCTCCTTGAGCCTCATCTCATAGGTCCCCTCCCCCAGGCCCCAGATCATTTTGGTTGCCCTCCTTTGGACCCTCTCTAGGAGTGTAATGTCCCTTTTTAAATGTGGTCTCCAAAACTGTACACAATACTCGAGGTGTGGCCTAATCAAGCAGTTGTACAGTGGAAGGATCACTTCTGCCTTTTTGGAGATAATCCCCTCTGGTGATGCATCCCAGCATCCTATTTGCCCTTGCCGCTGCCCTCCTACAGGTCTCTGAGTTGTTCATCTTGACATCTACCACTACCCCCAGGTCCCTCTCACCCTCCGTTACTTGAATCATGTCTCCTCCCAGGGTATACCCCTGGCCTGGATTTCTGACTCCCAGGTGCAGAACCTTGCATTTCCCTGCATTGAGTTTTAGTTTCTATTTGCCCGACCACCTTTCCAGAGCCTCCAGGCCCTCTTGCAAGGCCACCCTCCCCTCCTCCCCATCCACCACTGCACCCAGCTTTGAGTCATCTGCAAAGACACTCATCTCACTACTGATTCCCCTCCTGATGTCTGAGATAGAGGCATTAAACAGGAGTGGCCCCAGCACTGATCCCTGGGGAACCCCACTAGTAACCCACCTTGGGATGAGGCTAATCCTCCAACCACCACCTTCTGAGTATGCTCAGAGAGCTAATTTCCTATCCATCTTAACAACTGTCTTCCTACCCCCATTTCCTTCAGCTTAGCCAGCAGGCCACTGTGGGGTACCAAATCAAATGCCTTGCTAAAGTCTAGAAAGAGGACGTCCATTGGCCTACCCTGGTCCAGGACCCTTGTCACCCAGTCATAGAACTCAACAAGATATATGCCGCTGCTATATGCTGCTGCGTTGTGTCAGTCTCCCTCCTGGTCTGAGTTCCTCCACAGCACCTCTTGTATGGTAAAGCACTTTATTTCACATATATGCTCAATATATTAAATTCTCATTTCCCCAAATGTTCTCACATCCCAGAAATGATATATTCTGCTGCTGTGCTGTGCTGTGTCTGTCTCCCTCCTGATGGAGTCCCTCTACAGCACCTCTTGTTTCGTAAAGCACATTATTGCACATCAGTGCACAGTATATTAAACTCATTTTCTGAAATTGTCACAAGTCCCAGAAATGACATATGCTGCTACATATTGGGACTATATGGTTTAGAACAATACAGCTTAGAACAATGAAGGACCAGGAGTGATCTTCTAATAATGTACACATTCTTGAAAGATAATGATTTATGCGAAGAACTAGGTATATAAATCCAGGGTAAACCTGAGGGTCTAAGAGGACACAGACAACAAATAAAACTGGAGAATGTAGTTAAAAAAAGAAGATATCATTGTTTTATACACCAGACAGGCAGGATTTGGAATCGTCTTCCTAAAGAAATAGTGGAAAGTCATAACATAAATATATTTAAAACCAGACTAGATAACTTTTTGCGCCCCATAAGCATTATCTTGCACTTCTTTGCATTGAATTTCAACTACCAAACCCCTGACCATTCTTCAAGTTTCTGCAGGTCCCTTCTCATTCTGTCTACACCCTCTGGTGTGTCTACTCTGTTACAGAGCTTTGTGTCATCAGCGAACAGGGAAATTCTACCTTCTAGGCCCTGCACAATGTCATTGATGAAAACGTTGAATAGGACCGGTCTCAGCACTGCTCCCTGTGGTACCCCACAGGTCACTCTTCCCTCTGTGGAGTGACAGCCATTTATCACCACCCTCTGTGTCCTGCCACCCAGCCAGTTACCTACCCACCACACTACTGTCCTGCCCACACCCATATTCCCCAGTCTGTGTAATAGCCTTCTATGTGGCACAGTGTCAAAGGCCTTGCTGAAGTCCAGATAGGCCATGTCCACTGCTCTCCTCGATCCACCTCCCTCCCTAGTTACCCAGTCGAAAAATTCAATGAGGTTGGTCTGACATGACCTCCCTCTGGTGAAACCATGTTGCCTTGGGTCCTGTAGTCCATTGACAACCAGATGTTCCCCCAATCTCTCCTTCAGTAGTGCTTCCATAATCTTCCCTACTACCGAGGTGAGGCTGACTGGTCTGTAGTTCCCCGCTTCCTCTTTGTTCCTACTTTTGTATAAGAGGACTACATCTGCTGTCCTCCAGTCTTTGGGTACCTCCCCTGTTTCCAGTGATCAGCTAAACAGGATTGCCAGGGGTTCAGCCACCAGCTCTCTTAGTTCTTTAAGGACCCTAGGGTGCACCCCATCTAGCCCCATTGCTTTATCAACTCTTATTACTTCCAGTTCCTTTAGGATCCTTTCTTGTGTAAAGGGACTTGTGCCCATTTCTGCACCATTCCCACCCCTTGTACTCCCTTCAGGCCCATTACCCTCCTCTTCCTCAGTAAAGACTGAACAGAAATATCTGTTCAATAAGTCAGCTTTACTGTTGCCATTCTCCACACAGCCCCATCCTCCCCCTAAGACACTGGTTGCTGGACTAGTCCAGCAGACATTTTAATTTTTCACTTGACCCATTTTATTTTCATATAGCCAAGGATATTGATGAACAGGTATTGCTATCCTGGTGGATAGTCTTACATTTACTTGTTTGCTAAGTTTCTTTCCTGCACAGTTGTGCCAATATACAGTTATTACTATAGAGGTGTTATGCTCCTTCCTGGACTATACATACAGGTTTGCTTGTTACCTTGTAAACAAGGCTTTATGCCTTAATGGTGTTGTTTCTTGTTTTCTAAAAATAAAACATTTTACTACTACTGCTATTACCATTATTCTGAAAGGGGGGGATATGATAGAGACCTTCAGCTACCTCACAGGGGTAAGCACAGTACAAGAGGGAAGTATTTTTCAGAAAAAAAGGCATTCGAGGACAAGGGGGCATGATAAGAAGCTGGGGGGTAGAAGTAAAGTAAAGTAAATAAAGTAAATCTTTATTTATATAGCGCCATTCCAAAACCAAGGCACTTTACAGTTAAAATACAATGCAAACACTTTAAATAACAATAAAACATAACAAATGTATCAATTTACTTAAAATTCATCTGGGAAGGCTAAGTTAAAAAGATATGTTTTAAAATCAGATTTGAATCTCTCGATGGTCAGGTATTCTCTTAACTGACGAGGTAGAGAATTCTACAGGGTAGGGTCCGCAAAAGAAAAAGCACGGACACCCAAAGTTTTTAAAGGAACCCTGGGAATCTATAGCAATCCCTCATCAGCAGATTGGAGAGGGCGGAGGGGGTAGTAGGGAGTCAGGAGATCTTGCAGGTCAATCAGGATAGATGTGAAGAAGTACTTCTTCACAGAAAGAGTGGTGGATTCCTGTAACAGTCTTCCAGTGGAGGTAGTAGGGTGAAAATGGTGGTGGGGTTCAGGAATCCATGGGATAAATATACAGGAATCTTAGGGAAAGGGAAGGGGGAGGTGAATGGGCGAGAGATCATGTAGGATCTGCAGTGATATAATTGGCAGGGAAAAATGAGCAGACTAGGTGGGCCAAGCAGTCCTTATCTGTCAGCAAATTCTATGTCTCTGTGTTTCTAATATTATTGTGCTTTGGGTCACTATAAAACTGTTTTAAGAGGGGGTGATGTAATTTCTTATGCATCCATAAAAAAAACAAAGGGAGGAAAATTGACACAGGCTACGGACCCTGTGCATTCTCTTTAGTTGCTGCAAGTGTCAGGGAAAAGGTGATAGACCAACAGATATGCAGAAACAAGCATTTGGAATGCCGAATGTTTACCACTGGTATTGCTGTTGTACTGGGTCTTGCTTGTACACATTTTTTACTATATATTTACCCAGGATAGAGCAGATGAGATGCAGTATCTCATTTTCAGTGGTGTCCTGCTTTGACACATTGTTAGATTGTAATTACCCAGGATAGGGCAGCTGAGAGGCAATATCTACTTTTAAGTGGGCTTCCACATATTGACCCCAAATGTCCAACAGTCTTTTTATGACCTGATGCTATAATTGAGACAGGTGGAATTTTAAAAAATTCCATCCGAAAGGCAATTTCGCTGTGCAGCTGTGGAAACAAGTTTCGGAAGAGATTTGAAAAATGACACCTGCCATGTTCAGGAGGTGGGGTAACACAAGGGATATGTTGAACATTAGGGGACAAAATCTGCCAAAAAAAAAAATTATGAGTAAATGTTGGAACAATTTGTTTCCTCATAACTTAGTTTTTTTTTTTTTACGTTTATACCCCAAATTTTCAACATCATCTTTTTATGACCACTCCTTCTTCGCATGATATGTGTCATTTATAAAACAATCACTGAAATGTTATTTTACACCACAAGTGATAAAACACATTTTGGATAGGATCTGAGAAATGACAGCTGTCACATTCACGAGGTGGTATAGAAAAATGGCTATGTTGAAAAATTGGGGTATAAATATTGAAAATTACCACAGTCATGAGTGTGCATTGAAAAACTGCAATGTAGATTTATAACTTTGTTGTTTTCTCATATTTTTACCCCACATTTTTCAACATAGCCTTTTTTGACCCCATATAACCTTCTTATGAGCCCAGCTCATGAACAAGGGCACATTTTCAAATCCTGCCCAAAAGGGGATTTTGTGCCTCAAGTGTAAAAACACATTTTGGCCAGGATTTGAAACAATGACAGCTGTCATATTCATGGGGTGCTGTAAAGAAATGGCTATGTTGAAAATTTCGGGTCACAGTATTGAAAATGATTAGTTATGAGCCTGTGTTCATAAATTTTACATAGGCTCATAACTTTGTTTTCTAATATTTTTACCCCATGTTTTGAACATAGCCTTCTTATGACCCCACCTCATGAACAAGGGTGGAGAACATTTTCAGCCACTGCCGGAAAGGTGATTTTGCACAGTGGCAATGAAATCACCTTTTCGAACGCAAGAAAAAAACATTTTGGCCAAGATCTGAAAAATGACAACTGTCACATTCATGGGGTGCTGTGAAGAAATGGATATGTTGAAAATTTGGGGTAAAAATATTGAAAATTACCAAAGTTATAAGCCTGTATTCACAAATTTCAATGTAGGCTCATAACTTTGTTGGTTTTTTTTTTTAATTTTTACCCCAAATTTTCAACATAGTCTTCTTATGTCCTGACCTCATGAACAAGGGTGGAGAAAATTTTCAACTCCTGCCCGAAGGGTGCCTGCAGCGACTGTGAAATCACTTTTTGGGACAGAGTTGCCTAATTTCACTGCCATTGCTCATGTGGTGGTGTCCCAAAAAGGGTACGTTGAAAATGTGGGTCAAACATATTAAAAAATGACCAAGTTATGCCACTAAGTTCAAAACCCCATTGAAATACATTGAACTGCATACCTGATTTCCTCAGTTCATGGTCTGACATTGAAGAGTGAAGACGTGTCTGCAGTTCAGAGAGGATTTTGGCGTTGATCCCCAGTGGGTAAGCAAGGGCTTGGGGTGGTGGGGTGGTGGGTGCTGAGTGGAAGGGTTGGGTGGAGAACTAACGTTGCAACAGACATCAATGGATGGTTTTCTTTGTTACAGGTGTAATTCACCCTCAGCAAGCTGATCGTAACAGATCAGCTGTGCCTACTGGGCAGTGTAGATCAAAGAAAAGAGCTGACCTATTATTGGGTTGGCTCTTTCCTTTGAAATACATGAAGATTCTGCCCAGCAAACCAGAACAGTGTCATGACCAGGCTGGCTGATGATTGGTGTGACACTGATGAGCCCCTTGCAGACCACTCAGTATTGGACTGACAGTGTCACACCCCTCAAAAACCACTCTCCTAACAAAATGTTCACTTTTCGTGCGTGCACGGTGCACATAAAAGGCAGGTGCGCCAGACAATTCTTAATGAAAGGACTGAACAAGCCCTACAATATTTGAGACAGTCCTTTTATGAGGTGGGGTGAGGGGTATAGGGAATTTGACAAGATGACTCAGGGTACAATGGCAAGCTGCAGGTATTGTGCAGCTCCATGACCCTGTAACACGGCAGATGGCATGCCAGGATGACCAAAGTACTGGGATATTGTGGTATTATTATCAAGGCCTACTGTATATGAAGCTTCTGAAGTTCCCCTCTATGCTGAGGTACATAATTATCTCAGTAGATTACATCTGCCATAACTAACAGAGGAACAGAGTAGCATATTGATATCCCCAGTTTATTAGGAGGAAATTAAAGACCTCCAGATGGGTACACATCCAAATTAAAAAAAAAACATTTGAGACTCCTTGCTCCCACATTTGGCTTCAGTATTTTGTGCTATTAAGGATGGTGATGCCACTCCTCCTCCTCCTCCTACATGGAAGATGGCCTTATCTCTGCACTGCTTAAGTTGGGAAAGAACCCTTGTTTCCCTTCCTCATACCACAACATCTCCATCCTGACTACTGATTACACACTGTTTACTTTAATTTGGGCAAAGAGATTGGATAGATTATTACCCCACCTGCTTCACAAAGACCAGGCTGTCTTTGTCAGAGAGTGCCAAACTCATGACAATATTCATACAAATCTATATCTGGTTGATAATATACATAATAGCCTTCCCTTTTGCTCAGTCTGGATGTGGAAAAGGCTTTTGACAGGGTGTCATGGAGTTTCCTCTGGGATGCAATGTCAGTCTTTGGTTTTCCCATCTCTTTTCTGCAGCTCCCCCAGGGGCTGTATGCATGCCCACACGCATATATCCAGATGAATGGTTTTCCTTACAGATCTAGTATTTTTAGAGAGAGGGTGCCAGACAGGGATGCCTCATTTCCCATTATAATTCACTCTACATATAGAGCCATTGGCTGCAGCAATATACTTGAACCACCAAGTGGAAAAGATACTGTTCAAGAATGATATCCTTCTCAATCTGTTGTCTCTTGAAACTTTACTATCAGTGATCTGGGAGAAATATGTTGTATTTGAGCACCTAGCAGGATTTAAATTAAATGGACAAAAACTGAAGCACTTAAATTTTTATTATCAATCTCTGCCTAATACTAAATCTTGCTCTCCTTTTAGATTGAATAAAGGGGTGATAAAATTATTTCACAATTCCTATGAGGTTATCAATGGTTAGCTGCCAAAACTGTTTAATTTATTGAGTAGTGCTGTAGATTTATGGGCTGGCTAGTGCCAACATATAAGTTAGAACACAGAAATACCAACACAAAAATTATCCCCGCACTCAAAATTTGTTCAACCTGAGGTAACCACATATGCCATTGCTAAGCAGGATTGTTTTGTAATAATTTGTTACTGACAACAAAAATATGTTAGAATTCTTTGCTTTAATCAGTTCTTCATATCTTCCATTTCCATGGGTTATACCATGAACAGCAAAAGCCTTCCTTCCCCTGGCAAGGGTAAAGACCCTAGTGGATCTCTCTTCCTCCTTTCGACCTCAGGTCTCCCGCCCAGCAAGACAGTACCTCCAGCTCCTGGGCCACATGGCAGCTTCCACGGCAGTGGTGCAGGGAGCAAGGTTCCAGATGAAGGACATTCAGTTTCATCTGAGGTCTTTTTGGTCTCAAAAGAAGGATTCACTTACCAAACTGATTCCAGTGACTCAGACACTGGTCCAAGCTCTCCAATGGTGGCTGGACCAGGACAACCTCAGACAAGGGGTTCCATTTCTCCCTCAAGTCCCATCAGTAGTTCTAACTATGGATGCTTCTCTCCTAGGGTGGGGAGCCTACCTGGGAGCCCTGACAGCGCAAAGGCTCTGGTCTCCACAGGAGTCTCTCTTCATATCAATCTCCTGAAACTTAGGGCAGTTTTCTGTCAAGGGCAAGGTGGTCTAAGTCAGAACGGACAACACCACCACAATGTAGTACATCAACAAGCAGGGAGGCACTCGGTCCTCAGCCTTGTGCACAGAGGCCATGAAGCTGTGGTCTCTGGCCTATTCTCTTCAGACTTCTCTGATAGCAGTTCACCTTCCAGGGAAGGACAACTTACTAGCAGATGCTCTGAGCAGAATTTCTTAGGGTCACCACGAATGGTCCCTGGATCCTCACATACTGGAGGTCATCTCCTCCTGGTGGGGCACTCCAGAGATAGATCTCTTTGCAGCACCGGACAATCATCAACTTCCACTGTTTTGTTGCAGACCTCCAGTCCTGGTGACGGTCCCCCAGGATGCTCTCCTTTTGGACTGGAAGGGCAGGTTTCTCTATGCCTTCCCTCCCTTCCCTCTGCTGTTCAGAGTTCTGATCAAGATCAAGACTCAACCCTGCACAGTGATACTGGTGACTCCAGACTGGGCCAGACAGCCTTGGTATCCTCTACTGCTGTCCTTGTCAGTGTCACGTCCCCTGTCTCTGCCCAGGACATACAATCTCCTGTCCTCCTCCCAGGGGCGGATCTCCAGTTTCTCCATCTCAAGGCCTGGCTCTTGAAGAGTTAGAATATGCAGCTCTACATCTTTCTCAGGGAGTTCTGGATATTCTGAAGGTCTCTAGGAAACCTTTCACTAGAAAAACTTACAACTCCAAATGGAAACGGTTCAGTATTTGGTGCTCTCAGAAAGGCATCCTGCCCGATTCTGCAGACATATCCACAACCTTAGACTATCTAGTTCATCTCAATGATTTAGGCCTTAGGCCTGCCACTCTGAAGGTTCATCTGGCAGCTGTCGCTGCATTCCTCTCAGCAGGGAAGGGCTCTTCCCTGACATCTAATCCTGTTTTCCAAAAGTTTTTCAAAGGTCTGGTTCACATTAACCCTCCCTTTAGGGAGCCCACACCGCCTTGGGATCTTAATGTCTGCATAGCTTAGCTAATGCAGCCACCTTTTGAACCTCTGGCTTCAGCTGAATTGAAGTACTTGACCTGGAAAACTGTGTTCCTGGTAGCTATTACTTCTGCCAGGCGGATTAGTGAGTTACAGACCCTGTCAGTGGAACCTGACTTCATCTCCTTCCAGAGGGACAAAGAAGTCCTCAGAACCAACAGGAGGTTGTTGCCCAAAGTGGTTTCAGATTTTCATCTGAACCAGTCTATATCTCTCCCTGTGTTTTTCACTGACCATTCTTCATCAGGTGAAAGAAGGTTACACAGTCTGGACGTTAAGAGGGCCCTTAGCTACTACATTGAGCATACTCAGGCACATAGAAATGACCGTCTTCAATTGTTTCTCACTTATGGTGAAGTGGGAAAGGGTAAGCCTGCCACTAAGAGAACTATTGCCAGGTGAATTGTTTCTTGTATACAATTTTGTTATGACAAATTGGGTAGGATGCCCCCTTCAGGCCTGAGGGCTCATTCAACCAGGGGTACAGCTGCTTCTCTAGCTGCAGCCAGAGATATACATTTGTTAGAGACCTGTACAGCAGCCACCTGGAAAACAGTACATACTTTCACCAAGCATGGACATCCAGGCTAGGAGTAATGCTAGGTTTGCTACAGCAGTACTGCAGAGCCTCTTCCCAAAGTAGGTTCTACATTCCCTCCTCCATAGGGAACTGCTTGGTAGTCTGCATTATGTCTGAATACAGCAAGACTTCATGTTGTTTGAAGAAAAAATTACTCACCTTAGTAATGTTGTTTCTTCTAATGGAGTCTTGCTGTATTCAGACCTCCCCCCTCTGCCTCCCCTCTTAGAATCTGGTTTTGGGAAGTGGGCTGGCAGGTACAGTGTTGCACCTCAGGGGTGTACCTTGTACCCTCCTTCTTGGGTGGGGTAGATGTTATTATTATTATTTTTCTGGTGCTTTACTAAATATTGTCACTACCTTTCCATCTTGGGTTCTCGACTTGAGTCTTTTGGGGCCCAAGAAGATGTATTTTGCCCTTTGGCTATATTTGAACAATTTTCGTACTTTAGTTACTAGTTAGTTAGCCCGTAAGAATCTAACGGTTACACTGGGAAGTATCACAGACAGAGGTTTGAAAACCGAGCTCGAGCTCAACGTTCTATGCTTCTGCATAGAGTTTACTCTTTCCTCCCCGGGGCAGTTCAAGTGCTGGGGCCAACTGCATTATGTCTGAATACAGCAAGACTCCATTAGAAGAAACAACATTACTATGGTGAGTATTTTTTTCTTGTGCCTTCTTACTGCAGCTTCAGCAAGGAGCAGGGCCATCCTTGACTCCCTACAAGGGCTTTTCTCAGACAGCTAGTCAAGGAACCCAGTAGGGGTGTTGCACTTCTGGACCTGGTGCTTGGAAACAAGGACAGCACTGCAGATTTCACAGTGAGCAGTCCACTAGCTACTGTTGATCACTGAACAGTATGTTTTCACATTAGGATGGGAACAGAGGCTAACCACATGAGGCCATAGGTCCCGACTTTAGAAGGGCGTTCTTTAAAGAAATGGGATACTACCTCAGAAACTACCTCATGGGAGGGATCATCAGGGAAGGGTAGAGGTACAGTGTGGAAAAATAAGGGAGGGCATAATTAAGGCAACCTTCCTCTGTGTGAAGGAAGTGAGTGAAAGCTGAAGGAAAAAGAGACCATTATGGCTCTGTAGGAATGTGACCAAGGTGGTGAAGAAAAAAAGGGTGGCATTCAGGAGTTATAATAACGTGAAGAGGGAGGAGGACAGGGAGATGTGCCAAGTAAAACAGAGGGAAACAGGCAAGGCGGTGAGGGGAGCAAAGGTGCAGACATAGAAAAGGATAGCCAAGGGGTGGCTACAAGGGATAAGATTTTCTTCAGGTACATACAGTGATGAAAGTTAGCCGGAATGCACAGGAACGGCATTCCGGTACTTTTTCTGTGACCGGAACACTGTTCCGATACTTCACTAGAAAATAATGTTTTTTTCTGCACTGCAGATCCACATAAAGCATGCCTCATTAACAAAAAACATTGTGTGTTCTTTTTGTAAACTTGTTGGGGAGGGTCAGAGGAGTCAGAGAGAGTCCGGTCGCTAATCAAAACAAATTGGTCAATTAGGTAGTTAATTTCCACCAATCACGGATTGTGTTGTGGACACAACACAGTCTGTGATTGGTGGAAACTACCTGACTAATAGCTCATCGGCAGAAGGCGGTTGATGACTGCCGTGCGGCGAACAGTTAGTTATGCTTTACACCTCTCGTCGACGTTATGAGATACAGCAACAAAATTTGAGCCGGTGCTTCAAGGATTAGGTTGGAGTGAGGCGGTACCCGAGTCTTGTCAGGTTTTCAATAGGTTGGTGCCCAAGGGAAATGCTCCACTTCTGTGGATAATCCTGTCAGCTTTGGCTCACATGCTTTTCCCACCACAAGTTACAGCCTCTCAACTGAGTAGTCGAACTTGCTGTCAGAAGGCAATGCACTGTGCAAAGCGCAATAATGATTACTGTAAGGGAGGAAGGGGGGTGGTAGTAGTAAATGTAAATCTGGGTTTGATTGAGGCGCTCAGCTTTTTTCCCCCCAGGTTTTTTTTTCTGAATAATAAAGGGTCATTTCAGTGAATGAGTGCTGTGTATCATTCTATGAATGAGAAGATGACTGCAGGACTGCTCTGCTCCCAGTTGCTTTTCGCTAAGCTCTGCTTCAGTTGAGTAAAGTGTACACGGAGAGGTCTCTTTTTTGGCCCCCATAAATTAAAGTTCAGCTATTCTGTTTATCGGCATTAGACGGGCTGTTTTTAAAGCCGTTATGTGAGGTCTTAAGTGGATTTTAGCCTCTGAGTGTTTTGACCGAGTGTCCCTTAATAGTCGGCATTCAGGAATTGTAATATTTGTAGACGGAGAGTGTTTTTTTGCAGATTAAAAGCTCCTAGCCATTTTACTCGCATCCCTGTTCAGAAATGTGTGAGAGTGAGAGAAGGATGCAGGTGTACTTGTACCTGAAGGTGATCAAAACTGTAGAAGCACTTATGTGCAGATAGGCTTATTAAAAGGTATATTGTTGCCTGAGGGCTTGTGCCTACTGTATATTCAAAGAGTTTGAATTTATTGCACTTCGAGGAGTGCTCTTCTTAATTTAGCTGAGAAGGAACAACAATACTAAAAAAACTGAAAAATAGAAAAAACTCAATGTACAACATTCAGGAGAGAGACCAGTCAACTTAATGTGCTCTGGGGTTGGTTATCCCCCAAAAATACAGGAATTGGCAGGGAGGCTGGTTAAACAGGGTTAGACCAAAATCAGGAATGCTTCTAAAAAGAAGCACAGTGTATCATGGCTTCTCGGCGAATAAGACGTCTCAATAACTAAGTCAGTTAACTAAGACTCGAGCGAGACGTTCTTCACCGTAAATACACCGAAAATAGAAGCACCACAAAAATAACTGGCAGTAATTTTGTAATTAATCATCTTTATTGTTTTCAACAACAGCACTACAATACATACGTAACCTAGTAAACAGAGTTGAGAGCGCGAAATGGAGCAACATAAAACAACCAATTGTTAACTCGCACTTTCAATTGAGAAATTAAGCTTCCTCCCTCCCCCACCCCTCCCAAGGCTACACATGTAAACAAACCCTAATTTATCAGCCCTGAGATATTCTGAGCGCCAGGCTTCCACGCCATAAGGAGCGCTTCTAAAGAACTCCAAAGCGACGATATATTTTCAGTCTACCTTGCATATGAGCAATATGTTCTAACTGCAACGCCAGGATACACTCTCGGTACCACTCCATCAAGGAGGGGATTTATCACAGACCATGCCTTAAAATTGTCAGTTTCAAGAACAGCTGAAACAAGCGACATTTGGGCCTTTTTAATCTTAGAAGTGCCTACTGGAAAAAGGCTCATCAAACATACCTCAGGGGTGAACATATTTGTTAAGCCAAGGATAGCATCTAAGAGATTATTGATGGCCCGTCAGAAGGCCTGCATTGAAGGGCATGACCATACCATGTGGCAAAAGTACCATCGTCCTTCCTGCACTTCCCACAAAGGGGCGATCCTTTCGCCCCATACTTATGTAATCGGATGGGGTTAGTATAAATGATGCATTATATTAAAATGTACCATCCTCAGTCTATCTTGTTTTATGTATTTATACATTGTGAGCCAAAGCTTCTTCCAGAGACCGGTACATCAGGTATTCCTAACTCCCTCGTCCAGTAAAAACATACCCTGAGGGAAGCCTAAAGTCCCATTCCTGAAGTATTTTGTATATCTTAGAAACTGGACTCGTTGAGAGGCTATAGCAAAATGTGTGTCAATCTCTGACCCCATGGTCAACTGGAGTCATCTGAGAAAAACAGAAGTTAGGGCCTTACTGACTTGTAGCCACTTAAACAGGTCCTGACCTGCAACTCCGAAAGACCTCACCAACTGATCAAATGGCAGAGGTCTCACATTCACCCAAAAGTCCGAGACTCTAAGATGACTTATCTGGGGCCAAAATGCAGTGGACAATGTCGCACCCCCAACCCTAATGTGAGGATTTTCAAAAATAGGTTGGTTGGCAGATAGGTACCATTTAATTGCAAGGTAATTTTGCAACTGCTGAAAGGCCTTTAATGACCATCCCATAGGGTTGTTTTTCAAGGGTTTAGGAATAGCCGACGGAGAAACATATAGCAGGGCCCGCAGCGAGCAGTTCACCCTCTTCGCCAACCCTCGCTCTATGTCTACCCATAAAGGTAAGTAAGTCAATTGACTGCTCCTTTCACTCCAATAACCCAACTTGCTTACGTGCTGCGCGGTATAATATAGAAAAAGAGAGGGAGCAGCTAATCCTCCCTTTAATTTTGGGGCTGTCAATTTAATATAGGATCTGCGAACTCTTTTCCCGTTCCATATAAAGAGGTTAAACGCCCTCTGTAAGTTGGAAAACCACGCCTCCGGGAGGTGTACGCCCAACATACCTGGGGGGGGTATAATAATCTAGGCAGAATATTCATTTTTATGATATTCAACCTACCCCAAAGTGACAGAGAAAGCAATCGCCACCTATCCATATCCCCCATGATGGTTTTAACTAGACTACCCAGATTAGTTTTGATCATGTGATTCAGTCCTGTGCTAATATTTATTCCTAGGTACGTAAGCGACTTTGCCTCCCAACAGAGGCCAAACGACGACAAATCTGCCTTCGTAACTTTGTTATTTAAGGGGAGAATCTTCGTCTTCGCACGATTTAACTTGTAGTAAGATACTTTGGAAAAGGAATCAATTTCCGCCAAGATAGCTGGAACCGAGGTCACTGGTCTTCAATATGTAATAGTACATCATCTGCATATACCGAGTATATATAGCTGGCCTCCCCACCTGTATACCCTTAATAAAAAGTTTCCTGCCAATCTATGCAATAATGGCTCTAAGTATAGGTTGAATAGTAACGGGGACAAGGGACATCCTTGCTTCGTGCCTCGCTCTAGCTTTACTACCAGTGACAATATCCCGTTGCACTTTACTCCGGCAGAAGGAAAGGAGTATAAAATTTGAACCCATCTCAGGAACACATCAGGCAAACCAAAGGCGGACAGAGTGGCAAATAGGTAATCCCAGGATACCCTATCGAATGCCTTTTCGGCATCTAATGAAATAAGTATTGCTGGGGTCTTGGTGTCCTTAGCAGTAGTGATAAGGTGTAATAATTTCCTCATATGATCTTGGGGCGATCTCCCCATCATAAAGCCCACTTGTTCCCTACTAACCAGCTTGTCCATAACTTTGGACAACCTGTTAGCTAAAATTTTTGCTAGGATTTTAATGTCCGATTAGAAGGAGATAGGACGGTAACTATCCATACTGAGAGGGTCCTTCCCTGTTTCAGGATTAAAGAAATCGTGCTCTAGGAAGCTAGGATCTGATAACCCGTTATCAAACCAATACTGAAAAACCTCCTTTAAAATTGGGGATATTAACGAATGGCATGCCTTGTAAAAATTACTGGGGAACCCGTCTGGGCCAGGGGACCTGTCTAAAGGCATTTGTTGAATGGCCGCTGGATTTCTAGAACCGAGATTGGGGTACTCAAAGAGGCCGCTTTTCCCTCAGTTACTTTTGGCAGCACCACTGACCTAAGAAATAGATTAATGTCGTCCACAGAAGGTTTTGACTCCGGGTCTACCGCATATAACGCCTGGAAATACGACCCAAAGGCATTCGCCATTTCCCCTGGGTCCGTACAAACCTGCTCCCCATGCCCCTTACGAATTCCAGCTATAAAATGGGTTGAGTCTAAGTGGTGGACGCACATGGTGAGTAATTTCCCCGCTCTCTCCCCTATGTCTAGGTATTGAAGCCTAGTCCTCAAAAGGGCCAGCTCCGCTTTCTGGATATTAGACCAGAATATTGGGCCTGCAACTGATGAAGTCTTTGCCAATTTGCCTCAGTCGAGGCACGGATAGATTACTTTCTACAATCCTAATCGAGCTAGTAGGGAATCTAATTGCACCTTCTGCATACGCTTTCTTTAGAGGCCATTTTAATCAATTCTCCCCTCAAGGAGCACTTTAAGGCAGCCCAGATTAGGTCCTTTTGAACCACTGAGCCTTGATTACTTTCCAGGAAGCCCTTGATGAATTCTACAATGTGCCTCAGTGAAGATTCCTCCTTCAGCATCTGACAATTTAATCTCCATTGCGGAGACCGCCTACTCCCCACGGCTAGCCGATATTCCAGACTGACCGGCGCATGATCAGATATTACTCTGGCAGATATATCGGCCTGTGTTACCCCGGGCATTGCAAATGAACTAACTAAGATATAATCTATTTGTGAATATGTCTTGTGTACGGCGGAGAAAAAAGTGTATTGCCGTGTCATAGGGTTAATTACATGCCAAACATCAACCAGGGCGGCCTTACTAATGAGATCCTTCAGCGCCCTTTGTGCTGGCGATAGACCTCACCTCTCTTTACATGATCTATCCAGATCATTTTGAAGAACTAGATTCCAGTCCCCCCCCAATACCGTAAGCTTCTCAGGGTTGGATACTACCATGTTTAGTAATCTCATGAAAAAGGCTGGGGAATCGCAATTGGGGCCATATATTGAGCCCAATAATATCGGGTGTGACCCTAGCAGGCCATGTGTAATGATGTATCGACCTTCTGGGTCCCAAATCTCTTCCACCAATTTAAAAGGAGTGCTCCTTGCTATGAGGATAGCAACCCCTCCCCTATTCGTGGATGTCCCTGCCCCGAAAACTTGCCCTACCCATGCCCTTCTGAAGTAATGAATGTCACTTCTCTTTAGATGCGTCTCTTGAAGAAAGACAATTTGTGCTCCCAATTGACGTAGGTGCCTTAATATAATTTTTCTCTTAACCCTATCCTTGGTTCCTTTGACATTCCAGCTAATAAACTTATATGAATTGCTCATTATGCCCAACCATTAAACTCAGACATAAATGCAGAAAAAATATTTCAGTAGATTGTGCTACAGCACTCTTTAAGTATATACAAACCCGCTGACTTAAGGAATCCTTAACAAATCCTGACGATGTGTAACCTTGGAACCCCACCCTCACTCCCTGGAGTCCAACCGACTCTTTCTGACCCACAACCCTTCCACCCCCAAATACCAATATCACCCAACTAAAACCCCCCTGCCCCAATACCACACACATACCCCAGTTCCAAAAAACTGCCCTCCTAAGTATTCAACACCACGTGATTCACTTCTGCGGCCCAAACTACTCAACCCCACCCCTGGAGCCCCAATAATCCCTGCAAAGACAACCCTATAACAACAGACAAACCTTATTGAAAGATCTTAACCCTAACTATGTAGATCTCGCCTGATAGGCTTGAGCTAACCATTACCAAAAAGCAATTTGAGTCATCAGCTATCCTCAACTAGGCAGTATTAATGAGCCGTGCTAAATTAATAACCCCGAATAACCACGGTTCCTATATGTAAAAAAAAAAAAAAAAGGGGGGAAGGAAGGAAATCCTTCGTATTTAGGTCTTGTAAACAAGTCTGATGCACATTGAGTAACTCGATACTCAGACTCTGCTAGGAGAGACCAACATAGAGCCCCGCAATTCTCCATTCAGTCACCACAGTGTCAGTTAATCAGATTCATAGGGCCATCGCTCTTTCGACTGCCGATACCAGAACATCCAAGATGCACCTTCCCCCAAAGGGCAAAGTAACTGCTACACGTTGCACCATCATAAATAAGTCCATCCTCAGAAAGCAGGCAGGCTCATATCCTGAAGCGATACGAATCCAATTCACCTCCTAGACATAAATCCGAGTAACCCAGGACAAGGGGACTTGTATACATCAGAGTGCTAGAAATCGTGCAGACCAGTGTCCATGTAGAGATAAACAACTTAGATCAATTCCATCCACTTCTAGAATTTCGATTGCAGACAGCCCTGTTCTACTCTGCATAACCTAAGACCGCCAGCAGGGGTCGATTGTCATAAGACTACAAATCACCTCCAAGTTTCTAAGTTAATATTCCGCTGTTACTTCTCACAGATAGGTCTGCCCACGTATCAAAAATTGCCTTCTGGACCCTTGATTTAAACAATTATATCACCACTTGCAGTCCCCCAGTCGAGGGATCATCCTAACACTAGTCATTTGTAGAGATCTGGGAAAATGACCTTCAGCTCTTGTGTAGCTTGCACAGGGGATTCAAATGTCAACCATTTATCCTCGTGCTTTATCATCAATATGGCGGGGTACTTGACCCTGAATGGTTTAGAAGCCACCACTAATTTAGATACAATCGGGTGCAGCTCCTGTCTTCGAACTCTCACCGAATGGGGCAAGTCCTGAGCAATGCGTATCTTCTTGCCTTCCCATGTCAGCTCTTTTGCTTCCCTCGCCTTAGAAAAGACATGTTGCTTGTCCAGATAGTTCAATAATTTCAATATTATTGGCCTGGGTGGCTGGCCCTGGGTGGGCGGCGGGCGCAGCGCTCGGTGGGCTCTCTCAATAACATACCCCCAGGAGAAGCACCAGCTATTTTACAACAAAATTTCTGCAGAAAAGTAATTATGACACTCCCTTCTTCCTTTTCTGGCAACCCGATAATTATCAGATTATTCCTTCTACTGCGCCTTCCAAATCCTCCAGCTTGTCTTCTAATTTCTTCATTCTACGCTTTATGTTAATTAACTCAGTCTCACCCTTTCTTGTTTCTTCTCCATTGATGTGATCTTAGCCTCCGAATCCCCAACCCTTCTAGATAGTGCATCCACTGCGCCTTTAATATCCTGTAAATCCTCAGAGATTGACGTGATAGCCATTTGGAGAGGTTGCATGATCTCCAGAAACCTGGCTTCCGACAAGGCAGCTTCTGGTGTGGCCATCTTGGGAACGCTAGCTGCCTGCGGCTTGGCCCGCTTTGCGGCCTTCTCTTTCTCCGGTGTCCGAGGAGTGGAGTGCCTCGGGGGTGCCTTCTTCATATAAACTTCCATTAAATCAATAAACGCTAGTGCTGGAGGAAAGTCCACACACACACTCCACCTAGCTAGGACGGGTTTTAGTGTGCAAATACCGCTATAAAAAGCCAAAATTGGGAGAATGAGAGCGGAGCTCCGGGAGGAGACTGTCTCCGCTTAGGCTGCCATCATGTGATCAACTGGCAGTAATTTTAAGAACTCAGGGCAAACAGGCCAAGTGTAAAAGCCACAGGTTCTCAGGAAGCAAAATCAAACCAGTAAAATACAATGAGAGAGAGGCATTAGGATGACAAAAGTAGCCACACAATGGGAGGTAAAAATAAATTAAAGTTCAGGGAGGCACACTGATTACTGAGATTCTACAGTGGCATCTGCTCTCAAGCTTGGTCCTCTCTTATCTGATAACAGTACAGCTGTAGTGATTATACCGGTCGCATCTATGTGGCCAGCGTCGACTATCAACAGCTTGCTAGCATTTAATTATTCCTCAATTAAGCCTCAGAAATTCTGGCATAGACCTATTTAACTAAAATGGGTAGCAGGTGAAATGCAATTATCGGCTGGATTGGTAACCCTTGGCAGCACACTGCTGAGGTGAACTGCAGAGCCACGTAAAATCAGTAGAATAAATTAAGAGCTGCTACTCCAACACTTTTACCATACCCCACTGACAACGTAGCCTGCTCTAAATCACTTAATAATACGGACAAAGGTAAAATAAAACAATGTAAACTTAAAAAAGCTAATAAAAAAGTAATGAAAGAACCCTCTATGCTTTTTATTCATATGCTTTGTGCTCTATATGTGCTATTATGTTTTAAAAAATAAGGAATAAAAAAGTCAGCAGTTCATCAGCACTCTGAGCAGTGTAAGTTCAGTCCACTTTCTTTCTTTTCAAATGGAGCAACTGGTGAAAAAATGGTAAATCAGTTCAGATGAGCTAATGTTCGGCTCTCGATGGCTTGCACGCTGGTGTCCTCTTTGTTTTCGGCCGACCCGACTTGCCCCTTTGTTACAGCCGTGGTCTAACTCCATCTCACTCCTCTTTGGAAGATTAGATGCCCAAAAACCACCGTCTGTGGGCTTTTTCCTGCAATAGAACAAAGACACAAGGGGGACACAACTAAAGACATGGGAAGGACTGCATAAAGTTAGACTGGTAAGGAAACACTCACAGGCAACGATGTTAAAATAAATAAATAAATAAATAAATAAAAATAAAACTCGCCAAGTTTCCCTGCATCTCTGCAAAATAATAGTAAGGTGTAAAAATCCTTTGTCGAGGGTGTTTTTTCTCCCGAAGCGCCAGAGCGAGTAGTGGATGTCTATCAGTCTGTTCACAATTTTCTGTTCACTATCTTGCATTAAAGCATATAAATTCAAATTACAGGATATTGTGCTGTTATTTTAGAATGCAGGACTACCAAGGAATTTTGGAGTTCGTTTTGGGCTAGCCAGACTTTGTCCTGCACCACGCCACCTTGGGCATTCGCGGTCACCTTTTTTTTTTTGAAACTGACTTTCAGGAACTTCAGCCTCCTACTTCAGGGTGTATGTTGCCAGGGAAGACATCTGCTACCAAGCATCATCATGTTTTCTGGGGCTCAGGACAACTCTGGGGCACTTAGAACATTGATTGAATGGTGGGCTTTAGATCCAAACTACTGTACAGGACCCAGCATAAGGGTACTTACTCAGAATCCAGGCTATAGATTTCAACAGCAGTGCACAAAAGCGCAATAATGATTACTGTAATGGGGGGGGGGTAGTAAATGTAAATCTGGGTTTGATTTAGGCTCTCAGCTTTTTTTCCCATGTTTTTTTTTCTCTGAATAATAAAGGGTCATTTGAGTGAATGAGTGCTGTGTATCATTCTATGCAGTCATCATGTGTGATGTTTTCTAAGAGTTCACAATGTGCAATGGAAATATTTAAATGGAATGTTTATTTCAGCTCTAGCTTACCAAAAATGCTGTACAGATTATAAAGCTGCCTATATTTAAATAAGTAGTCTCCTAATGCAGAATGATTAAGTGGTCATTTACTATTCATTTATCTAATTACTTATTGTAAGTCCCTAACAAGACTGAATTTGTATTAATATATAACATTATGACACACATAGCTAGACGTGCTAGTATTCTAAGCATTTAGGATGGTTTAATTAGGGACATAGATATATTTGTTTTTATTTTAGAATTCTAGACAAACTTAGTTTGATGTCATTTTGAAAACAATTAGAGCTCCTCTCTAAAATGATGTTGGTTGAAGTAAGGTGCAGATATATTAAAGAATTTCCTGCAGGTGTGGGACTGTTGCTGCCACAGGGCACATAATGGCATCCAGAGGGGGCCTTGAGAGGGGTGTGGAATGGGGAATGGTAGACTGGTTCAATCAAGTGGTTGTTGGGAGGCAGTTCCAAGCATAAAATGACCTGCATTGACCAGATCCACCCGGGATACAGAGAGCTATCAGGTGTCACAGGAGTAGCTGACAGGTGTGGCTGGACTGGGGGTGGTTTATGGGGCACAGAGCAGTGTGTTTAATATGAGCTTTTATATCTGTCTGTGTTAATGTATTGTAATTTTGTGAGTTTTGTAATAACTCTGGTGTAAACCCACCATTGTTGATCAATAAACCTAACTTGAACTTGTAATAGAATGAGGGAAGAAGTGTGGTCACATTTTCATTTATCTCAGGAGTTTGGAAAAATAAATGGTACATTGGGACCCGACACTGCCTGTCCAATGGGTCTCTGGGGCAGGCCCCATCAAAGTGGCTTGTATGCAAAATGTCATGTGCACGGCACAGAATCTTCTCAGTATAGGTTGTTCTATAACTTTCTTCCTCCTACATGAAACGGATGCCATTAATTTAAATACTGCTATTACACATTGTGAACTCTGGAGAAAAAAAAACACACATGACAACTGCACAATGCAATTCAGTGCTCCTTCATACAGATGACCCTTTACTTAGAAAAAAAAAAAACAAGAAAAAAGCTCAGAGCCTAACATTTCTAAATAATCAAATGGGGGTAAGAAAATAGGTGCAAATGACAGAGTCCAGTCAAAACTGCCAGTTTACACATAGAAAATGTGTGACAGTACACAGGGATAAGCGTTCAACTGTCACATCACAAGATAAAGCCTCACACGGAAAACACTTCCTTTAATGGATTTTGATGTGATTTCCCAGAGAATATGCTAGTCGGGGGTTTCTGGATCAATTTCATGTTAAATACGTTAAGTTATTAACCTAGATCAGCTTTTTTGAGGAAGACAGATTACTAAAATATAACTTGAAAGTATTCAGTTTACAAAACAGATTGTGATCCAGAATTCTCTAAAATGCACCAAATCGACTCATTTTTTTGAAAATTTTCCCGGGGGGGCATGCCCCCGGACACCCCTAGCAAGGCTTGGTTTTCGGACTTGAATACAGTCCCTGTACTTCTTTTGAACCACTTTCATCACTGGGTACATAAGTGAGAAGAGGAAAACTACGGGAGGGATGGTTAGGACAAGGAGGGTGGCAGGGGCAGACTGCATAGAAGAGGATAAAAAAAAAAGCTGCCATCCTCAACAGGTGCTTCTGCTCAGTCTTCACAGTGGAGGGAGAGTAAATAGACCACCAGAGAGCAGTGGCAACAAAGGAGGGAGGGAGGTAGACATAAACCATTTTCAGAAGAAAGAGTCTGGAAGGGAATTGCAGCTCTGATGGTGGACAGGGTTATGGGACTGGACAAGATGCTCCCAAGGATACTAAGGAATTCAGGGAGGTGCAAGCTGCCTCACTGATGGCCCAATTCAACAGTTCACTGGAAACATATGTGGTTCTCGGGGACTGGAAGAGAGCAGACATGGTCACTCTGCATAACAGCGGCAGCAAGGAAGAGGCTAGCAACTGTAAGCCATTCAGTATTACTTCAGTGGTGGGAAAATTAATGGAAACCTTGCTAAATGAAAGGCTGGTAGAGTATCTTGAATTCAGTGAGCTTTGAGACCAAAAGCTGCTTGGATTCATGGGGGGAGTTCATGCCAGATGAATCTTATTGATTCGTTTGACTGGGTGATCAGGGGAAATAGATCAGGGGAGGGCAGTGGATGTGCCCTATCTGGACTTTAGTAAGGCCTTTGACAATGTGCCGCACAGAAGAATGGTTAAGAAATTGAGCAACCTAGGGGTGGGATCTAAAGGCGTGAATTGGGTTAGAAACTGGTTAATGGATAGATGTCAGTACTCACTCTAATGATGATGGGAGACTGACCAGTCGGTGCTCAGCACTAGGATCGGTCCTCTTCTATGTCTTTATAAATGACATTGCAGAAGAAATGGAAGGGAAGGTATGCCTTTGTGCAGATGATACCATAATCTGTAATAGGGTGGACATGCAGGAAGGGATGGAGAGATAGCACAGGGATCTTGGAAAACTTGAGGAGCAGTCAAGAGCCTGGCAGTTGAGGTTCAATGCCAAAAAGTGCAAAATCATGCACCTAGAGCATAGGAACACAGGAGTTGAGTATAGGATGGAGGGGTACTGACAGTCACTAAGCAGGAAATGGATATTGGGGTTTATCATAACTGATTACCTCAAAGTAGCATGGCAGTGTGACACAGCAGTGGGTAGAGCTAATGGGATGCTGGAGTGCATGGGGAGAGGTATCTCCAGCAGGAGGTGGGAGGTGGTGTTGCCACTGTATCACTCATTGTTGAGATCCCACCTGGACCACTGTGTCCAAGTCTGGAGGCTGCACTTCAGAAAGGACAGAGATGGCCAGCCAGGTGGCACAGAGGGTGAGGCACTGGGCGCCACACCTCGCGGCATGCTGGCGACCCAGGTTTGGGAATGAGGCCGGCCCTTCGGAGGTCGGCACGGGGGGCTTGGGGGGGAAGGGAAGAAGGGCGGAGCTGGATGGAGCTGCCGCAGGCAACTCTCCTCTGGGTGGTGAAGCGCATTCCTCGAGCATGGCTGCCCCCTGGGGACCAGGGACAGTGCAGGCCTGAGGGTACCAGGCATTAGGCCAATGGGTTGGGCAGAAGGGGGTCAGTACTGGGGCCGTAAGGCACCTCCATGCACATGAGTCCTTCTCCTGGGGCCCTCAGGAGAAAAATGGAGGAAAAATCACTGGCGGCAGGATGATGATGATAGACTCCCTGCAGGCGCCGCTCCAGGGCCGGGCAAAAGGTAAGCCCCGGTAATTCCAGGTGACAGGGCTGGGGGAGCCAGTCAGATGGGGCTGTCAGTGGGGTGTGGAGAAATAGAAATAATAATAAAAAAAAAAAGAAAGGACTGAAAGAGTGTGGAGGCAGTCCAGAGGAGGGCAACTAAAATGATGTAGGGGTTTGCACCAAAAGCCCTGTGGGGAGGGACTGGGGGATCTCAACATGTACACCCAAGAAGAGATGAGAACAAGAGGGAACATGATAGAGACCTACAAATACCTCATGGGGGGAACATGGTACATGAAGAAAGTCTCTTTTAAATGAGAAGTTGCACCAGGACATGGGATGACACTGGAAAGGGGAAGTTTAAGAGGGATGTGAGAAAGTAGTACTTCACTGGAAGTGTGGTAGGCACCTGGAACAGACTGTCAATGAAAGTGGTGGAGGCAAAAACAGTTGGAAGTTTCAAGCATGCCTGAGACAATCATAGGGGAATATTACTAAATAGGCAGGGAGGAGGGTCTGCAGAGAACATCTGGGCAGACTAGGTGGGCCAAGTGGAACTTCTCTGCCAAAAAATTCTGTTTCTGTGAAAGTGGTATGGTCTGACTGATACAGGCAGTGTCCCTACTCATGGACTGTGTTGCATGCTCAAATGGCCTGAGAATCATGATCCATTAGTCACCAGTATAAAAAAACAGCACCCACATCTAATTAATCAATCAATCAATCAATCAATCAAAATCAATTTTATTTTATATGGAAGGGTATGTGAGCAAAAATGCCCATTTTCACAAACCTTCAATTGTACATATATTTTTACAAAACAATTGGACACAAAAAGTACAGAACGAATATGTTAAAACATCATACAGTGAGGTGAGGAATAATAGAGTATATACACTTAATTAATACACTTGATTACAGCAGGTTTATACACAGGGTAAACATTTCATAGAAAGGCAGATAGTCATAGGGAACAAGCTTGGGAAAAACACACAGGCAGGGTGTATTTGAGGCAGGCGCTGGTGGCTGGGGAGGACATGGGGCAGAAACAGGGGAGGGGAATGGGAGGAGAGGAAGGGGGGAGTTAGAAAGGAGGGAAAATAACACAAAATATTTGATGAGAGGGACAATAACAAAATATTTCAGTATATTCAGAGGGGAGGATGTCCAGGGCACACACAGGCGGTAGATTTGAGGAGGTGGTCCTTGAGGGTGCAGCTGAAGGAACTGATTGAGCTACAGGCAAGAATTTCAGAGGGAAAATTGTTGTAAGACTTGGGGCCCTCATAGGTAATTGAATTCTGTGCATGAGAGGTATGATAGAACGGGATGTTGAAGATGTGATGGGTGGCCTTTCTTGTACTGTGCTTGGGGACTGATTTAGAGAACAGGGAGGTGACGCTTGGTAGCAGTAGGTTCAGGTCCACTTTGTGTAAGAAAGCATTTTAAAATGGAATCTACCTTCAAGAGTGAGCCAGTTAAGAGGAATGTAAAGGGCACAGTGGTGGGTATTCCACGGGAGGCACCTGTGACAAAGCATGCGATACTATTATAAGTGGTCCTGAGTTTAGAGAAGAGGTGGGTGTGGTATGGGGGAGTAGACAGTGGAGCCATACTCAAGGAGGGGTAACAGCAAGGAGCTAGCCTGATGTAGTCTGGAGATGGGATTAGGAACTTTCTGATTAAGACACCCAGCCCCATATGGATCTTCTTAATGAGGCTAGTAATATGGCTATTGAAAGTGAGGTGTGGGTCGAGGAACAGTCCCAGGTATTTAAATTTGGCCACTTTTTCTATAGAGTTTCACAGATTGTCCATGAGGGTTAAGCCTGAGGTTGTGGTTTTTCTTGGGCCAGAGAAGATCATAAACTTGGTCTTCTTGGAATTGAGGACCATACCCTTGGCAGAAAACTAAGAGTGTAGCTTGCTGAAATCCGCTTGCAGATTTCTGAACATTGTGTCCATGTTGTTGTCACTGTAGTAAAGGGCTGCAACATCAGCATACAGCACAATTTTAGTGGAATGGCAGATATCTGGGAGGTTGTTTATGAAAAGGGAGAAGAGGAGCAGCCCATGATGGACCCCTGATTAACCCCATATTTAATTGGACAGTCGGTGGAAAAGTGACCATTAATGGTTGTTTTCTGGGATCTGTGGGAGAGGGAGCTACCGACCCATTTAACAATGTTTTCAGAGATTTGAAGGCCCTGGAAGGTAGCAATAAGTAGGTCGAAAGCCTTGATCAGGTTCATGAATACAGAGCCTGTGAATTGGTCTTTGTCGTTGGCCTTGTGAATATCATTGGTGAATTTAACTAGGGCTGTTTCTGTGCTGTGGCCAGATTTAAACCCATGCTGGGCTTCTGAGAGAAGGTTATGGCAGTCAAGGAAGGCAGTGAGCTTGGTATGAACTACTTTTTCAATGATTTTGGAGAGGGGAGCGAGGAGAGAGATAGGTTGGTAATTCCTGACATCATTCCTTGACCCTGATTTGAAGAGCAGTTTTATGGTGGCAGTTTTCCAGGTGCTTGGGAAATGCCCAGAGCAAAGTGAGAGGTTAAGTATGTGGTAATGGGGGCTGCTAGAGGAATGTTGGTGTGTTTAAGGATTTTGAAGTCAATTCCATCACCCCTCTGCTGGGTTTAGGGTTGTTACTCCGGATAAGCTTGATAGTGTCCGAAGGCCTTAGGGCCTGGAAATAAAATTTGGGGCTGGGCTCGGCAACTGAGTTGGAGAAGGAGGGAGACGGAGTGGGTGAGAGGGGAGAGGGAAGGGATGATTTATATTTATCAAGATCTCTGAAAAAGGAATTGAAGATGTTAATGACTTCGGATGGTCATTGGTTTGCTTATCCTCTTGGATTAGCGTGATGGATTCTGCATTCTTGTTCTTCCTGAGTAGGGAGTTCAGTGTCCCCCATAGTTTACGGGAGTTTGCCGATTTCCCAAGTTGTTTATTTTGGAGATAAACAAGTCTGGCCTTTCTGATGGAGGATTTGCACTTGTTTCTGAGTGCTTTGTAGAGGGAGAGCTGGGTAGGGTCCTTGCACTTAGTGTAATGGACCCAGGCCTTGTCACTAGTCCTCATCAATGTAATGATGTCAGGAGAAACTGATTTGTTAACATATCCTCTGACCCTGATTTTTTTTGAGCAAGGCGAATTTCTCACAGACACTGTTGAAGATGGTAGAAAACTTGTCTAGGACAGTATCAAGGTCACCTGAGACAGAGGTGAAAGCCTAGCCGACCAGGTGGAAAGCACGAGTTATATCCTCAATACTGTTATTGGAGAGGTGCCTGGAGAAAATGAAATTAAGGGAGTGTTTGGGGTATTGGGCAGATGAGAGGCAGTAAGTGGCAGAGTGGTCGCTTAAACAATCAGGCTGTACTCCTGAGTTGACAATGTGGGATGGATTGGAGATGATGATCCAGTTGATTAGCGTTTGGGTACCAGTCTTATAGTTTGACCTGATGGGGGTAGAAATAAGCTGGTGTAAGCCATGGCTGGCGATGCAGAATTTGGCTGCATCGGCTTGGCTGGAGACCCAACTGATGTTAAAATCCCCGAGGAGTACCCACTCTCTGTTGAGGGGGAGGGAGTTGTTAAGGGCAAGCAGGGTCTCCAGGTCAGTGGGGGGTTCCGGGGGGGAGATAGGCTGTTGTGAGGGTAAGGGTTTTACTTTTTCTGAGAAGTAGGTTGATGGAGAGGGTCTCGAGCATGATGAACTCTGCACTGGGACTGTGTCTGGTGAAAGAGAACTTGTTTAAAACAAAGAACATGCCCCCCCCCTTTCTACCTAGTCTGTCTTTTCTGACAGTAGTGTAGCCACTGAGTTCAATCTCCTCATTGGAGATTTTGTGAGAGAGCCATGTTTCAGAGAGTGCTATAATGTTGAAGTTGTTCCCGGTGACACAGGCCTGAAAAGCATCTTTTTTAGGAGGGAGGCTCTGTATGTTAAGGTGGACTAAGCTAATGTGTTTCTCTTTGGTGGAGTAGGACAGGCAGGGAGAGGGGCTGGGGTTTCCGGGACTGGGATTGGGGTGGATGGTTTCAGTAAGAAGTAGTAGGAGAATTGAGGTCCTGGACAACCTAGTGATGAGATGTCAAGATCTTAGTCTGTGGAACCTGGATTGTTTTACCCGAGTAACAGAAAGGCGCTTGGTGGAGAGACAGGGGTAAGAGAGGAGAAGGAAGTGGAGGAGGTAATGGATACAGTCTTCCTGAAGTAGTACAAGGGAAGGGGTTGTACAAAGGGTGAGTTTGGGTTGAAAGAGATGGTAAAAGGGCTGGGTGGGAGGAGTTCAGTGGGGGGAGAGATGAGTGAAGGGTGGGTGTGATGGCCTCTGAAGGGGAGGTAAGGAGAGGGGGACTGCAGTGGTAGCAGTAAAAATGTAAAAGGCGCCATGGTGTGGTTAATGGGCTGGTGGTGAGGGGCCATGCTGCAGAGAAGGGGTATGTGACAAGTGCTCCGAACATGCAATTTAGCTATGAGGATTGGTAAGGGAGAAAAGGGAAGTCAAGGGGACTTGATTTGAAAGATGAATATGTGAATACCTTGTCAAAAGGGTGACTGGCTTAGGGATCACTGATTTACAAATTATTCCTATGTTTTTTGTTTCTTTCTTTCAGTCTTCCAGCTGCCCAGGTGCTGATTCAGGAGGAGAAGGTGCTCAAGGGAGGCCACTAGTGGAGAGAACTTACAACTTGAAAAAAAAAAATAGCTATAGGAGCTGAGGGTTAGCATCCCATACATATCACCTCTTATGGAGGCTTCATCAGGGGGCATGCCCTGATGAATCCTCCAAGAGAGGCAATACATAAGGGATGCTAGCCCTTAGCGCTTCCACTATATGGCAATAAATGTATTTCTGAGCAAGAGTCCGGTGTGTGCGTTGCTTTTTTTGTTTTTCTAAGTTGGTTTCTTGGCCAGCTGCACCTTTGGGGTGGACAGTGTGTGCTCCTTCTGCCTAACTAGTCCATTAGCCACCAGTAGTCTGTTGTCAGACACATGGATGCTCTGGCCATGTCATAGCTTGTCTGTAGAATCCAGAATGCCGCTGGTGGACTTTGTGCAAACTGACCATTCTGCTAGCAGAATTTCCATCAGAATTTCTCTTGCCATTCTGTGGAACTCCACCTGCTGTGATCCACAGAATTATATGCAGTGGAACAACTCTCTCTCACAGAAATCATGCTGCGACCATTCCCATGGAATATATCCAGATCTGCAGAATTTAATTCTATGGTAATGTAGTGGAAACCCCATTCCATATGATTCTGCCGTGGAATTCCACCTCTCTGCTTCTGGCGAAATTCAGTGGAATTTAAAAATTCCACACACCACTAGTTGAGTTCCATCTTGTTTTAGTTTCCAGCTTCATACGGTGCTGAGGCCTTTTGTTCTGTATCTGCAGATGCCACAGCCGGTCATGGGTCTTTCTGGACTATGCAAAGTGGGCACAGATGTGACAGGCCATAGTCAACACTGCCTTAATATCTGAATATGTTAGAAATTCCTAAATAACAAGATTAAGGTTGTGTGCCAGGCATGGCACCATGAGAAACCCACCATCACTGATGCATTTCACTACACGAGCCATTATCTCTCGATGCGAAACCGGCCTTGAGTGAATAGGGCTTACGTCACTCATCAGTCTCTGTCAGGAGTAATGCTAACATTTTTTGACCTGGGTGTGCCCCACTTACACTCTTCCTTGCTAGCATGGCATGCTGTCTAAAACCCACAGTGTTGCTACCACTGCAATTTGGCTAACTGCAGTTTCTCCCTTGCCACGAGTCAAATACTACCCGAGGCACCTGTGCTCAGTGTGCTGTAATGCACAGAGAGGAGCTACCAGCTGTTTGGCCACTGGTCCACATATCCATACTAAGGTGTATGTATGCCAGTGCCAAATGCTGCAGAGCATGGATTACTGTGCATGACGCTGCCCCCTACAGTTCAGGATTAGCATGCATTGAGAAATAAGTCATGGAATCAGTCATATGGGACAGGCATGGGCCATCAACTTTCACAAACCCACATTCTCAACAAAAGATTATGGTAACAGTTCAGTGAGCAGCAATTCAGCTGTTGCTACATCTAGTTTTCATGAAATGGCATGATTTGATGGGTAGCTTGAATGACGCTGAAGCGTGCTTTGCAGAATAGGCTGTACCTTTCTTGGGGTGGGGCTACCAAACAGTGAACACGTTGTGGCAATATTTGACTCCTCCTGGGGCTGCAAAATTTGTGTCCTTATGAAACCAATTATTTTTGGGGTCTTTTGCAGTGGTGTTTTGTTTGGTGCCTGGGGTGATACTACTACTGAACCTGTTGCTGCTATGCCTACTACTAGGCAATCCCACAGACTCCTTCTCTCTGTATTCCTCCTAACCACCCCTTCCTCCACCTGGGATATTTCCACACCACTTCTGATTGCCTTGGCTAACACTGATGATAATAATCCCCCTGCACCTGCTTGCTTCTAGTGTTGAGACCAGCGTAAGAAGTAACATGACTTTAGGTGTTCGGGTTGCCCACCAGTGTCTAGGTGGCTACCCTTTTCTGCCTTGCTAACACAAGCTTGACAGAGCTGACATATTGTGACTGTTTCATCATCAGGGTCAAGTATATAGAAATCCCAAATGGTGATCGGATTGGGAGAATCCATTCTGTGTGCATCTGTCAGATTCTCAGAAATTCTGACCCTGGCTCCGATTCTGATCCCATGCTTCGGAATCACTTGACTTTGAGCCAGAATTGGAATTTAAGAAAATCAACCATCTTTCCCCCATGCTTATTAAATGTTCCCCTTCTCATATCTGTTCCAGTTTGGTCTCACTGGAGTATTGAGGAGGCATGCAGCAGCTGGAAAGTCCACTTCTCCACTCCACTCCGGACCAGGAGTCAGTGCTGGCTCAGACAGGTCACATGGACCAGTGCCGGTGTGTGGTTCTCTCATTGTCAGCATGCTGCTGGCATATGCTCCAGAGAAATAAGCCCCCTTCCCCTGACTGTCCCCATCCCCCGAATTGGACCCAGTCAGTGGTCATGCACCCACCCAACCTGAGTCCTGACAATACAGTCCAGCACAACTGTATACCCATGCGCAGCTACCCACAGTACCACAAACTCCCTCCAAACATGCACCTATAATTGCTGGCAGAGGCTGGCAGACAGCCAGGGTCACTTTGGTAACTTCGGCATTGCTGGGTCTTCTTTTCTGGAGTCAGGTGGATGGGGTTGTCTCCAGTCCTCTCTTGTTGGACTCATCACCACCATGACTGCTGCTCCCTCCTGTCCATGCTTGTGGCATGCTTCTTGCACTGAGTTCCCTTCCATCCATACAACAAGCCCCTCTACCCAATCTCATCAACCAGTCAACTGGAAAAAATGCTGGCTCAGAATCTGAAAATCCTAACTCTGTACTTTAGTCCAGAGTTCAGTTAAATCTGATCATTCCTTTTTTTATTTAGTGTAGAGTAGAGTTAAGCATGGAGAAGATTAGCTGCCGCCCTTTAACAAGGAACAGTAATTACAGCCAGCCTTGGTCACATGTTATGCTAATTAATTGCCAGCAGGGGCTAGGAAACCCCAATTTCCTGTCTAGCCAGATAATCTAGCCTGTACCTTGTGCTGATGAGATGTCCCTGCTTATGCTCCTGAATAAACCTTATTTTGTTTATTATTTTATGTATCCGACTCAGTTCGTTCGTTACCAACAGTCGACTATTGCAGAAGCATTAGATGGGAAAGCAGAATACTGGAGAAGGTAAGGGGTCTCGTAGCAGACCAAATACCAAAATGCCACACATGGTGGAGAATGCGGCCCTTCTTCTGCCCAGACCCCCATCTCACTTATCTGCATCATTGGGTACTCCAGAGTCATCATCCAAGTGTGCCTTAACTGTTTGCATGCTCAGAAAAATCAACCTGGCAGCAGAGAGGAAAAAATAAAACTGAACTGTATCCTGTTACATTAATCCTCCTGCCATCTGCCTCAGAAAAATAAATGTGCTTGCATATAAATGTGCTTCCATGTGGGACACTGTTTGTTCAGCAACAGTGTAAAAGTTTAATTTTAAGTCTCCACAAACCCCATGGAGTTGCATGTTGCAAACTCCAGCTTCTGCATTGAGGCAGGCCTGTATAAATTCAGTGCATTCAAAAGGGGCCCACATTCAAAAACAAAATTGTCTCTTGGTCCAGCTCCAACCTGCAAGCTCATGCCACAGTCTTGCTGCTGCCAACATCGGGGAGTACAACTCCAGCACAAGAGAAATGAAATTGTTTCCTTGTGGCCCAGCAGTCTAGCGCTCTGTGCTCCCCTCCACAATCCACAACCTGAGTGCCAGAAATCCTCCCGCTCCAACCCGCTCCACAATTGGCCCTCCTGCCTCTCGCTGCAGCAGACCGCAGCTGTTCCTCAGAGTGGGCCACTCTCAGCTCTACCCACTCAACTGCAGCTCTCTGGCCGCTATTTAGAAGCTCCCCCCCAACCACTCATAGCCACCAAAACGGCCTCCTGGGCCCAGTTTGTTCCCCAACCCACTGCTCTGCAGTGCCACATACTTCCTTACTCATGATTGCTGCAGAACCGGCAGCTCCATGGGGAAGGATTGCACAACAAGGAACCTTACAACTCATGCGGCTCCTCCACGGATCAGTTCCTGTTGTGCCTCATCAGACTCACAGCTCCTCGTACCAGCGCACAAAACCCTCCTTTATGGCTCCTTCTCTTTTTGCTGCTACTACAGAGCTTGTCTCCCTGCTTGGCCACTCACCAACAGGGCTGCTCTTCAGTCCACTGCAGACTGCAGGTCGGATGATCCCCCTCCCACACTCCAACAGCACACAGCATACAATTAATAAAAGTGGAGCACGGACACTCAATCGAAGAACAGCAATTACAGGGGACATCCAAACAAATAAAACTGGGGCAGAAACAAAAAATACACGGAGCCACAAACTGTCCACCTAGGGGGCACAGTAAGCACAAACCTGGGGACAACTGTAAAGCAACACAGCAGTGAACAAAACAGGGGCCAGGTAGCAACCAAATGACCAGTGAATCAGTGAAACACAGCCCCAGGATCAAACAGGGCACAGTAAATGTTGGGGGCAAGACATAGTAATGGATCAACAGCAATGCACAGCAGAAATTTCACATGGAGGGCAGGTACCTAAATAAAATTTAACCAGTGGGCAGTACCTGAAACACAAAGAGGGAGAGCCAGGGAATAAAATGGAAAATAAAGGGACAAGCAGAGAGCAATCACATAAATGCAGACATTCCCCAGCTCTTTTGCACTCACCAAAGGGAAAGCCTACCATTTTTCTGTACGTATAGGTGGGGAAGAAGGCCTCCAGCCTGGCAAATCACCATTTTATCCTTTGCACAGCAACCTCGTGGCATGGAGTCTCCATTTTGTTTTAAGCACACAGTACATAAGCAATGACCTTGCTCCCCTGGTGGTGCTACCTCGCTACAACCAAACACTGAAATTACCTCAATTCAAAGCAAATGAATGGGTTTCAGTACAAGTCAATGAAATGCCAATGCAATTAAAGAGACAGTACACCAAATAATTTATGTTGTGATACAACTTTATTTAAATAGCATACAACACCAAAATACAGTGGAAATTGTTTATGAAGATGTCTATTGCTGAAAATTGCTTACAAATAACTGTACTTTGTCTACAAAAATATTTTCTCTTGGCAACTTGTTTCTTCCAAAGACATCTTGTTCTCTACATGACAACCACTCCTATTCATTCCTACGACCTTCGTTCAGTGACACGCAGCTCATCTCCAACCATGAGGTCCAAGGACAATGCCGTCTCGAGCAGTACAAGCCACAGGGCTCCAGCTTCACCTGCCTCGAGAGCATGGGGTCTCAAAATTGAAACTATTCTGCATGACATCCAGTCGTCCATCTCAGCCCAAGGGACAACCCCACTATGCAGGCCATTTAGGATGACCTCGCATATATTAAAGCTATTTCCCCACACTCAATGATCCACTCCAGCTTACAGCCAGTACCCTTCTCGGCACTACCCCATGAAGATGCTGTCGACTGGCTCTAGCAGTTTCAGGCCTGGCTCTCCTTCAATGGTTGGACGGATCCCTTGTGAATTTCCAATGCCATGCGTTTACTCCTGAGAGGGTCGGCCATCTCGTGGTCTAATGCCCTTCCAGACCAGATGAGATGGGACACTGCCACCCTGTATTCCACCTTCAAGGACCATTTCTTACAAGTTCATCCACCCTGGTTGTTAGAACAGCAACTATGGAAGTGCACTATGCAACCCTCCGAATCATTGGAAGCGTTTTTAGTGGACATTGAATCACAGTGTAAACGTCTACAAAAATCAGAGAAAGACCAGATCACAGCCTTTGTCCGGGGACTGCCATCACAGTTTCATACCTACATTACCCAGCAAAAGCCAACCACCTGGATGAACACGATCCAAGCTGCACGGTGAGCCCAGGAGTCTATTTCCATGCTTTGGCCTACCACTGTTCAGAAACCACAGTCCCCACAATTGGCTGTACTTGCTACTTGCATCCAACAGCAACAAATAATGATTGATAAGCTTATTTCAACAGTCAACAGCTTACATTACCATATTGTGGCCCCTCCTGCAACTCCTGTTAATGTCCTGCAGCCACCTCCACAGTGACCTGAGCCACCTCCACCATCACGGGAGCCAGTGACCTGTCAGTGGTGCAGATTCAGGGGTCACACTGCTGCGGTCTGCCTCAAACTGAAAAACTTTCACAGAAATCAAGAAAGCCAAAGGCACCCATGGCAGCTCAATCAGCAAAATGCTAGTAATTATTCTTAGGACCAGGGAAATGACTGCTGCCCAAAAAACTAGGGGCTTTTGTTGGGCAGGAAAATGAAGCAACTGGTCGCTCCACTGACTCTTGTAACTCAAACAAACTGCACCCTCCAGTTGCTAAGTCAGGCACAATCCCGCCTAAGGGAGCAAAGGTTCTTGTCATCAGGTCACCCCTCCTTGCAAACTATGTCCCTGTCACCATTAGGAATTGGTCCACACATGCCTTGGTCGACTCTGGAGCAGAAATCTCTGTTATCTACACAGCAGTATACTAGACAATCCAGCTCTTCATCACGTACTTATTGTTGCTGACTTGCTGACCCAAAGTACATCATCACAGTAAGCACTGCTACAGTACCTATCACAGGCGTGGTCCATCTTAAGCTCCACTTCGGCTCACAACAAGCCTCTGTTAAAGTCTACCTAGTGCCTTAACTTCAACCCAACATGATTCTTGGCCTGGACTTTCTCAAAGAGCAAAAAGCCATCCTAGACTTTGCCTCAAACAAATTGTCACTAGACCCCCGGTGGCAGCTCACAGCTATAGACTCAGTCACTGTACCTCCTAAGTCAGAAATGGTTTTAATTGCCAAGGTTCAAGGTGACCCACTCCCCCAAGGTGTTGTTGGCATCATCATGGGATCCTCAGCTTTGCACTCCTCAGGTCTCCTTCCAGGGAACACCTTGTCTGCTGTGCACGGTGGCTCAGTATTCCAAAAATGCTGCAACTTCACAGATGAGCCAGTGGTCATCTCAAAGGGTGCCAGTATCAGAAAGTTTGTTTGTCTGTCTTCAGGGGACCAGCTTCAGCTTCTGCATGAACCTCAACCTGGTTCCACTAACATTCGTCCTGTCAGTACCATCACACCCACTCCAGCTTCACAAGGAATGCCCTTCAGTCAGTGTCTATCTGCCTCAAAACTTCCAGCATGTCCAACAGAGAAACAGCAGCTTCTGGAATTTCTGGAGAACTACCCAGATGTCTTTGTTGGCCCTGATAACAAACTCGGATGCTGTGATATCCTGCAACACACCATTGAGGTGCAGCCCAACCAAAAGCCAATTCGTCAGTGAGCCTACAAAGTGGGACACAAACAAAAACAGGTCCTGGAGGACTTAATCATGGACATGCTTGAACAGGACATTATTGAGGAATCTACAAATCACTGGGGTGCACCTTGCTTGCTGGTAGTAAAGAAAGACAAAGGGTAGCGGTTTGTGGTGGACTACAGAAAGCTCAATGCCCTCACAGTACAGGACGCCCATCCCTTACCTACTACAGAGGATGCCTTAGAGAGCCTTGGTGCGGCCAGCCCAGCTTACTTCACCACTCTAGAGATTCAGAGTGGATTTTACCAAGTCACTATTGATCCAGCTTCATGCCCATACACAGCCTGGTGCTGCCACTTGGGACTTTTCCAGTTTAAACGTCTTCCTATGGGACTTTGGAACAGCCCAGCCACATTTCAACGTGTCATGGAAGCTTTATTATGTGGACTGTCTTGGAAATCTTGCTTAGTTTACCTTGACAATGTTATCATCTTCGGCAGAACTTTCCAAGAACACCTTCAGCATCTCAAAGAGGTGTTCGAACATCTCAGGCAAGCCAACCTCAAACTTCACCCAGTGAAGTGTTGCTTTGCTCAGCATCAAATCCATTACCTGGAATATGTGGTCAGTTTGCATGGCATCTCGCCAGACCCAGATAAGCTCTCTGCAGTAAAAGACTATCCAGAACCTACAAGCCTCAAAGACTTTAGAGCTCTCCTGGGCTTGTCTGGCTACTACAGAAAATTCATTTGCAACTCTGCCAAGATTGCAGCTCCACTGTATGCTCTCACCAAAACGGGATGTGACTACCTATGGACTTCTGAATGCAAAGAGGCCTTTGAAACTTTGAAAGAAAAACTTATTTCTTCCCCAGTATTGGCCTATTCCAGGTTTGACCAGCAATTCAAGCTCTGCACAGATGCTAGGTCCTCTGCAGTGGGTGCTGTTCTGTGTCAAATCCAAGATGGAACAGAACGAGTTGTTTCCTATGCTGGGGGCTCTCTTTCTTCAGCTGAGCAAAATTATGGCATCACAGAAAAAGAATGCCTGGCCATGGTCTTTGCTTTAAGGAAGTTTAACTGTTACCTTCGCTACTCCTCCTTCACAGCTACTGTGGATCACTCTGCCCTCAGATGGTTGTTCGAAATGAAGGAGCCAGTAGGAAAGTTCGCCCCATGGATTGCCATACTGCAAGGTTACAATTTTGAAATTCAATACTGACCAGGTCGAGTCTATTCTAATGCCGATGCTGTATGCCAGAGACAGTATCCCTCCTCAGCAGCCTCTCCAGATGAAGAACCCTGCCTACAAGCTCTTCCTTTGCACTCCACAGATGAACTCTCTGTGGACACTCTTTCAGCACCTTAAGTTGCTTTGCTGCTACCAACTGCTTCTAAAGAGAAAAATGCCAATTCTCTCTTATTGCAAACAGCCAAAGAGCTCCTTACAACCTCTAATACCGATATCTCCCTGGCGACGACTAAACTTCAACAAAGAACTGATCCTCAGTTTACAGACATCATCACGTATCTAGAGACTGGAACTTAACCTCAACAAAAGAAACACCACCAGAATGTACAGTTCTTTGCGTCACAGTATTTTCTCAAGGACGGTGTGTTTTTTCACATTTGGACCAAGGAAAACAAGGGTCATTGCATGGATAGAACTCATGTACAGTTAGTTGTGCCAGCCTCTTTAGTCTCCGAAGTTCTTCAATCCACTCATGCCTGTCCACTTTCTGGAGGTCATATGGGAATCCACAGAACTCTTGAAAAGACAAGGCTTCACTTCTTCTGGCCTCACATGCACAAGGACATTGTCTGTTTTGTCAAATCCTGACTGCCGTGTTCCCAAAGAAAGCCTCCTGCCAAACCGACAAAGGCACACATCATTCCAATGCCTGCAGTCACAGAACCTTTCCAAAGAGTCAGCACGGACATTCTTGGCCCCCTGCCTACATGCCCTGACTCTGGTAACAAGTACATTCTTGTTTTTGTGGACTACCTAAGTACTTGAAATTGATCCCACTAAAAGATAATAAAGCTGCTACAGTGGCAAGTGCCTTCCTCAATACAATCATTTGCCGTCACGGTACCCCAGTGTACCTGCATTCAGACAGAGGCACTAACTACCTCTCAACTATTGTGCGAGAAACCTGCAAACTTCTTGACATCAAAAAGACTTGTACAACCAGTTACCATCCACAGTGCAATGGGCAAAGTGAGAGAATGATGTCGACCATTCTTAACACACTATCCAAATACCTGGATGAGACTCACGGCACTTGGGATCATTTTGTTCCCTTCATTCAGTTTGCTTATAACCCCAGCCCTTGTGTCAACAGTACAGAGTACACTCCATTTTTCCTAGTTCGTGGATGTCACCCAAGAACTCCTCTGGACAAGAATCTCTCACTGCTAGAGGTCCCGAAGTCAGTTTCATCCTTCATCATTCCAATGTTGGAACAGCTTGAACTTGCCAGACATGTTGCCATTGACACACTGGGACAGAGAAATACTACAATACAAAAAATGTCAGCAGCCAAGTCTCATGATCCTTCATTTTCTGTGGGGGACACTGTATATTTGTATTGACCTGTCTTTGTTCCGGGCACCACCAAAAAACTGCTTCTCCCCTGGACTGGTCCATTCTATATTGTGAAAAACTGCCCCCTGTTAATGTTCGCTTGCACCACAAGTCAGATGGAAAGCTGGTACACAATACAATTCACATAAACAGGCTGAAGCATGGGTACTTGCATGATACCCTCCCTGATGATCCCAGCCCCCCAAGTAATGAAGCTTCTTTGGAACCTGCAATACTTTCGGAAACTGAACTTCCTGCTGACAATTTGACTCCAGTTTCACCAGAACCACACGGTACTGACACCTATCTGCCAGATTCTGTTCTTCCTGCTCAGCCAGATGGACTTTCTGGAACTTTTCCATCTCTTGTGTCTTCTCAGGACTCTCACTTACCCCAATCAGTGTACCAGATCGAGAAGATTTTGTGCAAAAAGTGTATTAATGGATCTTGGTCGTACCATGTTAAATGGTGTGGGGTTGACAGTGCTCAGAACTCCTGGGTCTCCTTTTGTGACCTGACCACACCCTGTCAAGAACTAGTTGAAGCTACTCATTCATCAATTTCAACTGACCGTAAAAGTCACAGAACCAAGTGAACTTTATTATTCAGACTCAGTGTGGTGATTCTGTACATTTCTGTGTCTTAACAATGCATATTGGTTCTAAATGACTGTTTTGCTCTAACATTTTTTCTCTTCTAGATCTAGGAAAAGATATACTGTTCCAATCATTACAGTAAATTGAATTGCATTTGGGTAACAAGTGCTGCTCCCCTTTCCCTGTCTTTCCTTTCCCCGCACCTTAGTGCTCATGGCATGGCCAGTCTCAAGTGCTCTGGTGTCCCCTCCCCCCCGGCATTACACTGACTGGCCACCAGTGTAGTCCCGATTCTTTCCTCCCCTCCCCTGCAGCAAGGTATTGTGGTTTTCAATCAATTAATCAATAGTCTTCTATTAATGTCTCCATGATGTGATAACTGTTCATATTAATGTTTAATAAGGTAGTAATGTTTACTAAGGTTTGACAATTTTTACTGTTGTTTCTTGCATAACAATGTCTTTACTTGTTCGAGTGGTACTCACATTTACAGTACCCGGGGTGATGTGTAGTACAGAGTTAAGCATGGGGCTTAAGATTAGCTGCCACCCCTTTAACTAGGAACAATAATTGCAGCCAGCCTTGGTCACGTGTTATGCTAATTAATTGCCAGCAGGGGCTAGGAAACCCAAATTTCCTGTCTAGCCAGAGAGTCTAGTCTGTACCTTGTGCTGATGAGATGTTTCTGCTTATGCTCCTGAATAAACCTTATTTTGTTTATTATTTTATGTGTCCGACTCAGTTCGTTCGGTACCAACAGTCGACTATTGCAGAAGCACCAGATGGGAAAGCAGAACACTGGAGAAGGTAAGGGGTCCCATGGCAGATCAAATACCAAAACACCACATTAGAATACTTTACTAAAATTTTCATCAATAGTACAAAACCAATAAACAAAATCATACACCCGTAACAGAAGCATGATCCAATGTATACATGAAATGACTGGAGTGAGACATTTCTAAAAAAAAAAAGAAAAAAAATTAAATAACCCCCCCCGCCACTACCACCCCCTCCCTCTCATCTGCAATCCCACTAAACTACCAAATCTTAGAGCAGGATAAGTGCCATCCAAGATCATAAAGAAGAAAAGGCTAAAGGGTCGGAATGGGGTCGGGGGAGCCCAGAGTGCCCCAAAGGATCAATAAAGTACAGAGAAACTCCCAGGTGCGAGAAAATAACTGAGGTTTCTTTCGCATTGATGCTATGTGTTTCTCTAGTTGGAGAGCCAACAGGATCTCAGGGTGCTACTCTAAAAAGGGTGGGGGAGCATCATCTTTCAAATGTTGTAACATGATGAGCTTAGCCATGACAGCCGCAAGATTCATGTGAGCTTTCCTAATATGAGGAGTGCCGAGAGGAAAACTAGACAATAAACAACTCAAGGGGATAAAAAGGTCATCTAAGCCCAAGAGAGGGTCCGGGGCTCAAAATCTGATCATTCCTAATTTGGAGACCCTTGATTTGACATGGGACAGGGGAATGGAGGGGGTGATAGTGGTTAGAGCAGCTGGTGCTTTGTGTGATGCTTTGCAAACTTTGGCATGAGCTTTTGTGCTACTGGGTGTACTGGATTACCAATAGGAGAAAAACAGGTGTAGGATGAGGGTGGGGGGATTTTGGTATTTGCATTCAAAAGTACAGCTCTAGGAACTGGAATAACTCTGTCATCAACACAACTCTTTTTTTCTTCTGGGGTTCCCATAGGGGATCCATATCATAATCTCTCACAACCGCTAATATCCTCTTCCTGACCTGTGTCATCAGCATCACATCCTTTAGGTTTTCTCTCCTCACCAACAGTTTTTTTATCACAAATTTATTTATCCTCCTGTGCAGGATAAACTGCTAATATCCAGCCACCGTCTTCCATGTCCTGGGCGTCCCGCAGGCTCATTCACATACCGGACTAGTGCTAATGCAGTGTCCATGGAGGGGATCCCCCATAACCCCCGCACTGGGCTGAGACCAAGCCCACAGTGTGATTCCACGACAGGCTCCTCCAAGGTAGAGTTAAGTGCGGCTATCAAGCTGCTCGATCGCCTGCTCCATTTTTCCTCCTATTTTTCACCCCCTGAAGTGCGGACATGCAATGACATCAGAGGCACAACATGCCAATGTCTGCCACACTCTGGCCCCAACTACACCACTCCTTGCAGTGCCCCCAATCTCCATCGGGGGCCACTGCAGAGCGCTGGAAGCTTCAAACCCTCCCCAGGGATAGAAGAGCAGTCCTCTGGATGCTCAATCCTATCCCTCCCCTGCCAACCCTCCATGACTCGGGTGCATTCCCGAACCTGGGTCACCAGTGTAGCACGAGGTGTGGCATCCAGCACCTCAGTCCTCAGCTCCACCAGGCCAACTTCTCACCAACAGTTTTACATTCTGTATTGTTGACTGCTCAAGATCTCCCTCCTCTGACATGCCCCAGCTCCACACCTTCATTAAGGAGTGGAACAGTCACATCAGCATTAGGGTCAGGGTCAGCACCACCAGTTGTAACAGGGACACTCATGACAACCTCTTCCTTGACCGCTGTACCTGAACCTGAGGTTCTACATCCTTGTACTGCTCCTCTTGTCACTTCCTCCTCCAGCCCCAACCAGCATGGATACTGTAGATGTAGCAGGAAAACATTTGACTAAACTAATGCCACCACTGCTACCAGCCACTCCTTTGCTACTATGTAAATCTGTCATCACCTGACATAAAAACTGGTGTTAAAATAACATCAATTTTTAAGTCAGGTGATGAGAGACTACTCTGCAATTAATGTCCGATTTTGCTGTTGTCTGTTGTGTCGAAGGTCTTGGTGATGTTGGTTGAAAAACAAATTTCAAGTTATTTATCAGTACATAGGATTTTGAATGTGAATCAGTCTGGCTTCAGTTCCAACCATGGCATGATCACTGCCCTAGTGGTGCCAGTGATGGTGGAATGCTGGCTGGAGCAATCTTCATCAACCTCTCCAAGGCCTTCCACACAATAGACCATGGCTTATTGCTTGGCAAGTTGAATGGCCAGGGCTTTCACAGTTCCTTGACCAGCTGGCTGGCTAGTTACTTAACAAATAGGTATCAGTGTTTCCATGGATGGTGTGAACTGTAGGAAAATTAAGGTGGGGCTGCTCCTTGTCTTGCTTTTTATTACTGATTGCAATATCCAGCAGAACAACACGGCTGCCTACCTTTATGTGGATGAAACTATTGTCTATAGCTGGAGTTTGGATCCTTTGTTGCTTCACATCAGGCTGCAGGCAGCTTTTGACAAAATCCAGCTGTTTTCCAGTAGCAGTAGATTTAGGATCAATGAGCAAAAAACTCAGGTTATGCAGTTTGATTTTGTGTGAAGGAACAACCAAAATATACAAATTTGTATTTGCACAAGTAACAATAGAAAAGCTGCAAAATGTTTCAAACTATAAGTACCTAGGCTTATGGCTAGATAAAAATTTTAAATGGAATCACCACCTAAAAGTCCTAGAACAAAGGTAACTTCTAGGACTGGCTTTATGTATAGAAATAAATTATATTCTTCACTGGATGTGAGACAGAAAATAGTGCAAACTATGATATTGCCTTTATTCAACTGTAGGGACATTGTTTACGCTGGCTTATCAAGAGTTCATTCTCTAAGGTTAGATTTTTTATATTACAGATTAGCTCATTTAATCTTACATGCACCAAAGCAAACACATCATTGTACTCTTCTTAAGTCTCTTCATTGGCTACCCTTGGAACAAGACAAATTCACATATTAATTTTCATGTGGAATTGTATTTTTTTTTCATTGATAGTTTATGCCCCTGAGTTCCCCCAGCCAACAAGCCACCAGACCTTCCGTGGGGTTTTTCCACCAGTCCCACTGTAGACCGCCCCTATGGAGCCTCAGTATGCCCTCTGGGCAGGGGTAGGGGAGACCGGCAACACCCCCCATTGCGCCAGTCATCAGGCAGCTGAACAGTGGCAGTAGGAGCTCACCCTGGATGCTCCGGAGTCCCCACCAGAGACCGGCACCAGGGCCAAGCTTATTTTTTCTTATGTTTCAGGGAGGCGTGGTGTGCAATGATGCAATGGCAGAACCCACCAAGTGTTTGACACACCTCCCAGCCTCAACCTCTGCCCCCTGTAAGGCACCCCCATGGTCACCTAGGAGTGCTACACTGGGAGGCTCAGTTCATCCCTCCCCAGGGTGGAGAGCAGACAGATTGCTACTTGATCCAGCCCCCCCCCGGCCGACCCTCCAACCACCCGAGCTTGCTCCCAAACCCGGGTCACTGGCGCTGCAAGCAGTGACACCACTGCTGTGCCGGCGGGCTGGCATGTGAAACTGTGTTAAACAAAAAATTCGGATGTACGTTACTGACTTTTCTTATTATTCTCTGAAGTCCAGTTTAAGGTCTGCTAAAGACTTTGAATTCAATGTCCCCAGAGTTAACAGTCTTATAGGTCAAATGCCCATCTCATTTAACAGAGTATTACAGTCAGAATTTGCAAAAACATTTGTTGTGCAGAGTGTTTTGATCTGTGTGTGTAGTCCTAGTGTGTCCTCCCCTTTGTCTGCTATTAAGAGTTTTTTCAAAATTAGCCTGCTAGTTTTATGATAGTTTTATGTCCCTTGAGGATCTCCATCTTAGCATGGTTTAGTGCCCATCTTGTTCTACAGTGCCTCCTGTCCCATGTGAAAGTGATGTATTCGAGATCATGGATTCAGCAAGCACTGGTTTAGAATCAGTTTTACAACAGCAGAGCTGTGATATTAAGTGACTTTCCTTCTCTGGTGAGCACTAATGGCTACATTTACAATTTAGCAAATATATGAGGGCTAATTGAGTGGGTTATTCTGTAAGAAAACAGCTAGAGTCTTTACTAATTATAGCATTGATGATCTGGGGTGATTTGTATGCTTGTTATGGCTGTGTAGATGGATGAAATGAAAAGTTTTAAAAGCAAACTATTTACTCCTGCTGGCTAGACCTGACACACACACATAGGAAGCAAAAATATTGAATTAGACTTATTTATTGGTGACCAGAACATCAGGCTGCTTTTTTTAGTACTTGCTGAATCAGTGCTGCTGGACTCATCACTGTAACATGTGACAGGAGGCATTGTAGGAACAAGAAGAGCAATAAACCTTGTTAAGATGGAGATCCCCAGGAGCCATTAAACTATCATATAACTAGCAGACTAATTTAGAAAAAACTCTTAATAGCAAACAGAGGAAAGGATACACCAGGACTACACACACAAATCAAAACATTCTGCACAATATATGTTTTTGCACATTTTAACTTTAGTACTCCATTAAGGGTCCCAAGTTATAGAATACCCTTCTTTGTGTGCTACGCACTAATACTGATAACTGACCAGCAATGTGCACTTTAAAACAATGGTTTAAAATTAACTATCAAGTGTATTGTGACTCTTATGTGAATTTGTAAGTTTGAATGTATTATAATTTGTTGTTCTTGTTATATATGTGTACAAAGTATACCTAAGTACAGTGTCAACAGTTTTATTGTTTAGCCACAGGATAATGGAACATAGCTGTTTTGTATTTTTGCACAACTTTTAACAGTCTAGGAGGCTATTGAAAATGAGCTTTGGCTCAACTGGTTGATTGTCATCTCTTCCTGTGTTAAATAAAACACTTGAAACTTGAACTTGAAACTGCCTGCTTGTGCCACCACAGACGATGTTGCTGCAGATATACTTCTTAGGACTACAGTGGGCATATCCATGCAGACTTCTTGCTATCAAGAAAGGACTCAGCACATTCCTTCTGACTGAACAACATGTTGGAGTTGCAATGCAGTCACCTCTGCATCCATGAAGCACTCTGCTCACTGTCTCCATTAGCAGTCACACTTCTCTATTTTTTACTCTGTTGGCTGTCACAGCAGAACATGGCACACTCCGCCGTGTCCAAGATGGCCACCGCCTCTACTGCACCTGTGCTGGTAGTCCCCTGGCGCACCACCACCCCCACCGAGCTCACTCCCAGCATCCACCAGCCCACCCCCAGAAACATAAGAGTGACACTGGGGTGCTCAATCCCCAGTGTCACAATCAGTATCTGCTGATTTTTTAATTATAGATATCCCCACCCAACCTCTCTCAGCACCCCTCCCTCAGAAACATAAGAGTGACACTGGGGTGCCCAATCCCAGTGTCACATCAGTATCGCGGCTGATTTTTTAATTATAGATATCCCCCACCGACCCTCTCTCGGCACCTCCCGAAAAACATAAGAGTGACACTGGGGTGCCCAGTCCCCAATGTCACAATCAGGACTCCTCCATGTTTTTTAGTATTCCCCACCTGACACCCTCTCTCAGCGCCCACCCCCCAGAAACATAAGAGTGACACTGGGGGTGCCCAATCCCACAGTGTCACGATCCAGAATCCTGAGGTTTTTTTTTACCATGTAAAAGGAAAACCATCCATCGATGTCTTTTGCGGATGTTCCTGTCCCCCCACTCGACCCTCCCACTCAGCATCCACTACCCTGCACCCCCCAAACCCTTATTTACCCATTGAGGATTCAACACCGTAATCCTTTCTGGACTGCAGACACGTCTGTGCTCTTCAAAGCTGGACCGCGAACTGAAGAAACAGGTATGCAGTTCAATGTATTTCAATGGTGTTTTGAACTTAGTGGCATAACGTGGCCATTTTTGCATATTTTTGGCCCAAATTTTCAACATGCATTCTTTGACACGTCACCTCATGAACAATTGCACTGACATTAGGAAAATCTGTCTTAAAAAGTGATTTCATTGTCCCTACGTGAAATCACCTTTTAGGCAGGAGTTGAACATTTTCTTTACCCTTGTTTATGAGGTGGGGTCATAGGAAGACTATGTTAAAAATCTGGTGTAAAAATATTAAAAAAACAACAAAGTTATGAGCCTACATTGAATTTTGCAAACACAGACTTGTAACTTTGGTAACTTTCAATATTTTACCCCAGATTTACAACATAACCATATCTTTACAGCACCTCATGATTGTGACAGCTGTCATTTTTTCAACTCCTGGCAAAAATATTTTTTTGTATCCCGAAAGGTGATTTTGCGCTCCCTGCCTCAGCGAGCTCAAAATCACCCTTCAGGCAGGAGCTGAAAATGTTCTCTGCCCTTGAGGCGGGGTCATAAGAAGGCTATGTTCTATGTTATGAGGCTATGTTGAATTTTGCAAACACAGGCTCATAAGTTTGGTAATTTGCAATATTTTTACCCTAAATTTTCAACATAGCCATTTCTTTACAGCACCCCATGAATGTGACAGCTGTCTGTTTTCAGCTTCTTCCCAAAATGTGTTTTTGCATCCCAAAAGTTGATTTCACAGTCCCTGTATGAAATCACCTTTTGGGCAGGAGTTGAACATTTGCTCTGCCCTTCTTCATGAGGCAGGGTCATAACAAGGCTATGTTGAAAATTTGGTGTAAAAATATTATAAAACCACAAATCTATGAGCCTACATTATATTTTGCTAAGGCAGGCTCATAACGTTGGTAATTTTCAATGTTTTTCCCACTAAATTCCTTGGTTGCAGCCCTATCAGCTCTGTCCAGAGTTTGTTTTTAGGTGCAGCAGGTACAGCAACACCCTTTTGCTCCACCAGTCTTATTGACATCTTTGACACCACCTTTGCACCTCTCCTTTTAGCACAGCATCTCTTCCCAGTCATTTTTACATGCATATATTTTATGATATTACAGAACAGAGGACAAAATTACAGAAAGCCTACAGTAAAAATCTAACTTAAAAGTGAGCAGGAGCAGAACTCACCTTCCCCAAGGGATCAGCAGTGCTGTCTGAAACAAACAGATGAAAATAAATTACTTAACTAGTAACCCTCCCAAAAAACGACAGTATATATACATATATATGTATATATATATATATACATATATATGTGTGTGTGTGTGTGTGTGTATATATATATGGTTCAACAGTCACTTCTATGTTAAACCCCAAATCACCCCAAGCAGAAATCACTTCCCCCAAGGGATCAACAGTGCTGTCTGAAATGAACAGATGAAAATGAAATTACATAACTAGTAACCCCCCCAAAAAACTATATACTCTATCTATCTAAATATATATATATATATATATATATATATATATTTATAAAATGGGTAGAAAAAAAATAGCTCATCTAGTGGACAATCATCATCACATGACCATGCATATATCAGAGCGCGACAGCACACCTGCACTTTTACCCCCCCAAAAAACAATTTTGCCATTTTATAAGATAGATAACCCACTCTAGGATGTGCGGTCACGCTCTGATATCATACGCCTTCGATGGTTGGCCTTCTCGGCCTGTGGCCCGCAGTACAATGCACACCAAGGCGTGTATATCAGAGCACAACTGCACACCTAAGAGTGGGTTATCTATTACATATATATATATATATATATATATATATTATGGTAGCATGGTAGTGCTACCATAGTTAGGGTTGAGGAGCCATTTTTATGTTAAACCTCAAAATTTTGCACCTTAATAACTTTACAACCGTTTGACAGATTTGCCTGAAATTTGAAATACAGGATCAGGAACCATAGGCCTTGGGAACTGCCTAGTTTTGTACTGGTCGGATATACAGCTGTGGAGTTATTAAGCATGATCTGTGCACGCATTTACGCTTTTTCTGGAATTCTGCTGTCGCTCCTACAGGTCGCACGGTTTGTGGGGCGACTCCGCCCAAAAATCTTCAGGGAACATATGTTGGGGACCCTGATGCCTTTCAAAGATTTCGTGAACAAATATTAAGCGGTTCAAAGTTATTCAAAAACAATTTCCCATTATAAGTCAATGGGAAAAGTTAACAAAAAGTTAACAGTGTCATAAATGCACTTTTACTGCATAAATGGCCTATTACTGTTACAAATCCGCCATCTTGTTTTCAGTTAGTGATCAGAAAAATGCTTGGCATTTAAAATTGAGACCCTTTAGCAACCTAATTCTTTTATATTCACCTAGTCGGGTCCTGAGGATGCTAGCCATGTCTTTATTTTGGGGTAAAACACCCCAGAAATATGTTTTTCAGATTTCTGGAAAAAGTACTTTCACAAAGTAGTGTCGCACTCATGAAAGTGTCACAAATTTTTGCGAAAGCTTTCGCAAATTGCGACACTACTTTGCAACACTACGCCCAAAATAACAGTAATTCTTTGGCACTCCGCTGCTAAAGAACGGTTGGGAGTTTTGGGCTGAAATTTGGAGAAACGCAGCCGACATCTCACAGATGTGCCTTTCAGTGTTGTATTGAAAAAATATTACATGGCGGCAAAGTTACGGCACTCCAAATTTGACAGTTTTTCCCATAGGATAACATCACGGTGCCCGACGCATTACAGGAATCCTTTGGCACCCTGCTGGTTTGGTCTTTTTTCCTGAAATTTGGAGAGTACACAGTCAACAGCCCACAGATGTGCCTTTCAGTGGTTTGGTGAAAAATATTACAGGGAGGCAAAGTTATGGCACTCCGAACTTCTCTTTTTTTCCCCATAGGATAACATTACAGCATTAGCCGCGCCTTTCAGGGCCCGTATCTCAGAAACGGTGCAAGATACGGACTTTTTGTCGGAAAAACGCTTAGCCCCCTAAACACAAAACTAGCCAGGACAGTCATAAATCATATGACTTTTAAATTTGTTTTCTACGTTGTACGGTTCCTGAGATATAACCTATTTAGTATTCCAAGTCCTCATTTTCTGCTCCGATACCCATTATTATGCATACATTCTTTGTACTCACTGTCTTTCTCTATGCAGGTTTTGGGGAAAACCAGCCTGTGCGCTTACATTACTGTTACCTTTGCCCTTTCCGCTTGTGGTTTCGTGCCCGTTTCACTTACCGTTGCCTTCTACGCCACTATGTGCGTTAACCTTTGCGTTTTCATTTGCGCTTGCGTTTCTGTTATTTTTTGCCATTTGTGTCTACAGTACTGTTTCTCTTTCTGTTTCACTTTGTGTCACCATGTCCATTGACATTTCCATTTGCAGGCACCACGTTACTATGTGAGAACACATCACATGGCACACCGTTCCCGTCTACGCCACCGTGTGCGTTACCCTTTCTGTTCTCATTCGCGATAGTGCTACCATGCGCGCCACTGTAAGCACTTCTGTTTGCGTTGCTGTTCCTGTTTCTGTTCTCCTTCACGCTTGCGTTACCTTGTGCACCACTGTTAGCGCTTCTGTTTGCGTTGCTGTTCCTGTTACTATGCCACAAGACATGCTCCCGCCACTGCATTACGTGGCGGGAGCGCGGGGCCCTATGTGCGTTATCCTTTGCGTTTTCATTTGCGCTTGCGTTTCTGTTATTTTTTGCCATTTGTGTCTACAGTACTGTTTCTCTTTCTGTTTCACTTTGCGTCACCATGTCCATTGACATTTCCGTTTGCAGGCACCATGTTACTATGTGACAACACATCACGTGGCAGACCATTCCCGTCTACGCCACCGTGTACTTTACCCTTTCTGTTCTCATTCACGCTAGCGCTACCATGCGCACCACTGTAAGCACTTCTGTTTGTGTTGCTGTTCCTGTTACTATGCCACAAGACATCATGTGGTGGGGCACCGCGCTCCGGGCCCAGCACTCCCGCCGCTGCACTACATTCACTATTTCTCGTTATCATTCTCAAAAAGAAGGGAAATTAGAGGCAAAAAACTCCATTTAATGCATTAGTTAGGGTTGTTCCACAGCGACAAAAGTGAGGAAATTCGCTGTTAGGGTTGAAAACCCTAACTCAAATTCACCCCACCACCACACACACACAGACACACACACACACACACACACACACACACACACACATACACACACATGCAAGTATGGGGAGGACCAAGTCAACACAACCAATGACAGACATCCAGCAGCAGGTGACAGAAATAACAAACAATTGTCTAAATGTACTACGAGACATCCCACCCACCTGACCAGGTACTGCATGCTCAATGGAGATCAACAGCAAAACTGAGGCCATGTACACAAGCGTACACATCCCTGATTGCAGCTGCACACACGTACCACACTTAGTAGTTGCATGGCCTTACCTACCGATGCCCCACACCAGACCACCACATGTGGTGGGCCACCTGAGCAACAGAGTTGAGCAAAACCAAGGAGTTGTACAGGTATAATATCTCTGATTATAACAAGGGTTTGAGAAATGCAGCTTTCTAATTGACTGTAAACATTGTAACAGCCTTATGTTTAGTTTTTATTAAGATACATGTAGAGCCTAACCATATGATGAACATGGTTTAATGTTGTTTAAAAAAAACAGTTTTATTATGATAGCAATAAGCCACTCCCAGGTATTATGTTAATGGTCAGTTTATCACTGTCTAGCGACATGTGGCACTTGGCTACGCCTCATTCAACATTAAACCCCTACACAGTGATTAACAGACCATTTAACATAACTGTTGGTCATGCCTTATTGCTTAATTGTCTTTATGAGTAGATACTCTCCCTCTTCTAGGCACTGCAGCAGCTTTGCAACACAGTGTCCCACCCAGTTACACCATACACTGTCTAGTTACTGGAGAATTGATGTGAATACGAACTCATGAAGATGAACAGTGTAACTTGATCATTACAGTCATCAAAACCTTACTGTGATTATAACTGACAGAGTCAGTGACAGAGAATAACCCCTGCTGTCCTAGTACACTTATCCCATTGTGAGTTAAATCAATACTAAAAGACATTCTGTTTATGTCTACACTATACCTACTTGATTCCTGTTGTACCACAATTAACATAGTTATCACTTTGATAGCATCAGTGACAGAAATGTGGCAAATCCAAACACTAGGCATACAGTCTGAGTATGAAACAACTGTTAAAAAAATTACAGTGTCCATAAGTGGCATAGATCACTCATTGCAACAATAGTAAATGTATCTCTATTTGAATAAGTTAGTCATCACAGATGCAATGAGATTGTCTTTCTCAGGTACAACATACTCAGTAAATGCCTACAGGAAAATCTATCCTATAGACATCTCCGATACAGGTACGTCATTGTTGGCTCAGTAGTGCTATGATATTTAGAAGTTGCTTGGCCTGATCCATGCAATTACATTGTTTCTTACAAAGAATACTTACTGCATCTTTAGTATTGAAAGACACTGAAGGTCTATGTATGTACATCAGCAGTACACCTTCATCAGTAAGAATGCATCTGATACTGGCAGTACGAATTTCACAGCGTTGAACAGGCAATGCTTTTCCATACGTTTACATCAGCCTCTCTATCTTGAGTAAACAGTTTCAGTAAATGTACTACTATGTAAATCACATACTAAATGTAACACTACTTTTATCTTGAGCATGCTAGTGTCTTGTAGTTAATTTATGTACTTCTCTTAATTAATGTATACTCACTAGTGTTAAAACCTTTCTACAACTGTCATCATGCACCTTTAGCATTTATATTGACTAGACATAGTACCAGTTGTGGTGTGGTGTGGGGCATCAGTAGGTAAGGCCATGCAACTACTAAGTGTGGATCGTTGTGTGCAGCTGCAATCAGGGATGTGTACGTTTGGTGTACATGGCCTCAGTTTTGCTGTTGATCTCCACTGAGCATGCAGTACCTGGTCAGGTGGGTGGGAATGTCTCGTGAGTACATTTAGACAATTGTTTGTTATTTCTGTTACCTGCTGCTGGATGTCTGTCATTGGTTGTGTTGACTTGGTCCTCCCCATACTTGCATGTGTGTGTGTGTCTGTGTGTGTGTGGTGCTGGGGGGGTAAGTCGGAGTTAGGGTTTTCAACTAACAGCAATTCCTCACTTTAATAGCTGTGGAACAACCCTAACTAATGCATTAAACAGAGTTTTTTTGCCTCTAATATATATATATATATATGTATATATATATATATATATATATATGTGTGTGGTTCAACAGTGATTTCTATGTTAAACCCCAAATTTTGCACTTTAACAACTTTGCTACCATTTGACAGAATCACATGAAATTTTGCATGTGCTGTTGGGGACCAAGGATCTCTTGACGTGGCAAGTTTCGTCCCAGTTGGACATGTGTGCACAGAGATGTAGAGTGTAAAAAAATGTGAAAATTACTAATCTTCCCTTGTCAATCTTCACCATTCTTTACTGCTTGGGTAGTGCCGGAGGCGCGCACCTGCTACGGGAGATTTTTTTTTTTTTGAGTCGGCTCCAACGGTGCCACCCCCAAGAGCGACATGCTGTGTCATGTGCGAGGGGCAGCCATTAGGTGCCGCAGACTCCTCCTCCTTCTTAGTTCTGTTTCTCCCGCCATCGAGGCTGCACCTGCTCCATGTGTGAGATTTACAGCTGCGTCAGTGGCCTACTTGCGACTCCTCCTTCTCCACTTTATGCTCATCCCGATGCCGTTGAAGTTGTTATTAGCCAGTACGACCGTTCTGTTTTTTCTTATGGCGCCGGGATCTTTTGCTGTGTTTTTCTGTTTATTTCTCATCATGTCAGGTCTGGAGCCAAACGTAGTCGGCGGTCAGCCCATGCATCAGTGCTCCTGTGGCCAGCATTTTTCCGTCACGGTCCGGCATGATGTTTGCCTTCGCTGCCTGGGACCCAACCATGATATGGATGTGTGCAATGCCTGTTTCTCGATGGACCATCATGTCCTAGAAGTCGGCGCATTCAAGATCGGCAAGGCTCTGCTGTCTTTCAGGGGACGGCGTCGCTCCAGGGATTCCCAGGTAAGATCTCTAGACCCTTCCTCTGGGTCCCCTCCCAGGCCTATATGGTCTGGAGAGGAGGAGGACTCCTCATCTTCTACTCTTGCCGAGGAGGAGGCCTCTTTTGTGGTGTTGGAGGAGCGCCATGGTCCCTCCCGGGGCCGCGGTGGAGACATCACCTCGGCAGTCACCTCTTCGGAGGTGCAGGCTCCCCCAGTGTCGAGGCCCAGGTCTGCTGGGCCTGGCATCGGTGGAGCCTCGACACCACCTTCTGGCACTGCTCTGGATTCTGGTGCCGTTTGCAGCACCGGTGATTGGGGCGGCACCGTTTGTGGTGCTGTGTTGGCTCTTGGCACTGCCCGCAATGCTGTAGGCCCGTTCAGCTCTCCTAGCAGTGCTGAGTTGGGTCCTGTCACCGAGGGCAGTGCTGTGGGTCTGACCAGCACTGTTGGGGAGTCAGGGCTGGGTTTGGGCATTGCGGGTGGTCTGAGATCGTCTGGCGCCACTGCTGGCACTGGTGCCATTCACGGTGCAGTTTCTCTGGAGACCCCTGGGGTAGCCAGTATTGAGGTCCAGCTGGTCTCTTCCTCCTTGGAGGAGGATGATTCAGATGTGGACCCATCCTGGCACCCTGACTCTTCGGAGTCAGGGTCTCCAGTGAGACGAGGTGCTAGGCGGCCTAGCGCAGCTATTCCTTTGTCTCCTCTGCTGTCCTCTCCTGAGGCCTCCAAGGCTGGGGGTGGTCTGGGGTCCCTGGAGGGGGATGGTGTGGAGGCAGGGGAAGGGGCTCATCCTCCTGAGGGGGTTGCAGTAGCTGCTGATCCCGGTGCTGCTGCACCTGCTCGGGGTGGGGTGTCACTGGGGTCGAGGAAGAGGGCATTCTGAGAGTCTGGGGGGTTGAGAGACTGGGTTGAGGTGCCTCGGTCTTCACCTGCCACCCCTCGGGGTGCGGGTAGGAGCCATAATGCTGGGCCCCGTCTTTCCCTCTCGGGCTCCAGGGACCCCTCTGGTGGTGTTGCTGTGGGCTGCCCTTCTGGACCCATGCAGCCCCAGGTTCATCACAGGGGAAGATCCCCTACTAGGCTCTTCCAGGCTTCGCATCCCCAGGGTTCCGTTCTGTGACCTGGTTTGTTGTCCAGGATCCCGCCAGCTTGGGCTCTGTTTTCTGGATTTCAGAGCCTCAGCAGAGGACAGTTGCCTCATCCTAGGTGTCCCTCTCCCATTCCTCTGCAGCCACCCCCCTCTCTCCCAGGCCATGTCAGTCCTATGGGCCCCTTATCCTGTGAGACGCTCAGATGCTCTGCGGTGGCCTTCCCCTCATACGTTAGATATATGCATGAGCGGGTGTTTCGCCTATCCCCACCGCCGCAGGAGTCCTCTGAACATTCGAGCTCTCCATCATCCTCGTCTCCCTCCTCGGAGGGAGAGGAACCCACTGCTCATCTCTCCTCCAATGCTGATTTCACTGAATATCAGCAATTCCTTTCAAGGATGGTGAGGGATCTTCGTATCTCCTTTGTTAGGTGAGACAATACCAAACAAGAGACATGTGAATTCCTCAGTGAATTCAATGCCCAGCATTTGGTGGTACTGTTCTGGCCTATTCTCTTCCAGGAGGCATCTATCCGTTCCTGGCAGTTGCCAGACGTTCCTGTTCCAGCCCCTGCAGACTGCAGAAGAAGGTATTGTGCCCCATTGGAGTCTCTAGGTTCTCTTCCCAACCCACCTTCGGGATTGGCATTCCTAGAAACTCCCTCTGGGCACCGCCGCCTGACGCACGACGGCCCACCGGACTCAGATTCCCTACAATTTGACTGGTGGGGGCGAAGAGTGTTCTCTTCCTCTCATGCGATGTTATGCATTGCATTACATCAGGCTCACCGTGCTGCCTACAGTAAGCATTTATGGTCGATGCTCTCCCAAGTCCTAGTATTAGTGCCTGATAAAGAGCAATCCAGACAAGCTATTGCCCTCTCTGCTATAGGCCTGAAGCTGGCAAGACACCAAGCAAGGGCATCTTACGACGTCAATGAGGTGGCTTCCAGGCTTGCAGGGACAGTGATCTGTATTAAATGGACGGCATGGCTTCATCTATCAAGGTTATCACCCCTGGCCTGGCGTAGGGTGATTCGCTCCACTTTCCGGGGGACCCGTCTTTTTTCCTCCAAGGCTAGGAGGCTTCTGCAGGGGCTTCCTCCATCTCCCCATCCCCGGGTGACACTTTCTGGCTCTCCTCCACCATAGGCTTCTCGTCTGATTAGCCCAGGGTCTTCCCCCCCTGTTTTCCACCAGCAGGAGGCTGAGGGTCTTGTTCCCTCAGGGTTTCTATTATCCGCCCCCTTTGGGGGGGAGCTTGGTACTCACCCAAGCAGTAATGAATGGTGAAGATTGACAAGGGAAATCAAGAAAATTGCATACCTACCATAATTCTTCATCTTCTCTTGTATCTTCACCATTCATTACTGATACCCGCCCACCTTTCCCTCAGTGGCTTCCTACTGCAGCATCTCCCCCTTCCTACTCATTCCTCTCTCTTCCTCATTGGCCTTTAAGCCAAAAAAAACCAAAAAAACCCCAATCTTGATTTTCCGTTCTTCTCTGGACGGATCCTTTTTCCTCAAGGTAAAGTGGAACGAGTAGGATTTATTCTATCCTGAGGGAACTCTTTCTGATTGCCCCTAGGGGTGACCTCTTGGCTTCTTAGCCATGTTGTTCAGTTCACAGCTGAAGAGACCGTCCCTCTATGACTCGGCCCCAATTTTCAGGTTCCTTCTGGCAGGTGTTAATTAATAATGTCAGCCTCTTCTGGTTGGTGCTTCTGGCACTTCATTAACCTTGAGCTGTTGTTCTTGCCTTGCCTTTAGGGAGTCCGATTGAGTTCCCACTCTATCCTTTCATATAAAGCTGCCTTCTGTAGGGCTTAACCCCTCCCCACACACTTCTATGTTAGCACTTAACAAGGTGCTAAGGGGCTTATTCCCCCTCCTAGTTGGGCGCTCTCTTTCCGGAACAGATTTTCTGCCTGGGCAGTCTGTGAGCTCTCAGCTAGAGTGTAGGGGGTTGGGATGATGGGAAGTTAGACAATCTGCCCTTTGTGTCCAATCTGTACAAGTGGTTCAATTGAACCTTCTCTCAGTCCTATCAGGAGGGATTCTTGCTCCCTTGTTTTTGGTTCCGAGCTTATAAGCCTCTCAACCAATATATCTATGGGCAGTGTTCTCCCCTCTCAACATCCCTTGTTTTCTTCCTCTTCTTCTTCTTCCTCCTTTTCTCTTTCTCTTTATCTGTTCCTCCCTTGGAGCCGCCCCAGAAGGGAGGTCCTACAGTCCCTTAGGGTAGGCATTCTCTCTCTCTTCTTTCTGTCCTCTACTGACTTATTCCTTTTTCAGTTTATATCCTTTCCTTTTTCTGTCCCTCGGCTCTCTTGCCTCGCTCTCCTTTTTTCTTACCCTTTGTTTTCACCTCTCCGGCTACCAGAACTGAGATGGAGGAGGTCTCTTGACTTCTAGCAGTCGTCCCCTCACGCATGACGGTGTTGCCTCAGAGGCGTGCGCCTGCTGAGCTGACTCAAAAAATAATCTCCGTGAGCGGTTACGCACGTCCAGCACTACCCAAGCAGTAATGAATGGTGAAAATACAAGAGAAGATCAAGAATTACAGTAGGTACGTAATTTTCATTTTTTGTGGAAATTCTTTGTCATGCCATTTCTTAGGAATGGCTTGGGAATTTGGTCTGAAATTTTTAGGGTACTATATATCAGGCTTGGGTCGCAGATGTGCCTTTTGAAGGCTTGGTGAAAAAATATTAATCCGTTGAAAAGTTATTAAATATCAAAGTTTCTCATTATTTCCTATGGGAAAAGTTAGAGATCTCATGCAAAAATGATTGCCAAAGTGAATCCTCTTTCACAAATGGGGAATGCTCTTTCATGCTGCTGCCATCTTGTTTTCAGTTAGTGAGGCAAACAAGGTTAAATATTTTAAAAATTGCTATCAGTTGGTAACACCAACAGTTGTGTTTACCTATTCGGGGCTCGAGGAATTGGATTCTGGGATCAGTTTTTTAATATTATGCCCAAAAATGTGTTTATTTTTCCAGAACCATTGCTTTGCTGCAAATTGCGACACTTGCTTTTACAAAACAACCACCTTCTTCCACAAATTGCGAAGAAGCATTTGGCTGTTTCAGGAAAGACCAATGTTGTGCCGCAATCTGTGGCTGTACAGTGCCTCTTTGAATGCCCTTCCAGCCCCAATCCCCCATCGCATTTGTAACCTCCCCACATCCCTAATGTCATTTAGTTTTTATACGGTATCTATCTATCTATCTATCTATCTATCTATCTATCTATCTATCTATCTATTTATAATATAGGAGCACGGTCGCACTCCTATATTTAGGGTTATGAAGGCACTCCTATATTAAACTTGAAATTTTGCACTTTAATAACTTTGGACCCGTTCAACGGATTTGCATGCAATGTGATATTTGTGGTGGGGCATGGTAGATCTCTTGATATGCCAAGTTGGGTTTCAGTTGGACTTATGGTTTTTGTGCACCAAAACACTGAAAAATGCACTTTTCGCCAGTTCTGTGGACAGTTTTTTGGATTCTGTCCATGGCGTTTCGCAGCTGCTGTGTAGTCTGCTGGTCTGAAACTTGGCATATAGAAAGAGCTTGGGTCAAGGAACATGACGCTTTTTGTTTGGTGAAAACATATGAATCCATTCAAAAGTTATTAAACTTTTTAGCTCCCATTATAAGTCTATGGGAACATTTATGTGGTTATTTTACGAAAGAAGAATGGGGTTTTGGCCATCTGGTCACTCCTCATGATCAAAGAATTTGCAGACTCACGATCAAAGAATTTTTGATTGCGAGAAATTTATTGATCGTGATGGCCGCCATCTTGTTTTCAGTTTGGGGTTGGAAAAAAAAGTAAATATTTCACCCCACAGGTGACTTGTGAAATAATTGAGGCATGGGTTTAGATCATCGGGCTTCCCTGTATTGACCCATGCCTCTGGTTCATTTTAGTTTTGTCAAAAAATAGTGTTTTGCACTTTTACAATCTTTGGCTGCGACTCGCTAATGATCTTCATCTGCGAGCCTGCAAAATCTTCGGCCGCAGTCATGGTTGATTATTTTGCAGCCTAGTGGTCATAGATTTTTAGCGAACCTCGACCAACCACGTATGTCCGCATATGTACCATGAATAGTGTCTGTGATTGCAGAGATGCTACTAAGGTAGGTAGCAGCATAGCTTGTAGAATTGGGCAACAACAATAAAGGGACCATCTCTGAACCTGATTCGGAAGGATGTCGGCAAGCGTACGCAGGGGACGCAACTGTGTGCACAATTTTGAGAGGGGGTAGCATTTTGTAAATTTCACAACCGCCTTGCCAGCTTCTTTTGTTCCCTGATGGTGCTTGCTCAGCTGAGCAAAAATAGTAATGGCATGGTTCTGGGATGTGGGTGGGTAGGTGATTGTGCTGCAATGGGGGGGGCTGGGCTGAGCCAGAATTTTAGCAATTTCATAAGCTAATTGGCTGAGAGCCAAGCCCAGATGTCCTCTATAATGTTGCAATTGGTTGAGGTGGATCGGCAGGCTCTTTAAACAACACATAAAAAGTGTTTTAGAGGCTCTAGCCTCTCTTCACATAGTTGTTTTTGTACGACTCAGTGGGCGACTGGTGGTTATTTGGCAGCAGCAGCAGCACACATTGGAGTTTGGACAAAGCATCGGTGGGAAGCAGCAGACAGAAGAATTTACAGTGAATCCTCACTATGACTACTGAACAGAGGAAGATAGCGCTGTGCTGACCTTGCGTGTTCTACTATACTACAGCTAGAGAGAGGATACTAGTACTACTAGAGCAGTGGATCTGCTTACGATCACAGCACATTCATTCAAAATTCAAGTTTCTTTGGATTCCTGTGTTTGTTCTAAGTTCCGACAGTCACTGCAGGTAGAGATAAGCCAGTATTGTATTAGAACTAGGTGGGCGGTGGGTCATTTTGTGAGACCAGTCAGGATGGGAGTGTAGTGGGGCTAGATGACTGTGAGGAGAGGGGGGCTTTCTCTGCTAAACAGGTGTGCAATCTTACACCATGTGCTCTGCTGTAGTGCTGCTGTTTTAGCCACTGGAACCTAGAACTGGTCACTAAGTTGCTCCGGCTAGTTCTCTCTCTCTCTTCTCTCTCTCTCTCTCTCTCTCTCTCCCTCTCTCTACAAGTGTAGGGGATTCCGTCTATTTACGGGCACAACTGGTAAGCAACAGAGACCTGACGGTGCTGTGTTTGATTGCTGAGATAATTTTCCTCCTGGTTAAAAAAAAAAAGTTTGTTTTTATATTGACTGTATGTGGGTGGGTTGTGATTGAAGTTGCAGTAACCGGATTGTTCTTTTTTCTTTCTGATTCACAGCATTTACTTTGTCTTGTGTACTGAGCAATTGAATTGCATGCAAGGGTGTTTTGAAGCAGTAGGAAGGAAAAAAAAACACAGATTATAAGAACACACTGTTGCTGGGGAGATGCTGAGAAAAGGCACTACAGTAACTGAATTTCACTGTTTTTCTATATGACTAACCAAACTGAATTTTTTTCACATAGTAATAATGTTATGTGTACAATTACAAAAAGTATAGTATGGCGCCTCCTGGAGCCCATTTAGGGTAAGCATTCATTGCCCAAGTTACCATTTCATTCATGCTTCATTCTCTCAAGTACTGCATTTATAATAACAAATATATTTCAAGTACTGTGACCTTCTACATATTATTAATCTTTTTATACATATTAATGAGCACCTCAAGAGTCTATGCAACCGATTCATTTCTGTGTCCAGCCATAATTAATCCTTCCTTAACTGCTCTCAATTTCTGTGACCCTGCAGCATCAATCGTTATTTAGTACACCACTAAATCGTGTTGCAAAAGAACCACTGATGACTGCTAGTTTATACTTTTTTAAAGCATCAGACCTCACATTTTTTTAACAGAGTAACACTTAACTTTGTAAGTGTTTCAGATAACTATAATTTTTTAATAGTTTCAAAACACCCACCTAATTTTGTCCTTGCTTCTGTTTATTTCTCTCTAATGGTGTTACTGTGCAACTACCATTTCTGCAATATAAAGATGATTGTTAGCCTGAAAAAGATCCATACTCGGGGAGCATATCAATAATTATTACTGAATGAAGACTTGCACTGTTATCTCAAAAATCCTTCAGAAGTGTGCAGAAATCCACTTGGCTTTTCTGTTATCTATGGTACTTGGGATTTAAATACATTTGACATTAATGTTGTGTTTTCTAGAGAACTTTGATGTTGCTTATATGATGTAAATCTGGCTTGAAGTCCCATAATGTACAGGATCTGGATGATCCTGCCTAGAGTAATGGGCACACAACTTTGTTTCCAGGCTAGTTGGCAGTGGAAACAAGTATTTTCCTAAAGCTAATGTGTTTTTAGAAAACAAGTCATTCAAATGAAAACATATTTTACCAAAGCTGTAAGGGAACATAGAGGCCTTCTTCTTAAGGCTGCCCCCATTCTGTTTTTCTGAATCATTCAAGGTGCTGCAGAGTAGTTTGTGTGTTTGCTAAACAGTATTTTATATAACTGCTTTAGCAGCACAGGAAACTGCAAGCAGGTCCAAAACATGACACAGGCATTCAGGCTAAAATATTAGTGTTTTGTCATCCCCGTCCCTTGGGCTGCAGTAAACAACGATATGTCTTGGATGTTGGTAACCTGGGGTGTGTGATACTTGAACCCATTAGACTGGGTTCCTCTTGTTTCCGGCTACCTGCTAGCTTGAGTTTGGAATGTACATCATATTCCCAATCCCCAATGGGCTTGCTCCTGGTTTGCCACACATACCTATCATCAGCTTGAGTTGTTTCTCTGTGTGCTGTTTGTAGAGGGCATCAAAATACTGGGTACAGATACTGCTACATTAGGATAAGAACATGGTTGCAGGACAAGACACAAAAGATTATAACACATTGCAATCTATGCATATAGAAACTTCTTTTGATCTGTGGAGGTCTGAAAGGCCCTGTTCTGAGGTCAACATTGTTTGATATAGTAATAAGCAATCAGGAGGTGGACATCAGTAGTTGAATGTCCATGTTTGCTTATCACAATAAAATGAGAAAAGTAGCTAAATATCAGCAGGATATAAATGAGCTGCATAAGACCTGGATATGGTTGTGAAGTGGGCTGGAAAAATGGTAGATGGACCTGAAAAATTCAAAGTGATGCACCTCAGAGTTGGTGTGGTAAAGACCTCGATTAACAAATAGTCCTTCAAAATTCTTATGATCATAAATTCTCCATCAACAAACTCATTTTGGTATACCCCATTAAAACTGGGCAGTTTCTGCCAAGAAACAGAAAAGTTACAGGTCCGGGGAGTGGGGGGTCGGTTTTTTCTTGGTTGGTTGTGATCAAAAAAGTCAGACTATTAAAAATAAAAGTTCATTTTAGTCAGTAAAGGGGCTGCTGGATTGGGTAACAGGGGTGGGTGGGGGGACTTAAAGGAGATACTAGATAAACCCTCTCAGAAGTCTAGCTTTTGTCATCTGATTTAAGTGTAACATATGCCGCAGTAGCTTGTTATGTAATTAAGTCATTATATTCCTAATCAGAAATAGTTGTCTGTAGTTGTATAGCAGTATGAAAAGTATACCATTTGAATGTTCCCTGATCTAAAACAAACTGCCTTTTCTAACATGTATGCAGAAAATATCTGCCACCTTACAGTGGTTCAAGTACAGGGACTGCATCCATTTTGTAGTATCATAACCATCAGACTGGAGGATGTTTTATTTGTGTGGGTGTCGTTTTAGAGGACACTGAGTTGCTTTTGTGCGGAGGCTGTGGGATGAGCCAGTGAGGTACTGGAGTGCATTGGGAGAGATTTCACCAGCAGAAGAAAGGAGGAGGCGATGCCACTGTAGACATCATTGGTGAGACCTCATCTGGAGTACTGTGTCCAGTTCTGGACATAGACAGGGTAAAGACAGTTCAGAGAAGGGCCACAAAAATGATGCAATGCCTGCATCAAAAGTCATACGAGGAGAGACTGGAAAACCTCAATATGTATATCCTGGAGAAGAGGGGGGATATGATAGAGACCTTCAAATATCTCAAGGGCATTAATAAGGTACAGGAGGGTAGCATCTTTCAGATAAAGAGATGCTGTAGAACAAGGGGTCATGACATGATGCTGGAAAGGGGTACACTAAGGGGTTACATGAGGAAGTATTTATTCATAGAAAGGGTGGTAGATGCATGGAACAGTCTTCCAGTAGAGGTGTTGGGGATGAAGTTGGTGGGGGAATTAAAAAAATGCATCAACCTAGCATAGGGGAACCCTAGCAATACGAAAGAGAATAAAGCCAGAGATAAACTAGGGTCTAGGGTCTGTGGTATTTAGAGTATATGCCACAGACTAAATGATGCTCATGTCCTGGGGGTGGATGGGAGTGGGTCTGGACACTTGGGGGGGGGGTATTAGCCTGGCATCTCTGTGTACAAATTTGAAATACTTGACTACACCTCCCTGTGTCTTTGCCAGTACTGTACATGTTTAAACCGTGTATTTACAATGCTGCTCCGTAATGCTGAACCTCTGTTTAGTTTGCCAGCCTTTTGTGAAGCTGCTGATTAAACGGCTCCCTATTCCTGCACGCAGGTTTCAACAATCTAAAATAGGAGTCAGTGAGGAGAGTCATTCTCAGCTTGGCACGCACTGACTCCAATTTGAAGAAAAAAATTGCTGGCAATCCAAATGGAGGTTCAGCATTATGGAGCAGCATTGTAAATAAACAGTTTAAACATGTACAGTGCTGACAAGGACACAGGAACGTCACTGCTTGTTGTTTCTGATGTATTTAACATGTACACACCACAGTAAATCAGTAAATCAGTAAATGAGGACAGACAGAATTCCAGGAGGAAGGAGCTACTGGTGTAACTAAAACTTCTCTACTGGGACTAAGAACTAGATCTCTTGTACTGGGACCTTCAATTAAGGGTAAAAAAAAAAAAAAAGAGTTGGTGTGTTTGTCAGAGGTAGTTGAAGTAAATTGTTATCTGTTACCTGTGTACTTATCTAGGTGCTTGTCACAGGTGTTAGAAGGGAATTGTTATCTGTGAAATTAACTAAGTGTAGAAAAATGTGCAAAGTAGGGGAGTGGCTTAGCTAGGAGGAGCCAGGTTAAGACCAGATATATAAATACTGCCCTAGATAGCTTCTGCCAGAGGAAAGACAGAACTCCAGGAGGAAGGAGCTACTGGTATAACTAAAACTTCTCTACTGGGACTATATTGCCCTCCTTCCCTCCCCTCCACCCTCCACCCAGCACCCTAAACCAGTTCTACTTTTATAGGCACAGGATTTAACTGACAACAGGAACTTCCTGTTTGGGAGCAGGAAGTGAGTGATCACAGAGCCATCAAAGACTCACCATCCTAGAAGGGCAAGAGTAGCTCTCCATCCCCCCCCCCAGCTGCTGGAGGTCTGACGATGAGCAAGTAAGGAGACTACTGCGAAATATAGGAATGTCTTGTCTCAGAACAGGAAGATCAGGAGATAAAAGGGTGCAGAGGCAGTAAGTAAGTAGGTAGAGAAGGAAAAAAATAGAAATAAACAAAGAGTAAGTATTCCAAATAACAGTTAGGGGGCCAGAAAAAAGACATGATGGGAGTGGTGCAGTGCAGTGGTTGTGGAGCAGCAGTCTTCCGGGAGATGTTTTGGAGGATGCAGTGTTGTCCCATCTGCAGACACCTCTCTGGGCTGAGGGAGGAGGTTGCTCATCTCCAGGCTGAGTTGGCCAGGATTTGTGGAACCTCCTCTCCCACCCAGGGACCGCCAGGGTCACTGCCATTGCCTCAGAGGTTGCCAAGAAAGAGGAGTGGTTGGACCACAGTGGGCTCAGGGAGGGTGAGGGTGGTGGAACAGAGGCTCATCTCTCCAGTTGTACCTCTCCACAATTTCTATGCCATTCTGGAAAAGTGTGGTTCCTCTATGGAGGCACCTACAGTGGAGACCAAGGAGGATGCTGGGAACCTCCACAAAGGAGACCCAAAGGAGGGTGGAATGGGACCCCACAGGGGAAGAAAACAACTCCTGGTGGGGGACTCCATTGTTAGGAAGGTAGAACTGGGGGAGGAAATGGAGATGGAGGTAAGGTGCCTGCCTGGCACCATGGCTTGGAGAGACAGGGAGCGAATCCTCAGGATCGCAGGAGCAGCTGCACAGGGGAGGGAGCTGTATGTCATTGTCCACCTAGGGACAAATGACCTAGCTATGAAAGGGATCAGAGCAGTGCAAGAAGCATTTGTGGTGAAGGGGAGGGGCCTTAGACAAATAGCACACACAGTAACCTTCTTGGAGGTGCTGCCTGTCTATGGCACGGGTGAGGCTAGGTGCTCCACACCATGGGATTCAATCAGTGGTTGAAAAACTGGTGCAAAGCTCAGGGATTTGGCTTCATTGGAGACTGGGGGTCCACCTGTAGGGATGCAGGCCTATACTGGCATGATGGTCTGCATCTGTCCAGGAGGGGAACCAGGATCCTAGGTGATAGGTTTAAATACTTTATTGATAAGTATTTAAACTAGCTAAGGGGGGAGGCACTGGAAAGGAGCAGGGAAATCCTAGCACCCCAAAAAATATCAGGTTACTAAATGAGGTAGACACCAACATAGAGATGTCAATAGGGAGAAGCGCAGGGGTGAATGGAAAAAGTGACAAATGCAATAAGGACAGGGGTGTGGCAAAAAGGGGTAAGGCCATCAAGAAATGGAGGGTAATGAGTACCAATGCCCGTAGTCTGGGCAACAAGCTCCCTGAACTGGTGGCCTTGATGGAAGAGGGATGCCTGGATATTGTAGTAGTCACAGAAACATGGTACACAGAGAACCATGACTGGGATGTTAACATACCAGGGTACGCAACCAACAGGAGAGATAGGGAGGGCAGAAGGGGGGGTAGCTCTCTATGTAAGGGAAGGGATAAAAGCAACCAAACAAGAGAGTAAACAGGGAGGAGAGGAGGCACTGTGGGTCACCTTAGAGACTGGAAATGGCACCACAATCCGCATAGGGGTTGTATATAGACCCCCATGTCAGGGGGAAGGAATGGACAAGGATATGATAGAAGGCATACTTAGGATGGCAAAAAAAGGGGAGATTCTGTTGATGGGGGACCTTAACATGCCAGATGTTAACTGGAGCACCTTTGCAGCAGCCACATCCAAAAGCAGGGCCATTCTTGATGCCCTTCAGGTGGCATGCCTCAAACAGCTAGTTTGGAACCCACTCATGAGGGAGCAATCTTAGACCTCGTACTCTCAAATGGGGACAGTGAGAGGATCTCAGATCTAGAAGTGGGTAGCCATCTGGGAACAAGTGACCACCAAACAGTGTGGTTCACGATAAACTCTGCTACAGAGTCAAGCCATACAAAAATGAGGGTTCTGGACTTCAGGAGGGCTGACTTTGGCAAGATGAGAGAGTGCCTTAGAAAAGCACTAGCAAACAGGCTAGAAGGAGGGGTGGAGCAACAATGGGCAAATATTAAAACTGCCACCAGAGAGGCAACAAGCCTTTGTGTGAAGCAAATAAACAAATCAAAATGAAAGAAAAAGCCACTATGGTTCTCAAAAGAGGTGGCGGTGAAGGTTAGGGAGAAAAAGATAGCATTTAGGAAGTATAAGGAAACACAGAAAGAGCAGGACAGAGAACTGTACCAGTTAAGGCAGAAGGAAGCAGGGAGGGTAGTCAGAATAGCAAAGGCACAAACTGAGGAAAAGATAGCTAACTCGGTTAAGAAGGGGGATAAAACCTTTTATAGGTATATCAGGGAGTGTAGAAAGACAAAGGGAGGGATAGTGAGGCTGAATAGAATGGATGGTGGGTGGGCAGAGAGTGACAGTGATAAAGCAAGGATACTGAATGAATACTTCTGTTCAGTATTCACAAAAGAAGAAGTGGGGGAGGTACCTAATCCAATTAACAGAAGCACTCTGGAGGGGGGTTGATCCCAGTCCTTTCACAGAAGAAAGGGTTCTGAAAGAACTCCTAAAACTGAAGGTGGACAAAGCAATGGGGCCTGATGGAATTCACCCCAGAATTCTAAAAGAATTAAGCAAAGAACTAGTGACACCACTGACTACGCTTTTTAACAAATCATGGGAGGATGGTGTGGTATCTGAGGACTGGAAGAAGGCGGATATGATTCCCCTTCACAAAAGTGGGGACAAGATGGAGGCAGGAAACTACAGACCTGTCAGTTTGACCTCTGTGGTAGGGAAAGTGATGGAATCACTTCTGAAGGAAAGAATTGTTGAGTACCTAGAGGCCAGTGGGGCACAGGACCCAAGGCAGCATGGGTTCACAGCGGGAAGGTCATGTCAGACGAATCTAATTGATTTCTTTGACTGGGTGACCAAAGTAGTGGACCAGGGAGGGACTGAGGACATGGCCTACCTAGACTTTAGCAAGGCTTTTGACACAGTCCCACACAAAAGATTAGTAGTCAAATTAACCAGCCTGGGAGTGGGTCCCAAGGTGGTAGCCTGGGTAAAACATTGGCTGAACAACAGGACACAGAAGGTAATTGTGAATGGAGTCCACTCTGAAGAGAGGGGGGTTACTAGTGGGGTACCGCAGGGTTCGGTACTGGGTCCAGTCCTTTTTAATGTCTTTATAAGTGACATTACAGAGGGACTGGAAGGAAAAGTATGCCTCTTTGCAGATGACACAAAGATCTGCAACAGGGTTGATACACAAGGAGGCGTGGAAAGGATGAGAAGTGACTTGGCAAAGTTGGAGGAATGGTCAGAAGTATGGCAGCTTGGATTCAATGCAAAGAAGTGCAAAGTAATGCACCTGGGAAACAAAAACCCAGGAGAAGATTACACAATGTGGGGGAGGGAGGTAGTAACAACACCAAAAATGGAAAGAGACCTAGGGGTAATCATATCAGATGACCTTAAGGTTGGCAAGCAATGCGAGAAGGCGGTAGGGAGGGCTGGGGGGATACTGGGATGTATGGGGAGAGGTATCACCAGCAGAAAACACGAAGTTGTTATCCCCCTGTACAGACAGTTGGTGGGACTCCATCTGGAGTACTGTGTCCAGTTCTGGAGACCCCATCTCTGCAATGACATAGACAGGATGGAGGCAGTTCAGAGGAGGGCAACTAAAATGGTGCAGGGTCTGCAAGAGAAGCCATACGAGGAGACACTAAAGGAGCTTAATATGTATACCCTTGAGGAAAGGAGGGGAGGGGGACATGATAGAAACGTTTAAGTACCTCAGTGGAATCAACAAAGTCCAAGAGGGTAGCATCTTTCAGAAAAAGAGATGTGCAAGAACAAGGGGACACAATTTGAAGATAGAGGGGGGACGGCTCAGGGGCAATGTGAGGAAGTATTTTTTCACAGAGAGGGTGGTGGACGCATGGAACAGCCTTCCTGAGGAGGTTGTGGGGTCTAAAACTGTGGGAGAATTCAAGAATGCATGGGACAGACATAAGGCAATTTTTGTGGGGGGTGGGAAGAAATAGGCTGTTGGTTAAATAGGATCTGCAGCTTATCCTCTAGGTAGGGAAATGGGCAGACTAGGTGGGCCAAGCAGTCCTTATCTGCCGTCAAAGTCTATGTTTCTATGTTTCTATGTTTCTATATTTCCTATCTCCTTTAAATGGTTTGGTCTTTTTACTTGAAATTTTCAGGGTTTTGAGATGATATCCTAGAGATGTGAATTAGCTTGTTTAGGTGTTGGAAAATTAATTGGTTGCGGAGATATTGCATGACAAAGTTGACGTTTTCCCCATATTGCGTTGCTTTGGTCATTTTATATGAAATTTTCAGGGTTTTGAGGGGATGCCCTACTGATGTCAATTATGTTGTTTAGCTGTTGGGGAATTAATTGGTTGCAGAGATATTCCATAACAAAGTTGTCATTTTCCACATAGGATTACACTGCGGTCTCTGTGATGCATTGGGGCGCCATTATGTCAGGAACAAAGTGAGATACACACTTTTTGCTTCTGGTGGCTTACATCACCTTTCAGTGATGTATGCCACTGCAAGAATATTGTAAAGTGCACAGTACTTGTGAAGTGAAATTTTTCCTGTAGGTTGAACAGTTCATGAGATTTTTTTTTTCTCTCATATTTATTCTATTTTTCCCAGCGCACTGCCATCAACATCCATTCCGGTCACCTTACCTCATTCCCCTGTGGCTGCCGTGCACCATCTACTGATACTCACTGGCTTACCCCCCCCCCCAGGGTGGGGCCACAACACAACAGCCTGCCTGTCAACAACGGAAGAAGGTGTCGGCATCGCTGACATTGCTACCCTGGCTTACCACCCCAGGGTGGGGTTCAGGGCCTGTGGTGGTGCCGTGGACTGTAATTCAGTCGGTGGAGTAGAACAGCGGCAGAGAGTCATAGAGGCATGCGCCAGAGTGACGTCATCCTCAACTGCCGGAGCTTTTTTTCCCATTGAGAGGGTAGGGATGTGCAATGACGTCCAGTGTCCGCCCCGCCCCCAGAATGACTGGACAACCTGGTTACAGCACTACTCCTAGCATCTTCCAGGGGTCTGTTGAGTGCCGTCCATGCTCCCATCCCCCCCCGGAGAAGGAGAGCAATCCACACGATGCTCCATCCTTCACCCACCCACCCCTGTCTGACCTCCAGTGACCAAGTTATTAATAGGGCAACTTGATGGGAGCACGGGGCCCAAAGGGCCCCACATTCCCACCAATATATGTTGTATAGCTATGCTTATGGGAACTTGGTGGGAGTGCAGGGCCCCACCAATACATGTTTTTTTGGTAGTTGTAATAGGCTTTCTCAAAAAGTAAGGAAATTCTTTATAAAAAACTACATTTAAGGCATCATTTAGGGTTAAAGCAGAAAAAGTCAGGAAATGAGAACATTAGGGTTGCTCCCTAACCCCCCCCACCTGCCATCCTCCACAGACTGACAGACAATGGGGTGTGTCGTTGGGGTTGTGAGGCCTAAATCTCACCCCATTCTCCTTTACTGTAGCATCACCTGCTTAGACATGGAATGGGGTGAGATTTGGGCCTCACAACCCCAACGACACACCCCATCGTCTGTCAGTCTGTGGAGGATGGTGGGGGGGGTTAGAGGGCAACCCTAATGTTCTTATTTCCTGACTTTTTCTGCTTTAACCGTAAATGATGCATTAAATGTAGTTTTTGTGCAAAGAATATATATATATATATATATATTTATATATATACTGTGTATATCTATATATGCATCCCTTCCCCCCACCAATTTGGGGCTTACCTTAAGTGTCTCCCAGGGCTCCAGCAATGCCCACTGCCAGGCAGATGTCCCATACAAACAGTAAATCCATGGTTATTTGGTAATCTTATTGCTCTATATGTGAGAGGGCCATGAGGTGCCTCCACGCCTGTCCCTTTCAGTGACATGACCAGTGTGCTGTAAATGGCCTGGGCTGGGTCCAATGCTTCAAAGCTTGTGACCGGTCAGGTGCCATCCTAATTTGCCCCACTCTGTGGTTGATAGCAAAGCAGAGTGAGCTCTAACTATTACTGTAAATATTTTCTTCTAATGTGTTGCTGTATTTAAATTAGAGTGCTCGTTTTAACTTGCCTTCTTGCAACTTATGCATCCAAATGGGAGCCACCATGTTTGGTTCAGAACTTCCAGGAAATTGGACCAGTTGGTATACAGGGACTTTGCAGGGGTCTTTAGTTCAGGTGCCTCATGGGGAAAAAGCTGTAGTTCTTGTAGTTTTTCAGTTTGGCACCTAAAGGAATCAATGTGAGCATAGGATTGTGACTAACAGCTCCCCTGATCAATTGGAAGGCAGGAAAAATGGACTAGTCCGAGGATTGTTATTCAAACAGTTCATTTGTTTCTGGAGTGCAGCTTGAGCTCTTGAACTGAAAGAAGCGTCTGTGGAGCTTTCGGCCCAAAACTCCATGGCATAGGAGCTGTTCAAGTGTGCAGGGTTCTGGCCCAGGAAAGGCCTAGTTTCCTCCAGCGTGTGTCTGTGGTCCCCAGTTCAGGAATCGGTTGTGAGAGACTGCCTTTACAGATTAAGAGGTTTGCGGAGCACATTGGCTGTAATTGCGAACTGGCCTGAAACCAGACTGAGAGGTAGAGAAGTGGATGCTGTTCCCATTAAATGTTCTAAATGCTCGAGGTGGGTCAGGGCCTGCTAACCAGGGATGCCTGTTTGCCAGTGAGATTCAGTTGCTTGCGTGACCAAATTGTCAGCCAGCTGGAGGTTTTCACCAGCAACAGAACTGAACTTTGCCAAAAGTGTTCCATCCGACCTTGGGCTCATGCCAAACCCAGCCCAAGCCATCTGTTCTAGCACCAGTTACCATTTTATTGGCAAGAGACCAACTTGGGGACCCAGCCCCTGCGCAGCAAGGTATGACAGGTTGCAACCACCTGGAGGGAAAGGCTGTGAAGTGGAGGTGAATTGTGTAGACCCAGCTTCCCCATGCTCTTCAGTGCTCTGCAAAGGGTTTTCATTTCGCTAGACCATCATCAGTCCAAGGGTGTTGTAATTAAACTCAGAGGAGCTCCCTTCTATAATTCTTTAAATCATTCTGTGATACCATCTGATTTCTTCAGTGTGTTACAGGGTTACAGTGGACAAGGCCAACCGGCCGAGGATACAAATAGCCAAGGTCTTTGTTATTGTACGTTTAACTGCCTTTCTTTCCATCAAGGGCCCCAACAACAGCTGCAACCCTGGCAACGTTCAGGCTAGCCACCAACAGTCTGGGTACCCAGCAGCTGCAAGACTGTACAGTGGGACTAAATGCATGCATGCAAAGTACCCTGGTCTAAATCCAGTATAGTAATCATTGATCTTGATCTGCCCCCTTTCCTTGTTCAAATCCCCCGTAATAAATTAATTGATTTGTTTCACTGTTGCATTGCCTCATGAATAACTCATTGCCTGGTTTAAGGGGGATGTGTTTGGGGAAAAAACATTTAAAAGTGCATGCCTGTACTGAATAATGTTTTACAGGGGATTCCAAGGGATTTTCTGAAGACCAGACCCTGGTGGTAAGTGCAAGGGGTGTGTGCATATGGTTAATATTCATTGCTAACTGTGTGTTAACTGCTGTAAGGGGCTGTTCCCCATTACAAGGTACATGGTCACTAGTATTTAACAAGCATTTGTCGATGCCAAATGTTTGCTTGCTGGCATTGGCATTGGTAGTGTAGGAGTTAGAGAGATGCATAATAGGAATGGCAGTGAAGTATTGAACTGAAGCTAACCCCACCACCACCCTGCAGAGACTGACAGGCATTGGGGTGTGCCTTTGGATCATCAGGCATAACGGCCATGCCATTTCTCCACACCCTACCCTGCAGACACTGACAAGTGTCACAGTGTGCCTTGGAGTCTTTGGTCCTTAAGCTCACCCCATTCCATAAGAAATATGGTGAGATGGGTGCAGTATAGGAGAATGGGGTGAACTTTGGGGCCAAATAGTCCAAGGCACACCTCGATGCCTGTCACTGGCTGCAGGATGTGGGTGGGGGTGGAATGGCAGGAGTATTACAGGCGACAATCCCAAGTCACACCCCCTTATGCTTGTCAGTCTCTACAGGGTGGGGCATTATGGTCGGAAACCCTAACGTCCCAGGCGTTCGTTGGTATTTTCACTCCAAATTGTAAACATGGGTTTTTTGTGACCCCCACCTCCTGAACAGTGGCAATATCAGTCTTTTAGCTGAAAGCTGATTGTGCACAGCAACTACGCCATTTGGTACCACTGGTGCAAAAACACATTTCAAACAGGATGTGAAAAATGACAGCTGTACTGTTCATGGGGAGGTGTAAAACATGGCAATGTTGAAAATCTGGAGTGAAAATATAAAAAAACTGGTGAAGTCACGCGTGCGCAGTAGAAACTGTGCAACACACCTGTAATGTAATTAGTTTGGGATTTTTACAGCAGATTGTCAACACAGGCATTTTGGGACCTTCACTCATGAACAGTGTCACTCTGATTTTCTTAATCTGTCCTGAACACTGATTTCCCACAGCAACCATGCATTTCTGTGCCAGAAGTGCGAAAACACATTTCAGCTAGGGTGTGAAAAATGACAGTTGTACTGTTCATAAGGAGGTGTTGAAAAATGCCAGTGTTGACAATCTGGACTGAAAATATTACAAATTCGTGAACTTACGAGGGTGCGTGGAAACTGCACAATGCACTCTCGTAACACAGTCATATTATGGACTTTTGTCACCAAATTTTCAACATAGCCATTTTAAGACCTCTGCCCATGAACAGTGTCACTGTGATTTTCTTAATCTGTTCTGAACATTGATATCGCATACCAACTGTGCCATTGTGCGCTACATACGCAGAAACACATTTTGGTCGAGATGTGAAAAATGACAGCTGTACTGCTCATAAGGAGGTGTGGTAAAATGGCAATGTTGAAAATCTGGAGTGAAAATATAAAAATTCACAAATGCACGGCGTGCGCAGCTTGACTTTGCACGCAATGCACGCTCATAAAAACAGTCATTTTGAGAATTTTCACCAAATCAACACTAGGGTTTTTGGGGGCTTACCTCATGAACTGTGACACTGTCATTTTATAAACTGGTTCCAAAAGGTGGTTCCACGTAGTGACACAAAATCATCTTAAGGGACCCAATACAAAAATGACAGTGCCAGAATTCATGAGGTGGGGTCCCAATAACCCCATGTTGAAAATTCTGGTGAAAGAATTCCCAAAATGCCTGAGATATGCATCAAAGTTGAAAACCCTATTTATTCCATTATACAGCTTACTGGCATTTCCTCAGTTCGCAGTCGGCTTTGAAGAGTGCAGACATGTTCCCAGTCCACGAACATCATCACGCTGGACTCGAGGAGAGTATGGGGTGAGGTGGGTGTGGGAGAGCAGGGTGCACAGAGGTGTGAGCACGGGTGGAGGGACAGGGGCAAGACAACCAACAAGGGACCGTTTTTGTTTCAGGTCTTTTTCTTTTAGGAAGATGACGGGACTTTTGCCACACTGGGGTGGGCTCCCAGTGTGGCAGCTGGAAGTTTTGTTTTTGGGGGGGTGGGCAGTGGAGTCAATGGGGGATTGGTCACCCCCGTCGGCCATATAGAGGTTTGCCACGCTGGGGTGGGCTCCCAGCATGGCACCTGGAAGTGTGTATGGGGGGGCAGCAGATGGATGTTTGCCACGCTGGCATGGGTTCCCAGCATGGCACCTGAAAGTGTGTTTGGGGGGGCCAGCAGATGGATGTTTGCCACACTGGAGTGGGCTCCTAGCATGGCACCTGGAAGTGTGTTGGGGGGGCCCTTGAGCCGACGGGGTATTCGGCACCCTCATCGGCCATGCGTATGGAGGAGCACATGAGCAAATTGGGGTGGGCTCCCAGCGTGCACCTATGTGTTCGGGGGGGGGGAAGAACTGTCTGTGACTGACAGTTCAGATGCAGTGCTGATGTAGGCAATTTACATGCTGCTGATAGCAGTATGCAAATTGTCTGCAGTGTTTTCCTTTCAACTGTAAGCCACTGCATCTGAACGGCTGTCATAGACAGCTCGGACATTCATTGATGCTGTGCAGCCACACCTGCAAAAGGGAGCAGGGCATTGGAAGTGGGGGAGGCACACCTACAAATTCTCATATGGTGGCACTATGTTTCTTGCACATGTGTGAAAGCAAACATAATAACTGCCTTGCCAAAATCCTAGATTGGATGAATTTGAGCTGGTTAAAGTTGAAAGCGGGAAAGACTGAGGTTATGGTTGTGGACCCGGGCTGCAGGACAGAGGGGTTGAGGACTGATCAGCCCTCTGAATTATTTCTGGGGGGCGGTCAGATCCTTACCTCAGAATGGGTGCGCGACCTGGGAGTGGTGCTTAACGATGGTCTGACCCTTCATTATCAGGTGTTGGCAGTCGTTAAGTCAGCTTTTTATCATCTTAGGAACATCGCCAGGGTCAAACACCTCATTCTGTCTAACGATCTGCCTGTGATGGTCCATGCCTTTGTGATCTCCCACCTCGACTACTGCAACTCCCTTTTCTTAGGGCTTCCTGGGGTTGATATCCACCACTTCCAGCTAGTGGAGAACGCTGCAGCTCGATTGCTAACAGGGGTGTCTAGAAGGTCACATATCACCTCGTGTTGTGCGATCTGCACTGGCTGCAGATTCAGTGGCCGGTCACCTTTAAGGTAGGTTTATTGACCTACAAAGCCCTACACGGACGTGGTCCTGACTACTTCAAAAAGCTTCTGATTCCTTACAACCCTGTGCGACAGCTCCATTCGGCTGGCGAGGGGTTGCTGGAGGTTCCGAGGGTTACTTTGAAATCTTCTGGGGCCTGCGCTTTTATGTTTGTGGTGCCAACCCTCTGGAATTCTCTGCCCCGCCAGCTTCAGGAATGTACGACCGTGGGGAGCTTTAAGCAGGAGCTTAAGACCTTCCACTGGAGACAAGCTTTTTATGAACTGTTATGATTTTTTAATGGTCTATTTTTAATTGCAACTTTTTATGGAATTTGTTGTTATGATTGTAAAGTGCCTTGGTACCCGAAAGGTGCTCAATAAAAAAAGTTTTATTTATTTATTATAATAATTAGTTGGGCTTGTGGGTGGTTATAGCTTCCCAGAGAGCTATACCAGGTTAGATAGATACCCCCACATATATTACTCTGGCTGGAGGCACCAAAATATTGTGGTTACTGAGGGCAGGGAAACCCTGGTAATTGTTAAGTTTGAACCCAGGCCCATCAACCTGTTGTCCGAAGTACAGGCAGGGATAGTAACCCTAGAGATAGTGCTGCCTAAGGGTTATATACATATATATAGCTAGATAGCTAGATACACATATATATATATATTCATTGCAAAAAACTCCATTAATACATCAGATAGGGTTTCTATTACAGCAACAAAGTCAGGAAATTCAATGTTAGGGTTAGCAACCCTATGACCCCACCCTCCCACACTTCACACACCAACAGCCATTGGGGTGTGCCTTGGAGTCATCGACCCAAACTTTTACCCCATTTCATGTGTAAACAAGCTGATATGGTACAGTATAGAAGAATGGGGTGAGAGTTAGGCCTGATGAACACAAGGCACACCCCGATGTGTGCTGAACAACAGTGACCAAATTGTCAGCATAGCGATCTTAATACCCAGCCTGATGTACCCCATTACAGAGTAATTGTGAAATACAAGGCAAAACGTAATTATGCACAACTGCAACTCCATTCTGGACCTCACCTCATGAACAGTGGCACTGTTATTTCATTAATCGACCCCAAAAGGTGATTTTGCATAGCTTACGCACCATTCTGCGCCACAGTAGCGAAACCATGTTTTGGGCAGGATGTGAAAAATGACAGCTGTACTGTTCATGAGGTGGTGAGTAAAAATGGAAATGTTGAAAATTTGGAGTCAAAATATTGTTAGTTACCAAAGTTATGTGCCTGCATAGAAACTGTGCAATGCACACTTGTAACACAGCCATTTTGGGGAATTTTTTCACCAAATTTTCAACATGGGCTTTTTTGGGATCCCACCTCATGAACACTGGCACTGTCATTTCATTCTTCAGTCCTGAAAGGTGATTTCGCACAGTGACCACAAAATCATCTTACAGGTCCAATTAATGAAACAGCAGTGACAGTGTTCATGAGGTGGGGTCCCAAAAAGGATATAGAAACATAGAATTTGATGGCAGATAAAGACCTCTTGGCCCACCTAGTCTGTCCATTTCCCTACCTGATGGATAAGCTGCAGATTCTAATTAATCAACAGCTTACTTCCTCCTACCCCCCCACTAGAATTGCCTTATGTCTGTCCCATGCATTCTTGAATTCTCCCACCATTCCCGACTCCACAACCTCCTCAGGAAGACTGTTCCATGCATCCACAACCCTCTCTGTGAAAAAATACTTTTAACATTACCTCTGAGCCGTCCCCCCTCTATCTTCAAATTGTGCCTCCTTGTTCTTGTGCACCTCTTTTTCTGAAACATGCTACCCTCTTGTACTTAGTTAATTCCCGTGAGATACTTCAAAGTTTCTATCATGTCCCCCCTCTCCCTCCTTTCCTCAAGGGTATACATATTAAGCTGCTTTAGTCTCTCTTCATATGACTTCTGGTGCAGACCCTGCACCATTTGCTCCTCCTCTGAACAGCCTCCACTCTGTCTATGTCTTTGCGGAGATGGGGTCTCCAAATGTGCATGCAGTTCTCAGATGGGGTCTCACCAACTGTCTGTACAGAGGATAACAACTTCCTGTTTTCTACTGTTGATGCCTCTCCCTATGCATCCCAGTATCCCCCAGCCCTCCTTACTGCCTTCTCACATTGCTTGCCCACCTTTAGGTCATCTGATATAATTATTCATAGGTCTTTTTCGATTTTTGTTGCTATTATCTCACCCCCCCCCCCATTGTGTACTCTTCCCCTGGGTTTTTGTTTCCCAGGTGCATTACCTTGCACTTCTTTGCATTGAATATAAGCTGCCATATATTTGACCATTCCTCCAACCTTGCCAAGTCCCTTGTTATCCTTTCCACCCCACCTTGTCTATCAACCCTGTTGCAGATCTTTGTGTTGTCTGCAAAGAGACATACTTTTCCTTCCAGGTGTTCTCCAATTCACTTATAAAGACATTAAAGAGGACTGCTTCCAGTACCGAACACTGCGGTACCCTGCTAGTTACCCTCCTTTCTTCACTTTGAACTCCGTTTGATATTACCCATTGCGTCATGTTGTCCAGCCATTTTTATCCAGGCTACCACCTTGGGACCCACTCCAAGGCTGGCTAACTTGTATATTAATCTTTTGTGTGAAACTGTGTCAGGTGCCTTGCTAAAATCTAGGTAGGCCATATCCACAGCCCCTCCTTTGTCTACCACTTTGGTCACCCAGTTAAGAAATCTATTATGTGTTGAAAATTTGATGAAACAAAGCCTGAAAAATGGATGCGATATCAATATAAGTTCAAAATGCCATAGACAGCCATTATACAGCACTTACCTAGATTCTTCAATTTGTAGTTCAGCTTTGAAGAGTGCAGATGTGTCCTGGTCCAGAGAAGATCACAGCCACCAACCTCTGGAGGTAAGTATAGGGTAAAGGGGGGTGCAGGGAGGTGGGTGCGCAGAGGAAGGGTCGGAATGAGGGAGGGGGATGGTGGAGATGACGAGGGACTGTTTTCTTTATTTCAGGGGCAAAAAAAAAAAGATGTTGGAGGGCTGTTTTCTTTTTTCAGGTATATAAAACAAATATTTGGGGACACTGGGAGTGGGCTCCTCAGTGTCCCACCTTGGGGGGCTACTGCTGACATAGGGAGTGGGCACCCCCATGTTGGCAACATGGAGGAATATTATATTCAGTTGGGGACAGTGGCATGTAGTGCCGACATGGGGATTGGGCACCCCGATGTTGGCAGAAATGTGTTTTTTTCTTTAAAAATAAATATTCCTGGAGTTTCAGCACACAATGTAGGATCCTAGTTTGTATCTCGTCATACGAACTAGGATCTTACTTCATATGATGCTGATACGAACAAAGACTTTAAATGTGAAATTAACTACATTTGAAGGGTAATTTTCGAGCAGTAAAGTGCAGAATGCACCTAAGGGGTCCCAATAAGCAAGCTATGTGTTGTTTCCTTCTCAGAATATCATATTGGGAGGTTTCCAAATTTGAATTTTCAGGCAAAACTGAAAACAAGATGATTGCCATACGAAGGAGGAATTTCTCCATATGAATCAGGATTTCTTCTTCGTTTCATACAGCTATATTGTAGTGCTTACTGAGCATGCTCAGAAATTATTTTTTCAAATTTTTAAATCGCAAGAACTTAAAAACTGCTTATTATACTTTCAGCAGACTAGCAAAAGGCACATCTGTGGGGTAATCCCTTTCTGCCCCTAAAATTTCAGACCAAAAAAACAAACTGTCTGTGCTATAGGCAAGTTCAAAGAACAATCCCAGTGTTTTTTCACCTCTCTGTAACTCAGAGACCACACATCCACTCAGAACATAGCTTGTCACATCAGGAGACCTACCCCACAGGACAGCGCATACCAAATGCTGTGCAAATCCGCTGAATGGTTGCAAAGTTATTAAAATGCAAAATTGTAAGTTTAACATTGAAGCGCCTACTCAACCCTAACTATAGGGGTGCGACTGTGCCTATATGATATGTGATATAATATATATATATACACTATATATATATATATATGCAGTATATGTGTGTATGTATATATATATATACATATATATATAATATACAGTATAATATATATATATATATATATATATATATATATATATATATATATTCGTGGTACTAGTGCCACTATAGTTAGGGTTGAGTAGCCCATTTAAAGTTAAAGTCTGAAATTTGCAGGTTAATAACTTTGCCACCGTATAACAGATTTGCCTGAAATTTGGAAGGCACAGAGCAGTTCCATAGATCTCTGGATCTGCCAAGTTTTGTAATGGTCGGATGTGCAGTTGTGGAGTTATAAGGCACAATAGAAAGACGTATTTACATTTTTTGTGCAATCTTTGTAGGCACATGGTTTGCATGACCAGTCTGAAACCTTCAGGGAACATGCAGCCAGGGTCCTCGATGTGCCTTTTGAAGATTTCGTGAAAAAATATTAAATGGTTCAAAAGTTATTAAAAAAACAAATTTCCCATTATAGTCAATGGGAAAAGTTAAACTATTTGACAGTGTCGCAAATGCAGTTTTTAGTGTCACAAATGACTTCTGTAGTGTCGCAAATCTGCTATTTTGTTTTCAGTTACTGGTCACAGAAATGCTTGGCATTTAAATTTGGGACCCTCTAGGGACACAATTCTTTTTGTGTTTACCTAGTCGAGTCCTGAGGATGCTAGCCATATCTTTTTTGGAGGGTTAAACATCCCAGAAATATGTTTTTCAAGTTTTTGTAAACTGTAGTGTCACAAAGTAGTGTCACACTTGTGACACTTTCATGATTTTGTTTGCGAAAATGTCGGGATTTGCGGCACTAGTTTGCGACACTGTGCCCAAAACAGTAGGGAATCTTTGCCACCCTGCTGCGAAAGAATGGTTTGGTCTTTTGGGTTGAAATTTGGAGGGAAGAAAGCCAAAATCCCACAGATGTGCCTTTTGGTGGTTTGGTGACAAAATATTAGAGGGATGCAAAGTTACGGCACTCCAAAGTTGACTATTTTTCCTGTAGGCTAACATTATGGCGTCCACTGCGCCTTTCGGGGCCCGTATCTAGAAAACGCTTTGAGATGCAGACTTTTCATCGGAAAAATGCTTAGCCCCCTAGCACGGGACTAAGCACAAAATTAGCCAGGAAAGTAATAAATAATATGAAATTTAAAATTTTTTTCTACATCGTACGGTTCCTGAGATATAAGCAATTTAGTATTACAAGTGTTCATTTTCTGCTCCGAGGGCCATTATTATGCATATATTCTTTGTTTTCACTGTGTTTCTGAATGCACTTTTTGGGACAAAAAGTGGGTGCATTTGCTTTACTGTTACAGTTAGCGCTTGCGCTTGCATTTCCGTGACTGTTTCCATTAGCATCTCCGTTTACGTCACTGTGTGCATTACCCTTTGCGCTTGCACTTGCATTTGCCTTACTGTTACTATTTGCATTTCCATTACTGTTTTTTTTTGCATTTGTGTTTACTTTTGCGTTACTGTGTGCATTGCCGTTTGCGTATGTGCTTCCGTTTCTGTTTCGTTTGGCATCATTGTTGCTGTTACCATTAGCGTTTGTGTTTCCAATTGCGTTACTGTGACCATGCATGTTACGATTTGCGTTTCATTACGCATTCACATTTCCACTTCTGTTTCTGTTACTGTTCCCTTTGGCGTCCTCCTTGCTGTTACCGTAACCGTTTGTGTTTCCACTTGCGTTACTGTTACCATAGGGCCCCTCACGTGCACCACCACGTTCCAGTCACTATTGATACTGCACATTCTCAGAAAGAAGGGAAATTCATGGCAAAAAACTCCATTTAACGCTGCAGTTATGGTTGTTCCACTGTGACAAAAGTGAGGAAATTCAATGTTAGGGTTCCACCTCTTGCCCCCACCCCACCCCGACCCCACCAACAGGCATTGGGTGCTGCTGGGGTCATTGGTCTTAACTCTCACCCCATTCTCCTATACTGCACCACCTCAGCTTGTTTATACATGGGATGGGGTGAGAGTTAGGACCGATGACCCCAACGCACACCCTGATGCCTGTTGATGGGGGTGGGGTGCAAGGGGTGGGAACCCTAACATCGAATTTCCTCGCTTTTGTCACTGTGGAACAACCCTAACTGATGCATTAAATGGAGCTTTTTGCCATGAAAATAAATATATATATATATATATCCTAGCGCCATTATTCCAAGGGCTACTACCCATGCCTGTCTCCCTAACAACAGATTGAGGGGCCTGGGTTCAGGATTAGCAAGTACTGGGGTCCCTATCCTCAGTAAACCTAATATTTTGGTGCCTCCACCCAGAGTAGTGCTGTTGTGGGTATCTATCTAGACTGGTACAGCCCTCTGGGAAGCTATAACCACCCACAATCCTACTTAGTGACCTTGTACTTCTGAATCGGCAATAACCAGTTGCAGCATTTAGTAAATGGTTTACAACAAGCATTAATAATATGCTCACACACTTTGCACTTACCACCGATGTTTGACCTGCTGGTAAATACTCTGGAACCCCCTGTAAGAAATAGCTTTGCATACAAACATGCACTTTTAAACACTTTTTCAATGTTTCAGCAATTCTAAACCAGATAATGATATGCTCACAAGCCAGCTTAACAGTGAAACAGTAAATCATTTTTATTAAAGGGGTGTGAACAAGGAGGGGGCATGAATTTAGTAAATGATTACTTTGCTGTACTGAGACAGGCTACTTTGCATGCAATCACTTAAATCCCCGAATTAGGCAGTCTAACAACTACTGGGTAGCCAGAGTGTAGTGCAGACAGGCCTGTAACGGTGCCTGTGGTGGCCGATGTTGCAGCTGTCATTGGGGCCCTTGATGGAAAAAACAAATAAACAGTGGCAATGCAAGGCAAATTAGGTTAGTTGTATCGGTGGCTGGCTGGCCTATTCTACAGAAACACTCGAACACTAGCTGAACACAATCAGATGATACCATGAACTAATTGAAACACTGGTTGCAGGGAGCTACTCTGGTTTTACTCACTGTACCCAGAAGATGGATGAAGGCACTGGCAAAATGAATCCCTGTTGCTTGTGGTTGCTGTACATGGGGACCCGGGCCGACATGACTGACCTCCTCTTTATGGCCTTGCCCTGTAGGTGGCCGCAACCTGCAATTACTTGCTGTGCAGGGGCTGAATCCCCAGATCTGGTTTCTTGCCAAAAAGCTGTTGCTGGGACAGGAACAAGCGACATGGGCTGAGACTGGCATGGACCCAAAGGCAGAAAAGTGTCTCTGTAATGGTTCAGTTTGTTTATAGGTGAAACCTCCAGTTGGTAGGCAAATCTGTTACTGCATAAGGCTGGCTCCCTTTTGGTAAACAGGAGTCCCTGGATCACAGTCTCTTCACATCCAGTAGGCCTCAGCACATCAAGCTGACGAAACATTAAAGTTTTTCTTTTCTTCTTCTTCTTCGGTGCTGTTGCCGACTGCAATCTCAGCCAACTTGCTGAGCAACCCCTCAGTCTGCTAGCAGGCAGTTTCTGAAGATCGACCCCTTTTTGGATATCAAGTTAATCACAGGAGGCAATTTCAGGCGTCTCCTGTGGCAAATCCCCACAGAACCTAGAAGCTCCTTACTTCTCTGAGTCTCGATCTGGAGTGCCACTTTTCCTGGAGACTCTTTCCTGCTTTTAAACAGTCTGAAGCTTTAAGTACAACATTGAGGCAAGTCAGGCCTTTTCTCTGCCATTTTTCCTCAGTTCTCACAGGAGCTCCTACTCGATGGCTCAAGCTGCTTTCTCTCTCCACTCTACAAGCAACTGCCTCTTTTTTCTATCAGTTCTTGGACTATTCCAGTTTCTCTGGATTCCGGTTGGCTAGGGGAGCTGTCAATCACAGTATTGTGCTCTTTTTGGTCTTTTTAGGTGCCAAACACTAGAGTTTAAAGGATACCTAAACAACATTTTGACAACAAACTATTCAAAAATCTTAATCTGTAAGTGACCAAAGGAAAGGCTGCTGTATTCATTGATACTAAAACTACATTTACATAAATGACCTAAATGTTGTTCCAGAACATTTGAAAATTGTAAAATCAGCCTTCCGATTTAAAAAAAACTGTCCTACCTGCTTCCTAAAATGGCCACCAAATGTGGTATGTGATGACATCATTTGAGCCAAAGTCAATGAGATATATGGCTCTCTATAGTGCAAACTAGTTATTTTTCCCTTTTTTATAGAATTGTTTCACCTAAATGGTCAAAACCATGTGCATTATTTTGTATAATGCACATGTTAGGCTATGGTTCTGTTCATTTTGTTTACTTTAACATGCTGAAAATGTGTTTTAATCCAACCAACTTTCTCTGAGGCAAACCACAGTGCAGTACAAATCTTGAATAACCTGGCGGTCTAGTGGTTATGGTGGATCCAGAATGCTACAATGGGGGTGCTGGGGTGGAGTGCATGCTTAATATGCACTTGTTAACATTTTTATTAAACCTTTATATTTTCTGCTATTATTATTTTCTAGAACATTTCTGACAGAATCTACAAATGTAATTCATAGTTTGAATGTAAATATTTGTACAATCAATACATCAGACTTCTTCAACAAAGTGAAATGCAACAGCAAGCAAGTACGGTACTATATGGGGGGGTGCAGCCACACCCTTCACCACCCCCTAGAGCTACCATTTTTTTTGCAGTAAAGTTCTTGTGCGGTCTAATGTTAGAGTTCATACTTTCTCAAAACTCAAATATATGCTTGTCTTGTCTTCTTTTTCCATGGGAAATAATAATAATAAGAATTAGCATTTATATATGTAACCCCTAGATGGCGCTATCCAAGGGGCTACTACCCCTGCCTGATTTGCCACTAACAGGTTGAGGGGCCTGGATCCAATGGCGGGTGCCTCCACCCAGAGGTCAGGGTTTGCAATAGTTAAACTAACTTGGTCACAGCCCTCTGGGACACTGCAACCCCTTTCTTCCCACTAGTGGCCCACACAATATATCAAATTACCTTCACAGTATACACTTACCCCCAGGTCTGGTTCCGGCACTGGGACCTCCTGTGAAATGAGATACAGTGCAACAATCACAGAACAGTACTTTAACATAGACAAATACCTCAGGCAGTATAACTTTGCTGAAACAAGCAGCTCTGATTTATTTAGGGGATATAACAAGGACAGGGGAAATCAGGTTAATTAGCTTATCACTCTAATAATCTACCTATGGCTCTGTGCAGGCCTATCCCTATCAGTTACTGTCCCTGGGTACCTAAGCCCTAGTGGCTAGTCCAAACCGTGGCAGCTGGTAGGGGCCCTTTCACACAGAGAAAGGAGAATTAAACAGTCAGCAGTACAGTAATTCCATTTGGATTTAATGTGGCAATTCAACAGGGAGCGACCCTGAATTAGTACTCACGACCTCCAAATAAGATAGGGTCCTTCAATGTCAGCAGGGCTCACTTGAGGTGCACAAACCTCTTCACACATCCATATAAAAGAAAGCACTATACCAGGCAGGCTGCATCTGTATCCCGATCGCAATTACTGCACAATACCGGAGAACACACAGCAGATTCAGTTCCTGACAGACCGAGTGTAATTTTCAGCAATTCCTCCAGTCTTCTACAGGGTGAGCCTGGTTTCTACTCTTCAGAGATCCTTTGATTCTTTTCACAGGACGGATTCAGTCCTAACAAGCTGCAGCCGGAACTCTGGGCCTTACACACGTTTTTGACTAAAACTGCACACTGAAAAGCACAGGGCTCCTTCCTTCTTCACTGCCAAAGCTCAACTGACACTCCAACCGACAAAACCGGGCACTTCCTTTGAGTTCCTCCCAGTTCTTGACTGGATTGGCTGTCACTCACAATAGACTGCTGCTGTTGGTCCAAAAGGCACTGAAGTCTAAACTACATCTCCCAGAGTCACTGCCCATACAATCCTCTTGTGGCTGGCTCAGATTATGAGTCCAAGTTCTGATTAAGTCCAAGGCACCATTTTAGAGCTAGCTTACCCCACACTGATTGGTCCAGTTCAGCAGTTCAAAACTAGAATGGGGAACTAGCAGACACAGTTCTGACTGCAAAGAAAGCAGGTTAGACAAACTGTAATTTCATTATTACTCTAAATAATTTCTGGCAAACAGTTACATCTTTCAGATAGGTTCCTTTGCACTCCTAGTGACTGCAAAATGAAGTGAATTGGCAGCAGCTCGAGTGGTACTCAGAGAAGCACACAGTCCCTCCATACAAACTAATTATGTCTGCAAGCAGACAGCTCTTAAAGAGACAGTACCAGAGGCTCTAAAAACACTCACTGATAAATGGCTTAAATGCCAAACACCATTCAGGCTTGGAGCATTCAAGCAAGCTCCTGGAAGTCTTTTGGGAACCCCCATTTGCAGGGGGGTTACACCCTTCCTGGCCTGGGAAAGCTTGACGTCCGCGTCAAGCAAGTACCCCCATAAGTTTTAACTGCAACCGTATACATTTGCATTAGGCTCGCACATGTAATCATCAGTCAATATATCATTTTACCAAGAACACATTTCTGAAACATTGCAGTACGTCACTCTTTACACAGTATTACATACACATTGTACCATAACTCAAGTTATTACCTCTTGTACATGAAACCTGAAGAGAGGGGGCCTTTCCCTATCAGTTACCTTGGGGCTGGATGGGGCAAGGGCACCATATTAGAGGGCAACACAAGTAACTTGGAGTTAGCACTGATGCTCAGTTTGGGCAATGAGCTCGGGGACACATATACTCCTTTATGGACAACATTGAGAGGCAAGTCCACAGGCCTCCCAAGTGAATCATAACTGAGGTGCACCACAGGCTTTACAGCTCGACCAGTCTTTCTAGGGGAACTGTTATAGTCTCTGCACTCTGAGCCTCATTTTCAGCATTGTCCTCACTTGTCAGGGAGTCTCCATGGGGGTAGAGAGCTAGAACTTGGGGCACTTTCAGCTCCAGGAGTTACAGTTTCTGAGTCCACAACATTTGGCTCGCATGGAGAGCTTTCGGACACTGGCAGTGGACTGTCAGGGCACTCAAAATACTCTTCTTGTTCGGTGTATCACCAGTCTGCCCTAATCTATCATTTTCCTCCCCTGAAAGCTCAAACAGTTCAACCATGCACAATGATTCCATTTCATCTGATCTGATGCTTTGCACTTCACTTTCTGGGAGCATTGGCTCCAGGGATGAAGCTGGGGGCTTAGACAGTCCAGAAGGCCCAGCTTCATCTCCAGTATTGACTAGGGGATTGCCCCGAAACAATTGACTCAGTTCGTAAGAAGGATAGTATTCAAAGTCACTCTCACTTTCTTCCGATATGGACTGACAGTCATGCTCAACTGGGACTTGTGGAGGGGAACACTTTAACTTTGCTTCTGTAGGTGCAGACTTTCTTGATCTTTTCTTAGCGGCAGCTCTAGTCACTGGTCCAGAGGGGCATCTTCTAGGGGCTCAGACTCAATTAAGATTTGTCCAATGGGCAGTAAATGATTTCTATGCATTGTTTTACATCTTTGAATTATTCTCAGGCCTTACTTTGTACACTGGCAGATCATCTAGTTTGCCCACTACAATGTGAGGGAGATGGTGCCATCTGTCAGCAATCTTGTGCTTGCCATGCAGTCCCAGATTTCTTAGCAATACCGATCTCCTCCTGGAGTTCTGTGCTTTCACCTTTTATCATACCTTTCTTTGTTGGCCAGATTTCTTTTGGCAGCCATGGTTTGAGCCAGTTGGTACGCATGAGTTAGCTGGGCCTTTAACTTTGCACATACTGTAAATAGTTGTCAGCTTGAACCCCATCAGGAGAGACCCCAAAACACACATCTACTGGTAGTCGAGCTTTCTTCCAAACATCAGGCGGTGGGGAGAATCCAGTGGCATCACTTTGGTGCAGTTATAAGCATGTACCAGGGTGCTAATTTGTTGGCTCCATCTAGGCTTGTCCTTTGGGTGCAGGGTGCCTAGCATATCTAGCAAAGTGCGGTTGAAACGTTCAGGCTGTGGGTCCCCTGGGGTGGTAAGGAGTGGTTCTGACTTTCGACTCCCACAGAAAAGCATCTCTTTGATCAGACGACTCTCAAAGTCTCTCCTTGATCAGAATGGATTCTTTGTGGAGCCCCATAGTGAACAAAAAGTTTTCTACAAGTACTTTGGCCACAGTGGATGCTTTCTGGTCTTTGGTGGGAAAGCTTGGGCATATCTCGTGAAATGGTCAGTGACCACCAGCACATTACTGATATTTCTTCGATCTGACTCCAAACTCAGAAAATCAATACAGACCAGCTCCATGGGTGCACTGGTGGTGATGTTAACAAGGGGGCAGCCCTCTGGGGAAAAGCTTTCCTCTGTAAGCAGCGACTACAAGTTCGAATGTGTTGCTCACATCAGCCCCCATCTTAGGCCAATACAGTCTGGATCTCACCAAGTCAAGTGTTCTGTCTATACCAAGGGCCCCATGTGGTTGTGCAAGGACCTCAGTACTGAGTCTCAAAGGCAGTGGGCAGCACTAGTTGTTGTTTGTCTACTTGTCCCCTCTGTCTACTGTTTCTCTGTATAACAGTTTATTGATCAGTTTCAACTTAGGACCTTCTTTGTAAAACAGTGCAGTTCTCAAATCAGTGGAGCGTAATTTGGACACATCTTTTCCTGCATAGAGGGCTTCTAAAGCTGCTTTGATCATGGGATCGCGAGGATTGAGCCACGAATACTGTCATTGTCCAGCTGAGGCAGTGCACCAATGTCTATTGCAGAAAAGTGGCAATAAGCAGCAGGTATGCAATTCTCAGAGGCTCCCAAGCAATCCACCATGCAGTCCACTGCGTCCGTGGACATTTGTTCCTCCCTGTCAAACTTCTGGCACAGTGCCGAATGTCAGGTTCTGCCAATCGGACCCAATCATTCTGGGGAACAGGCCTCGGGAGAGCATCAGCATCTATGTGGTTCAGACCTGCTCGGTATTCGAGAGCATAGTCATATGTAGATAATGCAGAAAGCCACCTATGGCCAGTGGCATCCAACTTAGCTGAGGTCTGCACATAGGTCAAAGGATTATTGTCAGTTTTTACTAGTATTTTAGCCCCATACAAGTACTCATGGAATTGGTCAACAATAGCCCACTTCAAAGCTAGGAACTCTAACTTATGTACAGGATAGTTCTTTTCAGATGGGGTCAGGCTTCTACTGGCAAAGGCCACTGGTCTCAGGTCATTCTCGTGCTCTTGGTACAACACAGCCCCCAACCCTTGCAAGCTAGCATCAGTGTGCAGGACGTAAGGTTTTCTTGGATCGGCATAGGCCAGCACTGGAGCATGGGTAAGTTGATATATGATCTCATGAAAAGCAGTCTCACAATCAGGAGTCCAGCGGGCCCCAAATACTTCACTCGGATGAAAATACACTCTTTCAGTCTTGAGGGACGCTGACTTTTGGTATTTTTTGTGGGTTGGGGGATACCCTTCAGTAAGGTTAAGTAAAGGGCGGATCACTCTTGAATAGTCCTTGATGAAGCGCCGATAATAACCACAGAATCCCAGGAATCTTTGCAGTTCTTTTAGATTTTTGGGATGTGGCCAGGTGGTCAAGGCCTCAACTTTACTTGGGTCGGTCTCTATTCCCTCGGTGGATACTATGTGTCCCACATACTTTACTGATGTTTGAAAGAATTGACACTTATCAATGGACAGTTTAAGGCCAAAGTCCTCCAGTCGGTCCAATACCTTAAATAATCTGCTCTCATGTTCCTCCAGTGAGCTGCCAAACACAATAACATCATCTAGGTATACCAGGCACTCTAGTAAGTTCATGTCCCCCACTGCACGCTCCATCAATCGTTGAAAAGTGGCTGGGACACCTGAAATCCCTTGAGGCATCCTCATGAATTCATAGAAGCCAAGCGGACAGATAAAGGCCGTCTTCTCACGGTCCTCTGGGGCCATCGGGATCTGGTAGTACCCACTGTGGAGATCCAGCACAGAGAACCACTTGCTCCCGTTTAGGCAGTCCAAAGCATCCTGAATGCGGGGCATTGTGTACTGATCAGGGATAGTCCGCCGGTTTAAGGTGCGATAATCCACACACATCCTTACTGTTCCATTCTTTTCCTCACTACCACAATGGGGAAGCATAGGGCTTCTGGATTCTTGTATTACACCAGCAGCTAACATCTCTTGCAGATGCCGTCTCACATCATCTATGTCAGCAGGTGCCAGGCGTCGAGACCTCTCACGAAATGGTCTTTCGTCATGCAGCCGGATATTGTGCTCAGCTCCTTGCACGCATCCTACATCCCATTCCTTTAAAGAAACACCTGGTCTCTCTGGGCAAGCTTCTCACTGATCCTCACTTTCCATTCAGCTGGCAGCGGAGTCGCAAATCAAACAAGTCAGGCGTTACTCTGTCATTCTTCCTTGAACTCTTGCTGCTGGGTAGCACTGCAGTGTCTGCACAATGCACATTAGCCAGGATGCAACCTCTGTTTACTCGAATGTCTCTTTCAGACACATTATGAACTTGGACCATTACCCTTCTGGCATAAGCATGGGCTCTAGCGGGCAAAATACTAGGCTTGACCAGCAGTCCCTCTGGCAATTTTCCATCGCCTGGTGCATCCAACATTAATATTTTATTCTTAACATCCTTTCTGATACGGACCTCTCCCTGTAAGGTACACTGGGCATTTGGCCAGGATCAGAGACTCAGGATCCTTCTTCCATACAATTCCGACCTATTCCTCTGGTTCTGTTTTTCAGCATCTCTCTGTGCCTCATAGGCCTTCTTAATTAAAGCCGAACTCTTAAAGCTCTACTAGTCTTTGACCCCTGTTTTTCATAACACAACTGTGCCAGCCTTCCGAACATATGAGCATTTGTTCCAATCAACAAAGGGACACCATCATACACAGTCCAGTGGGGGGACACACTAAGGCTAGGGTCTCTACTTGTTCGGCCACCCAGCCACGGAGGTGGGGAAAGACAGCCAAATTCGGATATACCCGGAATAGGGGTAGGCCTTCTCACTTAACCCCCATACATGCAGTCCTTCTAATGGTTGTAAGGGTACGTCTGACAAATGCTTCTGATACCAATCCTGGAACATAATTGTCACTTGGGAGCCACTGTCTAATACAGCTCTTGTAGACACTCCATTCACCTTTACAGTGGTCTCCATGGAGGGACCCACTATTCTGGACCAGTCTGGAGAGGCGGTAGTGGGGGCCTGGGCAACTGACCTTGCCACAAAAGGACGGTGAATTAGCATTTTGGTGCCCTCACTGGGATCATGTCGTGCACCTCTTAACCACTGATTTCTTCTCCGAAGCTCTCCTTGTAGCCTATATGCAACTTTGTCAGTGTCTTTGGGGACTGGCATCCCTTTCATGTGCCCATCTTTCCCACAATTATAGCAAAACATACTTTCTGGAGTTTGAGCTGGCCGAGCGCCACACTGGGAGCCAGGGCGGGGTATTACTAACTGGAAACCTGGGTGCCATCTCTGTCTGCGGCGTGATAAGCATTTGGAGACATCTCGTTCTCCACTTCCATGGTCAAGGAATTGAGTTTGGAGCTGTTATCAGCAGGAGACACATGGTGGGTACCCCACCCCATAGCAGATGCAGTCGGATATAGGTCAGGGCCCGTACTTGCAGGCGTGGCCTTCATAAAGGGACTGTTTTGAATTCCGGATCTCTCTCAACAGTTCGCCCCATTGTGGCATATCTTTTCCTTGTCAGAGCACTCATTGACTGTCAACCTCTGCCCCTGAACTTCACTTGATGGGTCACCCTCAGTCACTTCGGGTCGTAGCCACAGCTGTTGGTGCAGGTACCTCCGAGGTCGCCTTTCTCAACTCCTCGAATTTCTCTCATTAACTCATCATAGGAGGTGGGATTCCAGTCGATTTGCCAGGCGTAACTGAAGCAACAGCAGTTCTGAGAAGGGGCAGACTTAAGGATTCTGTCCAGTCTGGTTCGGTCCAGTTCAATCGCTGGCAAACTACCCTTTCTGAGGCATTCTTGCAACAATTTTTCCAGCCAGAGACATACACAGACAACAACTCCCCTTGGTACTGTTGTGCATTTCTTACTCTCCACCATAGGTCCTCATCAGAATCTGGGCTCCCATACACATTCTCCAAGGCCTCAAGATAGGCCTGTGCAGTCCTTCAGGGTTACTGGCCCGTTTAGCGGATGGTAGCCAGGGCAGGACTCGGAGGCTCTCACTAACCCTCTTTAAGCTTTAGCCTTCCGAGCATTGCCATTCTAGCACTTGGGGCAACATAGTCTATCCAGGTCTCCCAGTCATCCTCCTTGGGGGTGGGGAGGTGCCAGAGAAGATCCTCAACCTCGGAAGAGTCGTGACTAATGGCAGGTGCAGAAATAGGAGTCTGCATTGGTTCAGCCACCATTACGGGCACTGGAGCAGGAGAGGGTGTTGGGGGAGGAACACCCCCAGGTGGCAAGAATAGTTTCTTCAAGTCCTCCACAGTTTTCCCCTCTCCCAGCAACCATTCAACAAATTTCTCCTCAAAAGTTTCAGATAGTGGTGGGGGCTGATTCCCCGAGGTCTTTACTGTCCTTAGTTATCACTCTCCAAGCAGTGAGGGCTCCCTCTGGGGTAATGGTCTGTGGCACTTTGGAGCTATCTATGGGATCCTTAAACTCTACTAGGGCCAGGAAAGTGTGGGTGAGCAGATTAGCATGCCGACCCACCACCACAGGGTTTTGTAAACCTTCCACCTTGGAAAGTACTCCCTGCACAGTGTCCATATTGATACCCAGGGGATGTCCAGGATAAGCATAGCATTTGAGTCGATCTCCTCCCAGTACACCACTCCACCAGCCGGTGCACAGCCACTTCTGTTGGGGTACCCATTTTTTCTTAACAGTGTTCTTAAATATGGCCACTAGAGGACACACAATCCCAGCGGTGAGCCTCCAAGATGTAACCCCTAGATGGCGCTATCCCAGGGCTACTACCCCTGCCTGATTTGCCACTAACAGGTTGAGGGGCCTGGATCCAATGGCGGGTGCCTCCACCCAGAGGTCAGGGTTTGCAATAGTTAAACTAACTTGGTCACAGCCCTCTGGGACACTGCAACCCCCCTTTCTTCCCACTAGTGGCCCACACAATATATCAGAATTACCTTCACAGTATACACTTACCCCCAGGTCTGGTTCCGGCACTGGGACCTCCTGTGAAATGAGATACAGTGCAACAATCACAGTACAGTACTTTAACATAGACAAATACCTCAGGCAGTATAACTTTGCTGAAACAAGCAGCTCTGATTTATTTAGGGGATATAACAAGGACAGGAAATCAGGTTAATTAGCTTATCACTCTAATAATCTACCTATGGCTCTGTGCAGGCCTATCCCTATCAGTTACTGTCCCTGGGTACCTAAGCCCTAGTGGCTAGTCCAAACCGTGGCAGCTGGTAGGGGCCCTTTCACACAGAGAAAAGGAGAATTAAACAGTCAGCAGTACAGTAATTCCATTTGGATTTAATGTGGCAATTCAACAGGGAGCGACCTGAATTAGTACTCACGACCTCCAAATAAGATAGGGTCCTTCAATGTCAGCAGGGCTCACTTGAGGTGCACAAACCTCTTCACACATCCATATAAAAGAAAGCACTATACCAGGCAGGCTGCATCTGTATCCCGATGCAATTACTGCACAATACCGGAGAACACACAGCAGATTCAGTTCCTGACAGACCAGTGTAATTTTCAGCAATTCCTCCAGTCTTCTACAGGGTGAGCCTGGTTTCTACTCTTCAGAGATCCTTTGATTCTTTTCACAGGACGATTCAGTCTAACAAGCTGCAGACCGGAACTCTGGGCCTTACACACGTTTTTGACTAAAACTGCACACTGAAAAGCACAGGGCTCCTTCCTTCTTCACTGCCAAAGCTCAACTGACACTCCAACCGACAAAAACCGGGCACTTCCTTTGAGTTCCTCCCAGTTCTTGACTGGATTGGCTGTCACTCACAATAGACTGCTGCTGTTGGTCCAAAAGGCACTGAAGTCTAAACTACATCTCCCAGAGTCACTGCCCATACAATCCTCTTGTGGCTGGCTCAGATTATGAGTCCAAGTTCTGATTCGTCCAAGGCACCATTTTAGAGCTAGCTTACCCCACACTGATTGGTCCAGTTCAGCAGTTCAAACTAGAATGGGGAACTAGCAGACACAGTTCTGACTGCAAAGAAAGCAGGTTAGACAAACTGTAATTTCATTATTACTCTAAATAATTTCTGGCAAACAGTTACATCTTTCAGATAGGTTCCCTTTGCACTCCTAGTGACTGCAAAATGAAGTGAATTGGCAGCAGCTCGAGTGGTACTCAGAGAAGCACACAGTCCCTCCATACAAACTAATTATGTCTGCAAGCAGACAGCTCTTAAAGAGACAGTACCAGAGGCTCTAAAAACACTCACTGATAAATGGCTTAAATGCCAAACACCATTCAGGCTTGGAGCATTCAAGCAAGCTCCTGGAAGTCTTTTGGGAACCCCCATTTGCAGGGGGGTTACATATAGTGGTTTTCATACACATTGTATTCCAAAGTGCTTTACAAGCAATACTAGACTGGTAGTGAAGTGACTGAACAAGTAGAGGCAGCCATTTCACACATTAATATCCACACACAGTCTTGGACAATTGCATGAACTGGGTTTTATGGGAAGGGGAATGTTGGCCAGGACAACGGGGTCAGGTAGTGATCAAGGTGCTGGCAGCCCCACATCTTATTTCTCATAGTAATCTGCTCATATTTCTCTTCTTATGTCCCACCCTTCCCTAAATATAGCAGTACCTTACAAGAGTGGCCTTCTCAGTCCCCCTCTGTTATTCATTCTTCACTATTCCTCCTCACACCAAAAACTGGTGAGCTAATCACCCTTCTGCATCATGAATGCAAGTAGTACAGTCCCTGTTTTATTTTGACACATCAAATATAAACATATCTTTTCAGTAAGTCAGGCTGATAGCAGCAGGGAACAAGGGGAACGATGGGCTTTTCTAACCTTAAAAGATCTAGGCTACCTTTGATTAGGCACTATTAAATGATGGGTGTGCACATCATTATGCACGTCATTTAATAGTGCCCAATCATAGGTGGCTTAGATCTTATATGAGTAGGAAAGCCTATGTTTCCACCTGTGCAATGCTGCTATCAGCCTGGCTTACCAGAAGATCATGTTTATTATTAATATGTAAATATAACACACGAGAGACTGTACTAAACAAATTCATGATGCGGAAGGGTAGTGAGCTCACCAGTTTTAGGTGTGGAGAGCAGGTGAGAAGAATGAATGCCATAGAGGGACTGAAGAGGCCATTCCAGCAGGGTACAGCTATATTCAGGTTAGTTGAAGACATGAAGGAGGATGCTGAGCAGATCACTGTGAGATCTGACATGTGGGGTTGCCAGCATTATGATCACTACCTGACTGTGGATGAGAGTAGCCAGCGATGACAAATACTCAAGAGTGGCAGGGCTGCATCTAAACTGTTACTTGAAGAGAGATTACCCTTGGGTAGGGGTGGTGGTGTTGATGTTTGTGAGGACAGTATTGAGGGGAGTTGTGTATAGCTCATTCAAGATTTTGGAAGGGTGGTAGCCAGCCAACTCACATTATGGAGTAGAGCACAGAAAAGTACTGGAGAAGAATTGCTGGGAACTGTCCTGCAGGGTTCTGCAGATCACAGGTAAAGGAGTAGACTGACAGTGGAAGTCAGGTGGATTCGCTCAAGGAATTAGTATGCCTCTCCTGCTAATAATATTGTTAGCCATTGTAAGTGCAGCCATTGTGAGGGCATGAACAGCAGTTTTTCTGGTGGGTCATGATGCTTATTGCTTGGCCCTCCAGGAAGACCTAGCTGTTGGTTAATGAAGTGGGAAAAAAACACAACAGGGAACTGTACATACTACCTTCACTGTGCGGAAGGATGGTGATGCATTCATTGTTTACTGTGGGAGCAGAAGTCAAACACTGAGAATGTGGACTGGAGAGTGATTTGGGAGGCATTTTTTAACAGTGCCAGCTGATGATGTGTATCAGAATAGATGTGCACAACTCTCTGAGGTACAAGATTACAATCTGAGGTGTGGTAATTCTCTTCATGAGACCGTAAGCACATATGCGGCACCAGGCAGTACTAAGGACAGGGTATGGATGGTGAGGTGTTCAACAGAAGGCAGGCTAGGTACAGGGGGTTCACATGGAAAAAGAGAGCCTTATTTGTGGATTAACAAAAGAGCATGAGCTTTGGAACTGAACAAGACTAGTATTTTGCTGTGTGACCCTGAGCAAGTCACTGAACTTCCTTGTGCTCCCAGACCACACCTATAAACAAGCTTTCAGCTTAATGTGTCTCTCCTGGTTAACAAAAAGCAAAATTCAGTGCATCATATAACCTCTAGATCATCAGGTATTTGAAGTGTTGTACTGTAATGCAGTTTGCCAAAGAAAAAGTCAGCTGGATTGCAAAACATTTTCCGCAAATTAAAGTAAACAAGATGATGTCATCATAACTCATCACTTAACACACTTGACAGACATCTTAGGGAGAAACCAAGGCTGTGTTTTGAAAGTGAAAGGCTGATGTTTACATTTTTCAAAAGCTATGAAACTGCATTTATGTTATTTACATAAATGCAGTTTTAGCATAAATGTAAACAGCAGTCTTTACTTTACCTTGCTATGAAGCCAGATTTTGGAGTTTGCAGTTTTAAAAACTGCTTGTTTAGGTACCCTTTAAGGTTTCTCCCACAAGGCACCAGAACTAAGGACCCCTTGAGGTCCCTTGTATCCCGATTGGTCCAAATCTGAAAGTCCTGGGCAAAACATGGCGACTCCGATCAGGGAGTGCACACTGCAATAAAGGCAGGTTAAACTACTCACTCTATTTTACAAGCAGTAATGAATTGGCAGTAAATATTTACAGTACCATGTAGGGCTCCCTCTGCACTGTTAGCGACAGCAGGGTGGAGCAGATCAGGGAGATGCCTGGCTGGTTGTGAGCTCCAGAACACTCAGACCCAGCCCAGGTTATTTACAGTATACACACTGGCTGTGACTTAAAGGGGCAGCACAGAGGCAAAGCATGGCACTCTCACACAGATCAACAGAACACCAACAACCATGAATCCACCATTTCTGAGGGACGTCTGCCTGGCAGCAGGTTCAGCAGAGCCCAGGTAGACACCCAAGGTAAGCCCCTAATTTTGGGGGGGGGGCTACACTTTCCCTGCCTAGGAATTGGTGTCTGCGTCAAGTCTATAGGGTAAATAATAATCATTATTAACTCTTTCTATTATATACAGGTATATTTACAGGTCTAGACCTCACATTAATATATACAACTATGCACAGGTATACCATGACTTTGTACGATATAGTATGCTGTACCTCTAAATGATAGTTCCTTTTAAGCAATTGCATATTTCAAACAGTTACATTTTATCCCCACATGTTAAATTCACCATTTTCCATATACTGTTTCAGACAGCTAAGCGTATGCATTAAATTTTCCCTTTAACCCTTTAAGTACTGGCCCTTTCTTCTGAATATCTTGCACCTTTTCAACTGACCCCTTTTACTCTGTAAGGGTAACCCCTAAAATAGTGAGAGAAGGGTATGATTATTAAATTGGAGGGTGCAGTGAACCCTATTTTAGGTAGGGGGTTGGCTTTGATATATATCCCTTTATGTACTACATTCATGGGCAAGTCCACAGGCTTTCCTGTTGAATCATAAGTAAGGCGTACTAGAGGCTTTACAACTCTTCCTGATCTTCTTGGTGTAGGGGTAGTGGCCCAGTCCTTTCAACATTGGCATTCAGGTTCATGACTCCTGGCTCACTGTCCTCCAGTAAGACAGCTGCTGCAGAAAGGGGCACCTCTGCACTCTCTTTAGCTTCAGAGTTGGGTGTATTACTTGTATATGTAGTAGCACTTGAACTTTCGGGTTCTGTAGACTCATGATCATCTGGAAGCAGTATTTTGACAAAACTTAAGTCATCCAACACACTGTTAGCACTTTCAGGAATAGCAACACTTTCTGAAATGAGGTCAGGTTCACTAGGCCCATGTAGTTCAGTTTCCCTTGCAGGTTCAAGGGTATGGTCACCCTCTACTTGGTCAGGATTGCCCAGTACAATTTCAGACAGTTCCACAAGGCAGAAAGAATCACCTACTTCAGAGGTCATGCTTTGAACTTCACTTTCAGGTGGCACTGGGATAGTTGATAGAGCCAGATTGTCTGACACTTCTTGGCTATCAGCCTTCCTTCCAACATTGCAGGAAGAGATTCCTTGGAACAGTTGAGTTAGCTCGAAAGAAGGATAGTACACTGTTCCATAATATCTATTACTAGACTCAGTTAGCTTCATCATTAATAGCAGCATTGCTATAGGCTCAGTTTTACTGAGCAGCAGGAGGCTGGCTTGACTGTTTCTTTCGAGAGGTGCATCCGGTAATGGGCTCAAATGGAGCAACATTTTGTGGTACAATATCTATAACAATTTGCCCAACTGGCAGAAGGTGATTCCTATGAATTGTTTTTTACAGCTCTGGGATCTCCTTCTGGATGCACTTTGTAAACTGTTAGGCCATCCAATTTGTTGATGACAATGCATGGAGTGCGACTCCCAATGGTCAGCTATCTTATGTTTCCCTTGGAAGCCCAAAGTTCTCATCAGTACACAATCTCCAGCTTTCAATTCTTGAGCCTTGACATGTTTATCATGTCTTACTTTGTTAGCTAAGTTTTTCTTGCCAGCCATGGTGTGGGCAAGTTGGTAAGCGTGATTAAGCTGTGCTTTGAGTTTTTGTACATATTGCAGATAGTTGCCTGCTTGAATCCCATCTGGTGAAACTCCAAAGTAAATGTCCACTGGGAGATGTGCTTCATGACCAAACATTAGCTGATACAGTGAGAAACTGGTTACATTGTTTTTGGTGCAATTATATGCATACATCAGGGTACAGTATTCCTCTGCTGACGCCACCTGGGTTTGTCTTTGGGGTGTAAGGTGCCTAACATGTCAAGCAAAGTTCTGTTAAGTCTTTCAGGTTCTGGATCCCCTTGTGGATGGTAGAGAGTAGTCCTTGACTTTCTCACACCCCAGAGAGATAGAATTTTGTTGATGAGGTGGCTTTCAAAGTCCCTTCCCTGGTCAGAATGTATGCGTTATGGAGCACCATGGTGTATGAAAAATTTCTTGACTAGAATTTTAGCTACTGTTGCAGCTTTCTGATCTTTTGTTGGATAAGCCTGCACATACCATATAAAGTGCTCCGTTACCACAAGTACATTTCCAATGTTTTTGACATCAGGCTTCAAATTCAAAAAGTCAATGCACACAAGCTCCATCGGTGCACTAGTGGATATGGCAACCAAAGGAGCTGCTCTTTGCGGTTGAGCCTTTCACTGAAGGCATCTGCTACAGGACTTGACATATTGCTCAACATCTGCAATCAGCTTGGGCCAGTAGAAACAGGCATGGGCTAAATCCGCATGTTCTCTCGCTGCCCAAATGTCCCATTTGGTCATGGAGGGCTTTGAAGACCACATGCTTAAATTTTGAAGGTAACACCAGTTCTTTCTTTACAACTTCTCCTTGACTGTTTGTGATTTCTCTATATAATAATTTCCCTCTAAGCTTAAGTCTAGACCCCTCTTGAAACAGTAAGGCAATTCTTTAATTATTTGATTGCAGCTTGGAAACATCTTTCTCTTTGTACAAGGCATTTAGAACATGTCTAATCATGGGATCCTGATACTGCTCTGTTTGAATGTCAGTCGAAGTGAGCTGAGGTAAGGCAGTCTGGTGGCAAGGTCTAGTGCTGCAAAATTACAGTAGGCTACAGGAACACAAGTATCTGGAGGTCCCAGGCAATCAACTAGACAATTCACAGTCTCAACAGATGGGTGTTTATCGCTGTCAAACTTATGTCACAGGGCCTCCACGGACTGCTCCGACATGCTCACCCACTCTTGATTTGAGGCAGGCCTTCTGGAGAGAGCATCAGCATCAACATGGTTTAGGTCTGGATGGTACTCCACTGAATAATCATTTGTTGAAAGAGCAGATAGCCACCTGTGTCCACTTACATCTAACTCGGCAGAGGTTTGAACATACGTAAAAGGGTTATTGTCTGTTTTAACCAGGATCTTGGTGCCATATGAATACTCATGAAACTGATCCACGATGGCCCACTTCAATGCGAGAAATTCCAATTTATGAACTGGATAGTTCTTCTTGGATGGCGCTAAACTTCTGCTTGCAAATGCAACAGGGCATAGTCCCTCTTCATATTCTTGATAAAGTACAGCTTCAAGGCCATTCAGGCTGGCGTCTGTGGGAAGTACATATGACTTAGATGGGTCAGCAAATGCAAGTACTGGTGCATGTGTAAGCCAGTAGATAATTTTTTGGAATGCTGCATCTCAATCTGAAGTCCATCTTGACCCAGAGGACTCATTAGGCTTAAAGTAGACCTTGCCACCTTCCTTAACAGTGCCCATTTTGAACACCCGATTAGTGGGGGTATACCCTTGTGTCAGGTTTAGCAGTGGATGAACTACCTTTATGTAGTCCTTGACAAAGCGGCGATAATATCCACAAAAGCCTAGGCATCTCTTAAGTTATTTGAGGTTGTTGGGCCTTGGCCAAGTGATTAGAGATCTATTTTACTTGGGTCTGTCTGGATGCCTTCAGAGAACATGTGACCTACATATTTTACAGAGCTTTGGAAAAACTGGCACTTGTCAACTGAAAATTTCAGCCCGAATTCTTCCAATCTGTCCAGGACTTTAAACAGATGAGCCTCATGCTCCTCAAGTGTATTGCCAAAAACGATGACATCATCCAAATAAACAAGGCATTCAAGGAGGTTTATGTCTCCTACAGCACGCTCCATCAATCTTTGGAAAGTGGCGGGCCCTCCAGATATGCCCCAGGGCATATGCAGGAATTTGTAAAAGCCTAGAGGACAGATAAAGGCTGTTTTTTCTCTGTCCTCAGCAACCATCGGAATTTGGTAATATCCACTTCTGAGGTCCAGAACAGCAAACCACTGACTTCTGTTGAGACAATCGAGGGCATCCTGGATATGAGGCATCATGTATTGATCTGGTATGGTTCTTCTATTACGTGTCCTGTAATCAACACATATCTTCACCAAGCCGTTCTTTTTTTGGACCACCACAATTGCGGATGCATAAAGACTTCATGATTCCAGCTGCTAGCATTTCCTGAAGGTAGCGTCTGACATCATCAATGTCCACAGGTGCTAATTAGTGTGATCTCTCTCTCTCAGAATGGCCTCATGTCGTGGAGCCTGATGTGGTATTCAGCACCAGTAACACATCCAATGTCCCATTATTTCAAAGAAAATACTTTGCTCCTCTGTGCCAGCTTGCAGCTTATTCTGTCTTGCCACTCACTGGGGATGGGAGACTCTCCAAAGTCGAACATATCCAGGGACACTTCATCGTTGTCCTCTCTACGGCACTTGTTTGGCAACACTGCAGTATCCGCGCAGTGTGCTTTGGCCAGGGTATAACTTTGAGTAACTTCAATATCTCTGTCAGTTACATTGCAGAGCTGTACCACAACTCTTTTGGCATAGGCATGAGCATGAACTGGTAGCACACTTGGTTTAACCAGAAGTCCATCAGGCAACCTCCCATCTTCTGGGGCATCCAGCATGAGGATCTTGTTAGTTACGTCTTTTTGGATATGCACCTCTCCACTGACACTGCATTGTACATTAGGTGGCAAGAAAAGAGGTGATGGGTCCTTCTTCCAGACAAATCCCACTGGCTCATCCTTATCATTCTCTTTGGCCTGCATTTGCATCTCACAAGCCTTCTGTACCATTGCATGTAGAGCTCATCCGGTCTTCTGGGCTTGCTTCTCTTGACACTTTTGCACCAATTTGCCAAACATATGGCATTAGTGCCAATCACTATGGGAATCCCATCATATAAGCCAGATGGAAGGCAGACCAATGCCAGGGTTTCCACAGGTTCGTCCACACCAGCCACAGTGAACAGGAAAGAAAGTCATACTCTTAAAAATCCAAGGTACAGATAAGACTTATCGCTTAAATCCCACATATGCAGTCCATCCAGGGGTTGTAGAGGGTGGTCAGATAGATGATGGTCATACCAATCTTTAAATATTATAGTGACCTGAGATCCACTGTCCAACATGGCTCGGGCTGGAATACCATCCACATGCGCTGTAGTCTCCATAGAAGGACCCACCAACTCTGACTAGTTAGGAGGAGCATTATTTACGGGTTATTGGACAGCTGACTTAGACACAAAAGACTTGTGGGTGGCTTAGATTGAGGCTTCAGGTTACTTTGACCTGGTTAAGCAGCTTGGCAGAAACTCTACACAAATCTTCGTGAGAATGGCAGACTTTTTTTGGTGTGCCCACCTTCTCCACAGTGGTAGCAGAATGCATGTGGCCTGGCATTAGGAGCTCGAACAGGATCTTCCCCTTACTTTCGGTGGTCAGAAGATCCAGACTTGTACTCTTCACTGTTTCTTCCATCACATTATTGTCCAGCCAACTCTCAGGAACTTTGGCACTGGCACCTTTCGCAGTAGGGTGAACTTCACTGGTAGCTTCAGTATTAAAAGCACAAGCAATGTGACTCTTCACCATGTCTGCCGTGGTCTGCGCACTAGTTCTCAATTCCTTCAGTTCTTTTAGCAGGTCATTGAGTTGCGGGGAATCATGGGCACTGTCATTCTTACTGGCTTTCTCAGGTGGGGGGGCAGCTCTGGTGGCACCCGCATAAGGGTCCCAACTCTTGTCCTCACTTTCGGTTTCTCAGATTTATTTTATCAACCAGCAATATGAAGGGGCATCACCCTTGCGATCCTGGAACTTCAACTTCAGCATAAACACATTAGAGTACTGGGCTGACTTGAGGGTGTGTTCTAGTCCTACTCGGTTCAGATCACTAGCCAGTATGCCACCCTTGCAGCGTGCTCTCTGAAGTGCCCTCTCTACTTGAGTCAGATAAACAAATAAACATTCATTTTTCCACTGTTTGGTGGATTTGAACTTCCACATTAGGTCCTCTCCTGACTCAGAACTCCCAAAAACTCTTTCTAGAGCAGAAAGTTATTCATTGGCAGAAGCATCTGTGTTTGTGGACTGAAGGAACCTGATAGCTTCAAGTGCAGAACCCCTTAAACTCTCCATGAGTCCAGTAGCGGAGCCAGGTTTGGGATCATTTGGGAGCCAGGGAGGGCCATTCAGTCAATGACAGGCTCCACAATAGGCACCAAACAGTGAATAAAGATGGTGGCAAGGTGCAACTACTCACACTGGGGCAGCCAGGAGGAGCGGCCACTTCCACCAGCCCCCTCCTCTGGCTCCGCCACTGCATGAGTCTGTTATGCCTCTCACCCTCTTAGCATTACCACTCTTGAACCAAGGGGGATGCATAGTTCATCCAAGTCTCTAAGTCATCTTTCCCCCACAGTGGTAGGAACAGTGCCCGAAAACAGTCTGATCCTGTGGTAAGAGACCAAATTCACTGAGGGCACCACTATGGGAGACACTGCCAGTGGGGGTGGCATAGGCATAGGCATAGCAGCTGAGGAGGAATTCACTGGAGAAGCCCCCCCGCCGGGCTCTCTATGGTCCTTTTTAAGTCCTCAAATGTCTATCCCTCAGCTGCTAACAGTTTTCCCAGCTTCTCTTTTAACCTTTCTACTTTGGGTGACCTCCCTGGGATAGAAGCTCAACTATGCATAGTGATGACCCTCCAACCCACCTGGGATCCCTCAGGCATAATAATGGTGGGGGTACCATCTCTGGGTCTATGGGGGCACTACATGCAATGAGAGTCACTATAGTCTGAGAAAATAAGTCAGCATTTCACCCCGTATGGTGGTTTTACCCAGATACTTAACTTTACTCACTGCCTCCTCTGTAACAGCTTTGGTAGTGCCCAATGGTATGTCCAGCAACATTAAAGCATGGTGAGGATTAACCTCTTCCACCTCACTCCACCCCAACAGGCAGTGCACAGCCATTTTGTGAGGAAGAATCTTAAGTTTAGCCTTAGCAAGGTTCTCCATTTCTGTTTTGGCGCCAAATTAACAGACAACTGCAATTTTGTATTTTGGCCACTAGGGGGTGCCAAATCCCAGCGGCGCCTCCACATTTGTAACCCTGGTGCCGTTATTCCAAGAGCTACTAGCCCTGCCTGTCTTCCAAACAGGCTGAGGGGCCTGGGTTCAGGATTAAATTCTGTAAAAGCTCTTTGATACATGCTGAACTGCACTTAATACAAATAAAGATTATTATTATAAAAATTATTAGCAAGTACCGAGAATCCCTATCCTCAGTAAACCTAATATTTTGGTGCCTCCACCCAGGGTAGTGCTTTTGTGGGTATCTATCTAGATTGGTACAGCCCCCTGGGAAGCTATTCCCACCCACAATCATGCCTAATGACCTTGTACCTCTGAATTGGCAATCAGTTACAGCATTTAGTACACAGTTTACAACAAGCATTAATAATGTGCTCACACACTTTGTACTTACCACCAGGGTTTGATCTGCTGGCAAACACACTGGAACCCCTGTAGGAAACAGTTTTGCATATAAACATGCACTTTTAAACACTCTTTCAATGTTTCAGCAACTCTAAACAAGATAATGATATGCTCACAAGCCAGCTTAACAGTGAAACAGTAAATCGGATTTATTAAAGGGGTGTGAACAAGGAGGGGGCGTGAATTTAGATAAATGATTATTTTGCTGTTCTGAGACAGGTTACTTTGCTTGCAGTAACTTAAGTTCCTGACTTAGGCAGTCTAACAACTACTGGGTAGCCAGAGTGTAGTGCAGGCAGGCCTGTAATGGTGCCCGGGGTGGCCCGCGTTGCAGCTGTCATTGGGGCCCTTGATGGAAAAAGCAAATAAACAGTGGCAATGCAAGGCAAATTAGGTTAGTTGTATCGGTGGCCGGCTGGCCTAGTCTATAGAAACACTCGAACACTAGCTGAACACAATCAGATGGTACCATGAGCTAACTGAAACACTGGTTGCAGGGAGCTACTCTGGTTTTACTCACTGTACCCAGAAGATGGATGAAGGCACTGGCAAAAAGAAGACCTGTTGCTTGTGGTTACTGTACATGGGGACCTGGGCTGACATGACTCACCTCCTCTTCACGGCCTTGTCCTGTAGGTGGCCGCAACCTGCGATGACTTGCTGTGCAGGGGCTGAATCCCTGGATCTGGTGTCTCACCGAAAGCTGTTGCTGGGACAGGAACAAGCAGCATGGGCCAAGATTGGCATGGGCCCAAAGGCAGAAAAGTGTCTCTGTAATGGTTCAGTTTGTTTACAGGTGAAACCTCCAGTTGGTAGGCAAATCTGTTACTGTGTAAGGCTGGCTCCCTTTTGGTAAACAGGAGTCCCTGGATCACAGTCTCTTCACACGCAGTAGGCCTCAGCACATCAAGCTGATGAAACATTAAAGTTTTTCTTTTCTTCTACTTCAGTGTTCTTGCCAGCTGCAATCTCAGCCAATTTGCTGGGCAACCCCTCATTCTGCTAACAGGCAATTTCTGAAGATCGATCCCTTTCTGGATCGAAAGTTAATCACAGGAGGCAATTTCAGGCTTCTCCTGTGGCGAATCCCCACAGAGTCTAGGAGCTCCTTACTTCTCGGAGTCTCGAGCCAGAGTGCACTTTTTCTGGAGTCTCCTTCCTGTTTTTAAGCAGTCTGAAGCTTTAAGGGCAACAGGGAGGCAAGTCAGAACTTTTCCTCTGCCATTTTTCCTCAGTTCTCACAGGAGCTCCTGCTTGATGGCTCGAGCTGCTTTCTCTCTCCAATCTACAAGCAGCTGCCTCTTTTTTCTATCAGTTCTCAGACTAGTCTAGTTTCTTTGGATTCTGGTTGGCTAGGGGAGCTGTCAATCATCGTCTTGTACTCCTATTGATACTTTTAGGTGCCAAACATTAGAGTTCACAGTTTCTCCCACAAGACACCAGAGCTAAGGACCCCTTGAGGTCCCTGTATCCTGATTGGTCCTAACAAAGTCCCGGGCCAAACATGGCAGCTCCCATCGCGGAGTACACACTGCACTAAAGGCAGGTTAAACTACTCACTCTATTTTACAAGCAGTAATGAATTGTAAGTAAATATTTACAGTACCATGTAGTGCTCCCTCTGCACTGTTAGCAACAGCAGAGTGGAACAGATCAGGGAGATGCCTGGCTGGTCGCGAACTCCGGAACACTCAGACCCAGCCCAGGCTATTTACAGTACACACACTGGCTGTGGCTTAAAGGGACAGTGCGGAGGCAAAGCATGGCACTCTCATGAAGATCAACAGAAGAACATCAACAACCATGGATCCACCATCTCTGAGGGACGTCTGCCTGGCAGTGGGCATCAACGTAAACCTCCATTTTGGGGGCTACACACACATATGTATGTATATATATATATATATATATATATATATATTATTTTACATATACTGGCCCAGATATTCAAAAGAGTTGAGCCATGCGAATAGGGTCACCTGCACAAGTCTGAAAATGCGCCATTCTGCGATATTCAGCAGGAGGCAGTTACGCCCCAAAATCATGCTGAGCAACAGCACAATGATAATGAAGGCATGTGCAACTGAAGGGGGAGGAACCATGCATAAATGGCGCAGTGCGATATTCAACAACTTGCGCCATGCGCAATAGGGGAGCAAGCGGAAGTTGCGCCATAGCAGAAATGAGCCAAAATAAAAAGAAGCAAGGGAGAGGTGCAAGAATGCTACAGGGAAGGCACATGAGGCAGAACTCTAGGCACACAAACAGGGCAGGAGGGACACACAGGGCAGGCCAGGAAAAGGGCACCCTGAACACAGAGGCACAGGGAAGGTGTGGGGAGACATAGCCAGTGCAGAAGAGGGAAGTGCCACACAGCACAGAGGCCACTACAAGCAGGTGTTCCCGGTGCAGGGGAAGTAGTAGTGAGGACAGCGGGGGGAATACAGTAACAGCTGCCGGGGGGGTGAACACAAGCCAGGGACATGGTCAGTGCCACCTTCAGATGAAGGCCATTATGAGGGGTGTGAAGGTGGGCACAGGGGGCGTGGCTTGGAAGGGCCCACGGGTGTATGTCTCAACAGGCAGTACCAAGCCCGCACCAGCTTCGAGCTGTACAGTGATATTGAGATTGTGGGCCAGTACCACCTGAATAGGGCAATTTGAGGCGGCTCTGTGAGCTGTGCAGTGATGTGATGCAGACACCCACACGACGGAGCCATGCCCTGTCAGTGGAGACTAAAGTAACAGCTTACATGTGCTTGCTCACCACCGGTACCTTTCAGAGACCAACTGGGGACACCACAGGCATAACCCAGTCGGCCACGTCATGCCACCTCACCCAATTCCTCAGCACACTGCTACCACATGCTGTGTAGTACATCCATTTCCCCAGCACACCGGTGGAGCGCACAGCAAACATACAGGAGTTCCACAGGGTAGCACGTATGCCTGGTGTGCTTGGGGCAATAAACTGCACCCATGTGGCCATACGCCCACCACCTGGCCCCGAGGGGGCCACATACATAAATATCAAGGACTATGCCAGCATCAACTGCCAGGTGGTGTGCGATGCCAGGGGGCGCATAATCAATGCCTGTGCCACGCACCCTGGGGAGCACACGATGCCTTCATCTGACACCATTTGGCACTGTGCCACAGATTCGAGAGTGGACACCTACTGGGTGAGTATGAAAACCACATGGACACACATAGGACTTGGGGGGCATGGCCAGAGGTGACATGGGTAGTGAACTTCATGGCCCGGGGCAGGGCAATGCTGATCACCAAACTAACCTCCACCCTCTACACACAGGTGACAGTGGATACCCACTCCGTCCCTGGCTGCTCACACCCTACCGGTGGCCAGCAGAGCCATCCATGATGCTTCTATTAGGGCACACGCCAGCACACATAATGTCATCGAGCGGTGTTCGGATGCTTGAAGGCACGCTTCCATTGCCTGGACACCTCTGGCGGTGCCCTACAGTACACCCCCTCAAAGGCCTGTGGACTATTCCTGGCCTGTTGCATCCTGCACAACATGGCCAACAAATGTGGGATAACTGTACAGGTCGAAGAGGGGGACAGCGATGGGGACGATGAGGACGCCAGTGATGATGGTGATGGGCAGCTCCACCATGGGCGACGGAACCCCCGACTGATCCGGCTGGCACAGCTGCACCGGGACACCATCACAGAGGAGCCAACCCAGGTAAGTCATCGGGCCCTGTGCAGCCAACAGTGGCTAAGGCACAACCCACAAACACGCATGGACACACACCAGGGGTACATACTGTCAAGGGAAGTGGCAGGGCACAGAAGCACACACACAACCAGGGATGGGTGAGGACTGACATGCCATGCGGACGGACACACACACATGCACACACACACAATGCACCAAACTTGCACAGAGGGCAGGAGGCACACCAATCCAGAACGCCAATGCTAGCCACACACATGTCCACAGACCACCATGCCCACTGCCTGTCCATGTGCGTGTGTCAGATGCTGAGCACCATTGCACATTGGTGTACAGCTCAATGCAGGCATCATCATGCACACGCAACTGCAGACAGCAGTCGGGAGGGTGTGCAGGTGGACTGTGTGTCCACGTGCAAGGCCGGGTACCCATCCATACACTGCCCACTGAAAGACACAATGCACACAGGGCAGCACCAGACAGTAGCCACGCTGGGAGACAGGTCAGTGACACGACACAGTGCCCCGGCCACCACAGATGCGTGGGCAGCCCCACTGAGACCCGCCAGCACTGACAGGCTGACCACTGGCCTCATGGGGTGGCACCTATGGTCCCTCAGGGGTTCCACTGCATGAACGCGACCGTGCTCTGCAGCACACCGAACATGCCTGCGTCAGGAGTGCTCAGGATGCCCACAGCTGAACCCAGTGTCAATAGGGAGGGAGTTGCATGACACTGGGAATGGAGGGGTGGACAGCGCACTGCATGGTGTCTTCGACGCATGGGCACCTGACTGTGTGCCCATTGTGGCCATGACAGCAATGAATGCCAATGCATGCCTGTCAATGGCAGTGGTCACATCCTCCCACAAACAGTCCATCCCTGCCAGGATCAGAGCAGTGTCCCTGCTGCGACGCTCCTCTGCCCGCTCCAGAGCCACATGCAGTGCATCCACCGACGTCGCAAGCTGCATCTGCTGCTGGATTGATGCTTGCAGTAGGCGGGTGTGCTCGTCCAAGAGGTAATCTGCCCTCTCGGCATCCTGTCCATCAGGGTGTGCATGGCCCTGATGCTCAGCACCCCTTGAGGGTGGGCGCTGCGCACCAGGACCAAGTCTGGGCATGTCCACAGGTGGTGCACAGACGCCGTCGCTGAACCCTGTACCCCCAAGCCCATTGGCCGACTGCCGATGCTGCCCCTCTGGCTGCCGCTCCCCAGGGCTCAGTGGTGCTGCCGCAGTGGCCGCAACAGTCCCACTGTCCTGAACAAACACCAGTGCTGCCCCACTGGTGATGACAGGCACAGGCTGGGACTATGATGACACGAAGGCCTCCATGGCAGCACCACCCACAGCCATGGCTGCGATGTGTCCTGCTGTGTGGCCATTCCGTGGCACACACGTGTCACTGCCCATGATGTTAGCAACATCATCATCGGTGACGGACTCTGCACTGGCCCCAGGCACAGCATGCTGGCATCCGTGGACGCCGGCATGCTGGGACACAGGCAGGGCTTCCTCCGCACCTGTTACAACAACATCAGCGTGGACAGCCAGGCGGCCCCACTGTCGCACTGAGCCACATATACCTGTGGAGGTGGATGGGCCCTCCTCCATCTCCAGCTGACTGTCCTCAGTGGACAGGCCCACCACCGCTGACCCATGCAGATGCTCAGGATCTGTATGGGCAAGCAAAGTCGCGTTACTGCATGTGACCTACCCTGCCCCCCCCATAGACAGACCATGACTTACTATGCAGTGATGGGCCACTACCCATCTGAAAGCCACCACCTGGAACACCCTCAATGGCACTACGCTGCATACTTCCAGCAAGCCTCTCCTCCTGTGGGGTCAGCTGTATCACCTCCGGCAATCCCCCACCTGTTGCAGCTTGTGCTGCCCTGATGGCAGCCACCTTCTCCTTTATCCTCCTCCTCCTATCCATGCCCATCTTTTTCTTACACTCCTGCACGAAGCGCTGGTGGCTGCCATGCAGGTTCACAGCACGTGCCACCTCCTCCCATGCAGCAGCACGGGTTTGAGGTGTTCCCTGCCGTCCGCTGAGAAGCGGCTCCTGATCCAGGTAGGCATCAAACAGGGCTTTGGTCTCGGCCTTGCTAAAGTTAGGCCTCCTCCTCCTCCTCCCACCACTGTGTTCCTCTCCTCCCACAACTTGCTCGGTCATTATGTAGCCTGTAAGAATGGCAGTTGTTACCTGTGACTGTGCAGTCCCATGCATGTCCCTAAATCCACAGTCCACACTCCCAAACAGCATGCAACTCACCAATAGACTGCAGTAACTGATTATGGCCACTGCAGCCCAATGTCGCACTTTTATAGTGCAACCCATGCAAATGAGGCGAGGCGCAACTTTAAGTGGATGCAAATTGCAGTGCTGCACCATTGAATGGCTGATTAGATGATTTGCACATGACGGCTGAATATAGCGCTTTTGCGCTTTGCGCAATTGTGTTGAACGTGCTGAGCCAATGGTAGTTCTGTGATACGCGTGAAAGTACACACCTCTCACTGCGCATGCCCTGTTGCTGGACGCAGGCATCTGCCGACTGCTGATGTGCTGTGTGCGGTAGGCAATGCAGGGCACGGCCACCATTGTGCCAGTGGTGCTATAGTGATGGTCACTACATGGCACTGTGGCACTGGGCCATCATAGGCGCACTGGGCCAACTGCGCAGTAGGCCACTAATGGTGGTAGCACACAGGCAGCCAATCATGCTACATGCATTGGATTCCAATGGCGCTATGCGTGTCCGTGTGCCAGAGACCCTTGACCCTGTGCCCGACCTTTGCCCCCTAGGCACCATGCGTCAGGCATGGGTGCACCTCTATCGCGCTGTTTGGTGACAGCGCGATAGGGAATGGCAACACTGTACTGTGCAGCATCTGCACATGGGGAGCCACGCTGCAGAGTGCCATATTGGCAAATCAAGCAGAAAGCATGGCACGCAGGAGGGCAGCTCAGTGGTCGGCACTAGAGCTGGCCAACCTAGTGGCCATTGTTGAGCCACACCATGGGCCACTGTTCGGGGAGGTGCCCCTGGACAGGTCCAGCACCCAGGTGTGGGAGGAGGTGGCCACTGCACTTGAGGAGGCCACAGGACAGGGGAGGAGCACTGAGCAGTGCCGCAACAGGTATGGGGACCTGCGGCAGAGGGAGCCGGAGCTGCTAGTGACTCATGGCAGGTCACGTGCCAGAGGCACGTGCCATGGCCAGGTAGGTGTTACGTCAACACACTTTTATCTTCCATATGGGTAACACTGTTGTATGTGTCCAGCACATGGGGGAGGGACCGTCCGGGGTTGGCTGTGGTGGTGTTATTAGGGTGTGGGGTGAGTGGGTCTGGCTGGGTGGGAGGGCACACACCTGGGGGCAGGGGGACTTTGCTACGGGATTGTATTGATGTTCCTCTCACCATGTTTGCACCACAGGCCCGGAGGAACGCCGCTGTGCCCGTGATCTTTGGCGGCAGGAGGAGCAGAGGGAAGCCAGGTGGGGTGAGGGCCCTCACTGCCCACTGGACCGGCCCAATGAAGGTGAGTGCCATAACTCCATGATTACTATTGCATGCTGTGTAACAGGGTGGGCAGCGGGGCATGGCCACCATCCATCGACACAACTGCCATATACATGACTTGTTACAGTCAACACTGTCCAGTGGCAATGCTTGTCTGGGAGTGCGTCACTGGTGGTGCATGTGTGCACCAAGTTCATGGCTGTGCCACTGCCTTTGCACCACATAGCCATGTCACTAAACGGCCATGGTGGTGCTCTGCGTGACTTGGCCGGTGGGTGTGTGCAGCGCTCCGCATGGCTGTATGTGCCTGGGTGGGCAGGTCATGTGGACGTGATCACTGTGGGTGGTCACACACCATCACAGAGGTATGTCCCATGGCCGTATGCCATGCACAGTGGGCGGGCTGTAAGGGGCTGTGCATTCACACCTATTGACTGTGCTCCCTTGTCCTAGATACACACCATCTCTGGGAGATAAGGGAGGTGCTGCAGGAGATACTCCAGGTGGCAAGGGCATCACTGGACATCCTCTGCAGGATTGACGACACCAGGGTCCTGCAGAGGCACCGACCAAGACGGAGTCAGAGTGGGGAGCAGCACTCCCGCTAGGGGTCCCTCAGCCCCTGTAATCCCCTACCCCCTGGACCCACCCTCACACCCCTCCTTTCCCGTCCCATTTGTCCACCCCTGCCCCTTACCCAGCCCCACCTTGTTTGTGGCCCTCCCCCACCTTGTATATATTTTGTAAATAGTCTTGTAAATAGTTAACTTTTATATGTTTGTTCAATACAGTTATTTTGATATGAATACTATGGTGGTCTCTGATTTGCAGTGGGCTATAGGTGCTCAGCTGCAGTGGTGTGCATGGCGTCAGGGGTGGTGCGGTCATGGGTATGTGTGTGTGTCCGTGTGGAGGTGACTATGGTATGGGGGTAGCTATCAATCAGTGTCTGTGGTGTGTGTGTTGTGCCCTGTGCACTGGATGACTGTGTGCAGTGGTCCATGGTGCGTGCTCTGTGTCCACGGTGCCCCTATCAGCCCGTCCATGGCCTGTGCAGCTGACACACATGCATGTCTGTGACCTGCGCAGTCTGCTGGTATGTCAGTGGTGGCAGTCCCTGCAGGGCAGCCACTGTACCCATCACAATGCTGGGTTGCCTCCTGTCACTGGTGTGGTGCATATCTGCCTCGGGTGACACTGTGGCCTCCACAGTTGTTGTCCCACCTCCATGCTGTGCCGTGTGTGTGTTGCAGGGGATGTGCACCACTGTCTGTGACTTGTGCTCTGGGCAAATGATGGTGGTGTATGGGTCCACAGTGCCTGCACAGGGTGGCTGGCACTCCAGTGCCATGGAGGACTGTGGGTTGTGTGTACACAGTTTACATGGGCCCACGCTGGAGGCTTGGTTGCCCCACCACTGAGTCCCTGTGTTGTTGTCCCCTTGGGTATGGGTGGGTGTCTGTCCATGCACTGTGTGGCATCTGGTGTGGTGCATGCTTCCACGCACCACTGTGGGTGTCTGTGCTGGCTGTTGTGGCCAGTGGTGGGTCGGGGTGTGTCATTGGAATACTGTGCAGGGTGCTGTACCACTGGTGGTGGTGTCCGGGGCAAGCCCTGTCCTGTGTGGGGTACCTCATGTGCCGACGCATGGTTGGTCTGTCAGCAGTACCTCGGGGGGACTGTGTGTGGTGGCACTGTATATGCCATTGTTGCATTGCTGTGTGCTGCCACCCACTGATGGGTGCTTGTGGTGGGGCTGCCTTGCATGGTTCTGTGGTGCAAAGGGTTGCAGTGTCACAGTAGGGGTGGTGGCATGCATGGGTTTTCCTGCAGTGGTGGTCACTGCTCCTGGGGGGGTGTCTGGGGGTCTCGGTGCAGGGTGTGCTCTGCATCGGGGGGATGGTGTGGCATGGGGTGGCCAGCCCTCCTTGTGTGCCAGTCACAGCTTGCCGGGGGGTGTGATGGGGCACCATGGCCCTGCTATGAGTTGTTTGATTGTCTCCATGGGATGGTGGTTATTCCAGCCCTCCCCCAGTTGTGCAGTGCATGGGGTGTGGGGGGGGACGATGTCTGTTCTGCTGTGTGTTCCTGTGCCCATCTGTGGCATGGGTGGTGAGCCCCTAACTCCCTTGTTGTGCAGTTGCATTGCTCTGCTGCTGGGAGGCGTCCCTGGTTATGCTATGGCGCCTCTGGACTGCTCAGCTGCACATCCCTTGTTGCGCTATGGCGCATCAGATCTGCTCAGCTTCCCCTCCCTAGTTGCACTATGGCGCAGGTGGTGCATTATTCAGTTGTCGGCTGTAGGCGCAGTTTGGCCTGCTCCGTTTTTGAATATTGCACCTCTTGTGCATGGGCGCAATGGACTTGCGCTTGCTCCTACTATTGCGTACTTTTTGGGTGCAGTTTGAATATCTGGGCCACTGTATTTTATTTTATTTAGGTTTCCTAGTGGTCTAGTGGCCCTCCCTCCCTGATCCCTGATATTACAGCTATCATTATTAATACAAATTCCTGCTGGTCTAAAGGCCCTCCCTCACCAATACCTGATGCCAATTTTGCCATTTTGCTGCTGGCCAGTGGCATCGCCCTACGTTTGTTTGCTGCTTAAAATAAGAAAAGCATCTCTCGCTTTCTCTATTTATTTTTTTTAACCTTTTAAAAGAACAGTCCATTGCCAATCACACCCTCACCCCGACCTCCCAATGTGCACCCACCTCCCCACACCCTCCTTGGCAACCCCACACCCCCTTACTTACCTGAAGAGGTCCCAGGTTCGAGATCTGCTCTCCCAATCAAAGACACATTTTGCTGCTGGAACTGGTGACTGCAATATGAGAAACTAAGGTATATGTGGTTTAATGTATTTCAATGGGGCTTTCACCATTGGTGTTATAGTGGACCCCAACCCTTGCCACGCCAGCAAGTACTGTTCTAGCACCACGCTTCCACCTCCAGTCTCTTTTACGGAAGCAACCTGGGCATTTTATCTGGGCTTAGTGTCTTGTTTTGTTTGGTAATATCTTTGATGGCAACGAGAACCTTTATTGCTTTTGTTTTTGGTTTTTTTCCCTAAATGGCTATAGCAGAATTCCAATCTGTTCCTCCATCTCCCTCTCAACCATGTGCACTGGAGATCCTTGTATCTAAGGGGATTTGCTGCTCCAGTACCCAAACCAACAGATTCCCTGGACACTTTGAGTCATCTGCATTTCGAAGACTCCAGGAGCCATCTGCAAAAAGTTTAGTAGTAAAGAAAGTTTGTAACCATATTGGTCCTTGGAAAAACTCAAGTAGTTGGATAGTTTGATACCTTTTATTGGAATTGTATACATATTGTACAAGGATATATAATATATAATATAATAATTATAATATGATATTATTATATATTAACTCAAGTTGTTGGATGGTTTGATACCTTTTATTGGACGTGTGTGTGTGTGTGTATATATATATATATATATATATATATATATATATATATATATATACTGTACAAGGATGTTACAGTACATAATATTTCAGGGTGATGCAGGTCTCTTAGTGGCACCCCCAGACTCCGATGCCCATTTACAGCTCTCATTGGTGGTTAGTGGCACCCCTCCCTCCCCTATCCCCAATGCACATTTAATCATTTGGTTGGTGGATAGTGGCATACCCCCACCCTCCAATGCTGTTTAAATGCTGAAAATAAGAAAACCATCCCTCAATATCTTTCAACATTTTTTTTACCCTGTAAAAAAAATCCATCACCTATCACACCCGCACCCCACATCTTACCTCCCACTGTGCACCCACCTCCTCACACCCCCCTTGACACCCCCCCACACACTTTCACTCACCTAAAGAGGTACCAGGTTCAAGATCCCCTCTCCCGATCAAAGACACACCGTGCAGCTGGAATCGGCGACTGCAATATGAGAAACTAAAGTAAATGCAATTTAATGTATTTCAATGGGGCTTTCAACTTTGATGCATACCGCAGTCATTTTTTGAGACTTTGGATATAAAATTTTCAACACGGCCTTTTGGGGACCCCACCTCATGAGCAATATGACTGTCGTTAGGCAACTTCTGCCAGAAAGGTGATTTCATGGTTGCTTGGCAAATTCACCTTTTGGGTGGGATTTCCATAATGACAGTTATATTGTTCATGAGGTGGGCTCTCCAAAAGGACATGTTGAAAATCTGGGGCCAAAATGTCACAAAATGGCTGAGTTATGACCCTCTGTTGCAATTTCGCTACACACGCTTGTAACTTTGTAAATATAAAATATTTTGACAGCAAATTTTCAACATACACTTGTTATTACCCCAACAAATGTATGTCACACCTGTCATTTTTTATATCCTACCCAAAATGTGTTTTCACACCTGTGGCGCGGAATGGCGTTCCTGTTGCACAGAATTACATTTTGGTGGGGATTCAAAAATTTGCTGTACAGGGTACATCAGGTGGGGTAATAATATGGGTATGCTGACAATTTTGTCACTCTTGTGCTACAAATGTCCCGGGGGGCCCTGTGCTTACACAGTTACATACATATTTGCATGTATGGTGGGATGGTAGCCCAGGGCCCAGAGAGCCTTGCACTCCTACAAGCAAATAAGACTACAATTATAATTTTGCAAACAGTAAGGAAATTCTTTGCAAAAAACGTAGTTAATGCATCAGTTAGGGTTCAAGCATCGAATGTTTGAAAATGTGGTGTTAGGGTTTCTGACCCTAACACCCCACCCCATCCCCACTCTCCATGTACCAACAGGCGCCAGAGGTGTGTCTTGGGGTTGTCAGCCCCAATGCTCACTCCATTCTCCTATACTGTACTATCTGAGCTTCCTTACACATGGAATGGGGTAAGCGTTAGGGCTGACAACTCCAAGGCACATCCCCGATGCATTAACGAAGTTTTTTGCAAAGAAGATCTATCTATCTGTCTATCTATCTATCTATCTATCTATCTATCTATCTATCTATCTAACTATCTATCTATCTATAATTTTTTTATAACAGGACAGGGGTAACAACTAATGAAGTACAACTAAGTGACAACATTTCTCTCTGCATTGTCAAAACACTGTCACTTATGAAATAATAAACTAAAACTAAGATAGAAACTAACAAAATACTTTATTTAAACACACAAAACCTAAGTCCCCCCAAAAATTAAAAATTACAGACTACAGACAAAAAGTAATGAATAAGAAAGATTGAAAAAGAAGGTAAAGCCATCAAAAAATGGAGAGCAATGAGTACCAATGCCCGTAGTCTGAGTAACAAGCTTCCTGAATTAGTGGCCTTGATGGAGGAGGAACATCTGGATATTGTGGCAGTCACAGAAACATGGTACACACAAAACCATGACTGGGACATAAACATACCAGGATACACTATCTACAGGAGGGACAGGGAGGGTAAAAGAGGAGGAGGAGTAGCTCTCTACACAAGGGAAGGAATCAAAGCAACAGAACAAAATGTAAAACAGGGAGGAGAAGAAGCAGTGTGGGTAAATTTGGAGACCGGCAATGGCACCAAAATCCTCACAGGGGTTGTATACAGACCCCCTTCTCAGGGGGAAGAAATGGACAAGGAAATGATAGAAAGAATACTTAGAATGGCAGAAAAAGGGGAGATATTGCTGATGGGTGATCTGAATATGCCAGTTGTTAACTGGAGTGCAGTTGCAGCAGCCACTTCAAGAGTGGGGTTATTCTAGATGCCCTACAAGGGGCATGCCTTAGACAACTAGTATTGGAGCCCACTCGAGAGGGAGCAATCTTAGACCTGGTTCTCTCAAATGGAGATGAAGAGAGGATCACAGATGTAGAAGTGGGTAGCCATCTGGGAACTAGTGACCATCGAACAGTATGGTTCACAATAAACACAGCAATAGAGTCAAGCCATACAAAGACAAAAGTACTGGACTTTAGGAGGGCTGACTTTGCCAAAATGGGTGAGTGCCTAAGGAATACACTCGCAAATGGGCAGGAAGGAGGGGTGGAAGAACAACGGGGAATAATAAAAACTGCCATCACAGAGGTAACAAGCCTTTGTGTGAAGCAAATTAACAAAACAAAATGATGTAAGAAACCACTATGGTTCTCAAAGGAAGTGGCAGTGAAGGTTCAAGAGAAAAAGAAAGCATTCAGGAAGTACAAGGAATCATAGAAGGAGCAGGACAGAGAACTGTATCAGTTAAAGCAAAAGGAAGCTGGGAAGGCAGTCAGAACAGCAAAGGCCCAAACCAAGGAAAAGATAGCTAACTCAGTTAAGAAGGGGGATAAAACCTTTTATAGGTACATCAGGGAGCAAAGGAAGACCAAGGGAGGGCTAGTGAGGCTTAATAAAGGTGAGGGAGGGTAGGCAGAGGGTGACTGTGAAAAGGCAGAGATACTAAACAAATATTTTTGCTCAGTATTTACAAAGGAAGTGGGGGAGGTACCTAAAACAAACAGTAGAAACACTCTGGATACAGAAGTTGATACCAGCCCATTTACAGAAGAAAGGGTTCTGAAAGAACTCTTAAAACTGAAGGTGGACAAAGCAATGGGGCCTGATGGGATTCATCCCAGAATTCTAAAAGAACTAAGGGTAGGACTAGTGACACCACTGACTACCCTCTTTAACAAATCATGGGAGGATGGGGTGGTACCCTAGGACTGGAGGAGGGCAGATGTGATTCCCCTTCACAAAAGTGGGAGCAAGGCAGAAGCAGAAAACTACAGACCTGTTAGTTTAACCTCAGTGGTAGGGAAAATGATGGAATCACTTCTGAAGGAAAGAATTGTTGAGTATCTAGAGGCCAGAGGGGCTCAGGACCCAAGGCAGCATGGATTCACAGCAGGAAGGTCATGCCAGACAAATCTGATAGATTTCTTTGACTGGGTGACCAAAGTAGTAGATCAGGGAGGGGCTGTGGACATGGCCTACCTAGACTTTAGCAAGGCATTTGACACAGTCCCACACAAAAGATTAATATACAAGTTAGCCAGCCTGGGAGTGGGTCCCAAGATGACAGCCTGGGTAAAGAATTGGCTGGAGAATAGGATACAGAGAGTAATAGTAAATGGAGTCCACTCTGAAGAAAGGGGGGTTACTAGTGGGGTACCGCAGGGTTCAGTATTAGGACCGGTCCTCTTCAATGTCTTTATAAGCGACACTGCAGAGGGACTGGAAGGAAAAATATGTCTCTTTGCAGATGACACAAAGATCTGCAACAGAGTTGATGCACAAGGTGGGGTGGAAAGGATGAGAAGGGACTTGGCAAGGTTAGAGGAATGGTCAAATGTATGGTAGCTTAGATTCAATGCTAAGAAGTGCAAGGTAATGCACCTGGGAAACAAAAACCCAGGGGAAGAGTACAAAATGGGGGTGAGATACTAACAACAACAAAAATGGAAAGGGACCTGGGGTAGTCATATCAGATGACCTAAAGGTGGGCAAGCAATGTGAGAGGGCAGCAAGGAGGGTTGGGGGATACTGGGATGCATAGGGAGGCATCACCAGTAGAAACAGGAAGTTATTATCCCTCTGTACAGACAGTTGGTGAGACCCCATCTGGAGTACTGCATGCAGTTCTGGAGACCCAATCTGCAAGGACATAGACAGGATGGAGGCTGTCCAGAGGAGGGCAACTAGAATGGTGCAGGGTCTGCACTGGAAGACATATGAAGAGAGAGACTTAAGGAGCTGAATATGTATAGCCTCAAGGAAAGGAGGAGGGGGGACATGATAGAAACTTTCAAGTATCTCAAGGGAATCAACAAAGTCCAAGAGGGTAGCATCTTTCAAAAAAAGAGGTGTGCAAGAACAAGGGGGCACAATTTGAAGATAGAAGGGGCGGCTCAGAGGTAATTTAAAGAAGTATTTTTTCACAGAGAGGGTTGTGGATGCATGGAACGGACTTCCGGAGGAGGTTGTGGAGTCAAAAACAGTGGTGGAATTCAAGCATGCATGGGACAGTCATAAGGCAATTCTAGGGGGTGGGGGTAGGAAGAAGTAGGCTGCTGGTTAACTAGGATCTGGAGCTTATCCAATAGGTAGGGAAATGGGCAGACTGGGTGGGCCAAGCGGTCCTTATCTGCCGTCAAAATCTGTGTTTCTATATGTTTCTATGAAAAAAATTGGACAAATCTCATGCTCAGTCAAAAACTACTGACCTTTCAGGGCTGCCTGACTTCCTACACCTCCTTCCCCTACAACAATGCTCTCTGTAGAAAAATAAAAATAAAACACTAACTCAAACAGAATAATCATTGTAACCAGAACTAAGAAACACAATCTAGATGAGCAAGACACACTGTAACAAGTTGTGAGTGATGTTGGGTCAAAAAGGTCAGTTTCAAACAATCTAGAATGTGTTTTTTTTTTTGCTCGGACAAGCACAAGGACAGACGTTATCTCCTACTGTCTCTTCATAAGACATATATATTGGTTCAATACCATGTAACCTGCTGTCACATAGTACATTGGTATTTACCCACCAGGTGAAGGTGATTATACCTGCAACCTTTGTTGATGCACGACGTAATCAAATTTGAACTGGCCGGAGGCAAAGCCCCAGCCAGGTCTGGAAACTCCAGTGAGATACTGCCCTAGCAGAGAATAAAACAGAAAGAAAAAACACCCACAGAGAAAATACAGCAGATTATGCCAGAGAAGTGGAAATAATGTACCATGGAGGCAATGATGTTGTCATAAAGAGAAGATTTACTGATATACTACTATCATTACGTAGTACATCACTTCACTACCTAGTATTTAATTTAAAAGAAATTTGATTAGGATAACACATTAACATAGTAGTCTATATAAATCACATTGCAGGCAGCAGGGAACCCTGAGTCATTGGACTCGGCTAGTTAAGCAGGGATTTGGAAGTAATCAGTTGTTCTGCTTGCCTCCAATTTTCCGTCCTCTGCACACTGGGAGTGACTCTGAGTGCTATAAAGACTGCAGTATAATCACCTTTACCAGGTGAGTAAATACCATTACCCCAGCAACCTTTACAGCACTCAGACATTGCTCATCCACTGGGACCTCAGTAGCAGTGAGACGAAGACAGGAAGGGAAACGCATGAGCAAGTTCAAATTGAATCTGAGGCTGCTTGAAGTACCACTCTTCCAAGAGCCCCTGTCTGCTGAAGCAACATCCACATGGTAATGTTTTATGAAGGTGTGGATAGAGGACACAGTGGTGGCCAAGTAGTTGTCCTGGGTGGAAGCCCCACCTCCCTCTGTCCTTGATGTTGCCATTGCCCTGGTGGAGTGTACCGTAATGCCTGTAGGTGGATGGACACCTACCCCCAGTAGGCAGCTATGATAGTGGCTTGGAGCCATTTGTCTATTGTGTCCTTAGATGCAGCTTGGCCTGCCTTCTTCTCTGCTATGAGTACAAACAGTCTATCAGTTTTGTGGATTAATTCAGTCATGTGCAAATATTGTCTTAACTGGGTAGCCACATCAAGTGGGTGTGGAGCTGCTCACGGACGTTCCTGTTCAGGGTGCAGAATAGGTAGGTGAATCTCCTGTTCCATGTGGAATTGGGACAGTACTTTGGGCATGAATGAAGGGACTGGTCGCAAGGAGATTTTGTCACTGTGGAAGACAAAGAAAGACTCCTTGCATGAGAGAGCCTGTATTTCACTGTCCCTTCTGGCCGAGCACATGGCTACCAAGAACACAGTTCTAAGAGTTGTCCAGTACAATGAGTCTAGTTGAAAAGGAGCTTTATGCAGGGCATCCAAAACAAAGTTCAGATGTACGGGGCACAAGGTGGCCTTGTGCGAGGGGAAGATATTTGTATGACGTGTAGTCTAACTTTGTTTGGGTGAGACTCTTGTTGTCCAATCCCTGGTAGTAAACCTCTTATGGCAGAAATGGCTGATGACTGAAACCTTAGAAATGATTGACTGAGTCCCTTTTCTGCTTTGTCATTTAGAAAATCCAAAATTTGAGGTAGGCCTGCCACTGAGGGAGATGTACCACTTGCGGAAAATTTGTCATTGTCTTTAATATGTGTGAGCCCCATGCACAAGCAGGGCTCATATTCCCACTTTTTGGCATCCCTTTCCTCCTAATTTCCCCAAGACCTGGGAAATTAGTTTAGTGCTCTTGGGGTTAGTGCTCTGGACACCTCAAGGTGGCAGCAGAGGGCAGAAATAAAGTATAAAAGGGAGCTGACAGGAAGTATCATGGCCTTTTTTTTTTTTACCAATTATTTTACCAGGTGAGACACACTAAGCTGAAAGCTTGTTTGCAGGTGCAACCTGGGAGCACAAGGAAGTTAAGTGACTTGCTCAGGGTCACACAGTATGCACCTAGGAGGCTGTGGGATTCAAACCCAGGTCTCCAGATTTGCAGCTCAGAGCCTTAACCCACTGCGCCATACTGCCTCCCGGGCATTAGGCCTGGGGCTGGAGGGTGGAGACTGGAGAGTAGAACCAGGACTAGGATAGGTGGGCAAGTGAAGGAGCTCAGCAGTCCAGGAGGGCCAGTGGGGAAACCCCCCCAAAGTAAAGTGCAGTCAGGACAGTTCCATGCACTGTGGCTGACAAGGAGTGGGGGCATGGAGCTCTGTGAGGACAGAGGCAGCCAGATCCTGTGTCGCTAGGTTAGTGTATTAGGGAGGCTTTAGCAAGCCCAGCTGATAGATTATAGGTGCCCTTAGGGAGCCCAAAGGTGTTTGTACCCAGGTCACCAGAACTGGGTGGGCAGTGGCAGGACCTCTTAGGATGGGAGCCGTGGCAGAGGTTCCCCCATATCTGGTGCGGCAAGATGAGTGGGGGGTCAGGAGCTGGGGACCTTTCGCTCATTTAAAGGTCCTGTTTGGAGGGACAGGTCCTGGGGCACCAGTCCATGAAGTTTGGGCGGGTCACAGAATAAAGAATTAGTGGGCCTTGGAGGGTGGTCCTTGTGCTGGTGCTTAATTCAAGCCCAGGAACCATTGTAAGGGATGTGGTTCTGGCTGGGACTCCCTGTAGGAAGTGGTAGCAGCGGAACAACCCCGGAGTGAATTGGGGGCCATGGAGGACTGAGACGGAGGCAGGCAATCAGGGTAGCAATGGCCTCAGCTTGCTCATCAGAGCCAGCCATTTGGAAAGTAGGTCAGGGTCTAGGTCGTCAGGAAAAAATCCTGGATGCCCTTGAGGCTTAGACCAATTGCACAGGAGTCCAGGTGTGGAGGGCAGCTCGCTTTCCTGCACTGGAGAAAGGGGGAACGACCAGTGCCAGAGTAAAAGGGACCCGTAGGGAAAAAAAGTAAAAGGAAGGCTTGGCTTACTGGATCCTGATATTCCAGGAGATTGCAGGGATCTGGGTTCCAGGGTCTTGGGTAGATCACCAGAGAGAGGAAGGGTAGGAAACAAGAATCCTTCTGGTGTTTGCTGAAACTGTGGTTCTGCTGTCTAATAGGTCTACCTGATTAATTATTTTCTAGGAAGGAATGATGACCCCTGTATCACTGGAATTGTTTGCCATGCAGGTGAAAATAAAGTCAGATGGGGAGAAACATTGGTCTGTGCATTATTTGACTGTAGAGGGGGAGTTTTAATGAAATTAAATAATTGTCTCCCCTCATATCTTTGCAGTCTGATTAATTTGTCATGGGTTATATTCCAGGGGAAAGAATACAACCTCTGGGGACTGCAGGGGATCCACGGGACCTCCACGGGAGAAGAGGGAGGTCCCGATATTCATTTGGTTGGCTCGCGGAGTGAATCCATTTACTGAGAGTGAGGAGATAATCCAGAAACCTTGAAGATATCAGCAGGTAAGGACCATCAGTTTACCATGGTCCAGGATTGTAATGTCTCATGGGCTAGTTCTTTGCAGTGCTCTTTTCTTCCTGCCCTGACCATCTGCATTGATTTAAAGTATGGCCCTAGATGGGGCAGGTTGGAAGAGGTTACATTGTGGGGGCTACTCATCCAGGATGTTTCCCCGAGCCTTAAAATCGCTGCCGGACCCGACCCTTGCGGTCCATGGTGGCAGGCTTCCCAGCCTGGTTGGGCCCTGTTGCACACTTTAAATTGCTGAGGGGTGGGTCTGGAGCAGGCATTAGGCCTGGCCTGCTTGTGTGGTGTGCATGCGTAACTTGCTGGTCAAGTGACCCTCAGGAGAGGTCCTGATTGGAGGATGGGCAAAAGGGAGCTATAGCAGCTGCATGAGGAAACACCATCTTGGGGATCAAAGCAAGTGTGCTGTGGCAGTGAGACCAGCAGTGGCAGAGCAGAAAAGGAGAATATGATGAGAGCAGAGCAAGAGAGATTACTGTGGTAGTGCAGTATTCGCAGCAGGCACGTGAACTAGACTGCATAATTTTTGGATCAAAAGAGCTGTGGGCTCCAAGTGACTGTGGGACTTGGAAGGAAGGAAAAGCAAGCACAGGCATCCCAGTGGATTGGCAGCAAGTGGTAGCAGGGGGAGAAACAGAGAGGCCTGAAGCAACCCCTCAGGAGGAACCCCTGACTACAATTCCAGCCTCACTTCTCTCTTGGCTCTGCAAGGCTGGGGGAAAATGCAAGGGACATGAATGTTGTGTGAGGTGTGGATTTATGGGAGAAGCAGTACCCACGCTGCCCATATGCCCTTATTGCTTAAGTAGTCCACCAGTGTCATGTAGGGGGATGTATGCTCCCAGTTCCTCTGCCAGCTTATTCATCCTGTGATCACCAGCCAGTGGGGATTCGGAGGGGTCTGAAAGGTTGTCCCAGGGAGAGAGCACACGTGTCCAGGTGGATGAGACCCACAGTGAATCTCCAGATGTGATTATGGAGGCTGTTGAGGAAAAGGGTGCAGGTGCACCCGAAGAGGACAAAGGTGACAGAGAGCACAGCTGCCTGCCCAGCTCTCCATCATTTGCTACTGGCTATCCCACTGGCATAGGGAGTGGCAGGGGCCTCAGACAACCAGTTGGGGATCCTCCAGGGCCTGGGGGACCCTCACCATGGCCTCCATCAGGCGGTAGCTCACAGGCATTATCCAGCAAATCGGAGCCTGTCCTGGGAGCCAGAAGCAAGATCAGATCTATGGAGAGTGGCCCCAAGTCTGTACCTGCACCAGGTTCAGCCAGTGGAAAGATTGGTGACCCCCAAGACCAAAGGGAGCTGGATGAGGAGAAATGTGTCGGCAGCCAGTTCCAGTTCCAGGACCACATGGTGGTTAGGACAATCCCCAGACCCTACCACCACCCAGTTATCACCTTCAGTCATGCCACCCTGCAGCTCTTGGTCCAGGCAAAGACCCTCTGGACCAGAATTTTATTTATTTGTTTATTTATTTATTTCTAGGAAGTACCTTTGAGCCAAAAGCTCTTTTACAGAGGTTTCACGTCGTAGTAATACATGGGCATAACATCATTTACAATGGTTACTAGTACATAAGCAGATACAAGGAGGTTCCATGCTTAGAAAGACATGAGTACATCAGGTTACAGAGGTTACATAATTACAATAACAGGGAGTACATAAGTAAAAATACACAGACACATAATTTAAAGCAGGCTAGGTTGACAGGTTGTTAAGTGAACAACTTGAGAATCTACAGGATATAGAGTGAATCAGGTAGGGAACAGAGGATGATATAGTATATAAAATAATTAACTAATACTATATGTAAGGAGGCGAGAACTTGATGGGCAGCAGTTCTTTTGTCTTAAGTGCTAAAGAGTGTAGTCATAAAGGAGGGCTAGACTCACTGGGGGGGAAGTGCTGAGGCAGGGACCTGGAGCCTACTAGGGGAGTGTTAGTTAGCAAGAGGAGAAGAGAGGCAAGGGTGCCGGTTAGAATGAGGGTAGCAGGAAAGAAGAGGGAAGAGAATGGGGGAGTTCAGGTCTCACAGTCACAGTTCCTGTTTGTAGCGAGGGCCACTCAGAGTTTATCTTTAAAGGGGCCTATTTTGTCCTCTTTTATGATGCCTAGGTCAAGCGCATTAAGCCAAAGTGGTGCCCGGTATTCGTAGGACCGTTGGCCTTCTGTGGTTCTAGGGAAAGGGATGCAGAGAGCTGAGTTGTTTGTACCCCTAGTGCATCTGATGGAATTAGGTCAGCTAAGGAGGCTTTGCAGGCCTGGGGAGGTAAGTCCTAGCATAGACTTCTTGGCGAGCATGTATACTTGATACTGGAGGCAACTGTCAAGGTTGAGTCATTTTGTTTGAGTGTACAACTTGCAGGTGTGAGTGAGATGGGGTACACCTAGGACTAAATGACACGCTTTGTTTAGTGTTGTTTTGATACATTTCAAAGCAGTTTGGGAGGCAGCCCCATATACTGCTAGACCATAGTCTATCACTGAGAGGACTGAGCTATTTACAGTAGTTTTGAGTGCTTCAGAAGTCAGGCCTTTTCGGTGTCTGTACAGTAATCCTAGTTTTACATTTGATGACTTTGTGACTGCGTCTATGTGTTGATTAAACGAGAGGGTGCAGTCCAGTGTCAATCCTAGGTATTCAAATGTTTGAACCATCTCCAGGGAAGTATTCTGATTGTTATGAATGCAAAGTTGGTGAGTACGGTGTTTGTGATGTGATGATGTGAATAACATAGTCTTCGTTTTTTTATAATTGAGGAGCAGCTTTGATTGAAGTAACTAGTGCTCAGCCGTGGTGAAATTAGCCTGCATTTGCTTTTCCAGTATGTAGGGGTCAGAATTAGATGAATATAGGATCGCATCGTCCTCATACAGTAGTAGCTGGTCGTTTACCAATTGAGGGAGGTTGTTTAAGAACAGGCTGAACAGTACAGGGCCAAAGATAGATCCTTGAGGAAAGCCTGTGTTAACACTAAGGTTGTCGGAGAAGGTATCCAGGATTTTCACTTTTTGGACCCTCCTAGAGAGGCAGCTTCTGAACCATGTTACTGTTGCAGGGGAGAGGCCGGTATTGGAGAGCTGATCCAGGAGCAGATTGTGATTGACGGTGTCGAAGGCCTTGGTGAGATCAATATATGTTGCCCCCACCAAGAGCCCTCTGTCTAGAGCATTATGGATAAAGCTGGTAAACTCCACTAGAGCGGTTGTGGTGCTGTGTTGTTTTCGAAATCCATGTTGTTGCTGACATTGTAAATGATATTTGTCTAGATATGCCGTCAGTTGGTCCCTTACGATTCACTCCAGGGCCTTGGAGACTGGAGGAAGGATAGATATTGGGCAGTAATTTGTAGAGCTGGCCCTGTCACCACTTTTGTAAACAGGGGTAACCACCACCACCTTCCAGATCTATGGGGATTCGCCTGATACCAAGGAGAGATTTAAGATTTTGGTGAGGGGTTTGAGAGTTATGTCCAGGGTGAGCCTAACTAGTTTTAGGTCAAGTTGATCAGAGCTAATTCTGGAATTACCTAGCACTTTTAGTATGTACTGTTTTGCTTCCATAAAGGTGATGGCTCTGAAGTAGAAAGGCGGATGGGAGTTTGATTGGGTCCCTGGGTTTCGTTCAGTGCAAGTATCTGATTGGTGTTGAAGGAAGCTAGGGGCAACACTCTACTGAGGCCAGTAAAAGCTTTGTTGAAGACATTTGCTATGCGACTGTGATCCTGCATAGGTTGGCCCTCAATGTTCAGGAAGGTGGGGGGAGTTTTATTAGGTTTACCGGTTAGGGACTTGATGTTCTCCCAGAACCGTCTACTGCCACCCCATGAGTTTGTCAGCTCATTTTTAAAGTGAGTGTTTTTGGCATTGCGAATAGCCCAGCTGCATTTATTCTGTGCAGCTCTATAATTCTGGTGGTCTGTCTGGGTACCAGATTCTCTTGCTTTGTACCACAAGTCGTCTCTACTTTTCATGAGGGCTAGTAGCTGTGCCGTTATCCAGGGGCTGTCATAGTCACGGATCCTTCTTTTGGTGTAGGGGGTGTAGACATTGCACACTTCATTGAATTTGCTTATAAAGCATTCTAGGACAGTGCTGACATCTGTTTTGTGGTCAATAGAGCTCCAATCTTGAAGGTTGAGATGTGCTCTTAGAGCTCCCAACTTGCCTTTCTTCAGAAGTCTAGCAGTAATAGTCCTGGCTGGTGCCTTTGGGGCCTTATTTGACCATTTACAGATTACTGGGGAGTGGTCACTGAGGGAGTTGGGGAGAACCATAATGGAAGATATTCTTTCTGGCCAATTTGTGACCACCCAGTCGATTACTGACCCTGTGCCTGTTCTGCTGTTATACCGAGTGGCGGAGTCTGCCAATTGCACAAGGTTGAGAGTGGCTAATGAGTCCTTGTAGTGTACAGTTACAGTGGAGGACCAGTTGATATTAAAGTCTCCAATCATTATCAGCTCTGTGTTTGGTCCCCCTTCAGAGAGGTAGTTGATGACAGATTAAACTCAAATGACCCATTAAACCTCAAATATCAATGGGGGATATGGCTACCCATGGGACAAGCTAGGAGAACCAGCATGAGAGACATGCCCGAGTGGAGTCAGGCCAAAAGGTGGGTTCGCAGGAGGCTGAGAATAGAATGTCCAATCTTGAACTATCCATACATGCCAGAAAGGACTTGGGACATTACAGAGGAGATGCGGGGGGGACTGGATTTTCAAAGAACAGTTGGAGATGCTGAAGAACCATCCAGGAGGAGGAAGTGCCCCATCTCAACAGTTGTTCCTGCAGGCACGGTCGATGTGCCGCACAGAGACTTGGTCAGGACTAACCATTTTCAAACATTTTGCTATGGTTCAGGACTTAACTGGGACTCAGACCAAGTATTACATTTTGGACCGAGATTCATTTGGAGAGGTGACCACTAAGCCGGGCCAGCATACTATTTCCCTCCAGGTGGGGGGCCTGCAACCTAGACCTCTGGGTCTAAAACTCATGAACTACGCCAGGACACTTGCTCTATGGAGCGGATATGGTGAACTTGATCCAGTTTATTAATCAAGCTCTTAAACTGAAAAAACTTTACAGTTACTGTTTTATTATCATGATAAAATATGTTTCTGAGAGATTGGTGTAAGAAAGTGTGAGTGCATGTGTGAGTTTATGGATTGGGGTTTGTGCACAGAGAAAATTATTTTAAAAATTTGGTAGGAGGTATCTAAGGGGACTGTCTGATACCTCATTAAAAATTTTAGCATAAAGCTTAAGAAAAAAGAATCTTTTTGAAATGCATAATCATTATGAAAAAGTGATTGCTGCTTACTGTTTAAAAAAGAAATAATGATGGTTGTGACTAGCACCTTAGATGTAGCTCCTGGTGCAGGTAGGGTTTAGAAATTAGATTTTAGGGTATAGTTTTGGGCTAGGTAGGTAGGTTGGATGGTGTCTGGTGGCCAGACATGGTGTGTTCACCACCAGAAGACTGGGAGGGGGCGCTAATGAGCAGCGAGGAGTAAAGACGTGGTTTCTGCAGCTCCTGACCTTGCAATTTAAAACTACAAGAAATTAAAAGCATCCGAAGTGAAACGATCCAGAAAACATGTATAATAGGAGAAGAAACACAAATGGATGAATACCTGGTTGCAAATCCTGGAAAAACCAGCACGCAGCAGCCAAAAGCACAAAAAAGCAAGCGTCGTCTAAACAACCTGAGGCGATGGGCCCAATCTCGCTTCAGCAGCCAAGATGGCCTCGCTTAGTAAAGAAGTTACAGGAAAGATTATGGTAGCTTAAAGACAAAACTGGATAAAATGGAACAGAAATTGGAGACTCACCTACAAGCCATTATGGAACAGACAACAGCACAGTCCTCAAGGATTATAGAGGCAGAGGAGCGTATCTCGAACATTGAGGATGTGTTGGATACCCTCCCTGGGCACATTACAGCACTGGAAAAAGAACTGGCCGAGCTGAAGGACTTGATTATCAGGAGAATTATCATTGTCGCCTGAATTTAAGAATAAAAAGCTTACTGGAGGGTAAAGAGGGGACAGACATACTAACATACTAATTGACAGCAGATTAGGCCTTACGGTCTATCGAGTCTGCTCAAACCTCAGATCCCTAGTTGGGTATCGAGGCCCTCCCCCACCCCTTGTGTTCCAGAAACCCCTATCATCCATCCCCTGGGCCAGGCCATCATCTGATACATCCGCTTTCTGTGTCTGTCCCACCCTCTCTTGAAGCCCTCCACTATGGATCTCTGAACCAGCTCTCAGGCAGTGCATTCCAAGGATCCACCACCCTCTCAGTGAAAAAAATCCTCCTCTTTTCTCCCCTCACCCTTCCACCTTCCAACTTCAAACCATGCCCTCTGATGATACCTCCCTGCTTTAGTCTAAAGATCCCCTCCGTGTTTACCCTATTTATTCCCTTGAGGTATTTGATGACCTCAATCATGTCCCCACTGTCTCTCCTCTCCTCCAATGAAAACAGGCAGAGCTCCTCAAGTCTGTCCTCATACGTCAAATCCCCTAGTACTCGTATCCTTGGCTTCTGTGCAGTGAAGCTCCTGGCGCTTCTGGGGATCACACCAAAGAATGGGCGACTGAAGTTGGAGAGGGCCCACCAGTGGGACTGCCCCCCAGACAAGTCATGCTCCAGTTCCACAACTACCAGGACTGGGAGGCTGTATTGAAGGCCTACACAGGATTGAAAGAATTATTTTATGATGATGCTTGGCTGTACATATTTCAAGATTACTCCAATCATTTATTAAAAAAGCGCTGTGCTTTCAACCCAGTACTCAACCAACTTAGGGAAATAAAAGTAGAAGGTTTCCTAGTATACCCTGTGATTCTTAAAATAAAGCATGAGGGTACCACGTAATCCTTTTGGAAGTTGGAAAGAGCAACCAACTTCATAGACGACCTCGAGAAAAAAGTAGGCTGAATGTGGGGACTTGTAGAGGTGCCACGGAGAGCATGCTGTGAAGGCATGACACGCTAGATGGAATTTTAATTGCTTTGCGGGAACTTTCATTTAAAAAGTGAATCTGGATCTAATGGACAATATGAGAACTGCGCAGCCCCATCTTGTGTATTCCTTTCCCCCCTGCTGGCCGCACAGCGAGGCCTCCGAGAGTTAATCCTATACAGTTGGGGAATTCTGGCAGGAAGTATATTTGGGACAAATCAAGTAACCAGTACATGAGGACAGTAAACCAAGGGGCAAGTGAACAATCATACCACAAATGATTATTTGGTTGAGAAAGACCTTGGTTTTGCAGAACGACTCATTACAGAAACAAAGCTGGAGTGCAATGTTAATTGTAAAATAGCAATGGATCTGAGTCGGAGTGGGTGGGGATGACCGACAGCGGCGTGAATATTGGGTGCTGCCAGCTTCCCTGCTGCCCCTATGATCCCCTGAAGAACTGTGGAGCTCTGGGGGGGATGGATGGTCAGGGGGGCAGGGGAGAGGGGGATAAAATATGGGTATGAAAAAACTGGGGAGGTTGGCACTGCCGCTCAAAGGAGCGAAAGGGAATGCGCAGTACAGGAGGGAGAGGCAGGGGCCTGTACCATTAGGAGGGAGCGAAGGGCCTAGTCATTGGGGGGAGGTCTGTTGCCTCAAGATCACCTTGAAAGGGGAAGAAAAGGAAAGCAAAAAAATGAAAGATATATTGGAAAGAGTTAAACTGCTACTTCTAATACTAAAGTAAGGGATGTTTATATATGGATATAAAGATGGAATTTCGGGGGGGTCGGGGCAGGGAAAGGGACGTCTGCATTGAGGTGGGAACAGCTATTCCAATTGAATGGTGAATGTTGGGGGGGGATAAATATGAGAAAGGGGATGGCAGGTGGGGTAAAGGGGAATATGTATATAAGTTGGGGTTATGATGTTGAATTTGTTGAAGTTTGTTTGCATTTAATACTGTTTGTTTTGTTAATGAGCGTTAGGCCCTTGCAGTTTAAGGGCAGTAATACACCTAACCTAACCTGTTTTAAGTGTCAAAAGCAAGACCACACATTGAATGCCCAAGATATGTGGGTATTAGAAAAGAGAGGGATAAAGCAACCTGTTGATTGTCTACATGGCTTCAACTAAGAACCTAAATGTGGTATCGTGCAATGTTGGAGGGATCTCGTCCCCAGTGAAAAGAACTAGTTTACTTTCGGCCTTATGCAGGCAGGGGGTGCATGTGGCACTCCTACAGAAGACACACTTAACCCCACAGGAGCATCAGAAACTTGTGCGTGGGTGGGGATGTGTTGTGCCTCACCATATAGCTCACATAAACGGGGGGTGGCAGTGCTTATTAATAAGCATTTACCATTCACAGTATCACGAGTAGTTGCTGACCAGGAAGGGGGAAGATATGTGTTTGTGGAGGGCATGGTATACGGTGAGACCATCACAGTTGGAAGTGTCTATACCCCAGCCATTTTTGACCCTACGTTCTTTCAGGAGCTTTTGGACACATTAATTAGAGAACAATTTAAAGGGCTTATCATGGGTGGGGATTTTAATACCACAATGAACCCGAGGTTAGATCAGTCAGAGGCAAAGGGACGACATGAGGGAGGACTAAGACACTGGCAAGAAGGTATGTTAGACCTCAACATGATCGGTAGTTGGAGGTCAACCCACCCCGGGGAGAGGGAATTCACGTTTTTCTCTAACCCACATAAATCATAGTCTAGAATAGACTATATTTATGTACCAAGAAACTGGTCCAGTAAGCTGCAGAAGGTGCAGCACAGCCCTATTGTCATATTGGACCATGCTATGGTTATTGTAACATGTGTAATGGGTGAAGGAACAGACGGCCCCTCACCTTGGAAATTTCCCAGATACCTCTTGGGCAATAAAGACTTTCTAGAGTAACTGAAAGACCATTGGGAGATGTATAAAGAGACAAACGAAGGCTCTGTGCAGTCAGCAGGGGTATTTTGGGATGCTGGCAAAGCGTACATTAGGGGTGCCATTATAAACTTTGTGGCAAAACACAAGAAGGAAAAAAGGCTAAAAGGGAAGCTTTGGAAGAAAGGGTCAGAACAGTGGAGAGAGAAATAATGAAGAAATTCTCAGCGTGATCCCTGAAAGAATTAAAGGCAGCTAGAGAAGCACTCAATGCCTTCCTGCTGGGGGAGGTGAGGACAACATGTTTCTTTGCAAGAAACAAGTTTTTTGAATGGGGAAGCAAGGTTGGCCCACTCCTGGTCAGATTAATAAAAGGGAACAGGACATACTTACATATTTCAGAAATCAAAACTGGGCCCTGGCGTCTATTCAATCCCAGTGCTCGGGAATATACATTTTATTCCCCCATCATAGATCTTTCTCGTGCATTGACTTCTTTGTAATAAATCAGATAGTATTGCCCGGGTTATTGGATTGTGGTATTGCCCCTAGAGTGCTCTCAGATTGCTCCCTGATCTGGCTGGAGGGTAGTATTGACCCAACTAACCAAAAGGACTCCCCTTGGAAACTGAATCTCCAATTACTTTTCCAGGATGAGACATTGGAATGAATTCGGATAACCATTAACCAATTCATGGTACAAAATTCAGGTGCTATCCCAGCTTTCGATCAGATATGGTGCACCCTAAAATGCATCCTCAGAGGGGAATTTATCAGGATAGCTGCTACTAGGAAACGTAAACAAGAAGCGGCCTCCAGAGTTTTGTTGCAAGCCATCAAGGATTTGGAGGTGTCACTTCCTATGCAGTCCTCAGAAATGAATAGGGAGCGACTCGTGGCACTTCAAGCCCAATATGAAGAATCCCTCAGAGAGAAGGCAGAACATGCACTTTTCAAAACCCACACTACATATATAGAACAGGGCGACAAGGCAAGTCACCTGTTAGCATTAAGGTTCCGGAAACAGGAAGGATCGCGCTTAGTCACCTCACTTTCCTCCTTGGTAGGTAATAAATTACTAACTACCCCCCCCCGAGACATTAACCAGGAATTCGAGTTATACTACTAGTGACTGTATAGCTCTCCAGAGCAAACCTCTACTGATTCTGAGATACAGTCCTGTCTAAGCAATATACCCTTACCCACACTTACTCCCTCCCAACAGTGGTTCCTAGCCTCTCCCATCACTCTGCAGGAAGTTGTCAAGGCCATTTGTTCCCTGCGGCTGGATAAAGCACTGGATCCGGATGAGTTTCCAGCAAATTTCTACAAGATTTTTGAAACAGAATTAGCTAACATCCTTCTTCAGTTATTCCACCACATTTGTTTGGAGGGAATTACTGACCCCACCTTGCTAGAGGCTATTATAGTGGTCCTGCAGAAGCCTGGGAAATCCAAAGATAGAGTGACTAATTATCGCCCTATTTTACTAATGAACTATGACATCAAACTCTTCGCCAAGATACTTGCTGTCTGAATCTCGGAGGTCTGGGAGAGTCTACTTAGCTGAGAACAAATTGGTTTTGTGCAGGGTAGGTCCTCATCAGACCATATTAGGAAGTTGGCACATATCTTTTCCGCATCCAGGGATGTCATGCTCCCTATGGCTCTGGTCTCCCTGGATGTGGAAAAGGCCTTCGACAAAGTCAGTTAGCCCTTTCTCTTTGGGACTTTAGCCAAGTTCGGCTTCCCAGTTACTTTTACTGCTTGGATTAAAGCCTTGTATACTAGGCCTAGTGCCAGAGTCTACTGTAATGGAGTTTTCTCCCCCACTTTTCCCTTGTGCTCTGGCACTAGACATGGATGTCCACTGTCCCCTTTATTATTTAATTTATACTTAGAGCCTTTACTTCGGCAACTGAATGCCTTCCCCTTTATAACAGGCATCATCATTGACCTCTTCAGTCTTAAGTTTTCTGCGTATACTGATGACGTCCTCCTCCATGTTACCAACCCGAAGGAGTCCATCTCAGCAGCCTTGACTATCACTGACGGCTTCAGTTAGCTGTCCAACTATAAGCTGAACCTGAACAAAACCGAAGTCATGCTCCCTAATGTCCATGTAAACAAATCAGACATTGATGCATTAGCTATAAATTGGACTACCTGGCTTAAATATCTTGGAATTACATTATCCACCTCAAATTCTCTCTTGAATAAGTTTAACCTGGATAAAAGGGGTAGGTATAGTTTCATTGTTTTTTATTGTTAAAACAAAAAAAAATGTTTCTCATTTCTCTGTCTGGAAAGCACCGTATATCCTGATATCTAGTTGTATTATGTGTGATGGGTGTTATTGCAATCAAATAAAGCTTATTAAAGTTAAAAAAAAAAAGAAATCAGAACTGGGCAGGGGACTATTACCCAGGACAAGAAACTTATCAAAGACTAGTTCAAACAGTTTTACCAACAGCTGTATAAAGCGAAATGTAGGGGTACACTTGACAGAGCAAAAGATTTCTTAAAGGGGATCACTCCACCACAAATTTCTGAGAAGCGCAGCTGGGAGGGGAAATAACCAGAACAGAGATTAGACAAGCTATACAAAGTTTTAAAAATGGGAAAGCAAGTGGCCCGGATGGCTTCCCTTTGGAATATTATCAAGTTATGAAGGAGCAGGTGGTTGAAGCCTTGTGGAGGGTATGTGCTGAGGTTCAGCTGGAGGGGAGCACTTCCTGCCTCTTTTAATGAGGCAGTGATCTGCCCAATTCCCAAGCCAGGAAAAGATCTTCCAGAGTGTTCCTCCTATAGACCGATATCACTACTAAATAGTGATGCTAAAATTTTGACAAAAATATTAGCTAGACACCTGGATCAAATCCTACCGGAGCTTGTTCACCCAGACCAGACTGGTTTTGTGAGGGGGAGACGCTCATATCACAATACGTGTAAGCTGCTGAACGTGGTATGGGGGGGCCTCTCGGTCTGTGGGCAGCACTGCGGTGCTGTCCATGGACGCGGAGAAAGCCTTTGACCGCATAGAATGTGAGTACCTGATGGAAGCCTTGTTGAGGTATGGTCTAGGAGACAACTTTATGGGTTTGATACAGAATATATAGGAGCTCAACAGCGAGAGTACTGGTGAATGGATCCCTTACAGAGCACATCTCATATTCAGAGGTACAAGGCAGGGATGTCTCCTCTCTCCATCTTTTTCTCTGGCCATTGAGCTATTGGTAGTAGGCATTCGGGAACATCCAGAGATAAAGGGAATAATAGATAAGTCTGGGGAGGCCCACAAAGTTACACTTTACACAGATGATATGCTGTTATATGTGCCAGAGCCAACCAGCTCAGTCCCCCCACTACTTGGGATTATAGAAACATTCACAGTCTTTTTTGGGCATGAAATTAATTTCAGCAAGTCAGAGATTATGCTGTGAGGAACGACAGGGGAGGAAGAAAGACAAGGGACATGGGGTCTAAAGAAGATGCTGAGTTCCTTCAGATATTTAGGCATTCAGATAGGTCAGGATTTGGTCTCCCTTTATCGCCTTAATTATACCCCACTTGTTAAAACTATAGAGAAAGATCTACCGAGATGGAGAGGACTCTCAGTATCCTGGATGGGCCATATAAATTTACTGAAAATGAATATATTGCCAAGAATATTGTATGTGATGCAGATGCTGTATGTGGGGCTGGTTAAGGTAGCTCTTAAGAAGGTGGAGAAGGCCTTCTCTGGTTTCTTGTGGAAAGGCAGCCAACCCAGGGCTAGCTTTCGTAGATTACAGGCAGATGGTTCAAGGGGTGGGCTTAACCTCCCAGACCATCAAAACTATTATTTACCCATACAATACCGTTATATTAGTGATTGGGTAAACAGACCCCATGCAGCTGGATGGGTGAATCTAGAGGAGGGAGGTGGCCTAATTAGACTCTCAGCATACTTGGGGAAGGGAGGCCAAAAGCTTTTAATAGGATGGGTACAGGGAACTCCTTGGTAATCTCAGTCCTAGGAAGCTGGGAGCAGATATTGAGAGTGATGGGAGTGGGACGAAAAGAGACCCTGCTGCTCCCACTAGCAGGAAACCTGGGTTTGTTAGCAGGACTGGAGGACAGAGGGTTCCAGATCTGGGAAGCTAAGGGGGTTGGTTGTGTTAGAGATATTTGGAGGAATGGGCAGTTAATCTCATTCGAGGACCTGAGGAAAGGGCTAGGACTACCTGGAGCACATGTATTCTGATTTTTGCAAGCCAGGGCATATACTAAAACATTAGGCAGAGAGGGAGGTATTGACTCCCCACTGATACACATGGAGCATCTGGTCTTTGGAAACAGGTCGAACCCAGGGGGGTTAATTGGTAGAGCAGCTCGACTGGGTAGGTAAGCCATTCCAGATCGTACACAGAAGACCAGAAGGCAATGGGAGACAGACCTGAGGTTAGACATCTCAGAGCAGAACTGGTCTCTTTTGTTAAGACTTCATAATGGGATTTTACTATGTAACATGTACCAGGAATCCTTCTATAAGTTTGTTCACTGACTGTACTGTCCTCCAGCCATGGTACATAAATTTAATTCTGTGGTCTCACCTGTAAGTGGTAGATGCAATATAGAGCATGGTACATACTATCACTATTTCTGATCCTACCCTGTACTTCAAGGGTTTTGGGAGAATATTGCACAGGAGGTAGGGAGAATTTGGGGGAGACAAGTGGAGGTAACTCCATTATCCCTTCTGTTTGGGATTGACAGCTCAGACCCTGAAGAATGGACCCCCTACCCAAGATGGGTTAGGGTACTGTTGGTCTTAGCCAGATACTGCATTCTTAACACTTGGGTTTTGGCAGCAATACCAATAATTCAGCAGTGGAGGTCCATGAACATACAGGTGCTAGCTCTGGAACGCCTGTCCTATATTATAAAAAGCAAAGAAGAGCACTTTCTGTTAGTGTGGGAACCCATGCTGGATTCACTGTCACCAGGTGAGGCTGTATTATTAAGGGAAGGCTTGCAGATGTAACAAGCCTGAAAAAAGATAGAACATAGAAGATGCATCATTTGTATGTCTGGACACAGCCTCTGCTTACCAAAGTAAGATACCTGTGGCATGAGAAAGGAATGCATAAGTGCGACCAGAAAATCTGAGGGATTTTGACATAATTTATCACTATGAGCTTTCTTTTTCTGAAATTTCTTTTTTAGTCCTGTAATTGTCTGATAGATTTATATAAGGCAACATACTAGGAAGGCTAGGTTTTAATAATGTGGTGTATCTGTTTTGTTTGTTTTTTGAGTTTGGTATATGGTATTGTTTGACTGTATGTGATGATGTTACATTTAATGTCATTGTTGGAAGTGTTTATGTGTAATACTGTAAAACTAATAAAAATATGTAAAAAAAGAAGGCTGGGGAGTGTGCATACTCAGTCTGATGGGAGTGGACCATCACTGGACCCTTGCCGTCATTCCCAGAAGGGGATGATTTCCTGGGTGGGGGAAGAGCGTAAGCCCTTTACAAAGGCGGGGCTTATATTCTCACTTTTAGGCATCCCTTTCCCCCCTCCTACCCCCCCCACCCAAGAGCTGGGAAATGGCTTTAGTGCTCTGGGGGTTAGTGCTCTGGATGCCTCAAGGTGGCAGCAGAGCAGAACTAGGGTATAAAAGGGAGCTGACAGGAAGTATCGTGGCCTTTCCAGCCCTGGCATTAGGCCTGGGGCTGGAGGGGGGAGACTGGAGAGTAGAACCAGGACTAGGATAAGTGGGAAAGTGAGGGAGCTTGGCAGTCCAGGAGGGCCAGTGGGGAAACCCCCAAAAGTAAAGTGCAGTCAGGACAGTTCCATGCGCCATGGCTGATGAGGAGTGGGGGTGTGGAGCTCCGTGGGGACACAGGTAGCCAGGTCCTGCGTAGTTGGGGCTAGGGCGTTAGGGAGGCTTTAGCAAGCCTAGCCCTTAGGGAGCCCAAAAGGTGTTTGTACCTAGGTCGCCAGAGCTAGGAAGGCAGTGGCAGGACAGTCTCAGGAGGGGAGCCAGTGGCAGAGGTTCCCCTCATACCCGGGGTGGCAGGGTGGACTGGGGGGGGGGTCGAGGGAGCTGGGGAGCCTTTCACCCATTTAAGGGGCCTGTTTGGAGGGACACACCTGGGGCGCCGGTACATGATATCTGGGCAGGTTGCAGACCAAAGAATTGGTAGGCCTTGGAGGGTGGTCCCCATGCTGGTGCTTAATTCAAGACTAGAAACCGTTGTAAGGGATGTGGACCTGGCCTCCCAGTAGGAAGTGGTAACAGTGGAACAACCCCGGAGTGAATTGGGGGTCATGGAAGACTGAGGTGGAGGCAAGTGATCAGGGTAGCAGTGGTCTCAACTTGATCATCAGAGCCAGCCATTCGGAAGGTGGGTCAGGGCCTGGGTCATCAGGAAAAATCCTGTATGCCCTTGTGGTTTAAGCCAATTGCACAGGGGTCCAGGTGGGGAGGGCAGCTCACTTTCCTGCACCAGAGAAAGGAGGAACAACCAGTGCCAGAGTAAAAGGGACCCATAGGGAAAAAACTAAAAGGAAGGCTTGGCTTACCGAATCCTGATGTTCCAGGAGTTTGCAGGGATCTGGGTTCCAGGGTCTCGGGTAGATCACGCGAGAGAGGAAGGGTAGGAAATGAGAATCCTTCTAGTGTCTGCTGAAACTGTGGTTCTGCTGTCTAATAGGTCCAGCTAATGTGTACAAAGTTGTAGCCCCATGGAGCTGATTAATTATTTTCTATAAAGGAATGGTGACCCCTATATCGCTGAAATCATTTGCCATGCAGGTGAAAATAAAGTCAGTTGGGGAGAAACGGTGGTTTACGCATTATTTGACTGTAGAGGGGGAGTTTTAATTAAATTAAATACTTGCCTCCCTTCATATCTTTGCAGCCTGATTAATTTGTCATGGCTTATATTCCAGGGGAAAGAATCCAACCTCTGGGGGCTGCAGTGGCTCCGTGGGACCTCCAAGAGAGAAGAGGGAGGTTCCGATATTCATTTGGTCGGCTCGTGGAGTGAATCTGTGTACTGAGAGTGAGGAGATAATCCAGAAACCTTGAAGACATTGGCAGGTAAGGACCATCAGTTTACCATGGTCCAGTATTGTATAAACCTGCCTACTTCTAAAAAAAGTACTACTTGGACTGACACCCCCCCACACTGGGTGGGCAGACACTTTAGGCTGGCCATCCCAACGAAATCTACCCATAGTGCAGTCACTGACAAGATGGTGATTCCCTTCAAAAGGACAAAACTTGCCCCGAACTCCATCCTATATCAAGGTCGAAATGGTACAATGAACTACCTGCTGTCCTCACTGATACTATCAAGATTAGTACCTTCAAAGCTGGGCTCAAATCTCTCCTTGACTCTAAAATGAATTGTACCTGTCTGCACTAATTTTATTTTTTAATTTTTATTTATTTATTCAGTTTTTGTTGACTGGGTAAATGCACTAGACAAATCCTGCCTATTTTCAGGCACGACCTGGGGGGAGGGGGATACAGATGATAGCCAACAGACCTAAAACCAGATTAAGCTGTTGGTGGTATTTTTAGTGAAAGAGGGAAATTTGGCCAGGACACTGGGGAAATTCCCCTACTTCTTTTCGTACTAATGTGATAGTACCTTGCCCCCAGTTTTCCATTTACTTACCCCCCCCCACATCTTTCAGCTTTATACCACTTTTTTTCTTAACCCACTCCCCTACCCCTAATTACCTGATGATGGCCTCACTTGGATGAAAGCTCCACCTCTCTCGCACCTCAGACGATGCCACCTGCCTGCGCTAATGTGATAGTACCTTGCCCCCAGTTTTCGATTTACCTACCCGCTCTACATCTTTCTGCTATATACCACTTTTTTCTTAACCCACTCCCCTACCCCTATTACCTGACGATGCCTCACTTGGTTGAAAGTTCCACCTCTCTCCCACCGCAGACGATGCCACTTTCGGCTGATCCCCCACAACCCCCTCTTATCTAATCAGTCTATCTGTTAATATTTACTAATTTGATGTGTATAAGTTCAAATGTTACTATTACTGCCTGTGTATATGCTTCAATGTTTTTTTTATCTTTTTTTCTCTGTAAACCTTGTGTTTTTGTAATGTTTGTTCAACACTGACATGAAACCTTTGAAAATGAGTCCTTGACTCAAAGGTATTAATCCCAAACTGAAATAAATAAATAAATAAAAATAAAATTGTAATGTCTCATAGACTAGTTCTTTGGTGTGCTCTTTTCTTCCTGCCTGGACCATCTGTGATGATTTAAAATATGCCCTTAGACAGGGCAGGAAGGGCGGGGTTACAAATGTTTTGTTGGTAGATTGTCTCCTTGATTATAATAGGTGGATGGTACCCAGCACCTAGCAGTTTTGCAACATCCATGCTGTCAGTCTTAGTGTCTTATGATTGTAGTGCGAAATCGGGCCCTGACTCAATAGATCAGGGCACGTGGGCATGGGAAGTCAATTAGCATGGCCCTGATCAGTGAGTACCACAGTCTCCATGGCAAGTCTAGGGCTTTCAGTAAGACTGTGGTCCTAGTAGTTCTGATCTTGTGGAGTACTTTTGCAATCATGGGTACTGGTGGAAATACGTATGCCTTGTTGAATTCCCAGGTGGCCAATAACATGTTGATTTCCTCTGCCTGGGGATCATGGAAATGTTGGGGTCCTCACCACTTTATTTATTTATTTTTATTTATTTGAGTCTAGGATTACAAAGTACCTTTGAGGCTGAGGCTCTTTTACAAAGGTTCCACGTCAGTGAGTACAGGCATACAGCATCAAATACAGTATTAACAATTAGTATACTGAAGGTCATAACATGCTACTACAAGGTAAATACATGAGACACAAGGAAAAAAAAGGGGAATGACAGAGGTAGGACAGAAGGAGGGGTAAGGGGAAAGAAGATCACAGGGTGTGAGGAGGTGAGGGAGAAAAAGAAGGAGGAGGAGTAAGGAGGGAGGTGGGCAGGTGCCTGGGGAAGGAGAGGGTGGGGGGTACAGGGGCGGGGGTATGGCAGCCATGGGGACATTGTCAAGGACAGACAGAGGTAAGTGCAACAGAGGGGCAGAGGTGATAGTAAAGTGCTTGGAGGAGGGACACAACAGGCAGCAGAAGCAAGGGGCAGCTAGGTGGGAGTACTGCTTAGTCAGGGCAGTCACAGGAGCTGGAGGCAAGAAGAGAGAGGTGAAGCTTGGACTTGAAAGCACCCAGTGTGGGTGAGGCAGAGATGTCAGTGCAGAGACTATTTAGCCAGCTGGGTGCCCTATATGCAAAGGACCTTTGGCCTTGGGTTGTGTGACAGCGGGGGATTTGCAGGAATTGAGGTTTAGACCTCCTGGTATTGCAGTTGTTGTTTCTGGGTTTAAGGAGAGAGCAGACTCCAGGAGGAGCAATGCCCATCATTATTTTCTTAGCTGTGATGCAGGTTTGATATTGTATTCGGCTGTTGAGTTGCAGCCACCCAGTTTGAGAGTAGAGGTCACAAGTATGAGTGAGATGGTGGGATCCGGTGACGAGTTGACAGGTCTTATTGAGGGAGGTAGAAACACGTTTGAGAGAGGTGGCAGTAGCAGAGCCATAAATGATGAGTCTGTAGTCAATAATGCTAACAATGGAGCTCTGGACGATGACTGACAAGGCTTCAGGGGTTAGATGATTCCTGTGATGGAACAGTAGGCCCAGCCTGATGTTTGCAGCTTTCACCACAGTATTAATATGGGCAGCATAGGAGAGATGGGAGTTGAGGGTGATGCTAGGGTATTTGAAGGTTTGGACTTGTTCAAGAGTGACACCTTGCTTGGTTTTATTGGAAAGGTGATACTGCTTATTTTTGTTGTGAGAGCTGCTGAAGATCATGGCCTTGGTTTTTTTCTGGTTTAGGATCAGTCTGTGCTTTTAAAAAACAGTTTTTGACTGATGTGAAACCCAGCTGGAGGTTTTCTTGCAGTTGTTTTGGATCATGGTGGGAGGCTAGGATTACTGCATCATCTGTGTAGAGTATGATTTGTTCTGGACAGGAATCTGGAAGTGAATTCAGGAACAGGCTAAAGAGGAAGGGGCCCAGAATAGAACCCTGGGGAATACCAGAGTGGACAGGTCTCGCATCTGAGAGCGTAACAGCAATTTTCACTCTTTGAGTCCAGTTGTCTAGGTAGCTTTGGAGCTAGTTTACAGACTTGGGTGAGAGTCCCGCATTATGGAGCTGGACAAGCAGGAGATGGTGGTGGACAGTGTCAAAGGCCTTTGTTAAATCGATGAAGGTGGAACCAGTTAGCTGACCATTATCCAGTGAGTGGTGGATGGCACTGGTGAATTCAAGTAGTGCCGAGGAGGTGCTATGACCCTTTCTAAAACTGTGTTGCTGCTGCACAGTATGTTGTGTTTGTCCAGGAAGTCAGTAAGCTGGTCTGCGACAATACGTTCCAGGGCCTTGAAGAGGGGAGGTAGGATGGAGATTGGACGGAAATTCTCATGGGCAGTTTTAACACCACTTTTGTGTATTGGGGTTACAGTGGCAGATTTCCACTTGTCAGGGAACTGGCTAAGGCTGAGAGAGAGGTTAAAAATCCTGGTCAATGGCCTGAGTACTTCTTCAAGGGTGAGGGACAGAAGTTTGCGGTCGAGTGAGTCATTGCTGGATCTGGATCTGCTAATGGCTTTGGTAACATAATTGTGAACCTGGTACATCTTGACCACTTTAAAGTAGAAGGAAGGGTGCCTAGTGGAGGCAGAAGAAATTGGGGACATAGGGGCATCCTCTTCTTTGAAAAAATCAGGGGGGAGAACAGTGCTGAGGTCAGTGAAGGCAGTATTGAAGGTGTTCGCGATGATTTTCGGGTCGAGTGTAGTATCTCCATTTATGTTGAGCACAGATGGGGGGGGATTTTGGCTGCTTTTCAGTGACTTCTCTTATGTTGTTCCAGAAGTCGCTTCCATTGCCCTAGGAGTTAGTAAGAGCATTCTTGAAATAGGTTGATTTCTTTTGCTGAATAGATTTGGTGCAGTCATTCCGTGCAAGTTTGTAGTTTGTGATGTCATTTTGCTTCCCAGTGGTTCTAGCCAGCTCCCAGAGGCCCATTGCTTTTAGTTGCCTTAGGAGGTCACGTGAGAGCCAGGGGTTACAGAGGGCTTTGACTTTACGCCTTTTCAGCGGGGCGAATTTTTTGCAGGCCTCGTTAAAGATTTTGATAAAGTGGTCCAGGGCAGTGTTCAAATTAGTTGCTATGAAGATTGGTGACCAGTCCTGTTGGAAGAGGTGAGATTTGAGATGAGTTAACTGACCACAGGGTAGAACTCTACTGGTGATGGTTTTAGGGGGAGGTTTAGTGAATTTGTTAGACCATAAGCAGCTGACAGGGGAGTGGTCACTGAGTGAGTCTGGGAGTACAGGGGTGTTGGTAATCTGGGTGGGGTGGCTGGTAAGGATCCAGTCCAGGAGGGTGCTGGAGCCAGTTTTGTAGTTTTTTCTGGTTGGTGAATCGACCGTCTGGGTGAGGTTGGCCGCTGCAATGAAGTCCCGATGTGCCCCTGCCTCAGCAGCAGGCCAGTTTACATTAAAGTCACCTAGTAGGATAGATTCTGTGTCCGTTGGAAGTGATCTGACAAAGTCCATGCCTTGCTCTTTAGGTGGTATGTAAACCATGACAACTGTGAGGGTTTTGTTGTGAGCACCTAGGAGGATTCTGATGGGAAGAATCTGAGCCGTAGTAGTCTGGGGAGCAGTGTTGATGGGGTGTCCCAGGATAGTTTCTTTAAGGTATAAGGCGCATCCATCACCTCTTTTAGACATCTGATCAAGCCTAAAAACATTGTAGCCAAGAAGGGTGATAGCCTGGTCAGGGACCATTGGGGAGAGCCAGTTTTCAACAACTGCCAGGATGTCCGGGCTTTGTTGGCTAGTAAAGAGCTGAAGGGCATCAATTTTGGGAAGAAGGCTGCAAATGTTAAGAGACATGATTGAGAGGGCACCTGAAAGTTTGTTCTGGTTAGCAACCTTAGTAGGGGCTAGGCCAGGATTTGGATGAACGTTGCCCGACAACAGCAGGAGAAGGAGCACTAGCTTCAGAGTGCACAAACGAAATTCCCTGATCGAGCGCTTTCGCCTTCTTGTCATGCAAGCACATTCCATGGGGTGAGAGCGAGGGTTCAGGGTTAAAGCAGTATAAGAGGAAGAGGGGAGAACCCGATTCCCACAGGAGGGAGAGGACAGTTCCTTAGAGGTAGGTGGGGCCCAGGGTGGAGGGCTGGGCTCTAGGTGTAGGGTACCTATGTGGCGATATGTAGAGTCAATTAAGTAGCTGCGGGGGGGGGGAGGGGAAGCAGGTTCTGGGAGGGTGGAGAAGGGGAAAAGAGAGGAGCAAGGAAGAGGAGAAGGGGGAACAGAGTACGGGTGGAGTGCATGTTTAGATGGCAGAGAGGTAGCTAAGGAGAGCGGGCGCAGGGATAGGCAAGGTGGAAAGAGAAAGTAAGGAAGGCAGGTTAGAGGAGAAGTGGAGCAGGAAGAAAAGGCAGTTGCACTACAAACTGAGAGTGCCAAGGCAACACAGAGGTACAGTGAGTCAAGAGTTAAAGTGCGAGAGGGCGAAGTGGAAGGGGGAAAGGAGGAGGACCTAGCAAGGCACCATATATGAAATCAGCAAAGAGGAGGGGCTACCTAAGAGAGGAGAGAAAATGAGAGATAAGGGTGAGGCAATGAAAAAAAAAAAGAATTAAGAGCACACGATCAGAAGAAGTTGATATTATCAGTTCCAAAAAAAAAAAAAAATGAAGAGACAGCAACTGTGAGACAGTTATAAGGCAAGCAGATTAGCAGGTAAAGGCAGAGAACTCTGTTGAGTTGTTGGAAAATACTTGGATGTAGCTGCCATCTGCCTTGTTGAGGGCGCCTCTGCTGAGCCAGTCTGCCTGGGAGTTCAGCTTACCCACTAGCTAAGTTGCCAATATTGCCTGTAGGTGTCTTTCCACCCATCACAGAGGTTTTTAGGACTTTCTGATTTATGGTGTGGCTGCAGGTACCCCTTGTTTGTTAATGTAGTCATTGTGACTTGGTTGTCCATTCTTATCAGGAATGCTTGTCCTGTGATAGAAGGGGTAACAAATAAGAGTGTTTGGTAAACTGCTCTCGTTCCCAGTACACTGATGGGTAGGTGTGACTTGTATGATGACCGCTTCCACTGAGTGACATGGCGACCGCAAACTATTGTTGTTCCCAGCCCTGCAGACTTGTATGCATTGTGATTGTTGCAGTGGGGGTTAGTGACAGTGGCATGCCTCTTATCAGATTGGACATTGTTCGTCCACCATACTAAATTGTGCAAGACTGTTGAACTGGGGTAGATTCTGGCATTGAAGTCCTTTGTTGTCTAGTACCATGTGTTTAGAATGTATCTTTGGAGGGGGCACATGTGTAGCCTGGCTCAGGGCACCATGTCTATCATTGTTGCCATTAGCCACAGTATTTGTAGATAATATCACACTGCTCTGCTGGACTGGGTTCAGATAGAGTTTATGTGCTGGATTATGTTCCGTAACTTGTCCCCTGATGGAGTCACTATATTGCGTCTGTGCTGATTATTGCCCCCAGATGTGTGATCTGTTGAGATGGCACTAGTTGGCACTTGTCCCAGTTTATTATCCAGCCATGCTGTTGGAGGCACTGAACTACCAGCTCGGTGTCCCTTTGAATCTGGGATTGTGATCTAGCTTGTAGTAGCCAGTCATTCAGGTAGGGTATGACATGGACTCCTTGTTTGCACAGGGTGGCCACCAGTACCACCAGTGTTTTTGTAAATTCTCGTGGTGCTGATGTGAGTCCAAATGGGAGGCATGTGTACTGGTAATGTTGACCACTGATGTTGAATCTGAGGTACTTGTGGAGACTCTGCCAGACTGGAATGTGGAGGCATGCATCCTTCAGGTTGATCTAGGGCAGAATGTCACCCGGTTGGATTGCTAGAATGGTGTCTGTCAGCGTCTGTTTTGAATCTTTTGTAAATGACATGCTCATTGAGGAACTTTAGATCCAGTACTGGGCACAGGCCACCAGTCTTTTTCAGGACAATGAAGAAAGTAGAGTATGCCCCTGCATTTTGCTCATGTGAGTGCACTGGCAAAATAGCTTCGTTGTTGGATGGATTAAAAATGGCTTGTTGGATTGCATTAGCCTTCTCCTGGGATGAAGGGGTTGGGGACATTATTGGTCTGTGTGGCACTGTACGTTGTTGAAGTTAGAGCACATATGTATATGTGATCAACTCTTTGACCTATCTGTCTGTTGTGGTATGGACCCATTGACTGGTGAACAGTTGAATCCATGCCCCCCACTGGTGGATTGCTCACCTGGGCCTGCCTCGATTCACTGTTTCTTGTTGTTGTTGTATCGGAAGTTTGTCAGATGATTTAAGCTTTCTTTTTGCATTAAATCTTGATCTGTTTTGCATGGGCCAGGTCTAGAAGCATTGTTTTGAAATCCAGCCTCATAAATACTGATTATTTTGTGGTCTTGATTGGTTGCAAAGTAGTAGTAGCAACATTTTTATTCATTACATACAAAGATGCATGAATTGGATAGCTCAACTGAGACAAGCTCATTTTCAGTGAGGTCCTGTTGTACAAATGTGCAAATACACAAAAAAAAAAGATAAAAATAAAATGCAATTTTATAAAAAGAACAATACAACTTATGTAATAAGTAAGAAGCACATACCCACAAACAGTGTATACAATTTAAATACAAAAAATTCTATTGCACCTCAACACATACACTTACGTACTTACACCACATGCCCATTAATCAATTTTTCTTGGAATCATATTACTGCAATTCCAGCAAAGTACGTTCCATTACCTCTTTAATAAACCATCTTTTTATTTCTCCCTTTCTGATTGCACCTTGTTTTAAATGTAATTCCAATGGTAAGCAATTCCAGAGCATCGGCCCCCTATTAAAACAAGCATTTGTCAATACCGAATGTTTGCTTGCTGGTATTAGCATTGGAAATGCAGGAGTTAGACAGATGCAGAATAAGAGTGGCAGTAAAGTATTGAACTTTACATGAACCCCACCTCCATCCTGTAGAGATAGACAGGATTTGAGGTACGTGTTTGGGTCGACGCCCATGACGGTCAAGCCATGTCACCTCACCCTATTCTGCAGACATTGACACATGTTGACGTGTGCCTTAGGGTGTTTGGCTTTACAGTCACCCCATTCCATAAGGACATAAGGTGAAATGGGTGCAACATAGGAGAGTGGGGTGAAGTCTTAGGCTGAAGAGTGCAAGGTACACCTCGATGGCTGTCAGTGGCTGGGGGCCGGGGGTGGGATGGCATGAGCAGTACAGTTGGCAATCCAAAGGCACACCCCAATGCCTGTCTGTCTGTACAGGGTAGGACGTTATGGTTAGAAACCATAATGCCTCGGGCGTTTGTTGGTATTTACAGTACAAATATTCAACATGGCCTTTTTGTGACCCCATCTCAGGAAAGCATTTGGGACCTCTTCTCATGAAGAGTGGCAGTGTGATTTTGTCAATGTGTTCCGAAAACTGACTTCCAACAGCGACAGTGCCATTCTGCGCCACATGTATGAAAACACAGATCAGGCAGGATGTGAAGAATGACAGCTGTACCATCCATAGGGAGTATGAAGTGATGGCAATGTTGAAAATCTGTAGTGGGAATATTAAAAATGCTTGCACTTCCGAGCATACATGGAAACTGCTCAACGCATGCATGTAACACAGTCGCTTTATGGAGTTTTGCCACCAGATTTTCAGCATAGACATTTTACGACCTGTGCTCATGAACTGTGTCATTGTGATTTTCTTAATGTGTCCTGAACACTGATGTCCCACAGCAACCACGGTATTCTGCGCTGGAACTGCAAAAATGCATTTTGACCAGGATGTGAAAAATGACAGCTGTCCTGTTCATAAGGAGGTGCGGAGAAATGGCAATGTTGAAAATCTGGACTTAAAATATTACAAATGTGCAAAGTTAAGAGTGTGCGTGGAAACTGTGCAATACACGCTCGTAACAAAGTCATTTTATGGACTTTCATCACCAGATTTTCAACATAGGCATTTTAGGACCTCTGCTAATGAACAGCATCAGTGTGATTTTCCTAATGTGTCCCGAACATGGATTTCCCACAGCGAGCACGCTGTTCTGCGCTGGAAGTGCAAAAACACATTTTGGCCGGGATGTAAAAAATGACAGCTGTACAGTTCATAAGGAGCTGTGGAGAAATGGCAGTGTTGACAATCTGGAGTGCAAATATTGCAAATGTGTGAAGTTATGAGCGTGCGTGCAAACTGTGCAACGCATGCTCGTAACACAGTCATTTTATGGACTTTTCTCAGCAAATTTTCAACATAAGCATTTTAGGACCTCTGCTAATGAACAATGTCACTGTGATTTTCGTACTGTGTCCTGAACAAGGATTTCCCACAGCGACCATGCTATTCTGCGCTGGAACCACGAAAACACATTTCGGCCGGGTTGTGAAAAATGACAGCTGCACTGTTCATAAGGAGAAGCATGAAAATTCCAATGTTGAAAATCTGGAGTGAAAATATTGCAAATTCGCGAAGTTACGAGCATGCGTAGCAGCTGCACAAGCGCACTCTGGTAAAACAGTCATTTTTTGGATTTTTCCCACCAAATTTGCAACATAGACTTTTTGAAGGCCCACCTCATGAACCCTGCCACTGTAGTTTCATTAATCAGTCCCAAAAGGTGATTCCGTGCAGTGACCGCGAAATCACCTTTCAGGGCCGATTAATGACATGACAGTGAAAGAATTCATGAGGAGGGTTCCCAAAAACCCCATGTTGAAAATTTGGTGCCAAAATTCCAAAAAATTCCTGAGATATGCATCAAAGTTGAAACCCCCCCTATTTATTCCATTATACAGCTTACCGGCACTTCCTCAGTTCGCGGTCGGCTTTGAAGAGTGCAGACGTGTTCCCGGTCCACCGAAGATCGTCGCACCTTGCTCCAGAGGTAAGTATGGGGAGGGGGTGTGTGGGGAGGCAGGGTGCGCAGTAGGTGGGTGCGGGTTGTAGGGGGGGCAAGGAGACCACCGAGGGACTGTTTCCTTCTTTACAGGAAAAAAAAACACACTGCGGGACGGTTTTTGCTTTACAGGGACATTTCAGTGGACATTTGGCATGCTGGGGTGGGCTCCCAGTATGCCAACCTACTTTGTTGGGGGGCATCTGTAGCCAATGGGGATTGGGCACCCCCCATGGCATATAGGGGTCGCAGTAGCCGAGGGATTGGGCACCCCTCGCACAAAACATAGCTTTGTAGAGCGGGAATTATGCCGACGGGAGTGTGCTCCTCGTCGGGCGCATTACTTGTGGTTGGAGCAGGTTATGCTGATGGGGAGGGCTCCATCGCAAACAAAGACTGTTTATGGGGAAGAATATGCTGCCGAGGGGATTGGGCACCCTCGGCATGGGGTTGCATAATACTGTTTGTGAATGTGGCAAGCCTCCCGCAATGTTCACAAACAGTATTAGGCTAGCTAACGTTCTGCCCTGCAATGACGGGTCACTCCCTCATTGTAGCAGAATGACTGACGCTGCAATGACGAGGCAGCCCCTGATTGCTGCAGTGAAAACATTTGTACTTGGTGCACTTTTGGAGACCAGTGTCATCAGCACACTGTGCTTTAATTGGTCCACCACTGTCAAGCCCCCAAATGCAGTGCTTCCTTTGGCTGTAACAGTGCCGTGCCTCCACAACCCTCTTCTCTCCTAAGCTGTCACATAATGTTTCTTGCACATGCGCGCAAGCAAACATAAAAAAGGGTTCTACCCATAAGTGATTTGTAATTTGGTGAACTGAATTCCGGGCCCATTGCTGTTCTCAGACCTTTTTTCATAGGCCTGGTAATCAGATCACTCAGTATGCACTCTGGGGCCTTCCCTAATATACATTTTGTCATAAACTGGAGCGCATGTAGTGATCGTCTTTCCTTAAGATTTAACCACTAAAGATTTCTATATAACTCTATTCTATGTGTTCTTTTTGGGTTATTCAAAACAAATCTCGCTAACTTATGATAGACTATATCTAATCTGTTTAAGTTAGTTTGTGTAGTCCCTGCATAAACTAAATTGCCGTAGTCAATTAAGGGCATAGTCAATGTATTGACTAGACTCCTTCTTGTCACTTCATTCAGACAAAACTTGTTGCGAAAGATCTTGAAGCTTGGGGTGAAAGGAATGTCCTGATGGCAGGTACAGGCCCTTGTCTCCAGAACCCAGTTATCCACTTATTCTGTCCTTGAGGAATGGCATGAGAATTTCCCTGAACAAGTGTTCATCTTTGAATGGACGCTTCATGAAGGCATTCTTGGACTCATTTTCTGCCTGCACAGTTTCAGCCACAGAGCTCTCCTGACTCAATTGATGTGTATGGTCACCCTTGAGCCAAGCTTGAAAATGTGCAATGATGCATCTATGATATAACGAGCTGCCTGGATGGCACAGTCAACATTGTCTGACAGTGGGGAACATTTTCAGAATTGCGTCTACAATAGAGTCTATCCTTCTGAGGAGTAGTCTGCTACTGAAACAGACTGCTGAGTCAGCTGAAAGTAACATTCCTGACATCTTATGAACCTTCTTCAGGTGCTGCTTTATTTTTTTGTTCCTGGTGGTTTTTAGTGCCACTGTGCTTTTGATTGGGATAGTGTTTTTTTGACAGGGCTGAGACTGAGGAGTCAACCTTAGGAACTGTGAACCATGCTGTCTTTCTGGTTGCACTGAGAACGTATGTTTTGTTGATTGTGCATCTTTTTGGAACCCTGGTGCACTCTGCTGCCTCATGTTCCTTTTGAAGGATTACATCAAGGGCTTGGCAGGTAGGGAATTGAAGTCTTGCTATGTGTTGATTTGCCAGAAGCAAGGGCTCCGTAGATATAGAGGCTTTTCGGGTTCATCTGCTATCTTGAGAATTTCCCTAATCATTTGTATTAACTTGTCCATGTCCTCTCTGGGGTACAGTCTGACTGCATTCTTTTCAGGTTTCTCCTCAAAGTCTGAGCTCTGTGGTGGGTCATACTTCTCTGTCGACTGGCAGTGTTTCTTAGGCACTGGTTGTCCGAGAATATCTGCAGTCCTCTTTTTTGTCTTTGTAGCATCATTGTTTTCATGCAGCTATGCCTGTGGCTTTTCTAGCAGTTGGAAGGGAAGCTAAGCCTGTGTAGCATTCAATGCCAGTGGAACCATTGGTGGTGGTAGGTTTTCATCTGGAGATGGGCTTGCTGAGCGAAGGTTCTAAGATGGTTCATCTAGGAGACTGTGCAGGCTACACATACGGGTCCCCCAACATGGCTATCTGAAAACTTGGCACTGCACTGCAGACAAGAAGGCAGGGTATGGAGCTACGCAATAACATGGTACATTCTGTGGGGAACAGGCAGAAAAAACTGGGTAAGATCTGTGCCTTTGTTTTGGTGCTGAATAACAATAATGTTGTCTACAATGTATGTTTCAATCAAAGGCCAAAAAGTCTTTCCTCTCCCACATGAACCAGCAGCTGGAGATAGAATAAAAACACGTGCAGATAGTAAAAGAAGAATGCAGGAAGGGCCCCCTAAGATGGCCACTGCTAAAGACACAGTCATAGAAGGCAGTAAATGTGCCCCTGGCAAGATGGCTGCTGGAGGTCTAGATACAAAATGGCCACTGATCTCACAAAATCTGGGTGACCAGAGAGAAGGCAGCAAGGTTTGAGCAGGCTGCTGAGTTGAAAGGAAAGATGGCAGAAGAACTCACGTGATGCGAGCAACCTGGGTCTGTGTGAATGAATACACAACAAGCCCCCAAGATGGTGTCCAAAAACTGATGACCTAAGATGACTGCATGTGAATCTTGAGAAAATTCTCAGATTCCATTGGGAATCAAGCAATCTCATTGGAAGAACCTCCATGCAGCCAGGGGAAGGAGATGGCTGAGTCCAAGAGGAAACCCTATGCTGCAGGGATTAATGGCATCAGATGCCAAACAGCCAATGGCATGACTGTCAGGAAGCTAATGCGCTGAGCAGGTGGTGTTAACTGTGTAAACATGGAACAAGCAGTGTAGAAGGAATGAGGAAAGAGACTTGAAAGGCTGTCCCAGATGGCAAACAGGAGCAGAGGGAACTCTCCAGGTAAGCTAAAGGGCCAAACAGCAACAGACCGAGATGGCAGCGGAGGGAGGGAAGTTTCAGAAAGGGCAGCAGGCACACAAAAACAACAATTTTATGGTAGCAGACAGAAATCAAACTGCTTTTCCCTCACACATGCAGGGTGTATGGATGCTGCAGGAGGGTCCTTACACACTGTGGAAAACTGCATGCTAATATCCTGGCTATAGAAAAGGACAATGCAGGAGGGTCCAGTTCTGCAGGTAAATTTGAGCTATGCTGAGTAGAAACTTCAGGAGGGTCCTAGCCACTAAATGCAGGGCTTGTATGGTAGCAGGACCTGACACTGCAGGAGGGTCCAGTCCTAAATGAGTTCCAGAAATAAAAGACTTATCAAATGCCACAGTATTATGGAGCAGCTGGGCAGGATGCTACGGGGGGTCCAAATCAGCAACATAGCACAATGAAAGAATATTATGTCTTGGGAAATTATGTTGAAAATACTGTAAAGCTCCAACATGCTGAAAGCAAACTGATGCTTGCTGAACGTTTTTATAAAGATGTAGTAGAAAGTGAAGAGAATCCGAATATTGGAAAAATATACCTGTATGTTTGGGAGCAGTCTAGGATCACGACCGCGACCAACCTCTAGGGATGCATGGTGTAAACTGGAATTTCCAGACTTGGCTGAGAGATGGCCTCCAACCTGTTCAAATTTGATTGGATCGTGCATCAACCTATAGGAAGAATGGAGGATAAAACATTGGTGAGCAATGTCTGAGTATTATAAAGGTTGTTGAGGATGATGCTTCCTTCCAAAGAACTTCACCTGGAACCTGACTTCACTGCAGAATGTCTCAAGTCACAAGTTCTCAAAATTGATTCTATACTGCAAGTCAGCATTTCATATAGCAGATTAATTTCACAAATTAGTGGAACTTCTCAAATTAATTGTCAAATATAATTCTTCTGTACGTCACACACCACTAATTTTGACACCAAAGAAGGTAATAGATGTGAAGAAAGGGATGGTAGTTTGTTACATATGATGTGGATTTTTGCCAAAATGCAGCCTTTGTGGAAAACATTTAAAGCACTATTAGAATTATCCCTACTTTTAGAAAAGTTTTTTAAACCAGAATTTTGTGTTCTAGGGATCCCAGATCTTTATTTATTTTTTAGGCAGAAAGGGACATACAGGTTTAATAAGATTATGATTTTATTTATTTACAAGTTTTGACCATGTATATATACTGAGCAGAAGCTTGTCTCCACATGCGACATGGGGGTACAGGTTACAATGAAAAAGGGAGTATAAAAAGTAGATGTAATACAATGCAAAATGAAAAAGTATTGCAACAATGTACAGTTACTGCAGCTTTAGTAACACAGCATTTATAAGTCAAACCTGCAGACAGTTCAGTACCAGGGAGCAATACTAAGAAAATGAAATAAAGGTAGTAGGGACCTAGGCTAAATAGGGACAGAGGGGAGAGAAAGGATATGTTGCAGCAGCAGGAGAAAGAGCAGAAGTTGCAGGACTTGGACTTGAAAGAGAAAGAGAAGGAAGATGATTAAGTGTGGGAGCGAGGTTGTTCCAAAGGAGGGAGAGGTGGGAAGAGAAAGTAGCCTGTCCAGCTGAGGTATTTGGGGGTGTAGGATAATGAACATAAAGGAGTAGGACAACCTGCGGGGTAGAAGGAGGGTAAAACAGATGAGTACAGGGAAAAGAGATAACAGGGGAATGAGTTAATATATTCATTTTACAGAACTGGATGGATTTATGGATGGAAGTATGGATTTAAAGGAAATTATTTATTCAGAATGGTATACCAATATCTAATCATGACACATAGAACAAATAATAGCAATTATGAACTGAGGATCATAAATAGAGGAATCTGATTGGCTGAGAGCTCTTTAAAGCCATGATGATATCGGGCTACATAATCACGGCTTCAAAAAAGTGCTGGCACCACCAGCCTCCTTGCTCTCTACTGTCTGAGAACTATTTTTTCAAAATGTACTCCTACACCACCCAAAAACTCATTCATAAAATGTTTTAAAACCTTTTTTTTAATTTTTTTTTATTCATAAAACTTCATACTATGTTCATAATAGCAATAAGTCACTCCAGGGTGTGGTATATCATGGGATATTGTCACTTCTCGGGTTGTTGGACGCACTCGGACCGAGGCGTGATGATATCCTATGATATACCATACCCTGCCATGGCTTATTGCTTAAATATGAAACACAGATGCAGTATTTATTCAAAAAGATGATTCCTTTGGAATATGTCACTTGTGACACTAAAATGCGCACTGGGAGAAGTAGTATTCATGACACAGTTCAAATATGGTAACGCAACCGAAATCGGGCACACACCACATGTTAAGGAAAAAACACCACTCACTGGAGCGAAGGCGCAAAAAGTGCAGATTCATTAGTATTCAGGATGACCCATCAGATTCCTGACACATTTTATATCAACCCAAAAGATCCTTTATCAGGATATTTTTGATTGATCCAAAATGTGTCAGGAATTCCACTGGGTCTTCCTGGATGTCGAAATAAAATTTGCACTTTTTTGCACAGCAACCACTGGAGTGTCGTTTTTTCCTGAAAAAGTGATGAGTGCCTGATTTAGAATACATCACTAATGGCAGATACAAACTGATATACAGTACATTTCAATGAGATTATTCAAATTTAACAAATGCTATTTTGTTTATGAAACTTTATTCCATAATAAAATAATTTTAATGACTTGCATAATCTATATTTAATGTTTGGTGAATAGTAAACGGTGCTTGTGTAAACTTAACTTTGGCCTTTCTCAATTCCCACCCTCCGTATAGGAGCCGGGTGGTGATATGGAATGAAAGATTCGGCACTAAGAGTGAGAGGAGAGGATGGGGAGGATGGAGGGCGTTCGGAGCACTCTGAGTGCAGATTGCTGGGGAGGGTGGCATTTATTGGCGAAGTGGGAGGAGTTTATGCCCCTACATTGAATCATGGTCCTTATCTGCCGTCAACTTCTATGTTTCTATGTTTCTGTGTTTCATGGTCAAAGACCTCCCATTCAGTGTTTGGTGAACAGTGAATGGTGCTTGTGTAAACTTAACTTTCACCTTTCTTAATCCCACCCTCAGTATAGGAGCCGGGAGGCTGTAGGGAATGGAAGGCCCTGAAAGAAAGAGAGATTACCTCCTCCAACTCATGGAGAGTCTGAACAGTAGCACACAGGGAAGGCCCCCCATGGAGGAAACCTTTGAGGACCCATGGCCACTGAACTGCCTTGATGGAAGAGGGATGCCTGGATATTGTGGCAGTCACAGAGACATGGTACACAGAGAACCATGACTGGGATATCAACATACCAGGGTACACAATCAACAGGAGGGACAGAAAGAGAAGAAGAGGAGGAAGAGTAGCTCTCTATGTAAGGGAAGGGATCAAAGCAACAGAACTAAAGGGTAAACAGGGAGGAGAGAAGGCACTGTGGGTCACCCTGGAGACTGGAAATGGCTCCACAATCTGCATAGGGGTTGTATACAGACCCCCATCTCAGGGGGAGGAAATGGACAAGGCAATGATAGAAGGCATCATTGGGATGGCAGAGAAAGGGGAGATATTGCTGATAAGGGACTTGAATATGCCAGATGTTGACTGGAGTACCTTTGCTACAGCCACATCCAAGAGCAGGGCCATTCTCGATGCCCTACAGGGGGCATGTCTCAGACAGCTAGTTTTGGAACCCACTCAGGAGAGAGCAATCTTAGACATGGTACTCTAAAATGGGGACGGAGAGAGGATCTCTGATCTTGAAGAGGGTAGCCATCTGGGAACAAGCGACCACCAAACAGTGTGGTTCATGATAAACTTAGCTGTAGAGTCAAGCCACACAAAAGTGAAGGAACTGGACTTCAGGAGGGCTGATTTTGTCAAAATGGGAGAATGCCACAGAAAAGCACTAGCAAACAGTCAAGAAGGCGGGTTGGAGCAACAATGCGGAAACATCAAAATCGCTATAACAGAGGCAACAAGCCATTGTGTGAAGCAAATAAACAAATCAAAACGAAAGAAAAAAAACACTATGGTTCTCAAAATAAGTGGCAGGGAAGGTAAGGGAGAAAAAGACAGCATTCAGGAAGTATGAGGAAAAACAGAAGGAGTAGGACAGAGAACTGTATCAGTTAAAGCAGAAGGAAGCAGGTAAGACAGTCATAATAGCAAAGGCCCAAACTGAGAAAAAGATAGCCAACTCAGTTAAGAAGGGGGATAAAACCTTCTATAGGTACATTAGGGAGCAAAGAAAGACTAAGGCAGGGATACTGAGGCTGAACAAAGAGGAAGGTGGTTGGGCAGAGACTGACAGTGAAAAAGCAGGGATACTGAACGAATACTTCTGCTCAGTATTCACAATGGAAAAACAGGGAGAAATACCTAATCCAGTCAATAGAAACACTCTGGATAGGGGGGGTTGATATTAGTCCTTTCACAGAAGAAAGGGTTCTGAAAGAACTCTTAAAACTGAAGGTGGATAAAGCAATGGGAGCCTGATGGATTCACCCCAGAATTCTAAAAGAAGCAGTGAAGAACTGGTAACACCACTGACTACCCTTTTAATAAATCATGGGAGGATGGTGTGGTATCTGAGGACTGGAGAAGGGCAGATGATTCCCTTCACAAAAGTGGGAGCAAGGCAGAAGCAGGAAACTACAGACCTGTCAGTTTGACCTCAGTGGTGAGGGAAAATGATGGAATCACTTCTGAAGGAAAGAATTGTTGAGTACCTAGAGGCCAGTGGGGCACAGGGCCCAAGGCAGCATGGATTCACAGCGGAAAGGTCATGTCAGACAAATCTAATTGATTTCTTTGACTGGGTGACCAAAGCAGTAGACCAGGGAGGAGCTGTGGACATGGCCTACCTAGACTTTAGCAAGGCATTTGACACAGTCCCACACAAAAGATTAATAAACAAATTAGTCAGCCTGGGAGTGAGTCCCAGGGTGGTAGCCTGGGTGAAACACTGGTTGGACAACAGGACATGCGGGTAATAGTAAATGGAGTCCACAGTGAAGAAAAGAGAGTTACTAGTGGGGTACCACAGGGTTCAGTACTGGGGCTGATCCTTTTTAATGCCTTTATAAGTGACATTGCAGAGGGACTGGAAGGAAAAGTATGTCTCTTTTCAGATGACACAAAGATCTGCAACAGGGTTGATACGCAAGGTGGGGTGGAGAGGATGAAAAGGGACTTGACAAGGTTGGAGGAATGGTCAAATGTATGGCAGCTCAGATTCAATGAAAATAAGTGCAAAGTAATGCACCTGGGAAACAAAAACCCAGGGGAAGCGTACACAATGGGGGGTGAGATACTGACAACAAAAAATGGAAAGGGACCTGAGGGTAGTCATATCAGATGACCTAAAGTTGAGCCAGCAATATGAAGGCAGTAGGAGGGCTGGGGGGATACTGGGATGCACAGAGGAGAGGCATCACCAGTAGAAAACAGGAAGTTGTTGGCCCTCTGTACAGACAGTTGGTAAGACCACATCTGGAGTACTGTGTACAGTTCTGAAGACCCCATCTCAGCAAAGACATAGACAGGGTGGAGGCTGTCGAGAGGAGGGCAACCAAAATGATGCAGGGTCTGCATCAGAAGACATATGAAGAAAGACTAAAAGAACTTAAGGTGTATAGCCTCGAGTAAAGGAGGGAGAGAGGGGACATGATAGAAACTTTTAAATACCTCAAGGGAATCAACAAAGTCCAAGAGGGTAGCATCTTTTAGAGAAAGAGATGTGCAAGAACAAGGAGGCACAATTTGAAGATAGAGGGGTGACAGCTCAGAGGTAATGTGAGGAAGTATTTCTTCACAGAAAGGGTTGTGGATACATGGAAGAGCCTTTCTGAGGAGGTTGTAGAGTCAAACACAGTGGGGTAATTCAAGAATGCATGGGACAGACATAAGGCAATTCTAGTGGGGGGTAGGAGGAAGTAGGCTATTGGTTAACTAGGATCAGCAGCTTATCCATTAGGTGGGGAAATTGTCAGACTAGGTGAGCCAAGCGGTTCTTATCTGCTGTCAAATTCTATGTTTCTATGTTTCACCATCTGGGCATAATAAGAGGAGATGATCTTAAATGCTTGACTACTTGTTTTAGATGGAGTTTTCTAACATGAAGGTCCACCTTCCAAGGCTCTTGATAATGGAGCAAGGCTGACGATATGGATGCTGATGGTACTGACTCTGAAAGGAGAATGTCCTAACGAGCATGAGAGTTCAATCCAAGACATAGTAAAGAGTTCTCAGACACATCTTGCTGTATGGTTGACAAAGTCAGAAAGGCTGAAGAACACTTGAAGCAAATTAGCAGGAGCTCTTCAAAGGCCTCTAGGCATTAGTTAAGATGAATCAGGTAATGATCCAGATTCCTGTGAGAAGATAGTCAGTAGCTGAAATGGAAGTAATTTGATATCTTGAATGTCCTCTGTGTGGATTTTCTGCAGAAGGAATGAATGATGTAAGCAATTCTTTTGCAATGAGAAGGTTGGACAATTGGCCGATGAGACAGGAACAAATGCTGTAGTATGCATCATGTCTGAAAAGTTCCTGAATAGAGTCCATCAATATGGAGGCATTTAGGAGCTTACAGTTGTTGTGATGCAGCAGCTACCATATGGAAGACTTAGAGAGGGGAGATGATATTAACATCTTCGAAGGTAGATGTTGGAAGTCTAGAAATGGTGATTCAGGAATGCTCAAAGTAGCCATGAATTAGAAACATGTTAGTACTATACAGATGTGAGATTGGAGATGGTTCTTGTAAAACAAGCATCTGTTTTCAGAATCAAAATGATGAGATGAAGATCTTGCCATTGTATAGGATGGGACTTTTTAGACACATGAGTCAGATGGAACCATGATGACAATTATTGATGTTAAGGAACAGAAGCCATAGCCTGGGCAGCTTTTGTCTTAAGGTTATTATGGATTGATTTGCTCTCTGTGATGTAATGAGCCAGCCTCCTGTGTCCAAGTGGAGGTAGAAGGAAGTGAAGGAAGGGCAGTATGCGAACACCTCGCAGAGCTGCTCTAGTTGCTCTATAGCCGGTTTGACTTATGCTACAGTATGCTCAAGCAGCTGTGGTTATGCAGAGAAGAACAGGTGATAATCAGAATTACTTGCCCCATTATGATGCCCGGCTTGATCTTGAGATATGAATACAAGTCTGGGTTTTGAGTCAAAATGAATTCTGTTTGATAGGTAGCTCTAAATGGACTGCTTATGGCTGGCAAGCTCTGATAACATGATGGCTGGTGGATGAAAAGATGCAGGTATTGCGAAGCTGTAGACTGGAGTAGGTTACGAGGGAGGGTAAACTTGAGAGAAGTGATACAAAATTGAACTTCCTTGAATCGATTAATTTCAGATGAGGCAACAGAGAAGGCTGAAAACAAGCATACAGGATGCAAAATCTCTGGCAAACTGAGGTTTAGCAGTTATAATTAAATGGAACAGTCCTGCTTCTAAGCTGAAGTGAACAGAGATGTTTTGATGGAAAATGAGTGAGGAGTAGCCCAGACCTCCTGGAGTATGGATCTAAAGGTCTTTGCTAAATGGACATGGGTCTCAGAAGTCCAAGGGGATCTGAGGACCTTCCTCGGAAGCAGATGATACAGAAACAGAAGATGTGGTAGAAGCTTGGTGGAGTATAGGTATGGAGGTAGATATGGAGGTCTTATAATGGCTGCATACCTGAGTGCAACTTTAGTTACACAGCATTTATAAATCAAGCTTGTAGACAGTTTAGTACTGGGGAGCAATACTAAGAAAATGAAGCAAGAGTAGTAGGGACCTAGGATGAATAGGGACAAAGGGGAGAGAAAGGGCATGTTGCAGCAGCAGGAGGGGTCTTAGACAAGTGGCATGTGCTGCAATCCTTTTGGAGGTGCTACCGATCAATGACAAGGGGGAGGACAGGGCATTCTGCACCATGAGATTCAACACATGGTTGGTGGACTGGTGTAGAGCAGAGGGCTTCAGCTTCATTGGGGACTGGGGTCCCATCTGGAGGGATGCAGGCCAATACAAGTGGGTGGACTGCATCTATCCGGGGGGAGGCGGGGGACCAAGATCCTCAGTGACAGATTTAAATGCTTTATTGGCAAGCATTTAAACTAGCCAAGGGGGGGTCGAAAGTAGACAGGAAGGAGCGAACTTCCTCCCCCACAGGATGAAGCAATCTGTAGGGAGGACCCTAGGGTTTGAAAATCGACACCAAAACCTAAAACTGAGATAGGTGGAATGGCAGAGATAAGGAAGAATGGGAGTAAAAACAGAAAGGGAAGGGAGGTAAGACATAGGAATAGGAGGGGAGCTACTAGAAGTGGAGGTTGCAAAACGTGGACAGCCATGTGCATAAATGCCCACAGCCTAGGAAATAAAATCCTTAGTGGCCTTGATAGCAGAGACAGACCTGGATATTGTCATTGTTACCGAGACATGGTACTTGGGGAACCATGAATGGGATATAACCATACCAGGCTGCACTCTATTTAGAAAAGACAGGGTGGGGAAAAAAGGGTGAAGGGGTGGCTATCTATGTCAGGAAGGGAATTAAAGCAAATGAAGTTCAGGAAATGCAGGAGAGAACGGAAGCAGTGTGGGTCACCCTGGAGACAGGGAATGGCACCACTATTCGCACTGGCGTGATCTACAGACCTCCAACACAAGGGGAGGAGATGCACAGGGTACTAATGGAAGCCACCCACGAAATGACAGCCAAAGGTGAAGTGCTGCTGGTGGGAGACTTCAGTTTGCCTGATGTGCATTGGAGCACCCAGGCTGCAGCCACAGCCAGAAGCAGAGGCATCCTGGATGCCTGTAGGGGGCATACCTCAAGCAGCTTGTGGTGGAACCCACCAGAGAAGGAGCAATTTTGGACTTGGTACTCACCAATGGGGACAGAGTCACTGATGTAACGGCGGGTAGCCCCCTGGGGTCCAGTGATCATTGTATGGTGTGGTTCAATGTGAGAACAGTGGAGGAGTCAAACCACATGAAAGCAAGGGTCCTGGATTTCAGACAGGTTGACTCTGCAAAATTGGGGGAATGTCTCAAGGAAGCCCTGTCAGTGGAGGAAGGGGGGAGCTGTAGAGAAACAGTGGGCTAACCTTAGGCAACAAGCCTTTGTGTTAGACAACTAAGCAAAACAAACAGAATGAAAAAACACTATGGTTCTCAGAGGACATGGCTGAGAAGGTGAGAGAGGAAAGGTTAGCTTTCCAGAGGTACAAGGAAACACAAAAGGGGGAAGGCAGGGAATTGTATCTGAAAAAGCAGAGGGAGGCAAGGAAAGCAGTCAGGCGCACAAAGGCACAAATAGAGGATAAAAATAGCCCAGGCAATGAAGAAATGAGAAAAGACCTTTTTCAGATACATTAGTGAAAGAAAGAAGACCAGGGGTGGGATTGTGAGATTAAAAAGGGAGGGAGGGGTGTGTGTGCGGAGGGGGACCTAGAAAAAGCAACAATCTTGAACAAATATTTTTGTTTAGTATTTACAGAAGAAAGGGCAGGAGAAGGAGCACTATTGGGTCATAGGGGCACCAATGGGAGACAAGTGGACACCAACCTGTTTACAGAGGAAAGAGTCCTACAGAAACTCGAGAATCTGAAAGGGGACAAGGCTATGGGGCCAGATGGATACATCCCCGAATATTAGAAGAACTTAGAGAGGTGCTGGCAGTACCACTGACAGCCCTATTCAACAAATTGATAGAGACAGGGTGGTTCCAGGAGAATGTAAGAGGGAAAATGTAGTCCCTCTCCACAAAAGTGGAAACAGAGAAGGCTGGCAGCTACAGGTCAGTCAGCCTGACCTCGGTGGTGGGGAAATTAATGGAGTCACTGCTGAAGGAAAATATTGTGATATTTCTTGAATCCAGCAGAGCAAAGGATCCGAGGCAGCATAGATTCACATCAAGAAGATCTTGTCAAGCAAATCTGGTAGATTTCTTTGACTGGGTGACCAGGGAAGCAGATTAGGGAGGGGCGGTGGATGTGGCCTACCTAGATTTCAGCAAGGCCTTCGACACCGTCCAGTATAGGAGGTTGGTAAATAAGTTGGGCAGCCTGGGAGTGGGCCCAAAAGTGGTAAACTTGTAACAGGTGTGGCCACCTCATCACAGTCAACCCATCAGATATAATGCAAAATATAGGGACTTATCTGAGTGCAGGGTGCGAAGGGGTAGTCCTGCGAAGATATCGTCATCTACCACACCTGTAAAGAAAAGGAAGTGGTTTGGGGAGGGGACTCGGCTAAAACCCCTTTTCCCACAATGGTGGCTGAGTGGCCAGTATTTTATTTAGTAGCTAAGTGGCTAGTGAAGGCTAGTGGGTGGCTAGTGCCCTTTTGTTATGTGAACTGAGGGAGGGGGTAGACAGAAACAAGCAAAGAGAGAATGTAAGCAGAGAGCAGCAAAAGCCCAGAGGGGTATACATAAATAAATAAATAAGATATATCTATAACAATAAAATGGTTACCTGGAAGGGGGGGAGGGGGCAGGCAGTCCTCATAGCCAGCTCCAGGCAGGCCATATTGTGTAAGGTCTGTTGGCGGGATCTGATGTCACTAGGAAGATGTCATCAGGGGGCAGGACCAGCTAGATAAAACAAAAGATAAAAAAAAAAAGAAGGGAGTGGTGTTCAGGGGAGGGGCACAACAGCAGTGGGAAAGATCTTTTTCAAAAAAGGGGCTCAAGCTCTCTCCTGACTGGCTGCCAGCACCAAATTCTCTAATCAGGTACAAGAAGGGTGAGCTGAAGTGTCCAGTAGTGTAACTCGACCTTTTGTTCTCTCTCTCTACTCTCTGAGCTGGAGACAGCAGCAGTGTAGTGGCAGGGCTTAGCCACTCACTTCAAGAAAAAAACAAGAAAAAATGGAAATTAAGTTTTAAAGTATAGGCTAGTTAGCTAAGGGGCTATCATTGCCAAGATAAAAGAAACATTTTTCTAGCTAGGAAAGCCAGCTAGAGTAACTGAGTTCCAGAAGTTTTGGGCCCTGATAGACCAAGCAAAAAGGGGCAGAAGCCACATTTGCAAGATAAAAGTCAAGTCCTACAAAGGGTTTGTTATTTTCTAGCTAAAGTTTGTAGGGAGGGTTCACTTTTTAAACAGAGGACTGAAGAGGAAACCCGGACCTGGTAGGACTGAGAAGCAGCAGAGCCATCAGTGGACATCAGCAGAGGACTTCTCATCAATCCCTGGCCAGGGCAGCACAACAAAGGATTTAATCTTCTTCAAAACTACACCCATTTTGGGTTTGAGGTATCAGAGACTGTGACTTATAAAAGAGATCTGAAATTATTTTTGGACATTTTACTGTTTATATTGGGAGTGGGGTGAAAAATGTGCGTTGCAGCCAATTCTAGATTTTTTGTCAGGGGAAGAAAATACTGATATTCATTTTTATGCAAATGTTATTTTGCTGTTTAGGCTGTGCATACATTTTTCTAGTTACTGATAGAGCCATTGCTGAAGTAAAAAAAGTAATAGTTATTCATAAACTGCTAAATAAATTGGCTCTAATTTAGAGATTTTCTGCCTCTGTGGTAATTCATATAGCACTGTTGTTGTAGTAAGAGAATCATACCCCAGGTTAATATCTGCCAGTCCTATGACTAACCTTCTTTGCAGCTAGCCGGATTCCTTCACCCAGGTAAGTGAAAGCAGTGTGTGGGCGGGGTGTTATAAACTGTGTCAGAAACTGGCTGGGTGACAGGACACAGAGGGTGGTGGTAAATGGCGTTCAATCCGAGGAGAGGGGGGTGACCAGTGGGATGCCACAGGGATCTGTGCTGGGGCCAGTCCTCTTTAATGTTTTCAGAAGCAACATTGCAGAGGGTCTGGAGGAGAAGGTATCACTGTTTGCAGACGGCACTAAAATCTGCAACATGGTCGACACTCCGGTGGGGGGGGTGTGTGAAAAATATATGAAAGGACCTAAACATGCTTGAGGAGTTGTCAAGAGTGGCAGCTAAGGTTCAAAGCAAAGAAGTGCAGAATCATGCATTTGGGGCACAAAAACCCAAGGGAGGAGTACAAGATGGGCAGAGAGGTACTGACAGCCACCAGTCAAGAAAGAGACTCAGGGGATAATTATATCTGATGACCGAAAGGTAACCAAACAATGTGAGAAGTCTGTGGGGAGAACCAGTGGGATGCTAGGGTGCATAGGGAGAGGTTTCACCTGCAGAAAAAAGGAAGTGATTAATGTCACTGCACAGATCACTAGTGAGACCTCATCTGGAGTACTGTGTCCAGTTCTGGAGGCCGCATCTACTGAAGGACATAGACATAATAGAGGCAGTCCAGAGAAGGGTAACAAAAATGGTGCAAGGACAGCAACAAAAGTCATATGAGCAAAGACTAGAGAACCTCAATATATATTTCCTGGAGAAGAGAGGGGGATATGATAGAGACATTCAAGTACATCAGGGGTATAAACAAGGTACAGAAGGGTAGCATCTTTCAGAAAAGAAGGTGTACAAGAACAATGGGGCATGATACGAGGCGAGGGGGATCGGCTCAGGGGCAATGAACGGAAGTACTTTTTCACAGAAAGAGTAGTGGATGCTTGGAACAGCCTCCCTGCAGAGGTGGTGGGGCCAAAAAAGGTAGGGAAATTCAAGAAAGCATGGGATAGATGTAAGAGTACTCTCGCAATAGGGAAGAGAGGGTAAGTGGTAGATCAACTAGGGTCTGCGGTATTGCATTAGGTAGGGAAAATGGGCAGACTAGGTGGGCCACAAGGTCCTTATCTGCCATCTCCTTCTATGTTTCTCTGTTTCACCATACAGGTTTCGGGGCTAAAGAGGTCAGTGATGCCCAGGAGATGGTCTGCCCTCTCCCTAATATTATTCCAGAGATCCTTAAAGAGGCAGTATAGAGTAGTGATTAAGAGCACCGAGCTGCAAACCTGGAGACCTGGGTTTGAATCCCACAGTCCAACTTGCATACTGTGTGAACCTGAGCAACTCACTTAACTTCCTTGTGCTCCCAGGTCACACCTGGAAACAAGTTTCAGCTTAGTGTGCCTTTCCCTGAATAAAAATTTCCCCGTAACCTTTGGACACGGCCAGAATATGTAAAGTAATGTACCCTCAGCTGTTCCGCAACACGTAAAAGTTGCAGAATGAAACTTGCCCATTTTTGATAACTTAACTGGGGAACAATAAAGATTATTCAAAATCTGAAACAGTGTCAGCCTTAACTTGTCATTCTTAATATATGTGTAAAGGTCACTCTATATTTTCTCCTAGTTGAACTGGGCCATTGGACAGGCTGAATTCCAGTATGGGCAAGAACCACCTTGAGCAGGATATGCATGTGAAAACAAAAAGGAATACAAGTGAGAAATTGCATGGGGCTGGGAAGAAACCTGAATACCAGCCTGACGGAGTAGCTGATTATTCACATCCCAGGGAGCAGCGCCCAAGTGAGCAGCTATGGTATGAGTCAACTGAAGAAATTGAAAAGCGTCCCTATTGGTTAGCTTACGTGTGGTTTTAGCGTCCATCCAACAAAAGACTAGATATGGTGGGAATGGTGGTATTATACAGCCAATCTGGGGATAATATGCTGCCATCAATTTTAAAATTCAGGTTAAAAAATTAGGGTTGGCCAGTGTCTTTGGACCAGTGAAGATTCAAACTCGCACCCAGTTGGTGATGAACTTGAATGGAGACACCAGTAACAGAGTGTTTGAGCTTGGGTGAGAGATTATAATACTTCACATGTAAAAATGCTTTGGAAGTAATGCCTGCATCAGTTATTATTTGCTTTTCAAGCCTGAGCCAAAGGGGCATATAGGCCTGAGCTTCTTCTGGGGGATCCGGTGTAGGCCAGTACTAACTAGCATAACTAGCCCAATAATAAAGGATAAAATGCAGCAGCTGAAGGTCACCCGCCAGCTTGGGAGCAGCCAGATTATGATATATGCAGCACAATGCTTTGTCTGTCTAAATAAATTGGGAGATGATGGACTGAATCTTCCGAAACCACGTCTTGGGCAAAAAGACATTCCCTAAGGCCCTGTCCACACTGATCTCTCATTGAAAAATGTTTTTTTTTTTTAATCTCATCTTTATTAAACATTTCAACATTTATACACAAATAAAAACTCACAAACTTTCAACAAGCAATAGCACTTATATTTCCTGCACATTGTGGCTTAAAGATTAAAAACAGTACTTAAAGTAAGGTACCCTTCTTTTGAGGGGGTTTTCATTAATTTCCACAGGTCACTTAGATAATTTAATCAGTATTGTACTCATTAATTAGAGGTGTAGCTCTAACGTCTCGACATCCTGGATATCAGTGCATCAAATTAGTTTAATTTTTATCACTTAATTACTTGGTTATACCATTTTATAAGTTCATTTTCTTAGTGGAATATGTTAACGAGTGTTAAATTAAGATTTCAGGTGTCTATACCCCTCTCAAATCATACCGAGCTTGTTAGGGTAAATTTGCCAGCTTGTATCACCTTCCCCTATTCTGATAAAGTGAGAGATCCTATCTCTTCAGTGTCCCTCTATGTCTCATCCCCTTCAGTGGGACAGCATGTTATAAATGAGGTACTAAGGAGTAATTCTGTCCTCTAAATAAGAGGGAGGTGATGTCTGTGGTATCCGCACATATAGGGTACTCAGGTTCTTCCCTTTTTCAGCCGCTGACAGAAATCAAAGAGGGCTTTTTAGTAATAGGTAGAATACCATAGTGTGGAAGGGATTTCTTCTGGATCTCTTCAGGGGACAAAGGAATCATCTTTAAGCATGTAATACAATTGCCAGCGGGCCCATCTAGAGGCAAAGATCTCATCTTTTTCATTTAGGTTATAGGTTATCCATTCTAATTGGTAGATTTGCTTAGTAATAGACCACCAATCTTGTATTGTGGGAATCTTTGTAGTCAACCAGGTCCTGGTGATCCCCTTTTTGGCAGCTGTTATGAGTAAATGTATGAGATATTTAGTGGAGGGGGCTCTGTATTACCTAGGGAGCATGAGAAGAGGTACAATTCTTTGGTTAATAAAAGTTGGGGGCCAAACAGTTCCTGCAGTTGGATTTGCAGTTGCATAAAATATGGCTGAATGGAGGGGCAGGACCACATCACATGAGTGTGAGTTGCTCTAATTTCACCACACAGTCGCCAACACGCTGCTGAACCATTGGGAGAGTAGTGACTTGTTACCATCGGGGTTCTAAAGTACCTGATGAAATTCTTCCAAGTGTATTCCCGCCACTGATGGGAGCTGGTTACCCGAGCTGCATCACAGCAGGCTTGCCGCCAGTCCTCCTGTGAGAGGTGGCGGCCAGTCTCCTCCTGCCATTGCAGTTGAATGCTTTCTACTGTGTGTGCCCCCTGAGAGTTTAATGCTTGATAGTATACTGATATTAGGTGGGTACTATCCGGGGAAGAATTAAGGTGTATCTGAGCACGTAGGAGGAGAGGGTATCTCTCTACCATCCGGGCTCCTAAGGGTAGGCCTCATACAAAATGTCGAAGTTGTAAGTATCGGTAAAAATCCTGATGTGGTAGATCAAACTGTCGTTGGATATACTCAAATGGCCATAGCTCTCCCTGGGTCATTATCTGTGTGAGATATTTCAGACCGTATCTTTCCCATGACCAGAGGGCATGGTCTAATCTGCTCGGGAGAAAATCCTTGAGGCTGGCGATCGGGCAGAGCATGGCTAAAAGGGAGTCAGCAGATGTATCTTCTTGATAGACTGCCAAGTCCTCCAGCTGTATTTTATCCATGGGTTTGTGATAAGGAATGGTCCTAGCTCTGAGCCTTGCTGATAGAGAGTTTGGAATTATTCATCATCACCTATCAGGGACTGTTCAATTTGCATCCAATGGGGAGCAGTCAATCTATTTTGCCTAGCCATTAAGTGAGTTAAAGTCGCTGCCTGGTGGTATAACTGTAGGTCTGGAAGCGCCAATCCTCCACCCTCTCATGGTAAAGTAAGTATTTTAAAATGGATCCGGGGTCTGCGGCTGGCCCAGATGAACTTTGAGATAAGACGGTTCAAACAACATGAAGTCTTGCTATATTATGACATATGCAGTTTGTCCCAGCCTTAGAACTGCTCCGGAGGTGAAAGAGTTAACTTTCCATGCCATGCGTGAAATCTTGAGCGCGAGTTTGATTGAAAACTCTGTCTGTTGTTCTTCAAACCCAAACTGTCAGATTCTTTACTCCGCCTCACTGAACAGTCGCTCTGGAGATTTCTCCTTCTGCTCGGTTCATTTTGTCGGTTGAAAAGTGTAATTTCTCAGTTTTTTAAACCGCATTTGTCTTATTGTAACCGCAACCGGTCGGTTCAAGCTCTGTCTGTGGTATCGTAAGTAATAGATGGGTTTACATTTTCTCTGTGTGGAACTTGCAAGCGTTATTATCGGTTCGGTTTGAACGGTCAGGTTGTTGTTAAACTTAATTAAATTGCATTTAGAGTCGGTTCCCGGTTCTTATCGGTTCTAAAAAAAACGGATTTCATTAAAGTTTTTTCCACGACCCGTGACACGGTTGGGAACCGATAAGGGTGTCTTGCTTGGCGATTTGCCGTAAAAGGGCAAGTTTTTGGTTAGGCTGGCATTATGTCTGAGAAACCCAAAAGAAAAACCGGACCCACTGGGTTTCAGCACTGTAGTGTCTGTGGGGAAGCCTTTGCCAAGGCTGACCCACACACCACATGTGTTTATTGTCTGGGGTTTGACCACCTCAATGCAGACTGCTAGATTTGCAAGAATTTCCCTGCAGCTACCCTGGATAAAAGAATTGGTAGGCTCAGGGAACGAGAGGCCAAAAAGTCCGCTGACCCGGATGGCCAGCCCGGTTCGGTGCCAACCAAACCGGAGGGAGTGACCTCTGATCAGGGCGAGACTTCCTCGGGCAAACAAAGAGCTGCCTCGGAGGAGCCAGTTCCAGCAAAGAGGACTAGAAAATCAGCAGGTGTGGAGCCAAAATTTCCTTCTCCAACCGCTGCAGAGATAGCCAAAGCGATCCAAATTGTCCAGTCGCTTTCCCCGGTTCCGACCGAACCGGCACCATCAGGTAAGCGGTCGGTTCGGTCGGTTCCACCGGTTCAAGAATATGATATAGAGGAATTTTATGAACCAGAGGAGGGGGAGTAGGATTATGAAGAGAGTGAATGTGATTTTGAAAGTCTGGATGTGCCCATTGAACCGGACATCTCCCCAGACAGACCATCAAGTGTCTCCCCTAGCTTCTGGTCCCTTCTCATTTTATGTTTTATAAAAGTTTCTGAAACCCTCCAGCTCCCTTTGGAAGAAGCTGTGGATGAACAGGAGGAGCCTGACTATGTGGAAATGATGGATATCCCAGAGTCCAGGAGATTGTCTATTCCTACATAAATCTTTTAGAAACAGACAATAAACATTTTAAAAGCTCTAACACTATACCTCATGTATAAAAAAAATGGACAAGAGGTACACATTGTCGAGCTCTGATCGGAGTTCCTTTCACAACAATGCAGCCATGTTAGTAGTGCAGGCTGCAGCCTGTGATAAGGCAAATATTCCCTTGGCTTCACACCCCCCCCGACAAGGACTCCAGAAGGATTGATGCCATGGCAAAGAAACAATACATGGCAGCATCCTTGGGACTCAGACAGGCAAATTATATGGCCTATGTTGCAAGAAGAAATCCAGATGGGATACTGTTATGGCTTTAGCGAAACAGGTCCCTGGCCAGCTTGCCAAGGAGCTGGAGCAGGTGGCTGCTGATGGTATTGAGGCATCCAAGGTGCAATTCCATGCTGCAGTGGACTCTAATGATGTATCTTCAAGAGTCATGGCTACATCTGTGGCTTTTCACAGAATGGCTTGGCTCAGGTGTACTAGCCTGTCACAGGATACCCAGGCTAAGGCCATGGATTTTCCTGTTGTGGGTAATTCTCTGTTTAGGGAGCAGACAGAGAATTACATGAAGAAAATGGATGAGTATAGGACCACTTATAGGGTGCACAGGCCAAGGGAGGCAAGCCACTCCTCAGAGGCAGCTTTCAGGGGCAGGGCAGGCCTTTTCACAGGCCTTTTACCAAGCCCAGGCCTCCTCTTCAGCTTATGCCCAGAGGGGTTCTTCAGAGGAGAGGCAGACGGTACGAGCAGGCCTGCTCCCCCCTCAGCCTAAAGCCCTTGCCAAACAGGCACCCTGATGGGATGCCCAGGACGATTCTCCATTACCTGTGGGAAGGCTGGCTTACTTTGTCCAGGACTGGGAGTCTTTAACATCAGACAAGTGGGTCCTGGAAGTAGTAAGCCAGGGACTGGTTCTCAGCTCCAAAAAATTTCCAAAGATGAGAACCAGATCCTTTCCACCTGCAAATCCATTAGAGGCTCTCGCTTTGGAAACAGAAGTCTCAACCCTCCTGGCTCTCAGAGCTGTAGAAAGGGTTCCACCCCTACACCAGGGCAAAGGACTGTACTCCAGGTACTTCCTTACCCCAAAAAAGACAGGAGAATGGCGGCCTATACTGGATCTCAGATACCTAAACAAGCACCTTTTAAAACCAAAATTCAAAATGGTGACTCTGGGAATTACTTTACCCTCCCTAAGGCCAGGGGACTGGCTAGCGTCTCTGGACCTCAAGGATGCCTACTTCCATGTTCTCATCAGAAGCTCCCACTGAAAGTACCTCAGATTCGAACTGCCCTCAGGCCATTACCAGTTCAGAGCAATGCCCTTCAGCCTCACCTCTGCCCCAAGGTATTCATAAAATGCCTGGCGTAGCAGTTGCTCACTTAAGAAGGCAAAAGATTGCCATCTTCCTTACCTGGACGACTGGCTCATAGTGGGTCAGTCTCCAGACCAAATCAATTACACTTCAGGTTACCCAGCAGCTGCTTACATCTCTAGGTTTTCTTCTCAATCTTCCAAAGTCAGTTCTAGAGCCTGTTCAGCTACTCACCTTCATAGGCGCAGAACTGGACACAAAGCAGGCCAGAGCTTTCCTTCCTCTAGAAAGAGTAAAGACCCTGGTGGCTCTGACCTCCTCCTTCACTCTGCAGGACTCTCAACCGGCAAGGCACTTTCTACAGCTCCTAGGGCACATGGCTGCTTCCACAGCTGTAGTGCAAGGAGCAAGATTTCAGATGAGGGACATTCAGTTCCATTTGAGAGCCTTCTGGTCTCAAAGTAGAGATCCTCTAACCAAATTGATCCCAGTAACTTGAACCCTGATCCAGGCCCTGCAGTGGTGGCAGGATCGGAGCAATCTGAGACAGGGGGTTCCTTTCATCCCTCAATCTCACTCCTTGACCCTTACTACAGATGCGTCCCTCTTGGGATGGGGAGCTCACATGGGTGATCTCACCACCCAGGGATTGTGGTCCCCTCAGGAATCTCTGCTCCACATCAATCTGTTGGAACTCAGAGCTGTTTTTCTAGCACTTCAGATTTTTTCTGCATCTGTTCAGAACAAAGTGGTACAGGTCAGAACAGACAACAGGCAATGAAGTTGTGGTCTCTGGCTTATTTCCTGAACACTTCCCTCATGGCAGTTCACCTCCCAGGCAAGGACAATGTCCTGACAGATGCTCTCAGCAGGATTTCCCAGGGCCATCACGAATGGTCACTGGATCCCCTAGTACTGGAGTTAGTATCTGCCAGGTGGGGCACCCCTCAAATAGATCTTTTTGCAGCCCCAGACAATCACCAACTTCCGCTTTTTTGTTGCAGGCCCCCAGTGTTGGGCTCAGTCCCTCTGGATGCCTTCCTTCTCGACTGGGAAGGGAAGTTCCTCTATGCCTTTCCCCCTTTCCCTCTCTTGTTCAAGGTGCTAGTCAAAATCAGATCTCAACCTTGCAAGATGATTCTGATTGCTCCAGATTGGGCTAGACAGCCCTGGTATCACTCCTTCTGTCCTTAGCAGTCCACCTTCCCTGTGTCTTCCCAGGAATCACAATCTGTTAACCTGTGCCCAGGGAGAGTTTGGTATCCGAATCTCAAATCCCTCAACCTCAAGGCCTGGCTCTTGAAGAGTTAGAGTTGCTGACCTACACCTTTCTCAAGGTGTACTCGATATATTGAAAGCTTCTAGAAAGCCTTCTACCAGGGCTACTTATAATTCTAAATGGAAAAGGTTTTCCATATGGTGCTCTGGTAAGCATAATTCCCCAGAATCTGCTGATTTGCCCACAGTCCTGGATTATATGGTCCATCTAAATACTTTGGGTCTGAGGCCAGCTACCCTGAAAGTGCATTTGGCAGCTGTCTCTGCTTTTATTTCAGCAGGAAAGCCCTCTTCTCTTTCTGCTCACCCTGTATTCTCCAAGTTTTTCTAGGGATTGCTTCACACCAACCCTCCATTCAGGGACCCTGCTCCTGCCTGGGATCTTAATGTTTGCATTGCTCAGCTAATGCAACCCCTTTGAGCCTTTGTCTTCAGCAGGCTTAAGTACTTGACTTGGAAAACTGTGTTTCTAGTAGCCATCACTTCTGCCAGGCGCATAAGTGAATTACAAGCTTTGTCAGTGGAGCCTGATTTTATCTCCTTTCACAGAGATAAGGTAGTCCTCAGGACTAACAGGAAGTTCTTGCCTAAGGTGGTTTCAGACTTCCACCTTAATCAATCTATATCTCTTCCAGTGTACTTCACTGACCATTCCTCCTCTGGCGAGAAGAGGCTGCACAGTTTAGATGTAAAGAGAGCCCTTAGTTACTACATAGAGCATACCAAGGGTCACAGGTTTGACTCCCTCCAACTGTTCCTCACTTATGGTGAGGTTGGTAAAGGGAAACCTGCCACTAAAAGATCCATTGCCAGGTGGATTGTCTCTTGTATCCAATTTTGTTATCAAAAACTGGGTAAGGTTCCCCCTTCAGGCCTGAGGGCTCACTCTACCAGAGGTACAGCTGCATCCCTAGCTGCGGCCAGGGACATCCCTATCTTAGAGATATGTCAAGCAGCTACCTTGAAAACAGTACACACTTTCACCCAGCATTACTCCCTGGACATCCAGGCTAGGAGTGATGCTCGGTTTGGCACAGCTGTGCTTCAGAGCCTATTTCCTAAGTAGGTTCTGTCCCTCCTCCATGGAGGTACTGCTGTGTAGTCTGCATATGTCATAATATAGCAAGACTTCATGTTGTTTGAAGGAAAAAAATACTCACCTTAGTAATGTTGTTTCTTCTAATGGAGTCTTGCTATATTATGACTTCCCCCCTGCCTGCCCCTCTCAAAACCTCTGCTCTTGGGATGTGGGTGGGCAGTGCAGTGTTGGCACTTAGTGATGCCCACCTTGTGTTTTTCACCCCTCCTTTTGGGGATGTTTGGGTATTGTATTTTATTTTATTTTATTTTTTGGATCCCCTGACTTGAGTCTTTGTTTTGGGACCAAAAAATGTGTTAATATTTTAGTAGCCAGTTGGCTAGTGTAGGTGTACAGCTTCCACACAGAATCTTAGTGAGTTTTGCTCGTAAAGATCTGACAGTTTGGGTTTGAAGAACAACAGACAGAGTTTTCAACTGAGCTCACGCTCAAGATTCCATGCCTGGCATGGAAAGTTAACTCTTTCACCTCTGGAGCAGTTCTAAGGCTGGGACAAACTGCATATGTCATAATATAGCAAGACTCCATTAGAAGAAACAACATTACTAAGGTGAGTAATTTTTTCTTCCATTCCTTAAATATTTTCTGTGGGATAAAGATGGGAACATTCTGAAATGGGTATAAAGCTCTGGGCAGAGTGATCATCCTGACTAAATCAGTTCTCCTAGATAGGCTCAAAGGTAAAGTAGACCATGAAGTTAAATCTGCCTTCAGTTGCAAAGTAAATGGGGAATAGTTATTCTTATATGTGGCATTCACATCCTGTGAGATGTATATGCCTAAATATTTAATTTTGTTAGGTTCCATCGACAAGAGAAGCTATTCTGTATACTGGGAGAAGGAGGATAGTGAAAAGTGAGAATCTCGGTTTTAGCTAAATTCAATTTATATCCCAAGACTTGACTAAATTTATCTAGTAGTTGCTTTATTGTGGGGAGGTTGTTGTCAGGGTCAAGGAGATATAACAAAACATCATCGGCGTATAGGGCTATACAGTGTTCCGTATCTTCCCTCCTCGATGCCCTTGATATTAGTGGCCTCTCTAATGTGTTGTGCTAGAGGTTCAATAAAGGCTGCAAATAGAAGAGGAGATAGGGGACATCCTTGCCTTGTTCCGCTTTTAAGATGGAAGTAATTAGAGTGCTGCCCACCAATCTTTATGCAGGTCTGAGGGTCTGCATAGATATTCTGTAGGCTAGTTATAAAGGGTCTAGGGAATCCTAATGTATCCAATACCTTATACAGAAAGGGCCAGGTCACTCTATTGAACGCCTTCTCTGCATCTAAACTTACCAGAACTGAGGGGCGGTTTGAAGTTTGCATTTTATGGGCGAGGTGTAAAGTTTGTCTGATGTTTTCCGTGGTGGACCGGGACCTGATGAACCCTGTCTGGTCCTGGGCTATCAGTGTGGGCATAATATGGTCTATGCGTTGAGCTAATATGTGCATAAATCATTTATAGTCCGTATTTAAAACTGATATTGGTCGGTATGAACTGCATAACTGTGGGTTTTTACCTAGCTTTGGTATAACCAAAATGGTTGCATAGGACCACTATGGAAGGGGGATTCACCCTCTAAGATCGAATTGAACAGTAGAAGGAGTTTAGGGGCTGTTTGTGTTTTAGTGATTTTATAAAATTCATCTCCCGTACCCATCTGGCCCCGGGGATTTAAGAGTTTTTACCTCTGAAATTGAAGCCGCAAGCTCATGCTCCACAATAGGAGTGATCAGTGCTTCCCTCTGGTCATCAGAGAGACAAGGCATACTGATTTCCTGCAAATATTTAGCAATCTGTTGATCTGAAGGGATATGCTCCGGGGTGTAGAGAGTAGAGTAGTACAAGGTGAAGGCCTCAGCCATGTCATGAGTTTTAGTTATTGGCTGGTCACCTATGGGATGTCTCAAAACAGAAACCGTAGCTGCTTTCTTTTGCCTGTGTATCTGGTAGGCCAGAAGTCTAGTGGCCCTGGGGCCCACCTTGTAGTATCTCTGCCTCAGAAAGTTCAAAGCAATTTCTGTCTGCTGTAATGCTAATTTGTCCAGATCAGCTTTTACCTCTTGGAGCTGTGCCGTTACTGAGGAGTCCCCCATTTTGCATTTTGTGTGCCATCTGCAAAAAGTGGAAGGTCTCCTCTAGTCTAGTCTATCGTTCCCATCTCTGTCTGTTTAGTTCTGTAATGTATTGAATGAGGTGACCCCACAGAACAGCTTTTATGGTATCCCAGTAAATAGCTGGGGAAGTATCTTTCTGAGGGTTGTTCTCTATTATCTCAGTAATTATATCCGAGATATATTCTCGGAAATGCTTAGAGCACAGGTAATAAGGATTAAGTCTCCACCTTGAATTTTTAACTTGGAAACCTAAATCCCAGTTAGAGTCCAAGGGGGCATGATCAGAAAGAATAATGTCACCCATGCAGGCATCCACGAGGAATCCTAAGTTTTCCACCTGAGTATATGTTTGGTCTATGTGGGAATATGTCCGGTGGGCCGAGGAATAATGGGAATAATTTCTGGACCCGGGGTGTAAATGTCTCCAAATGTCACACCATCCCACCACCGACACAAACCTTTTAAAGTAATTTTGTGCTGCGGATTGTCTAGGTGTATTCAAGCTAGAGGAGTCCAAGACAGGGTCTGGTGTCAAATTAAACTCCCCCGCCAGCAAGAGGACACCTGCCATGTTTTGTATTGTAACCCCCTTACACATGGGGGTTCCTGAAAGCCTCCCCAGAACTTCTCTGAATGCTCCCTCCTAACTGGTGTTCGGCATAATGCCGCCTAAATGTGGGCATTGTGAGTGCTTCCAAAGCCTTCAGTACTGTCTCTTTAAGAGCCGCCTGCTCACAGGCTCCAGCAGGTTGGTATGGGGGGCACTGGTGTTTCCCTGTTCGAATCCCACCTGAGCTGTGGTGAAATCGCTCCTCTTTGGCAGTCGCTATATGCACAGAGGCAGCCCTTTTAAATGATGTAACTCTTGGCCATAATTAGCTAGCATGTTGGTGGAGTTACAGTTTGTCTAACCTGCTTCTTTTGCAGCTGAGACTGTGTTGCTGTGCCCCTCCATTTTGGACCCGGACTGTCTGAAGCGTCCAATGGGGCAGGGGGTATCTCAAACGGAGTAACTGGTGACCAACCATACTTAAGACTCTCTAGGGAGCCGACTGACCAATGAAGATACAGCTAGTAATTCTGGGAAGTGAAGTCTGGACCATGGCGCCTTTTCACACCACTGAGGGCAAGATTAAGTGACTGGCATCTGTAGCCAGCCAATGGGATCGGGTGGCGCCCGAGCTGAGAGGATTACCCCATACTGCCAAGGGGCAGAGACGTTGTGGCTGTGAACGAGGAAGGAGCTCTGGGCTCCTGCGCCATTGAGTTTTAGCGCAGGAAGCGCGTGAAAGGCCAGAGGTGGCCGTTTTGAATCGCTGGCGAGCTATGGGCTAAATCCGCGGGGCAGCGGTCAGAATAGGCTGTGCAAAAGTACAGCTACCTACCAGACTCACCCTGTAGAGGACTGGAGAATCAGCTGAATCGCGCTCAGTCTGTCAGGAAAGTGAAGCTGCAGTGAGACTCCCGATTAGCTGTGAGTTCGGTTGGGCCCTAGGAGCAGCTGCCTGGTATGGTACCCCTCTGTTGCTTTCCATATAAATGTGTGGAGAAGTATCTGAAGTACAGGCTCAGCCCTGCGAGTGATGTGACAGCGGTTTTCTTCTGGAGTTGTGAGTACTAAAGCAGGGTAGCTCCCTGTTACATGTTTCTAGCAAGGGCAAGATCTTCAGGTTGCTTTGCTGACTGCACTAACTGAGCCTGCTGGCTCCATCTAATCTTCGTAGGAATTAAATGCTCATTTGTGCAGGGCCCAAACCAGCTGCATTGAGGAACTAGCCATTAGGGCTTGGGTACCCATAGACAGTAACTTATAGGTTAGGCCTGTGCACAGAGCCTTAGGTAGATACTTAAGTATTGTAGTGGTAAGCCAATCACACTGATTCTCCCCGGTTCTTGTTATCCCCCCTTAAATAAATCAGATTTCTTGTTTTGCAAAAGTACACTGGCTAGTTTGTGTATTACTGGTGAAATACTGCACTGTGAATATTGTGTAACTGTACCTTATTTTTCAGGGGGTCATCAGAGTGAGCTGAGTGGTTCGAGCCGGGAAGGGGGGGGTAAGTGTATATGGTAAGGACACTGTAAATGACTTGTGTGGGCCACTAGTGGGAAGAAAGGGGGGTTGCAGCAACTGGGGGGTTGTGACCGAGTCAACCTCGACTGTTCTAACCCCGACCTCTGGGTGGAAGCACCCGCCAACTGATCTGGGCCCCTCGCCCTGTTACAGTTCTGGCAGGCAGGGGTAGTAGCCCTTGGGATAGCGCCCCTTGGGGGTTACAGTACTATTTTGTCCAAAAGTATTTTGAGTTGAGAGACTGGGAGAGCTGGAGAAAAATACACATTGGCCAGTGTGACCTGGACACCATTAAGTGCGCCCTGTACGATGACCATTCTGCCCTCAGGGTCCTCCAGCGTGAGTTGATGCTGAAAGGGGGTGGTGGAGGGGATGACTATAGCCACCCCCCGACGTTTGCCCCTCCCACTGGATGAACTGTACACTGTTCCTCGGCCCAGCCTGGCTAATTTTGCATGTTCTGAGGCAATCAGGTGAGTTTCCTGTAGGTAGATTAAATCTGCCCTACTCTTACAGAGATATGAGAACACTTGTGACCTTTTGATTGGGGAGGTTAATCCATTAATATTCAGGGAAAGTAGTTTTAAACTGGGGTTAGGCATCACAAATCTTGAGCAGAGCTGTTACCTGGGTGAGGGTAGTCCTTACTTACACCTTTACAGCTATCTCTAAGCATTCTGTGTGGTACCTGTTTTCTTGAAAAACCAAAACAGTAACAACTTGTCAGAAAACCTCAACAGTTAACAAACATTACAAACACTGAACATGAAATGTCCCTTATTGGGAGCAACTGGATGTTTAACAGATGTAAAATTAAACAAGTACTTCCATTTGTCAGAATCCAAACTCGATTCTGAGGTAAGGTGAGGACCTTCCATGAAGGATTCATCTCAAATTGAGACGCCTCTGGACACCAATAGTGTCTTATATGGTGATAGGGAAAGGGAAAAAGGGATGTCTGAGATGGTCCGTCGAGACCAACTCATGTGTTAGCATGAATAATGAAAACCCAAAAAATATTTCAGAGTTCCCTCCATATGGAGGATTGACCACCAAACCCCCGAAATCGGGAGAGGGACTTCAAAGGCAGGGGGCCCATGAGGGGGGCAATCTCCCAGCTCAAATCAGAAGCATGTACATGACTGCAATATATTTTAGGCTCATGTAATGACAAGATGGGGAAAAACACCAGGCTCCACCTAGTTAGAGGAATGGGGTGGAGGGGGGAGGCACTGAACCAATTCCACTGTCGAAAGCTAAGTTAATGCTCAAGAACCCCGGATAGGCCTACCTTCAGCTCGCTGCGTGAGGCATTCTGCGGTATGGAATCACAGCATGGGGTCCAGTAATGGGCTGCTACCAGATCCCAAACCAGACCCCTGCTTCGGCTTCATCCAGATCTCTAGAAGCACCCAGGACAGCTACCACTTTCAGCGAGGACCCCCCCACAGGTCGTCCTCAATGAGGGGCGAGCCGTTCCGCCCATAACTTATTTAGAGGGTGTACTCGGAGGCTCGTTAGGCAAGGCATCCGGTTCCACAAATGGTTTTGAGGTCATCCGGCCATGTCAGCCTCATTCTTCCACAACTTATGCCACTAATCTACAAGCCAGGAGGAAGGGAAGCACCTCAGAGCAATTAGCCAGGGTGAGAGCAAGTCAGAAATTGCAAATAGAGTCCAGTATCTCTACAGAACCTCCCAAACCCTCCACCCCTCAGACGCTTTCAATTAAGACCGCAAGTGCTGCACCCCGGAAGTCCCAATTCAAACCGGGCTAGTCCATGTCTCTGAACTGAATGTTTTTGTTTATAAGGAAAAATCGGACACCAAGTGACATTACTTGTGGTTGTTCAGCCTTCTACATCGCCATCCTCCTTCTGCTGCATCTCTGGCGGCAAGCACCTGGCTTTCAGCGTTTCGGCAATGCGATGTATTGCCTCAATTCCTTGACTGCGTCTATCCTCCCGTTGCCCACTGTTCCACAGCTTCTGTGAAAGCTTTGAGGCAAGGGACATTCCTGAGCTGGGTCGTTGCTGGACTTCGATCTGCCTAGACTTCAATTCCTGGATAGCCGCGCAGGGGGTTTCAAAGGTCAGGGGCCCATCCCTGAAGAAGACAGTTAACTTAGCCGAGTAGGGAGATCTACATCTGACACCTGCACTTTTAAGTGCTCTCAGCACTGGAATATATGCTTTCCACCTGGTCATGATTTTGGGCGAGTAATCATTTTCAAAATAAAGCCTATGCTCAGCAAGCGTTACTGACCCCATTTTCCAGGCTGTGTGGAGGATGCTTTCTTTTTCTTGGTACCGCAGAAAACGAACCAGGACAATGCATGGGCGAGCTCCCTCTGCAGGCCTAGGACCCAGCGTCCTATGCACTCTGTCAATTTCCAGCGTGAGGGTGCTTGGAAGGGTTAATAACTTTCGGAGGGTTTTTTGAATGAACAGTACCATATCGGATCCTTCTGCACCATCTAGGATTCCGGAGATTCTTATGTTATTACAGTGATTTCCGCTTTCTGCATCCTCGGCCCTTTCCTGCAGCATTTTGATGTTATTATGAAGCTGCATAATAGCCCTCTCTGCCCCAGTGATTCTCTTATCGGTGTCAGTGACTTGGGCTTCCATGGATTCCTGACGCTTTTCCAATTTATTGATGTCTGTGCGAAGCGTTGTAGCTGTGGATCTCATTTCTTTACAAAAGTCCCTGAGCTCTGCTAACATTTGGGACATTTGCCTCTGCAGAGTATTAATGGGAATTTGGCCACTTGCCACAGTGGCCCGGTGGGAGGCAGATGAGGCCTGTGAGCCCTCTCTCTCCGATCCATCCTCCAGCAATCCCTCATCATCTGGAAGGTCTGGCAGCCTATTTTTCAGTTTTTTGTTCTTTTTGAGCATTGTTCTACCTCCGGATGTGTTTTTATCTAGCATCTCAGGAAATCAGCTGTTTCTGAAGAGATTTTAAAGTTGGTCTCGATGGCGTCTCCCGTTTCAAACTGCTGACAGGAGCATGACGTCACCGGAAGTTAAAAAAATGTTTAAAAAAATATTTTGTGTTCCGTTTTCAAGCACGGTTATCGGTGCATCCACACTGCGATCCGACAACTGTGCCTGTCCGCTTCAGTTTCCAGGCATGCTTGCGGCAATACTGGGCACCGCAATGCATGGTGGGATACCCACAAATGGACATGGTGACAGATTGGTGCACAAGTTGTATCGTTGAAACCAGGAGCCCTGCACAAGGTCGGGGATGGAAGTGATACTATCCCCCCTTTTCTTCTGGGAAGCAGTACAAACACCACACAGGTCAGAGGAGGTTGCCTTAAACCATGTTAAAGCATGGTTTGCATCCACACTGCAGTTAACACGGTTTAAGGCAACCGTTTTGGTCTGAAACCATGCTCGAAACCTACTCCCATCAGGTTTCGAGCACAGTTTTGGAACACGGTTTGTAGCACAGTTTTACCATGCTACAGTGTGGACACAAACCATGTCTGCTGGTCTTGTAACATTAAAGGCTGCCAGTAATGTTACAAGACTGCAAGTGTGGACTCAGCCTATATGCAATGGGTACTTGGGCAAAAAGACATTCACTATATGCAGTGGGTAAAGCAGTCTGGGTAAAACGTTAATTTTAATGACATTAATTATACCCCAGAGAGTGAGAGGTATAGATTTCCAGTGGTTGAAATCCATGGAGCAGGTCATCCAGGTTGAGCCTCTATAAAGCTTTGGGGTCTGTGGTTAAATCAGTGCTGGGGTAGCAGAATTATTTAGTGGCCCAGACCAAACCAAGTTCTAGAATGTCTTGCTTCATCAAAGAAGCATTTAATGGCAAAACCATAGTCTTGTTTGTATTGAGCTTATAACTAGAAGGGTAGCCATACTCTGCAATAGTGGTAAGGGCAGCTGGTATGAATGAATTGGGTGAGTGACATATAGGATAGTGTATGGTTACCCATACACTACAAGGCTATTCTTTCACCGAGTGGATACAATGCTGCAACTCATGACCTCGAGAGCAAGCTCGAGAGGTCTCCAAGTTGGTATTGTATCTACGAGGAAATAATAGCTCTTGTAGTGTATGGGTAACCATAAACCGCTTCTTTATAGTGTATGGTGCCTGAAAAAAAGACAAAAAGAGACTCACCTTTCCATATTTTCACTCGGTTCTGCCGAGGCCATCGATTCACAACTGCCGCTGCCCAGCACACTCGCGCGCCCCTATCACACAGCAAGAGATGAATCAGGATGTCTGCTGTAGCCCCTTGTATTATGACGTCCTCAGTAACGCAGAATGAAAAGCCATTCTGCATTAGTGAGGACGTCACTACTGCAGCAGAACAACTTTTTGCGGTGTATGGATTTCCATACGCAACCGCATTCCACCATACATTATATTCAAATAAAATGTCATCCACATAAACTGATATTTTTAACTGCACTACATGAACTGATATTCTGGTTATATCCAGATTGGCTCTGAGTTTTTAAATAAGAGGTTCAAAACAAGGATTAAAGAGAAGAGAAGAAAGGGGACACCCCTGCCTAGTCCCACAATGTAAAACAAAGTTGGGGGGAGGACACCATTACAATAACTGTTGGCACTGGGCTTAGTGTGCAATACCTTTACCCATTGTATAAACTCTGGAGGGAAGTCAAATTTCACTATTGTGACAAAAAGAAAGGGACATGAGACTCAGTCAAAGGCCTTCTCGGTGTCCAAGGACACCAAGACCACAGGACCAGGGTCCTCTGAGGCAAAGAAGAGGTGAAATGATTTGCGAAGATGGTTGGTTGAATGATGCATGGGTATGAAGCCCACTTGCCCACTACCAATAAGACAGCCTCCCACAGAATTAAGACGACTAGCTAAACTTTTGGCCAAAATCGTCATATATTGATTGATGAGCAAGATGGGCCTATAACTAGACACCACATCAGGATATTTTCCAGCTTTTACGAGTAACATGATCATGGCCTCTGAAACAGTAGGGTCTGCCAACCCATGCTAATAGATATATATGTAAAGGTTTTAAATAATACAGGCGCTAGCTCAGACAAAAAGGTTTTATAAAAAAATGGCTGTAAAGCCATCAGACCTTGGCCCCTGTCCAATGCTAAAGCTTTAATGGCATCCAAAACTTGTGATAAAGTAAAAGGGCTAGACAAGAGTACCTGTTACCCCTCTAATAAGGTCAGTAGAGTAATAGAATCCAAATATATGGTAATCTCCTGGGGGTCAGAAGAGGTAGGCGCTGGGCCATGTAAGCTAGTATAGAAGTGGAAAAACTCATGGGCTGTCCTCCTTGGGGCTGTCTTAGGAACATTATCAGCTTCAACCCTGATAAAAGGGATAAGGCGGGAAGCTTCCTGCTTGTGAAGATGCATAGCCACCAATTTACCCACCGTTTCCCCTTGTTCCAGGTATTTGGTGTGGGTCCTGAAAATGGCATACTCAGCCTTCTCTCTGAGCAAGTCTGCATAATTATTTCACAGAATACATAAGGAAGTTCTGATAGGCTCTGCAGTGGGAGGATTTAGCCTGGCTTCCAGACATCTGATCTCTGCCAATAACTTAGTGGCCTGTATAGCTCTTATTCTTTTCCACATGGAAGCCAACTGAATAGATTCCCCCCAAATTACACATTTAAATGCAGCCCATTCCATGTCAGATCTACTGTACCTATGGATCTGGAATTCAGCTGAATAAAGTTAACTATAAACCTTTAAGTTTGCCTACAATAAGGTTGTCTTTTAACAACTGATTATGTAAGTTCCAGACTGTGTCCCGATCAGATATACAAGTGAATGCATGTTGTTACCATATTGGGGAATGATCTGACAGCCCTCTAGAGGATATCCCATGCATGTGTAATCCAGTGAGCATCGAGTGACTGACAAGAAAATATTGAATTCCCAAGTAAGAATTATGAACTGGGGAATAATACTTATACTCCCTTTGGTTGGGAAATAACGTTCTCTAAGTATCACGCAGCTTGAGGGAGTCTAACAAGTCTCTAGGCACCCTTTGGGCTGGCAACAATCCAACCTTTGACCTACCCTTCTTATCCAGGTCTGGGGCAAAGACTAAGTTCCACTCACCACCCAGGAGAATAGACAACTTCAAAAATGACGATAAGGCAGTTGTCAAGGACATAAGAAAAGAAGGAGAATCAGTGTGTAATGGGCAAGGGAAGCCACTGATACCGACCCCTCTACAAATGGTCTGGTCGGGTCAGGGCACAGGTCCAACCCAGCTACAGCTTGGAAGGGAAAACACATGTAATCCGACTACGCCAACCACCCAGAGGTGGATTTTTGTGTGATGCCCAGCGAGTGGGTGTCAGGGAAATTTTGGGAAATGGGGCCCAAGTTCAATTGCTACTAACTGGGAACACAAGGAAAGGCATGAAGCTGGCTCAGATGCAAGAGCAATGTAAAAGTTTATTAAATGTAACAAAATAATAACATTACACTAAATATCGAAACTCCAAAAGGCAAAAGAACTACAATATCACTAAGTTATTACACTACAGTCTATACTGTAAATCAGTCATGAGCACCCTCAGCCAGCCAGCCTTGCACGTCTAAATGGGCAAGGGAAGGAAGCAAGATAGGGAAACCAGTTGTCTGGGGCAGAGAGAGAACACAGAACAGGACACAGGCCAAGACTATTCCGGGGCTGGATGACTCTTTGGCTGAGATCACCCTGGACCACTGGAATCGATCACCCCTCCAGAAACTAGTCTGCCACCATCACCCAGCCACAGCCCCTCTGTGGGCTGCCGGGACATCATTATTTCTAGCAAAAGCATTACTTAGGGCACTTTACAATCAAATAAAACAATTCAGGTTATCATATTACATAAAATCACAGGGGCACTGTCTCCTAGTGGCCATCTCCTGATGGCACACAGATATTGGCACAATGACAATGTCATCACAGGGGCCCCAAAAGCATTGCAATAAATCAGTTCAATTCAATTCAATTCAGTTTCATTTTTATTTTTATACTAGAAAGTATGTGAACAAAAATGCCCGATTTCTCAAATGTCCAGTGGTACAGAAAATTGATAATACAAAGAAAAAGGTAAAACAAAATTTGCAAAATGTTATGGTATTTACAGTAGGAACAGTGTATATAACAGGATCATCTAGAGTAGAAAAAAAAATGCAGAGCACACAACAAAAGAGCCAGTAAACAGATACAAATAAACTCTAAGGTAACTCAAGGGTTGGTGGACTTTCAGGGGGCTTGCATATGGGGGCAGGCACAAGTGGAGAATTGGAGGAGGTGGTCCTTGAGGGAGGAGATGAATGAGCCAATTGAACTACAGGCCTGAAGTTCAGGGGGCAGTTTACTGTAAAACTTAGGGCCCTTGTATGGGATGGAGTTCTGCGCATGCTTGGTGTGGTAAAAAGGGGTGTCGAAGATATGACAGGTGGCCCCTCTTGTACTGCGCTTGGGAGTTGATAAGAGGAAAAGGGAATTAACGCTGAACAGCAGCAGGTTACGGTGAACTTTGTGTAAGAAAGAGAGCATTTTAACATTTATTTACAGTTAATTTTCAAGAGTGCATTACCCTTTTAAACCTGGCCTCTGGCACAGGCCCCTTTCAATCTGCTTACAGGCATGAATCCACAGTATTTAGGCAACCAGTCATTTATTTACAGTTCCTGACCCCTTTTAGACCTGAGAGGCTTGTCGTTGCCCCTTTAAATCCTTAAGGCATGGAATTTCCCATTTAAGTCACTGTCAACAATTGTTTGATTAAAGTTCATGCCCAGGGGTGCCAGTTTTTGAAAAATTTTGTGGGCGCTCAGGTGAATCATAAAAGGCCGGGGGTCTGGGGGCCGCCTAGGCCTCCACAAGCTATACGATTTTTTATGTTTTGTGGTGCATTTATGGGGGTATTTTGACACATTTTAAAATGTGTATGCACTACCACCACTATCCTGCTGCAGACCAGTGCCAACCAGATGGATATGCCTGACCTGCCCCCAACAAAAATACACTCAACTTGTCAGGTAAAAAAAAAATACACAGTGAGTGAAAGGTGACAGTGCAGGCCTGTACAGTGGTCAGAAAATGGTGTGTGTGTGTGTGTGTGTGTGTGTGTGTGTGTGTGTCTTTTTTGGCAAAGGTAGAACTGTGGGCACCGAGGCAGCACAATTTTTTTCCTACTTTGTCTGCAAGACTATCCATCCTTAATTATTTTAACAGTTAGATCAACACACATTGAATTGTTTTCACAGGCCTGCATAAACAAGAAAGAAGGAGGCACAGAAGCCATTGCCTTTGGCCCCTTGGCCAGTATAATGAGTAACTTTACACAGATGATCTTTGTATTATGAGCCCAGTAGTAAGGAACCAATGCTTGTTTCAAACAATATGTTAGCAATGGCATGGATAGGATCCAGTGGATTTAGCCCAAGAGAAGTGTCTGCACTCATATTGACAAATATACTTAGTAATTCCACCTCCACTCACCAGAGGTGCGGTTCTTAAATTCAGTATGTCCCAGCAGAATACCACACTGTCTACATTTCACTAAAGGCCTTATTAGAACAAAAAGTGCTGCCAAATAATGTACATCCAGGCAGAAGTATGCAGAGCTGGGAAACTCAAACTGACAACAAACATCTTGTGCCAAGTACATGGTTTGTACACAAATGAGCACGTGTCTGTTCCCCTCAAAAAAGCAATTCAGTACTAGTAATATTTACAGGTACCTTGATGTCACTTAAGTAAGCTGAGATACATATCAACCCCCTTGTCTCTAAGCACTTGGTTTCAGCTGCGCTTTTTATTATCTCAGTTTACAACACTTAGTTCATGTTAAAAGTTAAACCTTCACAAAACGTTTGGGCTTTGCCGTTCGTATTAAGAATAATATTGTATAAATCTTCCCACCCCTCAACACACAAAACCAGATCCTCATGCACATTCCCTTCACAGTTCATCCCTCACAAAACAGGCTCTGGCATTACGAATAATTTTGTATAAATTTCCATTTGTTCAACTTGCTCTCATTTTTCTCTCACTTGAAGGAGGTGTTTCTTCACTAAGAAAAATCCTCATTATGAGGATTGACCTCATTACTGCACAGGCAAGCAGTCTTTTAAATTTTTTTAAAATAAAGCCTCTAGTATTGTGAACCTGCACAAACACTAGGCTGCAGTCACCAGTAACTGAAATTTCCCGCCTACCTGCCTCAATATTCGGTGGACTGGGCACTCCAAAAAAGCCCACAGACAACAACCGGACCGCCTGATCACGACGCTACTTCAATCCGAATCCGAACCTTGAATTGGTCACTCAGTGCGTGGTGAATTGGCTTTCTCCTCAGTGGCACAAAATGGCTTGTAGCTGAATCAATGGCGGTACTCTGGCGCGAGGTAACCCACTCTGCATTACTCAGCCGCTGTGCTTGCCAACGTCATGGGCTGGTCCATCCCCTTATGGTGCCACAGGTGCCCCAACTACTTCCTGGATCTAAATGCCCTCCCTGCTCTTAAAGTCATACCACTGCCTTCTAAAAAAAAAAGATAGAACAAAACGGAACTCGGGATGCACCCCCCCCCAAACTGCCCCAGTGTATGGGCCTGAACTTAAGTGTCAGTCTGCACTGTCTAGTTGTAGAATGAAATAAATTAAAACTGGGCCATTCATATTCTACAAGAATATAAACTGTCTGTTTTTTTGCGGGTGCCCAGTTTAACTTTGTGGCTGCTTGAGCACCTGAGCACCCACACTGTCGGCGCCCCGTTCATGCCCCCTGTTCACTGTTTATGGGTCTGTATCTTTTGTAGTTCCACCCCATGGGTGACCTTAAGGCAGCACCTTGCCACCCCCACAGTCACTTGACACAGATCTCTTTCCTGAACTTCACCCCAAGGGCGGTCCTTGCTGGGGCCTTGCCCGCCCCCACATTTCCTTGGCTCTGCGAAGCCTCTTCTTTGACATGCCCCATGGACGGTCCTCTTGCTGGGGCCTTGCATGGCCCAACAGTTGCTGTGTCTGGCACCTGGAGCACCCAGAGTTTATTTTTATTTTTTTTTAAAATGCGGCCAGCACTCGAACCTGGTGCTGCCGCCACTTACCCCGCCACCCTCCATGTGCTGGGCCAGGATAGCTGTTGCTGGGGAGGCCTAGACCTGCTTCCTCCCACAGGCCTCTACTACTGCTGGGCTGACAGTAGCAGGAGCTGCCGTGGGGAGGCATGGGCCTGCCTCCTCCTCCTCCCATGGACCTTACCTGAAGCTGAACTGCTGGAGGAGGGATGGCCTACCTTTGCTGCCGCTGCCCCTCCTGAAACCATCCTAATGCTGCTGCCACAGAGGGGCTGGCCTAGACCTGCCGCCCCTCCAGATGGGACATCCTTACCACCACGGCACCGGAACAACTACTGGGGAGCAAGGAGGAGGAGCCACTGACATGCTGGACTGTCCAGGACTCGGGAGGGACACAGGAACTTAAGGTAAATCCCTCCCTACTGTGCTCCCCCTCTCGCTGCTGCTGCTCCCTTTTCTCCTTTTCAAAATGGAATGAACTGCTATTGCCATTCAAAAGGGCTGAGGATTCCAGTCGTAATCCTTGCATGCCCATCTCTGCCGGCTTGCCCTAGCAAGTGACTGTGGGGTGGCAAGGTGCTGCCTTAAGGCCACCCATGGGGTGGAACTACAAAAGATACAGCACCATAGACAGTGAACAGGGGGCATGCACTTTAATCAAACAATTGTTGACAGTGACTTAAAAGGGAAATTCCATGCCCTAGGGATTTAAAGGGGCAATGACAGGCCTTTCAGGTTTAAAAGGGGTCAGGAACTGAAAATAAATGACTGGTTGCCTAAATACTGTGGATTAATGCCTATCAGCAGATCAAAAGGGGCCTGTGCCAGAGGCCAGGTTTAAGCAGGTGCCTGGCGCGAGGTAACTTGGGGGGGGATTCTGGTGATGTGCAGCGTGCAGGGGAAAGGAACAGAAAATCTATTTTTTTTTTTCAAACAGAGCCCAGTTGGGGCTTCACGTTTGGGGGGGGTTCCTATCTAAAACCAGGGCACCTACACTAGGGGACCTTCCTACACCCTGGGGCACGTTCCCTACCTAACCAACCCCAGAGCACCTGGATGCCCATTTTTGGAGGGCACCAGGACTCTGGAGCACTACATTGATTAGGCCCATAACTACTACCAATAACACCTCAGTATTGTCCAAAACCTCTCTAAGGAGCAGATATCTGCTCTCTGGATCTTTCTCCCTTTGCATGAGGTGGAACCTGGTGTAAAAATAACAACCCACATTTCTGAGTACAATCCCTAGCCCCAAAAGCTTGCCCAATCCAGTCCCTTCTAAACAAGACTGTTTCACTAGCCAGCAGGTCTGTTTCTTGCAAAGATAGCAGATGTACCCCCAAGTTGTCTGGCATGTTTAAGAATTTGGTATCTCTTCACTCTGGAACAAGCCCCCTTAATATTCCATGAGACAAATTTAACATTGGTGGACATAATGGGCTTGATTTTCAAAGATCGACGCAAGCTGTGCCAATGGCAGCTTGTGCTGAACTCCAGTGCACAGGGACCCTGCGCCTGATTCAGGTATTGGAGGAGCTCCAGCACCAAAGTCCCATAGCTTCTGCCAAGCACACCCGTGCAGCAAAAGGAAGGTGCATGGAGGAGGAATGGCACAAGCTGTGGGACACACGTGCAGCACTGACAGCACCAACAGAAGTGTTGCCCAAAGGGTGGGACTGATGTCCACTGTAGTAGACCAGCCCCACCGCTGGCACTGATGCAGTCTTTCAGCACTGGGACCCCTGTCTGGCATGCCAGGGTATGTTCCTGCCCCCCCAGCAAGGCATGCAGGGAACTACCTATTCCCTGCATGTGCCTCTGGCATGACGGAGGCCACACCCCTGACAGTACACCATGTTGCCAGCAGTGCATCTGGTGGGCAGTCCATGCCAGCAGTCCACCATCATCAGTGCCAATGGGCAGCACTGCCACTGCTGCACCCTGGGGAGTCCGCAGGTGGGACCCCTTTTGGCTCACTGGGTATTGAACCAGCTCAGGGCTGATCTAAATCTGGGCTTGTGCCATGGACATTACTGCCCATACAGAATTCCACCAGATGGGAAGGGTGTTTGGCACACTGGGTGTCTTTGGTGCTACTAGCTCCTTTTGAGAATCAGCAGTGATGCAAGGTACAGTGCAGTGAACCTCTTGCATCATGTTTCTGTGATGCAAGCACCTTGTGGCATTCCTGACCCTTTCAGAATCGAGCCCAATAAGTCAGAACTGTGTAGTGAATAAGTAAGTACCTAGTTCAAAATTCAAAAAGTACCTTGAAAATTATACAACACTATACAGAGCACCCCAGCATGAGAACCGCCCAGCAACCCCCCCTCCAAACTGTATAACAACAAAACATGAATGAAAAACCATAAACAGGAAACACACAACAACACCTCACCCAAATAGGAGAGCCTGCCCCCGGTCCCTAGATCACTCTTTTGATGCCTTGGTCCAAGGTGGATCCCCACGGAGTGAGCTCCCAAATGACACCCCGCTCAGAAAACAAGGCCCAGTTTACCCTACACAGCTAGACAGATGAAAATGGCATAGACTCCCTAAGGGTGGCTAGTAAAGAGAAGTCAGTCCCCCATAACAATTCTCAGGAGACTAAACAGAAGTACAGGCATCTTATGCCTGGTTCTGATAAGGATAAAACCAAGTAAGAACCATCTAGAGCAATACACTTTATGTCTGTAGGACGAAAGCCAACCCTTCCCCCTCTTAGATAATAACAGTAGATCCATCCACGAAACCATATACCCTGACCAATAGACAGGTACAAAAAATCCCAAACATGGACAAAGAAAGCCCCCACAAAGCAACTTCCAGGCAGTTAACAGGTCCCCTCTCCTTTGCACACACAGACAGACCACCCCCAAAACAAAAGCCAAAACATCCAACCGGTGGAGACAAAAGGGGAACTTAATGTAGAGTCCATGAACAATTTAAAATGATGGATTGGATGAACAAGACCACAGCCAGTATCCTGCAGAAATGGCACTTCCAGGGCAGGGCCCACAACAACTCCACTGTTGTTGAATGAAGAGAGTCAGTAAAAGTGAGCTGGACAGAATAACAGTTCCAGAGCAAATGCCAGAATTGTCCAGTGTCCCAACATGAAAGCGTCTAGCAGACACCTCCAGCGAGTAGTAAGGCAGCAGCAGGAATAACAAAAGGTGCAGCTGTGAAGAAACTCTGAGATGGAGCCACAGGGCTGAGAGTAGCTGTCAGTGAGTCACCAGAGAGGGAAAAAGGAAATGTGGGGGTGGTAGGTATTGGCAGGAAATGGGCACCAGCCAAAAATAGTAGCAAGTAATGCATGAAGATCAGTAAAGAACACCTCATAGCATCATCTCAGATGCCCCAAAACCCTGCAGACGTAGTCTCTAATTTGAGGCAAAATAGATCAGCAGTATTAGTGGGCTGACTGCTTCTGAGAAGGGAAAACATTTAGGTACAGCTTTGGCAGCTCTCTCGTGGCATCTGCTACTGTAAGAAATTGTTTGTCCCCATCTGCAGTAGAAACAAGTCGAGCTGGATAAAGCAATCTAAATTTAATGCCAGCTGCATATAGCTTGCTTTTAATGGCACAATACTCATTCTGCTTGGCCCTCACCCGTGGGCTAAGATTGTTATAAATATGTAACTGATGATCTTCTCTACATATTTCTTTAAGCCTCTGCACTTTGGCTTGGACATGGATTTTATCCAAATAGTTTAAAAGCTGCAAAATGATGGGCCGAGGCTTCTCTCCCGGAGGGGGCATAGGTTGGAGGGCCCGGTGCACAGGTTCCACGATATAGTGAGAGTCTTGTGGAGTGGGGCCTGCTACTTTTTCCAGAAGCTTCTGGATAAATTTCACCTTATTCTGGCCCTCTCCTTCTTTAGGAAGGCTGACCGCCACCAGATTATTATGGCAGCTACAGCCTTCCTGATCTTGGATCTGCTTTTCCAGCCTCTGCAGCTTTCCCCCAGACTGACCAGCTGGGTTCCGACCATCCACCCTGTCCTCCAAAGAACTGATGCAGGCTTCTGTATCTGCCATCTGATGCATAAGTACTTCCAATGCCAGTGTCACAGTCTTAAAAATCTGCTACAATATCAAGTAACGTGTCCTTAATCAAGCCCAGCTCTTTAAGGACGTTATCCAACAAGCTAGAGTTGACCACAGAGACCGCGGACATAGATGGAGAATTATCCATCTTGTGGTTTTTGAATGCCTGATTCTGCTCTGAAAGTAAGGACGATAAAACAAAAGCTTCCGTAGTATCTTCTCCAGCCGGCTGATCCATACTCCAACCACTGCCGTGCAATAAAAGGACGACAGCACTATTGAATGATCCCAGTTACATCTCAGAAAACATACTGTGACCAAAAAACAAAACAAAAAGGCTTTCAAGGTAATGAACCACAGAGAGTAGCTTGGAACACCACTGCTTTCTAGTGTGTCACCACGTGACTCCTCGAGGCCTCCCTTTCTGAGGAACCCCTCATCCTCCATTCTCACTGCTGCATGCGCCCCATCCCAGCTGCCCCATCCCATCAGTACAGCAAAGGAATTTTGCAGTGGTACAGGCTGAAGATGTGTACTCTATCTTGCACCCCAACCCTCCCTGAGCCCACCAAGGTCCAACCATTCTACCTTTGCCTGGGCATCTTCTGGGGGAGCAGCAGCATATTTGGTTGCCCCTGGGTGGGACAAAGGTTCTCTGTCTCCATGCTAGTTAGGCCTGGAATCCAGTCACCTCTGCCCTCAACCTAGAGAGGTGCATACAAACGGAGCAGCACTTCAGTCTCCAGAAAGTGTCCTGAAAGACTGCAGCTCTACACTTGTTACACTGCACCACTCTCATACTCATTCCTTCCTTAACCTTTCTGTCTGTCGAACCTTCCCTGCACCCTCCCACCCCATTTCCATGCCAGTTTACTTTCTACTGCTTCCTTTCCTGAAATGCATTTATAGCCCTGCCTTAGATAGGGTGTCTCCTAATTTCCCTTCTACCAGTAGCTACCTTTTCCTAATGTGTACTATCTTTTACCCCTTAATTGTTAAGTGTTTATTTTCTGTTGTATTAACAGCTCTAGTACAGGTATTTATATAGATTACATATCAGTTGTGACAATAAACCTGTTACAGTGGAACCCGCTTATAACAGACACATTTGTGCAAGAAGATTTTGTCCATTATAAGGGGTGTCTGCTCTATCCTTAAGTCAGAAAATGTAACTGTCTTCCACAACCACTCACACACAAGCATTAAAATTTGAACATGCCCAATCCTCTGCCAATCAAGGGGATGAGGAGCTGCTATTTGCAGCTGACTGGAAACTGAGAAGTAAACAAGACTGGAAACATTTTTTTGTACAGTACCTGTGCTGATTGGGGGGATCAGTGGGTCAAGCAACAAATGTCATTGGTAAGAGTTTGCAGTACAGTACCTTTGCTGACTGGGGGATCCGGAGTAATTCCCTGGAGTAAAGTGTCAAGTATCAGGCATGACTCGTGTAAGGTGAGTGATGTCTTTATACTGCCAGACAAACCAGCTGAATAATCAGGTGACAGAAGTTAGTTTGCAGCACGTAAAAGGGGTACAGGGAAGCTCACATTGTCCACTATACATGGGTTGCAGAGTATGGTATAAATGTGATTTTTAACATCACAGATATAGCTTTTGGCTTCTGGCAAGGCATATGCATCTGTTATAAGCAGGTTTCTGCTATAAGGTTGTCTGTTATAAGTGGGTTCCACTGTACTTATATATTCATGTGTATATTCTAAATCTAATCTTTGCTGTACTCTGTAATGTATGGCAATAATATAGGGAATAATGTATGGAAAACCATATACACTAAGGCTATGTTTCCATCGAGGGGCTGAGATGACAGCTTATGGACCGCAAGAGAGAAGCTCAAGAGGTCGATGCTGTCACCTCAACCCTGAGATGGAAACACATGCCGAGTTGTGTGTGTCTCCCCATATTTTAGTTTACATAGTTATGTTTGTTTGTTTCTTTACAAAGGAGTCACAGAAGCAGCCCCTCCCCAAAGTAATAACAAAAGAAAACTTGCTATTTCTTTGTTCAGTTATATGATTGAAATTAGAAAATGGGCTGGAAAAATTCTGAATCCTGATTGGCTGAGAACACTTTGCAATCATACATTTATTTCTTAACAATGCCCAGTAAAAAACAAGCCTCAGTTGGCACTGCCACCTCACTGATATCACTGTGCCAGTTTCAATTTTAAAATGATGTGGCAGTCATTTTTCCCTGGCTTAGCGAGCGAGCCCCTCACCCCACCAAGCTACCACTGTCACCTAACTGCCTTGCTACCCACAAAAGTAAATTTTCCATTTAAAAGGAACACGGAAATCTCTTTTTTTATAATCTCTAGCTAAACGGCCAGCATAAATGTGATCATTTCTTGCAGTGCTTTCTGGTGGCTTATCAAGTGAGCATCTGAGTCCCCCCCCCCACGTAAAAGAGAAAGTTACTTCTATGTTCACCCTTCCTGACAGCACTTATTTCACCAGCCAGCAGGTACTGTCCTGAAATCTGTGTTCTCCATACCAGCGACCAGAAGTACAGTGTCTGTGTTTCGAGGGGAGGAATGACGATGACAGCTGAACAAGCACAAGAAGGAGGCAGACAAGGTTAAACACACCTGTAAGATGGTGGTGTGCCCTCTTCTGGCAAGTATACCAATAGAGTGACTACCTTTTAAAAAAAAAACCCAAAAAAACAATAAAATAATTTGTACTCATTTTGTTACAATTTTTTTTGTTAATATGTAACTGTTATGTACAAATGGGGCATGTAGCCCATTTTCTAAGTACTGTAATACTCTCCAGGCCGGGCAGTATTAGGATATACCAGACCTTCATTTATTGACCTTTACAAGTTAAAAGGTACGGCATTGGGCACTGGGTGGTTAGTAAGTGGGGGGAGTGTGGTGAATGAGGAATTTAACATTTTATGACCTTTGAACTGTGCTGAAGAACTGTTTGGAATGTGCACAACACCACTTGGGAATGCACACAACAGCTTAGACAGTGCACAGTAAGGATTTTGAGCAGGCTGATTTATTTATACAGAAAGAGTCAACCATATTACTATAAGCTACAGTAATAATTTAAACATCAGTTAAAGCAGTAGTGCATGTTAGTCACCATGTACTGAGCTGATTTCAACAAAAATGCTTTTTTCTGGCACAAACATCAATATGGCTATTTTCATTCTCATTTTCATTCACTCCTAAACTAAGATATGAGATTTTGAGGCTTCTAAGTGTCCACGCTGCTATGCCATGCCTGCCTTGAGAAAACTAAATATCTTGGTACAGTGCTGTGCTCTGTACCTTCAGAAACATGTGGTAACACCATCCTAATGCATCTGCAGTATACATTTAGTATGTACATTTAACGGGTAACTTCAGACTAACAGATTCTAAAAAATTGTGCGCAGAGGCCTTCTTTAATGACTTGAGTCATTAATTACAAAATTAGATATAAAAGCTGCTTTAACAATCTCTGAGAAAATAAAAAATGTGCTGTGGATAAACCTAAGTATTCAAAAATACATTATAATGTATTTGGAATGTCTGTTATCCCTTGAAATCAATCAGTTTACAAACCTGTAACCTCACTGGCATGACGTGTACACCTCGTAAACACATCTCATCTATGTCACATCAGTGGGTTTACAAAAAAGAATGTCACCGTTAGCCAGCATTCCTCACAGAATGCGATCGCTAGTCTCAGTAATTAATTCAAACTGCATTGCAATCACAGCAGTTTACTGTTAGTAAAACTAGCAATCGCCGTGTTGGATTCAATGTTTAACAACGGTCCATTTTCAAAGAGGCAAAGTTTCATAAATGAGCAGCAAAACTGCAGAACAATTAAAAAAATGGAATCAGACATTCGGTTATTTAAATCTTACCTTGCGGATGTCCAGGAACCCCGTGGCATAACTGACATCCCAGTCACTGAACTGGCCATACATTTGGCCGAATTCATCTATAAAATTAAATGGAACAATGGGTCAGAATATCAGCCAGGTACACTAAGATGCATTCTTAGGAGCATAGACAGACACCTTATAAAAAACAATTATGGCAACTCCATATTCCATGGCAACATTACTGTATTTAAAGAGACACTGGCAACTCTTTCAGCAAAGCAAAACTACTTGAAAAAGCATGGTAAAGACAGCAACCAAACAGGGCTGATGCTCTAACTCCCTCTGACATAGACAAGCTCTATGAGACTTGAACCCTTTAAATGCACACTCCTACTGCTCTCATAAATATATTTTTTAATAATGGGCTGTACTTTGCCTTAAGGACAGCTGAACATTACAGTCTGCAATGGAATGACTTGAGCCTGCTGACAGATAATGATGGCTAGGAGTACCTGGTGTATTCTGAAAGGCAAACAAAAACCTGCACGGGTGAAAATCCGAGGGACACCAGAGTAGTAAAGCCACACATATATCAGAACACAGCAATGCTGGAAAGAGACCCAATTGTAGCCTACAAAGTCTACAGGCAGCAAAGACCACAAAGCATGTTAGCCCCTGATGCCCCTTTCTGTCTCACCCCAAACATAAATGGGAAACCTGGCCTGTCCCTTTGGTTCAGGAACATGCCATTTGGAGAAAATAAAATGAGAACCATAATGACATCAATAAAAACTGCAGCAGGACTTCCAGCAGAAAAATGAATCACCAACCATTCTACCAGAAAGACTTCTATTCAATGCCTAGTAGACAATGATGTTCCTCCAACTGAAGTCCAGCAAGTTTCTGGACACAAATCCCTGCAATCAATAAATAATTACAGCTACCTGAGTGTAGCTAAACAGAAGAGGTACTCCCATATTTTGGGGCATCAAAGCGACTCTGGAAAAGGCATCCCCTGTACTAGCAATGCTGCACCACCACCAGTATCCATTGAACAAGCTGAAAAAGTAAGCGTGAGAAGAGACCCACTCAGTGAACTTGGTGTGAACTTCAGTTTATTCAGTGAGGGCATCACAATTCATGTTCATAATCACTACACCCCACCAAAGAAACAGAGAGTGGCCGTCATCTACAACTCCTCATCTGAAGATGATTGGTGAGTGACCAGCTCTTTTTAAGCAAATGTTTCTTCCTATCTGCTGTAGGTTAATAATGTTTATTTCTTTTCCGACCCCCTGCTTAGATACCTTGCTGTTTGATGCCACAGTCATTTCTTCCATGGCAAAAATCCTCTTCCTACTCAGGATGTCTGGGTCAAATTCAACGTAACTTCACACAGTTCTCCTTCACGCATGCCACCGTGACCTCAATGGGTCAACTGGATGTTTTCTCTTCTTTGTTTTTCCTTGTTGTTCCTCAAAAATGGACTAAACTAGTTTAAAAATATTAATACATTTCACAGTTGTTTTCTGTGTTGGTGGTTATGAAAAAAATAAATTTTCCTCAAAGTATATTTGATCTGGTGTTGGTGACGATTCTTCTTATAGGTAGGATGAATAACCTTATTGTGGGGGCATTTTGAACATGCAGTGAATGGTTTTGGAGCCAAATATGCTATAAAAGACAATGCCTAGCACACAGGTTTCAACCACGGTGAAATCACCTCTCATGGTTGCTAGGGCGACGGTAAACCTCTTGAGTTGTGCTCTTGAGGTTTACTGCTGCCCTAGCAACCACTCGAGGTGATTACACTGTGGATATCATGAGTGTGCTAGGCATTATCCTCTATTTTGCCAAAAACCTATATGATGACATTTTATTGCTGACAAATACGTGGTATTAGCTGGACATGTAGCTTCACTGCTCTTGTTTGAATTCTACATAACTGCACTATACTATCTTCAAGCATTGTTTCAGCTGCTCTCCCATTGGGTGAAAATAGTATTATGATGTTTTTTACCAATGGTATCCTTGTGTTTGTGATATATCTGACATCTTGTCGCTTGTTATTTTGATAGTAAATATGTCATAACCAAACCATTTATCTGGCAAAATTTACTTTCACTGGTGTGTTATAAAAAGGTGGTATTACACTGACTCTGGCAGTATACATATGTTATATGTACAGTTCCTGTGTCTCTTAATGTTATATTAGTGCATTCTTGAGTTCTTTGGGTGTGAGACCCACAAAGCACAGGTGAGCTGTTCTGGCACACAAAGGACTTGAGAAGAAACCCTTATAACCATACGAAACACGGGAGTTGTACATATAAACGTATTACAAATCATGCTAAAGATTTCTGTTTCACAGAAATGGAACTTAAAAAGTTATAATCAAAATGTTTTACTTTATAGAAAATTAAAGAAACCTCTGAGAGCTGAAATAAACTGTGGCAACTGAACTTAGAGCTTCAAAATTCTAGAACTGTTTGCATGAGACACCCTATCTTATGTATGTTAATACCGCTACCCAGACCACTTTTCTGGTTGTAAGAGTGGTTGCTCTCACGTACATTCTTTGGGAATGTAACTCACCCTTTGGTTGGATTTGCTAAATTTTTCCCCTCCTGACCCTGTTGGCCCTTTTCCATGTTTTAATATGTATGGCCTCTGCTCATTGGTGGGGCTTCCAGGGGTCAGAGGTCACTGCTGGGGCTCTCCTTTTGGGGAGGTTCCCGTGCTGCGGTTTTGCAGCAGTGGGATTGCAGAAGCAGGGGCAATTGCCTGCTCCTGCTCAGGTTTCGATGGTCAGTGGTGGCAATGGAGAGTAGAGGCAGTAATACATAGCAGCGACCATTTGGGAAGGTGCACATGGTGGGTGGATCTGAGCCTTCAGCCCTGCAGTCAGCATGGGGGACGTGGATAGAGCCAGTATGCCTGGTTATAGGCTGAAATAGAAGAGAGAGTGAGGGAATAATGTGAGGGCCCTAGCAGTGGATCAAGGCCTCCCTGATCCTGTCTCATCAGCCGGTGTGATTGGCCATGCCGGATTGACAGCTCTCACAGCTAGGAGTTGTCAAGGATGGATTATGACCTGCATCAGAGACTATCTTTGGGGATGTCCACCCTGAGATGTCATTGGTGAGAGTTGCCTTAGGGAGAGTGAGTGAGCCAGAGAGATGAATTGCTGTCACTGATGAAAGGGGATCATCTGGCCCTGAGAGCTGCTGCTGGGTTCATGGTTCACCCATGTCGGTGTGACAGTGAATCTGCCAACATCAATAACAATGCAAGCATTTTGCCAATGGCAGAAACGTTGCTAATTAACTTTCTCATCTGACACTATGTGTGAAGTGCATCAGGACAAAATGCAACTGAAAACAAAATGTTATGCAAGTGACTCCACAACATCTCAACATATAGAAACCCACGTATATACCTACCTTCTGTATATTGAAGGGGATTCACCACCCACTAGGGATGGGCGGACCCAAAAAGGTCCTGACCCTTATTATCAGGATCAGGATCCAGGTCGAAGTCCTGATAGGTTGTGATTGGTTCTAATTCAAATCAGAACCTTTAAGAAATAAATGGTAATACTGGAAAACAATCAGGAAACATCAAAACATAGACTGTTTTGCTGCAAAAAGACCCAGAGGACCACCCAGAAAGTGAAAATGAAGCATTTTTGTTCTAACCAGAGTGTGTTAGTCTAGGTGTCTGCCTGCTTTTATTCTGTATATGGTCTACCTTTATCTCATAATTTATCAGAGCTATAGAAAATCAATGTTATGCTCCCTTACCATCTGTTTCAGAGCATGGTGTCACCAATGAACACATCAGCATCCTCCCTGTCCCAGTATGCATACAGTATCCCCAGGCCCTCCAATCCACACATATTCCACGTCAGTAAGCAGATTACTGATCCCCATCCCATTTATTGACACCCACTTTGCACTAGTGGTATTCCCATTTCTGCTCCTCTGACACCCACACTGCACAATATAGATCAGGCACACAAACAAATATACACATACACCAGGTGGAAGTGTGGGTGCAGAGGCAGCACAACTTTTGCGGACAGGTGACAGTGCACATTTTGCATACTGGTGTGCACTACTGATACACCCAGTTAGTTTTAAAGCCAGACTATTTTGACAGAAAAACAGCGGTGTCATCACCAGCCAGTGTAAGGTACACATTTTAGTTATTTTATTACTTTATGGGTTTAGTATCTAAGTTGTATATTTCTTTAAAATATCTTCTATACAGATATCCTGTTTACTTGATGAAGTTAGATAGGGGTTATTCATTTAGATCAGACATTTTTTAAAACTGTCTTAAAGTATATCTTGATATTTGAAAATAATTTGTTTTGAGGTTATTATCCAGGTTCACAATGCATATTATTTAAGTAATAACTATTTACTCATTTACTTATTTACCAGTAGCACTTTGCTGTCATCTAGTAACATTTACAAACTCTTCATCATTTGAGCAAAGTAGAAATTTCAAAGAAAAGTTTCTTATTTATGAATCAAAAATGAAATTTTTGTCATGAACTCATGTTAAGAAAATTTAATGTTATTTCAACTCATTCCTATTTTTACATATATATAATGACTTTATTTATGCTGAAATAATAAACATTCTTATTGGTAAAAAAAGAGCCCTTATTCACAAAAAACAAAACAAAAATAAAACAGTGAACCCAACATGCATTAAATAACGCAGCTGCAAATCATTGACAAGCCCCCAAATCACAATTCATTAAATTTGCAGCAGAAGGGCTTATTTACTACCCCTGCTTTACTAGAGCAGTCAGACATTAATTCAAATTCCACCAGCATTAGCAACATGCTTGAAATACCCCTATGTAAAACAGTGAGCCAGTCAAACTGCTCAAAAGTGACTCTTTTGCCTTATTGAGTTGCTTATTAGTACTTCTTGATAAATTTGTTATACAGAAAACAATAATTACTGTTGATTTCATTTGTGGTACTATCACCAATTGGTGCATTTATCTAGATGCACACTGCATTTTGGTCCCCATCAATTGATGCATACCCATTATTTGCTTTTCTTAGTCAAATGTAAATCTGCTGCACTTGCTTTTGTCTAAATAGTATAGTCCTCATGTGTAAAGCAGATAGTTCTAGGTGAATCCCCATATTAATAATTCCAAATAAACATTGCTGAAGACAGTTCGCTCATTCTCAAAGTTGTATATTTAAATGTTGGGGGCCCCTTTCTTTCTGTGTGTCAGAAGATCTGGATTTTCTCTGATGTTTTCAGCATTACTGCATTGGTACAGCGTGTAAAAAGGTTAACAAATCAATTTGGTGTACTGTATAGATTAAAACAACTCTTACAGCAGACTTCCATTTCATAATATTACAAGCTCTTTACTCCTCTTACTTTACTGTACTAAAGATTTTTGATTCCTCTCTCCACAGTTTACAAAAGTACAGTATCTAGTTTGCGTCATCATGCCACATTGCATAAATCATTGCAATTTATCTAGTCTTACACTTTTCCCAGTGCCAGGAGTATCATTCCTTTCATCAGTCTGTTTAATTGATAAGGCTGTGACTGTAAAAAGTTCTAACCGGAGGCTTGAACTGCGTGGGCTCTCCCAGCCCTATACTGATAACTCCAAGGTCTCAACCACCATCCCCTCCTGCATTATCACCTACTGCCCTTCATCCGTCTAGGTGTGATGCTGCTGGGTAAGGGTTGCAGTGGTGTCTCAGCATAGAGACTACCTAGTAAAATGGGGGCTGCACAGGGGCTAGCGGGCCAATAATGTTGTTTGTTGGGAGCCCCTAGGTGCACCCATAAGTGCCTCCTGTACTCCACCACTAACTTGCTTAACCTTGAAGAAAGACTGTGCTTCCAAACCTGCCTTCTTGTAAAAAAGACCCTGCTAGAGCTCTCCCCCCAGGGGTCGCCACCTCCCTGCAGCGTACCTCCCCTCAGTCTCCACCCACAGCACTGTCAAAACCTTCCTTATTGTCCCCAGGGTAAGGACCTCTATGCCCCATAGATCCTTTTGCTATCAGGCTCCCTCCTGGTTCAATTTCCTCCCAGCCAACATAGTTGACTCCACTAAGCTTGGTCCTTTCAAGGTCTCCCTCAGAAGCCATCTGACAAGCACTTGCTGCTGCAACTGCACATAATCCCTCACCTGCCCCTTACCCTCACCCCTAGGCTGGGTTTGCCCTATCTACTTTTGCTGTATATGCCTGGGGTCTTTCAACATCTGCTGACTAATGTAATAAAATATCTCTGGTTGCTACCTGACGTGGTACTTGTGTACCTATATTATGACTACTGTGATTTACTTTTTACCAAGCTTGTACCACCAGTGAATCCCTGTAACACTGGTTGCTTTTTTAATCTAAGCATTATGTACTGTACTGTTTTGTTTGCTGTGATGTATTGCTGTCTTGATGAAGTGCCTTTGTAAATGAGTCTTTGACTCAAAGGTCTGTAAAGTGATGATCTAATAAATAAATAAATTATTACTGAAGAGAACACCATCTCTCTAGGCCCTGAACCTCTTGGGCTCGCTTTGATCACCCATCCAGTCACTTCTTCCTGCGGCCCAGCTAAGCTAAAATCACAACAGTCTCTTGAACTAGCTGAGAGTGCCTCAAAACACCGGCCCAGATTGGATTGAAAAAATAAACTCACACACTTATAACTGATGCCCCAATCTCTGGTGAAAATTAATGCCGGGTGTAACTGTCCACACTTAGACTGTTGGCACGACCACACCAGAATCATTTTAAATAACAGCCTACCTGGCTCAAATATATGCAGTAATTCAAGCAGCACTCTACATAAGGCCGGCTGACCGCATGACTGCAACCCTCTCACGGACTCGAAGGATCAAACAACAGTGGTTTAATATTCGGGCTGCCTTCTCCAGTTTAGCATTGGTGGCAGAAAACTTGTGGCTGAATCAATGGCAGCAAATGGCTGGTGCGCAGAGACCCAGACACTCAGTGTGTCACTCAGACTAGGCTGTGTGGCATGCTAATGACATGGGCTGGTCCATCCCACTATCTGCCACCGTTGGTTGGGGATCAATGGCAGCAGCGAGAGAAAAGGCAACACGGCAGACGCAGTGCACCATAGCAAACAGGTTAGCAAGGAAAACGAAAATCGGGCAACTCAAAGCACAAACCAAAATGCTCAGATACATCGAAGCATAGTTGCAACATTTATTCAGCATAAAGGTTTTGGTGTACCTGTGTGCTTTATGCTGAATAACTGTTGCAGCTATAGCTCGTGCTATCTGATCGTTTTTTATTTTGTGCTACAAGTTGCCCAGTTTTAATTTTTCTTCCTCCCCAGAGCAGTGTAAGTGTTGAATAATTTTTTTCCCTGTCATTTTCACAGACATGGCTACATTTTACAGCTAGAAGAGGGGATTTTGAGCTATGTATGAGAAAAGGCAGACCCGGTACACTTGACAGTAGGGTTCTGAGCTACCCGGGTCCATCGGATCCTATGGGGTCCAGGGGGGGTCTGATTTTAAGCAAACTGACCCACCCATCCCCTACTCCCCATCCCCCAACTATTATTCTAACAAACTCCAGGTCATACTGACCACCTGGTGGTGCTATTTTTGTTTCCATTTGCCGTGTTAATTACCTTCTCTGACTTTATATAATTTCTGATTGTCTCATGTTATGGTATGCTAGTTGACTGTATATGTGAATGTTGATATCATTGCTTTTACTTCATTTATTGAATGTATTCTTTGTTGCTGACCTTGATCTATGGTATATGTAATATTCCTGTACTCATGCCATATACTTTGTCTATGATTGTTTGTACTCTCCTGGGTTGTGCCTGAAAATAGTAATTTTATAGCTAGTGCACCAACCTGGTAAACACAAACTAAATAAATAAATAAATGGCATGTTTGGTATACAGTTGTAATACTAACACCTTGTGCACAGTGGATGGAGAGTGAAAGGAACATGAGGCAGACATTGTCAGTATGCACAGTTTACTATGCAGTCCAGGAAATACCACACGTGATAGTAAGCATGACAGACAATGAACAGATGGCATGCTAACCAATGGTAAACACTCAGGAAACCCAGAAGAGACACCACTAAATAAATATCCCAGTTACCTTAAACAAGAGCACCTGCAGCACCATGACCACAACACACACATGCGTGACTTCAGTTACACCTGAGACACACACCTGTGAACGCTGCAGCACTTGGCAAGACTCTAAATACACCATGCTGTAAAATACCACCCATGGCCTACTGACCAAAACACTGAACGCTACAAAACCCAAAGTTGCGACAGTAGCATTCAACAGCATCCTTTCTCACACATCACAGTGACAACATTGAGTGGCCCTCCTAATGGTATACCCTGCTGCTGCCCAAAACCCAGTTGTGGTGACCCGTTGCAGGGATTAATTGTGAAGGGATGGAGGGTCTTCATGACCATGTAGGAACCACGGATGTATTGCTGAACTCCGTGTGGACTCCTGGGCCTGGAGTAAATCAATTTTGTAAATCCGTTTTGGAGGCTGGCCATGCTTTTGATTAAACTGGATCCCCTGTTCCAGAAGATTTTTGGAGTGGACATTCTGTAATTTTAAAAAGATGATGCTGTTTAATGCCCTTTAAGTCCCACACAGCCCAGCACCTGAAAAGGCACCCCAGTGGTGCAAAAGAACCCAGAAATGCAACCAGTTTGGTAAGATCTGCTTTATAACTTAGGACTGTAGCTTACTGCTGTTGTGGTCCCCCACCCCCTCGGTTATCACCAGGCATACCCTTAGACATGGGGATGGGGGGGCTTACAGACATGGGGGCTTGTCCAGGATCTATTTTGGGGTGCTGACACACTGAAGTGAGTGCTGGTTGTGAAGACTGAAATGTAATCAGTTGAGCCCTGCACAGATTTGAACGCAGGACTATGTGGTGCAGAGTAAGAGTTTTGCACCTTTTCCAGCACTGTGGCATCATGGAGTCTGTAAGGACTGTAGTCTACTGTCCAGTGCATGTGAAAATATGCAAATTGATGCCAGGGGGTGCTCTCTCAGTGTACTTTGGGCTGGCCGTGGGCACATTGGATCATTGTGTAGGAGTGAGACAAAATGGACAGGGATAGTGTGTTGAAAACGCTTGAAGTTAGCACTGAGCTTATCTGCCTAGAGAGAGCTATTTTTTTCTTTTTGGCTGTGGACTGTTTTGGTCAGGCTACCACCAAACCCCTGCCTACCTACTACTTCTCCCAGAACTAAAGATTCCTATGGCCTGCAGTGTATCCATCTTCCCTCCAAAGTTGCAGTTTTCAGGGAACTCTGAACTATGACACTGACTGCAGCACTGGGTAAGAATAACCATTTTTTCTACCTACCTCATTTCATTTAAAGGGGTGCAGAGACTGGCTGTGATAGACAAATAGTGGGTTGTGTTCTGTGAATAGTTATTTTTATTTTTATAGCCCTGTCTACTTTAAAGGACACAATGGGACTCTGCACCCTGGTTCTGCTATTAAAGGGGGGGAACATATTGGAGACTGTCCAGTACCTGGACTTTTGCAGCTTCTGTTGAGACTCTAAAACTGTTTTCCATTGCTGCTAAAATTGCAGACTGGGACTTTGCACCACGTTGCTGTTAAGGGGAAAAATCAATGGGAAAAAGAAGACTGTGATAATTATGTGGGAGTGTTATCTGTCTAAATGAGTATGTTTAAAAAGTGATTGCATTTTTCTAAAAATGTTCTGGTTTGTGTCACTTAAAGGGGAAGTGAGCTGTTGATGGGCACAGCAGCTTTTGTTAGCATGGCAGCGGTCCTGTTATATTAGGTAGGTAGTGCTAGTTTAGTACTGGGATGTTGCCTCTGTGATGCCAGGTAAACAGCTCTGGACATTAAACATAGAAACATAGAAACATAGAATTTGACGGCAGATAAGGACCGCTTGGCCCACCCAGTCTGCCCATTTCCCTACCTACTGTATAAGCTGCAGATCCTAGTTAACCAGCAGCCTACTTCTTCCTACCCCAACCCCCCAGAACTGCCTTATGACTATCCCATGCATGCTTGAATTCCACCACTGATTTTGACTCCACAACCTCCTCCGGAAGGCCATTCCATGCATCCACAACCCTCTGTGAAAAATACTTCCTTAAATTACCTCTGAGCTGCCCCCCATCTTCAAATTGTGCCCTCTTGTTCTTGCACACCTCTTTTTGAAAGATGCTACCCTCTTGGACTTTGTTGATTCCCTTGAGGTACTTGAAAGTTTCTATCATGTCCCCTCTCTCCCTCCTTTCCCGAGGCTATACATATTAAGCTCCTTAAGTCTCTCTTCATATGTCTTCCAGTGCAGACCCTGCACCATTTTAGTTGCCCTCCTCTGGACAGCTTCCATCCTGTCTATGTCTTTGCGGAGATTGGGTCTCCAGAACTGCACACAGTACTCCAGATGGGGTCTCACCAGCTGTCTGTACAGAGGGATAACAACTTCCTGTTTTCTACTGGTGATGCCTCTCCCTATGCATCCCTGTATCCCCCCAGCCCTCCTTGCTGCCCTCTCACATTGCTTGCCCATCTTTAGGTCATCCGATATGACTACCCCCAGGTCCCTTTCCATTTTTGTTGTTGTCAGTATCTCACCTCTCATTATGTACTCTTCCCCTGGGTTTTTGTTTCCCAGATGCATTACCTTGCACTTGTTAGCACTGAATCTAAGCTGCCATACATTTGACCATTCCTCTAACCTTGCCAAGTCCCTTCTCATCCTTTCCACCCCACCCTGTGCATCAACTCTGTTGCAGATCTTATTGTCATCTGCAAAGAGACATACTTTTCCTTCCAGTCCTTCTGCAATGTCGCTTATAAAGACATTGAAGAGAACCGGTCCTAATACTGAACCCTGCGGTACCCCACTAGTAACCCTCCTTTCTTCTGAGTGGACTCCATTTACTATTACTCTCTGTGTCCTATTCTCCAGCCAATTCTTTACCCAGGCTGTCATCTTGGGACCCACACCCAGGCTGGCTAACTTGTATATTAATCTTTTGTGTGGGACTGTGTCAAATGCCTTGCTAAAGTCTAGGTAGGCCATGTCCACAGCCCCTCCCTGATCTACTACTTTGGTCACCCAGTCAAAGAAATCTATCAGATTCGTCTGGCCTGACCTTCCGCTTGAATCCATGCTGCCTAGGGTCCTATGCCCTCTGGCCTCTAGATACTCGACAATTCTTTCCTTTAGAAGTGATTCCATCATTTTCCTATCACTGAGGTTAAACTAACAGGTCTATAGTTTCCTGCTTCTGCCTTGCTCCCACTTTTGTGAAGGGGAATCACATCTGCCCTCCTCCAGTCCCTCGGGTACCACCCCATCCTCCCATGATTTGTTAAAAGGGTAGTCAGTGGTGTCACTAGTTCTACCCTTAGTTCTTTTAGAATTCTGGGATGAATCCCATCAGGCCCCATTGCTTTGTCCACCTTCAGTTTTAAGAGTTCTTTCAGAACCCTTTCTTCTGTAAATGGGCCGTATCAACTTCTGTATCCAGCGTGTTACTACTGTTTGTTTTATGTACCTCCCCTCTTCCTTTGTAAATACTGAGCAAAAATATTTGTTTAGTATCTCTGCCTTTTCACAGTCTCCCTCTGCCCACCCTCCCTCCCTTTATTAAGCCTCACTATCCCTCCCTTGGTCTTCCTTCGCTCCCTGATGTACCTATAAAAGGTTTTATCCCCCTTCTTAACTGAGTTGGCTATCTTTTCCTCGGTTTTGGCCTTTGCAGTTCTGACTGCCTTCCCAGCCTCCTTTTGCTTTAACTGATACAGTTCTCTGTTCTGCTCCTTCTGAGATTCCTTCTACTTCCTGAATGCTTTCTTTTTCTCTTGAACCTTCACTGCCACTTCCTTTGAGAACCATAGTGGTTTCTTACATCGTCTTGTTTTGTTTATTTGCTTCACACAAAGGCTTGTTACCTCTGTGATGGCAGTTTTTATTATTCCCCATTGTTCTTCCACCCCTCCTTCCTGCCCATTTACTAGTGCATTCCTTAGGCACTCACCCATTTTGGCAAAGTCAGCCCTCCTAAAGTCCAGTACTTTTGTCTTTGTATGGCTTGACTCTATTGCTGTGTTTACTGTGATCCATACTGTTCGATGGTCGCTAGTTCCCAGATGGCTACCCACTTCTACATCTGTAATCCTCTCTCCATCTCCATTTGAGAGAATCAAGTCTAATATTGCTACCTCTCGAGTGGGCTCCAGTACTAGTTGTCTAAGGCATGCCCCCTGTAGGGCATCTAGAATAACTGCACTCTTCGAAGTGGCAGCTGCAACTGCACTCCAGTTAACATCTGGCATATTCAGATCACCCATCAGCAATATGAACAGGTTACTCACCTGTAACAGCAGCCCTAGGAGTGGTATATGTTGTTCATCCACACTGTCTGGCATTGTCCCTTTCCCCTTTAAATCTTGCCGGAAGTCTTCAAGCTGGCTCCTCCCACCCACCCGGGTGGTAAATACCTCGGCTCCGCCCCATGACGCCAGATCTAGCCTGCTGGAAGCCAGGTTGTGCGCCTAAAGCCGGGGAGGTCGGGTGGGTGCGTGTGGATGAACAACATATACCACTCCTAGAACCACTGTTACAGGCGAGTAACCTGTTCTTCTAGGAACGCGGATATGCTGCCCATCCACACCGTCTGGCAGACTCCTAGCAGTTGTCCGCGAGGAGGGAGGCAAGGTGCACACCCCCTACTTAGGGAATAGAGATTGGAGAACCGAGGCCCCAAAACCAGCATCCCGACGTGACTCTAGGTCAATGTGGTAATGGGTAATAAAGGTGCTCGCTGACTTCCAGGTAGCAGCCCGACAGATTTCCTGGATAGGGATGTCCCTGGAAGCAGCCACCGAAGCAGCCGTATGACGGGTAGAATGAGCCCTTAGCCCTTTGGGAGGCTCCTTACCCGTCAATTCATAGCACAGACCTATGCATGATGTGATCCATCTCGCAATAGTCTGCTTGGCTGCAGGTCTGCCAGAAGCGGCTTCAGCGTAGGTGACAAACAGCTGGCGAACCTCTCCCGAATTTCTGCCGTTCTCTCCTTATAATAGGAGAGAGCACGTCTGAGGTCCATAAAGTGGGTACATAGCCAGAGGTTAGGGTTGGGGACTCCCAAGGTAGGTCCCTGTAGGTTTTGGGGGTAAGGATGCCCAGAAATAAGCCCATATTTGATATTGGGGTGGGGGACACCCAGTTTTAGGTCCCGTAGAGTTTTCATTTGCAACCCACCATTCCGGCAGTGTCTCAGTGGGCCGTGTGACCTGTTGCACCTTGGTGGAGTGTGCATACCTCACGGTGGTATGGGGCCGTGGTAGTCAGTGTGGTGTGGTTCTCACTGGGTCAGTGAACATTTAATGGGGGGGAAGATGTACCCCACCCTTTGGTTGGGTTTACTAAATTTCACCCTTTTCCATGTTTTAATATGTATAGCCTCTGCCCATCAGTGGGACTTCCGCAGTTTTGAGGTTGTGCTGGGGTTCTGGCCCTGTATATCGGGATCTCTTGGCACCTTTCTGGGTTTTTTCCTGTACCATGGTTTAGCACTGGTGATTCTGCAGGAGCTGGTGTTATTGCCTACTCCTGCTCAATTTACGACGGTCAGTGGTGGCAGTGGAGAGTAGCGGCAGTAGTACGTAGTGGAGGCCGTTTGAGAAGGCACACCCGGTGGGAGTATTTGAATCTTTGGACCCACACTCAGCATGGGGGAAGTGGATGGAGCCATTATGCCTGGTTACAGGATGGAACAGAAGGGGGAGAGAGAGGGAATAATGTGAGGGCCCCAGCTGTGGACCAAGGACTCCCTGATCCTGCCTCATCAGCTGGTGTGATTGGCCGTGCCAGGTTGACAGCTCTCACAGCTAGAAGTTGTCAAGGCTGGGTTATGACCTGCATCAGAGACTGTCTTTGGGGGCATCTACCTCAAGATGTCATTGGTGAGAGTCGTCTTTGGGACAGTGTGTAAGCCAGAGAGATGAACTGCTGCCACTAGTTAAAGGGAATCATCTGGCCCTGAGTGCTGCTGTTGCTGCTCGAAACTCAGTTGTGGTCACCTGGCACAGAGATTAACTGTGAAAGGGTGGAGGATCTTCATGACCACGTAGGAACCACCAATCTGTTGCCAAACTCCGTGTGGGCTCCTGGGCCTGGAGTAAATCAATTTTGTAAATATGTTTTGGAGGCTGGCCATGCTTTGGATTAAATGAGCTCTCCTGTTCTAGAAGATGTTTTGTGTGGACATTCTGTTATTTCAAAAGGTAATGCTGTCTAATCCCCTTTAAGTACCACACAGCCCTGCACCCAGAGAGGCACCCCAGTGGCACAGAAGATCCCAGCAACGCAGTCAGTTTGATAAGATCTGCTTTATAAGTTAGGACTGTGGCTTACTGCTGTTGTGGCTCCCATCCCTCTCAGTTACCACCAGGCATACCCCTAGACATGGGGATGGGGGGGCTTACAGGAATGAGAACCATGAACCGAAGGTGAGCAGTTCTGATATCCTAGGAATGTAATTGTAGGTTAACTCCCTAAAATAAAACAAATAAATTATATTGACCTAAAGTTTTGAATTAGGTCTAGCCAGACAGCTGTATTCCATAATCACCAGCTCACATGGAGCAGGGCATCCACAGGACAGGCAGACAAGCTTCTGATTGGAAGTCTAGTGTCCAGCCTGCTCCACCCCACCTCCTTTGGCCACCCTATGCTCCTTCAAAAACGTCTGCAGTGGCAGACAAGAGTGACTGGGAAAAGTGAACGCTGCCCGTGAGATGGGCTCCTGGAGTGGAACTGGGGTGATGGAAAGTACATGCAGTGCAGGGACTTGAATAGCCAGTTAGAGAATTTTGTAAGAAGATAATAAAGCTTCAAATGCCAAGGTGTTACCAACAGAAGATACACAGCTCATTAGGTAAATAAGTTGAGAGCCATTTCAAACATAGGGCTTGTGGCAATTGTTAGGTACAGAGGTCAGCTTTTATTTCGTTTAGGTGCCAAAGCCAGTAAAACAGCCTTTGTAAAGTCTATTGGCACCGTTTAGTTAAAAGTGACCCGGATGTGTCATGGATTGAACAAGTGCTTGTGGTGTACTACGGAGTTGCTAGGCAGTGTTCAACATCCTGACATTGTATGTGTAAAACAGCCAGGACCTTGTTTTCAGTGGCCCAATTACCAGTGCTGCAACACAGCACTTGGTAAGCTTTAATCATAATTATTTTTTTTCTGTGGAGGATAGAGTGTGTTGTCTTTTTCTTTTCTTTTTTCAAGGTTTAATCCCATGACAGAGGTCGGCCTTGTGAAAGGCCAAGGCAGGAAATGCGGAGTCTTACTTTTTGATTGGGTTTTTGCTGAGACACCAACTCTTACTCCTCAGCTGTGTAAGTCACTCTTTTTAAAGTAAGAAGTGGTCCAGTACTGACTTTTCTTCGTTTTTCCAGAAGCAGCGTTGCAGTGTATTACAATGGGAATATCAGAAAACTTTCCTCTAGCTGCCTAACAGATGGGCTGACGTCGGCACTTCTGGGTTTGCAGGTGAAGCAGGAGACTATAAATGGGACAGTGTGTGGTGTGTGTGTGTGTGTGTGTGTGTGTGTGTGTGTGTTTACGGGGAAATGGGTGGTGGTTAATGCTGGTTCACTTCACTGTGTGTCATATTCATGAATGATGATGTCTATGAAATCAGTTATGATATACAGTATTATGCTTGCTATCCATTTATTTGTCTGTCTGTCTATCCAAGGGTCAGTATAGGGAGCTCACCTGGAAAACTGATAGTAGGGGCCCACCTGGAAAATCAATAGAGTAGAGATCCAGTGGCAACACACTCATATTAGCATCCCACTTAAAGAGCAGCTGCCACCTTCAGTAGCACATTACCAAAATATAATATTTAGATACAGTCCAGCTTGTATTTCACATTAGTTCTGTATTCCTCCTTCCCATTATTCATTACTGAGTTCATCAGCATGAAAACAGGATCTTTGCTCGTGAAGAGTTCATCTATTCCTGTTGCTGTCTCCCTACCCGAGGTCATAATGCACTGCTTGTGACATCACAGTTACTCCCATGGCAGCAGACTGTGATGTCACAACAGAGGATTGTAACTCGCAGTAGGGAATCCACTATAGAGGCAGATGAACCCTAAGGGATAAAGATCATGTATTCATGCAAATGTTCTTAGTAATAAATACTGGGGAGGAGGAATATTTAGAATATATATGGAATGGAAGCTGAATTGTACCTAATTATTATGTTTTTCAAAGTTTTTTTAAGGTGCCAGCAGCTCTTTAGATTTCATAACAAACAGTGGCTCTGTGTTTGCATTTTACATTTACTTGCAGTGATTAGCCCCCCCCATTTGATTAAAAAATGGATTATAGATACAATGGGGGGGGGGGCACTTGGAAATGTCCTCGTAGCCAGGCAGGACAGTCCAGCTCTGACCTATCCTATTCTCAAAAACAAAAAAAAGCACAGTGTTAAAGTGACATTAGGGTTTGCAGACAACATCAAAAAAGAAAGAAAACTCAAAGTTAGTCTCAGAAGACACTACTGCTGACAAACCCAACTCCACGTGTTATACAGTGTTATGCCAAGCTACTGTATAATATGGCTATAAAAAATCCAGTAACGTGATGGCTAAGGAGCTCAGAATCCAGTGCTGATATCCCATGACGACAGCACTGGAAGAAGGTCCAGTAGCCTCTTCGCAATAAAATCAATAGTATCAGCCATTCCTGACTGCCATCACAAATGTGGCTGTCACCCTTACTCACTAAAAACCTTCAACTAGGCCCTAAAAATAAAACTGCATTAAATTTATAAACATAAGAATTACATTTTATTTGCCTTCATAATACTCTTGCTACACACACATACATAACTTAAAAAGTTAAGTACTACAGTATTTAGAATTGTAATTGATGGTGTTTCTTTGCTGACCATGAAAAATCTCCCTCTTATCCTCACCTGCTTGCTAGGGAAATCTGTGTTGTTTAAGCTGTTACAGATAAAACAAAAGTCCTGGTTCCATCTGAGGCCTTCTATTGTGTGCCAGTGGGAGTGAACATTCTGCCAGCAGAACTGAGCAGAGGTTGGAATTCTTACATTCCGTCTGTTGTAAACATGCCATCTCTTGAATGTTGGCAAGACAGAAAATAAACAGGACAGATAAAAGGGAGGGACTATTTTAAAAGAAGAAAGAATGGTGAGGGAATGGGTAAAAGGGGGTGGGGTGGGGGAAACTAGAGGGTTTAAGAGCTAATTAAAAATACATGAATTTTGCTGTACATAATATTTAAACCTGAGATGGCATGTCCATGCTGGCATGTGCTGGGACTGTTTTAAAAAAGTCATAAAAATGTTTCTTTTTTGATTTGGTGCATTTCTTCACCCCCTCCTCCAAAAAAACCCAAAAAACTTCTTGGACCCATTTTATAATCACAGTAAGGCACTGCAGGGTGTACATTATGGTGGTGGTAATGGCACTTCTCGGGTGGTTGAAGTGAAGGCACTTGGTGATGCCTCATGACACACCCGAGGTGTGCAACTATCCAACCACAAAGCATACACTGTCATGTCTTTTTGTTTAATTGTGTTTCTTCTGTTTGTTAGGACAGTCTTCACTCCTGTTAAAAAAAAATACATGGACTCACAGAAAATAATCATATGGACGTCTCTGCCGCAGCACAATTGATCTCTATAGGGACACCAAATGGTACTGTCAATAGTAATGTGTTCAGTTCTACAAAGCGAAAAATTAGATAAAAGCAGGAGTATAAAAATAATGCTAAGCGCAAAGTAATAAAATCGGCTATAAAATAGCAATATGGACGGATACAGTAAAGCTCGTTAAGGAACTATTTTATCTCCATTTTATGTCTAAATTGTAATAAAGTTGTAACTTTTGATGTGTTTCGTATGTTTATTGCGTAATCATTAAAGTCTTGTCGGATTTTTTATAGCCATATTATAATTGCAATTACACACTCCAGGGTGTGCTTCTTCCCTGAATAATGTCACACCTAAGTCGGCGGAAGCACTTAGCCTGTGGCCTTGTACTTCAGCCCACCCTAGGTGTGACGTTATTCAGCGACGATGCACACCCTGTCATGCCTTATTGCTTAAGTAAATGTTTTGCAATAATATTAGTAAAGTATTGCATATTATAATATAATTTATTTACATGTGGATTAAGTCCATAGGCATGTTATGGACGTGGATCACAAGTCTTTGAACCCTAACTTAGAATTTCCTTTTTATTGACATTGTCTGTGAACCCTAACTTTAATGCAGTTTTACACAGAAATTCCTTCTCTTTTGTAAATACTTTTAATATTACCCCCTTTTACCTGCTTTCCCTGGCCCCTCCCATCTACTATGGTTGCCACAGCTGTACCCTTTCTCCAGATGTGGGTGTGAGCAACTTCAGAGCTGTGGTGGAGCCCAGGAAATGAAGATGCCTCAGAAGAAACTGAAGAAATGTTGGACCTTCAAGTCACTGCGGATCCTGAGGAATAAAGAACCCTCAAAGAACTGAAGATGTGCTGAACCTCCAAACAGCTCTTGACCTCAGGAAGGATGATGAACCTCTGTGGAAACTCTATGGAAGCTGAAGAAATATTGAACTTCCAAGTCCCTGTGGATTCTAGGAAAGGAAGATGCATCTCTGTGGAACCTGCGGAAGGAAACACCCCAGCCCACTTTATGTCTGAAGCCCTGACTGCTAACATACTAAAATGCCAGCAGAATAGGCCTAATGGTCTTTCGTGCCTGCTCGTTTGGTCAGCCCCCACCCTGGGAGCTGACCTTGCTGCTCCCCTCGCCTTCTCTGGCTTCGCCCTTCCCAGTTCCGGATATTCTCGCTGCACTGGATTTTGCTTCCAGAACCCTTCCCCTGTACCTGTCCCACCCCCTCTTGAACCCCTCCACCGTCTCTGCCTCCACCAGCCCCCTGGGCAGCTCATTCCATGGCTCCACCACCATCTCAGTGAAGTAGCACCTCTTCTTTTCTCCCCTGAATCTTCCCCCCTCCAGCTTCCACCCATGCCCTCTAGTTGTCCCCTCCTCCTTCCTTCAAAGCACCCTGACTGCTCCTCCCCTATTTACCCCCTTCATGTACCTGAAGATCTCTATCATGTCCCCCGGTCCCTTCTTTCTTCCAATGTGTACATATTTAGCTCTTCGAGCCTCTCCCCATCGGTCCTGTCCCCCAAGCCCCAAATCATTTTGGTTGCCCTCCTCTGGACCCTCTTCAGGAGTTTAATGTCCCTCTTTAAGTGTGGCCTCCAAAACTGCAGGCAGTACTCGAGGTGTGGCCTCACCAAGCAGTTCTGGAGGTGATCCCCCTAGCGATGCATCCCAGCATCCTGTTGGCCTTGGCTGCTACCCTCCTACAAGTCTCCAAGTTGTTCATCTTGACATCCACCACCACCACCCCCAGGTCCTTCTCAGCCATTGAGACTTGTAGCATTCCGCCCCTGGTGTATACTTGGCCCGGGTTTCTGGCCCCCAGGTACAGTACCTTGCATTTCCCTGCATTGAACCTCAGCTTCCACTTTCTAGACCATCTTTCCAGATCCTCCAGGTCCCCCTGTAGGGCCACCCTCCCCTCCTCCCCATCCACCACCGCCCCCAGTTTTGAGTCATCTGCAAAGAGACTCATCTCACTCCTGATACCTGTCCTTATGTCAGAGATGTTGGAGTTGAACAGGAGGGGCCCAAGGACTGATCCCTGTGGGACCCCACTAATGACCCTCCTTGAGGATGAGACTATACAGCCAACTACGACCCTCTGGGTCCGGTCCTGGAGCCAATTGTCTATCCATCTGATCATCTGGTTCCCCATCCCCATTTCTTCCAGCTTATCCAACAGGCCCTCGTGAGGAACAGAGTCAAATGCCTTGCTGAAGTCTAGAAAGAGGACGTCCACTGGTCTACCAAGGTCCAAGGCACTCGTCACCCAGTCATAGAACTCCACAAGGTTTGTCTGACACGATTTCACTGGGACAAATCCATGCTGTCTATCGTCTAGGCACCCTGACTTTTCCAGGTCCCTCCCAGCCTCTCCTTGACAATGCCCTCCATCACCACCACCGATGTCAGGCTGACAGGCCTGTAGTTCCCTGCCACCCCCCCTTGATCCCCCCCTCGTGGATAGGCACTATATGTGTCACCTTCCAGTCCTGGGGCACCCACCCTGTCCTCAGAGAGATGGTGAAAAGCTCCGTCAGGGGTTTCGCCAGGACATCCGCAAGTTTCTTCAGCATTCTGGGATGTAATTTATCCAGCCCCAGTGCTTTCTCCATCTTAAGGGACCTGAGGGCTTCCCTCACTCTCTCTGCTGCGATTTCCACCTCCGCTACCTCTTCTCCCTGCTTAGCCTTCCCCCTCCTGCCAGTGATGCCTCCCCCTCTCCCCAGACCCGCAGATCGGTAAGGGTCCCCCCCTCCTCAGTATCACTGTCTCCTCCCATGTATGATGCAGCACCCCCATTTTCCTTGGTGAAAACTGAGGTGAAGTACTCATTTAGTACCTCAGCCTGCTCCCCCGGGTCCCATCTCTCCCCTGTTTTAATCCTGCTAATCTGCCCCTTCACCCTTCATTTTTCCCCAATGTATCTAAAGAACCCCTTGTTCCCTCTCCTAATTTCCCTGGCCAGGTTCTGCTCCTTCCTTGCCTTAGCTGCCCTCACCACCCTAGTGGCCCTTCTAGCCATCAGTTCGTACTCCCCTCGATCCCTCTACTCAATCGACTACTGAACTAGTGCAGTTCCTAAACTGACAAATACTGCTGATGGGGTGGGGGGGGTGTTCTGTAGTTTTAATGTTCTGTAGTTCCAGGTGTGGAATAGACCTTATCATCTCCTACTATAACTAAACCCCTTTCTCAGGCTCTGTGGCATGCAACATGGCTGGTGTCCTGCATTTATGTGGCAACATCTCTGGTAAATGCAAAGGCTGCTGATCATGTAATTTGAGTTAACAAATTATGGTTTCAACAATAATGGCACTGTCCCTCGAACAATGAGCAATTACCATAAGCACTGTGGGCCCGATTCTAGAAGCACCCCTACGCATGTCGTAAGTTGCGAAATATGAGGGGTGCAGTTGTGCCAAGGACCATGCGCCCGATTCCGTAAGGGGCAGGGTCCCCATGGCTAAGTCCTGTGACTTGCACCAACTGCACAGGTACGTCAGACAGAGGGTGTACCTGAATGACTGGCCGCATGCCTGTGGCACACACACAAGAATGGCGCAAGTGCCAGCCAGTCCCCAAGCATGAAAAGTCCCTCAGAGCTATGTGACCCCCTGCCCCTGATCCCCAATAATGATTAAAAAAAAGTCCCTCGGGGCTATCAGACCCCCCCTCTCCCCGAGTTCCCCAGTACTGTGTAAAGGAAAGCCCCTCAGGACTATAGGACCCCCCTCCCTGAGTCCCCCAATACTGTATTAAAACAAAAGCACCTCAGAGCTATCGGACCCCCCCCAGTCCCGATCCCCATAGTGTATTAGTAATCGCCCCACAGGGCTGATCGCATACCCCTCAAGCCCTGACCTCCGATCCCTGAACCCAAGTCCTGCTGTATTACTACATGAAAAGTCCCATTATCCATGGTAGTCTAGTGCCCCTCCCCACACCTGGCAGTGCCTCTCAGGCCTATGTGACCTCCTGCCCCCGATCCCCCAATAATTAGCTATTAGCTGGTGTAACTGTACTTTAATGGATGTCATCCGGGGGGTTGTTTTAGAATAGCAATATCGAGGACTTGGAGGCTGCCCTTCCAGAATAGGGCACAACTGCTGCCATAAACCCCCTAGTGCCATGTTACAGGGGGTCTATGGTGTAACTGGTGGCGTAAGTCCACTTTGGTGCAAGCAGCCTGCAACATGTCGCAGGCTGTTTTGCAGAATACTGAAGGTTGCATCTCCTGGTGTAAACTGCTACTTGCATCATTTTTTTTAGTGCAAGTCAGTTTACGGCAGGTGTAACCCTTTGAGAATCATGCCCTGTTACTTTAAAATGGATTGGCTGTAACTACTTCAAATGCTGTAGACAGTCTTTACCAGTCAGTTACCAAAGGGCGTTACTTTAAATTCATCAGATCCAGAAAAAAAGAGATGATTTGATACCCTTTATTGGACCAACATAGATGTTACAAAAGAAAACAGGTGCTTTAGCTTTTGGACTACATCGAGTCCTTCATTAGAAACTAATGCCAGTTGTTTTGGAAGAATACTGTACATTCTATTAACACCCAGATCATACACAAAAAAAACAGATAACATTTTTTTTTTTAAATTATATTAGCCAAGAAGCCATTCAGATACAGAATCTCTTTTAACTGGTTATCGTTATGTTGGTTTCACCCAAAACAAATTAGGGTGGGGGATGGGCTGGTGGTATGGGGTAAAGTTTGTATACAGATATATGTTCATACATGGACAATTTATGTGCGTTATCTCATTTACTAGGTAGTCAGTGCTGTGCCTGCTCCTTTAATGTGAACAAACTCTTGGCATCTAGTACATGACACAATGGGGTTACGTTGTGTGATGACTATTTGTTCACATGCAAAATGGATATATTATTTCGTCTGACCACTTATCAATACATTGGTGTTCCTTGGGGGGGGGGGGGGGGGGGGGTTCCCTTAGGTTTTGTTTCAGATTTCTAGGACTCTTACAGTGCATACAGCAGTTTGATTATATACTGACACATTATAAAACAATGAACACATTAGTATACAGGATCTCAATTACTAGGAAGTCTTTGTTAGGTTTGATTTTTAATGGTGCACTAATGCTTGACATTTGAAACCATATTGTAGAAAGATCATGTTATGGCAGTGTGGGTTTTAACATTAATGGATAATATTGACTTTTTTAGCATACGGTAGACATGCATCTCCTGATAGGGCTATCACTGTATGGATGTGTAATACAGTCTGTTTATGTTTTTTTTTCACTAGGGCAGCTTATCTTTAAACACATTAACTGCCATAGACTAAGGAATTTTTTGTTTCAGAGGACTTTTTACCATGGTATACTTAGAAGCCCTTAGCATATTATTGCTTTAGTTTTTTAATCATATGTCAGTTTGAATTAAGAGTGTTCTGACTTTCTTCTCTCAAGATAAAGGGTGATTCATTCTGTAACTTTAACCTTGCAATACCTTCCTTTTGGATGAGATTTTTTTAGGTTAACTTTCAAATTCCAGTTTTAGGCTAATAAGATTTAGTTTCTTCATGTATAGGCAAACACACTCACTCGTGCAAAGTTCAGAATGACACTCAATGATGTTTTATAGGCTCTTTTAGGAATGGTGTTGTCTGGCTTGTTGAAATTTGACCTTGAAATGCCTTCTTGGATGACAGTAAAACTGTGTACTTCCCATATATTTCTCAGTTGATCTTTCAATGGATTTTTGACCAATAGAATTTTTACAACTTTTTTAATCTGTTTTTATGTATGATCTGGGTGTTAATAGAATGTGTTCTTCCAAAACAACTGGCATTAGTTTCTGATGAAGGACTCGATGTAGTCCAAAAGCTAAAGCACCTGTTTTCTTTTGTAACATCTATGTTGGTCCAATAACAGGTATCAGATCATCTCTTTTTTTCTGGATCTTTTGTCACAATGACCAATACAGCAACAAAGCTAATTTTCTGTTTAAATTCATTAGGCAGGCTTTAGAACAACAGTTCAATTACTTTTACTTCAAATTCCAAAGACAATTTTAAAACAGACAGCTCAATGGTGCGTTTTGTGCTTAAAGGCATAAGCAGTCTCAAACATGCAGTTCAGTGGGGCACCAGCAGCTAGAAATGGGCAAAATAGCAGGCAGTTCAAATATTGTAATAACAGTACTGTCTTTTTAAATGATGCGATTGCAGTTAAACTTTTGTTATGCCTTCAGCACAGTCACTTAATAGTAGTTTCAACTAAGATGTTGTTTGGTAACCATGGGCACTCTACTAGGACGGATAGTGCCTGGGGTGGGGATGGGGAATCTGAATTCAACTGGAAGGGATATACTTAGCTATTGTATGGACTCCCAGTCTATGAGCCCTTTTCTCTCAGGCTTACGGTCTTAGTCTTTTACATAATCTATGCTATGACTCTCAGCCTCTTCCAGCGTGTACCGTGGCTCCTGTTGTTGTCTCCCTTACTTGGACCTAGTCATAACTGGTTGACTTGCATGCACGATATGTACTAGAGTCCCCTATGCTCTGGGGCCAGTCTCTCTATCAGGGCCTGTGTGCTGGGAGCTGACCCGGTGGCACTGAGGGTTGAGGCACTGGATGCCACACCTCACACCACACTGGCGACCTGAGTTCAGGAACGAACCTGGATTGCTGGGGGTCGGCAGGGGAGAGGAAGGATTGAGCATCTGAAGGACAGCTCTCCTTCCTCGGGGTGGGGGCAGGGACTATGCCCAGCACCGCAGCAACCTCTGGTGGAGACTGGAGGTACTGCAACACTTCAGGGCCAAAGTAGAGGGTTACGGAGTTATGGCAAGACGCTCCTTGGCGTCATTGCATGTCGGGACTCCTCCAGGATGGGGAGGGCATAATGAGGGGGAAACAAGAAAATACCCCAGCTTGTGGATAGGCGATGGCACCTGCATCCACCCGACCACATTCCAATCCCGGTGGCACTCCTTACCTGGGCCGAGCCCACCCCGGCCCGAATTTACAGATAGAGCACCCTGAGTGGATAGGGTGGCCCTACCTCAGGGGGCTCAGAGCCGGGGGGGATAGCCGGGCTGGTGGCAGGTTTCAGGAGGCCTCTCAGGCACAGAGGTAGAGTCAGGGGAAAATGCAGGATGCCCGAGAGAGTTCCACAGGCTGGGAGGCTAAAACAGAGTTCGAAAAAAAAAAAAAAAGGCCTGTGTGCTGGGCCTGTGGCAGCAATGCTGCTATTCTGGGAACCTGGCTTTGTTTCCCCTTCTCATAACACTATGCCACATGTTCATGGATAAGAGGGTGCCTGCCAACACACTAAACAAGCCAAACAACCACAATAATGGTGGCACTTTGCAGAAAAAGAAAATGATACAAAGGTAATAATGTCACATCCAACCTTTATTCGAAGAGCAATCATGGCATTAAACCCCAACACTTTGCCTTGTATGAATGAAGCTTCATCAAGGGGCGTGGCTAGACAGCAATGACTGACTGTCTTAAAAGTACAAAATTAAAGACACAGTCACAAAAAGTTAGTTGAGCTGTCCACAGAACGTTAGTTATTTAAAAACACAAGCTCCACATATTAAAGTGAAATAATGGACACACATTCGCTATTGGATGCCACATTGGATGTGAAATTATTACCTTTGTATCATTTACCTGTATTCATTTTTGTTCTGCAAAGTCCTGCCATTGTGGTTATTTGCTTCGTTTCTCCTTCCCCTGCTTCTGGCTGGAGTGCAGTAGAATATCTTTTTTTTATAAGCCCCTTGCTATGAGCTACTGAATTCTGTTTCAGACTGCTAACTTCTGTTACTGGGCTACTAGCCTTATTTTGGTCCTAGCCCCTTGTCCTGCTGGCCAGTTACTCTGGATCTGCTCTGGGATGCCCACCTGGCATCTATTTTCTTTAACTGGGCCTCCATCTCTGGGGTTTCTTTACACAATGGGGAGCCATGCCATTCCCTTTTCTCTTTATCCCTTTCCCTGCTTTTTGCTGCCACTGAAGGGGGAGACCAACTTTAAATAATAAAAACAAACAGAGCTCAACAGAGCTAACACCACTAGGCCACACTATCAGGATTTGCTCCTCTCAACCACCAACTGGACTTTTGCTACCCCCTCCTTTTGTCAGCTGGGTTCCTTTTCAACCACTGCCACCCGAATGCAGGATGTTGGAAAGCTCTCTATAATCCAGGCTTAAAAACAACTATTTATTTTTGTATAGGCCTAGTTGTGAGCCTCTAGAGGGACAAACTGTTTAATTGCCTTTTGTGGGCGGGCCTAAAATTAAGTGGGCGGGCTATATAAACCCCCCAAAACCATGCACAGGCAGATGAGCTGAGAAGCTGGTCTCACTTGTCTGAAGTAAGATGAGAGGAAGGACCTGTGCCTGGATAGGTATCCAGTGATAAGGGGGCTCGCTATTGAGCGCACACCAAAAAGGTTGAGTAAATAGCGGTGCCTTACCAGATGGCTACTGGATGGGGGGGGTGACTGCAGGTATAGTAACATTCTGTTGCTATATATACATGTGCATGCGGGGGAAGTGAGCATGGCGGAAGGGGAGGGAGGGTTTGTGTGGCGTGTGGCTGACGAGCTGCCCCGTGGCGTGGTGGGTGGGTTGCAGGCTTCAGCTGCAAGGGTGCTGGGGTCAGGTCCAGGCGCGCATATATTTTTTTGCGACCGGACCCAATTTTTGTTTTATTTGAATTTGCACCCCGACATGCACCCCAGAGTTAAGAAACTCTTTAGAAAGGGTGCAGGGGAAACCCCCACATAAACATAAGTTAACATAAGTCCCCTGTGCCCTTTGTCATGCACTGGGTGTACATTGCGAAATTGATTTTCACCAATGTACATTCAGGAACGCGATCGCCTTCCTGCGATCGCTGTTATCACATAGAATCACCTGGATAGGAACTGGTAGCAACACAGCAGGAAAAGCTGAATTGACTGTTTGAACTGTCTTTGAAATCTGAAGGAAGGTGAATCCACTTAAAGGAAATATTATTGTGCTATTATTTTTCTTTGTTTTGTAAATATTATTATGTTTATTTTTTTTATACTTTTGTATAAAATAAAGCTACACCGAGGTGTGTTGTACCTGATATACTGTGTCCAGTGTTATCCTTACCCACAGTCCTGTTACACACAGACACATACTGTCATCAGGCAGAACACATTAGGAGTTAACAGGGTGTACCTTATTAACATTCAGAATAGATATGTAGCAATCATGGGGGAAGAAGTACAATACCACAAGGAGAGCCAAGTGGTTTAATCAAAGTGTTGTGAGTGCATGGGATGCACTCCCACTGGATGTGGTTAGTGCGGATAGTATGTCTAGTTTAAAAAACTGCTTGACTCTTACATGGGTTCAAAAAAATGGGAAACATGACCACCGGTATCAGTGGCAGGTCCTGTCTTTGGCTCCAGTAGCTAATTGGCCCTGAAATCCTCATCTATGTACCTATGTAGAATATTTCAAGACACTTTGGAACCAGGGCTATGATTAACCCCTTATGTGCATAATCCACTTTTACTTTTTTGAACCATAGTTAGCCCCCATAGTACAAAAACATATTATTTCAAACATACTTAAGACCTCCTAACACTTGTTTTGACAACCGGGTTACAGAACCATTTTATAATCACAATTAGACCCTCCAGAATGTGTGTAATGTAGGATAACAATACTTAGCGGGTGTGTAAGCCACTCAGCATTGTCTTGTGCCTCATTTCCCAAGGTCTTGGGTGTAGGAACACATACATCAAGCATGTCACAGCTTTCAAATTGATTGGGGGGGGCATTCTGGGCCTGGACCCTTGATTTAGGTTACTCCTACTGTCTGATATCCACCACAACTGGTATTAAAATGTTTAATGCTGTGCTCTGTTTAAATTAAACAGACTGTTAAGTGCACAAAGCTAAGTACTGCTGTATTTTTAAGTGCAATATGGGGTTTAAATATGGTCTGGGTAACAAATATGGGCATGTCTACAATGAAGGGGGGTCTGGAAAGAGGCACCAAAGTGATCTGGTTTACAAATTTTATTTTCCTAGCTATGCCACTGCCCAAGGTGTGCCATCATCCCATGATAATGTATGCCCTGTCATGCTTTATTGCTTAACTCATGCATTGTTCAGCAGGGGGTGCACTTATTACCCTTCTTTCCTTAGAGCTATAGTAAGAGTCTCACATGTACAACATGTGCGTCCCCCAGCATGTTCCCATGTGGGATTCTAGGGTCTCCATGCAATCCCAGCTTTCCTAGGCTGTAGCACAACCTGCTTCCATCACAACATGGGACCAGCCTGTAGTAACATGTACAACAATCCAGCACAACTGCATTAAAAAGAACCGTCAGTTTGTGGCTGTTCCAGTGGTTCAATTACAGCACACTGTGCTGTCTCTTAGGAGGCTAGAGTTTATGCGCGATCCCTGAAATCCTGTGCTGGAGTCCCTCGGCATTCATGCACATAAGCAGCACTGATGTCAGCTGTGAAGGTGGTAGGGGTGCTTGGATTTGCAAAAATACATTTACTATAGGATTTTGGAAGATCCAGTTTTTTTTTTTAAACAATGACCTTTGGACAAATATTGCTCATTTTCAGACACATGTGGTCAAAGGCATATACAAGACATAAGTTTGTTTATTCATTAAAATATTCAATTGCACAAGGATTATAATGCTCAAAAAGAATGAACATACTTGTTAGGCTGAGATACACATGGACAGAACTTCTCAATATTCCTTAAATGTTTTAGCATAGAAGTCCAGTAAGAAACAATAGAATAATAAAAGGAAAATTGTCCCCATATTTTTTTATATTTGGGCAGCCTAGTAAGTGAGTCAGTTGAGGACCTTGGGAAAATGCCAGTCTTGATGGGGGCCATGTAACTCATGAGTATGTTTATTCATTGGAAAACTTAAAGCAAATCCATAGGCTCTACTTAGTAATATTTCTACATGATGTAGTAATGATTGAGAAGCACAAGAAGGAATACTCAATCCATACTATTATAGGGAAGATATATATATGGGATATGCGGGGGGCACCTGTGGGATAACTAAGTTATTTGTACAGTAGCCTGTGACCTCAAGTAACCGGTTTACGAGAAGTCATGGGCTACTGTACAAATAACCTGGTTATCCCACAGGTGCCCCATGCATATTTGATTTATGCATCAGGATTTTTTTGGTTCAGTTTTGTTATATTTTATTTTTTTCTTAAGTTCCTTTCCATATTTTTTCTCTGTGCCTGGTTGCCGTGTTTGGTTTGTAGGATTACTATCCTGAGAAAGAGGAAAAAATGGATTTTTTGCTTAAGGGTGTTTTTATTTAAAATGTGATTCCAGTTTGGGGGGTTGGGTGTGGATTTTGTGAGTCTTTGGGACTGTGATAGCTTGGGTTGTAAAGAGCACTGTGAGAAGGTGAAAGTGAAACTGGAAGGCAGTTCTGCTGAGCAGGCAGCACAGGTGGCAGTGGTTAGTGATGTAGTTACTGTGTGGATAAATGGGTGATGAGGTAATCACTTTGTGGATAACTTGAAGTTATCCACATAGTGATTACATCACCACCCATTTATCCACACAGTGACTCAGATAACTGAAGTTATGTGTCAGTTTTTATCCTGACACCTGTTGCATAAATGATGATATTAAGAGAGTTTGGCTTCATGGGTAAGATTAGAATGATTGCAAAAAAGCAGACCAAATTTTTGATTAATGGTCTTTGCCACATTCTTGATATGTTAAGAATAACTTGACATACAATCCGGATCAAACTGAGATATTTGTAAGTATTGACCTGCTCCAAGACTGTACCACTAAAGTTCGTAATTTGAAAACGTGGGAGTACTTTGAGATTTCTGAGAATTAAAGACCATTGTCTTTTTTGTATTCACACACAATTTGTGATTAATAAACTAAGACTGTACCAAGTCAAAAATCAGACAGTAATGAACAAGTTAGTTTCTAAAGATCTTTTCCTTTTGTAAATATAACAGTATCATCTGAGTAGAACAGTATATCCAAGGTTTTCATTGGCAAGGGAGGATCATAAAAAAAAATAATAATAATGATGGTCCCAGAATTTAACCCTGTGGGACACCCAAGGTAACGAGGAGAGAAGATGAAAAAAATATATCGAAACGTTACTTGTTGCACATGTTGTGACAAGTAATCATGAACACATGGCAAGACTGGGAGAGAAGCCAGGATGACCTACACTATTAATAATATTTATGGATGATAATCAAGGTTGAAGGCCTTGGAGAGATCTATATATATATAGAGATATATGTATATAGTCATGGCAAAAACTCTGTTTAATGCATCATTTAGGGTTGTTCCACAGCAACAAAAGGGAGGACATTCGATGTTAGGGTTGCCATATCTTGCACCCCATGTCCACCCCGCCCCCACCAACAGGCATTGGGGTGTGCGTTAGGGTCATCTGTCTTGACTCTCACCCCATTCCATTTGTAAACAAGCTGAGGTGGTGCAGTATAGAAGAATGGGGTCAGAGTTAGGACCAATGACCCCAACTCACACCCGCTGCCTGTTGATGGGGGTGGGGTGGGCGTGGGGTGCAAGGGGTGGCAACCCTAACATCGACCTTCCTTGCTTTTGTTGCTGTGGAACAACCCTAACTGATGCATTAAACAGAGTTTTTTGCCATGAATTTCCCTTCATTTTGAGAATGTGCACTATAAATAGGGAATGGAATGTGATGGGGGGAGCACACCATGTGAATTTTTGTCACTTCGCTGTGCAAAAACTGTATGACCGACTGCAATTAAACTTGATAAATGAAGTCATGTACCATAGTACACCGTATGTCCAGAATTGCATGAACATCCGTTTAATGGTCACACAGCACCACGAGCAAACAACTGTGCAGGTACAATTCAGCAACCGAAGTGCCTGCAACCCAAAAATTGTCACAGTCAAAGATGTATTATAAATCTTTCCGCATTCCAAATGCCAGGCAAATGGACACATGATTCAAAAGTTATTGAAGCAGAATAAACCAAATTTTCATTTTTTCGGAGTGCATAATTCTGCACCTGTTAATATTTTACACACCACACCAAACCAGTGCAAGGTGCCTCTGTACCACTAGGGCTACCCACAGAATAAATTTCAAGCCAGTAGCACAATGCAGAATGCTATGCACAAAATGGTAACTGTGTCACACAGTATCTCAGCAGCAAATTATGTTTCCAACATGTAAACAGCTTTATTCACACCCCAGGACAGCCACTCAACACCCTCCAAATTTCATGTGAAAAGACCACACTGTTCCAGAGATATTCAAGTTTTACATTTCTGCACCTTTAAGAAGTCTTCCACCACAAAATGGTGTAAATTGGGGTAGAAAATGCACTAAAATGGTGGACCTGGCGGCTGAAAAATCAGTAACTGTGAAATGGACCAACTTCAATTGGCAATAACTCTGGAGCGGAACAATATTTTTCACCAAACAAAAACTGGCATGTTCCTTGAGCAAAGGTCTTTCTATGTGCCAAGTTTCAGACAAATCAACCACACACTGGCTGCTCTATGTGTCATGGAAGAGAGTGCAGAAAAATAGCAAAAACATAATGTTTTGCACTGCAGTACGCAAACAGAAAAACACAAACGGTGATGGAAACAGTGAGGTAAAAGAAAATAGTAAGGCTAACAGTAACACAAATGCAAGCGGAAATGGTAACGCACACAGTCATGCAAACAGACACGATAACGCAAACGGTAAGAGAAACACAAGCGTAAACATAAATGAAAACAGAAATGGTAATGCAAAAGGTAACACAAATGCTAACGGCAACAGAAACGCACACGGTAACAAAAACGATAACAAAAATGCAAATATTAGCACAAACTCAAACAGAAACATAAACGATAACAGCAACAGTGATGCAGAAGGAAACAGTTACGCACTCAACAATAGCAATGCTACCGAAAATGCAAACACTAAGGCCAATGCAAATGCAAACAGTAACGAACACGCAACCGGTAACAGTAATGCAATTGGAAATGCAAACGGTTATGGTAACACCAACGATGACACCAAAGGAAACACAAATGCAAATGGAAACACAGGCACGTACTCAAATGCAAATAGTAATGCACATGGTGACGCAAAAGTAAACGCAAAGAAAAAACAATAATGGAAATGCAAATGGTAACAGTAACGCAAACACAAAGGGTAATGCACGTGGTGATGTAAACAGAAACACTAACACAAACAGTTACAGAAACGCAAATGGTAACAGTAATGCAAACGCAAGAGCAAATGCAAATGCAAAGGATAACGCACATGGTGATGTAAATGGAAACGCTAATGCAAATGGTAATGGAAACGCAAGCAGAAATGCTAACGGTAACAGTAACGCAAACGCACACCCTTTTTTCCTTAAAAAGGTGCATTCAAAAGCACTGTGAATACAAAGAATGCATGCATAATAATGGCCCTCGGAGCAGAAGATCAACACTTGGAATACTAAATTCCTTGTATGACGAGAACCATACGACGTAGAAAAAAATGTAAAATCTCATATTATTTATGACTTACTAGGCTAGTTTTGTACTTAGTCCCCTGGTGGGGGACTAAGCATTTTTCCCACAAAAAGTCTGTATAACGAACCATTTTCAAGATACGGGCCCCGAAAGTTGTGGCCAACGCCGTAATGTTAGCCTATGGGAAAAATTGGAAACTTTGGAGTGCTGTAACTTTGCAGCCCTGTAATATTTTGGCACCAAACCACCATAAGGCACATCTGTGGGATCTTGACTTTCTTCCCTCTAAAATTTAGCCCAAAAGACCAAACCGTTCTTTTGCAGCAGGGTGGCAAAGATTCCCTATTGTTTTGGCCATAGTGTCGCAAAGTAGTGTCGCAAATCACGACACTTTCATAAACACAATCACAAAAGTGTCGCATATGCAAAAGTACTTTGTGACACTACTTTTTACAAAAATTTAAACAAACATATTTCTGGGGTGTTTTACCCCCCAAAAAAGACATGACTAGCATCCTCAGGGCTCGACTAGGTGAACATAATAAGAATTGTGTCCCTAGAGGATCCCAAATTTAAATGCCAAGCATTTCTGTGATCACCAACTGAAAACAAGATGGCCGATTTGCGACACTGCAAGGGTAATTTATGAAAGTAAAAAGTGCATTTGCGACACTTTCTCATATTTTAACTTTTTCCATTGACTATAATGGGAAACTTGTTTTTTGAATAACTTTTGAACCATTTAATATTTTTTCACTAAATCTTCAAAATGCACATTGGGGACCTGGCTGCATGTTCCCTGAAGGTTTCAGACTGGTCACACAAACCGTGCGACCTGTAGGTGTGAGCAAAGAATGCACAAAATTGCGTCATTTGTCATTTTTGGGGCTCTGTAGCCAAGCAACGGTACATCCAACTGTAACAAAACTGGGTAGGTCCAGAGATTTATGGTACCAGACTGTGCATGCCAAATTTCAGGCAAATCTGTCATATTGTGGCAAAATTATTAAGCTGCCAAATTTCAGATTTAACCTTAAATGGAGTACTCGACCCTAACTATAGTGCCACTACCGTGACACTATAATATATATTATTCATGGCAAAAAAATCCATTTAATGCATCAGTTAGGGTTGTTCCACAGCAACAAAAGCAAGGAAATTTGGTGTTGAGTTGAAAACTCCTTACTTACTAGCCACCCCCAACCAGCATTGGGGTGTGCATTGGGCTCATCGGCCCCAACTCTCACCCCATCACATGTGTAAACAAGCTGAGGTATAGGAGAATGGGGTGAGAGTTGGACCGACGAGCCCAACGCACACCTTGATGCTGGTTGGGGGGCGGGCTGGGGGGTGCAAGGGGGGCTTTCAACTCTAACAATGAATTTCCTTGCTTTTGTCACTGTGGAACAACCCTAACAGATGCATTAAACAGAGTTTTTTGCCATGAATTTCCCTTCTTTTTGAGAAAGAGGACTATAAATAGTAAATAGAATGAGGTGGTGAGAGCGCAGGCCCTTTGGGCCCCGCGCTCCCACCACGTGATGTGTAGTGACATAGTAACGGTAACTGCAATGCAAACGCAAGTGCTAATGGTTACGCACATGGTGACACAAACATAAAAGGTAACGCAAATGTTAATAGAAATGCAAGTGCAAAGTGAACAGTGATGCAATCAGAGATGCAAGTGCATACGTAAATGCAACTGGTAATGCGCACGGTCATGGTACCACTATTGTCATTGCAAATGTTAAGTGTTACAGCAACAATAATGCCAAAGGGAACAGAAATGGAAAGGTGAACACAAGCACATATGGAAACGCAAAGCGTAACATGCACGGTCATGGTACCGCAATTGCAAACGCAAATGGTAATGGTAACAGCAAAAATAACGCTAAAGGAAACAGAAATGGAAAGGCAAACGCAAATGCGTACAGAAACGCAAACTGTGACACGCAAGGCCATGGTATTGCAATTGGAAATGCAAATGGCAATGGTAACTAGTAAAATAACACCAAAGGAAACAGAAACAGAAATACGAATGCAAGCAAGTACAGAAACGCAAACCGTTATGCGCACGGTCATGGTACTGCAATTGTAAATGCAAATGGTAATGGTAACAGCAACAATAACTCCAAAGAAAACAGAAATGCAAATGCAATCGCAAACGCATAAGGAAACGCAAACCGTGACGCGCACGGTGACGGTATGGCAATTGGAAATGCAAATGTTAATGTCCTGGCAGTCTTGTGGTTACCCCACTCCCTCCATAACCAATCGTGGAGTACACTGTTGTAGCAGATCCCTGGTGTTCAGTGGCACCCCTCCCTCCACAGAGGACCCCCGGCCACCCAGCTCCCCATCATAGGTGCATGGCTGCACCCTGCCCGCATACCACCCAGCCACCTACCAAATGACAGCTTACAATATGAGCTGTAAGAATATTGGTCCACAGTGTGGACCACTGGGCTTGCAGGCCATTCTATACTACACAGGCACCAATATGTGAATGAACGCAGTTATTCACATATTTGTGCCCATGTCATACAGTATGGCCTGCAAGTCCATTGGTCCACACTGTGGACCAATAGGCTTACAGCTCATACTGTAAGCTGTCATTCAGCAGGGGGCTGGGTGGTATGCGGGCGGGTGTAGACGCCCACCTATGACGGGGGGATCTGGGTGGCCGGGGGTCCTCTGTGGAGGGAGGGGGGTGCCACTGGGCCACCAGGGATCTTTGTTACGACATTGTACCTGCAATCAGGTTATGGGAGGGAGGGGGTTACCATTAGACTGCCAGGGCATGATATTGTATTCAGACTGCCAGTGGCATGACTTCGGAAGGGAGGGGGATCACTAGACTACCAGGGATACATTGTAAATTACAAATGCCCACAATCGGGCATACAGGAGGGAAGGGGGGGGACCACTAGACTACCAGGGATATATTTATAATGACAGATGCCTGCGATTGGGCTACCGGGAGGGTGGGGGGTTACCACTGGACTACCAGGGATGGGATGGGTGCTTGTGGATGGTGTTCCTGTCTGGCGGGTGGCCACCCACAGCTAACGGATGCTGTGTTGCACCCTGCAATACCGCAGCCCACCTGTGGGTGGCCAGCATTTGAGCCAGATTTTCCTGGCTCAGCTTTGTGCCCTGGTATGTGGTGCATCTGGGGGTTGTGCTACCAGCTGCACCACACATCAAGCAATCAATCAGTCAGTCAATTTTTATTTAACCAGGTGAAACTCCATTGAGCAAGCTCATTTTCAAGGAGGGCCTGGTAGGTACAGAATAAATAATACAGTAGCACAATAGAACATATAGTACAAATGGGCATATTAATGCAATACATAGCATTAAAAACAAGGTACAAGGATAATCAAAGAGGCATGGTTGTAAGGTAAAGCCTCATCCCAGTAAACAGTACAGCAGAGAGGTGGAAGCAAGTCAGCAGCAATGTGCCGAACCAGTGATTTTAGACAGCGATAGCTCTAGTAGAGCAGAGTTAATGCTAGTGACAGTACAAGCTGGGGGCTCAGCAGCAAGTAGAAAGCAAGGATGACTCCAGGAACATGGCTTATGGTAATTCTGACAAGATAGACAGTGTAGAGGGTTGACTATAAGAATAGCAATGTATGGCTACAGTTTAGCGACAGGGAGGGCATTGACAAGGCTCTGAGAAGTATCTCGAATAGAGTGACTTGAATTCCGCAAAACCAATAGGGTACACCAATTTTATGGATTTCTGGATGTTGTTCCACAGCTGGGGCAGCACATAGCTGAAGGAGACTCTGCCAAAACAGGAAAAGACTTTAGGCACAGCTAGTGAGACGTACGAATGGCTTCTCAAGGCATGGTTTCATAAGGTGCAGGAGGGCAGACAGTCAGAAATGTAGGAGGGTAGCATCTTGGATATAGATCTATAGGTCCATAGTATAGCATTCCTTGCTTCCTGAACGTAAGTGAGGTCCATCCTACCGTAGAATAGAGTACACCGTGATGGATATTATATGCCGCACCTGAGATGAAACGTAAGACCCTGTGATAAAGGGTGTCAAGCTTGGATGGGGTGGTTTTTGGGACTTGGCCATACAGGAAGTCTGCATAGTCCAAGATAGCTAGGAACGTGGTTTGTACTAAGTTTTTTCTGGCCTCCTCGTTAAGCAGATGCTTGATTCTAAAAAAAAAAGTTCAAGCCTCTAAGTTTTTTGAGAGCTCGTCTATATAATCAGCAGAAGAAAGTCTGTTGTCAAGCCACATACCTAGGTACTTGAACTTGGTCACATAGTCAAGTAACTCGCAAAACATGGTGATGATTGTGGGAATATTGTCATGCTTAAGGGAGTTTATGGACTTGGACATTGGGGATAACAGCATAGCCTTGGTCTTTTTGGATTTCAATAGGAGCTCTTGACTCAGGAGGTTTTGTTGCAGCGTAAGGAAATTTGCTTGCAAGTCCGAGCAGGCACTTATGGGAGTAGGCCTGGCAATGTAAAGGACCGTGTTGTCCACAAAGAGATGTACACTGGAAAGTGTGATTCCACAGTCGTTGCTGTTGATATAAAGTGAGAAAAGTAAGGGCCCCAAGATGGAGCCTCGAGGTACGCCTCTGCCAATCTGTTTTAGAGTGGAGAGATCTCCTACTGCTTTTACTTGCTGCATCCACTCTGCCAGGTAGCATGAGAACCATTTTAGGGAAGGTGCATCCAGACCAAAGTTGCGGAGAGTAACTAAGAGCAATGCATGGTCGATGGTATCGAAGGCCTTGCTTAAGTCAGTCTCTCTGCCACTCCCGGGCTGAATATCGGGTTGTGCTGCATATGCATAGGCACGCCCTCAGATCGCTACATACATTATCAATGCCACACGGCGCAGTGACTTCGCGCAAGTCCCCTTCAAATATCGCACCGGGGCACATTGCGGGGTTGCACCAGCCCACCTCAGTTGCACCAGGTACAACCCCTCTGAAAATCTCCCCCTCAATGTTTAAGTTTATATACTGTATTTTCAGTCACATCTGGTGTGATCTACCAGTTTAACAGTTTGTGTATGGAAAACGCTTTAAATCTGCCTGGGAATTTATACAGTGGAGCCCTGTTATAAAAACAACCTAAATTTCAAGCAAAAATGTCTTTATAACTGAAATGAGAGGACTTCAATGAAAACAATGAACATCCATGTGAAATCTATGGTTAACATGATAAAACTGGGCTCAGACTAGTTGTGAGAAAACTCATTATTAAAAGTAGAATAATATAGCTTTTTAAAAGAGCTCTTGCTCAAACAATTAGAAAATTGTAAAATTGATTCTGTGTGTCACCGAACTATGAAGGAATATGTACTGCCATCTTCATAGGGCATCTTTCACACACCAGTTCACTACTTAAGTGACTGTTAATGAGGAAGCTAAATGATGATTAAGCCCAGGCTTAGCACACTCAGAGTTAATAATGTCCATCTACCATTACCTCTGGAAAAACTGTTCTTAGAAATGGGATGACTGTTCCTACAATGGGCTTTACTGCCATTGAAAGTAATGAGCAGAAACTGAGAGATCCAAAAAATGTTCTTATCAATGGGATGTTCTTATGTTCAATGTTCTTATAAGTGGGTTCCACTGTATATCAAAAAATAAAATGCACTCAACCATAGGAGTGAGCGGGGGGGGGGGGATGTTGCCCATGACCTCCCCATTCAACACTTGATGTCCAGTGTTCCCAATTCACTCATACTGTATATGGTGGCAGGAACTGCACTCCCTGTACTGTCAGCGACTGCAATTACAAACTGAGTGAGCAGCTCCCTGCTTGGTTGTGGATGGGAGTGACACTAACCCTGTGCCACAGTTAATTTTGAGACTGTAGTCTTTCAAAAGTTTGATTCCATGGTTGATGTTATTGGTATGAAGTGAGAAAAGTAACATGGAGCCTCGAGGTACGCCTCTGCTAATCTGTTTTAGAGTGGAGAGATCTCCTACTGCTTTTACTTGCTGCATCCACTCTGCCAGGTAGCATGAGAACCATTTTGGGGAAGGTGCATCCAGACCAATGTTGTGGAGAGTAACTAAGAGCAATGCATGGTCGACGGTATCGAAGGCCTTGCTTAAGTCAAGGAATATCGCACATACGTGATTCTTTAAGTCAAGGGCTCTCTGCCAGTCCCGGGATGAATATCGGGTTGTGCTGCATAGGCATGGGCACGCCCCCCTCAGATGCACTGCATACATTAGCAATGCACACCGGCACATCGGGACTTGTGCTGCACAAGTCCCCCTTTCGAATATCGCACCGGGGCGCATTGTGGGGTTGTGTCAGGTGTAACCCCTCTGGATATCTCCCCCTCAATGTTTAAGTTTATATACTGTATTTTCAGTCACATCTGGTGTGATTTACCAGTTTAACAGTTTGTGTATGGAAAAAGCTTTAAATCTGCTTGGGAATTTATACAGTGGAGTCCTGTTATAAAAACAACATAAATTCCAAGCAAAAATGTCATTATGACTGAGACAAGAGGACTTCAATGAAAACAGTTAACATCCATATGAAATCTATGGTTAACATGATGAAACTGGGCTCAGACTAGTTGTTAGAGAACTCATTATTAAAAGTAGAATAATAAAGCTTTTTTTAAAAGAGCTCTTGCTCAAACAATTAGAGAATTGTAAAATTGATTTTGTGTGTCACCGAACTATGAAGGAATGTGTGCTGCTGTCTTCATAGGGCATCTTTCACACACCAGTTCACTACTTAAGTGACTGTTAATGAGGAAACTAGATGATGATTAAGCCCAGGCTTAGCACACTCAGAGCTGATAATATCCATCTACCATTACCTCTGGAAAAACTGTTCTTAGAAATGGGATGACTGTTCCTACAATGGGCTTTACTGCCATTGAAAGTAATGAGCAGAAACTGAGAAATCCAAAAAATGTTCTTATCAATGGGATGTTCTTATGTTCAATATTCTTATAAGTAGGTTCCACTGTATATCAAAAAATAAAATGCACTCAACCATAGGAGTGAGTGGGGGGGGGAGGGGGCAACGTTGTCCGTGACCTCCCCCATTCAACACTTGATGTCCAGTGTTCCCAATTCACTCATACTGTATATGGTGGCAGGAACTGCACTCACTGTACTGTCAGTGACTGCAATTACAAACTGAGTGAGCAGCTCACAGCTTGGTTGTGGATGGGAGTGGCACAAACCCTGTGCCCACAGTTAATTTTGAGACTGTAGTCTTTCAAAACCATGAGATCTCTTTTGCAGTGTTGACACTGTTGGTGTGGCTGAAAATGGGACTTTGTGGCCCATTCCACCTTTCCTGGTAAAACAAATCAAAAAGCACAAAATCATATTCACGTGATCAGACAAGGCAGACTTGGCTGCCATCTGGGCAGCAGTGGCACAAATGCATAGCCAGTCCTGGATCAAATTTCTAAAGTGCAACATCACCACCCAATGAGCAACTCCTATAGTATCACTTGACAAGCTGCAGAGGGTAGTTTTCTTGCAGTGTGAAAGTGGTGCAGAGCTAAGCAGACTGATGCCCTTGCTCCGTGTACCAATTTGTTTTAGTGTGAGAAGGATAAAAGGTTTGAAGCCGAAACATGAAAGAGGTTTAAAGTGAAACTAAAAGTGAAAGTTTTTACTGAAAGTAAAACAAAAATAAAGACTACGCTTTTTCAAAAAGAGAGGCTGGCAACATTATTGGAGCTTTAAAATGCACTTAAATGTAACATTTACAATGCCTTTTAAAAAAGATTACTGGGGGAGCATGCCCCAAACACCCCCAGCTCTGAAAACCTTATCCATTATATGTTTGCCCCCCCCCCCCCGTTTATGGACTCTGCACATGCCTGCGAACCCAACTCATCACCACATAGTACATATACAGTAGTAGAAACTAAACAGACTCCCATATTGGACTTATAAGAACTTTGTTTATTAAGTTACAAACACTCAACTATTAAGGCAACATCATTTATCTCATGGTATGAGGTCGTCCATATCAAGCAAGCCTAAATGATAAAATCCTGCTTTAAGTAATTTACTTGAAATACCCTCTACATTGTAATGTGGGAATGTGGGACTAAAAATGACTGACTGCTAAAATGTATTGTATATTTCCTACCACAATTTCTCTCATGGTAATGTAATGCTCTTTGGCATGGGATGGGAGAAAAGGCTGTCAAGGGGGTGCCGATAAAGGAGGGACTCTGTCTCCACCCCCCTGGGGAGCTGGAGGATTGCGGGAAAAGGCAGACTGGCAAAGTGCAGAGCAGGGGAAAACAGAATCCCATGGGAACACGAGCAGGAAATGGAACTATAGGGAAAGGGTGGCAGGTAGTCTCTAAATGCCAGGAGCTTGGGGACAAATGCCTGAGCTCCAGGCGATGCTAACTGAGGGAGCAGTGGATGTGGCAGTGGTCACTGAGACTTGGGCCACTGCAGGACACGACTGGGACCTGAACTTGGAGGGTTACACTATGTTCAGGAAGGACAGGGAGAGGAAGGGAGGAGGGGTGCAATGATAGTCAAAAACTGCATTGGCATAGGGAGTAGAAGAGGTGGAGGAACCATGGAGGCGATCTTGGGTCACCTGATAACAAGGGGAGCAAGAGAGTAAAAATAGAGTGTGGTATAGACCCCTGCCCTGGTGGAGGAGAGTCTGGTGGCAGATGTTGGGAGACACTGCAGACTGGGCAGAGGAACGTGGTGGTGTTGGGGACCTAAACATGCCAAGAACAGACTGGGAGACTATGACATCCTCTGTGACCAGGAACAGAGGTTGTTGGATGTCTTTCAAGACGCTGCCCTAACTCAGCAGGTGAGGGAACTGACCAGGAGGCGCTGGTACTGATGTGGTCCTGGCAGACAGTGACCAGATTGGGGCCTGGAGGCAGGACCCATTGGGGAGTGACCATGCCACGGTCTGGTTCTGCCTGGACCCAGGAGGGTAGAAGGTTGCACAAAGACGGAAGTAACCAACTTCAGGGGGCGGATTTTAAGGAAATGGGAAGGATCCTTATGAACATTTGGATGGGATTGGGTCAGACATGGACGCTGATAGTAGGTGGAAAATCAGAGAGGGGTGCAGGATGCTACCAGCACCTGTGCAAGAGTAAGACGAAAATGCAGTAGCCCAAAACTCTGCTGGTGGACCAGGGAGGTCCAGGAGGTGGTGGGAAAGAAGGCAGCCTATAAGCAATTCAAGTGCTCAAGGAGGAAAGGATCGAGGAGAGTATGAGCTGATGGTTGAAGGACCACTAGGGTGGTGGAGGGCGGTTAAGGCAAGGAAGGAGCAGAACCTGGCCAGGGAAATTAGGAGAGGGAACAAGGGGTTCTTTAGATACATTGGGGAAAACGAAGGCTGAAGGGGCAGATTAGCAGGATTAAATCAGGGGAGAGATGGGCACAAGACCCGGGGGAGCAGGCTGAGGTACTAAATGAGTACTTCACCTCAGTTTTCACCAAGGAAAATGGGGGTGCTGCATCATACATGGGAGGAGACAGAGATACTGAGGAGGGGGACCCTTACCGATCGGCGGGTCTGGGGAGAGGGGAGGCATCACTGGCAGGAGGGGGAGGGCTACAGGAGAAGAGGTACCGAAGTGAAATCACAGCAGAGAGAGTGAGGGAAGCCTCAGCCCTTTAAGACAGAGAAAGCACTAGGGTCGGATAAATTACATCCCAGAGTGCTGAAGGAACTTATGATGTCCTGGAGAAACCTCTGGCGGAGCTTTTCACCATCTCTGAGGACAGGGTGGGTGCCCAGGACTGGAAGGTGGTGCATATGGTGCCTATCCACAAGGGGGATCAGGAGGAGGTAGAGAACCACAGGCCTGTCAGCCTGACATCGGTGGTGGGCAAGGTGATGAGGGTATTGTCAAGGAGAGGCTAGGGGGACCTGGATAAGTCAGGTGCCTGGATGATAGACAGCATGGATTCATCCTGGGGAAGTCGTGTCAGACAAACCTTGTGGAGTTCTATGACTGGGTGACGAGTGCCTTGGACCTGGGTAGACCAGTGGACGTCCTCTTTCTAGACTTCAGCAAGGCATTTGACTCTGTTCATCACGTGGGCCTGTTGGGTAAGCTGGGAGAAATGGGGGTGGAGAACCTGATGATCAGATGGATAGGCAATTGGCTCCAGGACTGGATCCAGAGGGTCATAGTTGGCGGGATAGTCTCATCCCCAAGGAGGGTCATTAGTGGGGTCCCACAGAGATCAGTCCTTGGGCCCCTTCTGTTCAACGCCTATGTCTCTGACATAAAGACAGGAATCAGGAGTGAGATGAGTCTCTTTATGATGACTCGAAACTGGGGAGGTGGTGGATGGGGAGGAGGGAGGGTGGCTCTACAGGGGACCTGGAGGCTCTGGGAAGATGGTCTAGAAAGTGGAAGCTGAGGTTCAATGCAGGAAATGCAAGGTACTCCACCTGGGGGCCAGAAACCCGGCCAAGTGTACACCCTGGGATTACAAGTCTCGATGGCTGAGATGGACCTGGGGGTGGTGGTGGATGTCAAGATGAACAACTCTGAGACTTGTAGGAGGGCAGCAGCCAGGGCCAACAGGATGCTGGAATGCATCGCTAGGGGGATCACCTCCAGAAGGAGGGAAGTGATACTCCCTCTGTATAACTGGTTGGTGAGGCCGCACCTTGAGTACTGTGTGCAGTTTTGGAGGCCACACTTAAAGAGGGACATTAACCTCCTGGAGAGGGTCCAGAGGAGGGCAACCAAAATGATTTGGGGCTTGGGGACAGGACCTATGAGGAGAGGTCAAGAGCTAAATATGTACACATTGGAAGAGAGAAGGGACTGGGGACATGATAGAGGCTTCAGGTACATGAAGAGGGTAAATAGGGAGGAACAGTCAGGGTGCTTCAAGGAAGGAGGAGGGGCCACTAGAGGGCATGGGTGGAAACTGAGGGGGAAGATTCAGGGAGAAAGGAGGAGGTGCTACTTCACTGAGAGGGTGGTGGAGCCATGGAATGCGCTGCCTAGGGGGCTGGTGGAGGCAGAGACAGTGGAGGGGTTCAAGAGGGTGTGGGACAGGTACAGGGGAAGGGTTCTGGAAGCACAATCCAATGCAGCAAGAATATCCGGAACTGGGAAGGGAGAAGCCAGAGAAGGCGAGGGGGGCAGCAAGGTCAGCACCCAGGGTGGGGGCTGACCAAACGAGCAGACACAAAAGACCGTTAGGCCTATTCTGCTGGCATTTTAGTATGTTAGTATGGTTTTATTAAAAACATCAATAAACTATATTTTTAAAAATATCACAATCGAGAGAGGAGAGGATGCTGTGGAGCCTGAGCTGAGAGGCAACACAATTTACAGCTGCTGCTACCTGAGAGAGGAAATCAAATTAAAAGTTATTATTTTACATTGCTAACTTGAACGAACTTTGCATTACGTAAAAGCTAAACATCTGATGAGAAAAATGGTAAATCCACATAAGGATAAAGGGCCGTCTGAAACTTTAAAAGGCAAGAATACTGCAGTGGGTCCACCCACTCAGTCTACAGCAGAGATCAGGACCATGGCTGGGCATAGCTCAGAAACTGAAACACTGCAATCTTTGGAGTACAAGCTGCAGTAGCTTATATCATCAGTCTGGAACTAAAACTCACCAGTGGATTCCTCTAATGCATGAGTCACTGTATTCAAAACTACAAGGGACCACATGAAAAAATAGTTCTCAGACATCCAAAAGCAAACTTCTGCTTACACGTGCAAAATGGCTATGGTGGTTAAAGAAATGTAGCATCTGAGGGCAAGATTGGAAACTTTAAGGAACTAAGTCAGATCCACAAATTTGCAGAACATTGGGTTGCCAGAAGAATGTTTGTTAGGGACTGGCTTGATGAGAAATTACTAGCCAACAGAGAAGCAGAGGATGTGGCATTCATACAGTGTATTGAATCCCTCCTCATAGTTGACTGGTGGTCTTTAATGAATGCTGGACCTTGCTGGTGGTGACGTCAAGGATCAGCGAGGGAGCCCATATCTCATCCCTGACTTTCAGAAATGGCCCTCTCAAGCAGGATGGCTAGAATGTCCGTGTGTTCCCTTGGCATCAGCTACATCACACATCAGAGGTGAAAAGAGTTAAAGAGGGTTCGAAGACTGTTTCAGGAAGCTGACATAGCACACTCAATCATCTTTCCAGCCCAGCCGTGGATTGTGTTTAAAGAGCAAGTGCATAGTAAGGGTGTATACCTTAAAGAAAGAAGGTTTGGGGATTTAGATGCCTCTGCAGTCATTCAGTTTGCTTTTTTTTTGTTTCTTTACTTACTTTTTCATAATTTTATTTGTATTTTGCCAACTGCTAGTGAGAAATGAATCCAATGGAATCCTTGTATTATGATGTCAGAACTCTTTTCTGGCATGGCTACCTGTGTATTTCAAGGGAAACTGCAAATCTGTTTCCAGATTTCTATGGAGAAATAACACTCCCTGCCACCAAAATATTATATATTTAATAGAAATATGAGATTTTTGATAGCATGTGATCTTTTGTTATAATTTAGCAGGTGACATTTTCTTCATAATCAGATTTTACTTGGAAAGAACAAAAGAGGAACTAATTATTGTTTTTAAAAATGTAAAATCATACAGATGGAGCACAATAGTACAAAAATATAAAAGGCAAAGTTTGTTGATGAAAAAAGTATCAATTTCTTTTGAAAAAGATAGAAAAACATATTTAGTTTCTCATTGAAATATATTGAGCTCTTAAGTAGCTGACAGTTTCTGACATCACAATACCAGGATTCTACTGATTTCTTTTTTACTAGCAGTGTGAAAAGCAAAGGTGAAAATCCACTTGTTTCATTGTACTAAGAAATATTTTATTATAAAACCAGAAAGTAATTACTAACACATCAAAATACAATAAATAAAATAGTCAGTTTTCTATTTATTAGAACTAAACGCCTGCTCTGTAAGGGAAAGGTATGGGCATTTTCTGATCCTACAGAGGCTGGTAAGTGCAGAAAGAAATTGATTTCAGATAAGTAATGCTAGGGAGAGGTTACGGACAGGGATCAGGAAGAGGTCCCCACCTGAATAAACTGTAAAGTACTCTTTACTCTAAATTGCAGTTCCATGCAGTAGGGGAAACACCATATATGTATTGACGAGGACAAGAGACTGAGGACTTATTGTACTCTGTAGGACTAGATTTACTGATCCAGGACTCCAAGTTATTAAACTGAACTTTTGTTTATTTGATTAAACTACAGTATGTCATGATCCTAGAGAGTACAGAGTGTCAGTCCTACACCATGCTGTGAAAAGTGAAGTTTTATCTTACCTTTACTTATACTAGGACTCTGCTGCACATTCTGTAAATGCTTTTAATTACAGGAGGCTGAAATAATATGCTTTTCTCACATAAATAGTAGTCTGGGTTTAGTTCTGCAATCATTTTCTTCTCTGCATATTAAAGAATGCTAAGATTTATGCAGCTTGTCATTAATTATTCTTTATGTTTAATTTGTCTGCTGTTAAACACCAGTGTAGAAAATTGAGGCAGTATGCATGATATTACATAGCCTCTTTGGGGCATGTACTCAGTAGGCCAACTTCAACTAGACTTTTAATAATTACAGGAGCACTCATGCTGTTCATGGGCACCATATCAGTGGTAATCTGTAACTTTTACATTATAATGTTTAAATAATAGATTTATTCCCCCCGATGATGAACCATAATATGGTGGATAAAATATCTTCTTTGATTAAAGATTACAGCAACAGCAAAGATACCGGCACAGAGTGACAGGCTCTTGAGGAAGCCTTGAGCAAAACCAGCTGCATTGCTAGGGAGCACTGCACTTGCTGTTTGTAAATTTTACACCAACTGTACTGTTTGTAAGCACTTTTTTAAATTATGAAATAAACTGAGTTTTTTTAGCCTGTCACTCTGTGCTGGTATCTCTGCTGTTGTTGTATTTCTTTAGTACTGAGCACGAGTGTTCTGAGTGGAGTCATAGGTCCTGTTGTTTGAGTAAAGATCCTAAATGGCTCCAGTGGTATTTATTTAATTTTTTATTATTTATTTGTTAAGCAGGTGGATACTCTGATCCCAGGGAACAGTTTCAGGCATGACCAAGACCATAAAGATGGAACAAACAAGGTAAAAAAAAACAAGTATATGAGATACAAGATACACTACGTTGTTGCAATATATTAACTGAAAACAAAAGGCACAGAAATGAATGAATGGGTAAAAGTGACATTAGTGCAAACAATTATAGTTCACAGACTATTTGTAGTAGTGCGGCGCCTAATATATATCATTATAACAAAAACAAATTCCAGAGTCACTGTGGTACCTGAGGAGTCGCAGCAAGACTTAGTGGGGAGAGCAGATGCTTTGCCCATGGATGGGGCCATCATATCATGGGGGAGGCATTCACAGGTAATGGTAGCAGTGAGGGAGGCCTTGTAGTGGGATTTCAATTGGGGGTGTGATGCCAGGGTCCATAATGGGGTAAATAGGATGTCGCAAAACTCGGGCAGCTACAGAGAAGGCTATCTGGCCCATACACAGGAAAACTTGTGGGCACTCAGACTGGAGGCCTCAAAGGCAGGGTTTTGGCATGAGTAGGGGCCAGGGATGAGATATGGGCTCCCTCACTGATCCCTGATGTCACCACCAGCAAGGTCCAGCATTCATTAGAGGCTTCCACTCAGCTATGAGGAGTGATTCAATATACATTATGAATGCCAAATCCTCTGCTTCTACTTTGGCTAGTAGTTTTTCATCAAGGCAATCCTTAACAAACATTCTTCTGGCAACCCAGCTCATGTTCCCTGGTGGATTTGTCAAATAGGCGGCCTAGGAGGTAATCCCAGCAAGCCTAAGGAGGGAGCCTGCCTGGGACCTAGTAGAAAGAAAAGTGATGCATAGAGTAAGGGGCTATTAGGGCAAACCTACAGATGCTGTTGTAGGATTTGTTAAGTCTGGCCAGGCAGGAGGATGAGATTTGTGTGTAGATGGGTGAACAGTAGTCCAGCAGGGGGAGTAAGGTGCCCTGGGTTATGATGAGCCTTACTTCATGGGTCATGAAATTCTTGAGCAGGAAACCAACTCCTAGTCTGTGGAGCGCTCACCAGACCATGAGTCTGATGCGGTCAGAGAATGTCAGGGAGGGGTTGAGGGTGACTCCCAGATGTTTGAAGGTAGTCACTAACTCAAAGGGGTGAACTGTCAGGGGACAGGATGTGAAGTGGGATAGTATCACCTGCCCACCTAGCTAATCTGGGTTTCAACCTGAACAGCATGGCTTTAGTCTTCTGGGCATTTACCAAGGGTCTGTTGGCAAGGAACCATTTTTGGGCAGTGATGAAATTTTCTGTGAGCATGAATGATAGTTTGGCTGGGGTCTTTGCACTATGGTAGAGGATGAGGTCATCAGCATACAGTAGCAATTTGCATGTGATGCTGTCTTTGGGAAGGGAGTTGATAAACAGGGAAAACAAGATGGGTACAAGTATGGATTCTTGCGGGACCCCAGTTTGGTTCATCTGGGTGCTGGAATTGGCCACCACTGTGTAGCCCACCTGGCTGTGGCCCAATAGGTAGTTGTGAAACCATACTGTAGTCATGGCAGAGCACCCAGTACTGCTCAGCTTACCTAGCAGGATGTTATGGTTCATCAGGTTGAAAGCCTTTTTATAATTATAATTTTTACTGAGTTTTCTTACATAACAAAATAGAAATTGACATCAATAAATAAAACAAAAATAATCAAAAAGAAAAGAAAAACAAATAATAGTCAAAAATGTAAAATAACAAAAATCATAAACATCACCTGACATGTCTAAAAACCAGCAAGCAATAATAACCAGGGTACTTAAATGTTCCTGTTGGATTTTAACCATTGGAACCATTGTCTATGGTATTTCTAATATCTGGGTAATAAGTATTTTATTTGCATCCAAGATGTCATATTGAAATTTTGGGTAGTAAAAGTATTATCTATTAGTCTTTCCAAAATTAATGTTTGTCTAAATATATGAAACCAGTGTGGTAAACAAAAGGGGAGTGGGGAAGGGGAGTTCCAGTTATCTAATATAATTCATTTAGTAGGTAATGATCCAACAATAATAATTTATTGTATATGCTGGTTGAAACTGGTGTCTGCAAAATCACTAAAAACAAATAACAAAAAGGAAAATTGGATTTGTACTTGTAGACAATTTTGCAATTCTTTTCTTGTGGATTCCCACCAAGAAACAATGGAAGAGCATGTCCAGAGCATATGATAAAAACTTCCTTCTTGTTGGCAGGAATACCAACATGATCTGTTTAATTTTGGAATATCTTAGTTGGTATATAATACACTCTGTCAAAAAATTTAAATTGGATACAGTGATTTTGCAGGTAACACATTTTGATTGAGAATTTTCTGAGGGAAATCCGTGTTTTCGAAATCTGCTTACCCAATGATAGACTCCATTTATTTCTAGTATTTTTAAAAGTGTCTACATTATCTAGCTGACCCTAATATAAAATCTTCATAGAACTTAGCAACGAAAATAATGTTTTTGTTCCAGGCAATACATTCCAATAAATTTTCTGACAATGCTCCCCACATTTTTATGGCTCCCCAGCTGTATTTCTTTTTCCAGTAGATTAATTTGTTCTTCAATTATGAAATAGGGAAGCCACATTTTAACTGTATCTCCCCTACTCAGGTTTTGAATTGTTCCCAAGAAACAAAGAAATTATTTTTAATATTAGATCAGTCCAATTAAATTTAGCTAGTTGTTCTGTAACATCACATTGTATGAGAGAATTTTTTTTCATATACATTTTTTCCTGCCCAACTCCATGGGGTGGCTCTTCAGCTCAGTCCACAGCCACATACCAGCTTCTTTACCACCCTAGCCAGCTACCTGGTTGTGTGATTCCCCATGAGTGTCCCTCTTGTGGCAGGGCTGAGAGGGGAGGACCGTCCTCCTCCATTCAGCATATCTGAGGTGGACCAGCATGGTGACTATCTGGGAGTGCAGGTGTGGAGCAGCCATGCTGGGCTTCATTGAACCCCTCTGACTCCATTTTTTTCACATTTTTCTCCCACCCCTCTGCAGAGTGTCATGGTTGGGCATAGAGGTGCACCTATCTGGTGTGTCCCTGCAGTTAACTCCCACATGTGCCTCCCTAGCACTGCTCCACCCCCAAGCCTCCACCTTGGGCAGCCTAGGCCAGGCCAACATGCCACCCCTGCCTGGGAGAGGAGAGCAGTCCCTCAGATGCTCAGTCCTTCTTATCCCATGCAGCCGACCCCCAACAACCCAAGTCCATTCCTGAACCTGGGTCACTGGTGTGGAAAGAGGCAAAGTGCTAGGCACCTCAGCCCTCTGCACCACTGGCCAGCATTGGGAGAATTGTTTTTATTTGTCCATATCTTTTCATTGTATATTATGGGTGAACGTAATCACAAATTATGGAATGGAGCTCTCCATTTATTAACTGCTAATAGTACTGCTTTAACAATTGGGTTACATATTTTGGAAAGCAGAGGGATAGGAAATTATATTTCGGATCAGGAGATTTGCAGCTTGTAAATTTATTAAATATTGTGGAAATGTATTAAAAAAACAAAACGGGTTTCTTGTTTTACTATTAGGGATAGACTAGTGTAATGCTACTTTTGTTTTGACTGCCATATAGTGTAAAATAGGGTCTAAACCACCCATACCTCCAGCATTTCTTAACAAAATTAATTTTCCCATGCAATTCTAGGTGAAGCCCCTCTATACAAATATATATGTGTGTGTGTGTATATATATATATATATATATAAAATCACACATGCTCCCATAATGCAAAGTTTCATGGCCTGCATATGCAAATCACCACAGAATATTATGCTGGTTCAACTTTAAGCAGAAATGCATGGTGCCGAAAGGCCTCTCACACAGTTTGCAAAGGGTGCCAACAGAAGACACAGCCACATGTTTCATCCTACCTAGACTCATCAGTGTGCCTCATCTGTTTGACACCCCAGTGGAATGAACCAGCTACCCAAAGATGGTCTATCTGGGTTATGTTGTAGTGACCCCAAGGCACACCCCCGATGCCTGTCAGTGTCTGCAGGGTGGAGGTAGGCTGTTAGGGTTGGAAACCCTAAAACCACATTTCCCTGCTTTTGTTGCTTTAGTAACAACCCTAACTGATGCACTAATTAAGTTTTTTGCAGTGAATTTCCTTACTTTTTCAGATAGTATAGTCATATCCTTATTTGTCTGGCTCCCATCCCTCCTGCACTCTCATCCCTGCATATATATGTATATGTATGTAGCCATGAAAGCACGGGCCCCATGCGTCCATTCATACAACAACAATGACCATATTGTCAGCAAAGCCATCTTATTACCCCACCATGTACCCCAGTGCAGAAAAATGTTTGAACTGGCGCCAAAACATAATTCTGCACAACTGCAATGCCATTCCATGCCACAGGTGCGAAAACACATTTTGGGCAGGATTAGAAAAATGACAGCTGTGATATACATGAAGTTGGGTAATAAGAAGACTATGTTGAAACTCTGGGGTCAAAATATGTAACATTTCCAAAGTTATGAGCGGGTGTACTGAAATTGCAATGAATGCTCATAACTTTGACATTTTTTCATATTTTGACCCCACATTTTGAACATAGTCTTCTTATGACTCCAACTCATAAACCCTGTAGCTGAAAATTTTCAAATCCAAGGCAAAATGCCATTCCATGCCACAGGTGCAAAAACATGTTTCAGGCAGGATGTGAAAAATGACAGCTGTAGTGTTCATGAGGTGGTGTGAAAAAATGGCTATGTTGAAAATCTGGAGTCAAAATATTAAAAATTATTAAAGTTATGCATGTGCATAGAAACATTTTAATGAACGCTCATAACTCAGCCATTTTTAGGAATTTCTTAACCAAATTTTCAACCTGGGCTTTTTAGAACCTTACCATACGAACACTGGCACTGTCATTTTGTTAATCAGTCCCAAAAGGTGCTTTCACACAGTGACCATGAAATCACCTTCTGGGCCTAAATAATGTAATGACAGTGATGGTATTCATGAGATGGGGTCCCAAAAAGCCCAGGCTCAAAATTTGGTGAAAAAATACCTAAAAATGGAAAAATTATGAACATAAGTTCAAAATGCCATTGAAATACATTATTACTCAGTTTGTGGTTCGGCTTTGGAGAGTGCGGACATGTTCTGGTCCACAGAAGATGACAGTGGATGACCTCCAGAGGTACGTCTAGGGTCAGGGGTGGGGGGTGCTCAGTGGGAGGGTTGGGATGGGGAGGGGACAGCAGGGATGATGAGGAACAGTTTTCTTTTTTCAGGATAAATAAAAAAAAGATGTCAGGGGACTGTTTTCTTTGCACAGGTAAACTAAATGAATATTTGGAGCCACAGGGAGTGGACTCTCTAGTGTCCCACACTACTGGAGGGGGTAGGGGACTTGTAATGCCGACACAGGGATTGGGACCCCCAATGTCGGCAGACATTAATAAAATGGGATGGGGTACGGGGGGACATCTGACACTGGGGGTGTGTGTCCCAGTGTCAGATTAGATAAATAAATAAATAAATAAACAAATAAATAGAATAAATAATGGGAATGGAGGGTGGGGGTGCCACTAGACACCAGGGCAAGATATGCGGGGCTGCCAGTGCCAACAGGGACAGTGATCAGCAGGTGTGGGCTACCAGGAAAAAGGGTGACTGACTGATGAACCTGCAGCTGGCAGCATGAGTTCCAGCTGTGGATGCAGAAGTCTAGAAAATCCTGCTGTTCTCATACAAAGAATGCAGCAGAAGCGGTCCTCTCGGTAACCTTGGCACCCGGGATTTTGGGTGCCCACAAAAGCTGTTTTTCACCACAATATAAAAAAAAATTAGAATGTAGCTAAACGGGTCCCATTTAACTAAGTTCCGATGTTTCTTTTTTGTATCACACTAAATTTTAAATGTTTTCTTTATTTTCTGTCTCTCGATAACTGGAAAACAAGATGTTGGACGCAACAGAGCACTATGAAAACAAAGAAGCACTCTGCGAAAATACATTAGGCACCATGTGACCCTCCATGCAAAAATGAAACAGCTCCTGTGTAAACAAACCACACTATGTGACCCTCCTTGCAAAAATACAACAGCTCCTGTGAAAACAAAAGTATTTTTGCGCAGAACATCTAACTTTTCCCCTAGGAAATAATGGGAAAATTAAAAAATTAATAACTTTTGAACAGATTAATAATTTTTCACCAAACATTCAAAAGGTATATCTGTGAGGTATAGGCTTTCTACCCTGAAAATTTCAGACCACAACCTAAATCCATTTCTGAGATACAGGTGGACAAAGAAACAGCAAAAAACATGTACATGTAGGAATTTTTGACACTCTGTATCTCAGAAACGGCACAACAAATTTGCATGAAATTTGTCACATCAGGAGACCTACCCCTAGACATTATGCATGCCAAATTCTATGCAAATCCACCCTAACTATAGTGGTGTTACCGCGCCACTATACTAGATAGATAGATAGATAGCTAGATAGATAGATAGCTAGATAGATAGCTAGATAAATAGCTAGATAGATAGATAGATAGATAGATAGATAGATAGATAGATAGATAGAGATATAGAGAGATAGAGAGATAGATAGAGAGATAGAGATATAGAGATATAGATAGATAGATGGATAGATAGATAGATAGATAGATAGATAGATAGATAGATAGATAGATAGATAGATAGATAGATAGATAGATAGATAGATAGATAGATAGATAGATAGATGGATGTTAGGGATGGGGAAGAAAGGGTGGGAGAGGGTAACTTTGGGGCATGGGCAGGAGAGAGGCAGCTCCAGTAAACTAGACTGAGCTGCACAATCGAGCAGACTTGATAGACCACTAGGACCTTTTTCTGCTGACAATTTTTGTATGTTCATATGTCTGTATATAAAAACTTAACAACAACTCTTTTGACTTCATCAAACCACTGAGTACTGATTTGTCCTGCTAAAGCTTGATATAAAAATAATAGGTGAAGCATTGCCACCATTTTTATGGCCTTGATTCTTCCCCATAAAGAAATAAAGAACTTCCACATGCCTCCTAAGTTTGCTGCTAAAATATTATAAATCCTTTGGGTATTTATCTGAAGAGTGGTATCTACTTTATTTGTTATCATTAGACCCAAATATTATAATTGTGTAGAAACTTGCACTGGATGTAGGATTAATAACATGGAAGTTGATAATGAGGTAATTGGTAAAATAACAGTTTGGGACTGATTTAATTTATGTCCTGCCAGTTGGGAGAACCTATCTCTTTTAAAACATTAGGAACTGATATGTCTGAATTTGAGAACAATAACATGATGTCATTAGCACATACACTTAGTTTAACAGAGTCTGATCCAATCTTAATTTTACCCTTAATATGAGGATTATTTCTAATAACATTCAAAACAGGTCCAAGACTTACAATGAACAAGATAGGAGACAGGGGACATCCCTGACAAACACCACTGTGAAGAGATACAGGGGCAGAAATAAATTTTTTAACTGTAAAAAAGTGGTTGGTGCACCATAAATCAATGTAATGAAGGAATGAACGTCAGGCAGGATTCCCCATTTTAAAAAGCATGGTAACATAACCTGCCATGGTAGAGGACGGAATGACAGTGGCATCTAAAGCCATTGTGATCTCACTTCTCCTGGGGGATTAGATAAGGAAATTATGGCCTCGACTCTCTCTAATGCATCAAATATTAAGCAACCTTTTACAAATCCATGTTGTTCGGTATGTATAACACTGGGAATGAGAGACTGAAATGTCAAACCTATCAGTTTTGTAATTATTTTTTAATCAGTGTTGAGTAGAGCAATAGTTCTATAGCTGTCTGCTAAGTATTTGTCTTTGTTTTCTGTAAGTATTAAAATTACATGAGAATGAAGGAGTGATTCAGGAATAGTACCTGTGGTGATCATTTGCTGAAGAAGAAGAGAAAACAAAGGGAAGTAATTCTTTGAGAAAGAAAATTAAAAATTTGGATGTAAAGCCATTTGGTCCAGGACAGGAATTCTTCTTCTGTGATGTAACGGCTATTGAGATTTCTTCCTTTAGAAAAACAAGTATTACTTGTTAAAGTAGTTGGGCAATGTTGGTCTAAATAATTGTTAATCTGAGTTATATTTGCCATATAGTTCTTATGATATATAGTCATTAAATATTCTTGAAACATATTAGTGATTTCTTTGTCTGAAAATTTTAGTTGACCAATGGAATCTTTAATGGCCGATATGGAACTTTTCTTCTTTTTTTCGTTAAGCATATGCCTGTAAATCAACTTTAAAGATCATAAGGGCCATTCTGAAAGGGTTGGTGCAAGTCACGCCAAAAGCAACTTGCACCAAATGCCGATGCATCAGGGACCCTGTGCCCAATTCTATATCAGGCAGGGTCCCTGCAGCTAAGTCTCATGACTTGTGGCAACCCAAGCAGTGTGCCAAATGGAGGGTGCACCTGAACAGGTTGTAGCAAGCCTATGGCAGTGCACAGTAGAAGGGCAGAAGTGCCCCCCCAGCCCCGATCCCCGACAGTAGTAATAATTAAGACCGTGTGGGCTGTTGGCCATCCCACAAGCCCCAATCCCCTACAGTATTATTAAATATGCCCTTGTGGGATACCAGCCCCCTCAGTCCTGACCCCCGATATTCTTAACAATGAAGCCCTTGTGGGCTAGTAGAACCCCCAATCCCAATCCCCAAACCCTGAAATACTTTCATGTCAGTTATTAAACAAAAAATATGTCATGTTCACTGTGGCCCTAGTGATCTAGTGGCTCCCCATCCATGCACCCGGCAGTGCCAGATCACCCTGCTCCCCCGAACCTGTATCCATCTGGTGACTGGCAGAGTCCACCCCTCACCACCACAGCCAGTTGCTGACTGAGCTCTTCTATGAGTGTGTATTGTAATTAGTACACGCTCAGTGAATGACCACTGCTGTCATTCACGGAGTGTGTGCTATTTATTGTATGTGCCAGTCATTGGCTAGCTGTGGTGGTGAGAGGTGGATTGTGGCAGTCCCTGGCTGGGTACAGGTTTGGGAGTAGGGTGGTCTGGCACTGCCGGGTGTGGCAGTGGGGGGCCACTAGACCACCAGAGCTACAGTGAATACAACATATTTTTTGTTTAAAAACCGACATGAAAATATTTTGGGGTTTAGGGATTGGGGACTGGGGCTGGGGGTCTGCTAACCCACCCGGGCTTCATTGTGAAGATTATCAGAGTCGGGAGTGGGGGGCTGATAGCCCACAAGGGTATATTTATTAATACTATCGGGGATCAGGGCTTGTGGTGGGGCGGTATCTCACATGGGCTTAATTATTAATACTATCTGGGATCAGAATGGAGGGGCTTATCTGTGATCATGGGGGGCTGTAGGGTTCACTTGTGGCACACTGGTGCAACCCTCAGTGGATGGCAAAGTACACTTATACCAGCTCATAGCGAGTGTAAATGTACTTTGATGGATGTCCTCCAGGGGTTGTTTGAGAATCCCAAATTAGGGGATGTGGCAGCTGCCCTTTGTGAATAGGATGCAGCAGCTGCCGTAAACCCCCTTGTGCCATGTCACAGCCGAGGTTTTGGTGCAACAATGGTGCAAGTCCACTTTGGAACAAGCAACCTCTGTGTTGTCACAAGCAGCTTTTGAGAATCCCGCATGGCACAACTATTGGCGCAAAGTTCTACTTGCATCATTCATGTTGGATGCAAGTCACTTTGCGCCATGTGCATCCTTTTAAGAATAGGCCCCCATGTTCAATGGCTTTCAGAACTAAAACATGCAGCACCACTCAATAAACATTGCTATGAAAACTAAGTGTATTCCAGGTTTTGTAACAAAAGTTGACAAATTTGTACTTTTTAGCACCTTTTTAGTGTGGTCCATTTCTCCAAGGATGCTGGATGATAAATCAGCATACCTCCAGGCTACTGAGGTCATTCAGGATGCTACTGTACTGTGCCTGTTAGGAAGTTGTATTGCTACTAGTATGGTCATGTTGGTAACTGCATTGCTATTGGTCAGTGTCTGTCTTACAATAAGTTAGTTTTAATAGGGGCCTTATCTGTGTTAATTCCTACTAGGGATGGATTTATTAGCCCTGGTAAAAAGATTGTTAATGTGGATGAAAGAAAAACTGAGCCTGAAGGTAGGTCATGTAAAAACCTGCCAGAGAGAAAATACTGGACTGGCTAGTGCATAGAAACTCTTAGTAAGGTTTCAAAACAGCATTACTTCTCCCACCCCCATTTACAGGGTAATGGGATATACAGGATAATGTATGGCTCACTATACACAACAAGGCTATTCTCAACCTCGTGGTTACTATGCTGACTGGATGACATTGAGAGCAAAGCTTGAGAGGTCTCTCAGTGGGCATAGTAACCATGAGGTTGAGAAGAGTTTTGTTGTGCAAAGTGAGCCATACACTGTTCTATATAGTGTATGGTGTCTTCCAAAGCATATAAAAATATAGTTTGATACCTTTATGTTTCCTTTTTCTTAAGCATAAAACTCAATATTGCCTGCTGAGAGTGAGTCCTGCTTGCTAGGGCACACTGCATGGTTGTTAGCACCTGGTGTCCCTATGCTTTACTCATGCATTTTAATTGGTTGTCTTAGGGGTCTGGGCAGGGTTTTGAAATAAAAAAAAAATGATGACTGATCCTCTCACTTAGCAAGAGGTCATTCGTTGTGAGGACCGGGTGTTGTATTTTAAATATCTGGTTGATCCTGCAGCACTGACTGCACTACTAAAGTTAACCTATCTGATTGATCCTGCCATTTTCTCTGTAATCCGGTAGAGCCTGTATCTCTCTGTCCGATCATTCACTGCTTTCTTAACTCGAGTGATGAATGGCTTGGGAGTGTTGTCTGCTGACTTCTCTACTCCAGCAGAATGAAAAGTCATTCTGCTGCAGAACAGATGTCACTAGTGCAGCAGAACAACTTTTTACATGGCATGGAAATCCTTGCTGAACTATGTTCCACCATACATGATAATTGTTATTGCCATCCTGAGAAATCTCCTCTATTGAATGTCAGGTGTGAATGAACACAGCAGTCTTAACATGACAACAGGACTCAAGCCTTTCACCACAGTAGAAAGTTATAGAGTCTGCACCAGGTAAAATGATCAATTTAAACTATGTTTGTGCATTACTGGCACTGACCATGACAAAACCACAATCAGATGACTGTCTTTCAGTTTCTTGCGGCAGGCACAGAGCATATAAAAAAAATACTCTTTACAGACCTCAGCAATGTGTCAATCTCCCTGGCTTCTTTACACATGAAAGAGAATAGCATCCAAAATGACATCACCAGGGTGAAGACATGCTGATTACCACAGGAACAGCACTTCTCAACATCTAGCAGTGTGGCTAAAGCAGAGCACACAACAAACAGTTAAAAATGTATGAAATAGTAGATTTTCATATAAAACACCACGCAGACACTGTTTTTGTAGCAATATTTAATGAATGATGCTGACAATTTAATTTCTCTCAATTTCATTGCACATGACCTTTAAGGCTGTTGTTATGGGGATCAATAAGTAATTTAGATTACAGCTTTTTAATATCTTCTTCAAACATTTTTGGGGCATTGTGTTTCTGTTTTGTTCATTTTTATTTAATAAGTGATAATCTGGGCTCTCAGAAATGCCTTAAATGAATCCCCCGTATAATTAGTTGAAATCTGAAACAGATTATTGTGTTCCCAATATGCCGATAATTTTTACAATATTTTCATTAGAGTTATAAACTCAGTCTTAAATAAAAGTGTGTTATCAAATCTCTATTGGGGTAGCAAAATACTGTTTGAAGTAGTTAACCAAAAAATAAAGATCACTGTATGACTGGATAGATAAATTCCCTGTATTAATGGCTTCTTGAAGTCAGAGCAACAATATTTATTTATTTATTAAAGAATAGTCTAAATAAGATTGGACATCAAATTGTTTGGATTTCTAGGCATATTCTCGTCAATCAGGATTATGTTACCTCCAAATATTGGTCAAATTATCTGAGGAAATAAAGTAATTAAATAATTGGATATTCTTCAGTTCTCTAATGATGGATATGACATTTTATATAATGTAGTGTTAGCTAATACATTAAAATCCCCAGCAATCAAAATATGGCCAGTGTGAATTTTAGCTATTGCCATAACCAATTTATTCAAAAAGTCATAAGCAAGAAATGTTGCATAAATGGAACCAATTTAAACTTCTATACCCAGCAAAATTCCTTTAATTAATATGGATTGACCATCTTCATCTGAGATTTTATCCAGTAATTTAAAAGCCAAACCTTTTACAATCAAAATAGAAATACCTCACCTATTAGTTCCAGGAGAGACATAAACTTGCTTGACCCATGATTCTGTTAACAATTTAGAATGGACTGAGGTTTAAAATGTTTTGTGTTATATATGTTTTTTTTTCGTTATTCTGTGTTGTGTTCGTCAATATATTATTTTGTTTTTATAATTATTTAGACCATTAACGTTAAGTGATGCAACCCCAACCTGATCTAACATATTAATTAAATTAGCCATAGTGACAATAATTAATAATAATGAAAATAGTATAACGTGAAAATGAACTATAAAAAAACCCCAAAAGGAATAAAGAACAAAAATACCCAGGAGAAAAGTAAGGTATAGCTGTCATTAGTACCTCTTATAGCTCCTTTTTTATTTTTGTGACATTGTCCTAAACAATGCTTCTTGGCAGTACCAAGTAGAAAATAACTAATACTGTATAATAAATAAAGATAAAAAAAAGAAAACAAGGAGTTTAACATACTTAAGGAGGACAGGAAATCATTTCTAACTGGTAGCTGTTTATAAAGTTCTTATTCTCAGAAATGATATACATTCACCTAAATTATCCATATTTAACTGTACCTGAATAAAAAGTGATATAAAAAGTCATATTTTGCATTGTCTTATTTTTATGGGCAGCATTCTGTTGTAGTTTTCTTCATGGAACCAATAGTTTGGAGTTTTAACTATGTCATGGTTTGTGCACAGAACTCTAAACTGGGTTCTGATAGGTCAGTAGCTCATAATTAGCATTCTGTATACAAATCGTGACATAGTAAAAACTCCACAGAAGTGATTCCATGAAGTGAACTGTGCACAGAATGCTGCCCATAAAAATACAACAATGAAAACTAGTTTTACCTATCACTTTTTATTCAGGTACAGTTAAATATGGATACTTCAGGAGAATGCATATCTTTTCTAAGAATAAGAACTTTATAAACAGCTGCCAATTAGCACACATTTCCTGTCCCCTTTAAATGAAAATTGAGAATTAATGAAGACAAAGTGCCAGTCTTCCAAATAGTCCCCTCTTAAGGAAGTAAAACGCTTATCAGTTTTTAGTTGAACAGAATCTGCTGACCCCTACAAAACTCCCAACCCAACAGAATTTCATAATTTTAAAGGAAAGTAATTCAGATAAGGCAAAAGGAAAAATAATTTGTAAATTTCAGATCGATAAATATCTCTAAAACAGCTTATTATAATCTAGCTTAATTAAAAATAGAGAAATGTGAATAAATGGAAGAAGAGCTAGTACTAATTATATGCAAAGATAAATATAAACATTAGCAAGCTATGAACTATCAGTAAACAAGTCTGGAATGAGAGAATGTAGTTCTTTCTCTGTTGGCTCAGCATTGTTGAAAAATAATTGCTGTTAATAGTAATTCGCAGTTCATAAGGTATCAGTAATGATGATTTGTATCCTTTACTTTTCTAAACCGTGTGTCTTATGTGCTCATCCTTTTCCCTATTATTAGCGATGTCCAGAGGAAGATCGTGACATATGCTGATAGTCGCACCTTTTAAAGAAAATCTTTTTTTAGCATATACTGCTGTCACGTTTTTAGTTTTGAATACCTTAGCAATTATTAGCCTGGGGGAAGGCCATCTCCAGGTTTATTTCATAAGGAAACAAACTAGAGAAGCCTCGCAACCCTCCCTTCAATGGAAAGAATAGAGTGCAAATGAAAACATTGTGTGATGCAAGTGCACAAACTTATTTACTTGTTATATATACACTACCAAAAACATGTTTAAAGTGTTGCCCCCACAAAAAAGCCTGACAGCGTTTCGCTCCTACACCTGGCGCTTTGTCAAGGGCTAAAACATGTATTACTACAAAGCTCTTAAACAGTCTGTAGGAAATGACGTCATTATCAAATAGATACAAATAAAACAGCTGTTAAATTAGCTCTCTAATACATCAGTTGTCTATTATCCCAAAAACACTAAAATCCAATTACACCCCAGTCAGAGACCAACTCAAATTCTATTGGTCAAACAAGGTAGTTAATGTACTGAGGCAACTCAGTAGTAAAAAGTACTAAGGGGCTGTATCAGTAATAAATAAGTTAAGGACTAATCCTATCACATGACAACTGGCTGATCCCTAAACTGCTTGTCGATTTAGGCCCAGTCCACACTACACCGCTTAGGCCCGGTAATGGATGCAAATCGTTATGGCCGGGGAGCGGTGCAGTGTGTCCACACTGCGCCGGTGTCCGTTATGGGACCCGGTACCGCTGGTCACACTCACGGGGAACTGGGCGACCGTTATGGCTGCACCGATCCCACAACAGCTGGCGCTGCGCCACGGACCGGGTACCACGCTACCACACTCATGGCCGTAACACGAGGCATAACCGTTTCATAACAGTTAGTTAAACCACCATATGTGGTTTCAACAATGGTTACAAAACACCTGCTGTAATGTTACAGGTGTAAACGCAAACCGCTGCGTAACGGGTTTGGGCCCCTGTAACGCTAGCAGAGGCATAGTGGGCAGGGCCTAACTTGTGCCTAAAAATCTTGTTATTATGTACTCATTTGCCATGTAGTCCCAGTCACTGTATTTTATAAACAAGAATGGTAAAAGTTGGTGTCTATTTCATGACGTATTCGTGCCTACCTGTGTAGGTAAATCTTGATCCATCATAATTCTTGCTTCTTGCTTTACATCTGTATTATTTGAGGAAGATGATAAACATTCAGGCTGAGACATGGACTTGAGGGATCACAGATTATTCGAGCTGGCATACCCTTTATAAACAGATGAACTCGCAGTGTGCATGGCAAATCCTAGGGGAGGGATAACAAGATACAGCAGTAAAAACAAAGCACTAAAACGTCATAAGGCTCTAAGCAGCCTGTCAAAGTCTACTTTGACTTCAGGTTTTTTGGGTTTTTTTTGCATTCAAACACCGTGGCAATAATATCAGTCATAATTTCTCTTAAGGAAGAATGTTGTTCCCAACTTTCTGGGACCCCTACCACAATTATACTGGTCCTCTGAGCCCTTATTTTGAAATCTGAAATCTTTACTTTGTATGTCATTAAGTTTTCTTGTCTTCCATTTTGTCTTCAATTTAATAACATTTTATCCCCTAAATTGGAGACTATGTTTTCTGCATCATTGACTCTTTTCAGCAAGGTCATTAACTGTAAATCCATTATAGAAATGAATGTTTTCATTTCTATCATTTCATTTGTTAGTTTATCTATTGTTGCAACTTTTTCCTTTCTAAATACAAATCTCCCATTAGTGTTTTAGCCCATAATGGAATAGAGTTGTCATTTATTTATTTATTGAAATGTTTCACCAGGAAGACACACTGAGCAACAGGTTGCTTGTCTCCCGGTGTGACCTGGGGGGAAGGGGTACAATAGGGATGAGACATTTTCCATTCAAGTTACAAAGATCAACATAGCATACAATTAATTAAAGCAGTTGTTACAAACAGTGTTGCATACATATGTAATTTGTGAGAACAATTAATGAGTGCAATAGTAATAAGTGAACAAGTGCTATTGTGAAATAAGGGGTGAAGGAGAGAGAGGATGAGATGACAGATAGTGCAGAGTCGTGTCCCGGAGAGACCCCTTCAGGATACAGGGAACCCTGCAAGGGGACAGGGGACTGGAGTAGGGAAGAGAGAGAGAGACAGACACAGACACACACCTGGGAGGGGATGAGACCAAATCCAAGGAACCCTCCAGGATGCTGGGTACCCTGCAAGGGCACCTGGAAGGCCAAGGACAGGTAGATGGGAGAAGAAAAGGTGGCAAGCCTAGGCACTATAGGACCCCTTCAGGATGCTGAGAACCCTGCAAGGGGAGTGTGAGGACTAGGAAAAAGGGGGAGAATGTAGGGGAAGGGAGAAAGGTATGAGAACTAGCACCTAGGAGGGGCTAGGGTCAGTAGAGGCAGTAGAGTCAATAGAGGCATTGGGTAAGTTCTGAAGGGGGATGAACTGGTAAGGAGCAAGACAAAGGAAATTAAGGTGGGTCATAACAGGAACAGTGAGGTACAAGATAGTTGGAGAGGGCAGTGTTGATGGAATCCAGGGAGGAGGAGTGTCAGATTTGGGGAAGTAGAGAGTTCCATATTTTAGGAAATGGTGAGAGTACCCAGACTGGCCGGAGAGGGTGAAGCGGCGGGTAACAATTAGTGTGTGAGTGTCGGTAGATCTGAGGGAGTGGGAAGGAGGAGGGGGTGTTATAAATGCGGGGGAGAGGTAGGAAGGGAGTTCACCCAGCCAGTGTTTAGGGGAGAATTTAGTGCAGTGTGAGAGGTGTCTATTTGTAAGGAGGGAGAAGGACAGGGTACGCTAGAGGTCACAGTGGTGGGTGCAAGAGGGAGCATCAAGGGCAAAGCGACAGAAGGAGTTGAAGAGAATGTCCAATCTGGTCAGGGAAGACCTAGGAGTGGCACCATAGACTATGTTGCAGTAGTCAAAAAAGGGGAGGATCATCTTCTGGACAAACTCACACCTAGCTGCAGGAGGGATGCAACTGTGGTTCCTGAACAAGGCACTGAGTTTGGGGTGCAATCTTTTTCTGGATGGCGTCAATGTGTCCAGAGAAGTTGAGGTGTTGGTCTAACCAAACCCCAAGGTACCTAAAGGATGAGGTGACCTCAAATAATGTCCCGTCAAGAATGAGGAAACTGGGTAGGGAGAGGCCTAGAGAGTCTCTGCCTTGTGCCACAGGTCATGGAGACTAACTTCTTGGCATTGAGGAATAATTGATGGTTTGCAAACCACAGCTGGACCTTGTTGAAGTTGTGCTGCAAGCTGGATGTAACCTCAGCAGGGCAGGAGCCAGATCCATACAGGACAGTATCATCAGCGGAGATACAGAGGAGATTTTGAAAGGTTTCTGCTTCTGTGTAATGGAATCATTTGACCCAGTCTTTTCCTGATTTTGTTGGTCTACTGACTCAGATCTTGAGGCAGACATATTATCAAAGATGTTGTCAGAAGCTGTAATCATTTTAGACTCAACAACTGTATTTTCCAAAGAAGATGAAGATATCGCTTTTTATTTTAAGTTGATTTCAGGGATAGCGTGAGTGTCATCAGACGTCTGTTCTGTATTTCTGTATTCCCAGATGAAGATGGTTAATTTGAGGGAGGTCAGTATTAGAAAAGAAACTGGTATCCTCAGAACAAGCAGAATTCAACCCTTTCTTTTCTTTACAGACATTTCTTGATTCTGCAGGTCACCCCCGTAAGTTCAGCAGAGCTGGTTTTGAGTATCAGAGGTTGTAGGTAGTGGAGAAATAACATTTTGTTTATTCATTTATTCATTGGTATGCTGGGAAGGTCCACCAAGCACAAATGCCTGTTTTCAGGGGTGACCTGGGAGCACTGGGGGAGGGTTAATGAATTGCTCAGAGTGGCACAGTATTCAAGTGGTAGTTGTGGGACTCAAACCCAAGTCTGCCTGATGTACCAAACTCATTACAGCTGGTAACTCTAACCTCTAGGCTATATTGCCAGCTCCAAAAATATTGGAAACAAGGGTCTTGAACTTTAAAAAAAAGTCTATTTTTGACTTATCTGCTGAGGTACATTCTCAACTGTCTCTAACAGCTCTATGAGCTGTTTTTATTTTTTGCTGGAATTTAGTAACTTTTCCAATTTTTTCCCCTCTGTTATCTCCCACTTTACTTTTCTGTAATTTCAGTAGTTTTCCCCTTATCCCTGACAACCCATTGATCTTTCTTTGGAGGGAGGAAAGTAGGGGAGAAGAGATGAGGGATATATTAGAAACCAGGAACTGTAGGCTGGTCCGGTGGTGCGGAGGGCCGAGGCACCAAGCCTCACCTGCTGCCATGCTGGCGACCTGGGGTCGGGAACAATCTCGGGGTAACTGGGGTTGGCTGGGGACAGAGCTCCTTGTCTGGGAAGGGGGGGACACCGGCCCCAGCATTCACCTGAGTACTAGTGGTGGCTAGGGGTACAGGCAGCTGGGACCACAATGTGGGAATGGAGGAGCGGCAGCCATTGATGTCCTATGCATGGGAGCATGAGCAGGCACATCTGGATGGCATTGCATGTCCACTCCTCCGGTGGGAGGAAAAGTGGGAAAATGGCTGGCAGCAAGCAGGATAAAACCAACCTCTTACATGCTCTGCACCCAGGCTGCAGGGCCCTCTCCCGGAAACCGCATCTGTTACATCACCACGCGGGAGTCATCATCCTCCCCCACCATGGGGGGAGCAAGCTGTGTGGGAAGATCAGGATTGAGGTAAGTCACTGGAATGCTGGGTGACGGGACTTGGGGGGTCGATGGAAGGAACAGCCCACCTCAGCAGGGGAGAAAACCAGGAGCTGTGAAGTTAACACAAAACCCAGCACGAATTAACAATGGTTCAAGTGCTTATCAGAACACCTTTCAGTACGCTGTGGGAAATACAACATGGATCAGAAAGGCACAGTATAAGGGGTCTAATTGAATTAGGTCAAAGGCACAGAAAATGCCTCAGTTATAACTTCATAAGCCACAGCTCCTCAGCTCCACAGCTCCACACTGGTTCAGAAAGAAGTCAGCATGCATCCAAGAACTGAAATCAAGTTACTGGCTCACCCAGAGCTCCAGAAAACCGAACGGGGATTGCAGGATTGCAGAGCCACAGGGTCAGAACATGACTCCGTTTCACCAGCACCTGTCATTCAAACACCAAACAAAACCACACTGGGTTCACAGGGGCCAAGCACAGTTCTGTTTCAGGCAGCAATTATCAGCAAGCAGTAGGTGATTCAGTAAAACAACCAGTAAATAGCATATTTGTGACTTCTTCAGCCACAACTCTATGACTCCACACTAGTTCAAAAAGAAGCCGGGGAGTATCCAAGAACCAAGTCACGTTGCCAGCTTCGCTTGGAGCACCAGAATGCTGAGCAGGGATCGGTGAGTCATAAAGTAGCATCTGTCAGCCAAACAGCAGGTGGTGCTGGACGTATTTTCACCAAATAGGTCAGTGTTTCTGAGAGGCAGCGGGAGGACAGGAATGGAGCTGTTTTCAGCCTTGTCTGTTCACCAGTGCCATCTTGAATAATACCAGCTCAAAGGCCTTGGTGAGATCCACAAAGATGGAATAACATATATAGCAGACTGTTTACCATATGTGATGTTCAGTTGCACTGCAATTGTGAAAATAAGCATAAAGTTTAAATGTATATCACAAGCAGGGAAACAAATTAATGAGGCCCATATATAGGGCTGCATCCGAAACCTCTCAGAAAGTAGCACACAAGAGCCAAAAAATTGCAGCCGCATGATTTATTTCATTCAAGACAGAGCAACAGGTGCTAAACAGAAAGTGCATCAACAGACCACAGCTGTTGGTACTACTAACACTGCCTCCTCATATAGTGTCTTATTGTTAGACACAGGTAGCAGCACCTTAGACACCAGTTTTGCTTGCCCTCCTTTTGTAACAATAGGGCTGCTCCTGTAGCAGTCTGGCATACATCCCAGGGATATACTGTACTGCATATCATATGCCCTGACTCCACTGCATTCTCCAACTCAGACCTCATAGTAGGACTCTCTGAACCCTCCAGTACTCAAAGAGGGCCCTAACAAAATCGGACACAGCCTGTTCAGTGGGCAAGAAATATACATGCCCATTCAATGCAACTCTGAGCTGAGGAAGGAGGAACAGTGACACAAAAGCTACAAGTTCAAGAAGCACAGGCTTAAAATGTATTAACCAATTTCTGCGCCTTTCAACCAGGTGAGGAAAAAACAAATTTTATGCTCCAAATATTTGAATTTTCTTTTCTCTTTAACAATAGAAAGAAGCTTGTCATGAGTAAAACAGAGGGCCTGATTCCAGAAGAGCTATGACAGCCGCAAGTGACATACGTCCTGGATAAATGACGCAAAATGCTAGTTATGCCTGCTACATGCGACATGCTGTATTCCAGCAGGAAGGTTGCGCCCATGGATGCAGGGACTGCGCCAAACAGGACTCACAACCACCATATGTGCAAGAATCCATGCGCCAATGCGTAATGTGTCAAGCGCAAATGAGAGCTACACCGCAGATGGTATTCCAGAACAGATGGAGGAAGCACCTACGACAAAACAAGTTGGCGCAAGTTAGACCAGGGCGGAGGTGGTCTAAGCAGGTAGCAGAATATAAAAGCTCCCCCCCCCCCACAAACAACATGAACCAATGTTCTGACAGCAGTGTGTTGAAAGACTCACAGCAGGAAACATGTCAGCACCACTAGCCCTACTGGGCATCATGATGGCGGAACGCCGCCAGTGAAGGCATGCCAGGCGCCGTGGGAGGTGTCAAAGTGCCTTAGGAGGTTCCTCACAGCGCTGATATGACAGACCACTAGATACATTAGCTTCCCATGGGATACACAACAACAGCGTCATGTGAAGCAGGCATTTTACACAGTGGCACAGTTCCCCTGTGTGTTTGGGGCAATTGACTGCACACATGTTACCATCAAGGCACCAACAGTAGACGGTGAGGTGTACATCAACGGAAAAGGGTACCAATCCATGAACATTCATGTGGTATGTGACAGCTACTGTCACATACTGGATGTGTTGGCCAAGTACCCTGGATCCTACCATTACTTCCACATATTCCGCAAAAGTGGCCTACAGGAGGCATTCGAGAGAGGGGACATAACAGGTGGGTGGCTGATAGGTAGACACTGGAGCTAACAATACCTGCACAGAGTGCATGTGTCAATGGGCGTTGGACCTGCAGACATAGTGTGGGCAGGGGTGTACGCACAAGGTAGCACAACATGGGAACAGGATGCACAGGCAACGCAAAGTACAGATGTGACAGCCACACAGACATGTGGCACAGCACACATGGGATGCATGCAGGACCGTGGACCACACACAGTGCACCATCCACAGGCATGCACGAGCCACACATGGCCACAGGATGGCCATGCTGTGCATGTACATGGTCCATGTTGTGTGTGTGTGTGTATGCATATGTGTGTGTGTGTATTTGTCTCACACAACAGGTAGCAGATGTGTGCAGTGCAGTGCAGCACATATGAATTGGCAACTAACCAGTAATGTTTCCAACCCCAACAGGAGACAGTGGATACCCCAGATGCCATGGCTGATGACACTGGTGAGAACACCACAGACTGAAGCAGAGGTGTGTTACAACGAGGCCCTAACCAACACAAGATCTGTCATTGAGCACACATTCGGGCTCCTAAAGGCCAGATTCAGATGCCTCGACCGATCTGGTGGTGCATTGCAGTACAGCCCTGAGATGGCCTGCAGGATTGTGCTTGCCTGTTGCATCCTGCATAACATTGCACTGACACATCATGTTCCACTGCCTGACACAGACTAGGAGGATGGTGAAGTAGCAGAAGGGGAAGGGGAGCCTGACAGCATGGCAAGTGAAGCAACACATGGGGGAGTGTCTGCAGGACACCGTGCAAGACATGAAGTCATACAGCAACACTTCTGAGGTGTCACATCAACACCACCCCATGGGTGGCACCTGCAGCAGTACAGAACACACAGATGTGGACAGCAACAACAACAGCATGGCACCACAATCACTGTCTGAATAACAACACAGGATGGGACACTGTCTGTCAGGTGCCATGTAACACACATGGCAGCACTGCTGCTGTACCAGTGTCCATGTGTGTTGTACAGCAACTGGTTGACATGGCTGCACACGTTATGAGGCTGATGCCCATCCACAGACATGCACTGTATGCTAGGAAGGAGGTGCGGACATACAGTTCCAGACGTGCACTGGAATGTGGCCAGTAACACATTGTGCCCATACACGTGGCCAGTCGCTGCAGGGTTAGCAGTCTGCACAATGGGATGCAAAGAGTGTGTTTCCAGCAATGTAATGATGCATAGGCATAGCCACAATATGGGGCCATGTGCAATACTGATGAGTGACACAGTACAGCAGTGCCTGACTGCGCCAGACTGCACAGAAGTATGCATAGAGCAGCTGTGGGTGCCAGGAACCACATAGTGCACAAGGCCATGCCTGCAGACACATGTTGTGTGGCAGAGCTGGGTGTAAGGGTGAACAGTGGCAGGCCCACAGTCAGTGGCAGACATGCGGCACTGTGGGGGACGTGACAAGGACACCATGCCGCAGTACTGTTGCAGAGACAAACAGGCATCCATGCCCCACAACAACCTTGACCCAGCACCAAACACTATGGGTAGAGGTCTGCAACACCCACATCCACCCCAGTGACCCCGCAGCACCCTTCAGATGTGCCTGGAGGCATGCACGGACCCCCAGACACACATCCCAAGACTGGCCCATACACAACACCTGACAAACCTGTACATGGCCACAGCACAATACCCTAGATAGGCAACACCACTTGGTGTGCACTACAACACAGGCAAGTGCAAACACAGTTCACCTGTGCACAGGGCATTCAGTGTGAGTCATTGGTGGCACAGGAACACTTGTCAACAATTGGCACACAGGACAGTGGTGCAACAATGTGTAGCTGTTGTCAACAGGCACCATGCACCTACCATGGCCACTGGTGCATGATAATAGTGATGCCACGACAGGTACGCAGCACCGCGCAGCACATACCTGTTGTAGTATGGTGATCAGACCCACCATGTTGAGGTGTTACTGGTGCCAACCGCAGGGCCTGGAATGCCATCAGGTGGAATGGTGCCATACAGGCTCATGGAGACCACACTGCCATGACAGAAATAGTGCAGTGGTATGTGTACAGTGCCCACCACAGAGTGCTGCCGCAAGTGCACGGCACCATGATGTCATGCACACTGGGTTGTGACTGCAGCTGTGGGGTGAACAGCTATCACACATGGTCCATGTGCTGGATGTTGACACACATACAACTGTGCATGTCTGTTGCATGTATGTGACCGCATGTGCATATTGCCAGGCACACACACACACACACACACACACACACACACACACACACACACACACACACACACATGCAGATGGCACACAGGGATGCTGGTACATTGTGTACAGTAATACATTTATTGAGCAAGGTATAACGACAACAAACACAAACCATTAAGTAACAACAAAAGAAACAATGGGTAGGGAAACATGGACATTAATAATCAACAACGCTAAGCTATGTAACCCCCCAACAACAACAATAACAATGCCTATGTACATGTATGACAGCCATTAAGGGATAGGTGAAATAAGGTACCCCCTCCCCCCGACCAACAACAATACATAGATTGTAAATAGAAATAGTGTAATATAATATCCCTGCGATCCCTGGAAAGCTAACCCCCCCCAACACAGCAGAGCATGGGCACAGTGCACTACACCCTCAACGGGCACTGTCCTGGAACATATGTGTCCCTGTCCCAAGCGATCCCTCAGGGCGGTTAGCAGGGCACCAAGGGACCCATGGAGGTAGGCAACATCACCTATTATGGCAGCTACTAGTTCCACAAGTACCTGGTCCCTGTTAATGGGCTATGCCTGTTGGACTGGGTCCTGCAGTAGGTGCCCAGCCACAGTCTGCTGGTCATGGTCCACTGCAGGTGCTGAAATGTCCTCCTCAGGGGCCACACGGTGCTGTTCTTCCATGGCACCATCTCCGGCGTGCCCTCCAGCCATGTCCTCCACTGGCACAACTTCCTCCCCCTGCACCTGGTTTGGTGCAGGCAATGCCTCCCCCCTCCTGCATGTCATGGCCCTCATGGCCATCTGTGACTGTGCCTCCCTGCTGGCTGTCCTCTTCGTGTCATGCACTGCCCATGTCCCGCTCGGCTGTGTCCTGAGCAACATCCTCAGGGTACTGGGGCAAGCACGCCAAGCAGTCACCCATGTCAAACAACATGAAGTCTTGCTGTATTCAAACATAATGCAGTTAGCCCCAGCACTTGAACTGCCCTGGAGAGGAGAGAGTTAACTCTATGCAGAAGCATAGAACGTTGAGCTCGAGCTTGGTTTTCAAACCTCTGTCTGTGGTACTTCCCAGTGTAGCTGTCAGATTCTTTACTCCGCCTAACAATGAAGTCACTCCGGAGATTTCCTCTGCTTGGTTCGGTAAAAGAAGAATAAAGCGTTCGGTTTAAACCGCATATTTTTGTTATTTTCAGATTTCTAGCCTCTGTCTACGGTACAGGTAGTATGTAGATAGGTAGTGACTGTGTTTTATTTTGCTAAAAAGAGTGGAAATTGTCTTTCTTCGGTTTCTTTCTGGTCGGTCCGGTTTGGAACTGACTTTGTAAAGTTTTTCTCTCTTTCTGGGATTAGTGTGATGTTCCATTGCTGATCAGTTTCAAAAGAACTGGACTTTTGCTGGTTCTTTTAAAAAGCCGATCGGTTGCTTTATTACCTGACTTGAAAGCTTCTATAGGGTAATTTGTTAGGTTGGCCATGTCTGAGAAACCCAAGAAGAAAACCGGTCCCTCTGGGTTTCAACACTGTACTGAGTATGGGGAGGCCTTTGCTAAGGCTGACCCCCACCTCATCTGTGTTTATTGTCTGGGGTTTGACCACCTCAAGTCAGACTGCCAAATCTGTAAGAACTTTCCTAAAACCACTCTAGATAAAAGACTGAGTAGGCTGAAGGAAAGGGAGGCCGAGAAGTCCGTAGATCCGGATGGCCAGCCTGGTTCTGTTGCAGCCGAACCTGAGGAGGTGCCTACTGACCTAGGCGATACCTCCTCGGGCAAAAGGAGAGCCGACCCCAAGGGGTCAGTTCCGTCAAAGACAAAGCACAAGTCTGCCAGTTCAGATCCTGTATCCCACTTTCCAACTGCGGACGAAATAGCCAAAGTGATTAGTATTGTCCAATCGCTTAGACTGGTTCCGTCTGAACCGATACCACCGGCGCTTGGTTCGGTCGGATCCGTCTCCTCTGGATTATGACCCAGGTGCTTATTATGAGGAGTCAGAGGGAGACGAAGACTATCCCGCTGATGATGATGATGATGATGATGACGATGAAGGGGGTCTGGATGTGCCCATCTCCCCGGACAGGCCCTCAGGTGTCTCTCCTCCCAGGTTCTCTGAGTCCCCTTCACACTTTTCGCTCTACAAAAAGGTGGCACAAACCCTGCAGCTTCCCTTGGTTGAAGCAGCAGAGGAGGAGGATGAAGAGCCTGATTTTATGGAGATGATGGACATCCCAGAGTCCAAAAAGCTGTCTATCCCTCTTCATAAATCTTTGGGGAAACAGGCGCACAAAATTTTACAAACCCCTAATTCAGTATCTCCTGTGGATAAGAGAATGGACAGGAGGTATTCGTTAACAGGCTCATCTGCGGAGTTCCTTTATAGTCATTGCGGCCATGTTGGGGTAGTGCAGGCCATAGCCTGTGACAGGGCTAACATTACTTTGGCTTCACCCCCCCCTCTCCGGGATAAGGACTCCAGGAAAGTGGATGCCATGGCCAAAAAACAGTACTTGGCATCCTCTTTGGGACTCAGGCAGGCTACTTATATGGCCTATACAGCCAGGTACCAGAAATCCAGATGGGACACGGTTCTGGAACTGGCTAAACAGGTCTCTCCCCAGCTAGCCAAGGAGCTGGAGGTGGTGGCTGCTGATGGAATTGAGGCATCCAAAATGCAGTTTCATGCTGCTGTGGACTCCAATGATGTGGCATCTAGAGTCATGGCTACATCTGTGTCTCTCAGAAGACATGCTTGGCTTAGATGTACTAACCTTTCACAGGATACCCAGACTAAGGCCATGGATTTTCCTGTATAGGTAACTCTCTGTTTGGGGAGCAGATAGAGGCTTACATGAAGAAAAATGGATGAATATAGGACCACGTACAGGAGTGTACAGGCCAAGGAAAGGCAGGCCACTCCGCACAAGCAGCAGTCTAGGGGCAGGGGCAGGCCCTTTCAAAGGCCTTTTTACCAAGCCCAGGCCTCCTGTCCCTTCCCACACAGGGGGTTCTTCAGAGGAAAGAGTAGGAGGAGGATGAGCAGGGCTGCTCCCTCCTCCTCTCAGTCTAAGGCTCCTGCCAAGCAGACACCCTGATGTCTCAGCCCGGGTCGACTCCCCATTTCCAGTAGGAGGCAGGCTGGCTTACTACTTCCAGGCCTGGAAGTCTGTGAACTCAGACAAGTGGGTCCTGGAAGTAGTAAGCCAGGGACTGGCCTTTAACTTCAACTTTAACTTTTCAAAAAGAAGGGCCAAGTCTTTTCCACCTGCATCAGTCTCAGAAACCCTTGCCCTAGAGGCAGAGGTTTCCTCTCTTCTAGCTCTCAGAGCTATAGAGAAGGTTCCTACTCAGCACGAGGGAAAAGGACTGTATTCCAGGCACTTCCTTACCCCAAAGAAAACAGGGGAGTGGTGACCCATCCTAGACCTAAGGTATCTGAACAAACACATTTCAAAGCCCAAATTCAAAATGGTAACTCTGGGAATAATCCTTCCCTCTCTAAGGCCAGGGGATTGGCTAGCATCTCTGGACCTCAAGGATGCCTACTTCCATATTCCTATCAGGTGCTCCCACTGAAAATACCTCAGGTTCGAGTTGCCTTCAGGCCATTACCAATTCAGAACCATTCCATTCGGTCTAACATCAGCTCCAAGGGTGTTCACAAGTGCCTTGCAGTAGTGGTGGCTTACCTCAGAAGACAGGGTATCACCATCTTTCCGTATCTGGACGACTGGCTGTTAGTGGGTCAGTCTCATTTACAGGTCAAGTCAGCTCTTTAAACTACCTAGGACCTACTCAACTCCTTGGGTTTTCTTCTCAATCTTCCAAAGTCTGTACTCGAACGAGTTCAACTTCTCACTTTTATAGGCATAGAGTTGGACACTGTACAAGCAAAAGCCTTCCTTCCCCCTGGCAAGGGTAAAGGCCCTAGTGGATCCTGCTTCCTCCTTTCGACCTCAGGTCTCCTGCCCAGAAAGACAGTTCCTCCAGCTCCTGGGCCACATGGCAGCTTCCAGGGCAGTGGTGCAGGGAGCAAGGTTCCAGATGAGGGACATTCAGTTTCATCCAAGGTCTTTTTGGTCTTAAAAGAAAGATTCACTTACCGAACTGATTCCAGTGACTCAGACTCTGGCCCAAGCTTTCCAGTGGTGGTGGACCAGGACAACCTCAGACAAGGGGTTCCATTTCTCCCTCAAGTCCCATCAGTAGTTTTAACTATGGATGCTCTTCTCCTGGGGTGGGGAGCCCACCTGGGAGCCCTGACAGCTCAAGGGCTCTGGTCTCCACAGGAGTCTCTCCTTCATATCAGTCTCCTGGAACTCAGGGCAGTTTTTCTAGCCCTGCAGAGCTTCTTGGATTCAGTCAAGGGCAAGGTGGTCCAAGTCAGAACAGACAATACCACCACAATGTGGTACATCAACAAGCAGGGAGGCACTTGGTCCTCGGCCTTGTGCACAGAAGCCATGAAGCTGTGGTCTCTGGCCTATTCTCTTCAGACTTCTCTGGTAGCAGTTCACCTTCCAGGGAAGGACAACATACTAGCAGATGCTCTGAGCAGAATTTCTCAGGGACACCACGAATGGTCCCTGGATCCTTACATGCTGAAGGTCATCTTCTCCAGGTGGGGCACTCCAGAGACAGATCTCTTTGCAGCACTGGACAATCATCAACTTCCTCTGTTTTGTTGCAGACCTCCAGTCCTGGGGACGGTTCCCCAGGATGCTCTCTTTTTGGACTGGAAGGGCAGGTTTCTCTATACCTTCCCTCCCTTCCCTCTGCTGTTCAGAGTTCTGATCAAGATCAGGACTCATCCCTGCACAGTGATACTGGTGGCTCCAGATTGGGCCAGACAGCCTTGGTATCCTCTACTGCTGTCCTTGTCAGTGTCACATCCCCTGTCTCTGCCCAGGACATACAATCTCCTGTCCTCCTCCCAGGGGCGGATCTGGTACCCCAATCTCCAGTCTCTCCATCTCAAGGCCTGGCTCTTGAAGAGTTAGAATATGCAGCTCTACATCTTTCTCAGGGAGTTCTGGATATTATGAAGGTCTCTAGGAAACCTTCCACTAGAAAAACTTACAACTCCAAATGGAAAAGGTTCAGTATTTGGTGCTCTCAGAAAGGCATCCTGCCTGATTCTGCAGACATTTTCACAACCTTAGACTATCTAGTTCATCTCAATGTTTTAGGCCTTAGGCCTGCCACTCTGAAGGTTCATCTAGCAGCTGTCTCTGCATTCCTCTCAGCAGGGAAGGAATCTTCCCTGGCATCTCATCCTGTTTTCAGAAAGTTTTTTCAAAGGTCTGGTTCACATAAACCCTCCCTCCCTTTAGGGGGCCCACTCCGCCTTGGGATCTTAATGTCTGCATAGCTCAGCTAATGTCTATCCAAGTTGAGTGCGCACTGGGACAAAGGTGCTGCAGAAACTTACTTAGAGCTCATAGGTAAAAAAGCTTCCAGCATACAAAAAACCTATAAGTGGAACGCCAAAAATCAATTTCTGTGACTCACGAACATTTTCCAATTCGTTTTATTCACTTCATAATAGTTTCCAATTCCCAAAAAACGTCTGACATGTTTCGGATCCAAGATACTTTATCAAAGACACATTAACCCTCCCTTTAGGGAGCCCACTCAGCCTTGGGATCTTAATGTCTGCATAGCTCAGCTAATGCAGCCACCCTTTGAACCTCTGGCTTCGGCCGAATTGAAGTACTTGACCTGGAAAACTGTGTTCCTGGTAGCTATTACTTCTGCCAGGCGGATTAGTGAGTTACAGGTTCTGTCAGTGGAACCTGACTTCATCTCCTTCCATAGGGACAACGTAGTTCTCAGAACCAATAGGAGGTTCTTGCCCAAAGTAGTTTCAGATTTTCATCTGAACCAGTCTATATCTCTCCCTGTGTTTTTCACTGACCATTCTTCTTCAGGTGAAAGAAGGTTACACAGCCTGGACGTTAAGAGGGCCCTTTGCTACTACACTGAGCATACTAAGGCACATAGAAATGACTGTCTTCAGTTGTTTCTCGCTTATGGTGAAGTGGGAAAGGGTAAGCCTGCCACTAAGAGAACTATTGCTGGGTGGATTGTTTCTTGTATACAATTTTATGACAAGTTGGGTAGGACGCCCCTTCAGGCCTGAGGGCTCACTCGACCAGGGGTACAGCTGCTTCTCTAGCTGCAGCCAGAGATATACCTTTGTTAGAGATCTGTAAAGCAGCCACCTGGAAAACAGTACATGCTTTCACCAAGCATTACTCCCTGGATATCCAGGCTAGGAGTGATGCTAGGTTTGGTACAGCAGTACTGCAGAGCCTCTTTCCAAAGTAGGTTCTGCATTCCCTCCTCCATAGGGAACTGCTTGGTAGTTTGCATTATGTCTGAATACAGCAAGACTTCATGTTGTCTGAAGAAAAATTTACTCACCATAGTAATGTTGTTTCTTCTAATGGAGTCTTGCTGTATTCAGACCTCCCACCCTGCCTCCCCTCCCAGAACCTGGTTTTGGGAAGTGGGCTGGCAGGTACAGTGTTGCACCTCAGTGGTGTACCTTGTACCCTCCCTCTTGGGTGGGGTAGATGTTATTATTATTATTTTTTCTGGTGTTTTACTAATAATGTCACTACCTTTCCTTCTTGGATTCTTGACTTGAGTCTTTTGGGGCCCAAGAAGATATATTTTGCCCTTTGGCTACATTTGAACAATTTCCATACTTTAGTTACTAGTTAGTTAGCAGGTACAAATCTGACGGTTACACTGGGAAGTACCACAGACAGAGGTTTGAAAACCGAGCTCGAGCTCAACTTTCTATGCTTCTGCATAGAGTTAACTCTTTCCTCTCCGGGGCAGTTCAAGTGCTGGGGCTAACTGCATTATGTCTGAATACAGCATGACTTCATTAGAAGAAACAACGTTACTACGGTGAATAATTTTTTCTTCCGGTGCAATACGGTCCATGGTGTCATCCACCTGCTCTGCCATCTGGCCCTGCATGGTGCCCTGGTACTCACCCTCCACACTATGCAGCTCCACCCCCTCATGGTCCGTGTCAACCTGCTCCTCCTCCACCTCATCCTCTGTCTCCAGTGGCAGTGGGTGGGCCATGTGGTGACATCAACCTGTCCGGAGTGCATATGCCCTGGCATCAGTCATCTTCTGCTCTGCCATTGCACGTAGCAGTGCCCTGTGGTGAGGTGTGACATTGGTGCGGTCATCTGCAATGTTGCAATGACACATGTCAGTGGTGGTAGTGGCACCCCAATAATGCCCTGACACCTGCGCATGTGTGTGACCGGGTGCTGCCTATGTGGTCCATAGGGCACACCACAATCGACACACTGTATCTGAGTGCCACACCCCACCCACACACTGCACCTGCCCACCCCACAGCATCCCACACTGCAGACTGTGTCACAATGCGGTGCCCCCATGCACACTGGGGACACATATTGACCCAATACACATACACATGGCCAGGTGACCAAGCAGTCCACCTGCCTGCAAGGGTATACCCTGTATGCACACTGTACCCCATATTCATATTCCATATCCTGGCAACACAACCATAACACACGTTGGACATTGCATGCACCTACCTTGCCTCCTGTGTTTCTGTATATCCTCCTGTTGTCCTCCATGCCATCCAGCCCCTGCATTCCTCGCATGTGAAGCCTAGATTGCACCGCATAGACCTGTATGGACAGATAACACATTGTCAGTTGTGTAGGACATATAGGCATTCTGTATGTGGCATTGCTGTGTCTATGTGTGCCTACCTGGTGCCATACCCACCTTCAACAGGTGCTGGCCAGTCCGTATCTCCACATTCCTCTGTTCAGTCATGGACATCAGGCCCCTCAGAATGGCAGGATCATGCCTTGTCGGGACCTTCCACTTATGTTTGAGCTGCCTTGGGGTATGCCTAACACCACTGATGTCATACAGGCATGATCCAATGGCCCTCCACACCCTGTTCCTGGCAGTGGTTGGGTGGTTCCTGCATGCAGGTGGCAGCAGTGTTGTGTGCCACTGCTGCACAAGATTTATCAGCTAAGCAGTTTCAGCTGGCATGAAATTGGGGGTCCTGCCACTAAGGATGCACATCTTGTGGTTGTTTTCAGTCCAAGTGTGTAACTGGGACTGTCCCAGCAATGTGGACCCTGCCTCTGCTACGTGTGGTGACTGTGGCATCAATCCATTGCGAAATGCACATATTCACACACGAGACACGTGCAGGCCTTACGTGTGGCCTACCCCGCCGCATGCCGCATATGCGGTGTGCATGCAGGCATATGCGAGCCCACAACAGCGATTCATATTCCGCTGGAAGTGCCATTACTATTGCCACATATATGAGCAGTATTGTTACATATGTGAGCACTACTGCTTCAGTCATGCAGAACACAGATGCAATTGTAGTCACACATCGCATATGTGGTATGCGTGTAGTGGATGCACAGGCATAATTTCGTGTGATGCATATGTCTGCGTGTACACCTGGACAGCGCACAGCATTGACACAGCCACCCACATCACAGGCTAGTGTGCCACATGTCTACACCCATCACTGCCACCAGTAGCACATCCACCCACCACCACATGTCGCATGCCATCCCACCTGTACACACTCCAACTGTCCACACAGCAATCCAGTACAACTGCAGACATCACTGGCAGGCCCCACCTCAGTCATGGCCAGACAGCTGGCCTACACCCACACCCACATTCACAATTGTGGGTCTGCAGGCTGTACTGGCACAGGCAGTGGGGGGTCAGCAGGTGTTCACACAGGGTCATCAACGGTGAACAGCCTGTCCCCCATCCCATATGCACCCTCATCATGCTCTGTCACTCCCCACACATGGAACACCCAGCTGTGCTCCGTCATGTCCTGTGCAGAGTGTTGCATACTGTCACAGTGCACATGTTGAGCAGCCATCAGTGTGGGACTCTTCCCCATCTGTGCCACACACAGCACATTGTGTACCCAGTATAAGTAGACAGCACTATACACATGGCCATTACTCATTATTTATTCCAGATATGTGCTGCTTAGTATGTACACAGTGAGTTCCCAGCCTGTGGTTACACACACCCTACCCATACACTCACTCTGTGGATACACACATCACACATATACACCCTGTGCCCCCCCTCCCCATCGCCACAGGCACACACCATGAGACATCACACACTCATTACAGTCAGCCAATTACACAGTCCCACTAACACTATGGTCCACATTGTACTGTGACCCATCCACCACTGTGCAGTCCATCATGATTGACAACGTCACTGGTTTCCAGGCTTCAACACTGTCCTATAGCTCTTTGGGGCCCGGAACTCTTGTGTCTCCCCGGCCTGCTGCCTTGACCATGTCACGGCACCTCTGGATGTGCCACACACACCTGACGTCACTGCAGGTGTGCTCTGTCCAGTTGCTGTTGTGTCCTGCACTGCTGTTGCCTTCACCCATCAGCCATGCTTCCTTGGCCCCGGTTGTGGTGCACACACAGCTGGTGGGTCTACTGTGCTCAGTGTGTCATTTGCCGCTTGTCCTGTGACAGGCACATCTGGTGGCACGTCATGTTGGACAATGGCACAGCTTGGCACAGTCCTCTGCTGATTGGGTACATGCTGTGCCACACTGCTGCCATCAGTGGCACTGTGTGCCTGTCCCACTGCCATGCTCCTTCCTCTACATACACCCTCAGTGGTACCTGACATATCCTGGTCCTGCACCTGTGGCTGTACCCCTGGGCTCTGACCATGCAACACAGGTGCTTGCTTCCGCAGTGCAGCTGTTGGTGTGTGTTGCATGGCTGTCACAGTCTGTCCTGCTGGTGTGGTGGGCTGCAGCTCCACAGCGGTGGCCTGTATGTCTGCAGCTGTATGTCCCATGACTAGTGCATGTGTCTGTTGCAGCACACTGTCCTGTACCAGCATCGCTACATCACGCACATGTTGCACACCTTTTGGGCCCGCACGGTGTGTTGTCATTAAGGTCTGCAGCGCCAAGGTAATTGTGCCTGTCTGCCTCCGCTGCTGTTCAACTGACTGTTCAACGGCCGATGCAAGCCTATTGATGGCCTGTGTATGGTCCTGCAGGGCCCCCACCAGCGTGTTGCATGCCACCTCATTCCGATGTGTGCCTGTCTGTATGGTGGACACTGTGCTACCCATATGGTCATCCATTGTCCTGTGATGCTCCTCAAGGCACAGCCGTATGCAGCCGATCATTTCTGTTTGCTCATCCTGCTGTCCTACAACTGTCTGGCAGTAGCCATCATAGTTGATGGGGGAATTCTCTGGCTGGTCCTGCAGTGAGAGGGCGGTCTCATTAAGAAGTGCCTCCAGCTCCTCAATGGTGGTGGGGCTCAGGTCCTGTGCAATGTTTGCTGCAATGCTGTCACAACTGGCAACATCACACGCCTCCACGTTGTCCTCAGCCTGTGTCCCACTTATCCCATTCAACAGTCCTCAATGTCTGCTGCTGCAATGTCCTCAAATCCAGTTTCTTGTGTGCTCAGCACCTGGGATGTATCTGTAGTGGTGGCCTCTGTTGCCATGGTGCTAGCTTCCTCTGTTTCACTGCCTTCAGCACTGCTGTGGTCCTCCTCTCTGCCTGCTCCCCTGCTTTGCCTGTGGGGTTACAGCACTGTGTGTCAGTCACTCCCATGACAGCTTTGTTACATTTACAGGCTACTGTGTAGGCAATGGTTTAATGGTGTGTCCAGCCCTCTGGTGTACTACACTGTGGTGCACGCAGGCCTCATATCCCAGGGTCCACATCGTGTGTACCGTGTGCACAACCTTTGCCTGCACATGCGTTGCCCTTGCACATGGTGCTCTGTGTGTGTTGCCCAACACCGCCCGGGGTGAATGCATGTGTTACTCCTGTGATGCACCATTGTGCACCACCACAGGCTACAGCATTGCCACCTTGTGAACCTTATCCAGCAGCAGCATACTCGCACACCCAGCTGTGACCCCAACCATACTACACCAGTGGCGTAACACATGGCCATACACTCTGTATGTCTGTGACCCACCTCCACACCTGCTGCTGTCCACCCCCAAACACCATCATCAGCCCACCCACCCCCATACCTGTCACATTACTGGTACTGTGGGTATGGTGGGCCTACCTGTGCCTCCCTGCAGTCTGGTTGGATCCAGGTCTGTGTCCCCATGCACACTGTGCATGCTGAAGAATGCCAGCATGCATTGTTCATGGGCACTGAGGGTGTTTTCTTTGCTTGGCCCACCATCTGTTGCCGATGCACTGTGCTTGTTGTGCACCTCCTTTTCCTTTGCACGATGCTTGAGGTCATTTATGCATTTCTGCAGGTCCCTCACGGTGCGCCTGGAATTGGCTACCACGTTTACCTTCCTGGCAACTGTGTTTCAGGCATTGTTGCACTGCTTGCGCATTTCCCTCTCCCCATACCTGCCAAGCAGCAGTTTTGCATTGGCCTCCACCTCATCAAGGAGGACATCTGTCTCCTCGTTTGTGAAGTTCTTTTTCCCTTTTCTCTGTGTTGCAGCCTGCGATGCCACCCCACTACTGTTTTGGGCCATTGCCACCCGCCTACATCTTCCTTCCATGTTAGCGTCAACACTGCATTCTGCAGCCTTTTTATCGATGTTTCTTTGAGACATGCATAACTGTTTATGTCTGTTCTGCGATTTGTGCTGTTGTTCTATCGCGTATCTTGCGACATGTATAATTTCAGTGGTGTTTGGTGTATGTTGTCCACATCCTGGAATATGGCGCCAAGTCATGTCTGATGTTTCAAGTGCAATAAATGCATGGGCGTACTTTGCGACTTGCGCTTGGGGATCTTTTGGAATCGGACCCAGAGAGTCCAAACTGTCTATTATGGTTGGACCCAATTTTGGGGTTCATAGGATTTATTTATGTATTTAGAATAGTTTCACCAGGGAAGGCCTACTGAGCCGGGGACAGCTTGTTCCTAGGTACATCCTGGGGAAGGATACAGTGTTGCATTACCAATACAATGAAGTACATTTTTTGTTGAAATTAGAGCTCAAGCAAATTAATATTAAGCTGTAGATGTAATAACTTTGTAAAACAATAATTGGGAAAAACATCTGCAGTGCAGATAGAAGTTCAACCAGTAAGAACAGAAATAAAAAACTACTGGCTATAGTTCAGAACACAGCGCTGTAAACACACTCCAGCAGTGCGAGGCTCAAAAGCAGCAAATGTAGCACAAAAAACAGGCTAGAGACAGCATACTGCCTTGACTTCCAGTTTGGAGGATATGAAGCACTTTAACAATAATGACCTCCACAGCTAGTGCAGGAGAACAATTTGGTAGACCTTTGGCCTTTGAATATGGTAGGGATTTTATATGAAAATAAATAATTGGTAGAGCATTGTCAAGAAATTAAAAGCATCCCGACCTTTCACCACATAATTCACAGAGTAGAAATTAAATAGGCTGCAGCAGTTGAACTAAAGACTTCACATATGATTTTGCAGTGCATGAATCCTACAACAGAACAGAAGTACTCCTGGTGTCCAAAGAACTAATGGCACAAGTTTGGGCAGGGTGGGTAGGGTAGGGTGGGAGAGGTAACATATTGGAATCAGATCATGCCTCATCATCAACACTACTTGTATAGGGTAGGTGAACACAGAAACATAGAATCTGATGGCAGATAAGGACCATTTGGCCCACCTAATCCTCCGATTTTCCCTACCTGCAGTGTCTCTGCATTTTCCCTACCTACAGTGTCACCACAAACACTACTTGATCTGTGGCTCTCCCTCCTTCCCTTCCTCTCCACTAAGTTTCTCTTATGTCTAACCCATGCATTCTTTAACCCCCTCAATGTTTTTACCCCTCCACCTCCGCTGAAGACTGTTCCAAGCATCCACCATTCTTTCTGTGAAGTACTTCCTCACATCTCTCCTGAATCTACCCCCCATCAGATTCATTGTCCCCTTGTTCTTGAACATCTTTATTTCTGAAGAAATACTTCCCCCTGTACCTTATTTACTACTGTGAGGTATTTAAAGCTCTTTATCATATCCCTTCTCTCACTCCTCTCTTCTAGGGTATACACATTGAGGTCCTTTAGTTTATCCTTGTAGGGATTTTAATGCAGACCCTGTGCCATTTTAGTTGCCCTCCTCGGGACAGCATCCACACTGTCTATGTCCTTCCAGACATGTGATCTCCAGAAGTGGGCTCAGTACTCTAGGTGGGCTCCTATGAAGCAATCTATACAGAGGCAACACCACCTCCAGCTTTCTGCTGGTGATACCCCTCCCAATGCACTCCAGCATCCCACTAACCCTCCCAACTGCCTCGTCATACTGCCTGGCCACCTGTAGGTAATCAGATATGATTATCCACAGGTCCCTTTCCTGCTTGATGGTCGTCAATACCTCTGCATCCATTTTGTATTCCTCCTCTGGGTTTCTGTGCCTGAAGTGCATGATTTTGCACTTTTTTGCACTGAAACTCAGCTGCCATACCTTTGACTGCTCTTGACTGCTCTTTGAGTTTTCTCTGGCCTTTGCTCAGTCTTTCCACACCATGAGCACATTTTTGTGTCATCTGTAAAGAGGCAGATCTTCCCTTTCATCTCCTCTGTAATGTCACTTATAAAGACATTAAAGAGGACTGTCCAAGTACTGATCACGGAGGCACCCTGCTGGTCACCCTCCCTTCTCCAGAGTGAATTCCAGTTACCACCACCTTCTGCTGCCTATCCCCTAACCAGTTTCGTACCCAGTTTACCACCTTTGAACCCACCCCAAAGCTGCCCAGTTCCCTTTACGCGTCTTCTATGTGGAACAGTGTCAGAAGCCTTACTGAAATCTAGGTAGGCCACATTCACCATTCCACCATGATCTAATTACCTAGTCACCCAGTCAAAGAAATCTATATGTTAGGCTGATGAGACTGGCCTATAGTTGCCAGCTCCTTCATGCTACTACTTCTGTAAAGTGGGACTACATCTGCCCTCCTCCAGTCCTCAGAATCATTCCTGTTTCCAGTGACTAGTTAAATAGGACTGTCAGTGGTACAGCTAGTACCCTCTGAGCTCCCTCAATATCCTTGGATGCACCCTGTCTGGCCCCATCGCTTTGTCCACTTTCAGACCTGTGAGTCCTTTCAGGACTCTCTGAAAAAGAACTAGTGCCCTCCTCCCTCCCTCCAAAGCTCCTGTTACTTTATACTGGCCCGGCCCCTTCTCTTTCCTCTGTGAACACTGAACAAAAGTATTTGTTCAGGATGTCTGCCTTTTCCTGGTCCTCCTCTGTACAGTCCCCTCTTTCCCTTCTTAACTGTACAATCCCTCCCCCAGGTTTCTCTTTTAACTTACATACGGAAAAATGTCTTGATCCCTTTCGTTACCTACTGGGCTATTCTTTCCTCAGTTTGTGCCTTAACACTCCTCACTGGTTTCCCTGCTTCCTTATGTTTACCTGATACACATCCCTGTCCTCCTCCCTCTGTCTCCTTATACCTTCTGAATGCTACCCATTTAGCCTTTACCTTTTCCGCCACTTCTTTTGAGAACCATAGCGGTCTCTTTGTCCTCTTGATTTTGCTCACTTTCTTGACAGAGAGGTTTGTTGCCTTTATTATGCCCTCTTTTAGCTTTGCCCACTGTTCCTCCACCCCACCCAGATCATACCTTTTGCCAGGTCATCCTTGACGCAATCACCCATATTTTCAAAATATACCCTTCTGAAGTCTAGTCTGCATCAAAAGCCCTACAAAGAGAGATTAAAGGACCTCAATATGTACACCCTAGATCTGAGAGGGAAGGGGGGATATGATAGATTTATGGGCAGATTGGATGGGCTTTGCGGTCCTTAACTGCCGTCAACTTCTATGTTTCTATGTTTCTATAGAGACCTTTAAATACCTCACGGCGATAAATAAGGTACAAGAGGGAAGTATTTTTCAGAAGAAAAGGTGCTCAGGAACAAAGGGACATGCTACGAAGCTGGAAGGGGGGTAGATTCAGGAGAGATGTGACACAGAAAGAGTGGTGGATTCCTGAAACAGACTTCAGTGGAGATTGTGGGGTGAAAACAGTGATGGGGGTTCATGAATGCATGGGTTAAGCATAAGGGAATCATAGTGCAAAGGAAGGGGAAGGGAGAAAGAGCTGTAGATCAGGCATGGTCTGTGGTAATAGTGTAGGTAGGGAGAACTGGGTAAACTGAGTGGGCCAAGCAGTCCTTATCTGCTGCCGAATTCTATGTATCTATATTTCTTGCCCTTGTGTGGTTCAATTCCACAGCCTTTGTTGTGTTGAACTACACCGTGTGGGGATCACTGGTCCCCAGGTGGCCTCCTACCTTAATGTCTGCAGCCCTGTCCCCGTTAGTGAGTACCGGTCCAGTATTGCCACATCACAAGTAGGCTCACTGACTAGTTGCCTCAGGAATGCCCCCTGCAGGGAGTCCAGGATGTCCCTGCTTCTAGCTGAAGTTTCAGCTTGGAGGCTCCAGTCTACATCTGGCAGATTGAGATCCACCCCAGCAGCACTTCTCTCTTTTCTGCCATCTTGCCAGTGGCCTCCACCAGTACCTTATCTAAATCTTCCCCCTTTGCTGGAGATCTGTAGATCACATCACTGTGAACAGTAACCCCATTCCTGGTCTCCAGGGTGACCCACAGTACCTCCACCTCCCCCTGTATCTCCGTCACTTTTATGCCTTCCCTCACATAAAGCACGATGCCCACTCTGTCCTTCCTGGACAGAATATAGCTTAGTATGGCCATATCCTAGTCATGGTTTTCAGTGCACCATGACAGGTTATGGCCACAATATCCAGGTCAGCCTCTGCCATGGTGGTCTCTAGGTCTGGAATCTTATTTCCTAGACTTCTAACATTTGCCCACATGGCCCACTAGATTTTTCTACCGCTCTTCTTGCTAACCCCCTTTTTTCTATCATGCCCTCCCTCCTTCCTCCCTCTCTTTTTAATACTCTTGTTCCCATCCCCCTTCATTTCTATCACCCTGATTCTTTTATTAATATGCACTCTGGGGATTCATCTCCCTCGGGTCCTCCATATTCTCTACCTCAGTTTGTGGGCATGATAGAAACATTTAAGTATCTCAAGGGAATCAACAAAGTCCAAGAGGGTAGCATCTTTCAGAAAAAGAGATGTGCAAGAACAAGGGGGCACAATTTGAAGATAGATGGGGGGACGGCTCAGGGGCAATGTAAGGAAGTAGTTTTTCATGGAGAGGGTGGTGGATGCATGGAACGGCCTTCCTGAGGAGGTTGTGGGGTCAAAAACAGTGGAGGAATTCAAGAATGCATGGGACATACATAAAGCAGTTCTAGTGGGGGTAGGGAAGTAGGCTTTTGGTTAACTAGGATCTGCAGCTTATCCAATAGGTAGGAAATGGGCAGACTGGATGGGCCAAGCAGTCCTTATCTGCCAGTCAAAGTCTATGTTTCTATGTGGGTGGGGGGCAGTTTATGCCTCCCTGATTCTTTCCGTCATTCACTTTAACTAGTTTAAATCTGCATTAAAGTAACAATTAAACCATCCATTGAGGACTGCAGTTCGTGTCCCAGACAGATGTAGACCATCACCCATGTATAGGCCCTTATCCCTCCAGGTGGGTCCCAGTTGTCAATGTAGCTGAACCCCTCTTCTCTGCACCATTCCTTCAACCATGAGTTACAGCTCCTGCTGTGGAGAACCCTCTCCTCCCCCCATCGTAAACAAGCAGCACCTCAGTAAAAGCCACTGAGTGTGCTACCTGTCTAAGACCCCTCTCTAGCTCTCCAAACTCACACTGCACTATCCTAGCCTTGTCCCTAGTCAGCTCATTGGTCCCCAGGTAGACAATGACATCTAGCTCTCCCTCCTGCCCTGACTCCTTAGCAAGCCTCAGAATCCACTTCCCATCTCTGTGGGCCATGGCGCTGCAGAGACACCTGACCTCCCTCTCTCCCCCCTTCCTATTCCCAAATCTATCCCCCTCACAATTGATTCCCCACCAGAAGCTGATTCCTCCTCCTCTGGGGTCATTTTCCACCCTCCTTGAGGTCTCCACTATGGAGGACCTCCACGTCCTCCCTGGTCACTACAACAGGTGCCTTCTCCCAGCAGTCTCACCCTGCCAGAGTGGCGTAGGAATTACGTAGTGGTACCAGTTGAGGAATGTACCTCTGACCCACCACCTCCACCCTTCCAGAGCCCACCATAGTCTAGCCGTTCCTCCTCCCAGGCATCTTTTGAGGTAATGTGGCAGACATGGTGGCCCCTGGGTAGGGAAAGAAGTCACCAAATAATAGCCAACTCATTCTGCAGTCTAGCAACCTCCTCCCTCAACCAAAACAGGTATGTGTAGATGGGGCAGCACTATAGTCTCCAGAAGATCTCTCTGAAAACTGTTACCCTAAAACCATTGCACTGCACCACTCCCAGCATTTCCATTTTGTATCCTCCCTGTGTCCCCTGGAAATACTTTTGTACCCTTATCCCTGATAGAGTGTTTCTAGCTCTCCCCTTTTTACTTACTTTGCTCCTCTGTACCATTACCCTACACAGGGTTTTCCCATTTACCCTTCTCAACAAGTAATTTCCTCTTGTATTTTTCTTACTGAGGTAGCAGCACTTTCACCTTCCTCTAACCCTTAGCTACCTGACCCTAGGTAGGTTGCTATTTGTGGTCCCCTGTGTCCTCTGTAAATCTCTTTACACTCCTACACTAGATAGGGTGTAGTGCCTATTCCCAGTTTTGGCCTACCCTTTACCTTCCACCTGTCCCTGCAGTGAATGTAACAACAGGAAAGAACAAATACCTTACCTCAGTCAACCGACAGAGTCCCCTGCTATCCTGCTTCCTCCTGCAGATGCCTGCTAGTACCTAAGATTCCAGTCTCACACCTGTTCCAATCCTGTGCTGGGACACGAACGTGTATGGAGACACATTTGGAGTGCCTGCTTTAATACACCAGGTGGCTCTTCCCCTGGGCTGGACTTCCTGTTGAATCACAGTTGGTCCATTCAAGTCATTTGACACTTCTGCTGCCCTTTATCCTCCAACCCATCCTGGAACTCCTGACCCGCTGAAATCTTGAGAAAAGTGCAATTGAAACCAGGTTAGTAAAGTTTAGACACAGTAGTAGCCTAAACCAGCCTTGCTTTTACAGTTATTTCAGAACTCAGCTACTGTTCTAAATCCCCTACCGATTCAGCTCCTATGCTGCTGTTGGTCTTCAACCTCAGTAATGAACAAAGGGTGCATTAACACATCGCCCTAAGCAAGTCGCATTTATGGAATGGGTAGTAGGAGAACACGCCTATTTCACCAATAATAATACCTCTGAGATGTCCAGGGTAATGGGGGGGGGGGGTAGGAGGCCACGAAAGTGGTGATAAGGAGAGGGAATCCTACATACACATCCCAAGTAAAACGAATTAATGGAGGAAGAAATATGGGCTAAGGAGACCAGAATTAAAAATAAATCACATACTGTCTGATTCTCTCACTGTCTCAGGAAAGATAATTTCAAACTTGACATAAAAACTACACTTTACTCAAAAACAGAATATGCCCTCTTTTGACTCAACCAGAGATACTGTGAGGCAGGAGAAAGGCATGAAAACTACTGTATTTGCACAAAAGTTAAATGACCATGGTGGAAAGATACAGTCCCTCTATACGTACCTGTCACAGGAGAACACACGCACCAGCATGTATTTCTGCTAAGGAACTGCACCTGCTTTATTATTCCTGAGTACAACAGACTGATATAAGGTTCCTCCTGCACAGGAGACAGGCTCTGCCTTATACATGTATGCACACTATATCAACAGAACTCCTTACAATACAGATCAATTTGAAGTTGCTACTTTGCTGCAGGAGATAAACAACAAATTCATTAGGTTTTGCAAAACATTGTACTCCCTGGGCCCCAGATATGACTCTTGCACCATGCAAATCTTCTTTCCTGGCCTGTCGCCTACGAGTCCCTAGAGACATCCCCAGCAGAATGCAGATCTTTTTAACCTGTTGACCCATGTGACATTGTACTGGAAATAGCCCATGGGCCAGAAGAACTCCCATAGTGTGAACAATTTCCCAGTAGAATTTTCTTCAGCCTTTAAGAGATTTCAGCACTGCATGAGGCCAACTTGCACTAAATAAGGTCGTGCCCTGGGATCCCTATCTGCTACCGTTCACTAAACACTCATGTCACCGATCCCTGAAAAAAGTAAGACCCGCATAGAATGATCTCAGTTCCACCTGAGATGCCTCATCAGTGCTGATGCAGATATCTTTACAAAGGTCCTGGGCCACAGATTGGGGGGGATAATGGTGTCCATTACTGAACTAGGCTAAGTGGGATTTATGCCTGGCAAGTTAGATACTGATGTCTCCTGGACCTTGATTCATAGATTCTGTCAGCATTTAAGGATCTCTTGATCCACCTAGTCTGCCCATAAAATCCGCCCTAATAGTGCTACCCAAGCCACTACTGGAGGGCTGTCATCCACCCCCCTCCGTTATCCAAAGATACCCATGTGTTTATCCCATTGCACACTTAAAACTTGTGACTGTATTTGTTCCGGTCATCCACCACCCTTTCCGGGAACAATTTTCTTACATTATTCCTAAATCTACCACCCCTCCAACTTCATATTGTGACCTTTAGTCCTAGAACATCTTTTTCTCTCGAAAATACTCTTCTCCGGCACCTTGTTTATTCACGTGCGATATCTGAATGTCTCAATCATATCCCCCCATCGCCTCCTCTCCTCCAGGGAGTACAAGTTTAATTCTTTAAGCCTCTTTTCATAGGTCTTCCAATGCAGGCCCTGCACCATCTTGGTTGCCCTCCTCTGCACTGTCGCTACCCTCGCCCTGTCCTTTTGAAGATGGGGCCTCCAGAACTGCACAATTACTCAAAGTGTGGCCTCACCAGTGAAGTATACAGGAGGAGTAGTATTACCTTATTCCTTCTGCTGGTGATACCCATCCCTATGCATCCAAGCATTTGGTTTGCCTTTCCCACTGCCTTCCCACACTGCTTCACCACCTTCAGGTCATCGGTGATGATAATTCCCAGGTCTCTTTCTTGCCTTATGACCTCTAGTACCTCGCCCCACAGAGTGTACTCCACCCCTGGTTTCCTGTGCTCCAAGTGCATAATCTTGCACTTCTTTGCATTGAATCATAGCTGCCACCTTTTTGACCACTCTTGTAACTTTTCTAGGTCCTCGGCCATCCTTTCCACTCCCCCTGTATGTCCACCCTGTTGCAGATCTTTGTGTCATCCGCAAACAGGCATACCCTCCTTCCCAGTCCTTTTGTCATGTCACTAACATAGATATTAAAAAATACAGGGCGAAACACGGACCCCTGTGGTACCCCACTTGTCACTCTCCCTTCCCCAGAGTGTACCCCGTTTACCACCACTCTTTGGCTCCTATCCTTAGGTCAGTTTTCCACCCAGTTTACGATTTTAGGCCCCACCCCAAGGCTGCTCAGTTTCATTACCAATCTTTTATGCGGGACAGTGTCAATGGCTTTGCTGAAATCTAGATAGACCATGTCCACCACCCTGCCCTGGTCCACTACCCTGGTCACCTGCTTGAAGAACTCTATCAGTTTGGTCTGACAGGACCTCCCCTCTGTGAACCTATGCTAGCTCTGGTCCCGCAGTCTGGTGGTCTCAAGGTGTTCTCCAGTTCTTTCCTTTAGGAGTGATTCCAGTACCTTGCCAAGTATGGATGTCAGGCTGACCAGCCTGTAACTTCCTGGCCCCACCCAACTACCCCTTTGTGCAGCAGGACAATGTCAGCCCTCCTCCAGTCCCCTGGCACCTCTCCAGTTTCCAGAGACCAGTATAACAGGGCTGCCAGGAGGCTTAGCCAGTACCTCTCTGTGCTCCCTCAGCAGCCTGGGGTGCACTGCATCGGCCCATGGCCTTGTCCACTCTTAGCTTGGACAATTCCCTTAGGACCCTGTCCACAGTGAAGGGGCTAATGTCTACTTCCCAACCCTTCTTACCCTTGTTTTGTAATTCAGGCCCATTTCCTACCCCCTCCTCCATGAAGACAGCAAGGCAGAATAGCCTAGAGGTTAGAGGAACAAGGTGTGAACGAGCTTGATACATCCAGCAAACCAGATCTGAGTTTGATTCTCACAACCTCCACTTGCATACTGTGTGACTCTGAGCAAGTCACTTAACCACCCAGTGCTCCCAGGTCACCCCTGAAAACAGGCTCTTGTGCCTAGTGGGCCTTACCCGGTTACCAAAGACTAAAATAAATAAATAAATAAAAAAGTATTTGTTCAATATGTCAGCCTTTTGGCCATCCTCCTCCACAGAGGCCCCTCCTTCCTCTAGTAGCCTCACTTATTTGCAACACCCCTACAAATGGGAGTTCCTGAAAAGTTTTCCAAGAGCTCGCCTAATTGCTCGCTGCCTGGCTGGTGTTCGGCGCTATAACCATTTAAATTTGTATTGCCAGTGAGTGCCTGTGTGGCCTCTGTGTACTGTCACTTTAAGGGCTGCCTGTTTGCAGTAATAATTAATCTTGAAGGGGGGCAGAGTGTTGGCATGCTCGAGTCCCACCCGGGCTGCCAGGAAATAGCTCCGTTTCTGCCGTCGCTGGTTGTGCAGAGGGAGCTCTGTGGAAAGATGTAACTAGTTGCTGAAAGTGTTTAGAGTAATAATGATAATGTAGTTTGTTCTAACCTGCCTTCTTTGCAGCAAGCATTGTTCTGATTATCTCCACCATTTTGGTCCCAAACTGCCAAATTGGATCAATCAGTAATTGGGAACTCTAAAATGGAGCCCGCTTATAGGGGCTAAATGGACACAGAGCTTGGGAATTGTAGTTTTGGACTGTTGGCACCGTTTGCAACTGAAAGGGGAGCTCTTGTTGTGATTGACAGCTTCACTGACTAACCGAACCTTTTGAATCTGAAGGAAATACACCGAGCTGTCTGCTGGCAAGGCAGTTCTGAAGTGGAAGTTGAGTGAGGAGCAGCTTGAGATATTTGAAAAAGCGTCGGCGTAGTTTCGAGTGGGAGAACTGTGGGAAGGCTGAGTGTGAGGCCTTCCAATCTGCCTGTTGCTTAGAGAGAGAAGGAGAATTAATTCTCGGACTTTTTACGATATTGTGTGAACGATGAAGCCACTGAAGATGACCAGGCTCAACCTGTAGAGGACCGAAGATTGTGCTGAGTTTGATCAGCTCGCCAGACATCCCATTTCACCCGGAGCTCCCAGTTTGAGCAGAAGCTTTGCAATTGGGACCTGGGAGTGCTTTCCTGGTACAATAAATGTCCCTTACATATAAATGTGCTGTGTACTGAGCGGGGGTTGCGCTCTAGTTCCCCACATTACAAACTGTGTTCTGCTAGCTGGAAGTGTGTCCAGCACCAATGGACTGACTCCGCCATTAGCTCCATGTGGCTGGGCCTTGCCACGAGGGCCACGCCATCCCACCCTGCAGCACAGAGAAAAGTCATCGACGAGAGACCTGCCTGGGGATCAGCCCCCTGTTCCACGCTTGAATAGGAATGATGCCTTGGCGAATCGTGTGGGCCCTGCTTCTCCTGGCAACCCAGAGAGTTTATCTGCTGTCTCCATTCTTGTCCAGCCTGTGTTCAGTCCTGGGTATTGTGAGTAGTCACCAGGGTAGCTCCCTGCAACCAGGGGCGGACTGGCTGGGTCACAGGCCAGGCTGCTACCGAAGGAGGACAGGCTACATCTGCCTGAACTGACTGGCACCTTTCTATATGAATCCTAATTATTCTTACAGTAACTGCAGTAGTGGAACTTGTCCTAAAACTACAAGACTAAGTGCAAATGTATCAATATTAAAAATCACTACTTGTTAAACTTTACATCAATTTAAAATAAACAACCACACACACGAAGACTTTTAAAATCTTTTTTACTGCATCGTGCAATTATATTGATGCAGAAACAAAAGCTTTTGTAAAGATATCAGACGTGTTAATGCCACATTTTCAGAGTTAAAAATTATCTTTTATAATAATCGGTATTTTAAGAAGAAGGACTGCATTTAAATTTTAAGTCATTTGGTCCAAAGTAGCTGTATGTTAAATACCGGAATAACATTCTGGTATTGTTCCATCTTTGCTGAACATGTCTTTCACTTAAAGAGCACCTTTCTTGTGATTTTTCAATTGTAAAAAGATAAAACAGGGAGCTCCCTTACCCAAAGGAGCAAACTTTTATTTTTTCCGTGGGGGGCTAAACAAATGGCCAATGGTCTGGGGTTTTTGGTGTTCTGTGGTGCATTTTGAGGGTTTTACTGAAGAGATGACACAGTGTAAGCAAACACCCTTAAAATCATAGCTCAGTACCCAAATTTGCTAGTATTTTGGGTGGCTCAGCTTACTTCTAATAGCAACTAATAGCCCATTCACTACGTGCAAATGATATAGAAACCCAAAGCAATCACACATAGTACATTTCTGTTCATACTGTTCTCCTGGTTTCAACTGTATGTCTCTAACGTCAGAGAATGAAAAATATAATATAATACAAAATAGCACCATACATTGAGAAATAAGTAATAAGTAACATAAGTGGGGGGATGGGGTGGGGCAGCTGCAGTATAGGGGTGCTAGCTATGCATTTGAGCAGACTTTATAGACCTTGAGGTCTAGTTCTGCTGGCAAGTTTCATATGTTCATAAGTAGTACATTCAGAGACCAGTATATAGTCTAAGAAAAGGACTTGTATTTGTTGCATAAATAAACAACTATCTTTACAATCCTAGTTAAAAGGGAAAAATATTTAGGAAAATCTTAAACAATTACACCAATCATCAAAGGTCAAAATACAGCAACTCTACCACTTGGATAGACTGATAGCAGTAGTCTCCACTCATCTGTTTTCATACTGCTGTGATCTCAGATCCCACATGCCAGGAATTGGGATAACACTGTGCTGGAATCCAGCACTCAACAGAAACCGAGTACCAAATCCTACACCAATACTAAAGCCTTACAGCAAACTATCCTGTTTAATTTTTCTAGGCTGACAAGTTGCATACAGACTGTAGACATTCCTGCCTGCTTGAGGAGGCTATAGCACTGTGGTTTAGGACTCTGAGCTGCAAACCTGGGTTTGAATCCCACAGTCCCCACTTGCATACTGTGTCACCCTGAGCAAGTCACTTAACTTCTTTGTGCTCCCAGGTTGCACCTGGAAACAAGCTTTGACTTAGTGTGCCTTTCCTGATTAAACAATTGCCCCTTTCCCTTTTACATATTTTTCCTGTATATTTACTCATCATGATAGGCCAGCTGAGATGCAATACCTAATTTTCAGTGGTGACCTCCTTTTGCCCATTTGACAATTTATTTACCCAGGCTAGGCTAGATGAAAGCCAGTATCTCACTTGGGTCCTGTTTTTACACATTTTCACACTATAGTTATCCAGGATAGCACACAGAAGATGCTACATCTCATTTTTCAGTGGTGTCCACATGTAACCCCCTTGTTCCCAGGGGTTACTAGAATCCCACTTAGAATCAGTGGCAGGCAGGGTAGGCAGCTTGTAAGATGCTAGTTAAATGGGTTTCACACTGTCTCACTCTGTTTTCAATTTCAGCTGAGCTGGACAGCAGCATAAGCCACAATGAAATGCTAGCTGCAGGGGTTAGTAGTAGGTCATTGGGAGATTCAAGTGAGTCTGAAGAGAGACTCGGGAGAGTGAGGAGTGCTGCAGTGTGCAGCTCCTCAGGCGTAGCTCTGAGAGAGAGCTAACTCAGAAGAAGGGGCTGTGTGTTCTCACCCTAGAGAGGAACACAGAAGACCAGTTGTGAAGTGGTAGAGACTGTTCCTGGGAAGTTGTTCCAGTGCCCCATCCCCGGAGGGATGGGGTGAATTCCATGATTCAGGGGCAATCCCCTGGTCCAGCCTGAAGGAGGAGAAGCTGCCTGAGAGTTGTTTTTGTTCTGTGCATACCAGAGATTGTGTTGTGGGAAAGAAGCCCCTGGGCACCTGCATACCATGGTGAGTGATTCTCTGACAAAGAGACTATGTTCACTGAGACAGTGTTTAGAGTAAAAGTGTCTGCCTACTGTGGGGTCAAAGAGAGACTTGCCAAGTACAGAACTTTTAGACTGTGTATGACTTAGAAGCATCTGAAACAGTGGGAGTCTAGGGTAAAGACTTAGCCACATACAGAACTTTTAAAGTCAGGACACCTCCAGAGTGAATTATAGAATGTTATATGTGCTAAACATTTCGAGAAAGCATCTACAAACAGTGTTCCGAAGAAAGGTGTTGTAACCAAATGAATGGCCTAGTATAGATTTAGCAGCAAAAGGTGGGAGACCGTCCCATCTGGAGTAACCAGGTTTACCTCTCTGGGTTTAGTTTGGGCACCTATGGTTTTCTCTCCGGCACTTGGCCTGTGTCTGAGGAAAGCACCCAGAAGTGGAATTTTTGGATTTTTCCCTGACAGCCAGAAAGTGCTCGTGGGTGGTTTAGGGAGCCACCATCAACCTCCATGCAATATGGTAAAGTGTCCTAGTACTGGCTGGGGTGCCATGTCAAGGAAAAGAAGAGGAGTGTACCAGTTCAGGCCGTGTGTGCCCAAATCCATTCAGAACCTGAGGGTTCATAGTGAAGAAGTGTGCTATGTACCTCAGTAATCTGCATTACCAGTGAGTGTAGCCCTGTGGGGGTCCATCTTTGCTTTGTTATTCTCTATGTTATGTGAATAAAAGCCACACTCTAGAGTCCCAATCTGGATTGAACATTACAGTTATTGCTTCCAGTGTCTGGATTTACTTGGGTGTCACTGACCAGAGGTACAAACCTAGCATAATGCTGAGCAAACATTTTCTCCCAATGACCCAGGTTGATGGCCATGCTAAATGATCCCCCCAGATGTGAGCCAGGTAGTTGCCACACTTGGTTTGCCTGTCTGAAGGATGGCCAGCTCAGTAGTATAAGTAATGGGTCCACAGAGTTCTTGCAAGATATTTGTAGTGACTACCTCCACCCCAGATGTGAGAGGAGCAGCTCTGCTGGTAGAAACAAGGGGGGGCCAGTGCGGGGAGGTTACAAAATGGAGGCACCGCTGGGATTTGTTTGGAATTTGGGAGAGAACAAGAAAGGTTTGTTCAGATTGTGGCTAGCGTTTTGTCTGTCTGGCAGTTGGTAGCCCAAAAAATTCAGAAGTATTGCACATAAGGGATTTACAAGAGAAGTGCCATCTGTATGTGCCGCTATGTGCTGCTGTTTATGTGTTGCTGTAATTGTGCCAATGTTTACCAAGGAGCAGTGAAGCCAGATTGTGTGTGCCCCTTGTCCTACATCAAAAATAAAATTTGCCAGCTTTTAATTTTCTTGTTGTGACAAGAAAAAGTATGAAGAACTGTGGAAAACAGAGACATTTGTGCCCTAGAAGTTTAAAGTGCTTGCTATGAGGACTGGGGGATTCGCTAAGGAAATTACCATGAAAAATGGTTAAAATGGTGCTCCCACCGAGGAGTTACAGTTGAAAAAAAAATTGCTTTGCAGTTTAAATTTTGCCTGCTTAACGATCGCCGTGGAGGAGAAGAGCACGAGAAGAGAGAGAGAGAGGCTCATTTGCATGTCGTCGATTGATTGGTGAGACTGCAATCAATCCCACCCACAAGCCAGCTTCAGAGGCTGCCCAGTGTTCAAGAGGGAGAGAATGAGTGGTGTGCAAGCTGGCTTGTCAGGAGAAGCGTCACGGTGACTGCAGATGTTATAAAAATTAAAATATCAGACTTTTCTGTTTTAAATCAGGCTCAACCCGCATTCGATCATCTGGGGAGAAAGTGTGGTGTTCACAAGGACAATCAGCAGGACTACCAACCCGTTTCAGTCCAGAGGCCTCCAGGATCAGCTGTAGGCCAAAATTTCCATTGTAAAGCCAGCTATTGATTCAGTGAGTACCATTCGGAAAAACAGCTCAAACTGTGTGTGATTTTTCAAAAGCCAGCTGGATCTGTTTGTAAACAGTGTGATTGTTTTGCAAAGAAGGACTGTGTAAAGTAAATCAAACCTAAATAAGAATTCTGAGCATTAGACTGTGAGCATGATTATGGATTCAGCAACAGTGTAATTTTTTGAGCAAAGTGAGAGACTGTGGGTTGTATGAGAGATGCAACAAAAATAGACAATCCTGTTCATGAAATACTGTGGCTTTAGTGACTTTAAGCAAGAACAAGTTATTGAAAGCTAATGCAAAGTCCAAGAAAAATCATATAGATGTGCTGAGGGAGCAAAACAGTGTAGTCTGTGCAATTAGAGTGAACTTTATCAGTATGCAGTAAATTGGATGCGCAGTGGCTTGGGTCAGAGACAGAATGTTGATGCGCCAGGAGTGCTGCCACCGCCATTACAGGGTGGGGTAGTAAAGTAATCACAGCAGCAGGGGAGGCATTTTATGAAACTTTTACCAAGCAAAGTGAACTTTGAGATAACAGTGAACTTTTGTGTTTTTCTGCAATCATGGCTTTGGGATCATCCCGCTACCTGGATCATGCCTGGGCTATGATAGTAGAAGAGGTTAACAAGTTAAAAGACATAGAGAGGTGTTACTATGGGGGATGTTTGTCTCCTCATGTGGCAATTCCTGGATACCCAGTGAGAGTATGCATAATTTGCCTCAAGGCTAGAAGGGACGTCTTCATGGTTCCTCACTGTTCTGGGTGCCTAGAAAAGCAAGGCCTAACTAATGCTCCCAAGATCAGGTTGGCTCCCACATGGATAAAGCTTCAAGATCCTGCAAGTGGCAGCACACAGCACCATGTGGAGCCTGTTGGGGGAAGCCCAGCAGAGAGTGGCAGTAAGGAAGAGGGTGTGGATGTACAGGCAGAGCAGAGTAATGATGATGTCTCCAACTCCAGGTCACAGATGGACAGTGCAGAGGGAGCATCAGTGATCAGTGGATCAGTGGAGAGAGGAGCCAAGCTCTAGTCTCATAGGAGAAGATAAGCTGTGAGAGACTCTAGAATGGGAGGTGTCAACCTCTGCACCCAGTGAAGAGTGGACAGTCTCGGGAGTGAGGATGACTGCTCATTCCTGGGCTCAGTTCCTCAGTGAGGAAGAGGAGGAGGGGGAAACTATGTATCTTTATGAAGAAGGTGCTAGTTCACAGCCTTGGGATCTTGCCTCAGAGGAGCCAGAAGAAGAGACTGGTGACTCCACTGCCTTGTCCCCACAAGGAGGAACCAGAGATCCATTTTACATAGCATTGAGCAGGCATCACTGGCAGAACCAGAACTGGCCGCCCCCAAGCCAGGCCATTGGTCTTAAGCTGACAAAGTGTAGTAAGGAGGAAAGACTGGTTCATAGGAAGGTAAATGAGACCTATGGGATATTCTTTCCTACCTTTCCTCAGAGAGTCTGGGAGGAGATTGAGAGAAACAGGAAAGCCTGGATAGTGGAAGAGGCAACTAAAGACCTGCATCTGGGTACAACTTGATTTGTCAGAGACAAAGTGATCAAAGACAAGTTCAAGTATTGGAAAGTGAGCAGGACACTGTTCATAGACACTGTATGGATCATGGATGGAAAGGTCCATGAGACTTTCTTTAATGTGAATTATGAGCGCCCAGACGGGGTAATAATTCTTGCACCTGACCCATTGTGGTACCATACTCATTGCAACCAACTTCCTGCAAATGTGCCCATGCCTACCAACTGGAAAGCAGAGCAGTGGTAGCAAGTGCTGCCATCCAGTCATTGCCGTACCCATGTTGTTCCGCCATTCTGGTGTTCCAGGATCCACAGGAGCATCCAGATTCATCAGCCTTGCAGTGTGCCTTCCAGTTCCATTGTCTGGCCTTCCAGATGACATCATCAGAGAGGACATCAGCTCAGCTGCTTCCTGATTCATTGCCTGGGATTTCGGATGACTTCAGACCAGCTGTTCCTTTCCTGTTCCAAGATTCCATCTCCAGATGATGTCAGCAAGAGATGACATCATCCCAGCAGTTTTCAGATGTACCATCTTGTCATTTCTGGAAGATTTCCACCCAGCTGTATCCAAACAATGCTGCCAGGGAGAGTCTTCGGCGGGAAATCCAGGTGCTGTTTCCATTTTCGTTCTTCAAGGGACTGGTAAGTCCAGACTTTTCTTACCTTATTGACATTGTAATACACATCCTACACCTGGCAGACTACAGACTGTTTGAACTGTCCACAAAGACTCTCCCCTTCGGAACTACAGTTCTACAAGAACTGTGCTTCACAGGGCTCCAGCCCAGGAGAGACTTTCTTGGACTTGACTTCGGGCACTGTTGTCACTAGTTGGGACATTTAGGGCATTCCATCCCCAAAATGTGTACTGTATATAATGTCAATGTTTTTCTACTGTTTTCTACTTTTCTAAAAAATATTTTTTGGGATTCTCCAGTTTTTGATGGTAAGGGTTATGGTCGTATACTGTGTTTGCAGATTGGGGTGTGGTTTTTTTTTTTGTCTTTTCTCTTTCAGGTGGTTCCTAACGAAGACAGAAGAGAAAACAAGAAGAGGAGTGGAGGTACTCTTTGGAGTTCCACATGTGCTTTAAAGAGTTGTGTTTAAAGTACAGTGTTGTTGTTAACATGGGTTAACTTTTCCTTCCACAGGTGTAGTTGTGTGGGAGTGTAATGCTTAAGTGTAGTGTTAGTTCCTTGGTTTGGTTTGCAGGTGTCCAGGGATGGGGAGAGGTTCCCCTGTTTTGGGTAGCTTTGCTTTGGTCAGATAGGTTTTCCCTAGAGGGTTAGGGAGATAGACAGGCTGTGGTCTTGATCAGCCCTAGGGGCCACAGTACTGGTCTATTAGGGCTATGCTCTGGACAGTTCTTCCAGGGCCACTGATTACCATAGTAAGATCATAGTGCAGGGGCTGAAGCTTCAGCCAATGGCCTCTGGGCCCTTAGTGTTGCCTGCCTATGCCTGGCACATGGCAGGGGAGAAGGTAGCACTACCTCTCTGTAGTCAGCACACAGGGTAGGATGGCCTGGGGCCGGGTAAGTAATGACTGCGGACAGTCATTTTCCAGGCTGAGGGTGGGTGTAACCCCCTTGTTCCCAGGAGTCACTAGAATCCCAATTAGAATCAGTGGCAAGCAGGGTAGGCAGCTTGTGATATGCCAGTTAAATGGGTTTCACACTGTCTCACTCTGTTTTCAGTTTCAGCTGAGCTGGAGTGATGATGTCACCATAGAATTCTTGCAGCAGCATAAGCCACAATGGAATGCTAGCTGCAGAGGTTAGCAGTAGAATGTTGTGAGATTCAAGTGAATCTGAAAAGAGACTCAGGAGAGTGAGGAGTATTGCAGTGTGAAGCTCCTCAGACCTAGCTTTGAGAGAGAGAGCTACCTCAGAAGAAGGGGTTGTGAGTTCTCACCCTAGAGAGGAACACAGAAGACCAGTTGTGAAGTGGTAGAGACCATTCCTGGGAAGTTGTTCAAGTGCCCCATCGCTGGAGGAATGGGAGTGAATTCCATGATTCAGGGGCAATCCCCTGGTCCAGCCTGGAGGAGGAGAAGCTGCCTGAGAGTCATTTTTGTTCTGTGCATACCAGAGATTGTGTTGTGGGAAAGAAGCCCTGGGGCACTTGCACACTGTGGTGAGTGATTCTCTGACAAAGAGACTATGTTCACCAAGACAGTGTTTAGAGTAAAAGTGTCTGCCTATTGTGGGGTCAAAGAGAGACTTACCAAGTACAGAACTTTTAGACTGTGTATGACTTAGAAGCATCTGAAACAGTGAGGGGTCTAGGGTAAAGACATAGCCACATACAGAACTTTTAAAGTCAGGACACCTCCAGAGTGAATTGTAGAATGTTAAATGCGCTAAACATTTCAAGAGAGCATCTGCAAACAGTGTTTCGAAGAAAGGTGTTGTAACCAAATGAATGGCCGAGAATAGATTTGGGAGCAAAAGATGGGAGACCCCCCAATCTGGAGTAACCAGGTTTACCTCTCTGGATTCAGTTTGGGCACCTATGGTTTTCTCTCAGGCACTTGGCCAGTGTCTGAGGAAAGCACCCAGATGTGGGATTTTTGGATTTTCCCTGAGAGCCAGAAAGTGCTCATGGGTGGTTTAGAGAGCCACCATCAACCTCCATGCAATATGGTAAAGTGTCCTAGTACTGGCCGGGGTGCCATGTCAAGGAAAAGAAGAGAAGTGTACCAGTTCAGGCAGTGTGTGCCCAGATCCGTTCAGAACCTGAGGGCTCGTAGTGAAGAAGTGTGCTCTGTACCTCAGTAATCTGCATTACCAGTGAGTGTAGCCCTGTGGGGGTCCATCTTTGGTTTGTTATTCTCTATGTTATGTGAATAAAAGCCACACTTTAGAATCCCAACCTGGTTTGGACATTACAGTTATTGCTTCCAGGGTCCAGATTTACTTGGTTGCCACTGACCAGAGGTACAAACCTAGCATAATGCTGAGCAAACATTTTCTCCCAATGACCCGGGTTGATGGTCATGCTAAATGGTCCCCCCAGGTGTGAGCCAGGTAGTCACCACACTTGGTTTGCCCGTCTGAAGGATGGCAGGCTTAGTAGTAGAAGTAATGGGTCCATAGAGTTCTTGCAAGATATTTGTAGTGACTACCCCAACCCCTCTTGAAGGTGCCTAGATATGAGAGGAGCAGACCTGCTGGTAGAAACAAGAGGGGCCAGTGGGGAGAGGTTACACACATTTTACCTATTTTTACCACTCCATGCATTTAACCAGAATAGCCCAGCTGAGATGTAATTATTTATTTTCTGTGGGATCCTGTTTTAACACATTTTTTACTATGTATTTACCCAGAATATGCTTCCTGAGCATACCGCTCAACCTTGAGAAGTGAACACTGTGACGCTTGGCCAGCTGGTTATGATTGCTCTATGATTTTTAATCTAGAATATGGTATGTGACCTGTCTCACAGGAGACATCCTGTGCCCCTGGGATAACATCCCCCCCCCCAAGGTTTCAGTTAAGCTGCCAGGATATAGGGATCATAAACTTTTATGATGTTTTAGGAGGGCATTTGATGGCCTCCTGCCTTTGAAGCTAAGAATTTAAAATATACATTTTATGGCGCCTTCAGAGGAAGGACAGTTAATTCCAACCAGTGCTAAAAAACTATGTTACATCTAAGTAAGAAAACTGCAGAGTTGTAAAAGTCCTGTGATGTTCTTGAAAAGCAGGAAACCGCTCAAAGATCAAAGAGGGAATGTAGATCAAAGTGTCATATTGGGAAATGCATCTTTGCTGATGTCACCTTATTTAATATACCTCCTGAGTGATAAGACATCCTGGTTGTATAATTTTCAATATTCAAGGAGGAACTAGGTTACATCATGGAAGAGGCAGGTTCAAAGACAGTTTTAAACTATTCTGTGGCTGATCTCAAATACTTTTCTTGTGGGCTCTTTGAAAACAACATCTACTATAAGCACTGTTTAGAAGGTAATACATTAGATAGGAAAGTCTTATTGTATTGTGGTAGGAGTTTATGTTTATACTTCAACTTTATTCTTTTAAGTGATTGTATGCTTTGTGATATATGGTTCTGTGTTTAAATTTTATATATTTTTTTATCCATTTTTAAGTAAATTTATATTTAAAGAGACTGCCTGGTGTGCCTTCAAAATTATTTCTTTTGTATGTGAAGTACAGATGGTTAAAGTTGACACTGTTCATAACCTTAATAGTAATACCAAACTGGGAAAAGGTAGGAATTTTCCTAAGGTCTTTCACAGCATTTTTAGGGTTCATTTTGGATACCTGGTTAGGTGTAATTAGGCAAAAGATATCTGGCATTCCCCGAAGAGAAGAATTATCTGAGTCTGTACACTTGGGTATGCTAGCATAAGTTCACAGTTTGAATCCCTCCAAAACTTGAGACCAAAGGTGATTCGGACCCACAAACAGACAGGAGGGTTACCCTGTTCTGTTAACTGTTCACAATACTGCGCTTGGAGGTTGGCACTGTGGGAGCAGAGGGCCTGACCTGCTGAGTGGTTTTTTGACAGATTGGTTGGCAGTGGTGCCGATCATTTTCATAACACAAGCTTTATCCTGTTCAGTGTGTCAACTTAATACTATACAGCTCACTTGCAAAAAAGGCAGTGATTTATTTTTTAACAAAGGAAACAGAACTATGTCATTTGGCTTACAGTCAGGTTCCTATCTGTTTTATTTTTTTTTCTAAAAGTGCAAGTTAGCGTAGCCATAGTTAGGGAAGAAGATGGGTTCCAACTACAGCGGGCACACTGTAGACTACTTGAGGCAGTTGTGCATAGACAGAGGAGTCCTGTATGAGGTGAGAGCCACCAAACAGAACCTCATGGATGCCCTGATGATAGCAGATACCCAGAGCATCGAGTCACTGACTGTAACTGTAAAGGACCAGACCTTGAGCGTGGAAGGGCTAGCTGCCAGTTCAGTGTCCAGATCCAATGAGGATGACAGCAGAGCCAGTGTGAGCGAAGGGCCACAGCATCAGGGGAAGGTCACCAGCATTCTGGAGCCAGAAGTACTCAGGCTGCAGATTGAGTTGTGCAAAATGGAGCTGGAGTTCCACAGGGAGGCAGAGCAAGAATGCTGAGAAATGGAGTGAGAATGCCGAGAAGCGGAGTGAGAACAGAGAGAAGTGGAGTGAGAAAAGCAAGCCGCAGTGGAAAAGAGGGAGCAAGAAAGGTGAGAGGCGGATCATGAACAGCGAGAGGTGGACCGTGAGGAGTGTGAGCACCAGAGGCAGCATGAACTGGAGAAGCTACGACTCCAACCACCAGCACAAGAGCAGGTAAGTGGCTTGGAGTTAACTGGAACTACAGGACTGGGTTACAAATTCAATTCCAAATTGATAGCTGAATTTAAGGAGGGGGAGGATATGGATGTAATTTTAAATTCCTTTGAAAAACTTTGTATTCAGGCTAAAATTCCTAGAGGGTCTTGGAGCTTACAGCTATCCCCACTACTTACTGGGAAAGCTCGGGATGCATTGGATCAAATGGAAAATGAGGACAGTGATGATTACAGCAAACTTAAATCTGCACTTTAAAAAAAATTTGATTTAACTGCTGAAGTATACAGAGCTAACTTCCGTAAGCTCAGGAGAAGCCCTGATATGAGCTATGAGGAGCTAGCCATGAAACAACATCAGTTTTTAAAACATTGGTGGGAGGGAATTGAAGCAAACTCTGTAGATAAAATTGAAAATGCTATATAGTTAGAACAATTTTTTGGGGCATGCCCAGCTGAGCTGAAAACCTGGCTGGAGGACCAAGATCCCAAAACAGTGCAAGAGGCTGCTGAACTCTTGGACAGCTATGACAAGAGCAGACCTGCTCTGAGAGTGAATGGGGTGGGCGTGGCAGTGCAAAAAGAGAAAAGCGTGCCTTCAGGGCAGCTAAAACCCTCACTGCCTTCACCAGAACAAGTTAGCCCCAGGTTTCAGAGAAAAGATTTCTCTGAGAAAAGAAATGAATGTTGGTTGTGTAAAGAAACTGGGCATATTGTCAGACAGTGTCCCAAACAGATGAACAATACACAACAGGAGGCTAGGAAAGAAGTGGGTTGTTTGTGTGTCCCTAGAAGCATACCTGTGAACATGAGGAAACACATGCACCCAGTCATGGTGAATGGTGTACAGACACAAGGATTAAGAGACACAGGGGCATCCCTGACATTGGTAAAAGGGAATCTAGTAGAGCCTGGTCAGCTTATATCCAATAAATACGTCACTGTACAGGACTTTACTGGTGAGGAGAAAACATTGCCCTTCACTAGTGTTCTCCTAGACTGGGGTGAAACAGGACGAACTGTGCAACAGGTGGCTGTAGCCAATTCTTTAGCAGTGGACATCATCCTTGGCAACAATCTCAAACAGGAGATGGTGTGTGTAGTTACCCGTAGCCAAGTGGCAAGGGAAAATTGCAGTTCCCTGGACCCCACAGACACCATTGTGGAAACCACTGGGAGGCTGGTTCCCTAGTCTGTGTCTCCGAATGGGGAGACTAATGAAAAGGGGGGTAGAAATTTCCCCAGTAGCAGTTAACCACACAGCTACAGAGGGTTACTCCAAGGAGGAAGGGGTGACCCATTGTCAGAGGGTTATGAATTACAGTAATCCTGAGTGCCCTGATGCTAGTCAATCAATCAATCAATCAATGTCTTTATTTTAGTGCCAGTGCTAGGGACTCTAGTTTAGAGACTGAAGGGGACCTGTCCCATGCCTTAGGAATGTGTGAGGAGTTTGCAGCTGCTCAGAGAAGTGACCCTAGTCTAGAGAAGCGACCCTAGTCTAGAGAAGCTGAGGGCTTGGGCAGACTCTGACAGTACACAGGGAGGTGATGGTAGACATAAGGTTTATTGAGAAAATGGACTGATGTATACTCAGGCTGTGCAGACAGAGGGAGTTGTGCTAGGCAGGCAGCTTGTCTTTCCCCAGGGATATCGTGAGCAGTGCTCAAGATTGCACATGATATTCCCTTCTCTGGTCATCTGGGAATCATGTGCACTATGCGGCGGTTGGTCCAGAATTTCTATTGGCCCAACTTCACCCAGCAGGTTAAGGAGTATTGCAGGTCTTGTCACTTGTGCAAAGAAATAGGGAAGGCGGACAAGAAAACCCAAGCTGCCCTAATTCCATTGTCCACAGTGGAGGAGCCATTCCAGAGGGTCAGAATGGATATTGTGGGGCCTTTAAATACCCCCAGCTCCTCAGGGAAGAGATTCATCTGGACTGGGGTGGATTATGCCACCCGGTACCCCGAGGCAGTAGCCCTATCCTCACTGAGGACAGACAAAGTGGCGGATGCCTTACTTGGGATTTTCTCCTGCATTGGGTTTCTGCAGGAGGTTATCACCGATCGAGGGGGTTCCTTCATGTCAGACCAGATGAAATGTTTGTGGGAGAAGTGTGGGGTGGTGCAGAGATGCACGACACCATATTGCCCACAAGCCAATGGGCTTGTGGAAAGATTTAATGGTACCCTGAAGTCAATGCTCTGAGCATTTGCTGAACAGCATGGGAGGGACTAGGAGAAATACCTTCCCCACCTGTTGTTTGCATACAGGGAGGTGCCCCAAGAGTCGACAGGATTTTTCCCCCCTTCGAGCTCTTATGTGGACGCCAGGCACGTGGGCCCCTAGACTTGATCCGGGAGCACTGGGAAGGCAAGCACGCCACCCAGGGAACTCCCATTGTGGATTACATCCATAGGTTTAGGGAAAGGCTGAAGGAGCTTATGGGGAGAGCCCAGAGCAACCTAGCAGTTGCCCAACAGAAACAAAAAGTGTGGTACGACCGCAGAGCCAGAGATCACTTGTACATGGTGGATCAGGAAGTCATGGTCCTTATTCTGGTCCAGAAAGACAAGCTGCAGGCTGAGGCAGGACTGTACAAAGTAGTTAGGAAGGTAAATAACGTGAACCATATTATAGAGTTACCTGACTGAAGACAGACAAAAAGGATGTACCATGTCAACATGATGAAGCCATATGCTAATAGGGTTGACATGGTGTTTGCAGTGTGTAGTCCTTGGGAAGGGACGGATGAAGGAGACCCCCTTCTGGACTTGCTGGAAGAAAGCAAGTGGGAGTCCTCTGTGGAGGCAGTAAAATTGTCTCCCCAGCTGGCACCAGACAAGATCCAGGAAGTAAGGGAGGTTTTAGCAGACTTTGCCCCCCTGTTTAGCACCAAGCCTGGACTAACCCCCTTAGTGACGCATGATGTGAAGACAGGGACCCAGACTCCCATACGGTGGACAGCATATCAGGTGTCAGAGGTTGTCCAAAAGGACATTAGGAGGGAAGTGGAGGAGATGCTGGATTTAGGGATAATCCAGAGATACCACAGCCCCTGGGCCTCATCCTTAGTCCTTGTGCCCAAGCCAGATGGCTCTACTCATTTCTGTTTGGACTATCGTGGACTGAATGCAGTCATGAAGTCAGTTGCCCACCCGATGCCCTGGATGGACGAACTCTTGGACAAGTTGGGAGGGGTGACGTACCTTATGACTATTGACCTCACCAAGGGGTATTGGCAGGTAGAGTTAATGGACAGAGCTCAGGAGAGGTCAGCCATCAACACTCCGATAGGTTTATTTGAATTTAAAGTAATGCCTTTCGGAATGAAGAATACCCCAGCCACTTTTCAAAGGTTGATGAACCAGGTGTTAAATGGTGCTGAGGAGTACGCCATGGCATACCTGGATGACACTGCCATCTTTAGTGACAGCTGAGAGGAACACCCGTCCCACCTTAGGGAAGTGCTGGGCAGGATATAGAGGGCCGGGATCACTGTCAAAGCTGAGAAGTGCCAGGTGGCCATGGGAGAAGTGGCATACCTTGGGCATGTAGGCTGGGGACGGCTCCAACCTAACAAGCAAAAATAGAGGTGATCAAGGTGTGGCCCAGACCAGAAATGCAGAAGCAGAACAGGAGTTTTCTGGGGACAGCAGGGTACTATAGGAAATTTGTACCCAATTACAGTGCCCTGGCTGCTCCTCTATCTGACCTGGTAAAGAAAAGAATGCCAAAGAAAATTACCTGGGAGCCAGCCTGTGAGAAAGCCTTTACCAGACTGAAGGAGGCACTGTGCAGTGCTCCAGTATTGACAAGTCCTGACTATAGAAAACCCTTTATAGTTCAGACTGATACCTCAAATGTGGGTATTGGGGCATTACTGAGTCAGACATCCAACCAAGAGAAAGATCACCTGGTAGTGTACCTGAGTAAAAAGTTACATCCCAGGGAGCAGGCATGCTCTACTGTGGAAAAAAAGAGTGTCTTGCCATAGTGTGGGCCCTAAAGAAGTTAGAGCCATACTTATATGGGCAGCATTTTATGGTACAAACTGACCACAACCCCCTGGTTTGGCTGACCAAATGGGAAAAACGAATGGTAGACTGTTAAGATGAGTCTTGCCTTACAAGGTTACGACATGACAATCCTACATAGGGCTGGGGTGACCAATCAGAACAGCGATGGCTTATCGCGCGTCTATGAGGAGTGAACTGATTTGAGAAGCTCATCCCATGCATGAGATAGAGCACCCAAATTCAGTCTAGGTAGGGAGGATTGTGATGCTTGGCCAGCTGGTTATGATTGCTCTATGATTTGTAATATAGAATGTGGTATGTGACCTGTCTCACAGGAGACATCCTGTGACCCCGGGATGACATTACCCCCCCAAGTTTCAGTTAAGCTGCCAGGATATAGGGATCATAAACTTTTATGATGTTTTAGGAGTTGCATTTGATGGCCTCCTGCCTTTGAAGCTAAGAACTTAAAATATACATTTTATGGCATCTTCAGAGGAAGGACAGATAATTTCAACCAGTGCTAAAAAGTTATATTGCATCTAGGTGAGAAAACTGCAGAGTTGTAAAAGTCCTGTGATGTCCTTGAAAAGCAGAAAACTGCTCAAAGATCAAAGAGGGAATGTAGATCAAAGCGTCATATTGGGAAATTAGTTTTTGCTGATGTCACCTTATTTAATATACCTCCTGAGTGATAAGACATCCTGGTTGTATAATTTTTAATATTCAAGGAGGACCTAGGTGACATCATGGAAGAGGCAGGTTCAAAGACAATTTTAAACTATTCTGTGGCTGATCTTAGACACTTTTCTTGTGGGCTCTTAGAAAACAGTGTCTACTTTAAGCACTATTTAGAAGGTAATACATTAGATAGGAAAGTCTAATTGTATTGTGGTAGGAGTTTATGTTTGTACTTTAACCTTGTTTTTTTTAAGTGATTGTATGCTTTGTGATATATGGTTCTGTGTTTACATTTTATATATTTTTATCCATTTTTAAGTAAATCTATATTTAAGGAGACTGCTTGGTGTGCCTTCAAAATTCTTTCTTTTGCATGTGAAGTACAGGTGGTTAAAGTTGACACTGTTCATAAGCTTAATGGTAATACAAAACTGGGAAAAGGTAAGAATTTTCCTAAGGTCTTTCATGGAGTTTTTAGGGTTCATTTTGAATACCTGGTTAGGTGCCCTTAGGTGAAAGATATCTGGCATTCCTTGAAGAGCAGAATTATCTGTACCTGTACATTTGGGTACACTAGCATAAGGTTCACAGTTTGAATCCCTCCAGAACTTGAGACCAAAGGTGATTCGGACCCACAAACAGACAGGAGGGTTACCCTGTTCTATTAACTGTTCACAACACTGCGCTCGGAGGTTGGCACTGTGGGAGCAGAGGGCCTGACCTGCTGAGTGGGTTTGTGGTAAACACCAGTATTGTTTTCTGTTGCCCATCCATTGTCTTGTGTAGTGTATGGGCAACAGTAAATTAGTTGGTGATCACTTCTTCCTTAGCCGCGACGTCAGACTTTGTTCCCACCCTCCGCCCTCTTCCCAATCCAACAACAATCCCTACTCTGTCCCGGGTTCCCCTTCTTCTTAGAGCATCTGTGTTTTGGAAAAAAAAGAATCTATAGTCTTTGGCTGTAAAAGGCAACAATGAAAGGGAAATATGCCCTTACTTCAAGCCTGTAAGCACTGACTCACCACTGTGGCCATTTCCCAAGGTCCAGAGCATTGCAAATTGTGCATGTGCTAAGACTTTCTTAGCTGTTGTACCATCAATGTGATGTACTCACGATGGTACAACAAGACTGGGAAATGATGGAATTCAGGTAACAATAACACTCTCCGATATACTATTAATTACTTCTTAAAATTCTTACCATATTCTTGTCCTCTGTTTTGGTTCCACTAGTTCTTTAATAAATGTTTTTAAGGGAAAATACAATTATAGACAGCGTGTAACTAGAGAAAAACTAAAGTTGGTCATGTGAAGCAGACAGGCTTCTGTGGTACAGTTAGCCTGTACATAGTGCACCAGTTGCTCTGTTGAGCTTCCCTTTAGCACTGTCAATATACCAGTCACCTTCTTCAAAGATGTCCACACACCAAGGGAGAAACCTTTTTTTCTCTGCCATCCTTAACCCAGCAGTCTCCCCCTTGTAAGTGTATGAGGTCCCACTCCCCATTACTTCACCAGTCCCCCTTAACCTCCACCCAAATCAGAGGGTAGTGCCATTTATTCTTGGGGTACCTGGTCCCTCAAACCCATATCCACAAAGGGAGGGGCACTTTCACTGGCACTTAACTACTGTACCCCCAAAATATTAACACCACACCCTTTTGTTGTGAAGCATCCCCCCCCATGTATAAGTTAATTTAGAATAATAGATTCAGAGCTTCCAAGTCGGCACTTCCCCAGTTAGTGGGATTTTCTGATTTCCACCAAGATCAGAGACTTTCACAGGGCCCTACTGTATATTGTGCCCAACTCTAAGGCACTAGAAATGATTTGCTAAAATTGTTTGAAGACAGGACTCCCCCCAACACACTTTGGCAGATACACCTACAACCCTCACTGGCAATCAAACCTGGGACTCGTCCCTGAGTCCCGATGGCAGTGACTCCACCCTCCCAGCTGGGAGGGGGTGGATTTTCACTGACAGTTCATAGTTTAGTAGCTTAGGGTTTAGAAAGGAGGATTAGAATTAGATTAAAAAGTTGTGTAGTGCAATTCATTCTTCAGTGAGCATCAGCGATTCAGCGATTCAGCGGGCAGTAAATGGACCACCACTGATAGCATAAGGAGAATGAACCCATAGAAACTGCATCGTACACCTGAAGGGAAAAGCATTGCCTCTGCCAACAGCACCGCAAAATGCAAACACAGATACATGCCCCCTGACCCGACCCCAACACCACAAACCAACACTCCTGGAGTCAAACAAACAATAATACTTCCATTTGAATTTCCATCCCTTAAAAACACAACCTGACTACTTTTGTGACACCAGCGGTTTGTTTTTGTTCTTTGTCTCCCCGCTATGCCTAGCACATCTCTCAAACAAGAACTGCTCCCCCTTGAACCAGATTTAGTTTTCTGCCCCAATCCCACGTGCCTGCCCGATGCCCCAAAACAACCACTGCCCCTTACAACTGTCACCCACTCGTTCGCACCCTGCCACTGCTTTGTTACCCCCCCTCCCAGGTTAACCCATCCCACAGAAGAAACAACTGCTCTTGTATAATGTATCCACAGCCTGGGTTGGGCACCCCCAGTGATGTACCTGCACAGCACAGGCCAGGCCGCACAGCGAGCCACCCCTTGACTCGACCTTCCACTTACTTTTAGCCTAGTCATCACCACACACCACTGATGACTGTCTGCTCTGGGTCTGGAACCTGGGTGGGTCTGACTCTGAGACCCCACCGCCACTCTCATCTTCTCCAATCTCCACAGCCCACCACTGCCACCACCACCGCCAACCAACAACTGTTATCTGCTGTGCTCTCTGCTACAAATGGCGCTTCCTCACTAATCAGGCTTTGTCACTTTGTCACCAACATGGGAATGGTTATGGGACTACGGCAGTGAGTAGTGCACGCAGCCCGGCCCCTCCCCACCCAGTAATAAGTCTCTCTCGCTGCAGCTAAAATATACTGGCTATTTGGCCTGCTAGGTTTTTTGGCATTGGCTTGGCTTGCTTAGCTGACAGGCTGCCTTGTGGTGCGTGGGCTGACAGGGAGGAGGGAGGATCATACTGACACTGCGAATGCATGCTATTTGCTATTGGTCAGCGGTGCAGCCAGAGGCGGCAGGTTGATTCATATTTTCTAATTTCTATTGTAATTTAGACCCCCCCCCGGAAAAAATCATCTGACATGGTGATGGTCAGGCAGGGGGGAAAAAACAAGAGAGAAAAAAAAAGTACACACAAAAAGCAAGCAGCACAGGCCACATACCAACTCAGGCCAGGATGCATTTAGCATCCCAAGCACCCTGGGCCAGTCCGCCCCTGCCTGCAACATATAGCTAAATCCAAAGTGTGCCACCTGATTGTCTTGTTATCTTTTTCTTCATGAACTGAGCCCTCCAGCTCCAGATTACAATTAGAGTGTGGTGCATGTTGTTTCTTTTCCTCACAGGACCCCAATCAGCTGCAACACCAGCCTACCCCGGGCAACGGTCCTGGCTAGCCCACCTTCCCTCCACCTCGGTATCCAGAGAGTGTGACTGTCGTAGGGACTCTAAGTGCATACACAGTAGTGTGAACAATAGAGTATTTAAGCTAATTAACCTGATTACTCCCACCCTTGTTAAACCCCCCCTGAATAAATCAGATCTACTCTTTTTTTCTGCAGTCCAACCAGATTGTGGTTCTAGTTTGTGCTCGAAGTATTGTACTGTTGCCATTTGTTCTGTCTAACCTTGTTTCACAGGGGGTTCCCAGGTTCGAACTGGAGAAACCGACTCTGGGGGTAAGTGCAAACTGTATGGGTATTTGCAAAGAATTTCAGAGGTGTTGTAAGAGTAATTATTGTGTATTGAACAGAGGGAGGCCACAGTGTCCCGGAGGGCTGTGCCCTGTTTAGTTTGACCATTACCAACCCTGACCTCTCGGTAGAGGCACCCGTTACCGAACCTAGGCCTCTTAACCTGCTACTAGCCAAGCGGCAGGGGTGGTAGCCCTTGGGATAGCACCAACTAGGGGTTACATATTTATTTATTTATTTAAATGTTTTGCTAGGAAGGCATGCTGAGCAGAGAACTGCTCGATTCCAGTTGCTTCCTGGGGGAAGGGGAAGGGGGGGTACATATATAATAATAAAACAAAGTGCAAGTACATACAGGTAAATGTACAGTCAGATCAGTGCAGTACAGAACAGTACATTTAGCCTGTGAAACAGGGTGAATTCAATTCAATCATGTCCCAGCAACACATAGCATCTAGCGACCAGTGGGGAAAAGGAGCACCGCCTACAGTGGGAGCAGGTTTTGATACATGTACAGTTAGGACAGATTATCGATGGCAGCAGGTGGCTGCGTTGCTGTACCATTTAATCAATAAATTATTAAACTTTCCAAAAATTTGGAGAAAGTTTTTTGTCCATTCTGTGAGACCAACTTTCTTGAAATATTGTTGGACTGTGCTGAATATGCTGTTTGCTCCAGGTTCAAATCTGAGCTCCCTTCATGAAGAGAAATTCCTTCATGTACAGTACCTAGTCTGGAAAGTCATCCACACAGGCTCCCTCACTGCTGCCCTGGACCTGAATGCTGAAAAAACATTTGACTGGGAAGAGTGGGGATACCTGCTGCTCACACTTAATTCATTTGGCCTGAGCACTGAATTATTAGATTAGGTGCCCTTGCTATATGAAGCACCAAGGGCTGCAGTGTTTACGAATCTGGTGGTATCTGATTAATTTGCCCTGGTACACGGAACCAGGGAGAAGCACAGAAACATAGAATTTGTCATCAGAAAAGAACTGCTTAGCCCACCTAGTCTACCCAGATGTTCCCTGCCTAAGCTGTCTCTACAGATCCTACTGGTCTCCAGCAACCCTCCTTCCTCCCTGCCTATTTACTAATATGCCCCTATGTCTGTCCCACCCATGCTTGAAGACCCCGACTGTTTTTACCTCCACCACTTCCGCTGGTAGTCAGTTTTAGCATCTACCCTTTGTTGCTCCCTCTTCCACTTTTTCGTCTTACTAGTCATGGAGCCCCTGGTAGCCAGGATCAGGGCAATTGATGGGACTACAGGATTCTTGAAAAGCCAAGAGCACCACAAAATACCTCCATGCAGAAAAGGTTATTTTCCTTTTATTGGATCCCAGACTCCCCTGCCCAATCTAAAAGAACCCTACAAACTTATCAAACCATCACAGGCTATAAAGTAAATTAGGAACAGTCCCAAATCTTCACTTTCTAAACCATGCATCAAATCTGCATATGACACTTTCATATGTCAGTGGTGCCTGGTCGTCCCTGTAGAAGTTTGATGCCCTAGGAATGATCACCACCTCTGTAGTCCTTTATATATGGCGTAGCCTCCCAACCCTATACCACAGACACACATTAAATTGGTGAGAACAGTTTTTATATGCTTTCTATGGGAAGTGAAACAAAATCATGTTTAAAGATACCTGAACATTTGGGCAGCCATGGAAGACCGGAGCTTTGACCTGTTGGACCCTTGTCTTTACCAAGTTGTGCTCAGCCTGAGATGGGACAACTTGCCAATTTGGGATAGGCAGAGGAACCACATCAGCCCTACTCCATTCCTCTGGAACTACTCCCGTCTCCAAGACATGCTAAATAGTGTTGCCAAAGGGGTGGCTAGCACTGTGATCAGTTCCTTTAGTACCCTTGGGTGGATGGTCCTTCCTCCCTTTCCACTGTGAAGTCCAAGCAGAAGTATTCATTTAAAATTTGAGCTTTCTCTCTTGGTCTTCCTCTACACAGTTGCCCCCACCATCTCCTTATCCTTACTTCACCACCCCTTGCCTTCCTCTTTTCACTCCTGTACCTGAAACACGTCTTAGCCCTATTCTTGACCTCCTGGGCAATCCTATCATCAGTTTGAACCTTTGCTGCCCCCCCCCCCTTCCTGCCTCTCTTTGTTTCTGTAGATATACCTCCCTGTTTGCCTCCATTTGGGGCTCCTTGTACTTTCTGAAAGCATTTTTCTTTCTGCCTTACCACCTTAGCCACTTCCTTTGAGAACCAGAGTGGCCACTTTCTCCTTTTACACTTGCTTACTGCCTTCAACCAGCTTGTCATTACCTTAGTTATTCCCTCCTTTATTTTTTCCACTGTGCTTCCACTCTCCCCCCACTATTCCCTCTTCAAGGTATTTCCTAAGACAGTCAGCCATTTCTTTAAAATCTGTACTCCTGCAGTCCAGGACCCCTTTTCTAGTGTGTTTTTCCTCCTGTCCAATCTGTATCCCAAACCACACTGTAGGATGATCAGTTGTACCTTGGGGCTACCCACTATGATGTCTACAATGCTGTCCCTGTTTATAAGTACCAGATCCAGCACTGCCTCACCTCTAGTGGGATCTGTAACCAGCTGCCCGAGAAATGCCCCTTGAATGGAGTTTAGGATTACCCTGCTTCTAGTTGTAGTTGTAGCCAGGATGAGCCAGTGTACATCTGGCACATTGAAGTCCCTCATAATTACTACTTTCCTTTTGCTGGTATTTTGCCCATGACTTCCCCATAAACCCTGTCCAGTTCCTCCCCCTGTGTTGGTGGTCTGTACATCACCCTCATGCATACAGTTGCCCTCCTCTGGGCAGCCTCCACCCTGTCTGTGTCCTTCCCGAGATGTGGTCTTCAAAACTGGACACAGTGTAATGATTAATACCATGCAAGATTAGTTATATTAGTTCTAGCTTACTTTAATTCTGTAACTGCTGCAAAAAACAGTCTACACACACTGCAGGCTCCAATACACACAGAGAGCATGAATACACAGTGTTCTAACGCTGTGTGGCTTACGTCATGTTGCTTAAAGTAGCAGTACTACATATCATTACATCTCCCCTTGTAAGTTCTATCTTAAAGGCACTATAATCTATTAGTACTTATAAGGGACATTATACACAGTCATTAAATGTACTAATAGATTCCCCCTTTGTTTATTCCTCTCTATTTTTTTTTTGTGTGTGTGTATATATATATATATATATATTACTGGTCCAGCAGGGCCAGTATAGTTAGGGTTGGTGGGCCACTTTAATGTTAAACTCCAAAATTTGCACTATAATAACTTTGCAACCATTTGACCGATTTGCCTGAGAGTTTGCATGTGTGGCATCTCTTGATCTGTAAAGTTTTGTTTTGGTCGTATGTATGGTTGCAGAACTGTAGAGTGTCAAAAAAGTGAAAAATCCTCAACTTTTGTGCATTATTCAGTCGGGCTTAAAAGACTGAAGAATGCATCAGAGTGGATTCAGATTTGCACATCTATATGTGGCCTGGGTCAAACTGGTACCTTTTGAAGATTTAGGCCCAGATATTCAAACTGCACCAAAAAGTGCGCAATAGCAGGGGCAAGCGCAAGTCTATTGCTCCTATGCGCAAGAGACACGATATTCAAAAACAGAGCAGGCCAAATTGCACCTACAGCCGACGACTGAATATCGCACCACCTGCGCCATTGTGCAACTAGGGAGGGGAAGCTGAGCAGATCTGATGCGCCATAGTGCAGCAAGGGATGTTCAGCTGAGCAGTCCAGAGGCGCCATAGTGCAACCAGGGACCCCCCCCAGCAGCAGAGCAATGCAACTGCACAACCAGGGAGGTAGGGGCCCACCACCCATGCCACAGATGGGCACAGGAACACACAGCAGAACAGACATTGTCACCCCATATCCCATGCACTGCACAACTGGGGGAGGGCTGGAATAACCACTGGCCCATGGAGACAAGCAAACAACCCACAGCCGGGCCATGGTGCCCCATCACACCTACCGGCAAGCTGTGACTGGCACACAAGGAGGGCTGACCACCCCATGCCACACCATCCCCCCCCAATGCAGAGCACACCCTCCACCGTGACCCCCAGACACCCCCCCATGAGCAGTGACCACCACTGCAGGAAACCCCACGCATGCCACCACCCCCACTGTGACACTGCAACCCTGTGCACCACAGAACCATGCAAGCCAGCCCCACCATGAGCACCCATCAGCGGGTGGCAGCACAAAGCAATGCAACAATGGCAGACACAGTGCCACCATGCACAGTCCCCCCAAGGTACTGCTGAGAGACCAACCATGCGTCGGCACATGAGGTACCCCACACGGGACAGGGCGTGCCCCGGACACCACCATCGGTGGTACAGCACCCTGCACAGTATTCCAATGGCACACCCCGACCCACCACTGGCCACAACAGCCAGCACAGTCACCCACAGTGGTGCATGGAAGCATGCACCACACCGGATGCCACACAGTGTATGGACAGACACCCACCCATACCCAAGGGCACAACAACACAGGGAGGCAGTGGTGGGACAACCAAGTCCCCAGTGTGGGCCCATGTAAACTGTGTACACGCAACCCACAGTCCTCCATGGCACTGGAGTGCCAGCCACCCAGTGCAGGCACTGTGGACCCGTACACCACCATCATTCACCCGGAGCACAAGTCACAGACAGTGGGGCTCATCCCCTGCAACACACACAAGGCACAGCATGGAGGTGGGACAACAACTGTGGAGGCCACAGTGCCACTCGAGGCAGACATGCACCACACCAGTGACAGAAGGCAGCCCAGCAATGTGATGGGTACAGTGGCTGCCCTGCAGAGACTGCCACCACTGACATGCCAGTGGACCGTGCAGGTCATAGACATGCATGTGTGTCTGCTGCACAGGCCATGGATGGGCCGATAGGTGCGCCATGGACACAGAGCATGCACCATGAACCACTGCACACAGTCATCCAGTGCACAGGGCACAACACACACACCACAGACACTGACTGATAGCTACCCCCACACCATAGTCACCTCCACACGGACACACACACATACCCATGACCGCACCACCCCTGACGCCATGTACACCACTGCAGCTGAGCACCTATAGCCTACTGCAAATCAGAGACCACCACAGTATTCATATCAAAATAACTGTGTATTGAACAAACACATAAAATTCAACTATTTACAATATTATGTACAAACTATAAACAAGGTTGGAGGGCCACAAACAAGGTGGGGGTGGGTAGGGGGCAGGGGGCAGGGGTGGACAAATGGGATGGGAAAGGAGGTGTGGGTGGGTCCAGGGGGTAGGGGAATAGAGGACTGATGGATCCCCTAGGCGGAGCGCCTCTCCCCACTCCGGCTCCTCCGAGCTCTGTGCCTCCGCAGGACCCCGATGTTGTCTATCCTTCTGAGGATGGCCAGCGAAGCCCTCGCCATCTGGAGTATCTCCCGCAGTGCCTCCCTTATTTCCCATAGATGGCGTATACCTAGGACAAGGGAGCACAGTCAATAGGTGTGAATGCACAACCCCATACAGCCCGCCCACTGTGCATGGCATACGGCCGTGGGACATACCTCTGTGATGGTGTGTGACCACCCGCAGTGATCACGTCCACATGACCTGCCCAGCCAGGCGCATACAGCCATGTGGAATGCTGCACACACCCACCGGCCAAGTCACGCACAGCACCACCGTGGCCGTTTAGTGACATGGCTATGTGGTGCAAAGGCAGTGGCACAACCATGTACCTGGTGCATGCATGGACCACCATTGACGCACTCCCAGACATGCATTGCCACTGGACAGTGTTGACTGTAACAAGTCGCGTGCACGGCAGTGGTGTTGATGGATGGTGACCATGCCCCGCTGCCCACCCTGTCACACAGCATACAATAGTAATCATGGAGGTATGGCACTCACCTTCATCGGGCCGGTCCAGTGGGCGGTGAGGTTCCTCGCCCCGCCTTGCTGCACCCTGATCTTCCTGCCGCCGCTCTTCACGGGCACGGCGGCATTCCTCCGGGCCTGTGGGGCAAACATGGAGAGAGGAACATCAGTACAATCCCATAGCAAAGTCCCCCTGCCCCCAGGTGTGTGCCCTCTCACCCAGCCAGACCCACCCACCCCACACCCTGTGAACACCACCAGCCAACCCGGACGGTTCCTCCCCATGTGCTGGACACATACAACACTGTTACCCATATGGAAGATAAAAGTGTGTTGACGTAACCCCTACTTGGCTGTGGCACCGTGCCCCTCCTGGCACGTGCCCACAGGCGTGCTAGTAGCTCCGGCTCCCACTGCCACAGGTCCCCATACCTGTGGTGGCACTGCTCGGTGCTCCTCCCCCATCCTGTGGCCTCCTCAAGCGCAGTGGCCACCTCCTCCCACACCTGGGTCCTGGACCTGTCCAGGGGCACCTCCCCGAACAGTGGCCCATGGTGTGGCTCCACAATGGCCACTAGGTTGGCCAGCTCTATTGCAGACCACTAGGCTGCCCTCCTGCATGCCATTCTCGCTGCTCGATTTGGCAATATGGCGCTCTGCAGCGTGGCTCCCCATGTGCAGATGCTGCGCAGTACAGCGCTGCCATTCCCTATCACGCTGTCACCGAACAGCGTGATAGAGGTGCACCCATGCCTGACGCATGGCGCCTAGGGGGCAAAGGTCGGGCACAGAGTCAAGGGTCTCTGGTGCATGGACACGCACAGCGCCATTGGAACCCAATGCGTGTAGCGCAATTGGCTGCCTATGTGCAACCGCCATTAGCGGCCTACAGCGCAGTTGGCCCAGTGCGCCTATGATGGCCCAGTGCCACAGCGCCATGTAGTGACCATCGCTATAGCGCCACTGGCACAATGGTGGCCATGCCCTGCATTGCCTACCATGCACAGCATGTCATCAACGTGGCAGATGCCTGCGTCAGCAACCCGGACATGCACAGTGAGGTGTGTACTATGCATGTCACAGAACTGCGCCGTTGGGTTAGCACGTTCATCACAATTTACTCAAAGTGCAACAGCGGGATATTCAGCCGTCATATGCAACTCATCTAATAGAAACATAGAAACATAGAAACATAGAATTTGACGGCAGATAAGGACCGCTTGGCCCACCCAGTCTGCCCATTTCCCTACCTACTGGATAAGCTGCAGATCCTAGTTAACCAGCAGCCTACTTCTTCCTACCCCAACCCCCCAGAACTGCCTTATGACTATCCCATGCATGCTTGAATTCCACCACTGATTTTGACTCCACAACCTCCTCCGAAGGCGTTCCATGCATCCACAACCCTCTCTGTAAAAAATACTTCCTTAAATTACCTCTGAGCCGCCCCCTCTATCTTCAAATTGTGCCTCTTGTTCTTGCACACCTCCTTTTTGAAAGATGCTACCTCTTGGACTTTGTTGATTCCTTGAGGTACTTGAACGTTTCTATCATGTCCCCCTCTCCCTCCTTTCCTCGAGGCTATACATATTAAGCTCCTTAAGTCTCTCTTCATATGTCTTCCGGTGCAGATCCTGCACCATTTTAGTTGCCCTCCTCTGGACAGCTTCCATCCTGTCTATGTCTTTGCGGAGATTGGGTCTCCAGAACTGCACGCAGTACTCCAGATGGGGTCTCACCAGCTGTCTGTACAGAGGGATAATAACTTCCTGTTTTCTACTGGTGATGCCTCTCCTATGCATCCCAGTATCCCCCAGCCCTCCTTGCTGCCCTCTCACATTGCTTGCCCGTCTCTTAGGTCATCTGATATGACTACCCCAGGTCCCTTTCCATTTTGTTGTTGTTAGTATCTCACCCCATTGTGTACTCTTCCCTGGGTTTTGTTTCCAGGTGCATTACCTTGCACTTCTTAGCATTGAATCTAAGCTGCCATACATTTGACCATTCCTCTAACCTTGCCAAACCCTTCTCATCCTTTCCACCCCACCCTGTGATCAACTCTGTTGCAGATCTTAGTGTCATCTGCAAAGAGACATACTTTTCCTTCCAGTCCTTCTGCAATGTCGCTTATAAAGACATTGAAGAGGACCGGTCCTAATACTGAACCCTGCGGTACCCCACTAGTAACCCTCCTTTCTTCTGAGTGGACTCCATTTACTATTACTCTCTGTGTCCTATTCTCCAGCCAGTTCTTTACCCAGGCTGTCATCTTGGGACCCACTCCCAGGCTGGCTAACTTGTATATTAATCTTTGTGTGGGACTGTGTCAAATGCCTTGCTAAAGTCTAGGTAGGCCATGTCCACAGCCCCTCCCTGATCTACTACTTTGGTCACCCAGTCAAAGAAATCTATCAGATTCGTCTGGCATGACCTTCCCGCTGTGAATCCATGCTGCTAGGGTCCCAGCCCCTCTGGCCTCTAGATACTGACAATTCTTTCCTTTAGAAGTGATTCCATCATTTTCCTATCACTGAGGTTAAACTAACAGGTCTATAGTTTCCTGCTTCTGCCTTGCTCCCACTTTTGTGAAAGGGAATCACATCTGCCCTCCTCCAGTCCTCGGGTACCACCCCATCCTCCCATGATTTGTTAAAAGGGTAGTCAGTGGTGTCACTAGTTCTACCCTTAGTTCTTTTAGAATTCTGGGATGAATCTCATCAGGCCCCATTGCTTTGTCCACCTTCAGTTTTAAGAGTTCTTTCAGAACCCTTTGTTCTGTAAATAGGCGGTATCAACTTCTGTATCCAGAGTGTTACTACTGTTTGTTTTATGTACCCCTCTTCCTTTGTAAATATTGAGCAAAAATATTTGTTTAGTATCTCTGCCTTTTCACAGTCTCCTCTGCCCACCCTCCCTCCCTTTATTAAGCCTCACTATCCTCCCTTGGTCTTCCTTCGCTCCCTGATGTACCTATAAAAGGTTTTATCCCCTTCTTAACTGAGTTGGCTATCTTTTCCTCGGTTTGGGCCTTTGCTGTTCTGACTGCCTTCCCAGCCTCCTTTTGCTTTAACTGATACAGTTCTCTGTCCTGCTCCTTCTGCGATTCCTTGTACTTCCTTAATGCTTTCTTTTTCTCTTGAACCTTCACTGCCACTTCCTTTGAGAACCATAATCAGCCATTCAATGGCACAGCACTGCAATTTGCATCTACTTAAAGTTGCGCCTCGCCTCATTTGCATGGGTTGCACTATAAAAGTGCGACATTGGGCTGCAGTGGCCATAGTCGGTTACTGCAGTCTATTGGTGAGTTGCATGCTGTTTGGGAGTGTGGACTGTGGATTTAGGGACATGCATGGGACTGCACAGTCACAGGTAACAACTGCCATTCTTACAGGCTACATAATGACTGATCAAGTTGTTGGAGAGGAGGAACACAGTGGTGGAAAGAGGAGGAGGCCTAACTTTACCAAGGCCGAAACTGAAGCCCTGTTTGAGGCCTACCTGGATCAGGAGCCACTTCTCAGTGGACGGCGGGGAACACCTCAAGCCCATGCTGCTGCATGGGAGGAGGTGGCACGTGCTGTGAACCTGCATGGCAGCCACCAGTGCTCCGTGCAGGAGTGTAAGAAAAAGATGGGCACGGACAGGAGGAGGATAAAGGAGAAGGTGGCTGCCATCAGGGCAGCATGTGCTGCAACAGGTGGGGGACAGCCGGAGGTGGTACAGCTGACCCCACAGGAGGAGAGGTTTGCTGGAAGCATGCAGCGAGTGCCATTGAGGGTGTTCCGGTGGTGGCTTCCAGACGGGTGGTGGCCCATCACTGCATGGTAAGTCATGGTCTGTCTATGGGGGGCAGGGTAGGTCATATGCAGTGATCGCGACTTTGCTTTCCTTACAGATCCTGAGCATCTGCATGGGTCAGCGGTGGTGGGCCTGTCCACTGAGGACAGTCAGCTGGAGATGGAGGAGGGCCCATCCACCTCCACAAGTATACGTGGATCATTGCGACAGTGGGGCCACCTGGCTGTCCACACTGATGTCATTGTAACAGGTGCAGAGGAAGCCCTGCCTGTGTCCCAGCATGCCAGTGTCCATGGATGCCAGCATGCTGTGACTGGGGCCGGTGCAGAGTCCATCACCGATGATGATGACGCTAACGTCATGGGCAGTGACACATGTGTGCCACGGGATGGCCACACAGCAGAGCACTTCACGCCCATGGCTGTGGGTGGTGCTGCCGTGGAGGCCTGCGTGTCAGCACAGCCCCAGCCTGTGCCTGTCAGCACCAGTGGGGCAGCACTGGTGTCTGTTCAGGACAGGGACTGTTGTGGGCACTGCGGCAGCACCAATGAGCCCTGGGGAGTGGCAGCATCAGCAGCCGGCCAATGGGCTTGGGGGTACAGGGTTCAGCGGCAGCGGCTGTGCACCGCCTGTGGACATGCCCAGACCTGGTCCTGGTGTACAGCACCCACCCTCAAGGGGTGCTGATCATCAGGGCCGTGCACACCCTGAGGGACAGGATGCTGAGGAGGCAGATGACCTCTTGGATGGGCACACCCACCTACTGCAAGCATCAGTCCAGCAGCAGATGCAGCTTGTGACGTCAGTGGATGCACTGCATGTGGCTCTGGAGTGGGCAGAGGAGCATCGCAGCAGGGACACCGCTCTGATCCTGGCAGGGATGGACCATTTGCGGGTGGATGTGACCGCTGCCATTGACAGGCATGCACAGGCATTCACTGCTGTCATGGCCACAATGGGCACACAGTCAGGTGCCCATGCATCACGGACACCACGCAGTGAACTGTCAACCCCCCATTCCTGGCGTCATGCGACTCCCACCCTGTTGACAACGGGTTCAGCTGTGGGCATCCCAAGCACTCCTGGCACAGGCATGTTCGGTGTGCTGCAGACCCCTGCACAAGCACAGTCACGTTCACGCAGTGGAACCCCTTGGGGACCATCGGTGCTACCCCATGAGGCCAGTGGTCAGCCTGTCAGTGCTGGCTAGTCTCGGCGGGGCTGCCCACGCATCCGTGGTGGCCGAGGCACTGTGTCGCGTGACTGACCTGTCTCCCAGTGCGTCTACTGTCTGGTGCTGCCCTGTGTGCATTGTGTGTTTCAGTGGGCAGTGCACGGGTGGGTACCTGGCCCTGCACGTGGACACACAGTCCACATGCACACCCTCCCAGCTGCTGTCTGCAGTTGCATGTGCATGATGATGCCTGCATTGTGCTGTACACCAATGTGCAATGGTGCTCAGCATCTGACACACGCACATGGACAGGCAGTGGGCGTGGTGGCCTGTGGACATGTGTGTTGCTAGGGTTGGCGTTCTGGGTCGGTGTGCCTCCTGCCCTCTGTGCACGTTTGGTGTGTTGTGTGTGTGCATGTGTGTGTGTCTGTCTGCATGGCATGTTAATCCTCACCCATCCCTCATTGTGTGCTTCTGTGCCCTGCCACTTCCCTTGACGGCATGCACCCCTGGTGTGTGTCCATGCGTGTTTGTGGGTTGTGCCTTAGTCACTGGTGGTTGCACATGGCCCCATGACTTACCTGGGTTGGCTGAAGTGCTCCTCCGTGATGGTGTCCCCGTGCAGCTGTGCCAGCTGGATCAGTCGGGGGTCCCATCGGCCAAGGGGGGGGCTGCCCATCACCATCATCACCGGCGCCCTCATTGTCCCCATCGCTGTCCCCCTCTTCGACCTGTACGGCTATCCCACATTCTTTGGCCATGTTGTGCAGGATGCAACAGGCCAGGAATAGCCCCGCAGGCCTTTGAGGGGCTGTACTATAGAGCACTTCCGGAGGTGTCCAGGCAACGGAAATGTGCCTTCAGCATCCCGAACACCCGCTCGATGACATTACGTGTGGTGGCGTGTGCCTCATTGTAGCGTTGCTGTGATGGGGTCGCAGGCCGCCGGTAGGTGTGAGCAGCCAGGAACGGAGGGTATCCACTGTCACCTGTGTGTAGAGGGTGGAGGTTAGTTTGGTGATCAGCACGCCTGCCCCAGGCCATGTAGACCACTACCCATGTCACCTCTGGCCATGCCCCCAGGCCCTATGATTGTCCATGTGGTTTGCATACTCACCCACTAGGTGTCCGTGGGGATATCCCCACTCTTGAATCTGTGGCACAGTGCCAACTGGTGCCAGATGAAGGCATCGTGTGCTCCCCAGGGTGCATGGCACAGACATTGATTATGCACCCCTGGCATCGCAATCACCTGGCAGTTGATGCTGGCATAGCCCTTGCAATTGATGTGGCGCGGCCCCTTGGGCCAGGTGGTGCGATGGCCACATGGGTGCAGTCTATTGCCCCAGCATACCAGGCATACGTAGCACCCTGTGGAACCCTGTATGTTTACTGTGTGCCTCGCTGGTGTGCTGGGGAAATGGATGTACTCCACAGCATGTGGCAGCAGTGCGCTGAGGAATTGGGTGAGGTGACATGATGTGGCTGACTGGGTTATGCCTGTGGTGTCCCCAGTTGGTGTCTGGAAGGTACCCGTGGTGAGCAAGCACATGCAGGCTGTTACTTTAGTCTCCACTGACAGGGCATGGCTCCGTTGTGTGGGTGCCTGCATCACATCACTGCACAGCTCACTGAGCCGCCTCAGAATTGCCCTATTCAGGCGGTAACGGCCCACAATCTCAGTATCAGTGTACAGCTCAAAGCTGGTGCGGGCTCGGTACTGCCTGTTGGGGGCATACCGCCGATGGGCCCTTCCACGGTCACGACCCCCTGCCGCCTGCCTTCTCACCCCCCTCATAATGGCCTCCATCTGGAAGGTGGCACTGGCCATGTCCCTGGCTTGTGTTCAGCCCCCCGGCAGCTGTTACTGTATTCCCCCCGCTGTCCTCCCTGCTACTTCCCCAGCACCGGGAACACCTGCCTGTGGTGGCCTCTGTGCTGTGTGGCAGTTCCCCCTTCTACACTGGCTGTGGCTCCCCACACCTTCCCTGTGCCTGTGTGTTCAGGGTGCCCTTTCCCTAACCTGCCCTGTGTGTCCCTCCTGCCCTGTCTGTCTGGCTAGAGTTCTGCCTCATGTGGCTTCCCTGTAGCGTTCTTGCTCCTCTCTCTTGCTCCTTTTTATTTGGGCTCATTTCTGCTATGGCGCAACTTCTGCTTGCTCCTCTATTGTGCATGGCGCAAGTCGTTGAATATCGCACTGCACCATTTATGCATGGTTCCTCCCCCTTCAGTTGCACATGCCTTCATTATCATTGTGCTGTTGCTCAGCATGATTTCGGGTTGCAACTGCCTCCTGCTGAATTTAGCAGAATGGCGCAATTTCGGACTTGCGCAGGCACAACCCTATTGCACATGGCTCAACTCTTTTGAATATCTGGGCCTCAGTGTAAAAATCTTAATCCATTCAAAAGTTATGCAAGTTTTTCATGTCCCATTGTAGCCTATGGGAACGTTTTTATGTGCATTGCGAAAACTTTTGCAAAAACTTTCGTAAAAACATTTTTTTGTGCGCGACATTTCATTATAAGGCATAGGGGTGTCACAAAAACATTTTTTGTTTTCGCGAAAACATTTTTTGTGTCACGAAAACAGTGCTTGAAAACATTGTCCCATGTGTTGTTTTCTTTGTCACTTCATTGTGCCAAGGTAGATTGTGCTTTTGGGCTGAAATTTGCAGGGTGGCAAGCCCTGGTCCCACAGATGGGCCTTTTGGTGGTTTGGTCCAAAAACATTCAACGGGCCCATAGTTACAATGTTCTGAAGTTGAGAAATTTCCCATAGGATAACACTAAGGCGCTTTCGGTGCCTTTCGGTACCCTTATCTTGAAAACAATTTGAGATATGGATTTTTTGCTATCCGCAGGTTGGACTAAGCATGCACAGAGGTTTCAAAGTCATGAGTATAACTGCAGTGGAATTTTTTTCCATAGTTGCTACGGTTACTGAGATATTGCCAACTACGTGTTATATAGAAACATAGACTTTGACGGCAGATAAGGACCACTTGACCCACCCAGTCTACCCATTTCCCTACCTATTGGATAAGCTGTAGATCCCAGTTAACCAACAGCCTACTTCTTCCTACACCCCATCAGAATTGCCTTATGTCTGTCCCATGCTTTCTTGGGGTCGTCAGACCTAACTCTCACTCCATTCTCCTATACTGTAGAGTGTCAGCTTGTTTACACATGGAATGGGGTGAGAGTTTGGCCTGGTGACCCCATGGCATACCCCAATGCCTGTTGGTGCCTGTAGGGTGGTGGTGGTGGTGGTAGGGGTGGTAACCCTAACATCAAATTTCCAAACTTTTTGTAACTGTGACATCAACCCTAACTGATGCATTAACTGAGTTTTTAGCAATGAATATATATATATATATATATATATATATATAACTATCTCTCTCTCTCTCTCTCTATATATATATATATATATATATATATATATATTGTTTACAAGTTAACAGTCAGTGAAGCTCAGTCCTGTAAATATCTTGCTGGCTTTCTTATCACCTGTCCACTAACATGGCTCCCTTCAGGAGAATGTTCATTCTGTACTGGTTTGTGACTTTGGCACAGTGAGGAAAGGGGCGGCGCTGTTCGTGGATCATTTAGCAGCTGCATTTCTGCAGGTGTGTGAACCTCTACTTGATTATTTGCTGTCTCTCCTTTTTCATTGGCGGTTGGTATATCGCAGATGCTGCAAACTGCAGTCTTGTTAGTGTCTTAGGTGTTTGCAGTAGATCTCATCCATTTCTTTGATATTTCTTGTCATTGACCTCCACAATGCATGATCATGATTCACTTACAGATGTGACGACCACAGAGGGCGTCCACTCATTTTTGTTTGTTCTCAGCTGTACCAGCTGTCCAGGAGACAGACTGGAGAGTGGATATGAATAGTTGTCATTTTTTTTCCTGTTTTTAAGATTTATTTATTTATTTATGTATGTATGTATGTATATTTTTGGTAACCAGGTTAGCAGACTGATCCAAAGGACCATTTGCAGTTGCAACCCGAGCCATACAGTGGCATAAACAATAAGCACAAGTTATAATACAATGGGCATATATAATACAGTGAGTACAGTGGTAGGAGAAACAGTGATACATAATATCAAACATAAGTATGGGTTAATGACATAAAAGGAAATAAGTTCACAAACTAGTGGTGATAAATCTATGCTGGCAGCGAGACCTAGGACATACACTTACAGCAATCAAGGCTTGATCAGCCAGTCAAGTGTTCACAATACAGTGCACAAGGTATTACACTACAGCAATCAACATTATCACATTTTCACAATTGAGTCTAGAACATGTCTATTGTTTATTTAGTAGCCAGTACTTGGGAATCAATGCAGGTAGTACACTGGACCCCTAAGCTGGGTTACTGACTGGGGTGTTTCCTGGGGAGCAGTTACAGGTGGCCTGAGTCATAAGCCAAGCCCTTAGATTCAATTTGAAGTACTGATGAAATGGGGACTTTCAGATATCCGGTGGCAGTCTATTCCAAAGGGAGGGGGCAGAGACAGAGAAAGCCTTGCTCCCCATAACTGCAGACACACGGAGAACAACCAGTGGGGGAACAGAGAAGACCCTGAAGTACCAATTTACCACTGTGCCAGTGAGAAATGAGGAGTAAGGGGACTTTTGGGAGTTCCTGAGAGAGGTGTCCACTAGACAGCCCATGGCATATTCAAAACGGCCCTGCAGAGGGAGCCAGCCTAGGGACTGATATAGAGAGAGCAGTGGTAGTGGAGGAAGGGACCTGAAGGGCGAATCAACAGATAGAGCTGTATGTGGTATTTAGATGAGAAAGAAGTGAGGAGGACTTGGTGGAGAACACTGGGGAGCAATAGTCAAGTAGAGGTAGTAGGTTTCCCTGGGAAATAGCACGGTGAGCCTCTGGGATCAGGAGATGGTTGACACAGTAGGCTGCCCATAGCTTCTGGTGGACTTTCTTCACAGTGTTAGCAATGTGGTCACTGAATGTAAAGGGAGGGATCAAGAGTCACTCCCAGATCTTTGAAGGAGGATACAGTGTCGAGTAGAGGACCTGCAGGGGTGACTATGTGTAAGGAGGTTTCTGATTTGGCAACCTTTGCAAGGTATGGCTTAGAGCCAAAGAGCATGGCCTTCATTTTTTTCATTCACAAGAAGTTTTTTGGAGAGGAACCGATCCTGTGTGGCTCCATAGTTTGACATGAAGGTGGAAGATATAAATTCTAGGGAGTTAGCACTGTGGTAGATGACAAGGTCATCTTCGTAGAGGAGTGCATGACAGTTTATACTTTTGGTGGGGGAGATTATTTATTAACAGTGAGAATAGTAATGGCCCCAGTATGGAGCCCTGGGGAACACCAGTATGGACAGGTAGTATGGCAGAAGTAGCTTTGCCTATCAGAATGGACTGGGATCTGTTGGAGAGGTAGCTGTGGAACCAAGTGGTGGTGTCCAGGGAGCAGCCTAGGTTTAGCAGGGTGGATAAGAGAAGGTGGTGCTCAACAAGGTCAAAGGCCTTTGAGAAGTCCACAAACACCACACCTGTGGTTTTACCTATGTCCATGTTTCTAAGGACATGGTTGGAGAAGAGGGCCAAGGCCGAAGAGGTGCCATGGTGTTTGTGGAAACCATGTTGGAGGGGGCTCAGAAGGTTGTGGTTATCTAGATGCTTGGATAACTGGTGGTGGATAATTTTTTCTAATAGTTTACTTAGATGTGGGAGGAGTGATATGGGATGGTAGTTTTCTGGGGCACCGGGATCGCTGGATCTGAAAATTGGCGCCACGTGCACATGCTTCCATAAGTCAGGCATAGTAGAAGATGAGAGGGCAAGGTTAAATATGTGGGTCAGTGGCTTTACAATGACAGGGGAGAGTAATTTCAGAAAGGTTGGATACAGACCGTCACTGCTTGGGCTGCTCCTGGCAGGTAGTGTCCCAAGGAGTTTGGCAGTGATACTATGGCAAATAACTCTGATATAATAAGCAGAACTTGGTGTCTGGGTGCAACATGGCTGGTTGTTTAGGGCAGAGGGAGGCTGTGGTAGGAGTTTGCAGGTGAAGGAGGTAAGGTTAGTGAACATTCTATTAAATGTGTGAGCGATCTTGCCTGGGTTGGTAATAGGACCGGAGGGTGAGGTAAGTTACGTTATTTGTTTATAGGACTTACGGTTGAGGAGAGCACCAAATGTGTCCCAGAAAGTGTGAGGGTTTCCAAGAGACTTGTTCTGAAGGTTGGTATAGTATTTATGCTTTAGTGACTTCACAGCCTGCTGCAGGAGTTCCAAAGTCGCCTGTAGGCATTCTATAGTTGGAGGGAGGGGGATGCCTTGTAGGCTTGCCAGGTTTTGTCCCTTATTTTCATTTGGGCAAGAAGGTCATTTGATAGCCAATGGGTGTTGCCACCTTTAACCCTCCTGGTGGTGATAGGGAAATATTTATCCTGAAGGTTGCGAAGGGCTTTCATGAAGAGTAGAGATACAGTGAATTTAAAATCCACCGGTGAAGTGAACGCAAAGTGGCCACTTTGCGTTGGCACTTCGCTACGTGGGGTGCCCCATAGGAAAGGCTCACTTCACCTTTTTATTAGTACTTCATGTTGTCATTCCACCTTAAATGCGAAGTAAGGCGGAGTGACAACAATATTGGCAGCACCCCACCCACACAGTCATCAGAATGAATGTGCATCCCCAAAGTGCTACTGTCTTGTGTTCAGAAAACTCCCCAGTGCTGATGAAATGAAATGAGAGTGTAATAAGAAATGCAAAGTCTCCCAGAATTAATGGCGCACTCAGTCAAGCATGCAGTGGTCACACACAGAGTCACCAGAATTAATGTGCAACCCCAAAATGCTACTGTCTTGTGTCCAGAAAATTCCCCAGTGCTGACGAAATGCTACTGTCTTGTGTCCAGAAAATTTCCCAGTGCTGACGAAGTGAAATGAGAGCGTAACAAGAAATGCAGTCTCCCAGAATTAACGGTGCACTGCAAACACACAGGCAGACTAAGATTATGCTACACACTCAAGGGATGCATATGGAAAGGCACAACAACACCTAACCAGTGCACACAAGTCACAAATCCAAATCTGGAAAGGAATACATTTTGCCAGTTGGGAGATTAGTGCACGGCAGTAACAATCTACTACCAGTAAAGATACCATAAAGCAGTATAAAAAATTCATGCAGGTGCGGTGGATAGCAGGTTCACACTGCTACAATTACTCTGTGGCACAATAAAAGGTGTCTGATTTAATGGCACACATTGCACGCACACTCACACACACACACACTACAAGTAATGCGTAGCAAATTGAAAACCTTTAGTAATATAACCAAATGTTTTAAACAGCCAAATTATACACTGCTGCACCACAACAGTCAGCAAAAAAATATCAAGATTTACTGAAAATATTATTGTGTGTACATTAACACACTTCTACAAGAAAAATATAACCAAAACAGAAAGACTGCCTTTTTCTCCCAGTTAATGTACCTAGACCACAAATACACCCCTCCCACAAAGCACACTTCACAGTACACAGACTGACCGTTCTAAATTAACATTCAAAATCCACACACATCAATAAACACTCGATAATATGAGCACAGAAGGGTTTCCTACAATCAATGTACTAAATTTTGAGCAAAACAAATGACTCAAAAAGGCATTTTAAACAGCTTTTAAGAGGTTCTGAATTGCAGAGCTCTGAGCGCAAACTGTCTCCAGCTACCACTACACACACTACCCAGGCCAGAACTGAGGCTGTGCAGAACAATCTAGAGACCATGTGACCTGCAATCCCATGAATCACTGCTCCATTACAAGGCGAAGTGAGGCAAATTACATTGATTTCAATGTAGTTCTTCTTAAAATTTGTGAAGAAGTGGTTTGGGGAAGGCAGAATAACGCAAAGTCATTGGTTTCAATGGACTTTGCGTTCCTCATAATGAAGCGGAGTACTCCGCTTCACATTGTGGAGTACTCCACAGATTCTGCGTTACTCCATGAATCACTTTGTGGAGCAAATTGGGGCCACTTCTCCCACCACTATTTATAGTACTGTAACTCACATGCTGTACAGGAAGAAATGTGAATGCCTATGGCTGTTTTTCCCCGATGAGCTGTAGCACAAAACTCCCTGACTTAAAAACGCTTATTAATGAGTACAATGGTGGGGTGGTGAAGCCTGGAGAGATACTACAAAACAGGCTTACAATACATCCAAGTAACTAGTAAAAAAATGTATGTTGTGATCCATGAAGTGATCAGAAATCATGATTTGTGACTACATTTGTGACCATGATGATAAAGAATGTGATTCAGTGTCGACGGTGTGAGATAACCAATATGGAACTATATTGGGAACGTGAATACCTATGGCTGTATTTCCCCGATGAGCTATAGCACAAAACTCCCCAACTTGAAAATGTTCATTGAGTACAATGGTGGGGTGGTGAAGCCTGGAGAGATACTACAAAACAGGCTTACAATACATCCAAGTAACTAGTAAAAAAACTAATGTTGTGATTCGTGACGTGATCAGGAATCATGATTTGTGACTACATTTGTGACCGTGATGATGAAGAACGTGATTTGTATCACAAGTGACTCGTGATGATGATCCTGACTTAAAAACACATATTAATGATACAATGTTCATGCAGAATTATGCACCACACCAGTCCAGTACTCTGAAGGCAAGCAAAAGAAACAACTGTGACTTAAGTTACAGATGGAGATTGGGCCCTAAAGAGATGCAAATGCTCAGACAGATTAAGATTGCGCTGTGCAGTGAAGAGATGCAGATGCAAAGGCACAACACCTAACCAGTGCTCACCATCAGAAATTCAAATCTGGAAAAGAATACCTTTTTGGGGCGGGCCGCGGGGTGGGGCAGTGTACTGCACTGCTGCAGTAACAGTCACTAGTACTACTACCAGTAAAGATACCACAAAGAAGTATGAAAGTCACACAGCTGCAGTGGATAGCAGGTTCACATTGCTGAAATTACTATGTGGCACAATAAAAGGTGTCTGATTTGATAACACTCATCACACACATACTCACGCACACACTAAGTAATGCGTAGCAAATTGAAACCTTCAGTAATATAACCACGTATTTTAAACAAACTAAAATTATGCACTGCTGCACCACAACAATCAGCAAAAAAATGGCAAGAATTATTGAAAATATTACTGTGTGTACATTAACACAGTTATACAAGAAAAATATCACCAAAACAAAAAGAACTGTCTTTTTCTCCAAGTTATCTACCTACATCACAGATACGCCCCCCCAAAGCACACTTCCACTGTCTGTCAGTACACAGACCGAACGTCATACATTAACATTCAAAATCCATACACAAACATTAAATGCTCGATGATATGAGCACAGGAGAGTTTCCTACAATCGATGAACTAAAGTTTCAGCAAAAAAATTACTTAAAAAGGCTTTTTTAATAGCTTTTAGAAGGTTTGAATCATAGCGAGCTCTCAGAGCAGACTGTCTCCTACAACTTCCTACACACACTACCCCGAACTGAGGCTGTGCAGAACAATCTAGAGCCCATGTGACCTGAAATCCCATGAATCGCTGCAAAATTCACCTTTGAAGCTTAAAAAACAAGGTGAAGTGAGGTGAAGTACATTGCTTTCAATGTACTTTGCCTTAAGAATTGGTGGAGTAGTGGTTTGGAAAGGCGGAGTAACGCAAAGTCATTGTTTTCAATGGACTTCGTGTTACCCATTATAATGCGAAGTACTCCACCTCACGTTGCAGAGCACTCCGCGAATCCGCTTTCACTTTGTGATTCACTTCATGGAGTGAATTGAGGCCACTTCGCCCATCTCTAATGAAGAGTCAGCACCATGGATACATTTTTGAGTTGGTAGAGTGTGGACCAATTTATGGCCCAGGTATCCCTTAGCACTGAATCATAATCCTGGCATTTGAATTTCCTAAACGACAGCAATTTATGGGAAGGACATATTGATTTGGTGGTTAGAGCAAGATTAGCTTGTATGTCTGTTTCTATAAGTCTTGTACTAAGCAATGACGGTCAGGTGGGCATCAGAGTTCTAGTTCTCCTGCCCACCAATAGCTGAGTGGGCGATCTGAGACCTTCTATCATTGTGTTTCTAAGATCAAGTACAGTAATGCGAGATATGGGTCTTTGTGATCAAGGTGTGCTTTCTTGAGTAGTCTTTTAATGGTCTGAATGGCTCTTTCTACCATGTCATTACTTTGTGGGTACTTGGGCGACGATGTGATGTGCTCAAACTCATAGCTCTTGGAAAAGCTCCCAAATTTAGCACTTGAAAATTGGGGACCATTGTCTGTAATGATTTACTATCAAGATCGTGAAGAAAGAGCTGCGTGGTCAAAAACTGAGTGATCAAAACAGTGTGTGCAGTTTGGAGTTGTTAAATCATTTTAGCATGGTTTTTGACTGTGTTCTTTTGAGGTCTCTTAGCAGTGCATTTTTTGACTGAGAGGCTTTCAACTGCACTGAAATATGGGTGAACCATTCGTAATGAGGACTTCTGGGATACTGTGCCTAGTATACTGTGATTTGATGTGGTTAATTACAGTCTCACTGGTAATATTTTGCAGTCGTGGGCTCTCAGTGAATTCAGACTAGTAGTTGATCATTGCCAAGTAATTTTCTTTATCAAATTCAAATGAGTACCCCTACCGTCTGCCATGGTCGATCAGGAATTTCATGACCCTGCATTGGTTCCTTTGGTTGGGCCTTCCTGTACCGGTTGCAGTTGTCACACTTGGTGATCAGCTCACTTATTTGAATATTCACGCCAGGCCTGAATAAAATGTTTCTAGCTTTTCTTTCACATTTCTCTATGCCTAAGTGGTTGCTATGTAATTTTATTAGCATCTCTTTTCTCAGTGATGCTGGCACAATTAGCCTGTCTCCCTTCAGTAAAAGTTTATTCTCTTAAGTAATCTCTTCTTGAAACAGCCAATACTGTCAGAGGTCTGGGTCAACATTTGCTTTTACGTTATGCCACGCATGTAAGACAGTGTCCTTTAATTTCTATAGCACATGGTCTTTGTTTCCGTTCTGAACTCAGTCCATTTCTCACTACTGATTGGCAACTTGTCAGTTTTATGCACCTCACAATTATCAATATTACTTTCCTGGGTTGACAATTTGCTGACTGCTCTGCTGAGTGTATCAGCTATGTAGAGCTGTCTCCCTACTTTATACTTCACCTTCAGATCATATCTCTGCAGCTTCAACATCATCCGCTGGATCCTTGGCGGAGCTATAGACTGCGGCTTCTTGAAGAAACTTTCTAGTGGTTTGTGGTCTGATTCTACATGTACCTTTTCTCTTCCATAGATGTACTGGTGGAATCTGAAGCAGCCAAACACAATCACCAGCATTTCTCTTTCATTCTGGGCATAATTTCTCTCAGCCCTGTCAAGGGATTGTGATGCAAATGCAACTGGCTACCCATCTTGTATGAGACATGCACCCAGTCCTTTGGATGATGCATCAACTAAGAGCGCCACAAGCTTATTCAAGTTGTAGTGTACTAGAACAGGCAGATTTGTGTTTACTGTTTTTAGTTCCTTGAACACTTCTTTGTGTCAGTCTTCCCAGTGCCAGGTGATATCCTTTTCTTTATTGTGGACACATTTGGAATGAATTAGGCTAGATCTTTGCAAGTCTGTCTTGCACTGCAGGGTTGGCATGTCCACAATTTCTTAAATTTTGTCTTGATCAGCTGTAAGTCCATCTTTGCTCAGCTTATGTCCAATGTACAGAACTTCACTTAGTGCAATTGTAGACTTTTTTAAATTCAGTGTTAAATGTCATTCCCAAGCTCTACTCAGAACCTTTCGAAGTCTTTTGTTATGCTCTTTGATGTCAGTGCCCCAAATCAATATGTTATCCATTATGACCCCTGTGCCATCCAATCCTTCAAAAATGTGGGGAATTTTCCTTTGGAACACTTCTGTTGATGAACAGATGCCAAATGGCATGCATTTGAATTTGTAATGTCCAAATGGTGTGTTGGAAGTCACCAGTTCAGAACTTAGTTCATCTAATTTAATCTGTCAGAATGCATGTTCTGCATCCAGCACTGAAAAAAATCCATGCTCCTGCGAGCTTTGCTGCAACCTCCTCCACTGTCTTCATAGGATAGTGTTCCCTTTTTATTGCTTTATTCAAGTCATGTGGGTCAAAGCAGATTCTTGCTTTGCTTGAGTTTTCGATAACAACCATGGAACTAACCCAATTTGTGTTTTTTTTTTTTTTCAACTTTTTCTATCACACCCAGCTTCTCCATGTTCTCACTCTCTGCTTTCACTTTGTCTTTTAGTGCATATGGAATCTTCATGGGTAGATGGCATTGTGGACATTCTCCCCATCACGCCCCACCATGGTGTGGGTAGCCCCTCCGTTCTCTAACCTCTGAAAAACTCTCTAAAATGACCATGAGTTATCAATGAATGAGTGCGTACTTGTGCAAAGCACACCTCATTCATTAAGTGCTCAGTCAGGCTGCTGGCCATGGAGATGAGTGGAGGGCTGTTGCCAGTGACCCAGTCGGGGACTCAGGGTGGTATCAGGATGGGGAGGGGGTGGTGGGATACTCCCTCAAGGGGTGGGGGTCTACTAGACACCAGGATTAAATAAAATAATGTATTTTATATTTTTACACTGTGGCGACTGGGCAGAGATCACTGGGGGCTGCTGGGGAGAGATTCTTTATTTTTACTGTGGCCCATGATTGGCGGGTGGTGGGGACCACTAGACACCAGGGCTTTGATAGAAAAAAATATTTTTTATACATTGTGGCCAACTGGCTAGTGATGGGGGGGGGTGTCTGTGGCGATCAGGAGGGTGGGTGACCACTAGATACCAGGGATTTACAACGTGCAACTTCTTCTTGATTTGGGGGGATTTTAAGTGTAATTTACACTTAAAAAAAAAACAAAAGCAAGGTGAAGTTAAAATTTCGAATTTTTAGTGACAGCGGCAATTTTGCAAATTGATCTGCAAATGTAAATTTTGTGGATTCACTGAAACTTCAAAAGCATAGTTAAACTTCGCTGCATCTCTAGCCGTGAATATAAGACTAGTTTTGCTCTTGATCTCTGGACTGGGATCTACGATGGGTCATCAACAAAATTTTTGTCAAACGACCCAACAGTGAAACTGGCAGGTCGACCGCATTTTACAGTCGGCTACCAGTTTCAGAGAACAACAGTGTTTTTCTTGGGGCTTCACCCCCCCAACCCCACATGGAGAATATGCCCCCCACACCCCCCACTTAGGGTTCTCAACTCTGAGTCAGAGCTGATTCGGGGGGGGGGTGCAGGACCCCTGACAGACAGTGCTGGGTTCCAGCGGGTTCCCTACAGCAACATGGTGCTGTAGTCGCTGTAGGGGACCCCACAGTTGAAATGTCACTGTCGTGGGTGTATACCTCTGGACTGCATCCTTGGATAGCATTTCATACAGCTTCAGTGGCATTATATTGCATGGGGCCAGATTCACAAAACTTTGCCCAGGCGCAAACTCAGACCTGCATATCCCCGCTGTGCAATTCACAAAGGTTTTGCTCCACACAAAGGCCTTTTGTGAAGGCCCTTGCATGGAGAAATTACTGCTGATAAAAACCTCATGGACATCTGTGCATCCCTAGTGGTTGTCAAGGTACTGCAGCCCCCCACACCCTCCCCATTCTTCGATTGCCATTCCCAAAGAAAGAAACATTCCCTGGTAGTATAGGGTCCATCCCCCCTCCTCAATCACCAACCCAATGTGTAATCATGTGTTTCCATAGTGTAGTGTTGCCCTCTCCCACCCCGATTGCTGACCCGCTATGTGAATATAGTTTTTCATAGTGTAGTGGTGCCCTCCGCCGTCCCCTGGGAATGTTGTTTTTTCAATTTGGGGATGGGGATTGTTGACCAGGGAGTGGGGGGAGGGACACTAGACTACCAAGGAATTATTTTTTTTCAATTTGGGGATGGTGATCAGCGATTGGAGCGGGGAAGGGCACCACTACACTATGGAAAACTGTATTTACACATCGGGTTGTCAATCGGGGCAGTGGAGGGCACCACTACACTATGGAAAATTGTATTTACACATCGGGTTGGTGATTGGGGTGGTGGAGGGCACCACTACGCTATGGAAAACTGTATTTACACATCGGGTTGGTGATCGGGGCGGTGGAGGGCACCACTACACTATGGAAAAATGTAATCACATATCAGGTCAGCAATCGGAAGACGGGGGGCGGGGCACTAGTCCACCATGGAATGCGACTGCATGGGGCATGGGCTGGTGGGGGAGCCATGCTGTTGTTTGATAGCGTAATGGACCCATAATGGGCATGCTAATGGCCAATAGTGCCTTGCATGCCCAATGGGCTCATTTGCATGGCTACCTTAGTGAATGGAGACTTAGCGAGTGTGCATTATTGTTGCTGGCCTATTCTCCTGATTGGCTGTGGGGGCAGCGCTACTGGGTTCCTGGTGCTTTTCCTGGGTTATTGCTGCCTTCACCTGCCCCTCTTCACGGTCAGATAGCGCAGCATGCTATGCAACTGTGAATAGCAGGATTGCCCATCAGTGCAACCACGGGGTGCAGCACAAACATTTGCACAACACTTTGCTTTTTTTAGTGAATCCTGCCCCTTGTGTCTAATTTAAAGCTCACATTTTTTCCATTTATATTTAACAGCACTTTCCAATCAGTTTCTGCATTGTCTGTGGTCCGTGCTTCTATATAGAAAGTACTTTCGTTGTCACATCTGGACTCTTCTTTAACTGCGCGTGGGCAGCAGCGTGTCCTGCTGCATGGTACATCTTTGCAACATGATTCTTACGAGTGCACTTTCTGTACGTTTGTCCAAACACTGGGCAATTCATCAGCTCTTGCTCATGACCGCACTTCCCACATCTGAATTTATTCACAGGGGCTGGCATACTTCCTCTGCTCGTGTTCGTGCCACCTCTATTTGTCCCTCTCCTTAAAGATGCATAATGCACAAATTGCTCCTCTTGTGTTACCTTACTTAAACATTTGATTTGTGTCTCACTGAGTTCTGCTGCCCTGCAGACGTCTATTGCGAGCCAGTGTCAGATCTGCTTCATTAAGAAATTGACGTCTGACCTGGTAATTCTGTATACCACATACAATTCTATCACAAATTAAAGAATGACATAGCTCTCCAAATTCACATGATTTAGCTTTAGCCTCAAGTTAGTTACGTAGGCGTCTATAGGTTCACTTGAACTTTGGTTTCTAATATTAAACAAATGCCGTTCATACGTCACATTTTTTCTAGGGTTACAGTACCTCTCAGATTTGTCCATGATATACGACAGGGTTTCTTTGTCCTTTTCTTGTCCCCATTCAAATGTGTTGTACACTTCCAAAGCTATGGGACCAGCAACGTGTTAAAAAGTCATGGCCTGCACCTTTCTGGATTCTTCAGCAACTTCACTGGCGATGAAGAAAATCTCAAACTGCTGCTTAAATCTTCACCAGTTCTCCACCAAATTTCCTTGCAAATTAAAGGTGTTGGGAGGTGTTAACTCTCCATTCTGACACCATGTAATGATTAATACCACACAAGTTAAGTAGTTCTGGTTTACTTTAATTCTGTAACTGCTGCAAAAAACAGACTACACTCTGCAGACTCCAATACACACACACAGAGTGTGAATACACAGCGTACTAACGCTGTGAGGTTTATGTCATGTTTCTTAAAGTAACAGTACTACATATTATTACATACAATACACCAGGTAGAATCTCACCAATGATCTATAATTTGGCAATGCCACCTCCTTCCTTCTGCTGATGACACCCCTCCCTATGCACCCCAGCATCCCACTGGCCCTGTCTACTGCCTTGTTGCATTACCTTGCCACTTGGAGGTCATCACATATGATTACTCCCCGGTTCCGTTCTTGTTTGGTGATCGTCAATACCTCTTCTCCCATTTTATACTCTGCCTCTGGGTTTCTGTGCCCTAGCTGCAGGATTTTGCACTTTTTCACATTGAAAATCAGCTGCCACACCCTTGAACACTCCTTGAGTTTTCTCAGGTCGCTGTACATTCTCTCCACCTCCTCTTGCATGTGCACCCTTTTGCAGAGTTTGGTATCATCTGCAAAGAGGCATACTCTCCTTTCCAGCTCTTCTGCAATGTCACTGATAAAGACATTAAAGAGGACTGGTCCCAGTACTGAGCCCTGAGGTATCCCACTGGTCACTCTCTCTTTGCCTGAGTGCATTCCATTAACCTCCTCTCTCTGCTGCTTATCCATCAATTTTGTTTCCAGTTTACCACCTTGGGTTCCACTCCCAAACTGCCCAGTTCCCTTATGAGTCTCCTATGTGGTACGGTGTTGAAGGCCTTGCTGAAGTCTAAGTAGACCATATCCACTGTTCAACCCTAATATATTTTCCTGGTCACCCAGATGAACAAATCTATCAGGTTCTCCTGACATGACCTCCCCCCACCATTGATCCATGCTGCCTCGGGTCTTGTAGCCCACTGGATTCAAGATACTCTGCAGTCCTTTCCTTTAACAGTGACTCCATTAATTTCCCCACCACTGGTGTCAGATTGATCAACCTATAGTTGCCTGCCTTCTCCCTGCTACTGCTTTTATGAAGCGGGACTATATCTGACCTCATTCAAGTCCTCTGAAACCACTCTTGTTTCCAGTAAGTTCTTTTTGATGAGGGCTGTCAGAGGTACAGCCAGTATATCCCTAAGCTCCCTCAACACCCTTTGGTGTATCCCGTCTTGCCCCATGGCTTTGTCTACTTTCAGATTTACCAGCCCCTTCTGGACTCTTTCCTCTGTAAGTGAACTTGTGTCTAGCCCTCTCCCCCCCATGTTCCTGCTGTTTTTATGTGGTCCATCCCCTTTCCCTTCCACTGTGATGACTGAACAAAACTAACTGTTCAGGATTCTGCTTTTTCTTGATCGTCCTCTTCACTGTCACCCCTGCCCTTCTTAACCTCACATCCCTTCCCCTTGTCTTCCTTTTTTCACTTACATACCTAAAAAAGGTCTTGTCCCCCTTTAGTTACCCCTTTGGCTATCCTTCTCTCAGTTTGCATCTTTGAGCTCCTCACCGCTTTCCCTGCTTCCCTCTGCTTCTCCAAGCACACCTCCCTATCCTCTTCTCTCTGCATCTCTTTGTACCTGCTGAATGCTACCCTTTTAGCCTTAACCTTTTCAGCTACTTCCCTTGAGAACCATAGCAGTCTTTTTTTACAACTATTTTTGCTCACTTCTTGTGTGCAGGGGTTTGGTGCCTTTACTATACCATTCCTTAACCTGGCCCATTGTTCCTTCACCCCACCCAGGCCATCCCCCATGCTAGATCATCCCTGAGGCATTTTTTTAAATCTGTCCTCCTGAAGTCCAGGACCTTCATCCTTGTGTGGTTTGCTTCCATTGCCATCCTTATATTGAACAGCACTGTATGATGATGATCACTGGTCCCCAGGTGACCTCACACCTTAACAACACTGTCCCTGTTTATGAGCACCAGGCCCAGCATTGCCCCAACACAAGTGGGCTCCCTGACTAGTTGCCTGAGAAATGCCCCCCTGCAGGGATATAAGGGTGTACCTGCTTCAACGTGACATCACAGCTTGGAGGCTCCAGTCCACATCTGGCAGATTGAAACCCCCCCCCAATGAGCAGCACGTCCCCTTTATCTGCCACTGTGCTGATGGCATCTCCCAGTTCCTTTTCCAGTTCCTTCCCCTGTGTTGTAGGTCTGTAGATCACCTTAGTACAAATAGTGGCTCTGGCTCCTGTCTCCAGGGTGACCCACAGTACCTCCAACCCCTCCTTTCTCATTCATTTCCATGCATTTCCTGTACTTTGATATCCTCCCTTACGTACAGCCTCACCCCTTTCTCCCTTCTTCTCAACCATATCCTTCCTGAATTGACTATAGCTTGGTATGGCCATGTCCCAGTCATGGCTGCCTGCACACCATGCCTCAGTAATGGCCACAATATCCAGGTCTGCCTCCGCCATGATGGCCTCTATAGGTCTGGAATTTTATCAAGCTGACAGGTGAAGTGGTAAATGCAAAGGCCATAGGTGGATACAAGACAGGGTGGGATAGGTACAAGGGGAAGATCAGGTGAGCAAGGGTAGGAAGGGCTTGGACCTGTAAACAGCAAGCACTGCTTACACTTGGGAAGACTCGATAGCCCGTAAGGTCTTCTTCTGCCTGCATTTTTATGCTTCCAGAAGGATTTTGTTTCATTTCATTCAGTTTATTAATGTTATTATGCACCCTTCTGTAAGGCACACAGAGAACTGTACAAATCTAATTACAAGTATGAATTAGATCTTTAAAGATTTTTGGACGTGTATACAAACCACATGTTATAAGGTGTTAATTGGTAAGTAATTTAAAAGAATAATGTCATTTACTCAACCATTTTTCAATCAGATTTGTAGAATACGTTTCATTTTCTCGTACAGATTGGTATGCGGAGTCCAGGTTTAGTTTTTTGTATTCTCTGATCATCTAATTGACTCAATATCTTGCATCTGTAACCAGTGTGATACATAATTATTATTGATCTTTTTGTCTGCAGCTACATTTTCAATATGCTTTCTTTTCTTCTTTTGTGATACTGTAATAGTGTTTCTTTTTTGTTGATGTGAAAGACTGGATCAATATCTCTCTCCATTGTGTATGTATTCGCTGAGTGGAGAATACTTAAATTCCTAGTAACAGGATTCTTCTTTACTGCAGCTCTACAAAACTTGATAAAAAGAGCAAATGTGAAAAAGTAAGAAGAGGAACCTAGTCCTTGTAACTACCCCCACCTGTAAGGTGTGCAACTACACCTGTCCAGTAATACCTGGGCAGAGTCTATGAAGCCTTCAGGTGAATGGCAGCAGAGCTCAGTTGGTATTTGAGGTAATACGAAAATAGTGCAGTGCCTCCGCCTATGGAAATCCTTTTGACAGATGGCTGCCAGGGTACTGCCTCCCAGGAAATGAATGCAACCCCCACTCTTGTGACAGGGAACCTTTATGATTATACACAACACCCAACTTCTTTTCTATGCATGCAAATGCAACAATATGCAGACCACAATAAATTGCAATTTAAACACAAGGGATGTTTATCTAGAGGGACAGGAACAGACTCTGAATGGGTGAACGGAATGGATCAAATGAAATGAAGCAGTTCTCAGATCATTCTGCAAATCCCAAAACCCTCTGGTGAGTATACACACAGTATTTATTGATTCCCCCTACTGGTTCACCACTACCACAAAGTCCCTTGGGAGCTTCCAGTGCAGTCCATTAACTGTGTACACTCATTGGGCAGATGCAGGCCTGATGTTGGTCCATGGTGTGGTACTTATTAAAGGCTGGTAGTTGAGGATCCCAAACAAATTATTCAACATAATTGCTGGTGGCGCTGGCCCGGTGGTGTTGAGGGGTAAGGCACTGGATGCTACACCTTGTGCTATGCCGGTGACCCGGGTTCAGGAATGAGCCTGAGTCATTGGGGGTTGGCAGGGAGGAGTGAGGAGAGGGATTGAGTCACCGTTGGGCAGCCCTCCTCTCCTGGGGAGGGTTGGGCACTGTCCCAGTTAGCAGGTGGTGGTGGGAGGGGAAGATGTCATTAGGCACTTGGCGGCAGCCGTGTCATCACACGGCTTCCTGCCTGGACTTCAGTCCTATGTGCCGGTGTCCTCAGGGGTAGGGTAGAGTGATTCATGTAGCTACAGTGTAACCATTCAAAATCCCAACCCTCCCATGGCCATGCAGCATTGTACCCAGGAAGGGGGAGATTGGCGCTATGGATTGGCGGTACGACCGCCACCAAACTTGGGCTGGCCACAGAGGCAAAAATCTGAAATAAAAAACAATAATATTAAAAAATAAATAAGTGCTGGTGGTTCCTGGCTATTGCAGTTTATAAATGGGCTTTGGACAGTAATCATCTAGAAATGCCCAGCAGTTACTCTTATATGTTCCCGACTAGAAGAAAAATTGAAGGGATATTGACCCAGTACACACAACTTTAGCAGACTCTGCAGGCTGGCTCTGGTGGGATGTCTCTGTCAGAGTTGCAGATGCAGGTGATGGTACAGGTGTGATGGATCCAACGTGTTTCTAGGTGGCAAGGGGTGTGGGCCATGTTTGTCTCTGAAGTTCTCTTCACTGCACAAGGGACTTTCCTTCACCCACCCCCAAGGAGTAGGCAATCACTCAGGGCCTCAGGCAACTTAAACCCTCAGTCAGGAGCAGTCCCGATACCTCACAACACCCAGGGCGAGAGCGTTGATGTTTTCCTGGAGGAAGCAGAAATCTTTTTGCAAAGATTCTTTAAACAGTTTTCTTCCAGCCTTGTGGCTGACTGCCGACTTTACTCACAGCTCTTTCTCCTTGGGTCTTCCAGACAAATCTGCTGTATTGCACATATCTCTGCCTTGTGCAGAAATCCAGTGATCAAATATCAGTGGCTGACCTCTCATGCATTATTCATTCTGCTAAACCCCTGGCCGTCAGTGGTTGTCAGTTCCTGGGGAAAAGGATGGATACAAGTCCTGAGCTAGCTTGCAATTTAGCTGTTTTGCAGAGCTGAGTCTGTATCCAAAGTCATGTAATTTTCACACGGACAGGATGAACTGAAATCTGAGCTAGTCTGCTGCTGGCTGGCTCTGCAAAGCTAAACACAAGGACACCCAACATTCCCAGCCAGATCGTGTGTCCTCTCTCCCACTTTTAAGTAGTCCTGGGGCTAGAGAAACTGCAAACATGGGTGCTTTTATATTATTTCACTGTATCTTCTACTTTAACAAGTTCTGTCCCTTGGTGTGGCTTCTGGCCACCAGGATCAATACCTCCCAGTCTCTGCTGCTCACAGTTGGAACTGGAGGGTAACCTGGTGGCAGGGGAGTGCTGCTGAATCTCCCCAAAGTTTGTGCTCCCAGGGGAGGAGCAGTTTTGACTTTGTGCATCTTTGAGAGCTGCTTGAAACTGAGCAATCTCCTTGCTGTGGCTCCCTGATCCTGAAGGCCAGTTGAGTGAAGAGAGGTGCCACCAGCCACAGTGAGAAGGGTGATGAACAAGTCCGCAGAACAAATGACAGTGTCCAGTCCAGCTCCGGGTCCCACAGCTGCAGTCTGAACCGGGACCAGGGTGAAGGAGCAGTGTAGGGGAAGGGGGCAGCAGTGCTCCAGAGACAGCCAAAGGTAAGCTCCCTTTTAGGAGGGGGTTACAAACTGATACAGTTACAGAATAAAAAACAGTGGCAAATGAACTAAATCATATGGCAAAGCTGAAAGGGGTAGAAAAAAAAGGCAGGAATCTACAGAGTGGATACATTCAATGGTAATTGTATATAAACCCTGGAAAAAGTGAAATTCAAATGTGTGTAGACCTCAAGGGCATGAACCAGGCAATAAGAAGAAAGTCTTTCTGACTACATACAGTAGAAAAAATAATGAGCAAATTAACAAAGAGTGCATAGAAACATAGAAACACATAGATTTTGTCAGCAGAAAAGGACCTTTAGGCCCATCCAGTCTGCCCCTTGTCACTTCCTATTCCATCACCACTGACCCTAGTTGGTCATGGGTGTCACTCCTTCTCTCTGTTCCTCTACCTAATATGCCACTGTGCAGATCCCATGCTTGCTTGAAGCTCCCCACAGTCTTTGCCCCCTCTACCTCCTGTTGCAGGCTGTTTCACTCATCTGCCACCCTTTCTGTGAAGAAGTATTTCTGCCCATCACTCCTAAACTTTCCCCTCCTTAGATTCATTGCATTACCACTTGTTCTTGTGCCTTCATTTCTCTGAAATAGACCCTCCACTTGCACCTTATTCACTCCTGTGAGGTACTTGTAGATTTTGTCATGTCCCCTCTCACTCGTCTCTCTTCCAAGGAGTACATGTTGAGTTCCTGCAGCCTTTCCTCATATGGATTTGCATGCAACCCCCTCACCATTTTGGCTACCCTGCTGTGTACCACCTCCACCCTTTCAATGACCTTGCGGAGGTGGGGCCCCCTGAACTGGACTGTAGTCACTAGCATCTTCCCTAATAGCTGTAGTATTGGGTGCTAGTAGTGATTTTAGACAATCTGGGATGGATAAGACCTGATCACTTTCTTTGAGGGGTGACCAGGAAGATGTTTAGGGGCAGTGCTGTAGACATAATCTAACTTCACTTCAGCAGGGCCTTTGTCTTTGGCACATGACAAGCATCTGGGCACGGTACACCAGCGTGGTATTCACGAGGCTCACACACTGGATTGTTAACTGACTTGGAGACATGAATAGGAAGCTTATGGTGCATGGACACTACTTCTGGCGGACAGGGGGTATTAAATGGCATCCTTCTGGAGTCTTGGCTGGGGCCACTGGTGTTCAACATTCTGATTAATGATCAAAGCCGGGGTCTCAAGCGGGGTGCTTAAGCTCACCAACTACACTGAGCTGGTTAGGGGGGGTGCACTGCCTTGAGGATGGGAACAAACATCAGGAGGAGCTGAACAAGCTGGGTGACTAGTCAACTCCTGGAGTCTTAGAGTCTATGTAGCCAAATGCAGGGAGCCACACTTTGGAAGGCAAAACAAAGGCAGAACCAGCATATTGTGTGGGACTCCCCTCGTTGCAGTGAAGAAAAGAACCAAGTCACAACAAATAAGCATCTGAAGCTTGATAAGCAGTGTACGATCACTGTCAAGAGGGCCAGAAGAATACTGGATATATTAAGGGGAAGGGGAACAGCACAGCAGGGGAAGTACGGTGCCGCCACCAGGATCAAGTGCTCTTATCCCAATTTTTGCAAGGACATCTTGCAGGATACTGCAGGAACTCCGTGTGATCCAATGGTAATTACTCCTGTTTGACACCCAGTAAACAGTAAAATCTTTCACACAGAGTTTTTGATCTTGCTGGATGGCATTGTACTCCTGCCACTTTACAAGGCCCTTGTAAAACCCCACCTGGCATACTGTGGGCAGTTCTTGGCTCCTTAATGCAAAATGAACATTGAGGCATGTAGTCAGGAGTGTATAGCATAGGCCACCAAAATTATTAGGGGCTTCAAGCAAAAGAACTGCTGGCCCCTAAGACGTTCACATTTGAGAAAAAGAGTCTGAGGAAGGACATAATCTCAGTCTTCCACACACTCCAGGCTACTGGCAAGAGTGAACAAATATGCTTGATCTGGTGTCCTCACAGTGAGAGACACTCCTTATCAGTTTATTGTAGATCATCAAACTGTGGTTGATTTAAGCAATAACACACGACAGGGTGTGTGTCATGCTGGGATAATGTCATGCCTGGGGTGGTTGAGTATGAGGCCACAGGTCAAGTGCATCCAACACCCCAGAAGTGACATTATCCCAGCACGACACACACCCTGGAGTACATTATTGCTAGTATACAATGGCTCATTCATGTTTTAAAAAAATAATAATACAAGCATTTTTAAAAACATTTTTAGTTCATTTATGAATGTGGAATTATATGAAGAAAAAAATAGTTTTGTTTTGGCCAGTCGGTGGTGCTGCTGGTAAATGAATGAGCCACTATCTGCAAACGGCTGACCCCCCCCCCACACACACTTCATACACACACACTTCTTTTTACCTATTTGTAAGAGATGATGTGGTAGTCTGTGACTGATGTTTTCAGTCAACTTTCAATGCTGGCAGTTTTAACGGAGACTGGGAGTGGAAGAAACATGCTTCAGGTGAAGCGTACAGGGTGAGTGCAACAAATTTGTCTGTGGTGTACTTTGGATTATACCAATCGCAATTGGTATAGTTCATAAACAGAAAGATGCTGGCTGCTCTGGACTGGTCCTGCTGCCTACCCTAGGACCAATAAAAATGAGTCTGACTTTGTTTAAGATGTAGCGGTAGTGAGCTGTTTGTCTAGCGAGAAACGAATGTTACTATTTGGAAAACCTCATGCTACAGCCGGGGAGGGTGGAAATGTGTCTCAGATTATGACTTTTTAAAAAAATTTAAAACATGTTTCTGTTTGGTGACATACTGTGTGTGTGTGTATTGGGCGGGGTGGAAGTTGTTGCCTGTGTGTGTGGTTGTGGGTGCTGGCAGCAAGTGACAGCAAGCAATTTGGAGTCATTGAAGGTGGCTGCCAAGTGGGAATTAATGAAACGGGCTGCCGAGCGGGTCAGTAAAGTGAAATGGGTGGTGTGATTCTCTGGACAGTTGCTGCGGTTTTGTGTGTGCTGGGACTAAGACCCATGATGTTGTTGTACTGGGATAACATCACGGGTCCAGTCCTACACTGACCAATCAGAGGCCAGCATTCTTTCCTGCCATTATGTAATACATAATAACTTTCGCGCTCAAGCCTGGCTACCTCATAACCAATGTGCATGTACTCATTTTACATAGTTTTTGTCTTTCTCTGAATTTCATTACTTGTACTGTTTTTCTCTTAGTTTTTTTTTTATTGTTGTTGTACAGGTTCATGTAGCTATTGTTGTCACTTTGTTATTACTGTTTCATTCCCTGTTGCATTCATTCCCCATGGGTCACACCTGGAAATGAGTCCAGGCGTAGTGTGCCTATCCCAGTCAGCAAACTTTAAATAAATACAAAATAAAAAAAAATATTTTAAACAATTCTTAACACTGAACTTAGCGGTATTCAGTGAACAAGGTGACCACAATTGAGTGCTTACAAAAATGGCGACTCAGTTACAGCACCTGTGTTCAGGGCTACCTGGCAGGGTATTGACTGGATACTTGGGTGGGCGAGGTAGGGTGACAGGAAGTACGTGCATATACGTGCGCATGTGCAGGAGGGAGAGGAAGATGAGGGAAGGTATGTGGGAAGGGGTGTGATGGGCAGCTGCCGAACTGGTCCGCTAGTGGGGTGGGAAGGGTGGTCATTTTTTTTTTTTGCCAGTAGGCAGCTTGTTGTGTTTTTAAGTATTTCACCCCCCCAACACACACACACACCTGCTCTGGCATGTTGCTGTCTGTGTGGCCTGGGGATCGGGTATGTACAGTATCTGGTTTGCACCCCATTTGTGAATGCTGCATGGGGTCTGCAGGACCCCGCTCCATGGCACTCATTCGTATCGATGCCTACTCACCCAGTTTCCATGGTGCATAAGCATCATTAGGGATGTAAGTTTGTCATGGCAGTCATACATGTCATTGATTCCATGACGTTTGATCTTTATTCAGGACTTCCATGACTTTCACTAATGTCATCAGAATGTAGCAATGATGACAGTGCCACAACATTTACTACTGTTTACTAATGATTTCATGAACAAACATTGAGTCATTAAAACCTCATCCATGACAAACTTACATCCCTAGGCATCATGCATAGGGCCCGTTGTTAGGAGGATGTCTTCCTGATACCCCCATTTTAACAGTGGAACATTCTACTTTTCAAATCCTGCACATGAAGTGCTTTTAAGATTACATGAAATCCTCATTTGCAGGCGAATCCTCAGCACTGATTCGTTGACTCACTTAATCAATCAAAAATATTTATTTTACCTGGTGAAACACCTTTAAGTAAACTCGTTCACAAGATGGACCTGGATAGGTACATGATCGAACAGAGAGTGGTGATAAATGGTATACAGTCAGAAGAGATGCAAGTCACAAGTGGGGTACCTCAGGGATCAGTCCTGGGGCCAGTCCTCTTCAACATCTTCATTAGTGACCTTGCAGATGGACTAGAGGGTAAGGCTTATCTGTTTGCAGATGACACCAAGATCTGCAACAGAGTAGATGATCAGATGGGGTGGGCAGAAAGAGAAGAGATCTGGATAAACTAGCAAAATGGTCAGAAGAGTGGCAACTGGGATTTAATGCAAAGAAGTGCAAGATCATGCACATAGGGAAGAGAAACCCTGAAGCCACCTATAGGCTGGGACGGGAGTTGCTGGCAGTCACAAAGGAAGAAAGAGACTTGGGCATCATCATCACTGATGACCTGAAATCATCCAAGCAGACCTCTAAAGCAGTAGGTAAGGCTAGAGGGATGTTAGGGTGTATTAGTAGGGGTATCACAAGTCATAAGAGGAGGTAATAATCCCTCTTTACAAGACACTGTTAGGCCCCATCTGAGTACTACGGGCAGCATTGAGGCCACACCTTCACAAGGACATTAACCAAATTGAGGCAGTCCAGAGAAGGCAACCAAAATGGTGCAGGGACTGCATCAGAAGACATATGAGGACAGATTAACAGAGCTCAATATGTATACCCTTGAGCAAAGGAAGGAGAGAGGTGATATGATCGAGGCATTCAAACACCTTAAGGGCATTAACAAGGTGAAAGAGTGTAACATGTTTAAATATAAGAAAAATAGCAGGACAAAAGGACACAGCATGAGATTAGAGGGGGGCTGATTAAGGGAAATGTGAGGAAATTCTTTTTCACAGAAAGGGTGGTGGATGCATGGAACGGCCTGCCTCAAGAAGTGGTGGCTATGAATACAGTGCAGGGCTTCAAACAGGCATGGGATAGGCATAAGGGAGCAATACAGATGAGTATGAATAGATAGGCCACTGACAGAGCAAAGGCTGATGGCACATTTATAAGGTAGAAAAAGAAATGGGCAGACTGGATGGGCCTTGCGGTCCTTATCTGCCGTCAACTTCTATGTTTCTATGTTTCTATGAACACAGAATAATATTACAAAAATTAAAATAAAGGCATTGCATACAGTAGAATAAGATACATTTGTAAATATGTACACTAAGAGAACACTTATAGATAGCAGTCACATAGCAGTATATGCATTGAACATACCAGCATAACAAAGGTGGTGTAGGCAACCATGCAGGGAAGGACAATGGTTACATGGAACAACTAAGGTGGAGAAGCGAGGGAGGACAGCAAGGACGATTTATAATGACTTATGGAAAGAATTTGAAAAATATCATGTCTGTGAGAAGGATTGATAAACTTTTCTGTCGTACAGAATAACTCTCTTGTTAGCAGTGCAGCTGTCTTGGAGATGAAGGAGGGCCTCTGCATTTGGTAGGGCCAATCTCTCACCATTTGAAAACAGCATTTATCACACAAAAGGGAAGAACTTCCAACTAAATAAGTCTGCACCGCCCATTAAAAGCAGCAGAGGTACAGTTATTTTAAAGTGTTCTGAGACTCTTTAAACTCTATTTTCCATCAAACTAACTGTGGGCTTGCCTCCCCTTCCTGTCCTTCAACTGAAAAAACAAAAAGCATTCAGTCACCGTCTCAGAACTGACATAAATCCTATATTCAGGAAATAAGACAGAGCTTGGATAGCCACCAACACCATGCCTGGAATGTGTTATAAAGATGAGATTGCTCTGCTCAGTGTTCTCTGTGCTACCCAACTAGTGCCTGGGTAGCAATTACAAAACTCCTTCCCCTCAAAAGATGATGTTTCAGATGTAATGCACAACAAAGGAAAAAAAGGGTTGAAATCAATATTGCATCCACAGGTCAATAACAGCAAAATATTCATGGAAAGAAACAGAGGCGTGAATTACTTATAGCTCAGCTACGGTATTTTTGTGGTGCAGTGTCATTTTTGATTAACATTGCAGTCATTGCTATGTACAGGGTGCTCTCTAGACACTGCTCCTCCTGTCTCCTTTCCCTTTCTGGCCATCAGCCACTCTGACTGCCCTCTGACACTGCTCTGCCCCAGGAGACTCCAGTCCATATCCCTGATCCTGTATACCCACCACATTGCCCCTTCACCCCTCCCTTGTTGAGTACCTTTCAGCTTAGACCATGGTTCCCAGCTTTACTGAGATGCAGATCCAGTAACAAGGATGGTAGGAGGGTCCTCTAAGTGGTCACAGGCTGTGAGGTGGATGGGCATACTTCAACTGTCATCTGTGTGAGGCTGAGAATTTTCACTTGTTCTCAGTCTGCCAACCACCCCTGCCTGGAAACAACCAGTGATATCACATCTATCAGTGGTGGGATGAATGCCACTGTGTAGTCACCTGGCATGTCAATGCCATCCCTAGCTCCCTCAATAGAACGGGCTACCACAGTGGGCATACCTGCTGCCTCTCCCAAAACCAGTGAGATCCTTGCCTCTGCAGCATGCCCGAGACTCCTCTGGGCTGGGATATGGAGTTAGACTCGACATGTTCCAGGATCTCCCAAAAGGTAGCATAATACTCTACCACTGGTTCCACTGAGCTGACAGGATCCCTTTTAAGACTAAATTAGTCATGCTAAATTTCTTCATATAGTGAAAACTTGGAAAAGTCCCAGGGCTCAGCTTGTGCCGGTTGCCAGTACATTACGGACATGTGCCCAATTCACTATCAAGTAGGGTCCCTGTGGCAAAATCTTCAGCTTGCGGCACCTGTGCCCATGTGGCAAACAGATGACACATCAGTATGGGTTGCCACAAGCTTTGGGGTGGACATTCACCACTTTAGGATGTCCCTGGTGGGTAGCACACCCCCACCTGATCCCCTTGTCATAAATAGTAATCCTGTCCCTGGTGGTCTAGCAGATCACCCCCACAGCTATGATCCCGTTTTCATATATATAGTACTCATATTCTTGGTGGTATAGTGGCCCCCTGCAGCCCCGATCTGCCTGAATGATAAACTATATTTCCTTGGTGGTCTAGTGGACCCTCCCAGTCCTGATCTACAGTACCTGAATAATAAAATATCTTTCTCTGGTGGTCTAGCGGACCCCCCCAGCCCCAATCTGCCCGTATATTAAAAGATCTTTCCCTGGTGGTCTAGTAGACCCCTCTCCCTATCCCTGATCAGCCTATATAATATAAATATATATTTTCCTGGTGGTGTAGTGGACCCCCACCTCAGCAGGTAGTGCCCCACCACTCCACTCCTCCCGTTCCATCCCCATGTCAGTCACTGGCACAGCCCTTCACACTCCACCATGGGCAGCCACCGACTGAACTGTCAAGGAGCACGTACTGTGTACATTACGTGCTCATTGACTGACAGATCTGTCAGTCAATAAGTGCATACTGTATACAGTATGCGCTCCTTGACAGTTCAGTTGGTGGCTGGCCATAGTGGATTGTGCAGGGCTGTGCCAGTCACTGGCTCAGGGATGGGACAGGAGGAGTGGAGTGGTGGGGCACTGCCTGCTGGGGTGCAGGGGTGGGGGTTCACAAGACCACCAGGGGAATATATATTTATATTACATGGGCTGATCAGGGATAGGGAGAGGGGTCTACTAGACCACCAGGTAAAGATCTTTTAATATATGGGCAGATCGGGGGCTGGGGGACTGCTAGATCACCAGGGATGTGATTTTTTTTTTTTACTAAAAAGGGATCAGGGCTGGGGAGGGGGGACCGCACATTGGCACAAGGTTCGAAACCCCTCCCAGAGGACACACTTCTAAGTACCCTTAGACCTGCCCTGGCTGGTCTAAGGGTACTTAGAATTTTGCCCTCTGAGAGGCTTTTGTGAATTCCGATTTAGGTGATATGACAGCTTGCATCTGCTGCAAGCCCTCCTAGCACCATATACCACAGCCTATTTTTTGGCACAAGGCTGGTGCAAGCCCCCTTTGGCATATGTATGACGCAGGCTGCTTCGCTCCTGGTGCATCTTATGGCACAAGTCGCACCTTGTGCCATTCCTTATGGTGCAAGCCCCTTGAGCTATTCAGGGGAGCTTTGTGAATCGGGCCCCCAGTTTCATTCAGTGTATTCCTACTTAAAAGATTCTATTTATCATGAATTAATTCATGCTTGATATGATTTGGGAGGTAACAGGACATATGCATTTTACATTTAGTGGGGTTGTTTAAAGATACTTTAGCCATCTAATTAGAATTGTGAATAGGAAATTACTTTGTCCATGTTTCCAACGTTCAAGCCATTGTCTGTTGTTCGTACCTATGGTGGTTTATTAATAAACGTGTTTGATACAGGCCTGATGGACGTAGAGTCCCTTTTGACATTAAAATACTATGTTACTTTGTTGCTTCTATGTACCTAAGATTCAGTGTTGAGTTGAACACATTCATAAATCCACCAATTACTCTCCACTACTATCCTAAATCCTCCGTTAAGATGATGTATTTCCCCTTAGCAGACATCAATTCATATGGGGGGGGGCACACTTGATTAAGTGCTTAAGAACTGCTAAACAGAAACCTCCACCCATTATCAAGTAACACATTATTCACCGAGGGACTATAACACAGTGAAAAATATATTGCTCTATGAAACGAGGCAGTCAGTAATGTCCTAATCTACACTGGTATGTGTAGAAATAATTTGCTCATCAGGGCTGCTCAACAGAAAATGAACAGAAGATGCAAAGGGTAGTTAATTAGCCACCTTTAGGTCCTGTAAGCACAGTCTGTAGAGAGAAAACAAATAACATGAGCTAGTAAGGTGATTAGTTGCCAGCTATGCCACAGTTTCTTTCTTGCTGCAATCTATGTTCAGAAAATGCAACAAAGAAACATACACTTAGACTGATTTATATGGAATTCTTCTTATTTATGTGCTGGGTAAAGTATGTAACAAAATCAAGGTTGATAAAGAGATTTTCTTGTTTCTAGCCAAAAATTAATAGCTGGCATCAGCAGGTATCCTATCAATTGGGCATGGGAATGACAGCGTTGGAATGTGGGCACCACGACTAGTGTGAATGTGTTCTGGGCACTTGGGACTTCTGTGCGGTGGGGATTGTAGGCAACGGGGACATGGGGCCCTAACTGTGGTCCCCCCCAATGTACACAGGGTGGGGGGTGTTTATATTTATTTGAGGGGAAGTGTGGTGGGCAAAGCCCCCCTCCCGCAATGGGGCCAACACGTGGTGCGACCATCCAGGTGTGCTATGCAATTGCCTATCACGCACATTGCTGTCGACCATTTTGCTGCACTCCACTTTTCTGTGGACAGTTTGTTTTCACCCTATTGTAGGTGACCCACATCAGCAGAACACAGGAACACAAAATTCCCCCTGACCCCCCAAAAATTGAATTTCAGTATCTTTTTTTTTTACTACTAAAGATCTGTTCATTAAAACTGGATCTTTTCCCTTCGACTGTTTCTGCTCGTGTTGCTTATTCCTGCCCTGAAGTCATACTCTCTCTGTTTATGACATCACAATCTGCTGCCACTGAAACCACTCCGATGTGACAGGCAGAGTATTCATTACAGCATGTACTGTACATGCAGCTGGGACAGATGAAGCTGTAGGATTCAATCTGTTTTAATGGAATTGTTTTTCTCAATAAAGCACCAAAATTGTGGAACTCCCTTCCAGCTCGTGTTCGTGCCTCCCTCCCCCTCCCACCCTTGCTTCAAATCTTCCTTATGGAACTTACTAAAAACCACATCCACCTCCCCGTGTTAAGCATAAACCTGGCTCAACCCCCCCCCCACAGCGTGCAGTTCTCCTACCATAATCTCCGCTGCTGATCACCCTCCTTAGGCACTTACCGCTCCAGGTGATCGGCGTTATTCACTCTTAATCATTATCCCAACCCGGTCTAGTACCAAGTCCTCTTTCTCATTATAGGCGTCTAGGCCAAGCTATGACACACCTATGTACTCCTAACTATTTTGATGTTTTGCTCCTGCTTATGTTGTTCTTGCTGCAAATTCCTAATTGCTATTTGATGTTATCTCACACATGTACTCCAAACCACTTTGATGTTCTGCTCCTGCTTGTGCTGTTCTTGCTGCGAACTCCTAACTGTTATTTGATGTTATCTCTGTATCACCCTATGGTGGAGCATGTTGCTCCTGTATGTAACCTCTACTGTATTACCAACTGTCGGAGCACGTGGCTCCTGTATGTAACCTCTCCTGTATTACCAACTGTCGGAGCACGTGGCTCCTGTATGTAACCTCTACTGTATTACCAACTGTCGAAGCACGTGGCTCCTGTATGTAACCTCTACTGTATTACCAACTGTCGGAGCACGTGGCTCCTGTATGTAACCTCTACTGTATTACCAACTGTCGGAGCACGTGGCTCCTGTATGTAACCCATGGCTCCTGCATGTTACCCATACCCTATATCTTGTGTCTCATGGATACCCTCTAACTCTCCCAGGTCGCTCCTGAAAATATGCACTTTGCTGTCTAGTGTGCTTACCTGGTTAACAAAAGCAAATAAATAAAGAACGGATTGTTCTGAAATTAAGTTTTTTTGCAATGCTGTGAAATCACAGTCCTTCTGATGCCAGATTTCTTGGAGGAAACTGGAGAATCACTTTGAAGTAAGCAGTAAAATTTATAGTTCTTGTAATCTGATTATGTTTCCAGGCAATACATTACAGTAGGGGATTATTGGAAATACTTAAGTGGGGAACCTATCACATCCAGATTTCTAGGTGGTGAACATGTCAGTTATAGGGGGAGGTAGTCGCTATGGTACTTAGTAGGGCAGGATGATAACGGTAGTGGGTCCAGCACTGAAGAAAGGGGTCAATTGTAGTTAAGGGTTCGAGTGGTCATGTGCCATAGCTCTCAGCAAGGGACCTAATGGCTCTAGTAACAATCCTTTCCATATCTCGTACCAGGCTCTGAGTACCATAGCTCTCAGCAAGGTTCCTAATGGCCCTCGTAACAATCCTTTCCATATCTCGTACCAGGCTCTGAGTACCATAGCTCTCAGCAAGGTTCCTAATGGCCCTCGTAACAATCCTTTCCATATCTCGTACCAGGCTCTGAGTACCATAGCTTTATGTGTGAAAAATCAGGAGTAAGGATGGTAACCCCGGGAGAGAGGCATAGAGGATGGCCCCAGTGTCACGAAGGTCATTCACAACAAATTCTTTGGATTTTTAGTGGGCATGGTACTTGTCAGAAGTGCAAAGGCAGATCAATCTGAGTTGGCCAGCTAATGTATAGAACTGTAAGTTTGAGAACTTAATATCCTCTGCAGCATTAGACAGTTGTAGAAGAGAGAGAGACAAATTCTCGGCATCTTACCATCCTACAGGAAGTGGGTAAGGAGTCTATTCTAAGCCTGAAATTAGCTCTGCATTCACATCAGGAGGAAGGTTTGAATGCAGAGTGATATCCTAGGCAAGATGTTTTGCTGAATTGCTTCTACTTTATGGAGAAGGGATAAGTTAAGGTTTGTTCAAAGGTCAATGTCCTGTGTGATGGCAGTTGTAAGGGGCTTATAATTCAAGATATATAGGTGGTCAAGGTGCTTTGTTAGCAGAATCCCTAGATAAATGAAGGAGTTCCTACTCCACTGAATTCTAAGCTGAGTTTTAAAAGCTTGGTCAGGAGACTAACTGAAAGTTAAAACCTCAGTTTTTTTAGCATTAAGGCCCAAACCTCCTAAGCTCTCTGATTGCTCCAGGATGTCCCAAGCTGCTTGAAGGGAAGTTGTAGGGTCTGACACTGTCAATAGGATGTTGTCAGCAGAGAGGGCAATTTTATAATCTACACCCCCAAAGATATGCCAAGAATGAGAGGCAATTGTCTAATATGTGCTGCCAGTAGTCCTATATAGAGAGCAAATAGGATTGGGGAAAGTGGACAACCCTGCTGGGTGCCCTCTCGAGGGTGAAGGGCAGAGAGATGGAGCCATTAACTCATACATAATACTTGGGGCAATAATAAAGGGTCTGTAGCATGGCTATAAAATCCTGTGGAAAACCAAAACAGTTCAAAGTGTTCCAGAGGAAAGACCATGAGACTCTATGGAAGGCCTTCTCATTGTCCAGGCTGAGACCAGGGGGATAGAGTGTTGAACAACGAGTTCCAGGAGGAGTAGAGTCCTCTGAACATTATCAAGCTCCTGGTATTTTCAGACAAAATCTGCCTGGTCCATGTCCAGCAAGGATGGAAGGAGACCCTCTAGTTTGGTACCCCAATTGGACATGAAAAGTTTGTAATCATACTTAAGAATTGAAATGGGGCAGTAGGACACTGGGAAGAGGGGACCCTTCCCTGGCTTAGGTAGGGCAGAAATGGTGGCAAAGCACCACAACGGTGGTGGCTTGTCCCCTCTTGTAGGGTCCAGTACAGGTTAAGTAAGAGTGGAGTCAAAATGTATCTTAGGGCCAGCCGTCTCGGTGGCACTGAGAGCTGAGGCACTGGACACCTTACCTCGCACTATGCCAGTGACCTGGGTTCGGGAACGACCTTGGGTTCATCGGGGTACCAGCATGGGGGGGGGGGAGGAGCAGGATTGAGCAAGCCAGCACACTGCTCTCCTCTCCCAGCTTTGGTGGGATGAGTTGTTGCCCCCCTCATAGTTCCACCCCCACTGGGTGGAGATCCGGTGGGGTAGCATAGGTGAGGAGGGGGTGGCAGTACGGGTGGGCAGACAGGGCTGAGCTGGTTACTGGTGTGTGTGCGTGCCTCCACATGCACGCATGGCCATGTGCTGGGGCCTTGGGTGGGAGAAAGCGGGAGAAACCTACATAAAAATACCATAAAAATCTCTATAAATAAAAAACAAACAAAAAAAAGGTCTCTCAATGTGGAAGCATTATAAAATTCAGAAGGACAACAATCTGGCCTAGGGCATTTTCCAATTTTAGAGGTAGACATACACAGGGCAAGTTCTTTGGCCTGTATCAGGCTAGCCAGAGCCTCTGCATGGAATTCAGAAAGTCAGGGCAGATTAGACTGTTGAAAGAAGGCTTTTATACTGTCCCCAGAAGGTGTGGAGCCATCTGGTGTATATAAGCGAAAATAGAAGGCTAAAACAATCTTGTGGAGATAAGCCTCGCTATGCGTCAGGAGGCCTGTAAGAGGTTCTCTTAGTTTTGAGGTACAAGCCTGCACCCTGGCCACCTGAAGGCGATGAGCAAAGGTACAAGCACCATGTGGTCCTCTCACAGTATCAGTGCTTTAACTAAAACAGGAGTGTTCCACTTTTTCATTCAACCGTTTTTGAAGGTGCACTTGTAGCCAAAAGCTTGGTTGGATGGAGGTATCGCCCTGCATATGGAAGAGCTGTAGTGTATGTAAAGCTTGTTGCAGATCATTCATTGTGCGCGCTCAAGTCTTATGCAGTGTTAAAGCATGGGCAATAATCTCCCCTTTTATAACAACTTTTAAGGCATCCTATAGGATATTAGTGGTTACCTATGAAGTATTGTTGTCTTTTAAGTATTGCTGAATGCAGTCTTCCAGTTTTTTAATAAGGGTCTTATCTCGAAGCAGGCCTGTGTGGAACTGCCAGTGTGTCTGCTTGCAAAGCTTCCCCAGGGCTATTGGGTTGTGAATTTGAGAAAGAGTAATGTGTTCGGGGACGGCCCAGGTTCCAGTTGTCTCAGTGCCGCAGCTGGTTAGCACAATCGGAATGGTATTCTGGGTGGCCTGGGTTCAAGTTCCAGCTGAGGCACTTATTCTTTCTCACCTCTGTTTGTATGTGTTCCATAAAATATGCACACCACACTCCTGTGTGGTTGTTACAAGAAAATATTTGTGTTGCCATTAGGTTGTGCATTTGAGAAAGAGTAATGCGCTCGGGGATGACCCAGGTTCCAGTTGCATAGCCGGTTAGTGCAATCGGAACAATATTCCGGGTGGCCCGGGTTCAAGTCCCAGCTAAGGCACTTACCTCTGTTTGTATGTCTTCCCCAGGGAAAATTGAACAATGATGGGAACATGGTCAGAGAAGTGAAAAATGCCACAATTAACCTTGTGAAGAGTATCCACATGCTCAGTTGTGGTCATAACATAATCCAGCCTGGTATAGCTGTCGTGGTGAGACAAATAATGAGAGTACTCCTTCTTGGAGGAGTTTAGATGATGCCAGGTATCTATAAAGCTCAGATGTTGTAGGGTCTTGCGTACATATTGTTGTGCTGTGGATAGTCGAACAGATTTGGCCAAGGAGGTATCTTGTTTAGAGTAGAGGGTTAGATCTAAATTGCCTCCCAAATAAGTTGCCCCTGTAATACTGCCAACAGTTTGTTAAAAAATGCTTTTGAAGATTCCCATGTCACTCCCCGGAGGAGAGTAACTATTCACCAAAGTGAGGGGTTGACCATAAATAGTGCTTGTTATATTGACATAGCACCCTTCCAAATCCTCGTCATGTGTCTGAATTTCAAACGGGAGACCCCCATAGAAACATAGAAACATAGATTTTGATGGCAGATAAGGACCACTTGGCCCACCCAGTCTGCCCATTTCCCTACCTAATGGATAAGCTGCAGATCCTAGTTAACCAGCAGCCTACTTCTTCCTACCCCCACCCCTAGAATTGCCTTATGACTGTCCCATGCATGCTTGAATTCCACCACTGATTTTGATGCCACAGCCTCCTCCGGAAGGCCGTTCCACGCATCCACAACCCTCTCTGTGAAAAAATACTTTCTTAAATTACCTCTGAGATGCCCCCCCATCTTCAAATTGTGCCCCCTTGTTCTTGCGCACCTCTTTTTTTGAAAGATGCTACCCTCTTGGACTTTGTTGATTCCCTTGAGGTACTTGAAAGTTTCTATCATGTCCCCCTCTCCCTCCTTTCCTCGAGGCTATACATATTAAGCTCTTTAAGTCTCTCTTCATATGTCTTCTGGTGCAGACCCTGCACCATTTTAGTTGCCCTCCTCTGGACAGCTTCCATCCTGTCTATGTCTTTGCGGAGATTGGGTCTCCAGAACTGCACGCAGTACTCCAGATGGGGTCTCACCAGCTGTCTGTACAGAGGATAATAACTTCCTGTTTTCTACTGGTGATGCCTCTCCCTATGCATCCCAGTATCCCCACCCTCCTTGCTGCCCTCTCACATTGCTTGCCCACCTTTAGGTCATCTGATATGACTACCCCCAGGTCCCTTTCCATTTTTGTTGTTGTTAGTATCTCACCCCCCATTGTGTACTCTTCCCTGGGTTTTTATTTCCCAGGTGCATTACCTTGCACTTCTTAGCATTGAATCTAAGCTGCCATACATTTGACCATTCCTCTAACCTTGCCAAGTCCCTTCTCATCCTTCCCCCACCTTGTGCATCAACTCTGTTGCAGATCTTTGTGTTATCTGCAAAGAGACATACTTTCCTTCAGTCCCTCTGCAATGTCGCTTAGAAAGACATTGAAGAGGACCGATCTAATACTGAACCCTCACGGTACCCCACTTGTAACCCTTTCTTCAGAGTGGACTCCATTTACTATTACCTCTGTATCCTATTCTCCAGCCAATTCTTACCCAGGCTGTCATCTTGGGACCCACTCCCAGGCTGGCTAACTTGTATATTAATTTTTGTGTGGGACTGTGTCAAATGCCTTGCTAAAGTCTAGGTAGGCCATGTCCACAGCCCCTCCCTGATCTACTACTTTGGTCACTCAGTCAAAGAAATCTATCAGATTTGTCTGGCATGACCTTCCCACTGTGAATCCATGCTGCCTTGGGTCCTGTGCCCCTCTGGCCTCTAGATACTTAACAATTCTTTCCTTCAGAAGTGATTCCATCATTTTCCCTACCACTGAGGTTAAACTAACAGGTCTGTAGTTTCCTGCTTCTGCCTTGCTCCAACTTTTGTGAAGGGGAATCACATCTGCCCTCCTCCAGTCCTCGGGTACCACCCCATCCTACCATGATTTGTTAAAGGGTAGTCAGTGGTGTCACTAGTTCTACCCTTAGTTCTTTTAGAATTCTGGGAAGAATCCCATCAGGCCCCATTACTTTGTCCACCTTCAGATTTAAGAGTTCTTTCAGACCCCCAGTGATTAAGGGTGAGGATTCCCCATCTCTGACTAGATTGGTGATTGCTGTATTTTTCTTAAAGGGTTTTGTTACAGTATTTTTTTTTATTAGTGCCAGCCAGAAAAGTCAGCTCTAGAAAATGAATGCACTTGGAATCAATTTCATGTGTAAATGTGACTCCTATATCATTGATGTTAAGAAATGCAGTAAATTCCTCTGCTGTCTCATGGCTACCCTGCCGTAACACCAGAATATTTATTTACTTATTTATTGAAATCTTGGATTACAACCTTTGAGCTGGAAGCTCGTTTACAAAGGTTCCACATCATGACTAAACAGGGATACAGTAGTTAAATTATACAAGTCAAAACAGCGTTAACAAAGACAACAAACAGGCAGTTCAGATACAGCTGTTTAATGTGTAGGATTATAAAAGTACAGATATTATGGTACAGTGTATGCAGCAACAAAATCACATGTGACATAAGTGCACTAATAATGCGAGGCAGGAGAGGGAGAGCAGACCATGGATGGGAAGGGACTGGTACAGGGGGTGAGGGGAGGAGAAGGATAATGAAGGAAGGACTAAGAGAGGGGGTGAGGAGAGAAGGATAATGAAGGAAGGACTAAGAGAGGGGTGAGGGGAGGAAGGATAATGAAGGAAGGACTAAGAGAGGGGGATGAGGGGAGGACTGGAGCACCAAGTAGGCCTTGTCAAAATTTAGCCAATGAGGGGAGTAGATAGAGGGGGGAGGAAGTGGGGATAGGGGAGGGGGCATGTAGATCTGGGTGGGGGTGTGGGGGGAGATGGAGGAACATGGCTGGGGAAACTGAGGGAGGTATTGAGAGAAATATGAAGGCAGGGGGATGTAGGAGGGGAAAGTGAAGGTGTTGATAGGGAATTGAGCAGGTTAAAGATATCAGTCACAACAGCTTAGGGTTGCAAGATAGTCACAAAGCTTAGCTTTGAACGGGCCGAGTTTAGTACTGGATAGCATATCCTTGCTGAGAGAGTTCAACCAGAGGGGAGCACAATATAAGAAGGAGTGCAGGCCCTAGGTGGTGTGTTGGAAAGGGACTATTAAGGTCAGGATGTTGGACCCCCCTAGTGGTGTGGGTATTGTCAGTGGGGGAGAGAAGGCTTTGAACACCAGGAGATGCAAGCCCTAGCATAGACTTTTTAGCTAGAAGGCATACCAGGTATCGAATTCTACAGTCCATGTTTAGCCACCCTGACTGGAAATAGAGGTCACAGGTATGTGTTAGGCGGGGAGTGTCTAGGACAAGCCAGCAGGTTTTGCTGAGGGCCACTTTGACCCTCTTGAGGGTTGTATCAGCAGCAGCACCATATACTACCAGTCTGTAACTAATCACAGATAGGACAGAACTGGTAACGGCTAGGTTTAGGGCACTATCTGTTAGGCAGTGCTTGTGCCTAAATAGTTGGCCAATCCTAGCATTGGCTGCTTTAGCTACTAGGTTAATGTGATGAGTGAAAGAAAGGGAACTATCCAAGATGATCCCGAGGTATTTGAAACTCTGAACCATCTCTAGGGGGACATTTTGAGAGTTCACTATGTGTAATTGGTATAACTTGTGCCAGTTATGGGGGGAGGAATACAGCATTTTTTAAATGTATTTATTTATTTAAAATGTTGGATTAACACCTTTGAGCTGTAAACTCTTTTACAAAAGTTCCACATCATAGCAGAGGGACAAGGTAGAAAAAAAATACAAACAATGAAGAGATGAATACAAAAAAATCAAAACAAAATAAAAGGAACTAGTACAACAATTTGTCGCAATGTAAAAAAAAACAGCAATAGACCAGCATTGTGCAATGTATACCAGGTAAAGTGAAGACATATTCCAATGAAAACAATGGAGCAAGCTGCCCAAATGCATTGTCAAGGAGGCAGGGAAAGATGATAAGTAGGGAGCGGGAGGAGGGTGGTGGATGGGAAAAGGGAAAAGGTTGGGGTGATAAGGCTGGACAGAGGGAGCAGCATGAGGTGAGAGACAGGTAGAATTGAGGAACAGGGCAAAGGGCAGGATGGGATGGGAAGGGGGTAAGGAGTGGGGAGAGGAAGAAAGGAGTGGGTGGTCAGAGCACACAGGGTGTGAAGGGAGAGGAAAGAGTAGGAGACGGGTAGTGGATGGAAGGATGCACAGGTAATAAAGCAAGGTTGTAGGTGAGGGGTTAGGTGAAACAATTACAAGTGCCACTAGTCACTAGGTGTTGCCATATCTTCCGTTTAAAAGGGCCAAGTGTGGGAGTGTTGGTGATGTCACTAGGAAGCAGGTTAAACCATTTATGAGCTCTGACAACAAATGTCCTCTGTCCTTGGGATGTGTAACAATGCAGACCTTGGAAAGTTAGGCATTTTGAGCCTCTGGTACAATGGGAGCTATTGTAGGGGCAGAGGGTCCTCTATGTTCCTGGAGGCATAAGCCCAAGAAAGACTTCCTTAGCAAGGAGACAGGCTTGACAAGAGATTCTACCACTGAGCAGTAGCCAGTTACCCTGGGAGTAGTTGTAACAGGTATGCGAGAGCCTTTCTGCCCCCTGTAAGGAGTTGGCAGGCTTTGTTAAGAGCAATGATAATGCGGTGAAGGGCGGGGTCTGTGGCAGAACCATAGACCACCATCAATGATGGAGACTACTGAGCTTTGAATTGTCAGGCTGAGGGCATCAGAAGTTACAGTGCTTATGCTTGAACAGTAATCTGATATGGGTGTTCATGCTTTTGGCAGCCTTGTTAATGTGACTGGTGTAGGATAAAGTGCTATCCAATGTGACACCTAGGTATTTAAACAGTTGTGTCTGTTCAAGGGCAACAGCCATGCAGTTCGTAATAGTCAACTGATGGGCTTTGAACTTACTATGTGAACTGTGGAATAACATTACCTTAGTTTTTTATAATTTAATATGAGTTTCTGAGTGTCAAACCAGGCCTGGACTTTAGCAAAACTACTCTGTAGTTGGCTCTCCAGGAGTAGAGGGTCAGGGCTGCAGGAGTAGATAACCGCATCATCCGCATATAAGAGGATCTGGTCTGATCAGGAGGCTGGGAGGTTGTTTATGAAGATATTGAAAAGAAGGGGACACAGGATTGACCCTTGAGGGACACCTGACCAGATGGGTAGCTTGGTTGAGAGGACATCATCAGTCTTCACTTGTTGCAAATGATCACTAAGGTAACTGTTAAGCCAGAAAGTAGCCTCTTGAGAAAGCCCTAGTGCGAACAATTGATCAACCAGTATGCAGTGGTTGACCGTATCAAACGCCTTGGTAAGGTCAATAATTGTGGCTCCTACAAGCTGATGATTGTCCAAGGCATTATGAATATAGTTGGTAAATTCAAGCAGAGCAGTGGTAGTACTGTGCCCCTTTCGAAAACCATGTTGCTGTGGATATTGTAAGTTGTATTTCTCAAGGCAGTCAACCAGTTGGTCTGCCACTATTCATTCAAGTGCCTTGGAGAGAATTGGAAGACTGGAGATCAGCCTATAATTTCCATGCTGGGCTCTGTCTCTGCTTTTATAGACCGGGGTCACCAAAGCCAATTTCCATTTTGAGGGGAATTGCGATAATGAGAGGGAATAATTTATAATCTTTGTCAGAGGGGACAGGACTTTGTCCAGGGTAAGGGCAATAAGTTTAACGTCAAACAAGTCCCCACTTATTCTAGACTTACTAAGCACCTTGAGAAAATATGTTTTTTCTCGTGCTTCAGACACTGTTTTGAAGTAGAAGGGTGGGTATTCATGTTTCTTAACCAGACCTGAACTGAGTTCGGAGACAGGGACGGCATCAAAGAAATTTGAGGGAAGTATGTGGCTGAGGTCAGTGAAAGCTGGGTTGAAGGTCTCAGCAATGGTTAAGGGGTCAAGGGTATCTGAGCCATCAATGCTGAGCATTGAGGGTGCCAATTTAGGATCCTTTCTAGTTACTTCAGAGAGATTGCTCCAGAACTTCCTCCCATTGCTCCAGGAGTTGGCCAACACCTCCCTATAATACTTGGCTTTGGTTAAGTGGATTTCTCTGGTGCAGGTATTCCAAGCCTTTTTATAGACCATGATATCAACATGTCTACCCGTGGCCCTAGCTTGATGCCTGAGGTGATCATGGGATTTCATCCTTTGTAGAAGTTCAGACATAATCCAGGGATTATTTCCCCCCTATCCTTCCACCTTTTGTAAGGGGTGTGGCCGTCACATGCTGCGTTGAAACATAAGCATAGATTTTTTTTTTTTTGTAGTTTAATAGAAGCTTAGAGTTGATGAACCAGGACTCGGTGGCAGTGAAATTAAGTTGCATCTGGTTTTCCAGCATTACTGGGTGCGATTGGCTGGAAAAAAGCACTGCATCATCAGCATAGAGGAGGACCTTGTCCAGACATGCTCGAGTGAGATAGTTCCAGATTAGCATTTTGCAATCAAAACTTTTAATTGTTACAGTGTGCTCTTCTTGAAGCAGCTCTGATTTTTCTGCATGTTTCTTTCTACATCACTTCTATCCCCTACATCTGGTTTTTCTGCAGTTCCATTTAAATTTACTCTTCTGTTTCCCTGGTCTAACTCTCTGCATATGTCACTTTTGGCCCCCACCCCAACCCCGCCATCCATGCTGCCACTTTACGTTTCCTCTCTTTATTTCTCTTAGTTTTTTGTGGTTCTGCAGTACTACATGTATAGTATTTTACATATTAACTATCATGTAGACTAAGGATTTATTTGGATAAGCTCATTTCCTCAAATGTTATTGTGAGGTTCTATATAATGGTGTATTTTTCTGGGTACACTTCTCTATAATGCTGGTAAGATGAGCTGATGTATTTCAAGTGTTGTTTATTAACTTACTCTGCTATTTGTTCAATGTCTGAGGACTAGCAATGAGGAGAAATGGCTCATATAGTGCTTGTGTAACTTGTAGAACTTTTTGTGGCCTAACTTTATTCCCCTCCTTGAGTAGTAGGTATGTAGGTAGTGATCTGTAGGGAATAGAATGCCCAAAAAGATACCTCATCCAACTCACAGAGAGTATGATCCCCTGGCACTCAGGAGAGAAAAACCTCCCAGGTGGAGGAAACCTAGAGGACCCATGGCCAGAGGTCTGCCCATCCTTCTGGGCATGCTAAATGGAGAAGGATCTAGGTTCTAGTAACCATAGCTAAATTAAAGTTGATGGGTTGCTTGAAGAGACTATAATCCATTTTCGATCCATGGATGAAGTTGATCACATGATAATCCTGGTTGAAGAGTAGATCTGTCCTGAATGAGTAATAGAATCGTAAGTATGGAGAAATTCCGAGTAAAGGAGGACGAAGGAAGTCCAAGTTTCCAAGATGATCCATGATGCTTGTCCAACAGAGTTGTAATTGGCAGAAGGACTATGACCGTATCAATAAGGTACTGAACTGGGAATGGTGGGAATGCAATGGTAGAAGTTATTGGTGAATGATCAACTTGTAAGAGGTTTGAATGTAAGGGACAGACTGGAGGCAAGAACTCTGTATTGAACAAGAAGTTGCTAAGGAAATGTCCATAAATAGGATTCGAAGGAGAGTCTTTGAGCATCCTGGAGATGACAATTCATTCCTGATCCAAGACTGATACAGCTTGAATGATGATCCTGAAGGTGAAGGATACATCTTTTCTGTAGGGAAGGTAGAATCCTATGTAAGGCAGATCCAGTTAAGGAAGGGCTGATGTAGACCATGTTTCCAAAGTGACAAAGGATGCGTGTCCAAGGGATTGTATGGGCATTATGAGTTGAGAGAGCAAGAATTGATCAATATACTGTAAGATCAGACATTTACACTGGAGAAGTTGTGATGAGTTGTGAGGTTATGAGTGACTGCTCCAATTCATAGAAGGTTTGATGTCTGAGGTAGTCTGAAGGTAAAGAATCTATTAGTTGAATGATAAGTCACTAGGTAAGCATCCCAGAGTAGAATGAGTAGAGGCGATTTTGAGTGCCTAATGAGAGTAATGCCATAAGTGATTAGTAAAGCACTAGAAGATTTGCAGAGCCATCCAGATAGCCTGATGTATGTGAGGCATGACTGGAAATTCGGTAGAAGGAATAGATGGCTTCTTTAATCATGATGTTCGTGACTTTATGCTCAAATCCTGCTGGTAGGCTGCCTGAAGTAAATGTGACCATCCTGATGTGTGATCATTTACTGTAGGAGATGCACTGAGGTGGCATAGGTGGTTAACGTTACCAGGAAACACAATGCTGAAGTACATGACAGAAGCTGGGGGCAGATAAGAGAAAGAGCTTGTGGGCTGCATTGGTAGTGAGATTGATTAGTACAGGATGCCACATGATTTTGTTGCTATAGCTGATTAATACCATTTGGGATGCAAGGCTGAATTGGTGAATTTGTCTTGGCTGTTATGGATTGCCAGTTAAAATTCCGGAAAGCCAGTTCTTGGTGATGATCTTTGCTCAAGAGATTATCGAAGGTACTTTGAGGAGAAGAGATCGAAGGGTCCACAGGAGAGTGGTTGACCCAGCTGAAGGTACTAGGTGAAGAAGTACGGATAATAGTATAAGGAATAGCGATGTTCGGGAGTGAAATCGAGGTTTGGATGGTGTGGAGACAGTAATCAGCTAGGTGGGGAGATCCCATGACGAATATTCTGGAAAATATCTGTGTAATTCTTAAAACTTGCGATGACTTTTCGGAACTAGGAGTCAAGCAACTTGGTCATCAGAGTCATTGTTGATATAAGAGGCAACAGATGGTAAATGGATGATGTCCATAGTTGAATGTGTTATCTTGCGATTTCCGGTATCTGTAGAAGCGATGCTGATAATGAAGTCTGAGTATAATAGAAGAATTTAAGTCCTTTCCATGTATAAGGATAGCCAGTGACATAAGGCATACAGGGAAGATATGGTGATTGGATGGACAGGGATCGGAGGTATATCTGATAGAGATGAAGGAGATCTTCCTATTGTCCATGCGAATGTGATTTCATGAATGATCATGAAGAACTGAATGGGCAGTAAAAACTCTATGATAACATGAGAGTCTATGGAGCATAGGAGTCAAGGAATGTTTGCTGACAGTAGTATTACCCAGAGTAATGAATTAATGATCCAATAAGTAGTGGAAGGGCTGGAGTAGAAGTAGGGGATGGATCATATGAAAAGCAGATGACTGGGTAGGAGTACTGGTCAGGATTAGGGTACAAGGCCCAAAAGAGCCACAGCAAACTGGACAAAGCCCTGAGTCAATGAGGCAAAGAGGAAAGGCACCCAGTTCAATTGGGAAGAAAGTCCAAAATGGATCCTGGGAGATGGAATGAGTGATCCGGGGAAAGCCACAGTCCAGGCGAAGCCAGATGACAGCCAGAGCAGGAAGGTACAGGACTGGCAAACTCCAAGGTGAACAGCAGCGAAATGCAGGAAGGTGGAAACAATACATCAGACGGAGAGCCATGGAAGGCCAAGGAGCCAAACAAAGCACCTGAAGCAACAGGAGTTGCACATCAGACAAAGGCCGGAAACTACTTAGAGAAAATGATGGAAGGTGCTGGAGCAACGAAGGATGAGATCCCAAATCAGCAAAGAAAACAAGTTCATACAGCAGCCGGATGGGGACCTGCAGCAAAGAAGTCCATGAGGCAGGTGGCCAGGAGAGAGAAAGGGCCATGACAAGCCGGCAGGATCCATATGATGAGGGAAGGAGGCCCAAGGAGTTATAGAATGAAGGTCCATGGAAAAGCATGAAGGCGAGTGGAGTCATTTAAAGCAGAAGGGTGCTGTAAGTCAAGAGAAGTGGCAGATAGGCAGGATGGAGGCAAACAAGTTGAAGAGGTCCTGGATCCACTGGATGAAGTTACAGACAAGCTGGAAGAAGGAAGGCATAGGAGTGGAAAGGCCCCATTCCAGAAGGGAAGCAGTGACCTGTAAAGTCATGGTCCTGGAGGGAAGTAGGATCTGGGCAATAAGCTGAGGATGCAGGAGGTGGAGCAGAAGACCAGAGACCCAGATGCCTGATGGGGATGGCAGAGATAGATGGTGTAAAAGTTCATAGATTGGAGACATAGCTCCCAGCCCTGGTAGACGTAGCAGGCTAATCGTTGCTTGATGCTATCCAGCAGAGAGAGGGACGGAGAATGGTGAATTGGTAAGTAGGATGAAGTTCCATTCTCAAAGGGAAGCAGCAACTGGCATGAGGTAGAGAAGGTTATGGTAACAGTCCGTAGATGCTAGATATGACTATCAGCCCCGGTTGTCGGGGCAAGAGAACCGTCACTCGATGGTATCCAGAAGAGATAGGGATGGAGGATATCAAGTAGGTAAGGAGGATGTTGTTCCATTCCCGAAGGGAAGTGGCAACTAATATGAGGTAGAGAAGATAATGTAACTGTCTGTACAATGTAGACATGGCTCCCATCCCTGGTAGTCGAGGTGAGCTGACCTTCACTCGATACTGCCAAGCAGAATTAGGGATGGACAATGTCCAGTATGTAAGAGGAGGATGTGAACGTAATGTACTCCCATCCCAGATAGACAGGGGAAGCCTACCTTCGTTCAGCACCTCAGAAAGCATGAGTTAGGGATGAAGTCTGGAATACTCCTGGTATGGGCTGGCTAGAGTGCAATACTGCTGAAAAGAGAGGAGATGAAGACATGAAAGCAGGAATATGATAATGAACTGGTGATTTGCAGTTGAAAATGTAGGTATGGGAAACACAAAGTGGTTGGAATGAGATGCAAATATGAATTAGGTATAGTGAACACAAAATAAAATTAGCTGATGGGGTAAGTGCTCTGGAGTGTACAGTAAAGAGAAAACCGAAGAACGCAGGAAGGATGAGGTAGCACAATATAGAGGAGAAAGCTCAGTATCATAGGATAGAGGAGATATGATAGGCAGAGTTCAGCCATGGAAAATGCAAGTGTGATGAGTTCCTATACCTCCCCCCAGACAGAGTGAAACTGAAGAAGGTATCTGAGTGTGACGAGTTCCTATACCTCCCCCCAGACAGAGTAAAACTTGAAGAAGGTATCTGAATGGGAAACAAGTATTTCATGGACAGGAGCTCTATCACTGGATATGTGTTCCCTGTGTTCTAAGGGGATGGAGCTTAATACTTCATGTAGATGCATGGCAGGAGTTGAGATACAGTTCCATTATCCTACTGATGGCTCTCTCTGGAACTACACTGGAGAGCTGCCCGCAGTCTCATAGTGGGACATCCAAGGGAAAAGTGCAGGGCTGAAATCAGAAGGTAGACCGGAATGCACCCCCCCCCGCATGCTGCATTATGAGAGGTTGCACAGTAGGAGCCGAGTGAAATCCAGCTGTATGGAAAGTAAATGTTTCACTGATAGTGTTATAAATAAACTAGCTCCACGTTAAACAAAGAAATAAATGAAAGGCTACATCGTACTTTACCAAGCAGCTCCTTATGTTTCAGGTAGAACTGTGCAGAATTCAAAATGCTGTTCCTTCGGAATCTGAGAATTTCAGCAAATACTAGGTTTAATACAGGTCAATGATTGGGGAAACTAATGCTGGTCGAGGCGAGATGGGCAAATGCTGAGGAAGGAGTTGCATAACGGATGAACCTTAGGGCAAAGATAAAAAGAAATAGCGAGGCACTTACTGGTCAGGCTCATTGAGAGGATCAGGAGTCCCCACGTCCACTTAGGGATCAGGCAGGGAGGAGGGAAAGATGAAGGCCTGGGTACGTGGAAGTCTGGAGCAGAGTGGGAGTTACAGCATAGCGGGGAATTGAAGGCAGACATCGAAGCTGGAATTAGAAGCAAAGGTAATGTGATCGTAGGCCAGAGCAGAGAAGGAGCTACAGAAGTAGAGGGGTAACTGGAATGCAAAGTGTTGGAACGGTAAATGCATTATAGAGGGTAGGGGAAGTTGCACAGCAGGCGAGAAGAGTAACATTGGTTGGCCATCCTGTAGTGGTGGAAAACAAAGGGTAGGTATGCATGGAAATGAGCAGAGGAGAGCAGGGACGTCTGCAAGCAGCATCAGGGAGCCGGAGAAGGCCCAAAAAGAAATAAGGGGAGAAGAGACCAAGAAAACCCAGGACAGCAAGGGACGGGGGCAGAAAAGGAGCAGGGAGGCGTCTGTAGCGGCCGAGGAGACAAAGAAAACAGAGCAGAAATGGAAGGAATGGGACAAGGGGAGGGAAAACACAGGGGAAGAGCACAGAATGAGACAGCAGGGAGCACCAGAAGCATAGCTACATGAGCTACGCAGGGAGTCTGGGAAGAAAAACACTCCCTAAGCAAGGGAGATGCTGTAGTATAGGGTTTAAGTAGAGGTTGTGGGAGGAGCTATTCCCCACTTTGAACCACAGGCACAGCCCTCCCAGAATGTTGTTGTTTTAAACATGCACTATTTAAGAGTGTGACTCTCAGTCAGACTCTGCCCCTGACAAAGAACTGCTACAGTCTGAAGTGTTTTTTTTTTTTGTGTGTCCCCGACTCATGCTGCTAGCTCACTGAATAATTCTTTTCGTGCAGACATTTGGCTTCTCGTTTTAGCATTTGTCAGCATCATTATTTGTATATCTGGTTTACATATTGACCTGGAGTGCAAGCTTTTTTTTGTGTTTCCTGGCTGCAGGGGGAGGACCATCCTCCCTGGTTTCTCCCCTTTCTCCCTCCTCCCCTTGGTATGGCAGGAGCTCTGCAGTGACATCCTGCAGATGGAACCTTGGCCCACCACAAGGGGCACTGCAACACCAGTGCCCAATGACCAGTGCCATTCCTCCCAACTTAACTGAAGCTAATGCAGCCTGGCCTGTCTTCTGTTACGGTGACCCAAGCTTACTCCCAACCCTGGGGCTCTTGCAGAGCATCACGGTTGGCTGCTGCTGGGCCAGTAATTTGGCCAGAAAAATTGTATTTCAAAAGTAACCAGTGGTAAATCACTTTCAGGCAGCCTGTAACCTGTGACTGATAACTGTACTTTTCAATCATGATCTGGAACTGGAGAAGTGAACTTTGGCAACTGTGCAACCCCCATGCCCGATTGTTCAGTTAAAGGGACACGGTCAACCATTTTTGCATCATGTTATTTCCAGTTGAATATCCACATTTTATGACTGCTTACCTTCTCTAAAATTCATTGATGATGCTTGTTATTTTATCTGCTTTCTTTCTAAGTAGAACTGAAATACATGCTAATGATGCAGTTATATCCAAACCTGTTTTGTTTCAAATCCTTGATTTACTACTCTTGTATGCTTCCTGGACATTAGGAACACCCCCAAAGCAGTGCAGCAACTCATGATTCAATAGCCTCCTCTAGTCCCACTGCGAAAATGAGTGGCTAGACTCTGTTGAGGTATTCCCAAGTCCAGGAAAGATGCAGTGTGTGTTGATCAAAAAATGTATACAAGCATGTTTTTGTGTGTTAACACCAGTATAGTGGCAGTCTGTTTTTCACTTTTTAAAAGAGAAACGGAATCACAATCAAACTTCCAGCTACTTCAGCAGTCTCTACAGAATGTGACCATTCATTAAATGTGTTTTTTAAACTAAAGACACTTTGAGGCCAAAGGGGGCTGACAGTGTCCTTTTGAAGGCCCTTTTTTCACGGAGCTGATCTCATAGTGTTGCCGTATGAATTGTCTCACTCTGCTCCGCCTGCGCCAATTTCTTTTCAATTTACATTCTGCAGCTCTGCAATGCTCTCTTGGCTCTTCCAGCATTTTTGCCATCTTTCTGGCTGGCCAAGAGCACCAGAGCAACTTGTGGAGTTTCGATCAATGTGAGCACTGCTGACTGACTACATAGCAGCACAAAACGGCAGACTTCACACCGCATACCCAGGAAAGCAGGGAACATGTGGAGACTGAATGCTTACTTCTACTGCAGTGTGGCTCACCTTTATACTCATTGAAAGTAACACTCAGGTTGCTCTGCACCACTCACAATAGTGCAGAGCTGATCGTGTAAAAGGGCCTTAAGTTTATGTCAGCCCTCTGATTTGTGCTTTTCTTCTCTGTTGCTGTTGTGAGCGGTATAAGCCAGCAAATGCTGTTTTATGAGTGCATCCTCCTACTAACTGTGAGGACATCCCAAGACTTTGTTTTTGTACCCACTTAAGAAAGATTCCATTTCAACTCCTTTTCACTTTTGTTCTGTTTTGTTCTTGAAGCTGTAGGTGGGCAGAAATGTGAAAGGATGAAGGAGACTAAAACTGAGACATAAGAATCTTGGGTAAGCATCAGGCATGCGACTAATATAAATCACTGTCCTTTTTTCCTTTACTGCTCTCTTTCTTCTCCTTGTTTTCTTTTGCTTGTATTCTTTCTTGAATTAGAATTCAGAGCCACTGTGTAAGCAAATAGAAGCCGGCTATGCAGAGAAAAACATACTACACTGGAAAACAAGATGGCTCGGGCCACCAACCTTTGCTTAGGGATTCCTCTGCCCCATTTACTAAGATTTAAAACTATAACCCCACCCCTGGCAGCACCCAACCACAGGTGTTGCACCCCATAGTAAAACAAAAAATTCAAAATCCCATCCTAACCCCTGAGAAAAGTTGATTGCCTATGGCGTGTAACCCAGCAATCCATCAATAAAAAGTGCACAACTTCTTTGTGCACTGTCAGGCTCAGGAAAGTCTGAAGAAAAATCCCATCCATACAAATAGCAGATCACCAAATTCCAGCATACAGCTTTTACTCTCCTCTCTCTCTCTCTCTCTGCATAACAGTATTTGGTGACCTGCTGCTTTATCAGGCTTACTTATTTGGACTTACTGCAGCCCCAGGGTGCCAGATGATGAGGGCTCTCTCATTGATGGATCCCCTACATGGGTTTTACTATTGCAAGGTGACAGCATCCACACCGACATCCCCTACATCGACAGACACAATACTGAGTGTCAGCATTGTACTGTCAGGGATGTCGGTGTGTTTTCTTTGGGTAGTTGTGCCCCCCAAGCCCCCCCATGTGAGGGGCTCTGCCCCCACACACCCCGGTCTCTAGATATAGAACTCCGAGTCGGAGTTGTCTCACAGAGGGGGCAAAACACCAGGAGATGCAGTAACGGTGTCAGTGAGGACCATCACAGCAGCCCAACTCTTTCAGTCGAATTCTGTTGCTGTGATGGTCTTCATTGTGGCAGTGTTGACGTGCGGTTGGTACACCCCTACATGGTGTATCCAAGGTGGATCTCATAGATTGGAGTAGTTACTTAGCCTGGGATTGTTCATTTTATTTTGGGGGTGCAGACTTACAGTTGGGAGCTACCAAGAGTGGGCATGCAGTTTAAAATCTTAGTGGCTGAGGTGTGGGGGTCAGGTGTGCCATTTAGAGGTAACCAGAGGTTGCAGTTGAGACCCCTATGATTGCTTTGCAGCCCTATGATGTCCTTTGCAACCACAAAGACGCCCTAAAACAAGGTTCTCCTAGGATTTATATATATATATATATAAAATGTGAGGGGTGGAGGAACTTTGCAACCCACATTATTCTGCTAATATGGGACTTTGCAACACCTGTGATGCTAGTGAAATGATGCTACAGGTGGGAATGTGGGTTGTAATGATGTTTTGTGACTCAGAGGCCGTTCCAGCTGTAGGTAGCTGTGTTTTTCAATACTGTGAGGGTGAACAGCACTAGACCTGCTGGACAATATTCTATCTGATTCTGGATTGGACCTGCCAAGACAGAAAATTCAGTATTGCCCCTCCCTATAGCCAGGAGGGGGTCATGTTGGCACAAACTAAAAATATGCATTCTGAAGACTATCCATGGCAGACTAGAGCTGTCCAGCTACCACTCACCAGGGGATTGCCTTAAAGAGCAGCTGACACCTCCAGGGGAACTTTGAGCAACATACTATTTAGAAACACTTCAGCTAATATTTTACATTAGTTATGTAATTCTCTCCATTTATTCTTTCAAATTAAGGACATGGTTACAGTGCTCCCTCTTTTATCCGCCAACCTCCATGTTTCCTAAATTGTGACAGACAAAAGAGGGTGGCAGGTAAAGGGGTAGATAGCATTTCTGGAAAATGGCACAGGAGCTCACACTGGCATTAAGTGGGGGGGGGCAAATAAGGGGGGAGTGGAAAAAGGATGGATGCTTGTTCCTTAAGGGCTCAACTGTTTCTGTTGCTTACTCTCCACTTGAAGTCATTGCTGTTTATGACATCACAGTCATTCCCATGGTCAGTCTGTTAGAAATTTGGGGGCAACTGTTCTGGCCAATCAGTCAAAACATGAACATGACATTACACCAACAACAATAATGGCTGATTCAGGTCAAGGGCAGTCAAGGATGGGAACTGGAATAAGGCAGTTTATTCATTTCCAGCATGAAATCTAATGAATGCAACCACAGTTACTGGTACTTCTTGAGGAGTCTGACCAGCACCAACTAGCAGTGAGACTTTAATTAACTGCAAGAGAATATTCCAAGCCTCTGGATTAAAGGTCTACAAGTTCAGTATGAAGAACACAACTCACTGCACAGCCCATGATCTTTAGCCATTACCCATGTAACTGAGTCTTGAAGGAACTCGAGCAAAAACACAACATTCCATCACAATTCACATTTTCCCGGCATATTATCCTCAGTGTGTACAATGCTGTGCATATCCAGATGTTGACACTTCTGAAGTTGGCAGAGGGATGTTATGCCCAGTTTACTAGTGATATTTGTTGTCATTATGGTATGAAAGAGATTGAAAATTTATATCATGCAGTATTTAAATGCTCTAAGTATTCTGATTTAAGAACAAAATTTCTTGGAGAACTCATTGGTTCCATGGTATTACCCACTTGATATATTTTAGATTTATTATTCAATTCAGAGGAAATCCGTATTCTGAAGAAACTGTCACTGTATTTATTACAAGTGTCTCAACACAGGAAGAAAAAACTTGCTGCCTAGTCTATAAAAGTGCCTTGAAATTAATAAAATCTGTAAGTATTTTTACTAATGTTAGACAGCCCTGTTAGGGTCTGGATTTCTAACTGCATTAATGTATTTGTGTTAGTATCACAAAGTATTTTTATGTTGTTCTGTTGTGACTATATTCTGTTTATACTGTAATGACATTTTGTCAACAATAAACTATTTATCTATCTAGTGATATCTGAACCAGTACTGCAAACCAGCCCTTCCTGAGTCTCACTGCCCAGCCCACTGAGTTGTCTTCAGATCAAGCATTGCCACCACCACCATGCTAGTCCATTCTGCCACCACCATCACCTACAGGAGTATTAGGGCAGCGGCCTCACAGAGTCCCACTAGTAGTGGAATTGCCTTACCTAATGTGCCATTGATTGAGGGAAACAGTGGAGATAACATTCTGCGGTTCATCTGATCACTACTAGACATGTGGGATTTGCATATACTGTACTGTACCCTCACAATGTGCGCATCTTTCTGATGAACTGTGGAAGTCTATGAATGATGGTGACTTCTGTCCTGTACCTTATACTGAACACACAGTAAATTTAATAGTGGTGTACATGAACTGTGGTGGATTTTTATTTTATTTATTTAAAATAGTTGTCCTGGAAAGAAACACTGAGCTGGGGCTTCATTCCAGGTGTGAACTGAAGAATGAGAAGCTACAAGAGGGAAAAGACAATAACAGTACATTATTCCAAAAGAAGTGCAAAATTACATCAAGGCATTGTGCTTTCAGTGGCAACTATAAAGGAAGGAATAGCAAAAACTCAGTGATGAAATAAAAAAAAAATACAGTACTCACAAATAAATAAGCATATGGGGCTTGGGGGTCAGACAGCACACAACAGAGGCAGCAATAACTCAGACTAGGGGTGTTGGCACTGCAGCAGAATTGTTGATGAGGGAAAGGGAGGAGGAGAAAGGGGCACAGAAGGGAAAGGAAATAGCTAGCTGCAATTATAGGGTGGAGGGGTCCTTGAGGAAAGTTTTGAGATGGGGTAGGATGGAAACAAGGAGGAGGACATTGGAAGCAGGAGACTGTACCAGTGGGGATGGGGATGTATTGTGGGAAGAGAAGGCAGAATGCCCAGATGAGGTTCTGCAGTGAGGATGAAAACAAACTGAGCATCAGATGAATGATGGGAGTAGGAGGAGGAGGGGAGAGAGAGAGAAGAGGTACTAGATAAGTAAAGAGAACCAGTTTTTAATGAGGAAGGAGGAACAATGAGAGAGGTGTTGATCCTCAAGAGAGGGGATCAAGAAGATTCAGGTAAAGGAAGCAGTAGGGGGTGCAAGGAGGGCAGTTGAGGAAGAAACAGCAACATGTGAAAGAAGAGGTCCAACCTTTCAAGGTTAGCTTTGGGGTAGCACTGTACACCACATCCATGTAGTCAATCACTAGCAGGATAATCTTAAAGCAAAAGTATTAGTTAATGGGAAAAAATGTCCTCATATAGTTAGAAACACAGGAACACAGATGTTTTTGGCCGCACTGTTGTTTCTCTTAAATAGTGCATTACTTATACTGACCATGCAGAATTTTGTTAAAAATGTGCTCAAATCATGTGACACATTTGCTTAATATTAAAAATGTAGAAAAAAAAACCTAACAGGCAAGTTAAAAAAATAGTCTCCAATCTGAAATATATTATCAATGCAGCTTTACATTTGGTGCCTTAACGCCATATTAAGTATTGCAGATATTATTTTAAATTTTATAGTGCAACTGCTGGAGGTGCCAAAATTTGTTCATTCTTAGCCCACTTTTAAATTATTTGTTTCCTTGGACAGCAGACCTAATTTTCTTCTGTCTTGTTCCTATTTACAGCTGTCACTTCAGGCTTCATTCATCAGAGGCACATCAGATATGTCAGTCAGATTCACAGCACAGGACCATACAACATCCCTCAAGCCCACTGAAAGTGGTACCATGGCACACAAGATGGTGCTTAGGTACACTGTGGCAAGTCAGACAGATGGAATAGCAGTTGAAGATCCAAACGGGGACATAAATAATTCTTGGGGCCAAAAAGAGAATGGAGAAGCAGCTATAGAACATTGCCAGTCAGCTGCCAGCAACTGCACCACAAATAGCCACTACACCAGCCTCACCCTACCACCTCACAATCAGAAGTGCCCCATTATAAACAATGTTCTTATAATATTACAAGGTTTCATGTTTATTATCACTGAACGAATGTTAGTAACACTCATCAACTGCACTGTGGCAGCATTTCTCTCCTCCTGTCATGATGACAACACCTCCAAGCATCTCCAGTATCTGCAACTCCCAGTGTTGAATGCCATCCCATTGGTGATTTAGCTGCTTCACTGTCCATACTTCTCTTTCTCCCCCACCACTCACCAAACTGCAGATCTCCTCTCACACTTTCTCCCACTCAGTGTACAGCAGCAATTTGCCGCCCCCCCAAAAGTAGACCAACATGTTTAGTTACTGCTCTATCTAAGACGCTAGTCTCTTCTGGTGAGAAGGGAGCAGCTGGACCTTTCCTAGTACAGCCCTTCCCAGCAGCTGTCTCAGAAATGTAAAATTTTGAATTTAAACTGATTTGCCTGCCTCATTAGTTGCATTTGCACTTCAGAAGCACTCCACAATTTGCGATGCTGCAATGGCCGCAGTGGCTCAATTTTGTGTCCACACAGTCGGCCGCTCCAGAGGTTGTTCCCCTATCCCGAGGTGGCCGTGACCAGCTGCTGACATGTGTGAGGCACTGAAATGCCAGAAGGCTCGTTCCTTCCTAATACACCCGAGTTCAGTAAACAGTATTTTTCAACAGCAGAAAGAAAGCTGAACTCTGGAAAGTGCTTGAAGTTGTAAAACAATGGCTACAAATATTACAAATTAGAGTCATAAACTGTGACAGCAATACTGGGCATGTGTGAATGCATATGCATATCCCTGGGGATCAAGAGGATAAGCACATGTATTGGCACATGCTGATATCAGCGATCAGTTCTGATCTGTTGGTAATGCTTGTAGCCCTAGTTTACATTTTAATGTGCTTTCCCGAGTTCAGCATTCTTTCTGGTGTTGAAAAATGCCTTTGCTGAACTCAGGTGTCTATAAAGATTCTTCTAAAAGTGCTAGCAGGCGAGCATCCAAGACAGTCATGGGGCCAGGAGGATGCTGGGAAAGGAGACATTCATTGGGAGCGAGCTCTGTAGAGTGTCTACATGGCAGGTAAGGTGCTGTAAAGTAGCTTGCTCTGATACATGTTCCCTCCTCTTAGTCGCATCACAAACCTGATGCAAGTTGCTCTTAGGACACTCACGAAAGTGTCCACACTGCTGACTTTGAAGTGCATCAACCCCTGCGCTTGGGTTGATGCGCTTTAAAGTTGGCAGTGTAAACAGGGCTATTGTCTCTCTCTGTCTAACTCTCACACTGTCAAAAGATTAACTAAACCATGAGCACATGTGCCAAAACCATGGAATCTAAATCTGTCGATAAACTCATATTTCATGGCTTATATAGACCACCCTTTCAAATGTGTGGAATGCCCTTTTGACACTTTCAGGTTGTGACATTAAAAAGTGCATGCAGGATAGTAATCTGTGGTTACAATACGAACCCCACAGTAACAGCTGAACAGCAGAATGGCGTTCCATGGCATTGGGGTTATACCACCATATGCCAAAACCACGTGGCTGAAAATGCTGCAGTGAAACAGAGCAGCACAAAAACAGAGCTGGGCAAAACACCTACCTGTTCTACGCACCATGACCATTGCAAACAAAGGGTCATATTTTTTTTGCAGGGGCTTTGCTCCCCAGAACTTAAATAACAAACTCCTGGGGGCGAACTTCAGGGATGGGGAGAAACTCGGAGTGGGAAGTTTATTTTTTAAAAACCATGCGGCAAGCGTTGCAGCAGGGGAGACCTGGGGGGAACTGAACAACGGTCCCAGGTCTCCCAACTGCGCCATGTGCTGGTGCCCTAGCCACTTCACCATGGGACCAGGCACCCAGCACATGGCAGCTTCTCCCCTCCTTCCATCACTGTGCAGCAACAGGGGTAGCAGGAAATCCCTATTGCTATTCTACCACTGTCGCTGTGATTTCAAGCACTGTTTGTACAGCGTGGTTAATACTACGCTGTCTTACGTGCACAGTATTGACCCGGTACCCCTTCCAGTGGTTAACAATCACACATTTGTTCAGTCAAAGACCACATATGGTATCAAAGTCTACAGTTTCAATAATGAATCAAGGAAGCACTCAAACTTTCTGAAATACATTTTGAAAGCAGAATTTCACCAGCAGAATTCTGCATCCCACAGAAAACCAAAAAAACAGTGCTTGCCATGTAAATGGTCATACGCTTGTCTTTCTAACATCATTCATCCACCAACTGGAAAAAGTTTGAATGAATTGGTGGCTTTATCATACAGTGCTGCACATGTTTTTACATTTTATAAGTGCAATAGCAAATTAATTTATGCAATAGCCGTGGACTCTGAACCCTATTGATAAGCATGTTTATCATGGCAACTATGTGAATAAATCAGTAACCAGAAATTTATCTATACAGTACTGTCGTCAACATCAACTTATTCGCAAAGTACTGTTGTCATTCCAGGACCAAAGCTGAACTCATTTTCTGACAGATTACATCTTCTCAAGCTCACTCCTCGCACCTGTGGCACCGCCATGAACGACAGCATGAACTGCACAGGACTGCAGCTCAAGCACTGTAAAAAACACAGTTCACATGAGGAGAGACTGGTACACAGTAGCTGCAATGACCACAAGACTGGTACACACTACTCCCATGACTGCTACCTTCTGTGCAAGAAAAAAAATCACCTCAACAACTTTTAAAAAAGCAACAAGCAGTATCAGACAAAAACAAGCATTTGTCAATGCCGAATGTTGTCTCACTGGCATTGGCAGTGCAGGGGTTAGAAATGCATAATAGCAATGGCAGTGAAGTTTTGAACTGACACCAACCCCACCCCCACCCTGCAGAGACTGACAGGTGTTGGGGTGTGCCTTTGGGTCATCAGCTATAACGCTCATGCCATTTTACCTCACCCTACCCATAGATACTGACAAGTGTCATGGTGTGCTTTGGTGTCTTTGGGCCTTATACTTACGTCATTCCATAAGGAAATACACTGAGACGGGTGCAGTACAGGAGAATGGGGTGAACTTTAGGGCCAAACATTTCAAGGCACACCTTGATGCCTGTCACTGGCTGCAGGGTGGGGGTGCAATGGCATGAGCATTACAGTCAATGATCCCAAATCACACCCCTGACGCCTGTCAGTCTCAAGAGGGTGGGGTGTTACAGTTGGAAACTCTAATGTCGTAGGCATTTGTTGGTATTTTCACTCCAAATTTTCAACATAGGCTTTTTGTGACCCCACCTCATGAAGAGCAGCACAATCAGTTAGTTAGCTGAAAGGTGGTTTTGCACAGAGGCTATACCATTTGGTGACACAGGGACGAAAACACATTTTGGGCAGGATGTGAAAAATGACAACTGTATTGTTCATGAGGAGGTGTAAAAAATGGCAACATTGAAAATCTGGAGTGAAAATATGAAACATTGGTGAAGTCATGAGCACGCATAGAAACTACGCAACACACATTCATAACCCAATTATTTTGAGGATTTTTTTAGCCACATTTTCAACATAGGCATTTTTGGACCTCCCCTCATGAACAGTGACGCTGTGATTTTGTTAATCTGTCCCAAAAATTGATTTCCCACAGTGACCACACCATTGTGCACCATAGGTGCGGAAACACATTTTTGGCAGGATGTGAAAAATGACAGCTGCACTTTTCATAAGGAGGTGTGAAAAAATGCCAGTGTTGAAAATCTGGCATGAAAATATTGCAAATTTGCAAAGTTACAAGGGTGTGTGAAAACTGCGCCACACACGCTTGTAATACAGTCATTTTATGGACTTTTGTCACCATATTTTCAACATAGGCATTTTAGGACCTCTGCCCATGAACAGTGTCACTGTCATTTTCTCAAACTGTTGCGAAAACTGATTTTGCTCAGCGACCTCGCTGTTTTGCTCCGGATGTGCGAGAACATATTTTGACCAGGATATGGAAAATGACAGCTGTACTGTTCATAAGGAGGTGAGGTAAAATGCCAATTTTGAAAATCTGGAGTGAAAATATTACAGATTCACGAAGTTACAAGTGTGCATGGAAACTGCACAACGCACGCTCATAAAACAGCCATTTTTGTTTTTTTTTTCACCAAATTTGCAACTTAGGCTTTTTGAGAGCCCCCCCCCATGAACAGTGGCCCTGTTGTTTCGTTAATCAGTCCTGAAAGGTGATTCCACACAGTGACCGTAAAATCACCTTTCAGGACTGAATAACTCCATGACAGTGACTGAATGCATGAGGAAGGGTCCCAGTAACCCCATGTTGAAAATTTGGTGCCAAAATTCCCAAAAATGGCTGAGATATGCATCAATGTTGAAAAAACCTTATTTATGCCATTATACAACTTACCAGCATTTCTTCAGTTCGTGGTCAGCTTTGAAGAGTGCAGACATGTTCACTGAGTCTGAACGGAACTACAATACTAATTGCAAAACATAAACTGAAGTCCAGAATCTGCAAAGCTACATAAAAGAAAACTTCAATAGAGAGACACTGCAGCATCAAAAACAGCCAGAAGACCTGGAAAAAATGCTATCACACTACTTTAGGACATGCACCAAACAAGACGGCAGCAACTACAAACCCCTTAGCTCAAGAGCAACCTTCCAAGCATAGAGCGATACCTCAAAACTACAAAATACCGAGCATTTCTGTCAACATCCCCACTGTTTGAATGATCAAGGCATGTCCTAATATCTACACAAGAACACCTTAAAAGTAGCAGCAAAGGGAACAGGCCCAAGGCTGCAGATGAACTTACTGACAGCCTAACTGACAAGCTATACGAATGCCAACAACTGGGACCACACACCCCAGAATACCTATTGAACACAATGTGCCTTACTGTAAGTTTATACTTCAGAGTAAGGGCCACCACAGAGATGCAAAATGTCCATTGGGGTGATGTGGAGATAAAAGAAGACCTGAATGGGCACACATACTTACAGTACAACAATGAAAGGCAAACCAAGACCAAAAAGGGCAAAACCCAAAAGACATCAGAAACATTAAACCAAGAGTCTATGTCCTATAAGAGAGCAGCCCCAGATGTCCAGTACAAAACTACTGCATCTGTTTATAGAACAGACCACCTATCTACAACATGCCAGACTCCCTGTTTTTTTTTAGCTGTCAACACCAATGCCAAGCACCTAGTCCCAGGAAACCGGTACAAAAACCAACCAGCTGGAATAAATAAACTTGCCTACATAGTAAAAAACATGGTTGAAAAAGCAGGAATTCACACTGATAAAAAAACTGGCCACTCAATCGGTGCGAAAACACCTTATTCAAAAATTGACCGACTCTGGAATACCACCTACAGACATAATCCAAGTCTCTGGGCACAAGCAAGTGCAAAGCATAAATGATTACTTCCGAATGAATGACCAAAAACAACTTCAAATAAATTCCTTATTAAGTGGAGAAAAGCCAGCACCAACTCCCATAGCACCAGAATAAGAATACCCTCTAAAGGCACTTTTATACACAGGTGTCTGTTACGGAATGATCATTACCTGTGTGGCACTGTTGCAATCTGTGTCATTCTGTGCTCCGATTTACACGCGGCTATTATTTCAGGAAAATCTCACTCTCCATTGTGTCTTTTTTTTTTATTCTGGTGTCCCCATGAAGTTTCCAGGCAGCGTGCGATCTTATTGATTTCCTCAGGAGGTGAACGGAACATCCTGATTACACCACGGGGTGAACCGGCACATATCAAGGAGAACCATGGCAAGAAGAGAACACAATTTGGCCGAACGTTCACTGTGGTAGTGGAAGAGATACACTTTACACATAAACAGAGGTAACATTACACTGGTTCTGTACTGGACATTCCATTACAGACACTGGTGTATAAAAGTGCCTTAAGTACCACCTCTGCAAACTACAAGGAATTAATTGGAAGCTGCCTAAACAACCCAACCATACTTGCAAAACATGTCACCTTCAACATAATGCAAGGTAAGAATCAGCAGCCCACAAAAAACCTAAAACACTCCAATACCAATACCCCCACGCCCCAATAACCTCCAACCCCCTCACCCAAGCAAGAAAACCACAAACACAAGTAAACTCAAAATGTTTTCTATGCTTCTATTCACAAGTAACCACTACGACAAATATGTATGAAGAAGAGCAAGTGTTATTGATTCCGATACGGACTCAAGCTAAATAAGTAAGTACAACCTCCAAAGTAATTTCACAATAGTAACAGGTAAAAAAAAATATAGTACAAAGCAGTTTAAAGTACAATACCTAAAAAAAACTGCATGCAAGCAGGAATCAGTCTAAAGGTACTTTTTGTCACCAAACAGGCGTTTAAACTAAAGCACCAAAAAAAGTACTGTACTCCCAGCAACCAAGTCTTAAAGGCAAAAAACAAACAAACCAAAAAAAAAATGCAAAAACAAAAGTAAAGCATATAACATTAGAGGATGAATGTTAAAAAATGGCAAAGGAATGTAATTAATAGCATGCTGTATATTTTATAATAATAATAATAATAAGCTTTATTTTTAGGCGCCTTTCGAATACCAAGGCACCTTAACATGTTAAAATCACAAATCAAACATCAATAACACATCTTGTAAAATCAGTAGCATCATCATTTCATCAGTCACCAAATGCCTGTTGCCATAAAAAAAGGTTTTCAAAGCTTGCTTAAATCTCTCCACGGTTGCCGACTCCCGTAACCGATGGGGTAGAGAATTCCAAAGGGTTGGAGCTGCATACATAAATGCCCGCGCCCCAGAAGATTTCAAACATACCCTTGGAATCTCTAGCAACCCCTCATCGGCTGAGCGGAGTGATCGCCTGGGGCAGTAAGGAACCAGAAGCTCTTTCAGGTAGTCTGGGCCCAGTCCATGTAGGGCTTTAAAAGTCAGAAGACCGACTTTAAAGGTGATCTGCCATTGCACAGGCAGCCAGTGCAGTCTGTGCAGCACTGGCAAAATATGACAGGTCTGAGATGATCCCATCAAAAGCCGGGCTACCGCGTTCTGCACCAGCTGCAAGTGGCGGATTTCCACCCCTGGAAGCCCTACGTAAAGGGAGTTGCAGTAGTCTAAGCATGAGGACAAGAAGGCGTGAACCAGAGTAGGAAGGTCACCGGATGGAACCAGGTGCTTAATCCTGGAGATATTCCTTAGATGGTAAAAGGAAGATTTGACAACTGCCGACACCCGTGAATGCAGGGTCAGCCCTTCATCAAAAATTACCCCCAGGTTTCACACCCACTCAGAGGTCGGGAGTGATAAGCCCCCGAGGACTAGTCCAGAGGGTGAACCAACCCCCAACCCCCCTATCCAGCTACCTGGGTCCACAATCAGCACCTCAGTTTTTTCCATGTTCAGCTTCAACCATCCACTCCTGGATTTCTGCTAGACAGTTATTAAAGACAGAGAGAGCTCCATCCTGGTCAGGTGCAAAAGAAAGGTAGAGCTGGGTATCATCAGCATAGCAGTGAAACCTCAGCCCATACCTTCTTACAGTGTCTCTGAGGGTAGCATGTAACCGTGAACACCATGGAGGACAACACTGAACCCTGAGGAACCCCACATAACAGAGAAACTGGGTCTGAGGAATAAAGCCCAGAAACCACTCTCTGAGTTCTTCCCATGAGGAATGATGTAAACCATCCAGGGACTGTACACGACAGTCCCCAGATGAATTTCAGATGGTCCAGCAGTACCCCATGGTCCACGGTGTCAAAAGCTGATGAGAGATCCAGAAGAACCAAGATGGAATGGCTCTTCTGGTCTCTAGCCATCAGGAGATCATTGAGCACCTGAACCAGTGCTGTCTCTGTACTATGTCTCTTTCGAAATCTAGACTGGAGGGGTTCATAGATGTCATGGATGGTCAAATGGTCCTCCAGCTGTGCGGCCACTACTTTCTCAATCACCTTCCTTAAAAAGGGAAGGCTAGAGATTGGTCTGTAGTTTGCATGGTAGTCTGGGTGCAAAGAGGCTTTCTTCAATAGTTGTGTCACCACCGCCTCTTTCAGGGAGCTAGAAAACTCACCTGTTTCCAAGGAGCACCAGATTATCTGTGCTAGGACAGGACCGATAGAATCCATACAACCCAAAATCATGGAAGTTGGTCCTGGGTCCAAACTACAGCATGTAGGGTGCACATTCTGGACAATCCACATGACATCCATGAACTCCAGACGGTCGAAGGTACTCTAGGAAAACCGAGGAGCAGTGGCCTCATGCTGATCCAAAGCAACACCCATAGAGTGAGCTGGTTGGAGTACTGCCCTAATGTCAGCCACCTTAGATGCAAAGAATCGAGCAAGTTCATTGCACTCTACTTCTGAAAAGGCTTTCCGAACTTGTAGACAGGCTGGGTTGCACTGTCTGTCCACAGTTCGAAACAGCTGAGCTGGTCGATTCTGTGTAGCTGCGATCTCCCCGGACAGGAACCCTGCATTCTCATGGGTGATTGCAGATTGATAGACTTGATAATGGTCCATCAATCTAAGGTGGTCAGCATCTAGGGCAGATTTCCACCAGCAACGCTCTAACCTTCGTTCTAATCTCCGCATCTCCCTCAGAGTCCCATCAAACAATGGGGATCGGGGTGAAGGAAGAGAGGACAAACTTGGACTGGAGCAATTACATCCAGGGCCACCAAAATGACCAGGTTATAGGCCATCACGAGGGTCTCTGGGTCACTGTTTGCACTGGAAGGGATGATAGGTCAAGCACCGCTGCTAGGCTTTGAGAACTTACATCCCGTAAAGGGTGGTACCTGACCATCTCCACAGGGGTAGACCTATGAAGGGGGGTGCTAAAAGTAAACCCCACGGTGTAGTGATTGGACCATTCAACTGGTTCCACCCCCAAGTCAGAGCTTCGATCCCCAGGAGGAAGACCAAGTCAAGGGAGTGACTGTGTTTATGAGTAGCAGTGGAAACGACCTGTATTAGGCCCAGAGATGTCATTAGCTGGAGGAAGTGCTGTCCAAATTGTGAGAGTTCATCATTGATCCAGGGACTGAAGTTGCCCAGAACCATCAGCCTGGGTGACTCGGACGCCATGTCGATGATGAAGTCCGCAACTTCCTGAAGGAATTGCTTCTCCTCTCCGGGTGGACGGTAGATGAGGGCAATCCAACAACCTACACCTGCTACTGCGGTATACTTGAATGACTCAGTCTCCTCAACTGGTACACTCGTGAGGTTAAGTTTGGTCTTGAAACAGACCGCAGCCCCCCCACGATCCAATCTTGGCAGTGTATCACCGAGTACCCAGCCAGCGTTACAGCTTCCAAAATGGGGCCAGAGTTCTCGATCAGCCAGGTCTCGGTGATGCAGGCCAGGTCCACTGTTTCAACAAGATCTGCAATAATTGCAGTCTTGTTTTTAATGGACCTGGCATTGCATATCACCGCCCGAGTTGAATGAACCTCTCGGGCCGCCTGATCTACCTGCCTACCACAATTGGTAGTGCCCTTGGGTATGGAAACCAGACATGGAGGACCATGTTCTGGGTTCCATTTCACCCCAGGGCATCTTCTGGATTTCACTACCCCAATGCGGTGGCCCCCCTCATTCACCTTCTGCTTTTCACACCACCCACCTCTCCCTCCCCTATGCACAATACCTAGCGCCCTACAGCACTGGTAGGTTGTAAACTGAAGGGGCAGAGGGAAAAAGGGGTGGAGGGCACAAAGAGCAGAGGGTGAATAGTGCACAACCATGGGGGCAGGTCTCCTACACATTTGCGTAAACCAATTATATACTACTTAACACACAAAATATTTAAAAAATAAAACAAAATATATAAAAAAAATCTAATTAAAATCAAACAATTACCCTCCCAACCCAAACAAATAAATAAACCCAAAAAGTAAACACAACTAAATAAATCACCCAACACAAATTTCACCTCCCCAGGGCTTTCTCACAGCCACAGGGGGGGTGAATAAAACAATATTATACTAAAATACAATAACTAACAGTATAAAAGGGGAGAACAGTTATCTAAGTCCCATTGGTCCTCTCACCATCAACGGGGCTCAAAAACCCCCTCAGGAGCTTACACCCCTGAACAGATATAAAATACCCTTAATAACTTCTCCCAAGATAAAACCAATATTCCCCAGTCCTCAGGTGCTCTCACTGCCAGAGTATGGAGAAGACTATTTGACACTCTCACTGCCAACAGAAGAAAATAAAATTGAAAGTCTGACCATTGCCAAATATAAGAGACAAATCCCAGCAATCCTTTTCACTCTGAAACCAGGGGGGTAAGCCCCAAAATTCTGAACAGGTGGCCAGCCCAAAACCGTGACAGGTACCATGGGTCCCCGTTGGAACCCACCAATTGATAGGTCTCACGGAGATCCTTAGCGGTAGTGCTCCAACCACCGGCTCCCCGGCCCCTCAGAGCCCAAACCCCCAACCTGCCACAGGTGCATGGCCTACCTGACAGATCGGGCCCACCCCACCTGGCTCCAAATCAAGCTAATCCACTCCAGCGATGAGTTCCAGAAATCCTTCTTAATTCCCAAGTTTCAGCATTTCGGCAATAAGTCTTTTATAGCACCACCTCCCAAATCCACATAAAACACACAGTCACAGATAATTCAGTAACAGCATTTCAAGGTGCAATCAAATTACTCCAGCACAGACCAGGCTTAGAATAGGCAAAATCCAGTTAATATGATTCAGAACTAACCAGTTCATGACTGCTTCCCTCAAAGTCTTCAGGTCGGGGGAGGGTAAACCACACAGCCCCCAGAGCCCCCACAAACACAGACAGTCCCGCCATCCACCGACCTCAAGGCATTCTATGCCCCTCACCACCCAACCCCTATCCTCCAACAGGGGACTGGAAGCAGGGTCCAGAAGAACTCCAGGACCGTGAGGTAATCCCCACACCAATCCCCAGCAGGGATTAAACCATCTCTTTCAGCACAGTACTCACAAGTTTTAGATCATACTCATCAGCAGTCCCAGACCAGGAGGAACAACAATCTTCTTTGGGCCTTTATTTCCAGATTCACCAGCTTGAAAAATTCTGGGCTAAAATCCAAATAAAGCAAAGATTACAGGAAAATGTCCAGATACTGTCTAAATTAAGTCCATAGCACAGATAGACGGTATTTGCTGCACCAGAAAAAGTGAATAAAAAACTAAAAAACCTACAACAAACAAACTGCGAGCACCGAAGGCTAATCAATGGCTTAAGCTAGAGTACACACCACAACAAAAGGTGTAATCTGCCACAAAACACTAGTTGCAGTGGAAAAGCCAATAAAGCCAATCAGAGCTCAGAGAAAGAAAAACACACGGATGAATACTCAGACCAAAAAAGATGCAAGGTCGCTAACTACCTCATCTCCTTCAACTCTAACTCTCTAAATGCATAATTAAAATCCGAAAAGTAAGCTAAAAATAAATTAAACTAAAATAATATAAATAAACTAAAACAAATGAACAAAAAACGCAAAAATGCAAAAACAGAGCTAGAACGCTGGCTGTCTCATAAGTGCCGCCATCTTGGATTGGTGTGTTGTACAACCCCTTATTGTATTTTCTTTCCTCCAACAGCTGCAAATTTCCATGGACACTCAGAGGAAAATTAGCAGACTATCCATTTGGAACTCAAGTACATTGCTACCAAACAGGAGAAAACCTTACAAATGGACACGTTCAGTCTGTTTGCATATAAAATATTCTCAAAACAACAGTTACTGTTCTTCTGTTACACGTTACAAAAGTTGATTTTAAATTAATATTGTAACCTGTTACAAAAATATTTGTACCAAATGTTGATTCTCTAATAGAAAAAGTAACTGTTCTTTATCATTTTTGTATCCTGATTACTACTGACTCCAAAGAGAAGTCAAAATATATGCAATTCATTGTAAGAAGCAATTGACCATCCTAGAAATAAGAATGTTATCTACAGCTTGCATCAAAAAGTTTCTTAAATAAAAAATGGCTACCTATTTGTTGTATCTATCGGTTACCTGTGCAAAAAAAAACTATAACCTACATCCAAAAAAAATAATCGTTTTCAAAATACATTTACTTGCTATTAAAATAAACTTTTTTTTAGACAGTTTCTTACCTTGTCTTCCATGTGTCCTTCATCCAATGCCCCACAAGACTGTCCATGAGGTAGACCAAAAAAAAATGCCCTAAAATAAGAAACAAAAATGAAGAAACCAAACAATGTAGGGTAAATCCAAACTGTCCTAATATCTATCCAAATGGAAGAAAAATCCACAAGAGTAAGTGAATAATCCAACAGAAAAACCCTAAAATAAAAAATTTAAAAATAATCCAAATAGGCATACATGCCAACAAAGCAATCCTGGACTCCCAGCTGAAGAAACAGCGATAACAGCGACTAAATCCAGCTGAAGCCCTCCACCAGATCTTGGGATAAATCCACAGAGCTATCGTCAGCTGAAGATCAGGCCCTCCGGAAGATCCATGAAAAAGCACCCTGCTGAAGAGCACCTCCTCCTTGCTGCAAAGACGATGTCACTCTGCTGGGAACTCCGAGACTCCTCCACTGATAAAATCCACATCCATGGCTTCAATGTCCCCAGTGTGCTGTAGCTCCACTCCAGATCTTTATCATCCACTGGCTGATCACTTCCAAAGGCCTTCTTCCTTGTCCCACCACAATCCAAACACGCCACCGCCACCTAGGCTACAAGATCCTCCCTCATCCATGTCCGCCGATGTGCTGTGGTATTCTGGTATTGGTCTGCCAAAACGGACCCTTACCTTCTTCCAAGATCTGCCAGGCCCATCTCTTGCCTCTGTGGTGGACACCTTCTGGACCGTAGGAATAACAGACCAACGCATAAAATAAATGTAGAAGTAAAGGAGTTTATTCTCATACTACAGAGACAGCATTCCAAAAGAGTCTAGCCCAGATAGCAGACTCACACCGACTGCCTGACCACTGAGAATTGCAGAGATTTCCCCCAAGTCCCTCCTAAAACAGTAATAACACACCAACATCTGTTCAGAGCTCTCAAAGGGGCGGCATCAGGCCTTAAGCCCAATGCTAAAGTGTACTCCATACCACCCCTGGGGCAGTGAATGTGAGCAGCACTCGAACAAGCAAACATTATAGAATACAAGAAAAGTTTTCAAAAAATTTTGTAAGCAGGGCATGACAGCAGGGAACTGAACAGTAGATCGCTGTGATGGGAGAGGAAGGGAAGGATCATGACCACGATGGTGACCAGCTGGAGATGTACTAGGGGAATGGGAACCACCATAGCAACTTGAAGCTCATTTAGGGTGTCAAGTTACATAGTGCAGGGAAGGGGGAAAGGAAGACAGGGAATGGGTATTGGCTGGAAAATACCCAGCACATAAGATATGAATAGTGCAATAAACAGTGGCAGAGTAATACAATTTACATGGTACTATGCATTTGAAGAGACATTCCTGCAAGGAAAAAGGTTAATGCCATGCATGCAGTACCATGATCAATAGGTGCACTGGAATGAGGTACCAGAAAACATTTTCTGAAGGAACTATTAAGAGAGAATACCACTAGAAGAATTACTGAGTCCAGTTACACAAAAGTTCAAAACCATTGTTGACTTTTCTGGTCAGTGGGAATATTGACATGTGTTCCCTGAACCAGTTGTTGACAGGTTAGAGTTAGGTCGTCATAAGCAACACACGAGTTCAGTGAGCTGGCAAAGTCACACCACTTGACTCTGTAAGTCCAGGATCCGTTTACTATTTCTTTCTTAAAATCTTCTCGATCTGATACACAGGGGTGTGACCAAGAGAGTCCTGAGAAGAGGAGGAAGGTTGAGACGTCCCAGGAAGTTCATCTGGCTGATGATCAGGCAAAACAGAATCTGCCTGGAGATTATCAGGAGTGTGAGGGGCAGAAGCAACTGATTGCAGGATACCAGGAGGAACTTCTGAATCAGACAGGATAGCAGGCTCAAGTGCAGCTTCATTACTGGGTGGACTGGGATCATCTGGAATGGTATTACTCAAGTACCCATGTTTCAGACAATTGATGTGGACCTTGCTATGTACAAGCTTTCCATCAGATCTGCGTCGCAGACGGATGTGAACTGGAGGAAGCTTTTCCACAATGTAGAAAGGACCAGTCCAAGGGCAGGGCAGTTTCTTTATGGAGCCTGGAACTAGGACAGGTTGATACAGGTAGACAATGACCCCTACAGAAAATGAAGGCTCTTGAGACTTGATTGCTGATGTGCGCTGCATGGCAGATTTTCTCTGTCCCAATGTGGTGACTGCCATATGTCTAGCCAGTTCATGCTGTTCCAGTACAGGAATGCTGACTTTGGAACCTCTAGCAGCAGGAGATCCCTGTCCAAGGGAGTTCTTGGATGGCGACCATGGACCAAGAAAAAGAGGGTGTACTCTGTACTGTCAATACAAGGGCTGGTGTTGTAGGCGAATTGCACAAATAGAATGAAGCGGTCCCAATTGTTGTGAGTTTTGTCCAGGTACTTGAAGAGTGTGTTTAGAAAGGTAGACATCATTCTTTCACTCTGTCCATTGCACTGCAGATGATAACTTGTTGTGTGTGTCTTCTTAATGTCGAGAGGTTTGCACGTTTCTCAAACAATTGTTGAAAGGTAGTTAGTGCTTCTGTTGGAATGTAGATGCGAGGGGGTACGGTGACAATAACAGTGTTGAGGAAGGCATTTGCTACTGTAGCAGCTTTTATGTCTTTTAGGGGAATTAGTTCCAAATACTTTGCAAGGTAAAAACAAGAATGTATTTATTGCCAGAGTCAGAGCATGTAGGTAATGGTCCCAGAATGTCTGTGCTAACTCTATGGAAGGGTTCAGTAGCTACAGGCATTGGAATGATGTGTGCTTTTATTGGTTTGGCAGGAGGCTTTCTTTGGGAGCAGGGCTGGCAGGATTTGACAAATTGAACAATGTCCTTGTTCTTGTGAGGCCAGAAGAAGCAAAGCCTTGCCTTTTCGAGAGTTCTGTGGATTCTCATATGATCTCCAGGAAGTGGAGATGCATGAGTGGAGAAAAGAACTTGGTTGACTAGAGAGGCTGGTACAACTAGCTGTACACGAGTTCTGTCCGTGCGATGACCCTTGCCTTCCTTGGTCCAAGTGTGAAAAAGCACTCCGTCAGTGAGAAAGTATTGAGAAGCAAAGAAAAGTACATCCTGGCGATATTGCTTCTGTTGCAGTAAGGTTCCAGACTCTAAGTAAGAGAGTATGTCTACGAATTGAGGATCTGCACTTTGTTGCTTTTGAACAGTGTCAGTGTCAGTGGTTCAGCAGGTAGCACACTCGCCTCTGAGGCTGGGAGATCCGAAGGCTGTGGGTTCTTGCCCCACACAAGGCACTTGGGTCAATATCCTGATACTGCAGTGCAGCATGAGGTGCCATATTTCGGATGAGACGTTAAACTGAGATCCCATCTGCCTGTTCTGGTGGTGGTTCAGGTGGATGTTAAAGATCCCATGGCACTTCTCGAAAAGAGTAGGGGATATTTTGTTCAAAAACTGGAAAGCAAAATATATACACAAAAGTGTTACATCACACCAAATCATAATACAACAGGAAAAGATAAGCATAAACAATAAGTTTGATAGTCATACAAAATTAGTAAAGTACAACATGTAAGAAAACTAAAATCTCACAAATGGGGTAGCGAAAATACGAAAAATATCATATAGCCTACTAAAAAGGAAATAGATCACACGAGAGAAAACAGAAAAGAAAATTGTTGTCAAAAGAAACAACCTGTTCTTTATCATGCTTGTTTAAAGATCAAAAAAACATTTCAAAAAAAGGACCCCCAAACAGCTGAAAATCAAAACAAACCTCTCCCCCTCCCCAATTGGGGATCTAGAAGCTAAGGCACAAGACCCTCTACATGAAACAATAACTTATTGATTGGCTTATGGTTCTCTCCAAGCCCTACAACCTAAAAAAATTAGACAGAAACAACCTGTGTCCAACCAGGACATCTTTCTCCACCACAATTTATACAGTTCTGGAAGAACCCTACTCTTTTCCATAGCCTGCCACCTCATCACAGCTTTCTGTAACAGAATTAATACCTGATCCCCAGTCATCAGTTGTTTTCGGAGGGACCAGCCACACCTAGCCAGCCAGGTTGGTAACTAATAAAACTCATCAAAATCCGGATTGTAATAGTATCAAATTTGGCCCATGCTCCTGGCAGGACTCCTTCAATCCAAATTTGAGGAGACTGGTGTCTAAAAGGGTTCAAAGGACATTTTTTATGGAATACCTCCCAGAAGGATACAGCAAAAGGACAGTCCAATAAAAAATGTGAGACAGTCTCAACCATCTCCATACATTCATTTCCTCTGGGGCAAGTGTGTTCCTTAAGTTCCTTATGTTTTAGATTTCCTCGAACACCCAATTTCCTATGCGCACATAGCCAGACAAAGTCCCTCATATAATGCGGGAGTCTTTTGCTGGATAAAAAGGAATTTATTGAGGATTGTTGTGCAATAGATAACACTGAGTACCACGGGGAAACATAAAAAAAGGAATTCATTATCCAACTATACAGGGATTTCTTGGAAAAAGTATGGAGAGTGTTTTTCATAACCTTCCATACCTTCAATTTACTCACTACTCCAAAAAAAATGAATTGACAAGTGTGCTACCCGGGTCTGGCGTGGAAGATAAGTAGCCAGGTCCCAATCAGTTAATAAGGGCCCAATTTCATCCTCTACCCAGGGAGTCCATATTTTAATGTCATTTTTTAAAAGTGGCATAAGATTACAGTAAATAAAGTTCACATAAAAGAAAACTACCGGGTTTAACATACCCAAGCCGCCCTCCTGTATAGGTAAATAAGTAATGCCTCTCTTAATGGGGTTCAGTCTACTTCCCCACAGACACTGAAAAAAAACACTATATACAGATGCCTCCAAGTTCATCAGGGGAGGAAAAACAGCGGCTAGAAACAAAAAATGTGATAATAAAAAAGTCTTAATCATATAAATACGTTTTCCCTTAGACATCTGCCATTTGTTTCAGCGGGCTACTTTCTCTTCAGCCGATGTCAAAAGCATTTCCCAGTTATATCTTTGAGGGTCATCTCCACCAAAGTACACACCCAAAATTCTCCTGTAAGTCTCATCTATAGATATTCCCCAGATTTATGACACATCACGTGCATCATACCCCAAAGGCAAAATACCACTTTTCTGTGTATTTATTTTGGATCCAGAAATAATTAACAAAAACTAGTAAAAAAGAATGTGCAGCCATCGTAGAAGATCCATCTGCTAAAAAAAGCTCCAAATCATCTGCAAATGCTAGGGCAACAATCTGCCTATCATCAGACCCTACCGAAAGCCCGGTTATTGTCTCCGTCCCATGTAGAGCACGTAACAGTGGATCCAGTGATAAAATATATAATAAAGGGCTGAGGGGGCATCCCTGTCTCTCCCCACTATGTACCAAAACTGCCCTACCCACCCAACCATTTATACTAGGTATGAGACTGATCCCTTTATAACACGTCTGTAGCCAGGCAATAAATGTAAATGAAAAACCATAACATTTTAAAGTCTCCCACAGATTCACATATTCAACCCGATCAAAAGCTTGTGATTAATCTAAGCAGACCAAATGCCCAAATAATTATTGTGTAGTTCCCTTATGCAAAATCTCCCATATTAGTATGACAGCGTCCTGGACCCGTCTTGTTGGGATGCCACTAAATTGAGACAGATGCACAACCTTATCAATAATATCTGCCAACCGATTGCTTAAAATCTTCATTAATATTTTGTAATCCGTATTAAGGAGTGAGAGCGGCCTCCATTGTTTTAAGTCACCCTGACACCCTCCCTTAAAAATCAAGATCAAAAGTCCCTCCAGCATACTCTTAAGGAGTTTATGCTGGGATAAGCAATTATTTAAACATATACTGAACTCTGGTCCTAAAATGTCCCAAATGTATTTATACACTTCATGCGGGAGTCCATCCGATCCCGGAGCAGTACCAGATTTAAATGACCAGATGACATCTTTCAGCTCTGCCTGCGAAATGGGTATGGTCAAAAGAGCCACAAATTCCTGCGGAAGTTGGAGTAAACCAGTGCTGGCCAACCATGTCCTCATCTCTTCTACTGGTAAATTCTGGCTAGCAAAAACTTGGGAAAAATGGGAGGTAACTTCCTCCAGGATACCCACATTGCCATATACCTGATCTCATGAGGAAGTATTAGGTACTCCATGTTACGGCATTCCCAGAGGAGTTGCATGGAATCAAAAGGTAAAGTATCCTTTGATTTCCCACTGGTGCCATATTTTTGTTTATTTTCCAGAAGTTTTAGGGCCTCAAGTTGTTTACAGGCTAAAGCAACTTTCAAACCTTTACTCCTCTGCAGATCTTCTGTCCCCAAATTAGGTCTGAAAGATGTCCAGAAAGAAATACTATCTCTCAAAAAAGAGATCTCATCCCATCGGAATCTCCCATTAATGAGCCCCATAGTACGAAAAAAAGTTTTAATCTCTTTTTTCGTATCCTCCCACCAAGTATTACTATCATTATATAAAAAGAAAACTGATTTCCGTGCCGGAAGTACGGAGAGGAAACTTTCACTCACAGGGGGGGATAGTAAATAGTGAAACATTCAATTTCCATGTTCCCAGTCCCCGCCACTCTTCCAGGAGATCACTAAGTACAAGAGTTATAATCCTATGATCTGATGTAGCTACATCCTGTAAATAAACTGCCTGAATATTTGAAAAGGAAGGAACAAAAATATAATCGATTGTAGAGGCTTGAGGGCCACAAAAATAAGTGCAACGATTATCTAAAGGGAGAGAACCAAAGGCATCCACAAACCCTACTTCACAAAGAAGTTGAGCCAGGCACTGAGCATCACAATAAATCTTTTTCCCAGAAAGAGCAGCAATTTGAGGGGGCAAGGTGACATTAAAATCCCAACCCAGGATCACTAAATGGGTGGTCAGTAATAAAGGGGAAAGAGATCGAAAAAGGTGCACTCGATCATATTTAATTTGTGGGGCATATATACTAATAAGGCAGATAAGTCAATTATCCCATTTTACATCAAGTAACAAATCTCTTCCTGGCTGCAATTCCAAGTGACATATAACCTGAACTTTAGAGGAGAAAAAGCAAATTCCCAGCCCTGAACACAAATCATCCCCCTGTGACCAGAAACAGTCCCCCCAAATCCACGCAGTTGAGGCTGCAGTCCTGTCTTCCAAGGAATGTAACTGCACATCTTGAAAAAAAACACAATCTAGATCTTTTTGTAAGAAATGTGCATAGGTACTGCGACGTTTCACAAGGGATTGAATGCTATTAACATTCAAAGATGCCACGCGAAAGGTAAAAGGAGCCATAGGTCAGTAAGGTCATGTAACAAGGGGCTTCATTTTACTTTGCTAGAAGCTCTCGTTACCCTTCCACATTTAGCACCGTGGGTCGAGTGATCAGATTGGTCTGGGTAGACATCCTGGGTATCAGTCTGTGAGGATCCCTCTGCTGGTAAAGTCACAGGATCCAGGTCCATAGGATCATCTGCCAAAACAGTGAACATGTTTTGGATTTCTAAAGGGGCCTCTGGACCACTTTTCTTTATTTTTGACTTTATTTTAGCGGTTCCCCTTTTTCCCTGAAACCAAGGTAAAATCTTCTCTTCTGGAAGAAGGCTGGGGGGGGGGCCCTGGAGAGAGGTTAATGGCAATGGGTGTCTCCGCTGAAACAATTTCATGCAGAGTGGGAACATTGGCTGAAACCTGGGTCTCAAGGCCTTGGACTTGGGGGGTTACCAAAGACTGTATCTTAGTGACGTGGGTATCCGCCCTAAGAGTCGAGGGCGGGCGACCCTCCCGAGGGGACTTGCTTTACTGCCAGACAATTATAGTGATCCTGGACCCTGAAATTCGCATCCACCATATTCTTTGCTGCAGAGGGGCAATCCTCAAAAGTATGGCCAAGGTCATCACAGAGGTTGCATTTGGGCTGTTGGAAACAGTGAGCACTGGGATGACCCAGTTCCCCACAATGAGAACATTTTAAAATGTCACAGGAGGTGCTTATATGTTTAGAGGATCCACACTTAAAGCAAACTCTAGGCTGTCCAGGATAAAAGAGAAATCCCTTATCCCGTCCAATAAAGAAACAGTTTGGTAGGTGGAGTAAATCATGTTTAGTATGATATAGTTTAATACGAAATTTCCACCCTCTGTTCCAAAAACCCTCGGCATCCATTATGGTATAGGATTCCCCTGTATGTCACAGCGTTTCTCCAACCAATGCACTATGTACACAATATTAACCCCTTCATTCCAAAAAAGGATGGTAATTACCTGAAAGGGTAGTTTAGTAAAGGGTAGAACAATGAAGTCCGACCATAGGGGATTCGTCTTCAGGTTTATATACCGACACCAGAAAGTTTCTAATAAAGCAGGAGTGCGAAAACTGATGTCAAAAGTAAATTCCCCCTGCACATGTATTAGGGCATAAACCTCTGAGGGTGAAAACCTCATACTTCTTTTAAGTAGAACTTTCCCCGCATAAAACCTAACTGGGGGATTTTCGTGAGGGCCCACATATCGTAGGCAAATGGCATTCCTTCTTTTAGCCAATTCTACAGGACGGTGAAAGTGGCTGGCATATGTCAGTTTGTCGGGTTCCCAAGGGTACAGTCCTGATGTGGGACCAGAAGTAGTAATACCAGGGTTCAAAGTGTGGTCCATAATAACATCACCTGCTTGGCCCTCCAAAGGGGCAGAAATGCCTCCCGTAGGGGAATCACTAGGGTCCAAAGCTTCCTCATTCAGAACTACAGGTAATGTACTTATCTGAGCCGGTGACTGGCTGTCGTTTGCTGGCAGCTCAGGTTTGGGTTTCCAATGACCGTCTGATAGGGGAATCCATCCCGCGGCTAGCAGGGCCTTATCCGGAGACCAAGATCCTGCATCCTCAGTGCTCCAGTCTCGCCTATGTGGTGAATCGACTGCCGCATGGGATGCTACAGACCTCTCCTCAGCTGTGAGTAACTTCAAAAGACCTTCTGAAACTGTAGTACCAGGAGAAGTTTCCAATTGCTTAAACTTTCTATCTTCTGCTTGCCGAATGCGTTCTGTTGTTAGATGCTCGCTGACACGAAGCAATTCTGCAGCCAAACACAGCTGCTTTTGCTCTAAACTGAGCTGCTCACTGAACTCTTCCAATGAGGGACCGCCGTCTCAGGCAATCTGCTGGTCACCCGAAGGGTGCATCCCAGCCACCCCCACAGCGGATCCCTCGGCTTGAGAACTCATTTCACTCTGCAAAACCTCCTGGGCTTCCTCAGTCCCAGCCATCCGTTCACCACCAGTCTCAGTAGGGAAATGAAAACACCTTGCAGTAAAAACGGGCCTCCTACAGGAGAGTAGGGGAATTTCCCCAGTGCCCTGGCCAAATTTCCCCCCATTCACTAAAATACCACCAACAGCTTAATCTGGTTCAAAGTCAGTTGGCATTGATCTGTATCCCCTTCCCCCCGGGTTGTGCCTGAAAATAGGCAGAATTTATCTAGTGCACTTACCCGGTCAACAAAAACTAAATAAATACATAATAAATAACAGTTGCCAGGGAGAGATCAGAATAGAGGAGGTGAGAAGCTCTTCAGCTGCTTGCCACAGGTGAGGATTTGTGTTCTTTTCTGATGACGCAGGTGGTAGCAGCAAGGTAGAAGAGTCCACAGGAAGCACATCTGTAGCATGGAAGGGAAGAGCTTGTAAGTAGGAGTCTTTGTCTGTTGAGGATGATGCATAGGGATATCACCTCTGGCTTACACTATCAGCATTGGAGTGAACCCGACCTGGTCTGTACTGAATTTCGGAATTGTAGCATTGCAAGATGGCAATCCATCGGGCGAACTTGCCTACTGGCTCCTTCATTTTGAACAACCATCTGAGGGCTGAGTGATCAACAAAAGCTTTAAAGGAGGAGTAGCATAGATAACAGTCAAATTTCTTTATGGCAAATACCATGGCTAGACATTCTTTTTTTGTAATGCCATAGTTTGCTCAGCTGAGGAAAGGGAGCGCCTGGCATAGGAGTTGACCCATTCTGTTCAACACCCACTGCAAAGGAACTAGCATCTGAGTAGAGTTTGAAGGGTTGGTTGAACCTTGAGTAGGCCAGTACTGGAGAGGAGATCAGTTTGACTTTTAAGGTTTCAAAGGCCTCTTGGCACTCGGAAGTCCAGGAATATTCACACCCCTTTTGTTGAGGGCATAAAGTGGAGCTGCAATCTGTGCATAGTTACATATGAACATTCTGTAGTACCCAGACAAGCCTAGGAAATCTCTTAAGGTCCTTAAGATTGTTAGGTTCTGAATAGTCTCTGACTGCTAAGAGCTTGTCTTGGTCTGGAGAGATGCCTTGAGAACTGACAACATGTCCCAGGTCATAGGCGCTGACTACAGGGAGGCTGAGGGGCTGAAGCCCCCCCTCGGGAAGATTAGATGGGGGCTCTTCCCCCGAATTTTTTGCAGGCTGCAGCAGAGTTAAATTCAGGCAGAAACAGTCCAGAACCGTTTCACCTCATCAGCCAGCCACCACTTTTAACAGTTTAAAAATCCCATCCCAGCTCAGCTAATCCTCGTGCTCCATTTCAGTGGGAATTGGGATTGGTACTGCTGCATCGACTCAGCAGTCACTTTCCCTGCTCACTGACGCCAGGTGGCTCTGATTCGCTTAGGCTGTATTGGGGAGGATAAGCGCCGGCTGCATGGTTCTTTTTTTTTTTCATGTGGTCTCTCTCTCTCAGAGTCGCACCCTCCATGTCACTCTCGTTGAATGACCGTCATGGTTGGCCGGTTGGTCGGTCAGTCGGGACATCATTGGCATGCTAAGCAGGTGGCATCAAAGCACTCGCGTTCCTCAGGCTCAGTGGTTGGGGAACGTGACCACACAGCAAAGAATGGGAACATGGGCCCGGACCGGTTTGGCAGCAGCAGTGACTCAGATAAGAGGAGCAAGTCAACTGGCTTTGGACTATGAGACACTCACCAGTCAGAAAGCAAGAGGACGAATCAGACTGTGTTGCTACAGGTAGAAGTCAGGGACACACATGTGGGGAGCAGGAGTGGAGCAAGGGCTGGAGCCACCTGGATTTATTATATTACTGTAGGCAATAGGCATCAACTGTGATTGAAGGGCAAGGCAGTGGCTTGACTTAGTCACCTGCAGCCCCGCCCCCTCTCCATGGCTCGCTGGAGAAGAGATGCAGCTGTAGCAGACAAAATCAGATTCATCACCATGTGGAGCAGGGTTAAAAAAATAAAATCCAAGCAACACCAAATCAGAAGAAACCTACAGGATATTGTTAAACACTTGTTAAATAATAATTATTTTAAAACAACTCACAGGCATCAAAGCTCACTGCTGATGCCTGTATGTTGTTTTAACCTTTATTACTTTTACAAATGATTAGCAATATCCTAATATTCTTAATGATTTGGTGTGATGCTTGAGCTCAGTTTCTCTTGGTTGCTGTTTCTGTGGCTCTGCCAGCCAGTACGTCTGAGCAAGTGAGCAGCTATTTGTGTTTACTGCTGCCCTGTACAAATAAACAAACTGAGGATCAAAATGATTACAAATCAGAGATAAAAATGATCAATGGCCTCCAATGGCCTCCAATTCCCCTTCCCCCAGGTCGTGCCTGAAAATAGGCAGGATTTGTCTAGTGCACTTACCCGGTCAACAAAAGCTAAATAAATAAATAAATAAAATAAACTGCCCTTGGAATCATGTTTGTTGGAGTGCCTGGATGTGAAGCTGGTGGCATGACATGTTACCATGTGAAAGCATGTGCGTCAGTGGGGGAAAATGGCACAGTAAACCTCAATGTCTTGCTTGCTCCCCTTCTCCTTTCTCAAGAGTTCTGTCTTCAAACTACGCCTATGCGTAGGGACCCACCAGATTTTCAGGGGGGCTATTTTCTGAGCTGCGTATAGCTAACACTGGCTGGCATGGCTGCAAACTAGTTGCTGCCAAATCTGATGTAATTTTCAAATCTGTCTTGTTTGCAATAAAATGGTAGTGGTACTGATGACGATGACTTTGTCCAGTAACAGTAACTCATTGTGACGCTGCTAGTTAACTGTCATTTTCCGGGGGTGACAACAGTAAGCAATGGTGGTTGGAAAATCAACTTCTCAGTTGATATTATTGAGCATGGGTGAGTCTGTGCCATAAAATAAAGTAACGGATTTGTCAATATCATTTAGGCAATGGGTTACAGGACCCATGGTCATGTACGTTCCTGTTGTGGGGTTGGGGGACTTTGACAACTTATGATACATATGTTTTACTAGGTGTTCAAGGAGTTAACTGGATTGAGGGTTGGCTTACCAAGATTGCAACAATGCTTTCAGCACCATTCCACAGTGGAGACTGATGGGCAAGCTTTGGTGCCAGGTGGTTCTCAACACATTGTTAACCTGGTGATAACAGACAATGGGTGGTGGTACATATAGTTCAGTGCAAGGAAGGGTGGTTACAGAAAAGGAGATTATGAGACTGGAAGGGGTAGATTAAGGGGCAATGTAGGAAAGCACTTCATCACAGAAAGTGTGGTGGAGGCATGGAACAGCCTCCCAGCTGAGGTGGTGAGGGCAAAGTTGGTGGGGGAATTCAAAACTGCATGGGATACACATAGGGGAACTGCATGCCAGAGGGTTTTTGACAGTATACATTACATTTGTTTTATTAAAATGTCACCTACTTTCCACAGACCAGGGATAGGAGAGGAAGAATTGTCAACTTCAAGTTAAGATGTGCTTAGGTATTTTTGCACAGCAACCTCTGCCATCCCCTACTGTGTGCCAGAGGACTTTTGATAGTACACGTTACATGTGTTTTATTAAAATGTCACTCACTTTCCACAGACCAGGGACAGGGCAGGAAAAGCTATCCCTCTCCTGTGGGAAGTGGATGGCATTTTAATAAAACAGTATATTTGCCAAATATGTTTTATTGAGAAAAGATGTGGGAGTTACACTGTAGAAAAAGCCACCAAGTCAGGGACACCACCGGTGTTCCTGACTGGGTGGGACGTGGTCCAAGGTGGTGAGTGACAACACTAGAGGATATGCCAGTAGCTGGGGAGGGGGTCAGGGTGGGTGAGAGACACCACTAGTGTCTCAACACTTGCTAGGGAATGGGTCTGGGTGAGTGACACCATCAAAGACTATGCCAGTAGCTGGGGAGGGGTCAAGGTAGGTGAGTGACACCACCCCTTGCTGGGCAATAGGTCATCAAGGTGATGAGTGACAACAAAATTCAGGCAAATTTTATTAATGTGTTAGCATTAAAATTGTGCTTGTTATGTTATGCTATCTCTCCAGGAAAAACCTCAAAATGCACCACAGAGCACCAAAAACTCCTGAGCTTCAGGGGGCCTTGGTGACCCCCAGACCACCGGCCATTTCTTGAGCCCCCGGGAAAAATAAAAGTCAGCTCCTATGTCCCAGTTAATGAATTTGTTGCTCTGTAAAACAGCACTTCTCTGGATGGAAGCACCAAGTTTGGTCGACAGCAACAATGCTGACCTCCCCCACAGTGACAGCACAATACCGACGCAGGTATTGTGCTGCCTGTTTTAAGGGTGTTTTCTGTGGGGGGCTGTGCCCCCCACCCCCCAGACTTTAGGATTCCAACTCCAGGTCGGAGTTGGTCCAGGGAGGGGGCGGAACACTGGGGGAAGGCGAAACACGGAAAAAGGACCATTACCGCAAATGTTGCCGTAATGGTCTTTTTTACTGTTTCGCCGTCGGGGTATCAACAAAAAGGGGTGCACCACTCTGGACAAAGCTTGAGGTTGGCTTGTCAGAGACATTCAAACACTTCCTTGAGGTGTTGGAGGTGTTCTGGAAAAGTTCTGCTGAAAACGATAACATTGTCTAGGTAAATTAGGCAAGATTTCCAAGACAACCCACATAGTATGGCTTCCATAACACGCTGAAATTTAGCGGGACTGTTACGAAGTCCCATAGGCAGTCATTTAAATTGAAAGAACCCCAAGTGACAGCGCCAGGCTGTGTATGGACAAGAGTCTGGATCAATGGAGACTTGGTAGAACCCACTCTGTAGGTTTAGAGTGGCGAAATAAGCTGGGCTGGCCGCCCCAAGACACTCTAAGGCATCCTCTATTGTGGGTAAGGGATGAGCATCTTCCACCGCATAAGCACTAAGTTTTCTCTAGTCTACCATGTAGTGATACCCTTTGTTCTTCTTTAACACTAGCAGGCATGGCGCACCCCAGGGACTCGTAGACTCTTCAATGATGTCCTGGTCAAGCATGTCTTTGATCATGTTTTCTAGGACTTGTTTCTGGTTGTGTCCCACCTTGTAGACTCGCTGATGAATGGGTAGCTGACTGAGATGCACCTCAATGGTGTGTTTTTAGGATACCATAACATCCAAGTTTATTATCTGGACCAACAAAGACATCTGGGTAGCCCTCCAGGAATTTTAAAAGTTGTTCTCTCTCTGTTGGGGATGACAGGAGTTTAGAAGAGGGGAATCGCGTACTGAGGGGTAACACTGGTGATGCTGGGGTGGTTGTGATAGAAATGACTGAACTAGAGTTGGTAGAAACAGGTGAGGTTCTTGCATAAGATGTATCTGGTCCCCTGTAGACAAGCAAACAAACTTTCTGATAGTGGCACCCTTGGAAATGACTACTGGCTCATCTGTGAAGTTGCAGCATTTCTGGAGGACTTTTCCACCATACACAGCAGACAAGGTGTTCCCTGGGAGAAGGCCTGATGAATGCAGAGCAGGGGAGCCTTTGCGATGCCAACCACACCTTGTGGAAGAGGTTCACCTCGGATATTGGCAATCAGAATCATCTCAGTCTTAGGAGGTATAGTGATGGACTCTGTAGCCATGAGTTGCCTCCGAGGGTCTAGTGACAGTTTGTTTGATGCAAAGTCTAGGATGGCTTTGTGAGCTTTAAGGAAATCCATACCAAGAATCACTGATGGTTGTAGCTCAGGTACTAGGTAGAATTTGACAGTAGCTTGCTGTGAGCCAAAGCGTAGCTTGAGATGGACCACGCCTTTGATAGGTACCTTAGAGGCATTGGCTGGGATAATGTACTTTAGATCAGCTGGAGAGACATTAGGTAAGTGATGAACTGCTTCGCTGGTCAAAATACTAGTGTTAATAACTGAGATTTCAGCTGCAGTGTCGACCAAGGCATGCATGGACCAATCTCTGATGGTTACGGGTACATAGTTGGATGAGAGTAGTGATCTAATGACAGGGACATTGGCCCCTGGAAGCGGGAGTGTGCCAGAGTGGGTAGTTGGAGGATGCTGTCTGCTTGAGTTGTGGGAGTCAGAGGAGCTGTCAGTTGAAGTGTTCCCCTGCCCAACAGGAGACCCTAGTGTGTTGGGCAGCTCTCGTTTCCCTGATTCTGGAAGCAGTTGCGATCAGTGTGCTGATTGTACTATGGTAGGTACCTTTGGTTCCTGTTATCTTGGCTATTATTATGGTACTTTAGCTTTTGGCAAATGGCAGCAGTGTGTCCTCTGTATCCACACCCCTGGCAGGTCACAGGCTCACATAAAGGTGGAGGTGGTGCAGGTGGCTGCGAGCATTGACAGAAGTAGTCAAAGAAGAAGTTGAGCTCAGGTATGTACTATTGACAGTCATGATGAGCTTGTCTAGCATGGCTTGTTGCTGCTGGAGACATAATGTTAGTGCAGCCAATTGTGACGAATGAGGTACTGGTGCACTTGTGGCCTGGAACAGTGAAATGGACTCCTGTGCAAGTCGTGCTGCTTGGATTGTGTCTATCCATGTTGCTGGCTTCTGCTGAATGACATGAGTGTGGAGTTGAGGAAGCAGGCCTCAGACAAAAGCCATAATTTGATCGTTTTCTGTAGATATTTGCAGTGTGACTCAGTGTCGACAATGAAGGTTTCCAGGGACTCAGAAGGTTGCATTGTGCGTTCCCACAGCTGTTGTAGCAGTAGCCAAGGAGGATGTGTGTGGACAAAATGGTCTCTGAAAGTCATATACAGAGTAGCAGTATTTCCTTTGACTTTTTCTGGAAATGCGTTAAACCAGGAAATGGCAGTCCCTCTCAGAAGTGCAAGTGCAAGGCATTGGAAATAAGCAAGGGACCAGTCCAATCATTGAAAGCAATCCAGGCTTGGAATTGCTCAAGCCAGTCAACAGCATCTTCATGAGGAAAAGCTGAGAAGGCAACTGGCTGTAGGCTGGTATGGACAGGGGACTGGGGTGACATAGTTCTAATGTAGGCAAGGTCTGCTTGAATGGCTTGTATATCTGGTGCCCCTTGGAGTGAGAGGGAAGCGCAGATGTCCTGCAGGATGGTTTCTATGTTGTTGCTCCACTCCTGCGAGGTGGGTGAGGGTGGAACTGCGGATGCTGCGGCTTGTGTAATGGTGTAATTGTCAGACATTGTGGTTGGAGGTATGTTTGCATCCCCGAGTGAAGGTTGTAATTATGAAAAGGAGTTGCCTTAATGCAGGAGATGGGACGTCATGGAGCAGATGGAGTACCGTGGAGAAAATTGTTTTTGTAGACCAATGTACAATTATTTGTAAGCAAAGTCCATCAAATGACATCTCAATAAACAATTACAACTCATCTGTTATTTCAATAAAGCTTCTTTTGCAAGATACAGCTATTTATTGCAGTGTCCATTCATTTCAATGAGTTGCCCCTCAAAAACATGCCTGCTATTATTTTCCATGGAGTGAGGTCATTTTGAACAAGCTGGTACCCCTCACAAAGATGGTCGCTGGACCTGTAGCATAGGCTTCTTGGCTAATTTGACATTCCCAATATGGCTGTCAACAGGGGGTAAAGGCTGCTTCCTGTTTTGTAGTTGTAGGCAGTGGCTTTTGTCAGGGCAGCAGAAAGAATGCAAGATGGCTATTCTGCAGTCTGTTCAAAAGATAAATGGTGGGCTTTTGTTTGGCTGAGTGACTCCCAGGCTATCCAGAATATTTGCGTTAAGAGATTTATTGCTCTCTTCAAGGTTTAGAAGCCTGGAATACTTTCTTCAGACAGAACTGGCAAAACAAATGTCTATGTATTGGAAGGCATCTTGAGTTAAAATAACAGAAAGCCATATGTCTCTGGTTTAAGGTTAATGAACAGGCAGTCTACAGCGCTGTGGTGCTCAGGCTTGCATGATTGTAATTTACAGTTCATTCAGTTAGCAGGCTTGTAATATGCAGCACAAATTTTTTTTCTTTTACAGCCTACAATGATAGAGAAGGGCTGCAGGCTGCTGCACAAGCAGGAGAAAGTTATTTTTTTTTTCTACTGCAGCTAAGGCTGTGGTGCAAGCAACATGTAAGCCGTGCAGGTATACTGGGACAATGAATTGGGGTACCCAGCGATGCAGACAAGCAAGACAGGATCTGGGCAGAAGAAGGGGCCACATTCTCCACCATGTGTGGCGTTTTGGTATTGGTCTGCCACAATGGACCCTTACCGTCTTCCAAGATCTGCCAGGCCCATCTCTTGTTTCTGTGGTGGACACCCTTCTGGACCATAGGAATAACAGACCAATGCATAAAATAAATGTAGAAGTAAAGGAGCTTATTCTCATACTACAGAGACAGCATACCCATAAGAGTCTAGTCCGTACAGCAGACTCACACCTACTGCCTGACCACTGAGAAGTCCAGAGATTCTCCCCCAAACCCCTCCTAAAGCAGTAATAACACACCAACATCTGCTCAGAGCTTTTAAAGGGGCGGCATCAGGCCTTAAGCCCAATACTAAAGTGTACTCCACACCACTGAATGCAAACTACCCAATAGGCACACGCCCACTAAGTACCAAATCCCGCCCCAGACCAGTCGCAGCAATTTTCCCATGGTCTCTCCATCAATCACAAATGGTCTACAGCCACCTAGCAACAGCCTAGTAACCCATTCACAAAACCTGCAACCCCCCCCAACCATTCAAAAAATGCATAGCTACAAAAAAAGAACAAAAAATAGTCCCTAACACAAACTAAAATAAAAAAAATAACAAAGCCACTTAAAAAAATTTCCACTTCACTACCCCCCAATAAATCCACACCTATTGCATAAATCAAATATGCAAAGAGTGGCCGTCAGATAATTCATTTATTTTTTTACTAATTCAAAGTTGTCCTGAGAGTTAAAAGTTAAGACAGTGACCATCACTCATGGCTCTGCCGTGCTCCTCCACTTGTGAGGTTACCGAGTTCAGTTTGAATCTGTAAAAAAATAAATGAGTTATCTGACAGCCACCCATTACATATCCCCTATATAATAGAGAAATAAAGGATCTCATACTGATCTTTAGTAAAACATTTCATCACGAGATACTTAATTCATCCAATGTTTGTAGCTGATGCTTCATGGGTATGCAACTCCATCAGGTATGGTGGTAATGGTAAGTATTATTTTTACGTCTGCAGTGGGCGGAGCCTGCAGACGTTTTGCATCAGAAAAGGACCTACATCATATTTTCCATCTGCACAACATTATTTCTTCTGCAGAGAGCCCAAGTACTACGCTGACTGTATAAGGCATAGTAGTTAAAGAGCCCTATTTTTCTTGCCGCTTCATGTCTCCAGAGGTGCCTTCCCCCACAGAGTATGTTTAACCCGCCCTAATTCCACCCCACACGGAGTTTACTATGGTTGTAAAGGACTTCAACAACAGCACCGGAGAACTCCACAAAAAGTTTACCATGTCAGGACTAACTGCACTCCGAGTTTAGTGAACTTAAGAGGAACTGCAACCAACCCTGAATGGAGTGATGACCTGCTACAGGCATTCGTTTTGTTTACAAAATGGTGGACTGTAAACACGTTATTGTAAAACAAAATACTTTGGGGTGGGCTCTCACTCACTATACATATTTTCGTTTTCATTTTCTTTAAAACATACACACACTTGTATTGTCAGCAGCGCCCTCCAATTCCTCTCACCAGCAGCACTGGACGAGATGAGCCAATGCCAGCTCCCCAACCAGCGCAGCCGCAGCGGCTCCCCCCAACAGCCGGCTGCCAGCCGGCTGCTGCAGCCCATGTGAGCCACGATCCTTACCAACTCCTGTGGGGGGCCAACCAGCAGCACAGTCCGACGCGCTGCCCGCAATCCACCTCGGTGGGTAGCAATACGGGGCTGATGGTGTCGGCCCGCTGTCTGAGCCCACCGATCCCAATCCCAGGGAGCAGCAGTGGATGCAGTGGTGGTGGACTTGAGGGTAGGGGGATCAGGAAACAGAAGCGGTCCCTGCAGGAAAGCAGAGCTTGCCTGAGAGACGGAGCAGTCCCAGCTCACCCGTGTACAGAGGTAATGTAAGACGGGTGGTAGCAGAGATGGATTTGGGGGAGGGGGAGGAGTGTGACCTCTGAAAAAATTAGCATCCATCACTTTCACACACTAGGAAACAAGGGAATGTCATCATCCCAGCAAATGACAGAATCGGGTTGCATTTGTACCTCTTTTTTGCCTAGAGGAAACAAATTACAATTGCTTTCACTGTTGGGGAAGTTAAGTTTCTTCTGTGTGCAGTGTGTGATGCTCTGTTATATCGTGATTGCAAAATATGCATTTTAGTTTTGTCTGCTAGCAAATTAGCTAGGAAAGTACCTTGTTGCACCAGCAAATATTTCTTTCTTTCTATTGTTTATGTGAGCACACCTAAAACCTCTATGAACCCAGTCTGCTTGCTCCTTACCCCCTCCTCCAATTTGAGATGTGTGCACAAACACAGCTGCTTGACAGCTTCTCCTTGCACTGGAGTTCGGCAGAGTAACGTGCATGTCAGATACAGAGGTACGTAGCAGCAAAACACTGTTTCCTCTCATGCTCAAGTGATTGTGACCCTGATTCAGCGTTAGTACTGGCATACTGTTAGTTAAGAACCTCACAAGGAATCGGTCCTAAACATCTGCTTTGGGTACCCGTGCAGTCTGACACTTAATACTGGCTGCTGACAACCTGCAGGAGTTTTCATAAATTGATGGCTGCTGCATTGGGTTTTATATGCACCTGTTTGTGGTTGCATACTCTTGAGCAGGCTGACCTCCCCCCAGCAGTATTTTGTAAATGACGCCTGAAGATGTAATAAAAAGTGCAAATGCAGGGGGGGGATACAAAATAGGGGCATGCCGTTTAACAAAATTCATTTGACTGGTGGATGTGACTGAGGTGCATCCCGGCAGTTGCAGACCTGCAGTAGACCTCCAGTAGGGTATAATAAAGGTTGGCAGATTTTCCGTGTGTGCCCATTTTTGGAACTTAATCAATACAGGTATATGGAGATAAAACAGTGCCATTTAAACTTGTCCGGCTTCACGACAATATGGTAGTTTTTGCAGAATGGTTGACGACTGGGCATGGTTGACTGACACCAGTATTGTAAACAGTGGCTGTATAGGCATGACGGAACCAATAGCACTTACATAGATACATAGAAATGTGATGGTAGAAAAGGACCGCCAGACCTTTACAGAATCTTTTGAGCAACTTTACTGTCAGTTGCACATCATCATCGGGGCTGTAATTTACAAATGGGTGAAATCACACTGGCAGCCAAGCCACTTGATTACCGTGTTGTCTGCATCTAGCAATCTGTGTGCTCTTGTAAGCAGTATACTGTACGTGCAGTGGGAGGATTTCGTTTCCCTGCTCATAGGTCAGTCCTGCCCCTGCAGAACCTGACATCATCTCCCAGACCCAGAGTGAGGCAATGAATGAAGGCAGAGGGCGCAATCTCACTAGTAATAGTAATCATTACCCTACAGCAAGCCTTTACTTTTGGTGTGAACAAACATGCAGCGTTTGCTGTGTGTAAAAACAATATAGCACATCCTTTCTTTCATCCAGTGGTCACATAATGCAGATCAGTAACAAAATTGAGGAGACCATTGTGTAAAGGGGACGGGGTATTGGAGCTATACCAGGAGGCATTTACTTTCTTTTTGTATACCTTCAGCAGGCCATTTTTTTTAGCTTTTTACGTCTGCAGTGGGCGGAGCCTGCAGACATTTTGCATCTGAAAAGGACCTACTTTCATGTTTTCCATCCGCACAACATTATTTCTTCCACAGAGAGCCCAAGTACTACGCTGACTATATAAGGCATAGTAGTTAAAGAGCCCTATTTTTCTTGCTGCTTCATATCTCCAGAGGTGCCCTTCCCCACAGAGTATATTTAAACCACCCCAATTCCGCACCACACAGAGTTTACTATGGTTGTACAGGACTTCAACAACAGCACCAGAGAACTCCACAAAAAGTTTATATGTCAGGACCAACTGCACTCCGAGTTTAGTGAACTTAAGGCACTGCTACATAAATAAAAAAAATCAGGTTTGAAAAACTCAGTAAGTGTAAGGGGGATACAAACGAGTCCCATTCTGCAGTTTGATTGGAAACTCCCAAGTCCCAAGTCAAAGCCCGTTTTCTGTGCAGCTAGGCGCAGAAGCAAATTCTGCAGAATTCTCTGCCAGTACCCAAAGAAGACACTGTCACTCTGTCCATCTGCAGCAGAACCCCTCTGCATAGCATGTCAGCCCCCCGTAAAGAATCATGTGCCCTTCACCCTTCCCCATTTTTTTCCATCTCACCTTTTCCACATCATTTTCTGGCAGTTGGTGCAGATCACATACTGGTAGTTCGAGTCGGAGAGCTGCTCGTCGCTGATGTTGTTCCTGTGGACGCAGCAGGACTGTGCTGGCTGGCTGTTGCTCTGTGACCCAGCTGACAGATACATGTCCTGGCCAAGCAAGGTTCCCCTCTCCCAGTTTTCCTCGGCAGCTGCTGCAGTGGTGGGGATCTTGCCACTTAGCAGCTCGCACGGCACGGCTTCAGCAGCTTGCAGTGCCTGTCTCTGTCATGGATGGGTGCGATAGACGGTGAGCTCATACACTGTACTCACCCTCTCTACACAGTTGCTACCTCTCCATCCGACCCAGTGGCATAGATTACAGGGGGCCAGGGGGGAAGGCTGCCCCCCCTGAGCAAAGAGACCAGGACTTTTTCAATTTGCTCGCTTTTGTTTTTTTGTTTATTAGCTCTTGCGTTAGACCTGGCTGGGAGACTGACTGAGTAAGGTGGGGGGGAAATCAAAGGATTGTATATTTTTTTTTAAATTACTGTCCGTCTGACTCTTGTTGTCCCAACTTCCAAATATCCCCATTTTGGATTGGCTGCAAGCATGCTGTAACCACAGCAACATGCATTTTGTGGCCAATCAGGGCAACAAAATGATCAAGGGGCTGGGGGACTTATCGTACAAGAGGAGGCTGAGGGAGTTGAACATGTACTTGCTGGAGGAGAGGAGGGATGGGGGGATATGATTGAAACCTTTAAGTACATGAAAGGAATAAACAAGACAGGTAAAGAGGGACTGTTCAAAGTAAGGGAGAGAAGGACACCCAGGGCCATGATATGAGACTGGAGGGAGGAAGGTTCAGGGGAGAGAGATGAGGAAACACTTTTTTACAGAGATGGTGGTAGCTGGGTGGAATGCGTTACCAGCAGAATTGGTATCCAGTAGAACAGTAGACTGCTTCAAAAGGGGCTGGGACAGGGCAAGAGGGAGGGTCAATGGAGGGGAAGGGTGGAAGGGAGGGGCAGCTGCAGAATAAGGGGTGCTAGCTGCACATTCGAGCAGACTTGATAGACCTCTAGCCTTTATCTGCTGGCAAATTTTGTATGTTCGTATGTAAGTAGGGCTCGAGGAAAGGAAGCACCCCCTGGGCAGGGGGCAAGAAGAAAGGGGTGGGGCAAGGCAGAGGACAAGGGGGTATAAAGCAAGAATGCAAGAAGAGAGAAGTGAAAGAGACAGGAAATAAAAAGGGCAACAATGGAAGGGAGGGTCAGGGGACGCTTCAGGGAGCAGCACAGGCAGAGGGGGAGAGAAAAAGCAGGTAGGCAGGCGGAGGAGAATAAGGTATGGAGAGCCGTGTGCACCAAAAAAGGAGTCTGGAAAATAGAATTCCAGACTTGCAGGCCATCATGGAGGAGGCTAACCAGTATGTGGTGGCCATAACCAGGGAGACTGGAAAACTGTGGAAAAATATTGTGAAAATTGCAGAGAAATTTATAGCCAATTGCTGAAAAATTGCAGGGGTTCCATTGCGCTCTGGTGCTCCTGATATGCTGCTATTTACAAGAAATAATGAAAAATAATAAAAGGCTTTACATTTTATTATTTTTTTATTAACACGATCATCTAATTATAGTAAATCCAAACGAAAAATAATCATAACAAAAAAAATGTAGTCCACAGCACATATTTCCACATTCTAAACACAATATACCCAGTACATTATACATAGAGGATTCTGTGGTACTCTTACTATGCTTTCTAAGAAATAGTGACAATTAAGGAAAAGTTTAACATGTTAGCAATAAAACCAACTAATTACAGTAAATGGAAACAAAAAAATACAGTCCATAGTATACATTTCCACATTATAAACACAAATTTACACAGTACAATATACATAAACCAAATAGAGTAACATTGGCAAAACACTGGAAAATACCAAGCAATACTAAAAAAACCATTTAGTAGCAAGTAATAATAATAATAATAATAATTTAAATTATATAGCGCCTTTCAGTATATCAAAGCACTGAACAAATCAATAACATAAATTCAAATTTCAGTACAAACCATAAAAGCGTATAAAGATACATCATAAAATATATCATAAAAACATAATAAATTACAATAAAATTCCAATCATATTACAACTAACTTAACTCTCCAGGAAGGCCAATTTCCATAAATACATTTTTAGTTCTTTCTTAAATATCTCCACGGAGGTGCACTCCCATAACTGGCCTGGTAGAGAATTCCAGAGTCGGTGCAGCATAAGAAAATGCTCTGCTGCCTGAGGATTTTAAACTCACTCTTGGAATCTCCAGCAACCCCATGTCGGCCGAGCGGAGCGATTGGCCAGGGCAGTAAGGAACCACTAGGTCTTTCAGATAGGATGGACCCTGATCGCGAAGGGCTTTAAAAGTCAATAAAATGACTTTAAAGGTGATCCGCCACCGTATAGGAAGCCTGTGCAGTTCGTGCAGCACCGGGGTAATATGACAGGACCTACTTGTCCCAATCAGAACCCGGGCTGCAGCATTATGCACTAGCTGTAGGTGGCGGATTTCAACCCCAGAAAGCCCAAAGTAAAGAGCATTGCAGTAGTCTAGGCACGAGGACACAAAGGCGTGGACCAACGTTGGCAAGGAGTCAGACGGAACAAGATGCCTAACCCTGGCAATATTACTAAGATGGTAAAAGGAAGTCCTGATGACGGCTGACACCTGAGATTGAAAAGTCAGCCTATCGTCAAGGATCACCCCAAGGTTATGCACCCGTTCAGAGGTTGGTAGTGACACGCTGCCAAGAAAAATTCCAGAAGGCGCGCCAGTACACGACCTCTCAATCTGACCACCCGGGTCCACCACCAAAACCTCAGTCTTCTCCAAGTTCAACTTTAACCAACTAGAATCCATCCAGTCTTGGATATCCCCCAGACAGTTGTTAAACACAGAAAGAGCTCCATCCTGGTTGGGTGCAAAAGACAAGTATAGCTGGGTATCATCTGCATAGCAGTGAAACCTCAGCCCATACCATCTTATAATGTTTCCGAGGGGCAGCATATACACTGCAAATAACATGGGCGACAGCACAGAACCCTGAGGCACTCTACACAACAAAGAGACTGGGCCAGAGGAAAAAATCCCCGACACAACTCTTTGTGATCTCCCAGTAAGGCATGAAGTGAACCATTGCAAAACGGTTCCCGACATTCCGCAGATTTGCCTCAGGCGTGCTAACAACACCACGTGATCCACAGCGTCAAAAGCTAAAGAGAGGTCAAGCAGAACCAAAATGGAACGTCTCTTTTGATCCCTCGCCCTCAGAAGATCATTAAGCACCCGAACCAGCGCAGTCTCTGTGCTATGTCTTTTACGGAAACCAGACTGGAATGATTCGTAGATACTATGGATGGTTAAATGGTCATCCAATTGAGCAGCTACAACCTTTTCAATAACCTTCCCAATAAAGGGAAGGTTAGAGATAGGTCAGTAGCTAGAAAAACAGTCTGGGTCTAAGGAAGCTTTCTTCAAGAGAGGTGTCACCACCGCCTCTTTCAGGGAGCTGGGAAACTCACCTGAGTCCAAGGAGCACCAGACTATTTGCGCCAAAACTGGACCAATGATATCAACACAACCCAAAATTAGGGTAGTCGGTCCAGGGTCCAAGCTACAGATTGTTGGGTGCACACTATGGATAAACCTCATAATATCCACGAACTCAGGTCGATAAAAGGAACTCCAGGAGAATCAAGGCACTGTGTTCTTGCGCGCTCCTATGACATCACTCTTAGAGGTTGTCAGACACAGGTCCGCCCTGATGTCAGCCACCTTAGTTGCAAAGTATCGAGCGAGCTTATCGCACTCTATTTTCGAAAAAGCTTTCTGAACTTGCAGATAGGCTGGGTTGCACAGTCTATCTACAGTTCGAAACAGCTGAGCCGGTCGATTCTGAGCAACTGCAATCTCCCTAGACAGGAACTCTGCCTTCTTATGGGTGATTGCAGATTGATAGCTAGCATAATGTTCTATCAATCTAAGGCAGTCAGCTTCAAGGGCGGACCTATGCCAACAACGCTCTAACCTTCGCCCTTGTCTCTGCATCTCCCTCAGAGTCCCATCGAACCAAGGGGCGCTGGGGTGAAGTGAAAGGGGGCGCTCATGAACAGGAGCAATAGAATCCAGGGCAACCGTGATGGCCTCATTATAGGCCACCACCAGTGCCTCTGGGTTACTGCTCACCAACACGGGGAATGATAGGTCAAGGACCGCCGCTAGGCCTTGTGAGGTAACATTCCGTAATGGGCGGTACCTGACCATCTCCACAGGGGACGGCCTTCTAAGGGGGGGTGCAAAAATTGAACCTCACAGTGTAGTGGTCAGACTAAACGATTGGTTCCACCCCCACGTCGGATGCATCAATCCCTAGAAGGAAGACTAAGTCCAGAGAGTGTCCAGATTTGTGTGTAACAGTGGAAACTACTTGTGTGAGGCCCAAAGAAGACATTAATTGGAGGAAGTCGTTACCAAATTGTGAGTGTTCGTAGTCGACCCAGGCGTTGAAGTCACCCAGCACCATCAATCTGGGTGACTCAAATGACATGTCAACGAGGAAGTCTGCCACTTCCTGTAAGAAGTGTTTCCCATCTCCGGGTGGACGGTAGATGAGAACAATTCGAACGCCTACACCTGCTACAACTGTACATTCAAAGGACTCAGCCTCCCCTACTACTACTACACTCGTGAGGCCCAATTCAGTCTTAAAACAGACTGCAACCCCCCCCTCCCCTGCGGTCCAATCTCGGGCAGTGTATCACCGAGTACCCGGCCGGAATCATGGCCTCTACTATAGGGCCAGAATTTTCATCTAGCCAGGTCTCGGTGATGCAAGCCAGATTGGCAGAGCCAACAAGATCAGCAATAATGGCGGTCTTGTTCCTAACAGACCTGGCATTGCATAACACCGCCCAAGTTGGACAAACCTCGGAGGTTGTCAGGCCTATCTGCCTACTGAAATCAGTAGTGCCCTTGGGTATGGGCACCAGACAAGGCAAACCCCAATCTGGATTCCATTTCGCCTCAGGGCACCTTCTGGCCTTAATAACCCCAATATGATGGCCCTGCTCGTTCATCCTCCACTGTTCGCGAACCCCCACCCCCCTCACTCTCCCATGAGCAATCCCTAATGCTCTACATCGCTGGTAGATGTCAAAATGTAAGGGAGGAGTATAAAAGGGGCGGAGGGCAAGAAGAAAGGAGGATGAATAGCGCACCACCGTGGGGGATAAAGGCCAGCACATGTCGCTACTTAACTAAAATAATAAACACTAAAATACAAAAACACTGTCTTATAACAATAAAAATGATCAAATATACAATTTCAGTAACATACACATTTAAATGAAAATAATAATACATTTCTATACAATCCCTTCCCCCCAGTCCTCTCACCACCGGGGAAAGAGGATAGAATGGCACTCTCACTGCCAAACCAGCATAAAAACATACAATTTTAAACAAAAAGGAAAAATGAACTCCCCCAGTTCTCTCACAAACTGGGGAGGAATGATACCAGTCTTTCTCACTGCTAGGAGAAAGGCAAAAACTGTAAAGTCAATAAACAAAAGGAAAATTAAAACAACAAAAGATTATGGACCCAGGGCAACAAGTAGCAGTCCACAAATTTAGAACTTTTAATTGTATTTTAATATAAGCAGCAGTTTCACATTTTCTCCCATCATATTTCTTCTGCCATCTTTGAGAAGGCCCAAATACACAGAGAATGTCCGCTCTACATCTGCTGTGGAAACTGGGAGCCAGATGTACCTTTTTGCCACACAACTAATGTTTGACAATGCATCACGCTGCGCTCCCTACCATTCGACAATGTCAAATCCAGTCGGGACAGACTGAGCAACGGTTTTTGTTGAATACACTTGCCAGGCCTCGGAGTTCATGACTGTATTTTTCTTTATCTGTATCAAGCAGTGGCAGTTATTGCGGATCCAGAACATGGGCTGCTGTAAAAGTAGCCAGTGAAGGATGTGCACTTACCATATTTTGCATCTTGGCATTGCTTTCCAGCATCACTCTCTGGCAGAGATCTACACAGGTTTGTCTTTCATCCTCTGAGCACCTGGAAAGCAATGCCACTGTCTTAGGCCTGTATTCGCTTTCCCCTGCTGTAACACAAAAACCCAAAAATAAATGTACATTTTGTAAATGCCCAAATATGGTGTGTCCTTAAGGCTTAGAATTTGACTGCAGCTCCTGAATGAGTTTGACAAGCTCTGGAGAATATTCAACGACAAAAGCTGCTTGTGTCAGCAACTCTGTATGTTTGCTTTTAAGATGAACTTGAGATGTTTTAGTGTTGCAGTATCAGATGTAGTGCTCATCTCAAGGAATTCTGTAACTATAGACAAGCAGTCTGCCAGATATTCCATAGCACTGATCCAAGAACACCATCAGGTCTGCAATGCATAGATTGACATCTCTGGCTCAATGCCCTCTTTCAACTCCATGAATTCTTGAAACTGATGTTGGTACATTGGGCTTTAACAGAAAACTTTTTTTACAAGAGCAACTACAAGATTTAAATCTTGTAAGGTGTCAACCCATATCTCCAACACTAGATTAAGCAGGTGAGCCACACAGGTTTCATGCACAGGATTTTGCAACAGGCCACTCAGAATAGTGCCAAAAGCCTTGTGCATGTAGCTGGCACTGTCACTAACAACAGCTAGGACGTTGCTGAATTCCATTGCTGTTTAGTATTCGTAGAAGAGATTGGGCCACTGTTGTGTTGTTGACATGCTGTAGGAATTCCAAACTAATTAAGAGAGGCTGCTCCGGCACATTTCTTAACGGCTGTGCCAAAACAGCTAAATCGCTGTGTCCACAGGGGTCAGTAGTTTCATCTGGAAAGATGAAGACTTGATCATCCTTGAGCTGTATCTTCAGGAAGGCTTCATGTTGAGGACAAGATTCTTGCAGGAAGGTACTTTGAAGATATGTAGCTCCAGGAAGACGTCCACCCTGGTTGTGTGCTTACACAGGATCTCCTGGAAAGCTGAAGCCCTTTCCAAAGGGATGTTTGCCTGTGTCAAGAGAAGGCCCAAAGAAAGTCCATCACAAAATCTTTCTGTTCCAGGGATGAAGAGGTTGCTTTAGCAAAGCATGTCATCAGTGCTTGCTGTCACTTGACACCTAGAGAAAAAAATGATTATAGTATAGGTTTATATGTAACTATCAATTACATGTAAACTCAGAAACTTTAAGCAGACTAGTGCACTCGCATGTTTTCTTTTCATTAGCATCTTTTGGATCCAGATGTTTCTGCAACTTGAGGCGAACATTGATGGTGTGCTTCTAAACAAAATCCAGTGTGTGGCAGCAAACTCAGCAGAACAGTTTCCTCCCCCCCATCCTCATACAGATCTGCAGGGTAAATAATCACCCAATCAATTGCATGAACAGTACTGGAGAGGCAATAACTCTTGGCTTCACTGCAAGACATGTATGGAAGCTTTGATGGTGGTATGCACATGTTTAAATTACCCACTAAAGTGAACAGAATATGATTCCAAATCAACCAAAAGTTTTAATACAAAAAGATTCATAACCTGACCAGACCATTTTCAACCACCATGGTACTGACAGAGTGATGGATGAATAGAGCTGACTGGTTCTGTGCCAGTCAGCTCAGCCCACCTCCAATGTCTCTAATGATCACGGTAGAGCAATATATGGCAACGCCAGCCAAGATGCAACTCAGCACCTTGCAGTAAATAACATGTTGCTAAATACTGCAGGGTACTGCACTGCCTCCTGGCGGTGTACGTTCGACCTCCGCTACTGGAGTCACTGTGTCGTGGCACTGAGCTTGGGCATGGCTTCAGTTTGAATCCATGGGACCAAAGACTCCAGAACTTAATTTTCCACACTCCACTTTCTAATCCATTTTTCTCTTCAACTCCCAAAAATGCAGCTTTTTTGTTTTGTGTTTTCCCAACTAAACAGCAAGAGCAAGAGACGAGCCTACTGTAGCTGACAGGTATACATGTTGAAAAAAATTGTTCTGTACCAGTCAGCTTGGCCACCCCTCTCTCGTCCATCACCAGAGGCCAGAACAATTGTTTTCAACAGGTGTGCTAATCTGCTAGAACCGTACCTCCACCCTCCATCAGCAACAAACCACAGGAGTGAGAGACAGACCTAGCTGACTGATATACTTGTTGCAAAAAGTTTCTGTGTCAGTCGACATGGCCACCCTCTCCCTCTTCCATCACCAGAGGCCAGAACTATTTTTCGAACATGTGTGTGTCAGTCTGCTAGACCCATCCCTCCACCCTCCATCAGCAACAAGCCACAGGAGCAAGAATGGACCTAGCTAACTGACATACCTGTTGAAAAAAGTTGTTCAGTGTCAGTCAACTTGGCCACCCCTCCCTCTTCCATCACCCAGAGGCCAGAACAATTTTTTTTCAACATGTGTGCCAGTCTGCTAGACCCATCTCTGCATCAGCGACAAACCACAGGAGTGAGAGATGGACCAAGCCGACTGGCATACATGTTGAAAAAAATTGTTCTGTGCCAGTCGGCTCAGCCACCCTTCCCTCTTCCGTCACCAGAGGCCAGAACAATTTTCTTCAACATGTGTACCAGTCAGCTAAACCCATCCCTGCATCAGCGACAAACCACAGGAGTGAGAGATGGACCTAGCTGACTGGAATGCATGTTGAAAAAACTTGTTCTGTGCCAGTTGGCCTGGCAACTCCTCCCTCCTTCATCACCAGAGGCCAGAATAATTTTTTTCAGCATGTGTGCCAGTCAGCTAGGCCATGCCAGACATGCCCTCTCTCTGATACTCACACACAATCTTTTTATTTTAATCAGCATGCCAGCCTGTGCCCAGCCTTCCCCCACATCAGCAACATACACTTGACACAGCATGCCGGCCTGTGCCCTTCTTCAACCCCTCACCATCATGCCACCTGATGCTGTTCCTCTGATACATTTTTTAAATACAAATACATCATGCCTGCCTCTGCTGTCCCTCAACATCACGCCAGTGTTGTGCTCTCACTATCAACATACTGGCTAGTGCCCTCCGTCCTACCATCACATATTATTTAAGACACAGTGCCAGCCGGTCACCCGTCATCAACATGCTGGCTAGTGCTCTCCCTCCAGCCCTCACCTACATATTTTTTTAGATAATGCACCATGCCAGCTATACACTCCCTCACCAATATCCTGCCCACCCTCTGACCCTCATGTACACATTTTTAATACTCCGTGTGCCCTCCTACCACTGCACCTCGCTCCTTACTTGCCCATCCCTTATATTCCAGACAGATACAGACTTACCAGACTCAGAAAGCAGGCACTCAGGAAAGCAGAGAAGTCCTCAACGTAATCCAGTAGTAAGCTGGCAGCAGGCAGGGCAGGTACAGTTCTCTAGCAGAATCTCTCAGGCACCGTTGGAATTCAGACCCAAATTGAAGCCACAGTGCTCAGTGTCTACAAAAGCACCAAGGACAGCAGCTGCAGCTACTGTGGTAGCAAGAAAGCCAAAAGTGAAATTGGACTTTACAACTTGGTTTGGTGACTCTGCGGCTCAGCTGTTCAGGGTTGGAAGTCAGCAGTCAGCAGTCAGCACTGGGGGCTAAATGTGAGCAGCTAAAGCTACTGCAATAAGCCGAAAGCAAACCAAAAGTGAAAGTGAAGTGAATTACAGCTGAACTTGTCTCTTCGGCTGGGTGGCTCAGTTCTTCAACAGTCACAGGTCAGAACAGGAGAATCACAACAAAGGCTTGGCAGATCATCTCAGTGAGCAGGTGCCAGAAGTGTAACAGTCCCCCCCCTCACAAACTGAAGCCTGTATATGTGACTTAGGCTGACCTGAGGGGGACAAAGCTCCACAAAATTGCTCCAAGTTCAAAACTGTTCTTTAAACATGATTAGTTATAGATGCCTTCCACCCTGATCATACATCACATGCTGATGCTGTGGGGTGGAACAGATGATGTTCAGGCATTTCTGAATGACAAAAGTCATGCGGGGTGAACAAACTGAATCCAAAGAAATGAACAAACAAGCTTTTGGGGTATCAGCTTTCTGTGGGATAGGGAAGGAAGATCAGTATCATGGGGCGGGTCATGGAGGAAGGCAAAAATCACAGACTTAGCATGAAAATTGTACTCACAATTTTCCAGTGCTCCAGCCATAATGGAGTCATGGTGCACGGACAGTCATGATTGGGATATGGCCATACCAGACTACTCTTTGTTCAGGAGAGACAAAGGAGAGACAGGTAAGAGAGGAGGGGAGGAGGGGTTTTACTATATGTGAGGGAGGAAATACAAGTTATGGAAACACGTAAACACCGGAAGGAAAAGGAGGGGCTGGAGGTGCTGTGGGTCATACTGAAAACAGGAGATGTGGCCGCTCTCCATACAGGGGTTCTATACAGACTCCAGCACAGAGAGAGAAGATGGATAAGGCACTTGGGGAAGACATCAAAAGGATGGCAAATAAAGGGAATGTGCTGCTAGCTGGGGACTTCAATCTGCCAGATGTGGATTTGAGCCTTTCAGCTGCAGCCTTGGTAAGGAGCAGTGCCAGCCATGACTCCCTACAAGGGGCTTTTCTCAGGCAGCTAGTCAATGCATGAACTAGGGATAGGGCAGTGCCAGACCTGGTGCTTACAAACAGGAACAGAATTGAAGACATCACTGCGGGCAGTCCCCTGGGTACTAGTGATCACAGTGCAATGTGGTTTAACATAAAGACAGGAACAGAGGCAAGCCACATGGGGATGAGGATCCTAGAGTTTAGGAGGGCAGATTTTAAAGAAATGGAAGACTGACTCAGAAACTGCCTGGTTGGGGGGATTGCCAGGGGTAGAGGAACAGTGGGGGAAATTGATGGAGGGCATATTTAAGGCAACCAGCCTCTGTGTGAAGGAAGTGAGTGAAAACAAAAGGAAAAAGGGACTATTATAGTACTCTAAGGAAGTGGCCAAGGTGGTGAAGGAAAAAATGGTACATTTAGGAGGTATGAGGAAACACAGAGGGAGGAAAGCAGGGAGATATAACAGGTAAACAGAGAGAAACAGGTAGGGCAGTGGTGGGGGCAAAGGCACAGAAAGAGGAAAGGATAGCCAAAGGGATATCAAATGGGAACGAGACTTTCTTCAGGTACATAAGTGAGAAAATGAAAAGGAAGGGGAAGGACAGTGAGGATAAGGAGGACGGCAGAGGGATACTGTACAGAAGGGGACAAAGGAAAAGCATACACCCTAAACTGGTACTTCTGCTCAGCCTTCACAGTGCAGGGAGGGGAGACAGATCACCAGGGAGCAGCAGAAACAGGGGGCAGATGGACTCAAGTTCATTTTCAGAGGAAAGAGTCTGAAAGGGACTTGCAGCTCTGAAAGTGGTCAGGGCTATGGGACTTGACTGGATGCAGCCAAGGGTACTAGAAGAACTTAGGGAGGGGTTGGCTGCAGAGGACTGGAGGAGAACAGACATGGCCCCTCTACATAAGAATAGCAGCTGGGAAATGGCTAGCAACAATGGGCCAGTGAGCCTCACCTCAGTGGTTGGGAAATTAATGGAAACACTGCTAAATGAAAGGTAGGTAGAGTATCTTGAATCGAATGGGCTGCACAATCAAAGGCAGCATGGATTCACAGGGACAGGGGTCATGCCAGATGAACCTGATTGATTTCTTTGACTAAGTCAGAGGGGAAGTAGATCAAGGGAGGGCAGTGGAGGTGGCCTATCTGGACTTTAGCAAGGCCTTTGATACTGTGCCACACATGGGCCTGATTAAGGAATTGAGCAACCTAGGGGTGGGATCCAAAGTAGTGAACTGGGTTAGAAATTGGTTAACTGATAGATGACAGAGAGTGGTGGTTAACGGCACTCACTCTAAGGATGGAAGAGTAACCATTGGGGTGACTCAGGGCTCAGTACTTGGACTAGTCCTCTTCAACATCTTCATAAGAGACATTGCAGATGAACTGGAAGGGAAGGTACGCATTTTGCTGATGATACCAAAATATGCAATAGGGTGGACAATTGGGAGAGGATAGAAAGAATGCATAGGGATCTTGGAAAACTCAAGGAGGGGCCACAAACACGTCAGTTGGGGTTCAACAGAAAGTGCAATATTATGCATCTAGGGCATAGGAACCCAAGAACTGAAGCAGGAAAGGGACCTTGCAGATATCATATTTGATTACCTCAAAGTGGCAGAGCAGTGTGACAAAGCAGTGGGTAGGGCCAGTGCAATGCTGTGGTGCATTGGGAGAGGTTTATCCAGCAGGAGGAGGGGGTGGTGTGGCCACTGTATCACTCACTGGTGAGACCCCACCTGAAGTACTGTATCCAGTTCTGGAGTCCGCATCTCAGAAAGAACATATGCAGGGAGGAGGCAGTCCAGAGGAGGGCAACTAACATTGTGCAGGGCTTGCACCAAAAGCCCTATGAGTTGAACTGTGGGCTCTAAACATATACACTCTGGAAGAGAGGATAGTGAGAGGGGACATGATAGAGACCTACAAATACTGTACATCACAGGGTGAACAGGGTGTAGGAGGGGAATCTCTTTCAAAGGCAGAAGAGCACCAGGACCATAAGGCATGCAATGAAATTGGAGGGGGGATGTTAAAGAGGGCTGTGAGAAAATATTATGTCACTGAAAGAGTGGTAGACACCTGGAATAGACTGCCAGCAGAAGTGGTGGAGATGAAAATAACAGGGGGCTTCAAGCATGCATGGGATAGATATAAGGGAATATTAGTGAATAGGCAGGGAGGAGGGAGGGTCACTGCAGACCAGTTAGGGGCTGTGGAGGTAGGCTAGGCAGGTACCATCTGGGCAGACTGGGTGGGAAAGTGGTCCTTTTCTGCTGACAAATTCTGTATTTCTGTGTAAGAAGGTAGGAGTCATGGGTGGCTCCATAGTTAGTGCAATGTGTGAGGTGGAAGGGGTAGTGCTGGATCAGGCTGGTATCTCAGGAGAAGTAGTTTTTGCCTGCCATGAGTGCAGGTCAGACATATGCTGTCCAGAGTGAAGCAATGCAGCTTGAGGAGGGGAGCAGACTGTTATCATCCACGTTGGCAGAAACAGTATAGGGTGCACAGGTCCTCAAGACATGAGGAGGCCATTCTCAGAGTTAGAGAGGTTCATGAAAGGAAAAGTTATCAAAGGTGATATTTATAAAATCCACATCATCCTGGGGCTAGGGAGGAGTGGTAGTAGACTATTAGGCAGGCGATTGCTTGGCTAAGGGTATGATGCAAGAGGAAAGATTTTCCTTTTCTGGCTCTCTGGAGCACCTTCTGGAGCCAGAGATACTTGTCTGCCCACAATGGGCTGCACCTGTGCCAGAATTGGAGTCAGGGCACTGGCCAGGAGAAAGGACAGGGAAGTTAGGGGGGTATTTAAACCAGAGAATTGGGGGAGGGGGCTCGTGCAAGGGTTCAGCAAGGGCAGGAGGCAGACATAGGGGATCACAAAAGGAAGGACAACACAACTGGGGAGCAACAAGACAGGAGACCCAGAAAAGGAGTGAGGAATCATAGAGAGGCAAATATTTTTACTTGCATGCAGGCCAATATGAGCAATGCATCCACCAGAATTGGTGAGATGGAGATACCCTCTGAAGGCCAGGACTTAGTGGAACTCACAGAATCCTGGTGGTGGTGGTGGTGGGGGAGATTGGGGACCTTGGCTAGAGGGCTACCAGCTCTTCTTAAGGGACAGACCTCACAAAAAAGTAAGTGAGGTGGGGTGGCTCTCTTCATGATTGAAGAAGTCACTGTGGAGGACAAGGAGGATATCAATGGGGAAAACAGTGTCTGCTCTCAAGGACTGTTTTCTAGAACAACATGCCCAACAAGGGAATAGGTTCAAAGTGTCCTTGACCACGTTCTAAACAGTAGGGATGGGATCATCTTCAGTGTGAACATCAAGGAAACAGTGTGAGGCAGTGACCACAACCAAGTAACCTTTTCCCTGGTAATGGGGATGATTAGTCAGGCCTTAGCCACCAGGGTTCAGATGTTCAGAAGGGCAGAATTTGCCAAGATGAGGGATCTGGTGGCCAAAATTCTGGAGAAGCTACACGAGTCTGGTAATGCTGACACATGCGGGGGTTGTTGAAGAAGGTGCTTGAATCAGATGTGGAGGTCTGCATCCATGTAAACAATTAGGAAATGCACCCCCCCCAGCTCAACAGGGACCTAAGAAAGGTCCTACAAAAAGCTGTTCAATAACTGCTGGAAAGAGACAGGTTGCCTTCAGACAAGAGAGGGGCAGCACTGACAAAATGCAAGAATAAAATTAAAGATGCCAAAAGGATCTTGAAAACTGGATGCCAGTAAGAGCTTCAGATAGCACCTTTTTCCAGTACAGAAATGGAATGGGGGAGGTGAATAAGAAGACTGGGCCGCTGAGAAGAATGGAAGTGGGGAGGAACCTGTGCATGAGCCAAGGGCGGTGGCTGAGATACTAAATGAATACTTTACATTGGTGTTCACCACAAGGCCCCAAGGGGGAGTACTCATTGGGTGTACTCATGGTATCAAGAGTAACCATGCTGCAATATGTGGACATTATGCCCACCTTGGTAGCAGACTACCTAGGAACGATCAAGCCAGGTAAATCCCAAGGAAGCTAAAGGAATAATTTGCAAAGATACTTGTGATAATCTTTCATGAGGCTGTCAATATAGTCAGGGAAATAGAAGACTGGGGAGTGGCCTGTGTGGTCTCTGTCTTCAACAAGAGGCAAGGTCAGAGCTGAGAAACTATGGGCACATCAGCTTTACAGCAGTGCTGGGCAAGGTCCATGAATCCACTATCAAGGACAGAATAATTTTTTATTTTATTTATTTATTTAGTTTTTGTTAACTGGGTAAGTGCACTAGCCAGCAGGTGACTATTTTCAGGCACAACCTGGGAGAATACAAGACAATACATACTGAGGGTGTTTAACATATACAGTACAATTAGTGTGGCAGTACAATGTATAGACAGAGGAGCTGAAGCTATGAGGCTAAGAAAACAGTGAGGACACTAGTCTAAGTAAAATGAATACGACATTGTTTTGTATAGAATATAACAGGCAGAGAGGGTACTGGTACAAAGACAGAGTTAATTAGAGTTTCCCAGGCAGACGTAGTGCAAACAAGCAGGAGAGTGAGGGTAGTAGGAGTGGAGGGACGGTCTGATGTTACGATGAGCTTGCAAGGACCTCACTGTGATTACGGCTTTAGCGGCTCAGGGTACTAACAAGTGGCAGGGCTCATGGTTCTGCTTTCTGGGCGTGAATAGCAGACTTCCCGGGGGGAGTAAGGCGAACTCCAACGCTGTTAGTTGTTTGGGCAATCAATTTGAATGTGGGTCCCTAGGCTACAGTGGTAACCCGGCAGCAGTGAGAAAAAAGGAGGAGTGAATCCGAAGCCCAAAGATGGGCTTTGGGGGACTTTATGGCAGCTACGGCTTTGGCGACACAGGGTACCCTTGAGTGACCGGGCACCTGGTTCTGTATATGGGTGTGTTCACGGCTGGCGACCCCTGTAGTCAGGATGCAAAGGAGGGGCAACTCTGGTGACTAATTGGTAAGCGGTGCTTGAGGCAGGCCCCTGAGACTATCTAGGTGGGTCCACGTCGGTGCTAGGTGCCGGGAGGAGCCCTCTACGTCCTGCTTTGAGGGATTTTCAGCAAAATGACGGCATTAGCGGCTGAAAGTAGCGACAAGCGGCTGGGCTCATGGTTCTGTTACCGGGCATGAGTGCGGCGTGCAGTCCCGGTCCACGGGTAACCCCGGGGGAGTAATACGCTAGGGGGGCAGGAAAAGAGGTGAAGCTTCTGGTTGTACCAATACTCCGCTATCACATCTGACTGGCTGTGAAAAACAGTGAGTGCCTATTCAGGTTAACATAACAAACAATGGGTAGAGCAAAAAACAGCATAGTTCAATCAGTAGACAGCACATAGAATAGCATTTACAGATAACAATGAGGGCTTAATCTGCATAAGATGGCCCTGGACAGATCATTAATACAGCTTTGTATAGTACAGTATGTAACAAACTGAGCAGCTATAGTTAGGGGAAAACAGGGTAATTTCAAGATCTTACAGGTAGATAAGGTGTACAAACAGGCAGGGGAGAGAAGGCAAAAGGAAAGTGGGTGAGCAAGAGGGAAGGGGGGACAGCCGAAAAGATATGGAATGAGTAGATTGTAGGACTGGCTTTCAAAGGTACTGTCAGGTAGGGTCAAAACAGGTACATTGGTCAGAGGTAGCTAGGTAGTGTCGTAGTCCTCGTTTGAAGAGGTAGTGCGATGAGGTATGCCTAAGATCCTGTGGCAGCGTGTTCCACATCTGGGGCAGCATGCCCAAAGCCCAGTCCCTTTGGAGGTGACAATGGGAACTCTCATAGTGATTTGTCAGACGATCTCAATTCACGGATTGAGTGCAACGGGACGAAGTAGCTCAGCTAGTGATACAGGCGTGTCCAGTCTGATAATAGAGTCACATAGACAGCCAAGATAGTATAGCCTGGTGGAAGTGGGGGAGAGCCAGCCAAGGTCACTATACAGTTGACAATGATGTTTGAGCTGAGGGGCCTTGGAAGCATACCGACATACGTTGTTATAGGTGACCTCCAATTTTTGCAAGGCTGATCTATGGGCAGTAGTCAGGATGGAAGCACAGTAGGTTAGGGTTGGTAAAAGGATCCCCCTGGCGATGGCTAGCTTGGCTGATGGCATTAACATATAGCTGGTTCTGTAGGCTGCCCCCAGCTTACAATTTACAGGTTTACAGGTTGTTTGGAAGTGAAGGTTAAGGTCCAGAGATTGGTCAAGTAAGATTCCAAGATAGCGAAATGTGGTGACGACCTCAAGAGAGATCCCATTTAGGTCTAGTATTTTCAAGGGGGAGGTGCAGGATCTAAGTTTTTGGGCAGTGCCCAGGAGCATAGCTTTAGTTTTGCTTGAGTTAAGGATAAGTCGATGAGAGCTTAGCCAGCTTTGTATATTGTTGTGGGCTGTGGTCAGAGACAAGTTTAGGTAGTCAGTATTTTGCGAGCTGGTACAGATGACAAGGTCATCAGCGTAGAGAAGAGTGGAGCAGGATGAGATATTGCTTGGTAAGTTGTTTATGAAGAGGAAAAAGAGAAGAGGGCCAAGTATTGAACCTAGGGGTACTCCAGTATTGATTGTGGTGCTGTCAGAAATTGCAGAATTGAATTTTACAGCTTGGGTCCTATCGGTTAAATAGCTCCTAAACCAGTTGATAACGGGAGAGGAGAAACCTATTGACTGAAGGGTGGTCAGGAGTAAGGAGTGATCCACAAGGTCAAAGGCCTTGGTAAGGTCAATGAAGACAGCTCCTGTTAGTCGACCATCATCCATGTTTAAGAGTATCTGAGGTGAGTTTGGCTAGTGCTGTAGAAGTGCTATGGTTCTTCCTGAAACCATGTTGAGCGTCACAGAGCAGATTTGTAGATTCTAAGTAGTCGAGGGTCTGGGCGGCTACAAGTTTTTCTAAGATTTTGCTTAGGACTGAGAGAATAGCTATCGGCCTGTAGTTTGTGATCTCGTTTCTGTTCCCTTTCTTAAAAATCGGAGTAATTCTGGCGGTTTTCCAGAGATCAGGGACAGTACCACTGGAGAGGGACAGTGTGAAAATCTTAGCCAGTGGTTCGGCAATGAGATGTGCAGCAGTTTTTAAAAGGCGGGGTTCAAGAGAGTCAGACCCAGAGCTGGTGTTGTCAGAGATAGTTCTTAGTAGATTTAAAACTTGAGAGCTGGTTATGGCTTTGAAGTAGAAAGACTGGGTTGTTTGAGCCCCGGTTTGAGAGGCTGAGAGGTCAGCTAGTTCACTATCAGCAGACGGCTGCGATGTGATTGGAGCCAGTGGCAGTGTCGAGGTGTAGGGTGAGAGATCCAAGAACATATTGTTGAAAGCATTTGCTATGGTAAAGGAGTCATTGCAGTGGGTACCGTCGAGGACCGTCTCAGAGGGGGTTATAGATTGTGGGGTACCAAGGAAGGTCTTAATATGGCCCCAAAATTTTCGAGGGTCATGGGCTGAGCTGGTTAGTAGGTTCTGGCAGTACCTACTTTTGCAAGCCTTATCTGCTTTTGCAGGAATTTCTGTGTTGTTTGTATATTGTGTGGTCTCTGGTAGGCTAGTGCTTGTAGTGCCTCCAGAGTTTATCCCTGAGCCGTAGCTGCAGGAGTAAATCTTTGGAGCCATCTAGTTTGCTTTCCCTGACTCTTCTTGTCACTTTAGGTGCATGCCTATTCTACACTTCACTGAACATTGTCAGGAACACTTTCAGGGCATCTTCGACTTTTTCTGCATGATGGATTTCAGACCAGTCAATGTTGGATAAGTCAAGGAGGAAGGCATTTATGTCCATATGGGCAAAGTTGGTAAAGGTGACCAGGCGGGCGGAGGAGAAGGTGGAGAAATCTGAGTGCCATTGACAAAAAAATGGGAGAGTGGTCGGTTATCGCATCGCCAGGATACCAGCCTTGGTCACATGTTCAGGTCATTTGTGAGAATCCAGTCAATAAGAGTACCAGACTGAGTGGTTACCATTCTAGTGTTCTGTTATAAGCTGGTAGAAGTTAAAGCCATGGACTAGTGATGTGAGGGCACTGTGAGAAGGACCCAGCCAATTTAGGTTCACGTCACCGAGAATGATGGCTTCATTCATGTTAATAGTTTGAGACGTTAGTTTGAGTAGTTCCTGAAATCCATCCACTCCTCCAGAGGGCGGGTTGTAGAGGCAGATTATGTGCAGTTTCTTAGTACCAAAGGACAATATCACATGGATTGACTCACAGATCAGTTGTGGGTCATGGGCTGGGGCTGTTCTGATGCTGAGGTGAGACTTGTGGTAGATGGCAACGCCCCCACCCCGTTTTGACCCAGGCCTGTCCTGCCGGATAAGAGAGTATCCAGGTATGTCACACAGGGCAACGTGGATTCGTGGTTTGAGCCAGGTTTCAGTGAGGCACAGGATGTCAGGTTCACATATTTTGATCCAAGCTTCTAATTCAGCCAGATGGCTCTGTAAACTTCTGATATTCATGTGTGCTACTAAAAGTCCTTTATTTGATTTTCCACTTGAATTGTTGGGAGTGCCGTTGCAGGGAGGGCCTGGATTCAGTTCCACGTTGCCAGCCAGCTGGAGCAAAAGAGATGCCAGAAATTCTAGCTTTAACCTGTAGTGAGTCTTAGCTGATAGATGTTTCCTCCCCTGCTTATTGAGGGTATAAAGTGCATGATAAGTGCATCCTTTATTAAGAAGAAGGTATTGCCAAGTGGGCTTAGGGTAGTAATTGGCTGCAAGCAGGTTGGAGAAGCTGAAATCAGTGGCTGAGGGGGAGTATTGGTATATCCCACATGGTAGCGACAGAGAGATTTTATTCAGGCACAATAGCAAAAGGAGGCAAAGTAGGAGATGTAGTACCTTTAGTCTGCCACTTGGGGGCAGTGAGCCCCCGGGGAGGAGTATCATGACAGTGCTTTGAGATAGGAGCTGAGTTTGCAGGGAAGCAAGGATTGCAGGAGAGGTCTTTGTTAGGGTAAAAGGATCAAGTAAGATTGAGACGCACAGCAGGAGAGGGGAGAGAGTGAGGGGCGGGGGTGGGAGGTTTGGAGGAAAATAGGGGAATTCTGACCACGAGGTTATATCAAGGGAACAGAGGCAGTTTCAGGCCAGGCGGTTTTGCATAGTGAGTAACCTAATGTTGGAAGGTAGTGAGTAGGTCGATCACCACCAGTGGTGAGAGAGAATAAGAGCCAATGGGAAAGTGGACACTTAGTCATATGACCTACAGAGTCCTATATAGCTAGAGGGCCGACCAGGGTGGGTGAGGTGGGGCGGTGGGGAGCCATCAAGGGACAAATGGTCACAGGAGGAGCTGTACCACTTGCCGTTTGTGTCCGGGAAAAGGCTCTCCGCGAGCGGGGAGAGTGGGCTGCTCACAGCAGTGCACGGCGCTCTAAGTCCCGGAGCACAGCAGGCAGTTAAACAGTCAAGGTTAGCGGTGAAAACAGCCGCTTTCAGTGAGCAGGTACAATCCAGGCAGCGCCAAACACTTTCTGGAGAGAGCAGGCAGCTGAAGCATAGAAAAACGTACCTTTCAGCTTTTACGGCTTTGGCGGCACTAGGTACCAGCAAGCAGCCGGGCTCCTGGTTCCGCTTCTGGGCGACAGCGCGGTGGGCAGCCCCTGACAACAGGCTTCCCTGGAGGAGCGAGGCGCAATCTTCAGTGGGTACCGCTGGGCAAGCAGTTCCAACGGTGGGTCCACGGCAACGCTGGGGTGCGAGGAGGAGCGATCTGAAGCCCCGATGGGCTTGGAAAGGACCTAAGGAGGACAGCAAGGGAGAGGCATTAAGTAGGCATAGGTGCGGTGGGAAACGCTTAGCAAACAAAGAAAAAGGGCGGGAAGTGAGAAGAGGGGAGGAGATTGGTGACAATGGGAAAATTTAGCAGTTTTTACAGTTTTCAGGCAGATATACTTAGGCTGTAGACTTTCAGTATTAAAAAACATTAAAACTCATGCAAAACTTCACAGGACAAATGGTCACAGGAGGAGCTGTACCACTTGCCGTTTGTGTCCGGGAAAAGGCTCTCCGCGAGCGGGGAGAGTGGGCTGCTCACAGCGGTGCATGGCGCTCTCAGTTCCGGAGCACAGCAGGCAGTCAAACAGTCAAGGTTAGCGGTGAAAACAGCCACTTTCAGTGAGTAGGTACAATCCAGGCAGCGCCAAACACTTTCTGGAGAGAGCCGGCAGCTGAAGCGTAGAAAAACGTACCTTTCGGCTTCTACGGCTTTGGCGGCACTAGGTACCAGCAAGTGGCTGGGCTCCTGGTACCGCTTCTGGGCGAGAGCGTGGCGGGTGGTCCCTGACAACAGGCTTCCCTGGAGGAGCGAGGCGCAATCTTCGGCGGGTACCGTTGGGCAAGCGGTTCCAACGATGGGTCCCTTGGGCTACAGAGGTGGGTCCACGGCAACGCTGGGGTGTGAGGAGGAGCGATCTGAAGCCCCGATGGGTTGAGGCCAGGGTTCTCCTGTCCTGTCAGCATGGCTTTATGAGGGGAAGATTGTGCCAAACCAACCATATCAACTTTTTATGTTTGCTTGCACGCATGTGCAAGAAACATAGTGCCATCATCTGAGTTTTCGGAGGTGTGGCAGCCCTCTTCCAATTCGGTCAGTGTGTTTGCAGGTGCAGCCGCAGTTCTCCAATGCCTGCTGAGCTGTCTATGACAGCAGACAAAATGCAGTGGCGTACAGTTGAAAGGGGGAGCTACGCTTCAGTGAGCAGCGATAAGATATCACCTGCTCATGAGCGCTCCCCCTACACACACACACATACACATATACTCGTGCCGTCCCCCCACGCACACACTGTGTAGCCCGACGGGGTGCCCAATCCCGTCGGAGGTGCGCGCCCTCAAAAACAGTGTTCCATATGCTGACGGCTGGGTGCCCACCCCAGCGTGGCCACACATAGTATAGCCGACAGGGGTGCCCAATACCCCGTCGGCTCCACTGGTTCCACACCCCCCCCAGAGTACAGGGTGCCACGCTGGGAGCCCACCCCAGTGTGGCAACATGTGCTATCACTGACAGGAGTGCCCAATCCCCCGTCGGCTCCACGCCCCCTCAGCGGTCCTTGTGCCATGCTGGGAGCCCACCCCAGGGTGTCAAATGTCCCCGTCATTTAAAAAAAAAACTGAAACTGAAAAACGGTCCCGCGCAGTCTCTGCCCCACCCCGCCCACCCACAGCGCACCCGCCTCCCCACCCCTCACAACATACTATCCGACTCCAGTGCACGATCTTCAGTGGACCGGGAACACGTCTGCACTCTTCAAAGCCGACCGCGAACTGAGGAAATGCTGGTAAGCTGTATAATGGGATAGATGGGGGTTTTCAACTTTGCTGCATATCTCAGGCATTTTTTGGAATTTTTGCACCAAATTTTCAACATGGGGTTTTTGGGACCCCTTCTCATGAATGCTCTCACTGTCATGGCGTTATTCGGGCCCGAAGGGTGATTTCGCAGTCACTGCGTGAAATCACCTTTCAGGACCGAGTAACGAAACGACACTGCCACTGCTCATAAGGTGGGCTCTCAAAAAGCCTATGTTGAAATTTGGTGGAAAAATTCTTAAAAATGACTGTTTTATAAGCGTACTTTGCGCAGTTCCTATGCACGCTCGTAAGTTCGTGAATTTTCAATATTTTCACTCCAGATTTTCAACATTATCATTTTACCACACCTCCTTATGAGCAGTACAGCTGTCATTTTTCACATCTTGCCCAAAACTTGTTTCCGCCCATATAGCGCACAATGGCGCAGTTGGTGCGTGAAATCAATGTATGGACACATTAAGAAAATCACAGTGGCACTGTTCATGAGCAGAGGTCTTAAAATGGCTATGTTGAAAATTTGGTGAAAAAATTCTAAAATGACTAGCTTTCTGACGTACGTCGTGCAATTCCTCACCTTCGCCGTAAGTTTGCAAATTTTCTATATTTTCACTCCAGATTTTCCACATTGCCATTTTATTACACTTCCTTATGAACAGTACAGCTTCCATTTTCACATGTCATCCCAAATGTGTTTCCACACATGTAGCGCATAATGGTGCAGTCGGTTGTCGGAAAAGAAATGTTTGGGACAGATTAAAAAATCACAGTTACGCTGTTCATGAGCAGAGGTCTTAAAATGGCTATGTTGAAAATTTGGTGACAAAAGTCCATAAAATGACTGTGTTACGAGTGAGCATTGCGCAGTTTCCGCGCACCCTCGTAAGTTCATGACTTTGTAATATTTTCAGTCCATATTTTCACCAGTGGCATTTTTCCACACTTCCTTATGAACAGTACAGCTGTCATTTTTCACAACATGGCCGAAATGTGTTTTCACACTTTCAGCGCAGAGATGCGTGGTCGCTGTGGGAAATCATTGTTCGGGACAGATAAAGAAAATCACAGTGACACTGTTCATGATTGGAGGTCCCAAAATGCCTGCGTTGACAATCTGCTGTAAAAAATCCCCAAACTAATTACATTATGGGTGTGCGTTGCACAGTTTCTATGCACGCTCGTGACTTCACCAGTTTTTTTAATATTTTTACTGCAGATTTGCAACATTGCCATTTTTTACACCTCCCCATGAACAGTATAGCTGTAATTTTTCACATCCTGTTCGGAATGTGTTTTTGCACCTGTGGTGCTAAATGCTGTAGTCGCTGTGCATAAGCAGCTTTTGGCTAACAAACTGATATTGCCACTGTTCATGAGGTGGGAGTCACAAAAAAGCATGTTGAAAATTTGGAGTGAAAATACCAACGAATGCCTGAGGTGTTAGGGTTTCCAACCATAACGCCCCACCCTGTAGAGAATGACAGGCATCAGGGTGTGACTTGGGATTCTTGCCTGTAATGCTCATACCATTCCACACCCTGCAGCCAGTGAGAGGCATCGAGGTATGTCTTGGACTCTTCGCCCCAAAGTTCACCTATTCTCCTATACCGCACCCATCTCACCGTATTTCCTGATGCAATGGGGTGCGCATAAGGGCCAAAGACCCTAAGGCACACCGTGACACTTGTCAGTGTCTGCAGGGTAGGGTGTGGTGAAATGGCATGGCCGTTATGCCTGACGACCCAAAGGCACACCCCAATGCCTGTCACTCTCTGCAGGGTGGTGGTGGGGTTGGCTTCAGTTCAATACTTCACTGCCATTTCTATTATGCAGCTCTGTAACTTCTACACTACCAATGCCAATGCCAGCAAGCAAACATTCGGCACTTACAAATGCTTGTTTTATGGGTGACAAGGAAGGTGGACAGTGGCAGGGTCATAGACATAGTCTATTTGGACTTCAGAAAGGCCTTTGACAGTGAGACACATGTTTAGTTTTTGGTCAGTGTACACCAATGCAGCATACATGAGGCATACACAAAGCGAACTGATAACTGGTTTTGGGCAGGAAGCAAATGGTTGTGGTTGATGGGAACTACTCTGAGTGGAGAGGGGTTATCAGTGTTGTCCCTCAGACTTTGGTGATGGGGCCGCTGCTTGTCAGCGTTTTCATTAACAATCTGGAAGCTGGAGTCTCCAACAGGCTGATTAAGTTTGCTGATGACTCTACGATGGCTAGGGTAGTAGACTCCCTTGAGGATGGGGACAGACTTTAGTAGGAACTAAAAAAACTGGGTTACTGGTCAGTCTCATGAAGTCTTAGATTCGGTGTAGCCAAAGACAAGGTGCTGCAGTTGGGGAGGAGAAACAGAGGTAGGTCCAATCCACTGTGTGGGGCTCCTCTTGATGCAGGAGGAAGAAAAGGACCAGGGGGTCATAATCAACAAGGGGCTGAAGCATGACAAACAGTGTGCATGGCTGCTGTTAGGAAGATTGGAAGAATCCTGGTATAATGACCAGCAGGGCAGGAGAAGTAATCTTACCACTTTCCAAGGCCCTGGTCAGGCCCAGCCTGGAGTACTGTATGCAGGTTTGGACTCCCTTATACAACATGAACACTGAGGCAGCAGAGAGAGTGCAACACAGGGCCACCAACAGAATAAGGTATATTGAACATGAAAGCTGTGGAAAGAGACTGGAGACCCTTAACATGTTCTCCCTGGTAAAAAAGGAAACTAGAAGACATGATTTTAGTCTTCTGCATACCAAAAGGTATTGGCAAGGTCAAACAGACTGAGTTGTTTGATCTGGTATGCTCTAGCAGATGTGAGTACACACCCTGAAGCTAGAAGTTTGTAAATGCAGTGGTAGCGTGAAGAGGCACTTTCTTCTTCTTCTAGGTGGTGAACCTATGGAACAGCCTACCACTGGAGACAGCTGACATAAAGACAGTACAGGTAGACCTGCACACATTTCTGCTAATCAACAGAACTACAGGGTACTCTGGGTAGTAGGGTGGGTGAGAAATCTTTAAATGAGAACATGTTTGAACTGCATACTTGTTGGTCCCTGCTTTTGATGTGGGGGAGGGGTGAACTTTTTTAATGTAGAATTCCTCACAACCTCAAGTATCCATGTTACTATTTTACTGTGTGACTATGATTTCTCAAATGCATTTGATCTAATAGATAGATATAGTGTAGTTAGGAAATGTAAGCACCTAAATATTGATCCTGTGTAAATAAGGCAGGTGGGCTCCTTTTTTTTTAGAAGACAGAAAACATGAGTAAAATTTGGAGAATGTTAGACTAGGCTTCCCAGGTGGAGGGGTTCCCCCAAGACACTAAGTTGGTACACATAATTTTCCTGACCATGATCAATGATGTTGAAGCAAATGGTAATCATTTGATGCATGTAGATAACACTACAATTTATCATTGTCACAAAAAAATGAAGACGGAGTGTTGCAGATCTTGTCTTGAGTCTGTGGCTAGCTGGACTAAGACCAATACTATGGAAATTAATGAAAACAAAATACAAGTTATCAGTGTAAATTACTTGAAAGAAGAGAAACAACAACAACAATCTAAAGTTAATGGTACTAATGCGTTCACAGTAGCTACAACAAATTATAGGGGGTAATAATTTCTGACAGTCTTAAGTGGAAACATCAAGTTGTGCAGATGATAAATACCATCAGCCAATAATGTGTTTATTTTATTACAACATTAAAACATGCTGGTCTAAAAATCCAGCTGTTACTAACTATGTGTGACAGCATGCCCTCACAAACTCCTGGGGCAATGGTCGTGAATTCTGGAAGAACATAAAGGAACTCACCAGGAATCCACCCAAAACCCCACCATCAATACTCAACATCAACAGAACCACAACCCTCAACCCAAAAACCATTGCGGATACCTTTAACAAAGCCTTTACTGACCTCAGCGCTGTCCTACCTCAGGACTACTTCAAAGATGGTGAAGCCCCTGTGTCCGCAATGAACACTACTCCCACCAGCTCCCCCCGCTTCTACTTCAAAGCAGTCAAGGCTCACCAAGTACACAAATATGTTACCAAAGCCCTTGGTAAATCAAGATTCAGTAATGACTCCCTCGATCTCAAAATCCTGTCTCTCACACTTGATGAAGTGCTTAGTCCTCTGACTAGAATTTTCAACCTCTCCCTCAGCCTTAGCCAGTTCCCAGACAGCTGGAAATCTGCCACTGTCACCCCAATCCATAAAAGTGGTGACAAAACTGCCCACAATAACTACAGACCTATCTCCCTACTACGCCCACTCTCCAAGGCACTAGAACGCATCATCTCGGACCAGCTCACAGAATACCTGGATACGTACAACATCCTGTGCAAGCAACAACACGGGTTCCACAAAGGTCACAGTACCTCCACAGCCCTACTTGAATTCACTGGCGCAATCCACAATGCACTTGACTCCGGTGAACTACTAGGCTCAATTTACATTGACTTAACTAAAGCCTTTGACACCATCAATCACCGCCTCCTGCTTGTTCAGCTTCAGAACACTGGGCTGTCAACCGACTCCATTGGCTGGTTTAAGAGCTACCTTGAAGAACAATCCCAAACAGTAAGAATCGCTGATACACTCTCGGACCCTAGACCAGTCCGCTCGGGAGTCCCCCAGGGCTCCTTTATGGGACCCATCATCTTCAGCCTATTCTTAAACTCACTACCTGACAGCTGCCCAGAACAAATAATTCTCTATGCCGACAATGCTGTGATCCTCACCTCGGACCCTGATCCAATCCAATTACAAAATAAACTTCAGCGGGCCTTCTCCTCCATCGAATCCTGGTTCCTAAATCATAAACTGCTTCTCAATCAGAAAAAAAACAAGTCTATGGTCTTCTGCAGCCCTCACAACAAAAACAAACACCTCCACCTCTCCATTGCAACCGAACAAGGAGCCATCCTAGAGCAAACACAATCGTTCAAGTACCTCGACATCACCCTTGATCCCCACCTCTCATACACTGTCCATATCAGCAATGTTGCAAAGTCTGCCAATGAGAGGTTAGGCATATTATTCCAGCACAGGAAACACCTAACCCCAGAAGCACTGTCAGTGGCCATCCAAAGCTCCATCATCAGCATCATAGACTATGGTCTTATCATATATGGGTCTGCAACTACCACTGCTCTCAAACATATCGCGTCCTCCCTGAATAAGGCCTGTCGTCTCATCACTGGCTCACATCGCCGTACCCACACATGTAACATTTATTCCCAATCTGGATGGCTTCAACTGGACAAACGCATAAAATACCAAACCTGCATCACGGCCAAGAAAATTATAATGGGGCTTGCCCCACCTGGTGTCTGTGCCCTCCTTAAGCCTAGACATAGGAATGTCACTACAAGGAGATCCAATTCCCATCTACTACATATCCCACGATGTCGCGACCCAAGGACAAAGATCATTCGCCTATCAGGCATCCAACTGGCTCAACTCTCTGGCAGTGACATAGCTGACTGCTCCAACACTCGGCCTCTTCAAGTCCAAGCTGCCTCTCACTGCTTGTATCCTGCGATTGCACATCTTAACATTTCCACCGTTCCAGCTGCACATGCCCCAGCACCCAGCACTTACAATCAGTCTTTGCACCCCTAGCACCTTACCTGTCATATTTCCTCGACAAGGCCCCCTAGCTGCACTGTCTCCCGCCCTCGCCCACCTCTCCCATATCTCCACTCCTGCCCCTGCCCCAACCACCTCCCGTACTCCCTTCTTGCTCCCCGCACCTCCTTCCCCCGATCTCCTACCCTCACTTCCCACCCCACCCACTCCCACCTTCCCTTGTCTTGCTCATAGCTCAAGTCTTGTACTGGTTATTACATGTCTGTAAGTCAATGACTATATGTTTGTAACTAAAAAATTATGACTGTTGCACACGGTGACGTGGAACCTTTGTAAAAGAGCCTCAGCTCAAAGGTATTGTAATCCTAGATTGAAATAAATAAATAAAATGTTATCAGGCCCATACTGAAATATGCATGCCAAGTATGGCATTATAGCCTCATTGCAGAGGATGCAGTGAGGCTGGAAATTGCACAAAGCAGTGTGTGCAGAATAATACAGTATAACACTCTTTTATGAAGAATTGTTCTGAGTCTGGAAACTAGAATCTTTAGAAAAGAGAACTAGAATCTTTGGAAAAGAGACATAATGGCATATGCACATTTTTTTAATTCATAACATCTCCTGCATGTAAACTGAGAGACCTATGGTGGCCCAATGACCAAAGAAGGTACCCAACCCCAAAAAAGAATTATTGGTGCATGCAACTGGGCTATACAAAAAGATTTGTGAAAAGCTAAATTCCTTGGGCCATCCAAAAGTATGGATAAAATCATTGACTACATTAATCAAAATGCTAAAATTCTGGCACTCTGAATAAGAATAGACATTCATTTCAATGAAAATTTTGTAGGAGAGTTACTTCCTTGAAATGCACCAACTGCCAATATTTTATAAGTAAGCAATAAGGCATGACAGGGTGTTGGCTGTGTTGTCAAAACAGCATACACAAGAGTGTAGTGAGGCTGACTGCCTTTAGACCCTAGGCAGTTATGACAGCACAGCCGACACCCTGCAGTGTCTTACTGTGTGTATAAAATGGGTAACTAAGCAAATAAAAAAAATTTGAAGTACAAAAAATAATAAAAAAACAGTATTTAAAAAGCACCTGTCTTGCTCTTTCCCACAACAGGGAAAAGATACTCGGGGCGCTCCCTTACCCGTATGGGAGTCTTTTTTACGTACCAAGAACTTTTTGAAATATACCCCCAAGGAAGGAAAGGGATGATAATTTGTCTCTCCGAGGCTGGCCGCTCAATTCCTTTCACTTCCTTACTTACTGCTCCACCTCCCTGCTCAGACGTTTTCTGATGTCATTATATGGAGAGTGCAGGGAAGCACCCTGTTCAGCACTGTGGAGCATCTTTTGGAAAACTTATTTTTCAATTTAAATATCACGTTTGCTACAAATTGAACCCAGGGGTTCAACTAACAGAGCATTTGTTTGTTGAACCCTGGCTTCAGTTTGTAGCAAAAGGGAATGGGATCGAGCTGCCAGCTCCTCAGGGGCAAATTAAGATTCCTTTGCTTCCTGGAGGGGCATATTGTAAAAAGTTTCTGGTACACAGGAAGAACTCTCATACAGATACAGAAGCTTCCTGTGTGTCTGTCTGAGACCAGTAAAGATTCTCCTTAATAACAATGTGAACAAGAACCACTGCAATGGGTGTCACCAGGGTGCACTGCCAGATCTGGCAAGGGATTTCCTCTCTATTCTGAACTGTTTCTTCTCCCCCTTACTATTATTATAACCCCTATATGTAATCTGCTTTACTTCCATACCAGTTACTACATTACAAACAGATGTTTTTGACCTGAATTCACAAAGTCCACCCAGAGAAAAGGGAACCACACCACATTTGCTAATGGCCAGTCTCTTACCTGTAGTTCTAACCTCTGGACCAGTGTGCTTTCAATGAAAAGATTTATTGTGCAAGAGTCCCTGTTTGGATGTAACTATCTGCCTAATGCATGTATTTAGTCACATTCAAAATTTAAGCTATAGCACTTAACTATTTCTTAACCTTGTATTATTTTGTCTTAACATCTCTCATTATTCCTGGTGTATTCATTTATTTTTTCCAAATTGTATTTGTTTCGGTCAACAAGTTGATTGTTTATTGTTTTCTCAGTGTGTCAATTTGTGTCTTCATATTCTGTTCTTTTGAGTTTAAAACAACCATCATTTCTGAGCCAAATGCTACTGTGCACAGCTGTTAAACCTCACACATTGCTTGCTTTGTTATGTCAGACAGCACTGAGTTTTTACCCTTTGGTCCACAGCTCAATAAGTGGATTAAACTTGCTTGTAACATGAGGAAGAGAAAGGGTTGTGCAGGATTGGTCCTACAGCATCAGATGACTATTGATTAATTCTCAAGTAATCCATGGTTGCCTGAGAATTAATCAATGGTGAAGTGCACCCACATTCTGTTCCCCATGTTGGCTTCCTGTCCCAAAACAGTCTTGGCCTGCAATTCACAGCCGACCAACAGATGGCTGTCAAACAAGAATAGATATGCTTAAGTGAAATTTCTGGTAGTTTTGTCATAAATAGCTTGAAAACATCTATATGACTATATAATAACTGGTGATGCCCAATATCAACTCATTTTCAGCAACTTTCAAAAGTCGTATCAACCCGCAGGTTGATACAAAACAACTTGTATCAACCTGCAGGTTGATATAACTTTTACATCCTCGCGCCTAGAAGCATCACTAACAAATGAGAGAGTCCATGGCAGCACGAGACGGTTCTCCAATGGTAAACACATACTCACAACCTTCACATTGCTAAAAATCAAATTAAGTGATCAGCAACTCCTAATCAAAAAGGGAAACACGATGGAGAATCGTTTCATTGCAGCCCTATTTATGCAGTTTAGTTTTGTGTCATTTACTTTCATCCAGACACATCGAGAAAACACAACAGTGCTGGGCGACTGGTTAAGATGCAGCTAACAGTTTTGGTTTTTTTTTGCCCCAGTTATTATAAAAAATAAAACACATGTAGGCGGTTGATATGGATTTTTTTAACACACCTTCGTTGTATGATAATATGAAACCCCGAGCTCGCTCGAGGTTTACATATTATCAGACAACTCGGGAGTGTAAAAAAAATCCATATCAACCACCTACATATGCATTATTCTCTATGTAATGTGTTTTTTTTTTACTCGGTCTATTGGCTCAGAAACACATGCCCTTTCAGTAACTACACAGTAATGTATGCCACATATGATTTTCCAGATTGTCTCCATATCTTTTATTAAATATTTAAAAAAAAACTAGTTCAACAGTGGAACCTAAAAACCACAAAAGCACACACCTTGGACCAGTCTCTATCAAATATCAAACCAGAAAGTTTCAGGTTTCAAAGTCTCCTATTTGTTTAGTTACTGGGTGGCAAAAAGGCTTAACATTTTCAAAAACTGAGATTTTTGCATTTTTTTGCACCTCTGTAACTTTGCCTCCCCTGCACCGATCTACATGGAATGTACAGGATCAAGACTTCCTGACATAGAGGCTGTGCTTTCTAAATTTCATGTAAATCAGTTGAAAGGGGCCAAAGTTATTAATGTGCAATGCTGGCTGTAAAATTCACAGATACAACAGATGTAAGCCTCAGTGTGCTACCATCTGTAGGTCGGCTAAGGGAATTGCAGTAACAACTACCGGATCTCAAATCTCCTCTGCATTTAAATATATGCATTTCCCATAATGCACAGCAGCCAAATCCCAAACATCAAACACAGCAGAAAAACAGAGCTGATTTCACAGTTTACAAAACTAAGTCAGTCAAATTGAGCACATATTCTGAAATGTTGATCACATCTGCATGTAATCAGTAACTTTTCACCGTTGCAGTCACAATATAAAAAAATTAAGCATGTAGTTTCTTCAGTCAGGTGCAACCCCCTTTCTCTTCCCCATGGTAGGAACCTTAATATCCTCCTGGAACCTTTGTAATTTTGCACTTTAAAATTACTTTTACACAAATGTAACATGAGGAAGAGAAACATAAAAAGAGTGCTGAACCCTTTCCCATGTTACAAGAGGATTTTATTTATTTATTTATTTATTTTCAGTTTTTGTTGACCGGGTAAGTGCACTAGACAAATCCTGCCTATTTTCAGGCACGACCCAGGGGGAGGGGGATACAGATGAATGCCAACTGACCTTGAACCAGATTAAGCTGTTGGTGGTATTTTGAGTGAATGAGGGAAATTTGGCCAGGACACTGGGGAAATTCCCCTACTCTTTCAGCAGGGGGCTTAACTTCCTGAGAGCAGAGTGGAGGAGCACACTTTGAAGCCGGACAGCAGAGGAGGAGGAAATACTGATGAGGCAGGGGAGAGGGCCTCCTCCCCTGTCTTGTATACCACTAGAGTCCTGAAAATGAGTTCAGACACTTTTATGGATCAAGAAGATCGAAGTGAGGAGCTAGAAAGGTAAAAGAAGGAATTAAGAGAGAAAACTTCTTCCGTGGAGATGGAGGGAGGAGATGTTGCAAGCGTGAGTAAAAAAAAAAAATGTTTTGGAAAATAATCAGCAAAAGAGTAAAGAAACAGGAAATCTTACAGAGACAGATACTTCTGTTGTGGAAAGCAAAGAAAATAGGCCAGACTCCTATCAGGCTAAATTGGGAAGCAATGATGTGGCAGTATCAAAGCAAGCTGCACCTGCTGAGATGGGGAAAAAACAAGTGAAAGTATCAGCACAGAAAGGAAAGGCGAAAGTAAGTCAGAAACAGCTTGGCCTGAAAAGGATTGTAGAAAGCAAGACAGAAAGTAAAGAAAGAGCTAAAACAAATAAAGAAAACACAGATTTTGAAGATATTGAGGAAGTTACAGAAAAAAGGGCCCATTAGGAAACAATAAAGGTGAAAACAAGCATTTGTCAATGCTGAACATTCACTTGCAGGTATTTGCAGTGGTGTTTGGCATGTATGGTGCTTTACCCTAATGCCCTGTGCGATTGCTGGTATTTGCACAATAAATTGTCAGCATGATCTTTTTGTTACCCCCATTGTGCGCTACATAGGCGGAAACATGTTTTGGACAAGATGTAAAAAATGACAGCTGCAGTGCTCATAAGGAGGTGTGGTAAAATGGCAATGTTGGAAATCTGGAGTGAAAATATTGAAAATTCGCAAACTTATGAGCGTGCGTAGGAACTGCGCAACGCAGACTCATAAAACAGTCATTTTTAGGAATTTTTTCACCAAATTTTCAGCACAGTCATTTTAAGACCTCTGCTCATGAACAGTGTCACTGTGATTTTCTTAATGTGTTCCATACATTGATTTCGCACACCAACTGCGCCATTGTGCGCTACATGGGCAGAAACACATTTTGGGTGAGATGTGAAAAATGACAGCTGTACAACTCATAAGAAGGTGTGATAAATTGGCAATGTTGAAAATCTGGGTGAAAATATTGAAAATTCATGAACTTACCCCGAGCCTCGTGAACTTTCTTGCCTTACGCTCATAAAACAGTCATTTTTATGGAATTTTTGCACCAAATTCTCAACATGGGGTTTTTGGGACTGCTTCTCATGAATGATGTCACTGTCATGGCATTATTCAAGGCAAAAGGGTGATTTCATGCAGTGACTGTGCAGTGCCTGCGAAATCACCCTTCGCCCGAATAACACCATGACAGTGACATCATTCATGAGAAGGGTCCTAAAACCCCATGTTGAAAATTGTGCAAAAATTCCAAAAATGACTGAATGCAATAAAGTTGAAACCACCTATGTAGCCCATTATACAACTTACGGCATTTCCTCAGTTCGCGGTTGGCTTTGAAGAGTGCAGATGTATTCCTGGTCCACCAAGATCTGCTGCCGGAGTCCGGAGGTAAGTATGGGTTGGGGGTGTGGGGAGGCTGGGTGCGCGTGGGTGGGTGCGGTTGTGGGGTTGGGAGACACGCCGCAGGACCGCTTTTGTTTTACAGAAAAAAAAACAAGGCGGCGATGGACATTTCCCATGCTGGGGTGGGCTCCCAGCATGGCAAAAGATGTGGGGGCAGAGGAGCCGACGGGGATTGGGCACCCCATCGGCAAAACAAATGGTTTGGCGCGCAGGATGGCTTGGGGTGCATGGAGCTGACGGGGATTGGGCACCCGTCAGCAAAACAAACAACATTTGCATGCTGGGGTGGGCTCCCAGTGGGCAGGAAAGCTTTGGTGGGGGCTCGCTGACGACACGGGGGGCGTGTGATGGAGGACGGCGGCGTGACACAGTATGGCAGTGGTGTTCTTTGAAGCAAGCGAACACTGTTGTCATATTGAGCTCCTGCACCCATTGGTGCAGGATCGCCATGCCTGCTCAAGGGAGCAGTGCATTGGGTGGGAGAGGCACACCTTTAAGTGTGCTACTCTCCCAAAACGTTCCTTGCGCATGCGCACAAGCGAACGTAAAAAGGAGGTTTCAGATTCAGAAGAGAGAACTTTTAGAGACTTTGCAGACACACCTGAATGGGTAACAGAAGCCTTACTACAAGCAGGTTGGAAAGAAAGGATGATGGGTCTGGGTGGGATCCAAACAGGCCCAGTACATCAGGAATTAGTAAAAAACAAAAAGAAGACACAAGGGATGTAGAAAGTAAATTTGGGGAAAAAGTGGATGAAGCTGAAAAACAGAAAGAAGTAACATCAGAGGCAGATAAAATAAAAGAGATAATGTTTGATGGACTTGATAGCAATAATGAAGAGTCATCTATGGAGCTTGAGCAGAAAATGATATTAACAGATAAAGAAATGCAGGAGGAAGGGGAAGGCCAGAAGGAGAAACCCTGGGGTGGGAATACTAAAGAAAGATTATTTCCTAAAGATATAAAACCACAGCAAGCTAAAAGAAGAAACGCGGTACGCCTGAGATTTAGAGGGCCCTCTGAGGATGTGCCCAACAGAATTTTTATTGGGAAAGAACTCTTAATGAATAAAATTAAGTTTTATCCATGTGAAATATATGTCCTTATTCATGTACCAGGAAGTACAGAATTTGACATAAGTTTTAAACATGGAAGAGGGTTGGACCGCTTTTGGAAATTATATCAGCAAATGAAATATATAGACCTATGAAAGGATTTCTCAGTTATTGCCTTTTCAAAACCTGCTTTTAAGATAGTGACTGTGTTATTTCGAAATGAAGGCATCAATGTGGTCGACATTAATTTTGGATCAAGCAGAGGGGTGTAATGCATGGGCCACCGGAACCGATATTGGATGAAAATGGTCTGTGGACAGGTGGATGGAAATATAAACTAACACTTAAACAAGTAGATGGGGAAATTCAACATTTGCTGAACTGTTTCTTTCTAGGCCAAGATTGAGGCATTGTTTTTTATGTAGGCGAAGTGCAGGCCTGCTACAAATGTGGAGAGCGAGGTCACTTAAGTAATGTCTGTGGCAAAGTCAAGTGTGGCCTATGTGGGGTTGTTGGGCATTTTAGGTCAGAATGCACAAACCAAGCTAAATGTAGTTTGTGTGAAGAGGAAGGGCACACCTTTGTAAAATGTCCCTGGGCTTCCCATAATAGCCCAGAAACTGGAGAAAGAGCAGAGCAAGATGTCTACCTGGCTGTGGTGCAGAAAGAGAAAGAGAAGCAAGATAAGGTAATAAGGGAAGCCATTATCAGAGAGAACATGGAAAAAGGAATAAAGGTACAACCTCGGACTAAAGGGTTGGTAATACCAGAGCAAAAAGAATCAAAAGAAAAACAGGGACTTTTAAAATGGAAGGGAGACAGAAAAAGAAACTGGATTTACTATGGTTACAAGATCTAAAACCAAAAAGAAGAGTACAGCAAAACAGATAATTTCATTGGAAAAGATCATGAAGGTGTAGAGTTAACAAATAAATACACCTTATTACAAGACAAGGAATGGTCCACTATGGAGGAGGGCTCTGATCGGTCCAACACGGATCTTTCTGAAGGTGCAGGAGAGGAAGATGGAGACACAACAGACACACAGGTGTCAAAGAAAAGGAAAAAATCTAAAGAGGCAGGGGAAAAGTGAGGGGAAAACAAAATGGGAAGTTTAAAATGCCTCACTCATAATACAAATAGTATTAAAAATAGAAGGAAGAGGCTGGTAACTTTTAAAATACTATACGACTTGAAAAGTGACTTATATGTATTCCAAGACACAAGGTTACACACTATAGATGAAATTCAACAAACTCAGAAAGACTGGACATGGGGACCATCCTTATGGTGTCCTTTGGGACAGATAGGTGTACAGGGTGGGGGTAGCTTTCTCTCATGATGTTCAAATTTTAAAAGTAATAGATTTGGTACCTGGAAGAGCTATGATTATCGATGTTATCTTAAAAAATAATTCTGTGAGAATTATTGTAATTTATAATCCACAAAGGAAAAAAAGAAGAATATGCTAATAGATCAAATAGAGGCTTATTTGCATACTTCAAAACTTGTGGTGTTGGGGAGACTTTAACTGTGGGTTATCTAGAGCAGATTGGGGAGGGCAACATCAAAAATTTTTTGTGATACGACTCATTTGAAAAGAATGTTAGATAAAGCTGGGATGGAGGATGGATATAAGTTAAAAGGGAAAAAAGGAGAACACACATATTTCAAGGGTTCACGTTCCACTCGTATAGATTTCTGGATGGTACAAAAAAAGAGTGGAGGTAGTTGATATTAGGAGTATACCGATTGGGACATCAGATCATATGGCAGTAGAAGTTGAAATTAACTTGGGGAATAGGATGAGCATAGGAAAAGGCTATTGGAGGATGAATACTGCTAAGCTACAATAAGATACTTGTATAGAAAAGGTTAAAATAATACTGGAAGATAAGTTAACAGTTATGGAATTATGATAGCGGAACAGAATGGTGGGAAGATACTAAAATGAAATCAAACAATACATGATCGAGGAAGGACAGAAAGTAGAGGCAACAAGTTGTGGGAAGTATTTAAAATTAAGGGCTAGATTATGTAAACTTATGACAAGGCAGGTTAAAGATAAGGTGGATGAATCTAAACAAATTGAAGAAATTAAGGTTAAAATGAAAGGATACCAATATAATAGGGTCACGTCTTTAATTATGGAACAAAAAAGTGGTACCAAGGGAACAAAATATCATACAAATCCTTATGATAGTAGTAAAGAAAGAATAGAAAATCGAGTTATGTACAAATTACAGGATGGTAAAGGGAGGATACATACAGATATAGAAAATATCAAATGTACAGTACAAGAGTTTTTGAAGGAAAAATACCAGCAACAAAGAAGTAGGAAAAGTGAGGATTTTTTTCTGACAATTGAGATGCCAGGGTTGGAGGAAGATGAGGCTGAGGCGATAAAGGGGGAAATTAAAGAAGAAGAAGTGAAAGAGGCAATAAAATCTTTGTCAAATAACACGGCACCTGGGGTGGATGGGATTCGAATATGTTCTATAAAATTTTGGAAAAACAAATAGCTCCCATTTTAACAAGAGTATACAATGGTATAATGAATGGAGACAATTTGGCAGAAAGCATGAAAAAAGGAATAACAATTTTTTTCCATAAAAAAGGAGAAAAAACACAATTTAAAAATTGGAGGCCCATTAGTTTATTGACTTCAGATTACAAACTTTTAGCCAAGGTAATAAATAATAGGTTAAGGACTTTTTCAGAGAAATTGATAATGCAGTCTCAAACGTGTGCTATTCCTGGATGGAGCATACAACAAAATTTAATTTATATTAGAGCAGTCATAAATAAAGGACAGGAGGATTCTTTGCAAGGGAATTTGTATGCCTTGGATCAAGAAACGGCATTTGATGTTGTGAAGCATCAGTATGTATGGGATACCTTAGAAAAGTTCAAAATTGCAACAGAATTAATTAGTTTAATAAAAGCAATGTATAAGGAAGCTCAAATTTGTCCTATGGTTAATGGGCATCTAGGGACTTCAATGTATATAAGGAATGGGGTTCGGCAAGGGTGCCCATTAAGTCCCCTACTATATATATTTTGTCTAGACCCACTTCTGAGGAGAAAGAGATTAAAAGTATTGTATGGCAAAATAGGGAACTGAATAAAACAAGTGCTTATGCAGATGATTGCTTAGTTTTAGTAAAAGATCAGAGTTCAGGGGATAAATTAATAGAGACAGTAGAGAAGTATAGCCAATATACAGGGATTAAGACAAATAAAGGGAAAAGTAGAATTTATCCATTGGGGGCAGTGGAGAAAAAGAAAAGAGGAGATTTGGAGATAGCAGAAGGAAGCATTAAGGTGCTAGGAATAAGATTTGGAGGGGATGATGCAATATAACAAAACTGGGAAGAAAAGTATCAAATAGCCCAAATAAAAGTACATAAATGGAAACAATGGAGTATGACACGAGAGAAAAGAATTTACTTATTAAAAATGTTTATTGCCCCAATAATTTCATTTTTAGCATACATTTTTCCAGTACCATTTCAAATGCAATCCAAAATTCAAAGTCTTTTTTTTCAGTTATTGTGGGGTAGCAAGTTAAATCCTATTAAAAGGGGGATAACATATAGAACCATAAAAGATGGGGGTTTAAACATGATAAATCCAATTGTTTTTTATATTAATATTTTTGTGTTTTCAAATATTGTACCATTAGTAAAAGGTGAGAACAAAACTTGGTCTTGGTTAACACAGCAATGGAATGTACCTTTCATTAAATGTATTGGGAAGAAAGGGAATATAGTAGGAGGTAAAGTGTGGCCAATATATATGGAAATTGGAAGGAAGTATTTAAGCCAGTGGGGGGTAACAGTGGATGCTCTAATTAGGGGTAACAGAAAACAGATGTATAAAGAAATTATGGAGAGGAATTTCTGGGAAAAATAAGTTTTTAAGGTAGAAGAAGGAATAAAAGAGCAGAAATTTTAGCTGTTACATTAGAAAAAAGAATTCCGGGAATAATGAAAGATGTAGTATGGATGTGTAGTCATAGGAAGTTAAACGTGAGAGGTAACCATAAACATAAAAGAATGGAGGAAAGAATATGTGGAGAAAGAGATTGTGGGACAAAAGAGGAAAGCATGCAGCATTTATTTTTTGATTGTGATTTTATTAAACCTTTTTGAGGTATGGTAGCCAGTTATTGGGGGATGCAAGCTTTTAAAAATATGACATACGAGATTTTGATCTATGGTCAGTTAACAAAAGAATAGGAAAAAGTTAATAAAAATACAGTATATGTTATTTTGGCAGCTTTGAAATGGTCTATATGGCAAAACAGATGCTCAAGATTTTTGCAGAATAAGGATTGACTGTACAGGATTTTTTTAAGTTTCATGATGAAGTAGATAACATTTTCAAGATGAGTGTAAATTATGGGAGAAGAGAAAGCAAGAGAGCTGTGGAAAATGTTACTGGAATTGGGTAGATAATATGGATATCATAATGACTGTGTGATTTGTTTTTGTTTTGGAAAAAAGTGTGTTTTGTTTTAATAAAAACTTCCCCTACTCTTTTCGAGAAGTGCCATGGGATCTTTAAAATCCACCTGAACTACCACCAATCCAGGCAGATAGGACCTCGGTTTAATGTCTCATCTGAAAAACGGCACCTCAGAAGTGCAGCACTCCTCTCATGCTGCACTGGGATATTAACCCAAGTGCCAGATGTGGGAACTGAACCCACGGCCCTCTGATCTCCCGGCCTCAGAGGCGAGTGTGCTACCTACTGAGCCACTGACACTGCAATTAACTGGATTAACTCACTCCAGAGCATGGGTCTCTCAGGGATTAATGTATGGTTGGGTGGTTGGAACCACTCTGCCTTTGGCCTTGTGGTCCAACCCCTCCAGCCATACATTAATCCCTGAGAGACCCACACTCTGTCACGGGTTAATCCTTGCTTTCAATGCTAGTTATCTTTAAAAAGCTAGTGTATTATTTGTAATAGTAAGTCTGATAAGTAGCTATTGCATATCGATCTGCTAAACTAAAGGAACCACTGCAGAATGGTTTTTAAATGTAATGACTCCTTTCCCCAAAGAAAGGGGGCAGTCATTTGTTACTAACAGTGCCTGTTTGGGAGTGCTACCTTGGCAGCATGTCACAACTGGGTGGTGGCTGTGGGAGGATTCTAGGAGATGTAAATAAGGCCCACACAGCAGAAAAAGGTGGGGAGTCCTGGAAAGGAAAGTCCTGGGTGATTGAGTCCTAGGGTGAGCAGCAGAGATGCTGAGTGAAGACAAATGTTAGGGATTCATCTGCCCAAGTGACAGAGAGTGGGCCACATCCCAGGAGCTTCACCCGATGGCTAGGAGCCAGCTGGGCAGCTCGTGGCTTAAGGTGCCTGGTAGAGGGAGACTCAGTGGTATCTGTTCATGTGGGGTTACAATCATGTTCTCCAGGAAGATGGCCAAAGAGAAGGCTCATCTGACCAGATAGGTCCAGGCATAACCAGATTCAGGCATGGTGGTTCCTCTATGGGCTTTCACCTGGGACTGGAGGAATGGTCACCCTCACATGGAGAGTTGCAATTAGCCTGTACCCCCGAGTCATGGTGGAGTAGTGCAGTATATCCATGGCATGATCCTCAGATGTCTCAACTTATGAAATTGGAGGGAAGCAGGGAATTAAGTCATGCCTGAGGGGAAATGGTCAGGGGATTCCTGAGGAAGGGTAGGGATCCCAGGTGACACACCCTCAAGGTGTGGGCCTGTTGGCCTCTTGGAGCCTGAGTGGGATGCCTGAGGAAAGGAACTTGGAGAAGGCACTGGGTGTGAAGAAGGTCTCAGAAGCAAGAGCAGAGGTAGAGGAAGCCAGCGGTTTCCGGACAATGAAGCAGTCATCTGAGTTAGTAAGGAAAGTGTTGGTGAGGTAATGGCAGGAAAATTCTCTGTTTTGATTAAGGAGTGTCCCCAAAAATAATTATCTGTTGGGCAATCGAGGCCACTGCTGTGGGAAACACCTGGGAGGATGGGCTGTGATATGACACAGCAAAGATAGCACAGCCTTGTTAGATGTCATTGATGTCAGGGTGCATGAAACAACAGAAATGCTGCATGGTGCAAGAATGGTTTTCAGGACTGGCATAGAGCTAGTTTATTTATTTAGATTTTGATAACCGGTTAAGCCCACTGAGACCAGAGGTCCCTTTTTCAGGAGCGACCTGGGTTAGTTACAAACAGAAGTTACATACATTGGTTGTTATATACAGTAGTTACATTCATTGGGTAAGGCAAGGTGTACTTACAGAAAGTAGCAGTACACACACGATATGTAAGAGAGGTACACAGTACATGTGACAACATTACACAGGAGTTTTGAGGTGAAATAGTAACAGCAGTAAAGTTGCAGGATATTAAAATCACAACTCTTGTTCACAGGCTGAGAAGCTAGCAATTGCAGCCACAAAGACTAAGCTCCAACAAGTACAATTTTAAGCCTGACTTAAATCCATGGAGAGTGGGTCTGTTGGCCAGGTTCTCTGGGAAAGAGTTCCATAAGTGAGGAGCAGAGTGCCGAAAGGATCTCTTGCCTTGGTTAGTGTGTACTCAAGGGATGACAAAGGGACGGCCTGCTGAGGATCTCAGGTCATGGCCCAGGACTTTGGGATTGAGCAGACCATGCAGATGTGGAGGAGGGCCAGCAGTGGTGAATTTGAAGGTCAGACATAAAGAGGAGTAGGCCAATTTGTGCCTTACAGTGGGCCAGTGGAGGTCTGCAAGGACCTCACAGTGGTGCCTCTTAGGAGTGGAGTTAGTAGCGAAACATGCAACCCTGTGATAGAGCACAGTTAGTTTTCTTAGTTCTCCCTCTCTAAGGAACTGTAGCAGGGGGGCCCCATAGGGAAGGGAGGGGAGTAGGGTGCAGTTGGCTATGGCTCGCCGAGCCTCATCAGAAAGAGTTACCAAGCCTATAGAGGAATCCAATCTTCTGATGGGTGGACTTTGCTAAGGAGTCAATGTGAGGCTTGTAGGATATCTTCTGGTCAAGGAGGATCCCAAGGTACTTAATTCTGTCAACGACCTCGACTCTCTTCCCTTGGACTGTGTGAAACTGGAGCAGGTCATGCCTGTCGGCTCCGAGGCATCTGGTCCCAAACAAGACAGCCTTCATCTTCTCTTCATTTAGTACAAGTGAGTTGGTGGAGAACCAGGCCTCAAGTACAGTGAGACAGGACTGGAGTTTGGCAGTGATTACGCTTGGTAGCAGAGCATTATAATTTAGTTACCTAAATACATTTACTCGCAGTGGCTTATTAACTGCATGGAAAGAAAGAAATAGGAAGTAATTTGAGTCTTGACAGACTGGCTAGTTGCTGTTTCGCAACACCATGAAAGGAATGTATTTATTTATTATTTATTTAAATTTGGTGACCAGGAAAGGCACACTGAGCCAAGGCTCGTTTCCACGTGCAACCTGGGTGAGTGTTACATAGAGGTTGGGATACATTACAAGTTACAAAATTCAGACCATTTACAGAGAGAAACAGGAGATACAATAAAAATTTACAGCATGAGTAACATTACAGACTTTACCGCTTATGTACAGAGTATAGGCACATTTTTACATAGGAGAACCGCAGACATTTTGGAGCTTTTACAACTTATGTACAGAGATTAGATCAAGTGTAGGCACCTATTTCCATAGGTGAACCTCAGTCATAGAGGTACGATAGCCATAACAAAATAGATTGACTAGTAAATCTGAGAAGCCTAATAGACAGGGCTTAGGAGCACTGAAGGCACTGGGGAGGGGGAGGAGGCGGAGGAGTCTTTTGAAGGATGCAAGAGGGGAGGTTAGATGGAGGTCAGAAGGAAGATTGTTCCAGAGGTGAGGGAGGCGGTACGAGAAGGCAGATTTGCCGGTGATGGAGTGAGGATGTGGGTGGAGAAAGTGCGCAAGTCTCTGTGGTGAAGAGAGTATGAGGTGGATTCAGTAGGACAGAGATGGGAGGAGAGATGGGGGAAGGGATCTGAACCAGTACTTGGCAATTAGGGATGTGCAGTGGCTGGTACACCTGTGAGACAGGGAGGTAAGGGAAAGGGAAGCATAGAGGAGACAGTGGTGAGTAAGGGATGGGGAGACTGTGGCAAAGTGGCAGAAGGAGTTGATATGGGTGTCTAGTTTGGAGAGGGAAAAGGTAGGGGTGGTGCCATAGACAACATCAGTGTAATCCAGTATGGGCAAGATTGTTTTTTTGCACTAGTTTGCTTCTGGTGTGGAGAGGAAGGCTGGCTTTGTGGCACTATAGGACTGCAAGTTTGGGGTGGAGCTTATTGCAGATGGAGGTAATGTGAGTGGAGAAATCGAGGTGGCTGTCCAGCCAAACACCTAAGTATTTGAAGGTGAGGACCCTCTCGAGGGGTGAGCCATCCAAGGTGGTGATTGTGGGGGGAGCAGGGAGGAACTTCAGCTTCTGTCTGGAGACAAAGAACATAGTGACAGTCTTTTTTTTTTTTGACTTTGTATTTTTTGCACCCTTACTACCCCTTCCCTCCACTCTTTCAGACTTCCCCATGTACACACACCTCATCATTGGAGTCTGCCCCTAGAGTACCTGGTCACACTTCCCTTGACCCTTGATGCCCGGTTACCCCCCCGGTGTGGGGTGAGGAGGAGGAGCTCTCCCTTAATCCTCCCAAGCAACTGTTCTGCAGTGTACCCTGCACAGCAGAGTCTGTCCCGACAAATCGTGAGTTTGTGTAGCGAGGAGTCATCACCTAGGAGTGACAGGGGGTTGCTTCCTTTGTTCAGCCCCAGACGTTGGCGTGCAATGAGAGCCTAGGAGCAAGGAGACATGCTGAGATGTGCCTCCTGCTCTGCCCCTCTGCCAACGTCTGCCCGTCCCCTTCTACTGCTACCTCCCCATACCGCACCTTCCACCTGAGCACCCCCAGGTGGCGGTATCGAGAGCGGAACTTGCAGATGGCCCCCCCGGAGAAGGAGAGCAGCCATTGGGCACTCCACCCTTCTCCTCCCCAGCCGACCCCCGGTGATCCGTGCTCGTTCCCGAACATGGGTCGCTGGCGTGGTACGAGGTAAGGTGTCCAGCACCTCAGACCTCAGTGCCACCGGGCTGGCTATAGTGACAGTCTTGTTGGCATTGAGTTTTTGAACCAGGATTGTATTCTGTCGAAATCGTGTTGGCGGTTGGAGAGAATATTGTTATGGGATGGGCCGGGGAAAAAATTACAGTGTCATCTGCATACAAATGTATGTTTGCAGAGTGGCAGACTGATGGGAGTTCATTTATAAAAAGAGAAAATAGGATAGGGCTGAGGATGGAGACTTGGAGACCCCAGACAGGATAGGGAGGGGAGAGGAGAGAGCATCACCTATCTGTACAGACTGTTGCCTATTATGGAGATAGGAATGAAACCCGTCAACTGTGGGTGTTGCAAGGTGAAAGTTAAGGAGTTTCTGTAGGAGTAGGGAGTGGGATATGGAGTCAAAAGCTTTGGCCAGATCAATAAACATGGCGGCCTTGACTTGGCTTAGGTCCATCACGGTCAGGACGGAATCAGCAACGCGCAACCGGAAGGTGATGGTGGAGTGCTGTTTGCGAAAATCAGAGTGCACCAGTGATAGAGAGTTATTTGAGGAGAGAAAGTTAGACAGTTTAGCAAGGATGAGGGATTCCTGGACTTTGGCTAGGGAGGGGAGTAGAGAGATGTGCCCGTAGTTACCTGGTGATTAGGGGTCGCCTCCCTTGTGAAGGGGTAGGAGTTTTGCGGTTTTCCAGGCTTTGGGAACAGTAGCTGTGGAGAGAGTGAGAGAGAGGTTTAGTAAGTATGTCAAAGAGGTGACTATAGCAGGTGCAGACAAGTGGAGCAGTCTAGGGTGAAGACCATCCGGGCTAGATTTGGAGGGGCTAAGAGCCATGAGGGCAGTATAAACTTCAAGAGGGGTGAACATGGGAAAGAGGTAGCCAGCTAAGAGGTAGGAATCTATGTTTCAAGGGAAAACTCAGGAAGCTTAATGACTTGAGGCTCCAATGGCTCAAGTGGTTAAGAGCATACCACAGAATGGCAAAGTCCCTGGGTTCGAGTCCCGGTAGGAGTCACACTTTTTCTTTCATTTCTACAATTGGATTTTCAAAATTGCCTCACAGTGGCTTATTAACTGCATGGAGAGAAAGAAATAGGAAGTAATTTGTGTCTTTAGAGACTGGCTAGTTGCTGTTTAGCAACACCATGAAAGGAATCTGTGTGTTTCAAGGGAAAACTCAGGAAGTTTAATGACATGAGGGTCCTATGGCTCAAGTGGTAGAGTATGGCACGGAATGGCAAGGTACCTGGGTTTGAGTCATGCTTTTCCTTTCATTTCTACAATTGGATTTTCTAAATACATTTGGGGACCTTGATTTGGCAAACTGGGTTCATGAGTATGTGTAACCCTACCTCTACCTCCTATGTCTAGGGCTTTTGATGGTAAAGGTGAGGCAGAGGTGGCACAAATAAAGAACAAATACATGAGACCCAGTTGAAATAAATTAAATGGTCTTACTTTGCCCACAGAACTCATAAACAGATAAGTGAAGTCTTCAACAGATGGTGCCTGGGGAATGTGCTGAACTGTCTTGAAGTAACTGGAGGGGTGATGAAATAACACTGAATGGGCAAAGACAGTTAGCCAGCAGAAACACAATAATGCAGCCAACACCACAGTGGGGAAAATAAAAGACATATTTAATTAATTAAATAAATAAATATAAATTATGGATGAATCGGCTCCATGGAGCTGGAGAACGACAGTACTGGTCACTGATACACTTGTGGCAGAATAAACAGCATGAAACTGCATTTTGTCCCAAACAGATGGCAGAGATAAGGCTGGGACAGACTTCATGCATCTTCAGAGCTGAAGAGGCACAGACTTTAAAACTTGGTGATTGCTAAAACTACTGGTCCCCCCCAGGGACAGTACAGAAACCCAAACAGCAAGACCAAACCTTGTATGAGATGCGGCTGGATGACAGCTGCCCCAAAACCATGTTCTCCAGGCCTCATGACCTCCACTATAGCACCAGGGAGTTCTCACATAAGCGAACATGGCTCCCTCCTTCAGTTACACTGTCTTCCTGCACTTTTTGGGCCTAAATCAAAATCTGCCCAAGACACAGGCACGGCAGGTCCAATAACGCGAGATCCCAGCCAGCCACCAACTCTATTCCCAGCAGTGTGCCACATCGGGTACAGCTTTCCAGGGCCCTGCTGCTGCCCTGGAAGCCATGCTGCAGCACTGCCACTACTGCAGCGTCCCCACTGCCAACTCACTCCAAACAGAACAGGCCCCTAGGCCCACCCAAGTGCACAGAGCACAAAGGGGACCCCAGTTCTTCTTCACTCCTGGACTGTGGTACCCAAACACCCACGGGACCCAATTCCTGAGATGCTTTCCCCTGAACACTACCCTACAAACACCCATATATGAAACCAATGCCTCAGATGCAATGACCTCCACTCGGGGGCCGGGGTTCAAATCCCCAGCCCCTCCTGCACCAGATCTTCCTACTGGCCTCCTTTACCTACAGCCCCCCCTTTATAGCAGCTATGGGGGGAAAACATGCCCAGAGGCAGATGCAAGCTGCCCATCAATCAAAGGCCTAACCAGAAGGAGAGGGACAGGGAAGGCTATAATTAATCAATCAATCACTTTATTTAACCAGGTGAAAACACCATTGAGCAAGCTCATTTTCAAAGTGGTCCTTGTGGTATAATAAGCACACCTAAAAGGGAGGGGGGCTTACACTCTCCCCACTTTAAATCCATTTCCCGCTAAGGAAATGGGGCACCTGGCCGTCCATGGGACAAGCCCTACCGAGATGGGTATGCGCACTCCCCACCCAGGCAGGCCTCCCAAAGGCATGCTGGTAAATACATTGGACTCTAGGACCCTCCCAAACGGGACATGGAGACAATCTGCCTTAGAGAACAATACTAACACACTGTTACACTTTAACAGAAACTGCCAGGCTGTCAAATAATAAAACATGTAACAACAATACTAATATTTTATTCAAGCATATACTGCACCTTGCATCCACTAGTGCATCCACACTGCCACACACACTCACACACTCCACAACCACCATCATAACCCATACCCTGCCATATACATTCACACCAGGCACACAGGTATAACCCTTTCCCCTACCTAGCTCTTCTCTAGTTCTGCCTCTACTGTCAGTACGCTACCTCACTTGGAATTACTACGCAGAACATACTAATTTATAATGAATATCCCAAGCGTATTGCCTCCTTAGCTGGTGGATGTTTCTAGTTCCTATTAATTGATTTATTGTTCTACTGTATCCTAAGCATTCTTGCACTTAACCCGACCATGTATTAGTCCCGTTCAATCCATTTCTGGTTGATGTATTATAGTTTTTACATAATTTGATGTACTGTTCTATTGTATCACATGCATCACAGCCCAGAACTGGATTACGTATCCTGTGATGTATCCTATGTTGTATCACTTGCTGATTAATCTGTATATGTGCTTTATATTTTTTGTTTGCTGTATAAGAAACTTCCTTGCAAATAAGCTTTGCTCAATGGATTTTATCCCTTCACAATAAACTAAACTGATAACTGAACACTGCAAATACTTATCTCATCAGTTTTGTTTTTCAAGAACAACACCCAAACAGCTTTTCCCTAAAGCAAGGAAGAGACACCAAGCTTTATTTTGGAAAGTTTTTTTTTTTTTTGCATTTAACTAACACAGTGAGTATAGTCCCAACAGTCTCAGTTCCAGAAGGTTTGAAACAGTCCTGCAGCAACCCCCACTGGGCACAAAGTCTTTACGGAATTTTTTTGTTTGTTTGTTTCAAAAAACTGGAAAACGTTTAACAAAACTCACTCGGCAGCACTTATCATATTGCAGTTCACTGGAAGTTGGCTCAAGATAGCAGGCTCCCGCCCAGGGATAATAAAAGGCAGGGTCTGGCTTGGTGGTTTCTTCAGCGAATGTGTCTACAGAAATAATGTAACACTTCATCCTGCAGCCAGCAATATCTTGGACAAGTGCATAATGCTTGAACAGGTTGAGACCTGCCCAGGCTGACAAGGAGCACAAGGATCTGACTTTTCTGATGACTTCCTCCATCAGTGGGTCGGATACTTCAGAACGAAGTTGGAGTTTCTGGACCATACCCCAAAACACCCAGTCGGGGCACTTCTCCTCCACAATATCCCAGAGCCTCTCTGAAATATAGGGATAGTCTGCATTTGGGTATTCAATATGCATCTGACGCCTCATCCAACTCTCTGCTTGTGACCATTCAGGCAGATCTCACACACTAGTCTGCGGAGCGGCACCAGGCTCCAACCACACTCTAGCTCTATATGTCACATTCAGCAGGTCATTGTTTAACAGTCCATCCATCCTGACACGGGTGCCCTTACACAACACCAGGAGGCGTGGTGTATTGTCCAGCAAAGATAGCACAGGACACACATAGGGATGAGGAATGGCATGGTACACCTCCTGATCAGAAAACTGGTAGGGTCAATAAGCTTGTCCAGGGGGCAACACAGCTGGCACCTCCCACACAATCTCATTCTCCTGCTCCCCATCCCCGAATGGCTTGGGGTACCTTAATGTGAAACTTCCTCACATGGGGTACCAAAAGAGCTACTATTGCCAGGTACAGGACCCACAGCTGACCCTCTGGGCCCTGGGGGGATGACCAGTTGTAACTCCCCATCCCCTACCTCTCCCTCTGCCAGTGGGATAGCCAATGGTGGAGGGTGATCAGGGACTGGGCAGACGGCTATGACCCACAGCACCCTCACTACTGTGCTCCTCCACGACCAACAACACAACACAAGAGAAGAGGGGGTGACACCCAAGGGGGGAGAAATGGCAGAAACGGGGGGGAGGGGTGACAGATGGTGAAATCATGGAGGGCAGATTTCGGGAGGGTTTGAAGGCACTAAGGGTGGACAAGGTGCCAGGCCCAGATGGCATCCACCCCAGGGTACTGAAGGAGCTGGCAGAGGTCCTTGCAGGACCTTTGGCAGACCTAGTTAATGCCTCACTACATTCGGGGTGTGTACCTCAGGACTGAAGGATGGCTCATGTGGTGCCCCTCCACAAGAGTGGCCCCAAGGATGAACCGGGAAACTACAGACCAGTGAGCCTCACATCCATCGTGGGTAAGCTAATGGAGACTATCCTGAAGGAGAGCTGGTGGCCCTCCCTAGAGGCCAAGGGACTACAGGACAGCAGACAGCATGGCTTCATATGGGGCAGATCCTGCCAAACCAACCTGGTGGAGTTCTATGACTGGGTAACTAGGCAACTGGACAGAGAGCCATGCAGTGGATGTCCTGTATCTGGACTTCAGTAAGGCATTAGCACTAGGTGCCGCATGGAAGGCTGGGAAGTAAGTTAGTAGGCACAGGGCGGGTGCAAAGCTGGTGAGATGGGTAGGAAACTGGCTCAGGGAAGGAACAGAGGGTGGTGGTGGGTGGGTGGGAGCTCTCACACCAAGGGTAGTGACGAGCGGTGTTCCACAAGGCTCGGTGTTGGGACCAGTATTGTTTGGGATATTCATTGCAGACATATCATGGGACATCAAGAGCAAGATCAGTCTGTTTGCTGATGATACCAATGTAGGAGCGGTGGTGGATGACCTAGAGGGGATGGCAGGGGTTGCAGGATGATCTGGCAAAGCTTGAAACCTGGTCAGACACCTGGCAACTGGGGTTTAATGCCAAAAAGTGAAAGGTGCTGCATTTTGGGATGAAGAACCCAAGGAGGAGTTACCAGCTGGAGTGCAGCTAGCCAGACAGAGGAGAAGGATCTGGGGTTGCTCATTACAGGGTCAATGAACAACTCGGCACAATGTAGGAAGGCAGCTGCAAAGGCCAACAAAATGCTGGGTTATATTGCAAAGGGTATATCCTTGAGGAGGAAGGAGGTGATTCTGCCACTATATAGGTCATTAGTTAGACCGCACCTGGAGTACTTACGTGCAGTACTGGCCCGTATCTGAAGAGGGACATTAAGTTACTGGAGGGGGTGCAGCGCAGGGCGACAAAGATGATCAAGGGGCTGGGAGACTTATCATACGAGAGGAGGTTGAGGGAGTTGAACATGTACACACTGGAGGACAGAAGGGACAGGGGGGACATGATTGAAACCTTTAAATACATGAAAGGAATAAACAAGACAAGTACAGAGGGGCTGTTCAAAGTAAGGGAGGGGAGGGACACGAGGAGCCATGATATGAGACTGGAGGGAGGAAGGTTCAGGAGGGAGATGAGGAGACACTTTTTTACAGAGAGGGTGGTGGCTGGGTGGAATGCGTTACCTGCAGAAGTGGTATCCAGTAGAACAGTGGACTGCTTCAAAAGGGGATGGGACAGGACAAGGGGGAGGGTTAATGAAGGGGAAGGGTGGAAGGGAGGGGCAGCTGCAGAATAAGGGGTGCTAGCTGCACACTCAAGCAGACTTGATAGACCTCTAGGCCTTTATCTACTGGCAAATTTCATATGTTCGTATGTTCGTAACGTCTGGAGACCCCAAATTAGGCTCAGTAGGGGGATTGGATGGCTTTTGCTCTTCATCCAGCTCCAGGTTCCCCTGAGATACCAATGGCACTGTGCCCACAGATGCCACAGATGGGTAGGGCCAGGCAAATGAATAGGGGGTGCCTTTGAACAGTCCTGCAGAAGGCCCCCTAGCATAAACCAAGCACAGAGGCAACTGGATCACTCCTTCTGTTTGATAACTACAGTGCACACACCTCTCCTCTGCTGCTTCTCTTCCTGCTGACTTCCACAGCCAGGAGAGCAAACATGCTGGTACAATGGTTTGGGGCTCAATGGAAGGAACTTTCTCTGCCATATTTGAATGTCATACACCTTCAGACATTCGAGGAGAAAATAGGGCTTGTCCTGCATGTCCCTATCAAGATGACAAGCACCAGCTAATCAGGAGCCTCCTCTCACCCCCACCTGACTGTACTACCACCACCACTGCTAGGTGTCACCAACTGCATGGATGAAGGACCACAAGTGCAAACCTAGGCCAAAATGGTGACCCTCAGCCATGATGCACTACCAAAATACCCATAGCCCACAGACTGGCAGCCCCAAGCCCCACCATCTGGTCATTTTATAGCCAAATTTAGAACCCAAACAAGCCCCCACATTTGTAGCCCTACCTCCACCTCCTGTGTCTAGGGGTCCTGATGGTAAAAGTGAGGCAGAGGTGGCACAAATACAGACCAAATCTAGGAGACCCAAGTGGAATAAATTAAATTGTCTTACCTTGCCTGCAGAACTCATAAACAGCGGAAGGGAGATCTTCAACAGATGGTACCTGGAGAATGTGCTGAACTGCCTTGAAGTAACCAGAGGGGTGCTGAAATAACACTGAAGGGGCAAAGATAGTTAACCAGCAGAAACACAATAATGCAGTGGGGAAACTAAAGGAGACATATTTAATTAATTAATTAAATCATGGATAAATCAGCTCCAAGGAGCTGGAGGATGACAGTAATGGTTACTGATACACTTGTTTGTGGCAGACTAAACAGCTTAAAACTGCATTTTGTCCCAAACAGATGGCAGAGATAAGGCTGGGCCAGGCTTCACACTTCTTCAGAGCTGAAGAGGCTCAGGCTTTAAAACATGGTGATTTCTGAAACCACTGACCCCCCAGAGAGGATACAGAAACCCAAACAGCTGGACCAAACCTTTTACAAGACGTGGCCAGATGACAGCCACTCAAAAACTACATTCCCTAGGCCTCATGGCCTCCACTATAGCACCAGAGAGTTCTCACACAAGTGAACATGGTTCCCTCCTTCAGGTACACTGTCTTCCTGCACTTTTTGGGCCTAAATCAGAACCTGCCCCAGACATGGGCACAGCAGGTCCGATAATGCAAGATCCCTGCAGGTCACCAGTTCTATCCCCGGCAGAGTGCCATGCTACGTACGGCTTCCCAGGGCCATGCTACTGCCCTGGAAGCCATGCACAGCACTGCCACTACTGCAGCGTCCCCACTGCCAACTCAATCCAAACAGAACAGGCCCCTAGGCCCACCTGAGTGCACGGAGCACAAGGGGAGGCCCCAGTTCTCCTTCCCTCTGGGACTGCAGCACCCAAATGCCCACAGGACCCCATGCCTCAGTCACTTTTCCCTGAACACCGCCCTGCAAACATGCATAAATGAAACCAATGCCGCAGAGGCCATGACTGCCACTCCTAGGCCAGAGTTCGAACCCCCGGCCACACTTCCACCAAATCTTCCCGCTGGCTTCCTTTGTCTATGGCCCGCCCCCCCTTTTTTTTATAGCAGCTGGGGAACATGTTCGGATGTGGACTCAAGCTGCCCATCAATTAAAGACCTAACCAGAGGGAGAGGAAAGGCTATAATAAGCTCCGCTAAAAGGTGGGGCTTACACATGTTATTAATATGTCACTAATAGTTCACTGGAGTCCATTAGAAATTGTTGGATCCAGTGTACTGGTTAATGTGGGACCAGGAAAGCATCCGACTTGTTGGCTACTGTTTAGAAGTAATACAGGGAATAGAAGAGTCCAGAAAAAGAGTTAAAGGTTAAGCCACACCTACAATATTGTAGTTCACTGAATATGGAGTAATGTAATTGAATATAAACTGTTCAGCTTTGGGTCCTTGTGACCAGAAATATAAATTCAACTATTGTACCTCATACCCAGGGCATCTCAGTGACGGGAGAGTCAAGAGCAGCTATTGCATCTGTGTGGTCATGTAACACCTAAACATGGAACCAGTCTCAGTAGCTCCTTAAGAAAGCAGAAGGGTGAACCAAACTGGTGTGATTATTTGCAAGGGGTTCCTGACAAGCAGAAAGTTCTACCTAATACCCCTACACACAGCAGTACCCTAGGCAATACCTACAGCATCAGGAACAGTCACTCAGGCTGGCAATGAGTGAAAAGGGGTTGCAAAAACATTACATTTTGCATTAGAAAAACCTTTCACCTGACTCAGATAGCTATACAATGAAGACAGCGATGTTAGCTTTGCCCCTTTCGTGACATATTGGAGGAAGCTTGGAAGAACTCTGTTTTATTTGAAGGCACACGGGTCCATTACAAATGGACCTGTAACTTAATTGTTTGCATAACAGCATCCAGTTCCAGGTGTTAAAGGAGAGTCAACATGGGTTCACTAAGGGAGGATTGTGCCAATCTAACTTGTTGGACTTTTTTTTTCCTTACAAAGGAATTACTGTAGCTGGGATAGCTAGTAAGAGTTCAGTAAAGCATTCAACATGACTCCTCATGAGAAGTAGGTTCTGATGCTGAGGAAATTTGGAATTATATGAAATATAGCCCAATGGCTAGAGAGCTGGCCAAGTAATAGAACTCAATGAGTAGTGGTGCATGGGACAAAATCAGACTACAAGGAAGTCACCAGTGGGGTTCCCCAGGGGTTGGTAGTGGGACACCTACTGTCCAATATCGTTGGTGATCTTCTGGTGTCACTGGTCTCAAGTAAGGTAATTCAGTTTGCTGATGGCACACAGATACTGAGGGTGGTAGATTCCAGAGAAGAGGATGACAGTCTGTAAAAGGACCTAAATCCACTAGGTAGTAGGTCAACAAGAAGTGGCAAATACAGTTCAATATGGATAAGTGTAAGGTCCTTCACTTTGGTCCGAAGAATTCAGGTGAAAGGTACAATTTAAATGAAAACAACTAGTGGCAACAGACATTGAAAAAGACCTGCAAGGGGTCATCACTGATAGGAAGCTTAATGTGTCACTGCACTCTGCAGTAGCAGTGGCTAACAAATAAAATGCTGTCCTATTTTAAAGGGGGCATGATTTGCCTTGAAAGTGATATGATTCTTTCTGCCCTTTTAGGGCACTGGCTGTGGTAAGGCCACACTTGGAGTACTGTATACAATTGTGGTCGTTATAGCATGAAAAAAAGATTATTGCAACAATTGAGACAGTGCAGCAGGGAGCAACTAAAATAATTGAGGAAACAGAGAGGCTAGTCAATGGGAAACATTTAGACAGGTATGTTTTCCATGAAAAAAGACAGCTAAGCCTAGCTGTACAAGATTAAATGGTTGAGGATTGGTTTATGGGAAAAGACAGGTAATGTATGCCTTCAGGAACACCTTTTGATGGAACCAAACACTGTAACATTAAAAAAGATCTTAGATGTTAAAAGCCAGATTCAGCTGGTTGCACAGGAGGGCACTACACATTGCCCTGGCAGCAGGGCTTACTTGGGCTGCAGATACTCTCAGTACAGATGATCCTCTCTCCATAAAGCAGGAGCTATCCATTGTATTGCCAAGGGGCAAACATTACACAAGTTTGCCATCTTGCTAAATGGTACAGGTCAGAGCTCATGACTGCTGTTACAGAGCTACAACAATACTCACAACTTGGCATAACAAACCACAGTATTGCAAATTCAATCAGACTTCTGATTGCCACACTCAAAGTCTGCAACTGCTATCTCTTTCTTTTAACCCAGCTTTATTAAAAAAGTGATTTTAGCCAGCCCAGTGGTACAGCAGTAGCACTACTGCTTGTGATGCTGGTGACCGGGGTTCAGGAATTAGTCCAAGATGTCAAAGGGCTGGCCAGGGGGGAGGTAGGATGACTTCTGATGGACTGCTGTCCTCCTCCTGGGGTGGGTAGGAGCAGCACCTGGCATCTGGCCAACTCCTAAGAGAAACTCGGAGCAAAGTGGCCAGGGACCACTAGATCAGGGTCTGGAAGTGACAGCAGATACTGATGTACCATTCCTGGGAGAATGATTGGCTGCATTTTGGTGTGTCATTGCACTACTGCACTTTCATGTGGAAACAAAAAGTCAAAAAGCCTTTGGGACAGATGCAGTGTAAAGCTCCCCGGACATCCTCCAGAATGATGCCGCAGGTGTAAGCCTCAGCCGGAGCCTTAGTTAAATCTCAGTCTCTCTCTTCCGGGATCCTCCCCATCTGAGCCTGAGAGATAAAGAAAGTTGAAAACAAAAAGTGCTGTAAAGCAGATATAGACAGTAAACACCATACAGATTGTTGTACTAGCATGCACCAGGCTTGCAATCAAGAACTACTACCCTGTATCAGTAATAAAATATTATATCTTCCACTTGTCTTTGCAGAACATAAGGCAACCTTAAGCCTACGAATAAACTATGAAACAGAACCGGTAACATGCAACCTAGTCAATTAAAAAAAAAATCGAACTATCTGCTTGCACCTTATATAACATAATAGCAAAATAGCATTTATTGAGGAGTTCTGCTCCCCATCCCCAGACAGTGGTGGAACTCTTCCTGCATGTGCAGGGCACCTACACTGCTTCCAGAATGGTCAGAGACAGGGGAGAAGGAGAGAGCCACAGAAGGAGCAGTTGTTAAACACCTGTCAGACTGCCCTCCCTTCCCCATCCAGTATACATACAGTTATGCCCGGCGTCATGTTGTTTTTTGCTACATGATCACATAGTGGCACATTGTTTGTGTGCCCCATCTGTGCACTTCTGGGATGCATCCCCTCCATGGAACTGACTTTATTTATAGGGCAAAATGGGCAGAATCCTATGTTTCTATGTCTTCATTATTGGGCCAGTATATTTGTGATGTCATTGCTGTACACTACCCCCCATTGTGTATCATTTTTAACTGTCAAATATGTGCATTCACTAGCTCCATGGTGATTCACCTGTTTTTGCTTACATTGAATTATTTAATATGTAATCACCTTTACAACACCCTTTAAAAACACGTACCCTAATTTTCTAACAGCTTGGGCATTTAAGAAACTTTTGGGGACATCTTGGGGGACATGTTTACCAAAGTCCATGTTTATACCATGAGAAATTTCTCTGTTATAACTTTTTCTGTCTGATGTCTGTGAAGTTAATGCAGTCCCTGGCAGGAAACATTCAAGCTGCACTTTACTTCACAAACACCACACAGATGAACTTCTTGAAAACCACTTTATCTTTTTTTTTTCACAACCTAGGCATTCAGGAGACCTCTGGGGATATCTTGGGGAACAAGTTTACCAAAGTTCATGTTTATACCACAAGAAATTCCAAAGTTTTAACTGCTTCTGTCAGATGTTTGTGAAGCAAAGGCAGGGTCTCATAGGAGACATTGTCTGCACATCTGCACTCTGCGTCACAAACACCACACAGATGTACCTCTTGAAAACAACTTTAACCTTTTTTTTAACAATCTGAGCATTTAGGGAACTTCAGGGAACACCTTGTGGAACATGTTTACTGAATTTCATGTTTATACTACAATAAATTCCTAAGTTATCACTGTTTCTTTCTGATGTTTAGGAAGCAAATGCAGGGGCCCACAGGAGACATTCAAACTGCATTCTGCTTCAAAAACACCACACAGATGCACCCCTCAATAAACCTTTAACCTTTTTTTAATAAGCTGGTCATTTGGGGGACTTCAGGAGACAGCTTGGGAAACCTGTTGATCGAATTTCGTGTTTATACCACAAGAAATTCAAAAGTTATAACTGCTTCTAGTAGATGTTTGTGAAGCCGATGCAGAGGCTCACAGGAGATATTCAAATTGCACTCTGCTTCACAAACAGACACAGGTGTACCCCTCAAAAACCACTTTAACCTTTTTATTACAACTGGGTCATCTGAGAGACTTTGGGGGACACCTTGGGAAACATGTTTATCAATTTTCATGTTTATACCACAAGAAATTCCAAAGTTTTAACTGTTTCTGTCTGATGTTTGTGAAGAGTTGCAGGCCCAGGCAGGAGACATTAAAGTCACATTCTACTTCACAAACGCCACATAGATACACCCCTTGAAAAGAACTTTAACCATACAGAGGTAGATAGAAATAACTTATATGTGCCTAGGCTAACCTAGAGAAAACATTGGCTCCTTTAGAATGCAGATTAAAAGCTGGTGGGTTTCTAAATAAGGGTGGGAACTAGTGTTACAATGCATTTAAGGATCTGCCTATCGTCCATCAGATAGTGCTGGTATCCAACCTAGGCCCTAGGCCCTAGGAATGAATTCATTCACATATCTGGACTGAGTAGTACAGTATGGGCTGCACGCCCATTGGCTCATGCTGTGAACCAATGGGTGTGCAGTCCCTACCATTCTGTCAGTCGGCAGGTGAGGCGGCAGGTGGGTGGGATGCTGCCACCCGCGGCTGCGAGGAGGCGAGTGCTGAGGCTCAGTGGGTGGGTGTGGTGGGGGTACACTAGATCACCAGGGATATTGGACTCAGGGGTGATGAATGATGCCCGTGATCGGGCTCAGCGTGGTCCACTGGACCACCAGGGATATTGGATATTTTTTCTCTTACGGGACTTCCCGCGATTGATTGGGCTGCAAGGCGTCGATCCCCAATGGCTGCTGCCTAGCAGGGCCAGGCTAAGTCGCCGGGATTGGCGATTCGGTATGTTATCGGCATGCAAAATGGGGTTGTAATGAGATGCAAATGGCCCCCTGTGCGCCTTGCATAACTTATGGCCCCATTTGCATGTCCCCGTTTAAATATCGCAGGTGCTGTGCATGGCGCAATGGCACTTGCACCACCGCATCGCCATGCTCCACTCTGACCACTTGTGCTGGCGCAGTGCCACTGCACCATGCACAGTGGGGGTGGCCAGGGTGCGATATTCAAAGCTGTTGCGCCATAGCGCAGCTCCGTTGAATATCACCCAGGCCACACCCGTGCGCAACAAAGTTGAGCTGCTCCCAGGCTTGCGCCACAGCCTGGTGCAGTTTGAATATCCATGCCATTTTGTATATTTTTAATTACTGAAATTAAATTATTACTTAGTATTACTTTTATATTAATGTGTAAAAACAAGGTGCTGCATCAACATGTGGTCTGAGAGCAAAACAAAATGGTTATATTAAATGCACACTGAAAATAGAAAATAGAGTTAAAAATCTACGTTTCAACCTTAGATCTTCTTCAGGAAATATCTAAAAGAGAAAAAAACAAAGTTAGTGTGAATTTTTATTTCCAGCAGTTTTTTAACCTCTTGATAATTTTATCTACTTGTTTTTATTGTTACTGAAATGTTTTGTATTTGGGTCTAGTATGGTTGCCCGTCATTCCTTTTCCCGACTCTGTATTTCCCACAATCTATTTCCTGTAATTGAGTTTGCCGACGCGATGTTTGCCCGAACCTTGTTTGATTGAAATTGTAATCTGAATGAGCCGACGCAGTGTGTACTGCTACAGTTCTGTTACTATTAATTAAATCAATGTTTTCCTGTGCTGTGCATGAATTAAATTCAGGCTCAGCTCCATGATCTGACTCTCAGGTGTCAGATGTAAACTGTGGCACACATCTCCCCGATTGTTCCATGTTTTACTTGTTGTTTGTACAATCAATTACAGCACAGGGATTGGCAACCAGTAATTAATACTAATTAAATAAGTGGAAGACATTTTGTTCTCCTTGCTCCCAGCTACTGTTTTCATTTTGCACCATGGCTGCAGCAGAACCCATTGTTTGCCAAGTAGTTGCATCAAAGAGAGGACATGACAAGCTCTGCATTGAGGGGTTCCTATATGTAAAAGAGTGAAGTCGTGGAGACCTTTGGTACTGGAGCTGTCAACAAAGGAAGTCACTCTGTTGTCATGGCAGGGCCTCTACAGTGCTTGTTGGGGGACAACACCACCTTCGAAGTACAGCACCACACTCTCACTCGCCGGATGCAAATGATTTTTTTGTAGCTAATGCAGTGTCATCACTCAAGTTGAGAGCAGTTTCCACACATAACACCCCTGCACAGCTTATTCAGACTGAGCTGGCAAAGGTGTCAGCTGAAGTCAGGCACTATATGCCCCACCGGCAGGCACTACAGCAAATGGTCAAATGCGCTAGGCGTGAAAATATGCCTCCAGAGCCACGAACGCTGAATGACATAGTAATACCCTCTGAACTTAATGTCATCAACGGTGAACAGTTTTTGCTCCATGAGTCAATGTTGGGGAATGAAAAAGTTTGGTTATTTAGCACTAAACAGAACATCGAAAAGTTGAGCATTGCTGACTGTTGGATAATGGATGGCACATTTAAAACTGTGCCTACACTATTTAGGCAACTTTTTTCAGTGCATGCCCCGGTAGGAAATCAAGAAACATGTCACATTCTTCCTCTTGTGCATTGCCTAATGTCAAGTAAATCACAAGAATGCTACCTCCAGATGTTTCAAGATCTCATAGATGCTGCTGATGAGTTTGACTATACCCTTAACTACCACTGGGGCAGCTGCTAACTGTGGATTAAACTGAAAGTTTAATCCATGGTTGGAGTGCCATGCATACTTAGTGCAACATCTGAACACTTTAACTGTCAATAAGTGATACAGTGACTGCTGCTGGAAAGAATGTTTTGTGGGGTTCTGTTCAGTGACAGTGCATGCCACAGGGCTGCAGATACATATAATATGAGGTCCGTATAAGACTGAGACTGACTAGTTCTGGGGTAGCTGGTAACTGTACTTTAAACTGAAAGCTTCATGGACGGTTGCAGAGGCATCTGTACTTAGATCTCTGAACACATCACCTGTTACATTGCTGGTGGATGGGCTGAAAGTCATACAGTGACGGCTTGTGGAAAGGACATTTCTGTGGGGTTATGTGTGGAATTACCAGCACACATGTTACGTGTCTGTGTCCGTACTGATTGAAATGCTCTGTGGCTGACTATATGGTGAAGCAACTGAGGTGTCACATGTATTTCTAAAGGTTGGGTTCTTTCAGTTCCATGGCCCCAGTGACTGGCAATATGCGTGACTGTTGTGCGGACAGCTGATAGACGTTGTTCCTCATGAGAAATGATGACTGCCTTGGGAGGTGACTTGTGCTCATTTTGCAAAACCTCATGGGGGGGGCTCCCATCTCCAATATGTCGCTGTTCTATGATTGCCCACAGGGTAGCGGAATGATGAGTGGAAAATGATGCTTTACGTACAGGACACCTGTTATACTCTGATCTCTTGTACCGCTGAAGGAGTTCCTTGCCAGAACGCAGGACCATGGTGGGAGCAGTCTCTGAGATTTTTATTTTCTTAACATCTCGGAGTACAGCTTCTCCATCTGGAAAACATTTGTCCAGCCAGTCATTCACACTGAGACTGCCAAACAAGGAAAAATTAACATCCATTGCTCCGTGACTGGCAGAATCTGCTCTGCTTGCTAACAAGAGAAAAACAATGGTTGCTAAGAAAGATGAGTAGAGCAGAATCTGTGATCCTTCAACACTCTGCAAAAGTCAATAGCACCCTGAAAAACAAGAGCAGGCACAGAAACCATGGATTAAATAGTGAATTTAATCCATGGGCACCTGACAGGTCCCAGCCAATCACTTTCACTTTCACTACCTCAGGTAACCCATGTTATAAAAGGCATTAGGACATACAATTGTGTCAACTTTGTTACAAAACCTGAAACATATACAGTTTTTATAGCAATGTTTTTTGAATGGTGCTGCCTTTTTACTTTAGACAACTATTGCACATGATCTTTAAAACTTTGGAGAAACAGGTCCTATAAGTTTGCTGACAGGGAATACTAGACTGTGAGGACCTGAGATGACATCAGCAGAAGCTCTTCACTGAAACAGGCTTTTTTGAACAGCTAGTGAAATCAGGGTTACAAAATAGCTCATAACTTTAAAATGAAGTAATGCAAAAATCTAGTTTTTGGTATGAGATTTACTGGGTGTATTCTTATTTTAATTCTGCAATGTAGCACTTTTGGCCATAAGGTGTCAGTTGCTCTTTAAGGGGCAATATTGAAATTTCTGTTTTTTTTCAATAAATTAACTATATATATCTTGTCTGTTTTAAGCAGTCAATTTGGTCAAATATCCCTGTTTTAACTAATGCAATAATTCCTCCCTCATTTCTACCCATTTTAGCAACCTTAGAAGCAGAACAATGATATATTGTATTGCCATTGCATTCTATGTTCCCCAGTGAGTTTTGCCACATTTCTTGTAAGCACATAATTGAAAAATTGAGAATAAAGTCTTTCCATTCATCATCCTGTAATAACCGTTCTAGTCCTGAGACATTCCATGAAATAATAAAGTCTGTACTCCCAATATAGTTGCTTTCTTTTGTACAGTTAATATCACTACCATCTAGATTGGGGTCTTATTGTCTGAGAAACAATCCTTTTCTTGTGATGGTCAATTATTAGCTGGAGCATTATAATCAGCTACGACCAAACAGTGATTGGAGAGAGGTATATCACTATGGTTCTTCTTTTGACTATTCGCCATATTATACTGCACGGGATGTGATCTTGTCCAAATGCTATCATCAACTAGGTAAAGATCCATGCTATCTAACACATTAGATTTTTCCATCAGTAAATTGGAACTCTCCAAGTTTTTACAAATGATGGCTATTTGACCTTCTTCAGATTGTTTATTCATTCTACTGATTTCAAGTAGTCCCATCTTTCCTAGCTGAATATTTAATACCTTACTAAAAAAAGTTATTCAAAGATTGAGTTAAGGAGTAGTTTGTTTTTCTGTGTAATTTAAGTGTCACAGGATTGAGATGATCTTTCTCAGTTTCTTTAACTCTACCTAGTTGCTCTAGAGGGAGTTTAACAGCCTTTAGCTTAAGCATTTCCAAAAGATAGCTATTTCTCTAGAGATATTGAAGAACTCTTGTATGTGAGCAGAAAATATCACCACTAGTTACATAGGCAGAGCCTCCTAAATTATTATTTCTCACTACTCCTGTAATGTCCTCATTCTCAATAGAAAGACCAAGGACTGCCCTAAATAGGTTGACAATCTTGTCTTTTAGTTCTAGATATGTTTTTTCCTCCTCTTCAGCCAACCCAAAACGCCTAAGAAAGGGAGTTCCAGGTCTGACAAATGAAGGATGCTGTTCTGAAATGTTCTGTGTATCTTTAGCACCATTGGGGATATGATTACAGTCCTTATCCATTTCACAATTTTGAGCTACTTCACTATTTGTAGATAATTTAATTGATTGACTTGTTCTCCCCTTTAATTCAATTATACTAATATTTTCTCCCTGGTTATATGATTTCTGTTTATTTCTCTTTTTATTCTTATTAACTTTTACTCCAGTTACTTTGTTCTTATTAGGTTTGTTCCTCTTACTTTTTTCTCCAGTTTTAGTCTTTGAGGGATTTACAGTTTCCACAACAACATTTTCTGAAGACTCCACAGGTGGTATAATAATGTTTCAAATTCTCAGTACATCATCCATTCGTGTTCCATTAATGGCAATATTCTCTTTTGAGGTCTCTGTTTCATTTCATGCAATAAACAGATGCTTCACACTGTAAAAAGAAACCCATAAAATTTATGGTTAAAGTACTGGCAGCTGCACTGCCAACCTTTTTCTGTAAAATGTATGGTCATAACCATAAATGAATTATGGTTATTACTGTAGTATTTAATTAGTTTTTACCGTAAAATTTATGGTGATAACCGTAAATGAATTACGGGTATTACTGTAGTATTTAAGTGTTTTTTTTCCATAAAATTTATGGTCATACCCGTAAATGAATTACAGTTATTACTGTAGTATTTAAGTAGTTTTTGCCATAAAATTTACGGCCATAACTGTAAATATTACTGTACTATTTAAGTAGTTTTTCCATAAAATTTACGGCCATAACCGTAAATGAATTATGGATATTACTGTAGTATTTAATTAGCTTTTACTATAACATTTATTGTCACACCTGTAAAATAAGCATGCTTTTCACTGTAATATTTAAGTAGTTTTTACTGTACAAATTAAAAATTAAATTCACTGTTTTTTTATCCCCATAACAAATTATGGGTTTTATCGTAATATGTAGTATTTTTTTTTTAGTTGTACATCAGAGTGAAGGTTAAGCCTGTTACATATGTAGCTTGTGTGTAGTTTCAGCAAGTTTTGTTAAGTATTACAGTATGCCACAAATAATGGGTGTTTTAATGCTATGCAGCATGTTGCATCAAATGGACCATGAACATCCTGTAACTTGATCTGTTGAGACACATCACATGACCATTGATTATTTTCTGACAACCACACACCTCACCTGAACTACATATTTATTTAGCAAATAAAAGCATATTTTATATGTGGGATAACACATTATGCTTCATGCTTAACAACCACTTGAGGCTTACATTATTCAAGTTATAAGGCATAACCGGGGGTGCACTATGGTAGGATAACAGCTTACCTCAGGTGGGTAGAAGCACAAGGTGAAACCTAGTGCTGTTCCACCACTAGAGAAGGACTGTTAGCCAACCATAACACACCCCTTGCAGTACCTTACTACGATTATGAAATGGGTCTTTTTAAGTAAATTGGTTGTAATGGCCTGATTGAAAGTACCTCTTGGCCAGTCAGTGCCAGCATTTTTTCTACCCATTTCATAATGCATTATAGCCACACACCCTGTCATGTGTTATTACTTACCTGAAACTCAACCATGAAGTGTCTTAATGGTTTGAATTAAAACACTGGCATATTTTAAAAGATATTTTTATTCATGAATTGCTTACCGTCATCCTTCACAGGTGTTTTGGTTTTTTCAGTCACAACTCTTTAGAAAATGGTCAGGCCTGTTGGCACAGCAGTACCGGTACCACTTGCATGCTGGTGACACTAGTTCAGGAATAAGCTTGAGCCATAGGTGGCTGAAAGGGTGGGCATGAGATTCCAAGAGGATGCTGTCTTCATCTGGGGAAGTGAGTGCTGCTACTGCCACTGTGAGACTGTCAATTGGGTGACCTTAGGTGGTAATGCAGTCTGACAGTGGATGTGTGGGGGGGGTGAGTTGGCTGAAGCTCAGCACACACTGTGCACATATGCTAGTGCCTCCTAGCAAGCCGATGTCCCATGATTGGCACTTATGGAAAAAAGGCTCATGCACCATGAACCACAGGCACACTCAGAACCCAACCCTAGCCACTGTCTTCCTCAAGGACTTTCAGGGAACCTCCAACTCTGTGGTCTCCAAGAAGGTGGAGGGTTGGTACAAGATTGGCTGGTCCACACCATGAAAGTGCAAGCTTATGGGGTTTGATGACCCCTGCAGGTAAAAGGCATGGATACTTGGGGATGTGGCTAGGCCCACCTGGGGGGTCGAGGAATCAATCTAAGCTGCAAAAATGCAAATTAAGTAACATGTGAGTCAGCCATTAAGAGCAGTATGTTTGCAGCATTTGTCCTGCAATTTGAGTTCAACAGCTGAATAACGCCTGAGCATTTTCTGTCAAAATCCTGCTGACTAAGGGCACTACACAATGTGCAGTAATACTGTAAATCTGGAGTGACCTAAAGGATAGAAACCTGCTAATATAGCTACTGCCATCAGATAAAGGTAATTCAGACCATCCAGTCTGTCTAAAACATATTAGTTGAAATTGCTCTCATCAGTAATTTTGCTTCGTGCCTCTTCCCAGTTTATTTCCCGTATGCTTTCCACATGTTTGTCCCACCCCATTTGTGAATCCCGTCATCTCCATTTAGTGCATACAAAATCCCTTGGAAACCTGTTCTATGTTTCTTCATCCCTTTCTGTGAACTAGTGCTTCCTAACTTCCTTTTTCATCTGCCCCTGCACCATATGTGCTGTTGTATGTACCGTCTTCTAAATTAATCAGTAAGGCACACTAGGACGTGCGTTGTGCTGAGATAATGTGTTGGATAATCCTCACATGTGTTAGATACAATGCCACTGGCTGACTCCCTCCAAACACATGAGAAGGGATGTTTTCCCAGTTATGCATATCCTGAATTTACTTATTGCAGTTATAAAATGGAGCCATTTATGTGTGTGCAGTTGTAGGCTGGCTATTTTCTGTGCACTAGTTTCACTATTGCATTATGATGTGCTAACATGACAAGTCAAATTAGTTCTCTCAAGCAAATTTCATCAGTCGTATTTTATTTTATAACTCTTTTTCCATATAAGTTTTTCCTGCCTTTTGTGCAACTGGGGCAGCTAATTATCCCTGTCCTCCATCCCCCAAACCACTGCCTATCTCCCCTAGAGACCTACCTGGTCTTAAGTACTTCCAATGATTCCCCCCATGGCTTGACCAGAGGAGGAAGGGTTGTCCTCCCCTCCATACATAATCCAGAATGTCTCGTATGACAATGCTTCTCCGAGGTCAGATGTGCTGGGCTTCATTAAGTCCCAGCCCCCATTCTTTCTGTTTTCGCCCTCCACTGCCGTGATTGAACATGAATGTATGTATTACAAAACCGTTCCCCTTCCCTATGTACTGCCTGGGGTTGCATCACTGCCTAGCCTCCCCCAGTTGGAAGTCAGAGGTGAGTAACCTCCCTCCCATCCCAGGATGGAAGAGCAGTCCTTTGGACGCTTGATCTTCTCCCACACTGTCCAACTCCTGGCAAACAGAGTCCATATCTGAATCCAGGTCACCAGCATGACCATAGGCAAGGAATCCAGTGCCTTATTGTCTGAGCCACTGGACAGGCATTCCATTTTATAATTTAATATCACAGTAAAACATGAAATGCATTGTTACAGAGATTCTGTACACTTTTAGAACAATCCATTATATAATATGTTAAGTAGCTACATATTTGTTTTGTTTTCAGCCCACATGTGGATGTGTTTTTGTAGTTAGATGTTAGGCCTATATCATCTAAAGTATAGATTTCAGATCCCACAAATTAATATGTCTTATTGAAAGAATAAGAACAAGAAACAAAATAAATGATGTGTCAATTCTTTATTTGAACAATGTTTAAATGTTTTTAAATTGGCTCTTGTCTATGTAAATTGAATATAAAAAGTTTTAAATTAAGATTTGCGTTACAAAAAAAATTCAACAGTAAAGTAAAGTTATGCAGTCTAGTTTCGAGAAGGAAACTATGTACATTAGTCACCAAGCAACACTGTATAACAACTGGAAATATTCTCCAATTAAACATTTTTGTACCCTAATGTGCTAAAAATGCTGTTACATCATTATACTGTAACAAAATGGCATGCAGATTGCATAATAAATTAGCAGCTATCTAAGAAAAGAAAGAAATTGTTGTAAGCTCATCTAATTATAAAGTAAATATAGACTATTCTTCCTACCCTCTTGGGGTATACAATGCTGCAATCTTCTGGAGTTTTCTGGCATACTGTACAAGACAGACTTATTTGGTAGGTGTCCTTTCCCTGGAGCTTAGAGAGTTGTACAGACAATGACAGTAATGAATTGAATAAATACATAAATATGAATACAAATATGATTAAGGCTCAATAGTTACAAATGAAACTAACTAGTTCACTCAAAGTCATGTTGTGACAAACACAATTTTAAAGCACCCTTAATGGCCTCAAAACAGCAGGCCAAGTCAATCAAAGGCAACAAGGAGGTGGGGGAAGATGCTCCAAATGACCTGTAACTGGACAACTTAACGTCAAACAGGTAACAGTCATAAGGCCCACTTTGGATGGGCAGAGAGAGCAGATTGAGGTGTGAAGAGATGGGAAGATTTTAAGATAACCTGGACCCAAATCATGCAGGGCCAACCTTAGTGGTTAAGTAGCTTAAAACTCCTTAGTATGAGGAACCTAAGTACTGTATCTAGAGGGAGGAAAGAATCAGCCATTATAGGCTCTTTTTTGGGAAAAATGAGAGAGGTTTCCCAGGGGAACATGAGATAGGGTGGTCTGGGTTGACCCCTTGTGGAAGGCCATATACATTCCAGCACTTTTGGAGTCTGAGGTTCAGAATGATAGGCAGTGAAGTCCATACGGACATAAGGAGAAGTAAGGCTACAAAAGTAAAGTCCATCACATGGTGGCCATTGCAACCATGAGAGACAGGAACAGACATTTCCCCAACTGTGATATTTATGCACAGTGGACTGGAAAAGCATCTATGTCTCATAAATAAAACTTGTCTATCACCTGGTAGTCTTATAGCTGCAAGTATGACCCCCCCCCCATTTGAAGTATTGAAGAAGTTGGACATGCTGAAGAGCATGTTTAATTTGTTGGGGGGGGGGACAATCATGAACTGGAACAGCTGAGTTGTTTCATATGAGGTGAATAGTCCTAATATTACACTGGGCATCAGATTTCTCCATTATGTCAGGGATCATGCTAAACCCTGGAAAAAAAGTAAAAATGTTTGGTGAAAGTGCATCTCCAAGGAGCCATTGTCATACTTAGACAGGGAGAGCCCCTTACATAATTCACTCAGCTTAAAAAAGGATTGTCAATAAACGTTTTTGCTAAACACAAAGGCCCTAACACTAGACAGTACATGCATATGTAAATCTGCAACGGAGTGAAATAAATTAATTTCCCTATATTTTGAGTTTTTTTCTACCTTGACAGTGAATGAGATTTAATTTGTCATTGTAATATAAATATATTTGAACAACATTGAATTCAATGTGTAAAACATTTCTGTATAGAAAAAAGTACTATATATTCTGTGCCCATTATAATAGATTTTTATGTATTAGTTTGGCCTTAAAAATACATGATCTCAATTCAAAATCAGCCAGTGCATCGATGAGTGATAGTACTCTGGGGATTTATTGAGTACTGTTTTTTTTGGTCTTATTTCATGGTATCCTTGTTGCTTTGTCTGGATTTATCCCAACGATGCACCTAAAAAATTTAAAGAAGGTTTAATAAATATCATTCTACTAGTAGTAATAGTTACATAAAAAAAAGATTCATTTCAGTATCCATACTTAAGCAGCCTGCAAATAAGCATGCTTAGTAACTCGGAAAAGTATTAAATATTGACTCATTGTACCACTGAACCATGTGTCCATATGATTCTTTTTTATGCTTGCTGGTGTGTGTTGTATAAGTCAATGCAGCTGAACCAGCAGGAGGCATTAGTCAACACCCAGTGTTGATGAGACTGCTGCTGAGGTAGCTTTGCTGGCTATTGGACAGTAACTTTTCAAATATAAAAGGATGCAGCCTCATCTATAATAGTGTGCTCCATTCTTTCATTTGCCATCAGGCAGTGAAGCAGCATCCCCCCTCCTGGCAAACCAAGCATTACCTCAATGTCTCATGGCCAGGTGTCAAACCCCACCACTGCAGAACTGTTCTTTTAATCACTCTCATCCAGATGGCCAGCAGTTGGGTACCCATTCCTACTGGTGGAGAAGCCTGAAACCCCAATGAATACATATATGGGATCAGGTTCCCAACCCTTCTTCTGGAGATTTCTGCCCACCCCTCAAAATGAACATACAATGGTCTGATGCCCAATTCTACATCCAGAGAACTCTGAAAACCCACCCTCACCACAATGAACACCCCTTGGATGGGTGCTTAAGCCTGCCACTAGAGAACTCTACAAATCCCCCAACCCCAATCATCTGATTATCGGGTACCCAACTTTTGAGTGATCAACAGACAAGTAGGCACACCCAGTATATGTACTGCTTAGACTGCTTCTTTTGCTGGCTCTTCCATATGTTCATCTAACTCAAATGCCCAAGGGATGCAGACAACAGTTGCTGAAGGGCTGCGGACATGTAGAAGGGAAGGAAGGTGGATAATAGTGGAATCAGGGAGTGAAACAGAAAAACAGGGAAACCATTGGAGCTCCTGTGTGACTGCCAACATACAGGCAAGGTGGAATAAAGAACAGCAGCTGAGTGGCAACAACAAGAATTTTGAGTGACCAACAGACAAGTCGGCACGCCCGGTATATGTGCTGCTTAGACTGGGGATGAAGAGAGTGTCCCCTGATGCCACTCCCAACCAAATGCTGAAGCTTTTCAAATTCTACATGCGACTTGACACCTGTCAACATGATGAACTGCCAACGGAATGGAACCATGACATAGATAAGCATTCCATCTTAATTTAAGTACTTCCAGTCCAATATCAGATACCTTTGTATCACTACCTCAGATCAAAAGTGCATCAATACGTGAACTCACTTGCAGCTAATTTTCATGTTATTTTACTTATGATAGGCACAGTCACTAGTGGGTAGTGTTAGAACTGAACCATTGCAATTAATAAGTGGCCAATTCTGAGACATGATAATGTGTGTCAGACTTACAGAATGTAATTTTTTTAAATAAATGAAATTTTTTAATGAAGATTTGCATGATTGTTTGATTTCTCTGATCTAGCCTTACTGGAACAAACGCCACTATAATATTCATTATCGTCCATTATTGTGTTATACATAGAAAGATCATATAAACAACTTCTCATACCTACCTTACCCCATTAAAGTAGGCCAAAGGATTGAATGCTGTCAAAAAATATAGCACGTCTCACCTTGCCATGCTTTAGCGGGCTAAAGAATAATATAAGTAGCTGATGTCACTGATCTTTTGTATGCTAAACTGGCATAGTCAAATATATAGAAAGGTTGTTGTCTGTTAGTCTGTTCTTATCACAACTGCACTGGTTACAGTATCCATGTCATGTTATCCACATATGGGAAGTTGGCTAGTGGGGGAGATAGCAGATGGCGATGGTTAACATAATCAGTTCAGCGGAGATGGAGTTCATGAGTTTGGTGTCACTCCTATTACCTGTCATTTCCAAAAAGTTAATTGACATAAAGGAATGAATATATGGCAATATGCATATCTTTGCAGATGATACTAAGCTCTGTGGGAGAGTGGATAGTGAGGAGGGGGTTCAAGAGTAGTAGAGGGACTTGTAAATGTTAAAGAGGTGATCCAAGCTTTGGAAGTTGAAATTCACTGACAAAAAGTTCAAGGTGATACACATACAAGGGAAAAAGAACCCCAGTATGGATCATTGTATGGGAGGGGTTAAAGCAGCAGCACTAGATAATCAGGAAGTGATTATCAAAATTTTGTTTTTTGGCTGGAAGCATGCACCCATAGTTTAAGCTTCCATATCTGTGAACATTTTTTTCTAGCAATCTTTAGTTTTTAGAAATTTAAATTTGTTTCCATTGTGCATTCACAGTAAATTTGGCTGGTGCCTAATTTGCAGCGGAACTCCCCCCTCACGTCGCATCACGTCTTTCGTTTACTTCCGTGGGACCCTGTGCTGCATGTTGCTGCTGTCCCTGTGTAGTGCTGCAAGCCATGCGTATGTGCGGTTGGCAGCAGAGGGTTCCAGCTCTACATGGCAGGTAGGAGAAAGAAAAATGGAGCAAATTACAGGGTGATATTACAGTGAAAACAAGAAAAATTACCAGGTTTAACAGAGTACAGGGAACACACTGTTGTAAAAGATCCCATTTTTACATTCACTTGCGCTCATGCGCAAGGAACGTTTTGGGAGAGTAGCACACTTTGGAGGTGTGCCTCTCCCTTTCAATCCACTGCTCCGTTGAGCAGGCGTGGTGGTCCTGCACCAATGGGTGCGGGAGCTGTGTATGACAGCGGTGGTCTTCGCTTCAAAGAAAACCACCACTGTCGTACAGAGCACCATATCACGCCGCCCCCATGTCACGCCGCCCCCCCACGTCGTGCCGCCCCCCCTCGTCGTGCCGCCCCCCCAAATCTTTGCTGCCACACTGGGAGCCCACCCAGCGTGGCAAGCGTCCCGTGTCATCTCTGCCGATGGGGTGCTCAATCCCCGTTGGCTCACATGGCCCCCAAGCCATCCTTCTGCCACGCTGGGAGCCCACCCCAGCGTGGCAAACGCCCGGTTGTCTGCGGCACGGGGTGCCCAATCCCGTCGCTCCTCGGCCCCCCAGCCATCCTTCTGCCATGCTGGGAGCCCACCCAGCGTGGCAAAGCATCCCACGTAGTCTTGTTTTTTCACCTGTAAAGCAAAACGGTCCTCGGCACTTCTCCCAGTCCCCCTCCCACAACCCGAACCCACCCACCGCGCACCAGCCTCCTCCACACCCCTCACCCCATACTTACCTCTGGAGCTCAGCGCGATGATCTTTGGTGGACGGAACACATCTGCACTCTTCAAAGCCGACCGCGAACTGAGGAAATGCCGATAAGCTGTATAATGGGCTAGATAGGGTTTTCAACTTTATTGCATATTTCAGGCATTTTGGAATTTTTGCACAATTTTCAACATGGGGTTTTGGGACCCCTTCTCATGAATGATGTCACTGTTATGGCGTTAAGGGACCGAAGGTGATTTTGCAGTCACTGCGTGAAATCACCATCGGGCCTGAACGCTTTACCATGACAGTGACTATTCATGAAGAGAAAAACCATGTAAGGCTAATAAAAATCAAAAACTATTTCGAACTGCGTTGCGCAGTTCCTCGCAAGGCACAAATGAGTTCGGCGAATTTTCAATATTTTCACTCCAGATTTTCAACATTGCCATTTTACCACATCTCCTTATGAGCAGTACAGCTGTCATTTTTCACATCCTGCCCAAAACGTATTTCTGCCCATGTAGCGCACAATGACGCAGTCGGTGTGCGAAATCAATGTATGGGACACATTAAGAAAATCACAGTGACACTGTTCATTAGTAGACATCTTAAAATGGCTATGTTGAAAATTTGGTGAAAAAATTCCTAAAAATGATTGTTTTACGAGTGTGCATTGTGCAGTTCCTATGCACGCTCATAGGTTTGCAAATTTTCAATATTTCCACTCCAGATTTTCAACATTGCCATTTTACCACACCTCCTTATGAGCAGTACAGCTGTCATTTTTCACATCCTGTCCAAAACATGTTTCCACCCATGTAGCGCACAATGGCGCAGTCGGTGTGCAAACTCAATGTATGGGACACATTAAGAAAATCACAGTGACACTGTTCATGAGCAGAGGTCTTAAAATGGCTGTGTTGAAAATCTGGTGAAAAAATTCCCAAAAATGACTGTTTTACGAGTGTTCATTGCACAGCTCCTATGCACGCTCGTAAGTTTGCGAATTTTCAATATTTTCACTCCACATTTTCAACATTGCCATTTTACCACACCTCCTTATGAGCAGTGCAGCTGTCATTTTTCACATCTTGCCCAAAACGTGTTTCCGCCCATGTAGCGCACAATGGCACACTCGGTGTGCGAACTCAGTGCATGGGACACATTAAGAAAATCACAGTGTCACTGTTCATGAGCAGAGATCTGAAAATGGCTATGTTGAAAATTTGGTGAAAAATTCCTAAAAATAACTGTTTTACGAGCATGCGTTGTGCAGTTCCTACGCACGCTCATAAGTTTGCGAATTTTCAATATTTTCACTCCAGATTTTCAACATTGCTATTTTACCACACCTCCTTATGAGCAGTACAGCTGTCATTTTTCACATCCTGCCCAAAATGTGTTTCTGCCCATGTAGTGCACAATGGCGCAGTCGGGTGCGAAATCAATGTATGGGACACAGTAAGAAAATCACAGTGACACTGTTCATTAGCAGAGGGCTTAAAATGGCTGTGTTGAAAATTTGGTGAAAAAATTCCTAAAAATGACTGTTTTATGAGTGTGCGTTGCGCGGTTCTCATACCTTGCGCTCGTAGTAGTTAATTTTCAATATTTCACTCCAGATTTTCAACATTGGCATTTACCACACCTTCACATGGAGCAGTACAGCTGTCATTTTCATCCTCCCCAAAGCGTGTTTCCGCTTATGTAGCGCACAATGGTGCAGTCGTGTCGAAAATCAATGTATGGGACACAGTAAGAAAATCACAGTGACACTGTTCATTAGCAGAGGTTTTTAAAATGCCAATATTGAAAATTTGGTGAAAAAATCCTAACAATGACTGTTTCTGGCGTCGTTGCACAGTTCCATGCTGCCTTTCGTGGGTTTGCAATTTTCAATATTTTCACTTCAGATTTTCAACATTGCCATTTTACCACACCTCCTCATGAGCAGTACAGCTGTCATTTTTCACATCCTGCCCAAAACATGTTTCCGCCTATGTAGCGCACAATGGGGGTAACAAAAAGGTCATGCTGAAAATTTATTGTGCAAATACCAGCAATCGCACAGGGCATTAGGGTAAAGCACCATACGTGCCAAACACCACTGCAAATACCTGCAAGCGAACGTTCGGCTTTGACAAATGCTTGTTTTTATCTAGTATTGCTGCTTTAAGCTGGGCAATACTTTAGATCAAAGGAACCCTGGGAGTCATCATACATGACTGCTAAACAAACTAGTAAATGCAACAAGGTGACCAGAAGGAGAGAGGTCAGAAAGGAGACAGCCAAAAAGATACAGACTTTCAATTTCCTAAAATGAATAAACAAGGTATACTGCAAGCCAGTATTCAGTAAGAATGATGTATTTTAAACAAGTGGGCATTAAGTGAAGCTGTCAGGGGAGGAGATTCAGGAGGGATATAAGGCAGATTTACTTTACAAATATAATGATTAAGCTGTGGAACATCTCATCATGTAGCCCCCCCCCCGGAGATAAAACGACCATGCGGTCATTATGTGCTGAGGCATGGGCATCATCACAGCAGCCAGAATATGCACAATGTGTGACCGCACAGAGCAGGTATGACCCTGTACCTCAGGATTCTGCAAGGGTTGTGAATGTTTTAAAAAAAATATATTTGGGGTCACAAGTACCACCAACCTTTTTTCATGTAGGGATACATCAGTTGGTAAGGGTTGGTTCCACCAACATACATCGACAACAATGTTGTCAACATCCCTTATGGCAACAGGAACAATGCTGAGTGTCGGCATTGTTCCTGTCAGGCTAGAATGTTTTTGCAGTTTTTGAAGGGCTTTGCCCTCATCTCTAAATAACCAACTCCGAGTTGGAGTTGGTCTGGGGTGGGGGCGTAACACCGGGGGACAGAGAGCCAGTGTACAGTGGAATCATCACAGTGACCTGGCGGGATTTGTCACTGTGATGGTCTTCGCTGTAGAAAAGGCATCATGCTGATGGTATACGGTAAGAGTCACATGTTTCTAAAGTTACTGGCTGGTAGTGGTCACCTGTTTCTAAATTGACCTCTAATTGCACAGATTCCCATTAAACTAACTCATCAGTCAGCCGACTCTGCCTTTTAGCTTTACTTATACTCATATATACTGGCATTTAAACTAGTCGGGGGGGGCAATAGGAACAGGGAGACTCTCGCAGCACACCCCCACAAAAAAGAGAAGCCAGAAATGAGGATCAGGATGGCAAAAATGCAGTCAGCATCACCTAAATCAGACAAAAAGGAAAAGGCAGAGGTAGGAGGGTAGCACAAACAAGTAAAATGGGGGAAGGGAAGAAAACAGCGGAGCAAAGGCATGAGTAAAGAGCAGATAGGCAACAACACGTGGAAGGCCAGGGTTACAAATGCTCACAGCCCGGGGAATAAAGTCCCAGACCTGGAAGCATTGTTAGTAGAGGCAGACCTGGACACAGCAGCAATAACAGAGACCTGGTACACCACAAATCATAACTGGGATGTTAATGTACCAGGGTATGCTCTGTTTAGGAGGGACAGATGGGGTAGAAAGGGGAAGGGGTGGCCATGTAAGTTAGGGAAGGTATAAAGGTAACGGCGGTACTGGGTAGATGGGGGAAGGCCGAGGCACTGTGGGTTACCCTTGAGCCAGGCAATGGCACAGCAATCCAAGCAGGGGTGATCTATAGGTCTCCACAGCACAGGGGAGGAGTTGGATAGGGATCATGGGGATCAAATTCACACAATGACGCAAAAGGTAAGGTATTACTGCTGCGTGATCTCAGTATCCCAGACGTGGGCTGGGCCATCCCAGCAGTTGCTTCAACCAGAAGCAGAGACATTCTGGATTTCCTACAGGGGGCAGGCCTAAGACAGCTAGTGATTGATCCCACTAGAGAATGGGTGATTCTGGAGCTAGTACTGACTAATGGGGATAGAGTCGCAGACGTCCAGGTGCAAGGACAACTGGGGTCCAGCGACCATCACATAGGTAAGCAATAAGATATGACTGGGTGCTGGTAGTACAGTACTGAGATACCCACACACCCAGAGGCATAGTGAGGCACAAGGCAACAGGAGCAAAGGTGCAGACTGAAGAAAGATTAGCGCAGACAGTGAAGAAAGGGGAAAAGGCATTCTTTAGGTACATTAGCGAAAGAAGGAAGACCGGGGGAGGCATTGTAAGGCTCAAAGGGGATACAGCGAGAGTAAAGGGGGAGACATGGAAAAGTCAGAAATACTGAACAAATACTTCTGTTCAGTATTCACTAAAGAGGGGGAGGGTCAGGGACCACAGCTGGGTAACAGACATGAAGGGGGGGAAGAGGTAAACACAAGTCCATTCACAGGGGAGAGAGTCCTAGAGGAGCTCACAAAACTGAAGGTGGACAACACAGTGGGGCCAGATCACATACACATGAAGATATTCAGAGTGCTGCAAAGAGAGCTAGTGGTGCTTCTGGCAGCACTGTTCATGGAGTCAATCAACACAGGAGTGGTTCCAGAGGACTGGAGGAGGGCACATGTAATCCAGCTACATAAAAGTGGTGGTAGGGAGGAAGCAGGTAACTATAGACCAGTGAGCCTCACCTCAGTAGTGGGTAAGATCATGGAGGCACTGCTTAGAGAAAGAATAGTGGCACACTTGGAATCCAGTGGTGCCCAGGATCTGAGGCAACATGGATTCACAGCAGAAAGGTAATGTCAGACGAATCTGATAGATTTTTTTGACTGGGTGACAAGGGAAGTAAATCGGGGGGAGGGGCAGTAGATGTCGCCTACCTTGATTTCAGTAAAGCATCGACACCGTCCCACATAAAAGGCTGGTCAACAAAATGAGTAGTCAGGGTATGGGGCACAAGGTGGTAAACTGGGTTAGGAACTGGCTAACTGACAGGAAGCAAAGGGTGGTGGTAAATGGGATCCAATCAGGGGAGAGGGGATGACCAGCAGGGTACTTCAGTGATCAGTCCCTGGGCCAGTCCTGTTTAATGTCTTCATTAGTGACATTGCGGTAGGACTAGAGGGAAAGGTCTGCCTGTTTGCAGATGACACCAAAATTTGCAACAAGGTGGATACTCTGGGTGGGGTGAAGAGAATGAGAAGGGACCTGGATAAACTTGAAAAATGGTCAGAAGTGTGGCAACTAAGGTTTAATTCCAAGAAGTACAAAATAATGCACCTGAGAACCCTGGGAAGAGCTACAGGTGAGGGAGGGGGGTTGCTGACTATCACCAAGGAGGAAAGGGATCTGGGGGTTATAATTTCTGATTACCTAAAGGTATCTAAGCAGAGTACTAAGGCTGCATCGAGGGCCAGTGGCATGCAGTGTTGCATAGGCAGAGGTATTACTAGCAGAAGGCAGGAGGTGGTGATGCCATTGTAGAAAATGCTAGTGAGGTCTTACAGTACTGTGTGGAGTTGTAGAGGCCACACCTTCTTAAGGACATAATTAGGATGGAGCTGGTCCAGAGATGGGCAACTAAGATGGTACAGGGCTTGCACCAGAAAACACATGAGGAGAGACTAAAGGACCTCAATATGTACTTGCTGGAGAAGAGGAGGGATGGGGGGAACATGATAGAAACATGTAAGTACCTTAAGGGCATTACTAATGTGCAGGGGGGGGGAGATATTTTCCAGTATAAGAGATGTACAAGAATGAAAGCATGATATGAAATTGGAAGGTGACAAGCTGATGGGAAATGTGAGGACATTTTTCTTCACAGAGAGGGTGGTGGACAAATGGAATAGACTGCCACAGGAGGTGGTGGGGGCAAGTACAGTGAAGGGTTTTAAACATGCATGGGACAGGCATAAGGGTACCTTAGAGGTGGGAAGGAGTGGTGAAATGCCATTGACCAGGAAGGGTCAGAGGCCACAAACTAGCATAGGGCTTTTGGGCAGACAGGATGGGTCTGGTGGTTCTTACCTGCTGACAATTTCTATGTTTCTATGATGCTTCAGTTCCCTATATAATGGACATTTGGAACTGCAGTTAATCCCATCCCTGCAATGTAGCACTATAACAACACATGCCACTTTATCCCCAACTCCCCCTCAGTAGCATTGGTGCACAACCAAGCAAAGATGAGCATAAAAATATTGTGAGAAACAGGCATATTGGCAAATGAAGAAATAAGGAAAAAGTGCAATTAGATTCTGCATAGTATGTTTTATAAACACATGTTGCAGAAAAAAATTTACCTGGTTTGAAAGTTGAACTTTGTACCAAAGGACTAGGTGGCAGCATACTAATGGAATATACTACTGAACCAACAAATGCTTTATTGGTTGCTGTTACATAATTAGACTGAATGAGAGACAATGTAAAAAAAAGTTAGATTAAACTGACACGTCGATCAGTCCATTCTAATCCCAACCCTGTAATGTAACACATTAACCGTGCATGCTATTCTACCATCCCCCAACCCCCTCAGTACCATCCATGCACAGCCAAGCAGGTAAGAACATTTGGCCTGTTTACACTGCCTTATTTGCACCGCAGGAACCCGAGTGTGACAGTGTCGACACTAACCTGACCATGGTAAATTGGTCGCTTCCCCTCTGGCTGAGCCACAGCAAACATGAGTATGTGTTTCAGAGCGAGCAGTGTAAGCAGCCGTGTGGACAGGCTGCACTGCTCACTCTGACATAACAAGGGCTGTCCCATGATGCTTTGAGAACCTCCAATAATTCCTTGCAGGCTTGAAGAACTGTGGTGTGCAGAACGAAGTGTGCATTGCAGTCACCACACCGTGAAAGCCTCAGAAGGAGCAAGTTTCTGAAGGCCTGCCTGAGTATGGTAACGTGTTCTGTGCGGGGAATCGTGGTAAGGAGGGGAAAGGAGGTAGAGGCTTGTGTGAAGTAGAGGGTAGGCTTCTAGGTGGCACATAACAGCACCACTGCTAAGGGAATCATGGCTGACATCCGTGGGATGCATGTCATTAACTCGCCAGCTACAATACCCACACTCTATGGTCAAGTGCTGAGAAGGGCTGTGAGGACACAAAAGTGATGCGGCTCAGGTAGTCGGTGTGTACAGTACTACAGCGCTTTAAATTTAACAGATCATCAGCTGTGTAAACACAGCTATAGATGTATTGTGAAACACAGGCATACTGGTATATCCAAGTAGGGAAGACCATAGGTGTATTGTGGAAAACAGGCATACTTTTATATCATTTTTAAGAATATCCAGCAAGGGAGGGAAGAGATCATAAATTGGACTGTAGTGCTGGGCAGCTGATACCTTCCATTTCCTGGTCCACCTGCCTGCCCCTGGGCTCAGACGTTTTGTGACATCTACCAAGGTTGAGCGCAGGAATGCGCACCGTTGAAGACGATGGGGTAGGATTTCCCAAGGTTTTTACACGTGTTTAAGCAACCTTCCCTCACCATAAAATGTGGACTGACAATGACTTTCTTCCACCTTTTTCTCAACATTTAAATTCCCTTGAAACTGTATTTAATTCAGCAGTTTTCTTAAGGTACTTTCTCATCCTATTAGTGGCTTACTTTTTGTTGCATAAGCCACAAAATATGCTGATTAGAAATCCTTTTTTTTGTGGCTTAAAAAAAGGGGAAAAAAAAAACTGCTTCAGCGCTGAAAAATCTGAATGGATTCCTTTGGGCTTACTTTTAGCTTTATTTGAAGGGACATATGTAAATAAGAAATACAAGATTACTTTAGGATTTTTAATAAATGTGTAATAGATGTATTTTGTTTTAAGCCAAAACAAATCTTTTTTTTTCCTGCCTCCTCCCACGCTCCCCAACAGGCCACTCCTTTGGGTCACCTAAGACCCCCCACCAGCACTCTATCCCTGCTGCCAACCGCCATCCCACATTACAGCCCCCCCCCGGGTAACTGACATTTCCCTTCATCAGATGGGCCCCTCCCTACTGAAGGGGAAGGTGCCTGTGAGGCAGGCCAGCACTACTTACTTGGCCCGGGTGCTGCTGAAGTGGTCCAGGATGTCCAGGGATTCGTGGCTGCAGGGGGATGGCAACCGTCATCTGGCCAGCCATGGAGCCATTTTTCCTGTTTTCCTTCAGGGAATGCAGCATCCAGGACATCAAGGCAACAGCTGACGTCTGCTGCGCTCCCAATGCAACATGACCCAACATGCTGCCATGCCTCCAGCCTCCGCCAGAGGTTGGCAAACACCGAGCCGTGGACCCCCCATCCCCGGGAGATGGCAAGCCATCCTGGGACGCTCAAGCCATCTCCCCTCAGCTGGCCCTCTGACACCCAGATCCATTCTCAAACCTGGGTCATCAGTGTTGCAAGCGGAAATCCAACTGCTGTACTGCCGGGCCAGCCAAAACAAATCTTAATGGATTATTTATGGCTTACATTTGGCTGCATACACAGTGAAATATGTAAATGAGCTGTTATTGGTTACATTTGGATTTCTTTTTATACAGATTCTTTCTGCTTTGTAAATGCATTGCCCCAATAAATCCTGATATGAATGGCTTCTCATATTTCTCATGTTATTTTTCTCAGATTTTTTTTACTTTTCATACAAAACAAAAAAAAACGATGATGCCAGGATGCTTTCCTATCATGGAGCTGCTTACAGACTATGTCTCTTCTCGCCACTCTATATAGTTTGATGTGTTCTACGGTTCATGGCCAAGATGGCGAGGGTCTCTTTGACAGACTGTGAGACTTCGGACATGCATGGTTACCCCTTCCCCTCAACAACTTTTCACCACCATCCTCTCCCTTGTACTCCTTCCCTGCACCACCTTCATCTAACCCAAATCCCTCAGCCCTCTAAAAACAAAAATGCAGGAAACACTGTACTTCCAGAGCCTCACCCATAAATGAGAGTGGAAGGATGTAGGTAAATCATGGCCGTTGGGCTGTGTCCCCCTCTCCTTTTGACATTATCTTGACATCAATATCCCCCTGTCAACTGGACCCTCCCCAGGCCCCTTACTGTGCAAAGGATGGGAAGGTAATGACTGGCATAGTACTTGTAGTTTGCACTGTTACACCATTATATTCTAGCATAGACAATAAAGGGCACTTACCTGGGTCCTGGGATTCTGGGACAGGGGTTGGGTGACTCAAGGAAACATCCCATCATATCTGTAAAATAAGAATAGCATCAGAGTCACTAAGGCTCTGCAGCTCTTTAGTAGCTAACTAATCAAACAAACAATGTAATGTAGTGATAAAACAATACTTATCTGATTGTCCTCCCACACTGGGTTGGTATGGTTGAATGAGTGGTTTAAAAATTAAAAAAGGGCTTTTTTAAAAATGTTTTTGTTTAAATGGTTTTGTCAGGAGGGTAGATACCAGTACCAAGGCTGCAACCCGAGTTGGGGAACAAACTCTACTTGCTCATGTGGGCTGGCATGGGTTTAGTCAGGAGGGTAGATACCAGTACCAGGCAGGAGGATAGATATCAGTACCAGGGCATTAGGGTAGATACCAGTACCAGGGCAGCAACCCAAGTTGGGGAACAGACTCCAGTCGCTCATGGAAACCAGACATTAGGGGCGGTGAACTAGATTCAGCATCCCATGGACCAATCTCCTCTCCCGGGGGGGGTGCTGCTGCACTTATTAACTGCTACCAGCTAAGGTCAAGGTCACCAGCAATCCCAGCAGCACCAACAGGACAGTGGACTGTCAAACTGGGCAAGAGTAAATGAGGGGCAGATGTCCCACCTTTTCCTGTCCCTGCGGGGAGGGGGGTTGGAATCTGTGGATGGTTACTCAAGGTGCAAGATACATCACCGGTATGAAAGGTGATGGTGCTGGGTGGCTAACAGCAGTGGGGGTGCTGTCAGTGGTATAGGGTCTGCAAAGACCAGACCTTCATCCTGCCAGCTGCTGACTTCCACATTTTACATGCCAACCTACTTCTCCCAAGACAGTGTATGGTCCTATCAAGTCTCAACGTGCACATCAACCCCTTGTGAGCCAAGGCTCCCCGGCCCATCACAAGGTGTTCCCTGTATGGTAGAACACTGCGCTATCCCTCCCAAGCTGAGACCAGTGCTGCATGTCACAGTCCTTTCCTCCTAGCCTCAGCCCATCCAGCTGGCTCACTGAGCTGAGCTCACACCTGGAGTACCATGTTCTGTTCTTGTGTTCTCACCTCAGCAAAGATAAGGACAGGCTAGAGACGGTGCAACGAAGGGTGACTAGGATGATTCAGGGCCAAGCGGGCAGATCTGATAAGGATGAGCTCAAGGCACTGAACATGTACTTTCTGGAGATCAGATGACAGAGGGATGATATAATAGAGACCTCCAAGTTCCTGAAAGGTATAAACAAGGTGAACTGTGAGGAACTATTTAACATGAGTGACAGTTCAAGTACATGGCAGCTTGAGTGGAAACAGAAAGGAGAGAAGTTCAAGAGGGATATAAGAATGTTTTATTTAACAGAAAGGGTGGTGGAACCATGGAACAGTCTGCCAGCTGAGGTGATGGGCACCAAAACCATAAACAGTTACAAGCATGACTGGGAGAGAGTGAAGTGAGCTAGTACGCTGAATGGACAGTAGGTCCTGGGGTTTGATAGGGAACTACGGGCAGACTGGATCGACCATTGGTCTTTTTCTGCTGCCATTGTCTGTTTCCACCCAAACACAACTCACCTGCACATAAGTGCAGCACAGTACCCGCTGGGCCATAGGCTGGCCCTGCACACATTTCTTCATAACTTTTTACATTTTCTTCTTTTTACATTTATACCCAAAACGTTATATATTTTTTAGACTCCTCCCTTCTAATCATGACAGGTGTCATCTATGAAAAAAAGATACTGGCAAAGTCATTATTTCACACCACAAGGGCAAAAAAATGTTTGGGTAGGATTTGAAAAAGGACACCTGTAATGTTCATGCCCCCTCAGCCCCCACCCCCACACACACACACACAATCCCCCATCAACGTGTCCACACACTCTACTTTAGGCTATCTGGTTGAGATATTGCACCTCATGTACCCTCATGTCTTCTCTGCTCTGGCGAGGAGGGCCTCCTGGTAGTTCCAGGGGCAAGGTTGAAGACCTCAGGGGACCAGGCCTTTGAAGTAGCAAGTTCCATCTTGTGGAATTGTTTACCAAGAACTTTTCTTTCCAAAAATATATATACTGTAGCTTTTTATCCCTCCAGAGCCCTGGCAGGTGGCTTCGGCCCTCCTGATGGAAGGACTCTCTCTTTGGTCCCACCACCCCTGCACTCGCCGACCCCTGTAGTTCTCCCTGTGGATTATCCTGCTCCCATGGTGGGGCCAGGAAGGAGATGGCCCGCTTCACCTCCCCCCGGGGACCCAATTCAGAAGCCAGGGATGGCTCTCGGGAGCAGTGGACCATCACAGAGCCTGCCAGGCTCTTTTCTTCCATTTTCTCCTGCTCCCCCATCCCTACCGATGTTAGGACATCGGAGCATACCTCCTGACCCATACTGCCCTCCAGCCACTACCAGAGGGCAGTCAGTGAGTGGGATGACAAGTCTCCCTCCCCCCAAGAGAGGAGAGCAGTCCTCCGGACTTGCAATCCTCTCTCCTCCCTACCGACCCCCGGCATCCCGGGCTCATTCCTGAGCCTGGGTCACCAGCGTGACGCAAGGTATAGTGACCAGCGCCTCAATCTCCAGCGCCACCAGGCCAGCTTGTTTACCAAGAACTTTGAGGAAGGTCCTCTCGGTGGAGGCTTTTAAGCAGGGTCTGAAAACCTTATTCATTCAAGCTTTTGAGGTTTAATCTTCCCCACTGTTGGTCCGGCCCGGTGGTGCTGAGGGTTGAGGCACTGGATACCACACATCGGGCCACGCCGGCGACCCTAGTTCAGGAGCGAGCTCAGGTGCCGGGGGTCGGCAGGGGAGGGATTGGATTGAGCACCAGCAGAATCTGCTCTCTATACCGGGGGGAGGGCATTGGGGAGCTTGGCACTCCGGCGGCCCCTGGTGGAGATCGGGGGTGCCGCAGAAGCTCGGGCGGCACATAACAGCGTGCCTGACGCTGGCAGGGTTGCCATGTGCCAAGCGTTGGGGAGTGCATATGTGGGGGGGAAGGGAGCACAGAACAAAGGAAAACCCCGGCTTGCTGGGATAGACGACAGCACCTATCCTCCATGCCCAGCGCCGGGTTCATCTCAGCTGGCTTCACTACTCCTCCACCCAGGCCCCACCTGCAAGCTGGAGTCTGCCTTTCAAGAGAACCCAAGGAAGGAGTCGGGCTACCCTCCCCGGGCGGGTCAAACCGGGGGGTGCTGGCTGCGGGGGTAGAGAAGGCACAGACCATAGAGAACCTCAGGCAGGCAGGCACGAGGATAAGGTTGTCTGAGAGAGTTCCCACGAGCCGTGACTGGAGGGAAAAAGATTAAAAAAAAAAACATCCTCCCCACTGTTATGTCATCCCAGTTTTTAAGTATTGATGAATTAAAACATTTATTTTGCTACTGTTTGATATTTTTAATGGTGCCCTGAGCCTCCGGGGAAGAGCATCACATAAAATAAAGGCGACACTACTACAACTACTGCCACCACCACCTCCACGGGCCCAGACACAAGCCCCTAATACCACAGTCCCCAGCACCAGCTACCCCATCTTCCACAGCCCCAAATACTAGCTCCCTCATCACCAGACACTAGACCCACATCTTTCCTAGGATCCACCCTCACAACACTATCCCCATCCACCTGACACTAGCCCCTTCCCCCCGATAGTAACCACTCTCCTTTCACTGCCCCTACCCTAGCCCACCTCCCTCCAAAGCTCCTAACACTAGCCCCTTTCCTCTGTAGCCCAATAGATACTAGCCCCCTCCCTCCACAGCACCTGAAACTATGCCCCCTGCATGTACAGTACCCAGCACTAGCCTCCTCCCTCCATATCTCCAGTTACTAGCTTCCTCCCACTGTGGCTACAGACACTAGCCTCCCTCCATGGCCCCAAACATTAGCCCACCACTCTTCAAGGCCACCAACACTAACGTCTTCCCTCCATGCCCCCCATGACAGTAACCCCCTTAACAGTCTGGGACAGTAACCCTTTCTATTTGTTTCAAGCCCCCCCAACCCCCACAAAACTACACCCCACATGCCACCATTCCAGCCCTCTTCATCCAGTCCTCTCCTCTCCAGACACCTCTTTTTCCATGCCCCTGGATACCCCTTTCTGGCCCCCTGGATCTCGACACAACATACCTCCCTTCTGAAGCCATTTGAGACTCCCCAGACCCTTGACACCATAGACCCCTTTACATCACCCCCACACCTATCTCTCTCTCTCTCTCTTTCTCTATCTATCTATCTATCTATCTATCTATCTATCTCTCTACACACAACCTCTCTTTTCAGATCCAGGCAGTCTCCCTTCACAGGCACAGACACTGTCATCATCCCTCCACAGCCCCTGACACTGCCCCCCTCCCCCAGCACCAGACACTAGCCACTCAGATATATATAAATATAAGTGAAGCAGCCAAAAATTAGATTAGGGAGACAAAAACAATAATCAGATAAAAGGGAACTTTTCCAGATTGGAAATATTTAGAGCACCATGATCCAAGTAATTCTTATAGTAGTTGGTGGGATTCCATGATCTATAAATATATCAGCACAGCACCAAAAATAGAAAAATAACACCAGGAATCATTCTGCAGGGACACAAGGGGTTAAGGAATCCTCCCTTCTCCCCCAAGATTGGTTCACAATAAATCTTTACCTTAGAAGTGGATTGTTGCTTCACTCCTTGGATTCTTAAAAACAGAATCTTCCTGCAAGATCAACACTGTTCAGTTGGCAGCTGCTGTATCTCCGAGTTCCTTTCTGCAGCTTGCTAATGTTGATAGGGTCTCTGTCTATCATACTGCTACTTTGAAGAACTGTATTTTAGGGGTGCCGCAGTTTACCAGTATGAAACATTATTGTGGTATGAGCAGCTTGTGATATGAGTATTGTGACTTTTTATCACAACTGTGATAATTGTTTCAGCCGGTAAACCGTGATAATTCCACTTGTCTTATAGCTGCTGCTTGCTGTACTGTATGCTCGGAAGGATTCGATTCCATCCCTGTGTTCTGCACGTCCTCACTGTACTTTTTCCCGCTGTTTTTAGTGATAAGAGGAAGGGTAGCCCATATCAACTGAATTTGCTGCCTGTCAAAAACACTGTGTCCAATCCCCTTCTTAGATGCCTCTCTGCCAGCATGCAGTTAATAGTGAGAGGCATCTCAGAAATGCCCTCTTTCTTCTGCAGCCTGAGAGCATGCATGTGCAAGCAGTTTCGGCAACCAGAAGAGCGAAGGCCTGTGCTCCAGCCTCCGAGATGAAAAGTCCAGCTCCCATCCCCAGTAGAAAGAGTGGAAGCCCCAATAGCAGATAGCCCTGGTTTCCCCTAATACTGCATAAAGCGGGGTGGGGGGTGGGGGCATTTAGTGCTTTATAGCACTTTGCATCATGCGAGTTGGAAGATCGCCCTGCCGCCAGTCAGAGTCTTCTGTGGAACACTGTGAAGCCCGGTGCGACCGACCTACCCACCCGACCACCACAATCACAAAGTAGGCTACCATCAGCTACTTCCACTGCAGTAAGTCTGAGTCTCTCCTCCAGTCCGACTTGGACCGAGTTGCCGCTGGTCAGTCCATCATCCAGCCTCGGGTCCCACAGTCCCGTTCCCTCCCACATCAAGAGTCGACAAGTCGAGTAGAGTTCAAGACAACTCAGAGGGAATCTGATGGACCCCACCTGTGATGAATGACCTGCTGCCACCTGGTGCCTGCTACATCTAGCCACTAAAGGTGGGTATGTGTGTCTGTTACTGTCATGTCAGTGCCTTTATTTAACAAATTCATGGTACAGCAGCAAGCCTGTGTAAATGTCTGGATCATAGGGGTCCTGGGAGAGAGAGAAGTTGGACTGGGAGGGAGTGGGACAGTGACTATGGAGGACTCAGGAGTACTTGGTGCACTTGTGCTTTATGGACCGGTTACCTGTACCTGCTTCTTTGACCACCCCCCCCAAGTCCTCACTCCACCAGCAGTCCACCACTGACTCGATGACTTATTGCGCCCAAGGTAGATGTCGCAGCCCTCGCAGGTGAAGGTCCTCCTCCTGACTCCTGGCCACCGGGGGTTAGGGAGGGAGGGATCGATGAATTTATAATTCTATAGTGAGAGTGATTAATGGGTCTTGCCCTTGATGCGGGTGGGGTGATAAATGTTAGGTGATGGACGCGAACCGATCCTGTCCCGACTCTGACTCCCGTAATGACCGACCTACCTAACCTTGATACTGCAGGTTGGGGGGGGTGTATGGCAACAGTCTTGTTGTGCCTAATCTTCCTGATCCCTTGCAAGTCACAAGTTCCTATTTCATTCAAACCATATTCAAAGCTGACGCTCAGTGACTTGGTGTCTGATTGAATGATTTGAAGGATGTTGGGAGGGTGAGGGGTGGGGAGGTGAGTGAGGGTTGCTGACTGCAGAGGAGTCCCGTGGAGTGATGCTGTGGAGGGTGGGGGTCACTCAGAGAGTCCCGTGAGTGACTACTGATGCTGTGAGGTGAGGTTGGGGGTGAGCTTCAGAGTCCCTTGAGTGATGCTGTGAGGGTGGGGTGTCACTCAGAGAGTCCTGTGAGTGACTACTGATGCTGTGAGGTGAGGTTGGGGGTGAGGGTCAGAGTCCCTTGAGTGATGCTGTGAGGGTGGGGGTGTCACTCAGAGAGTCCTGTGAGTGACTACTGATGCTGTGAGGAGGTTGGTGGGTGAGGTCAGAGTCCCTTGGAGTGATGCTGTGAGGGTGGGGTGTCACTCAGAGAGTCCTGTGAGTGACTACTGATGCTGTGAGGTTAGGTTGGGGTGAGGTTAGAGTCCCGTGAGTGATGCTGTGAGGGTGGGGGTGTCACTCAGAGAGTCCTGTGAGTGACTACTGATGCTGTGAGGTGAGGTTGGGGGGTGAGGGTCAGAGTCCCTTGAGTGATGCTGTGAGGGTGGGGGTGTCACTCAGAGAGTCCTGTGAGTGACTACTGATGCTGTGAGGAGGTTGGGGGTGAGGTCAGAGTCCTGTGGTGATGCTGTGAGGTGGGGTGTCACTCAGAGAGTCCTGTGAGCGACTACTGATGCTGTGAGGTGAGGTTGGGGGTGAGGGTCAGAGTCCCTTGAGTGATGCTGTGAGGTTGGGGCGGTCACTCAGAGAGTCCCGTGAGTGACTACTGATGCTGTGAGGTGAGGTTGGGAGGGGTGAGGGTCAGAGTCCCCTGAGCGATGCTGTGAGGGTGGGGGTGTCACTCAGAGAGTCCTGTGAGTGACTACTGATGCTGTGAGGTGAGGTTGGGGGGTGAGGGTCAGAGTCCCTTGAGTGATGTTGCCTGCCATACAATCGGGGCCTGGAGAGAGTGAGATCTTCGTCTTCCACTGACTCAGTTGACTACTGTTAATTTGAAGTTGTGCTTGTACAATGCTCGCTCAGTCAGTCAACTCAGTCAGCAATCCAAGTTAAATGGGTTCCTCCAACTTGGTGGTTGTTGCAATGTGTACTGTGCAGGGCCAGGCAGAATGCAGACAGTTGCAACTTGCAGACAGTCACTCAGTGCAGGGCTGCCAGTACCAGCCCAGCCTGTAGGCTGCAGCAGGCATGAATGAACAAGTAAATCATCCGAGACCTGATCAGCCCAGAACTGGTGTGCTCCTCAGGAGGACAGGACAGCCAGGAGGACAGGACAGAGCTGCTTGCTTGGTTGGTGGTGGTGGATGTGGACTGGTGGCTCACTGGTCTATGCTTGAAATGTTATGTGAAGGTGGTTCAGGTCATGGACGGTGTGGCAGGCCAGGCCAGCCCAAATATTAATTAAACTACATAGCATAAATCAACTCAGCTGTCAGACGATCCAGGAGCAAAAAAAAAAGTGAAATATTCAGGACCAGGGAAGGGCAAGGCAATGATTGTCAGTCCAGGTCAGGGGGACAGTCACAGTGACAGGAGTCAGACTAGGTGCTGTTCTACCCTGTCATGTCAGTGTTCATCACTGTGCTGAATCTGGATGGTAATGTCTTCTGGAAGGATCTGAAATATTTTACTCCTATTTTCTGCTACTGCATCTCTCTGACTGCTGTGCTGCAGCCGGCTGCTGCTGTTGAGTCTGTCTGAGTGCCATGCCACTGAAAGCAGGCAAAAGGTAAGGAACAAGTGTAAAGCAAGCCAGGGGTGAGGATTCTCTCCATCTGGTGTACAGCTGCTGCTTATCTCATTATTATTCATTACATTACTGTTTGCTTAGTAGTAGCTACTAACTACTATGGTCACTGGGTGACTGGGTCAAGGGAGGCAGGGATAAAGTGAGAGTTTGAGACGGAGACAGAGGGCAAATTTGTTATTGCATTGTTTGTGCTGCTGCTGTGGCATTGTTTATTTTGTTGCATAATTGTCATGTGTATAACTTGTTAAATTTTAATGTATGGCAGTCAGCCTGGTGGTGCTAAGGGTTAAGGTGCTGGATGCCATACCTTGCACCGGCGACCCGCATTCAGGAATGAACGCAGGCCACCAGGGGTTGGCAGGAAGGAGATGGATCAACCATCTGTTGGACTGCTCTCCGTCTTTGGGGAGAGGGGATGACAAGCGGTCGGTGCACGCCTGACCCCTAGTGGAGGCTGGGGCTTGACAATACACTGCCACAAAGAACATGGGGCTGGTGCATGGCAGATGCTTGGTGGGACCGCACACAGGTGCATACACAAGTATGCCGCAGGCATCATTGCATGCCATGCTCCTGCATGGGGAGCAGAAAAATGGAAAAAGAGAGACCTTGGTGGCTGGTCGTTGTGGCTTGATGGCCGTCCCTGCGCTCTGCTCCAGGGGTAACACCCCCGAAACTGGATCTGTACCTGGTGGGTGGGTGAGTAAGGGGGACTCCCCTCTGCCTCATCATGGGTTGTAAGCCATGGGGGTTACAGGGGATGAAGGACTGAAGGAGCGGATCAACGGAATGGTGGCTGGACGAGGAGCCAACAGGGACCAAGGAGCGAGTGAAATAAATAAAAATGTTTTAATGTATGATAAACTGTTTCTTTTCAGGTGTACAGGGTAGGCCATGAGGCCATATATTTGAGATGAGGTTCCTGACCTTGATCCTGTTGGTAAGTGTGTCTTTGAGCTTATTATTAGTGCTCACTGCTCACCGATAATTGTGCCAGGTTATACAGGTAATGTTAAGGGCTTGTAAAACTGTGAAAGACTAAGGTGGTCAGGTCACTAGCTGTGGGGTCAGATGGGCGTGGCTGCCTGTGGTTATCAATAGCCATGCATACCAGTTGTAATTGTAGCCAACAAATGACTTAACTGAGAAACACCGAAATGATGATGGAATGGGAGTGTGAGTGACCTGCCCGTCCGTCATGATGGCCAGAAGAGATGAGAAGATGTGAACTTCAACTAAGTGCTGCTGTGCTCACAATCTGAGTCACTGGCTCACTGCTCTGCTAATATCTAGTGCAGTGGTAGTCTAGTTTGTAGTGTGTACTCTGGTGGTGGGTGGTAATAACATGAGACAGTATTATATAGCGTGGCACTGGTGGTTTGGGTCTCTGAGCTGAAAACCTGGAGTGGAGAGAGCTGGAGACCTGGGTTTGAATCCCATGAGCCACGACCCCCACTTGCATAATGTGATGAGTGAGTGACCCTGAGCAAAGTCACATAACTTTCTTGTGCTTTCAGGTCGCACCTGGAAACAAGCATTGGCTCAGTGTGCCTTTCCTGGTTAAACAATTTCCCCTCCCCCCTTCCCCTCTAACTCCCTCCCTAAATCATCAGGTTGGCTGGGCTGTCTGACTCGGTCTGTCTGTCATTCTAAGACAAGTAGAGTCTGACCACCTCACCTGGCCTTGCTACTGTTTGTTCATTGATTCACTGTGAAGTGGCTGGGTATGGGGGCTTGTCGAATAGTGTGGAAAGGAACAAGCGGCCCCTTTGTGGTGGCCTTGCGTAGGGAGCCATAGGCACATTCCCACTCGTCTGACTCCGGCAGTTGACACGGAGGTTTCATCATCACTGGCCAGATGTGGGTCTGCAGGGGAGCTTGTTAGGTTCATCTGTCCTTCTGATGGGTCGATGGCCCTTGCCTGATAGGCATCATCTCGCCAAGAAGAGTGAGACCACCTGTTAGGACAACGCCCTGTGTGGTAAGGGCACTGGGCAGGGGTGGAAAAAAAGGCAATACAACATGGTCATCCTCTCCCTCTCCCACTCTCCTCCACTCTCCTCTACTTCTCACAGGTGGAACTTCAGAAGGAGGTCTGTACCTCCCACTCCCGATCCAGACTCGTCCCTTCATCAGAAGAGATGAAAATGGGGAGAAAAACAGAAAGAAAAAGCAGTATAATCATAAAAAGAACTGTAGAGTGATCCTCACAGACTCACACTCCCCAACCCCCCAATTATGATTGAATTTTTGTAATATAAAATAATGAAAAACACCTTTTACTTTTGCAGGAAGGAGCTTCCTAAATTTCTGCCAGTCAGTCAATCCAAGTCGTAAATCGTCTGCAGCTGAAACCTGAAAGCGACACGGAAACTGCCTGTAGCAATCCCATTCTTTGTAGCAGTCTGTAAGTAAACTTCTGTTCAAAATGGCATTAAAGTTTGTAACTTCTTGTTTGTTTCTTAATTTTTTTGTTGTGCCACCCCACCTCCACACTCCTTCTGCCCACCTAGGAATGACCCACAGCCATGCACCTCTGGTCGCCATCCTGCTGACCCCATCTCCACATCCATCAATCAGTGCCCCCGGTGAGTCTGGTCCAGCGTAATCATTCCTCTGGTGGTTCTCCCTTCCCCCCACCAGGGGAGAAGTCCCCTTAGGCACAACCAATTAGTCAGTGGGTCGGATCAGTGGCAGTGTGTCACTGCAACACAGGGCTTTCTAGAGCTGCTGTGGTGTGGCATGGGCATTAATTGCGTCCTGTGTACCAGTGAGTGGTGACTGTCATCCTGACGGAGCAGGTGCATTTTTCTGGTGAGCATGACGTGCCACTTGATGACTTGACATCAAGGGCAGGCATAAGCCTAAGTCTGTTGTGCTCCCACCCGGGGCTGTGGCATGGCATGATGTGTTGCCATGCTCTAATCCTCTGCCTGGGGCCAGCAACCCCTCCTCCCTACCAGCAGAAGTGGAGCAGTTGGGTAACCATTGGACACTCGAGCCATCTGCTGCTGGCCGGCCTCCGACACTCGAGTCTGTTCGCTAACCTGTTTTGTCTGTGTAGGTAGAAAAGGAAATACAACTGCTGCACAGCTGGGCTGTGTATTGTTTGTATGTAACTATTTTTTTATTTTTGTTTTACCTTGTATTTATGCTCCTCTGGCCCCACGCCGGCTCCTATCATCAGGGTCCTCACTCGCACCCTGTCGACCAGAGGCAGAGGATAACACTTCCCTACTCTGCTTCCACCCCTGCAACCTTGAGCACCCCAGATTACTCCTAGGTGGGGGGAGGAGAATTCCCAAACCCCCTCCTTACCTGAGATGAGGCAGACATACAGATCGGAGCTCCTCCTAACCTCTTAGCCAGTGGCGCTGAGGCCCATCTCCAGGAGTCTGCGTCAGGTGTTTTCTTCCTGATTTTCATCCCATCCCACAAATATCGGCATGCAAGGAGGGTCAAGGAGATGAAGGCATGTTGAGATGTCTCTTTTCATTCCGACCCTTGGCCAACGTCTTCCCCTCCCATTCTGCTGCTCCCTAACTGCACCACCACCACCCGGGATCTCCTTGGTGGTGGTATGGCAGCGGGAGCGTGCAGTCGTCCCTACCTGGAGAAGAAGAGCAACCCGTATGTAACTATCTTGATATGTGTGGTGGCTGAATGTCAGTGTAACGCGGGTCACTTGTTGCAGTGCAGCACAGTGCCAGGACAAGCTGTCTTGTGGTTGACTGGACAGTCCACAGTGGTGATGGTGGACTGGTACTGGTAGTGTGTGTACGCATTACCTGGGTAACCTACCACCAAACATGATATGCAGGCCTTGCAGGGCTCCAGAAAAATTGTTTTGGATGAGTACTGGTAGTACTGTACTGTAGTCCTTATTTTGAAAGTAAGGTGAGTAAAACCAAATTCAGAAGCTTAAAAAAGTCTGGACTCGAAGTTGACAGAGTGGAATGAGGAGAACTGGAGTAGTTGCCTTATCTGGAGCCCTGATGATGTTATGCACCTGTTGATAGGAAATCTTGGGTAGGGGGTGCAGCTGGGGTAAGTAATGAACTTGGGTCACTCTCAGAAATGCTGCAATCTGATTGGCTGCTAGCATTCTTAAAGCTTTACATTTAATATCAAGTTTCTCAATCTTTTTAAATCTCTTTAAATGTTTTTCCCAAGAAGCAATAATACAAATCCTTCCCTATGCACATAATAGTAGTACTAGTACCTGTATCATAATCGTAAGGTATGGGCTCATAATTTGGCTACCTGTAGCTGAGCCACACTGTTTACTTTCCTGATTTCATCCTGTTATCACTTCATTCCTCTGTGCGCCCCGCCCCCCGGCCCTCCACCCTGATCCTAGTAGAATGTTTTGTGAAGACATTATGGGCAGGATTAACAAACAAAGCCAAAAATCCTGCAGCTGCGGGAAAAAGGCCTGCAGCACTGCGGAAATGCAGTTTCGCTATATTCATAAAGAAAATTTATGCAGGTGCGGAATTCCATAAAAATCCCCACAGTCGTGGAAATTCAGCAGCTGCGGAAATTGAGCAAGTGCTGAAAATCCACAACCAGTCCCTCAACTGGGACCACTGCAGCACTATAGGTACCAGCAATACCATGGCACCATAGTGACCGACTGTCACTGCTGGTCGTCCCTCCCTGGGGTGTTCCTATTGTCTGCAGGGGCAGCACTCACTGCAGGTTGGTCAGGCTCTACTGCCTGTGGGGCTCCATCATGGGCTGCACTGGGTCTGGCAGTTGTTGCCAGTTGCCATGACATGGCAGTGTGTGCTTTTGTTGCTGTAACATCAGCCACTGCTATATTATCTGGGATGCTATTACCTGTGCTTCACCTCCACCCTAATTGATTTCAATTGTTGGGGCACTACTGCAGCTTGCTGAGGGAGAGTTACACCTCACTCCAATGTGTGTAACATTTTTTCTGCAACTGCGGAAAAAAACTGGCTGAGAATAACCTTTGAGGGGCTGTGCCTTACTTATCTAACACCCTTTTTTTCCTCAGGGACTTCCTCAGCTGCACTTTTTTCCACAGTCCCTAGTGTTTTTTTCTGCAGTTGCGGAGATTTTTGTGAATAGCACTCAGAGCAATCTCTCCTTTTTTTCCATAGCTACGGCAGTTTTGGGGACTTAGGGAAGGTTTTGCACCTTCAAAATGCTTTGTGAATCCAGCCCTATATGGATAATGTGGGAGGTGGTGCGCTTCTAGATGTGAATGTGTCAGTCGGTTGTTGGGGCTGTTTTTCAAAGATTTAACAAGGCCGTTTGGAATTGGAACAAGAACAAATCATGGCCATTGGCCACCACGGCTTAACTAACAGGCTGCACCGACCTGACCACACTATCTGTATAATGACTTCACAAAACGTGCTAGTATCGGGGCCAATGGATGGATCATCATGGCAGGGCAGGCAGCAGAATAAAGTGCTACCATGATGGAAGTGAAATGGAACATTGTGGCTGAGATCCAGGTAGCCCAACTACAAGCCCATCCCTTGCGATGTGGGGGGCCACTAAATCCAAAAATAGGTGCAGAACTGGATCAATGTGACTTCTGCACATGAAAGGGTTGTTTGGCTTCTTGTAGTAGTGAGGGAACCAATGAGTGAACCACAATGGCAATGGCATCAGGGCACTTGAATTCTTCCTGTCTGCAATTTAAATACTCTAGCACTGCTGAATGTGTGGAATGATGCATTTTCTGATTATGAGGCAGCATTCGGAAACTGCAACTGCAGAAAAAAAACACTAGGGACTGAGGAAAAGGAGCGGTCAGAGTGCTCCTGTTAGGGGATTCTATGATCAGGGGTATCAAATGGGATAGGGAGGGAGAAGCCTGGCCAGTTAAAACAAAATGCTTCCCTGGACTAACAGTGTACAGGGCCAAGCACGAGGTATATCTGCTGGCAAAGGATTGTGGGGGTTCCCAGGACATACTGGTCCACCTGGGTACAAATGACATTGAGGGAAATAGCGAGCTAGAGATACAGGCAAGGTTCAGGGAGCTTGCCAGGGTCTGTCATGACATAGGATGCACAGTTTCCTTCTCAGAAATCCTGCCGGTGCCAAGGGCTGGTGGGGAGCACAAAAGGAAGATTAGGGAGATAAACCAGTGGCTCAGGGAGTGGTGTGAGGCCAGAGGGTATGGGTTGATGGGGGATTGGGGGGAGACCTGGGAGGATAAGGAGCTGTATGCTAGAGATACGCTCCATCTCAATTTGGAGGGGAGGAGAATCCTTAAGTTGAAAATTGAGGGGTTCATTGGTGAAAAGTGGGGTTTAAACTTGTGAAGGGGAGGATGGGAGAAAAGGTTATCGAGGGGGTCCGATAAAGGAGGGACTTTGTCTCCACCCTCCTGGGGAGCTGGAGGAATGCAGGAAAAGGCCGAATGGTAAAGTGCAGACCAGGGGAAAACGGAATCCCCATGGGAACACGAGCAGGGGAAATGGAAGTATAGGGAAAGGGTGGAAGGTAGTCCTGCTAAATGCCAGGAGCTTGGGAAATAAAATGCCTGAGCTCCAGGTGATGCTAACTGAGGGAGCGGTGTATGTGGCAGCGGTCACTGAGACCTGGGCCACCACCGGACATGACTGGGACCTGAACCTGGAGGGTTACACTATGTTCAGGAAGGACAGGGGGGGGAGGGAAGGGGAGGCGGGGTAGCAATAATAGTCAAAAACTGCATTGGCATAGGGGGAGTAGAGGAGGCAGAGGGAACCGTGAAGGTGATTTGGGTCACCTTGATAACAAGGGGGGGCAAGAGAGTAAAATTAGGAGTGGTGTATAGACCCCCTGCGCTGGCAGAGGAGCTGGAGAAGAGTCTGGTGGCAGATGTTGGGAGGCACTGCAGATTGGGCAGGGGAAGGGTGGTGGTGTCGAGGGACTTAAACATGCCAGGAACAGACTGGGAGACTATGACATCCTCGGTGGCCAGGGAACAGAGGTTGTTGGATGTCTTTCAAGACGCGTTCCTAACTCAGCAGGTGGGGGAACCGACCAGGGAGGCACGGGTACTGGATGTGGTACTGGCAGACAGTGACCAGATTGGGGGCCTGGAGGTAAGGGACCCGTTGGCGGAGAGTGACCATGCCACGGTCTGGTTCTGCCTGGACCTAGGAGGGGTAGAAGGCTGCACAAAGACGGAGGTAACTGACTTCAGGGGGGCGGATTTTAAGGAAATGGAAAGGATCCTTAACGAGCATTTGGATGAGATTGGGTCAGACATTAACGCTGACAGTAGGTGGGAAATCATCAGGAGAGGGGTGCAGGATGCTACCAGCACCTGTGCAAGAGTAAGACAAAAATGCGGTAGGGCCCAAAAACCCTGCTGGTGGACCATGGAGGTCCAGGAGTTGGTGCGGGGAAAGAAGGCAGCCTATAGGCAATTCAACTGCTCAAGGAGTGAAAGGGATCGAGGGGAGTATGAGCTGATGGTTAGAAGGGCCACTAGGGTGGTGAGGGCGGCTAAGGCAAGGAAGGAGCAGAACCTGGCCAGGGAAATTAGGAGAGAGAACAAGGGGTTCTTTAGATACATTGGGGAAAAATGAAGGGTGAAGGGGCAGATTAGCAGGATTAAAACAGGGGAGAGATGGGCACAAGACCCGGGGGAGCAGGCTGAGGTACTAAATGAGTACTTCACCTCAGTTTTCACTAAGGAAAATGGGAGTGCTGCATCATACATGGGAGGAGACAGTGATACTGAGGAGGGGGGACCCTTACTAATCGGCGGGTCTGGGGAGAGGGGGAGGCATCACTGGCAGGAAGGGGGAAGGCTAAGCAGGGAGAAGAGGTAGCGGAGGTGGAAATCACAGCAGAGAGAGTGAGGGAAGCCCTCAAGTCCCTTAAGATGGAGAAAGCACCGGGGCTGGATAAATTACATCCCAGAGTGCTGAAGGAACTAGCGGATGTCCTGGCAAAACCCCTGGCAGAGCTTTTCACCATCTCTCTGAGGACAGGGTGGGTGCCCCAGGACTGGAAGGTGGTGCATATAGTGCCTATCCACAAGGGGGGGATCAAGCGAGGTGGCAGGGAACTACAGGCCTGTCAGCCTGACATCGGTGGTGGGCAAGGTGATGGAGGGCATTGTCAAGGAGAGGCGGGGGGACCTGGAAAAGTCAGGGTGCCTGGATGATAGACAGCATGGATTCGTCCCAGGAAAATCATGTCTGACAAACCTTGTGGAGTTCTATGACTGGGTGACGAGTGCCTTGGACCTGGGTAGACCAGTGGACGTCCTCTTTCTAGACTTCAGCAAGGTATTTGACTCTGTTCCTCACGAGGGCCTGTTGGATAAGCTGGGAGAAATGGGGGAGGGGAACCAGATGATCAGATGGATAGGCAATTGGCTCCAGGACTGGACCCAGAGGGTCGTAGTTGGTGGGATAGTCTCATCCCCAAGGAGGGTCATTAGTGGGGTCCCTCAGGGATCAGTCCATGGGCCCCTCCTGTTCAACGCCTTTGTCTCTGACATAAAGACAGGTATCAGGAGTGAGATGAGTCTCTTTGCAGATGACTCAAAACTGGGGGCAGTGGTGGATGGGGAGGAGGGGAGGGTGGCCCTACAGGGGGACCTGAAGGCTCTGGAAAGATGGTCTAGAAAGTGGAAGCTGAGGTTCAATGCAGGGAAATGTATGGTACTGCACCTGGGGCCAGAAACCTTGGCCAAGTGTACACCCTGGTGGGGGGGAATTCTACAAGTCTCAATGGCTGACAGGGACCTGGGGGTGGTGGTGGATGTCAAGATGAACAACTTGGAGACTTGTAGGAGGGCAGCAGCCAAGACCAACAGGATGCTGGGATGCATCGCTAGGGGATCACCTCCAGAAGGAGGGAAGTGATACTCCCTCTGTATAACTGCTTGGTGAGGCCGCACCTCAAGTACTGCATGCAGTTTTGGAGGCCACACTTAAAGAGGGACATTAAACTCCTGGAGAGAGTCCAGAGGAGGGCAACCAAAATGATTTGGGGCCTTGGGGACAGGACCTATGGGGAGAGGCTTGAAGAGCTAAATATGTACGCATTGGAAGAGAGAAGGGACCAGGGGGACATGATAGAGGTCTTCAGGTACATGAAGGGGGTAAATAGGGGAGGAGCTGTCAGGGTGCTTTGAAGGAAGGAGGAGGGGGCAACTAGAGGGCATGGGTGGAAGTTGGAGGGGGAAGATTCAGGGGAGAAAGGAGGAGGTGCTACTTCACTGAGAGGGTGGTGGAGCCCTGGAATGCGCTGCCCAGGGGGCTGGTGGAGGCAGAGATGGTGGAGGGGTTCAAGAGGGGGTGGAACAGGTACAGGGGAAGGGTTCTGGAAGCAAAATCCAATGCAGCGAGAATATCCGGAACTGGGAAGGGAGAAGCCAGAGAAGGCGAGGGGGGCAGCAAGGTCAGCTCCCAGGGTGGGGGCTGACCAAACGAGCAGACACAAAAGACCGTTAAGCCTATTCTGCTGGCATTTTAGTATGTTAGTAAGTATTTTATTAGGGATCCCCCTCTTAAAGAGGATAAGATAACATTAGAACAGTATAGTTTTTACCCTTTTCTTTTTGACCCAGAGGGGAACTCGACTCAAGCAACTTAAGCTGTGCAACCTGTGTGACTGTGCAGCAGAAAGTGCAGCTTTACATTTTCACAGTGACACTCAGGCAATGTTATCTGATTATCTGTAGTACTAGTTTGCAGAACTTCGCACTTCACAGAAAGTCCCATTAACATCTTTCTCTCCTGCTTGTTCCTCCATGACAAGGCAGAGCAGGCAGTCCGCAGGGTCAGCAGGGTTGGTTATGCTGCTATGCCCATCTCAGAGAAGAGATGTACAGTAGCTGGTTGCCTGGTCCATTCAGACTCAGAGACCCAGAGAGGCAAATGCCTAGATCATCATCAGTGGTACAGTATCTGCGACATCTGCAAAGCACATACTAGTTAACAGGGTGCTGTCATATCTGTGGCATAACATGGGTGTAATGTGCTTAATTTTAGTTACTAATTAATAAGGGGCCAGGGCTCCAAATAATCTGCTGCATGCATTTATAAATTTATAAAAAAATATGTAGACCTGTAGTGTAAATGCAATTGCAAGTAAAGTAATGAAACACATATTTCATTTTTTGCAGATCAGTAGGAAGATCAAAGACGCTAACCACCATACTAAGGACCATACTTAGAAATGAAAGAAGCAAAAGGCTATAAGCCCATAGAGCTTCAAGGCTTACATATAGAATTTTAAGAGCTTTCCTGATCTTATGAAGTTGTCAAGTCTATTCTTGAAGGTAGTTTTATTATTACTAATGATAATATCCAAAGGAAGCAGATTCCATGGTCGGACAACTCTCTGAGAAAAGAAATAAGCCCTTTTCTTAGAATAATATTTATTTCTTGTGAGTTGCAGTGGATGTCCTCTAGTAGTTACTTGAATTTGCTTAAAATCCAGACCACATTCAGTTATTAAATAAGAGTCATGAATGATGTCCCAAACAAATAGAAGATCACCTCTCAGTCTACTATTTTCAAGCGTCATTAAATTGAATTTAGCAAGTCTATTCTCATAAGAGATGGTTTTGTTAGAAATAATAGATTTAGTCACCCTTCTCTGTACCCTTTCAATTCTAGCAATGTCCCTCTTTTTTGGAGGGATTCCATAATTGAGAGACATAGTCAAAATAAGGTATTACGTACACCCTATGTAGGGGTAACAGAATATCAGAACTTTTTGATGTTATATTATGACGAATAGCCCACCGGGTTTTACTAATTGTATTTGTGATATGAGAGTCAAAATCTAGTTGAGAGTCGACCATAATACCCAGGTCTCTTTCACTGTCTTTGCTTAACAGAGGAGAGTTATAGAGATGGTATACATATTTAGGATTGTGTTTACCAAAATGTAGAACGCTACATTTTGATATATTAAAAAAGCAAATTCCATCTTACTGACCATGCTTCTAACCTACTTAAATTCTCTTGAATGACCATGTACTCTTCCAAATTCGCACAGATGTTAGCAATTTTACAGTCATCTGCATATTTTGTGATGCTACTTTGAATGTTATAGGATAGATCAGATATAAAATTCTGAAAGATTAGTGGAGCTAGGACAGAACCTTGTGGAACACTACTGCCTACATTTTTCCAAATAGATGTATGTCCATCGATAATCACTCTCTGCTTTCTATCAGATAACCAATTTGTAATCCACCTGATATGTAAATGATTGATGTTGCAAAGCTGGAGCTTTTGAATTAAAGCCCAGTGAGGAGCCGAATCGAATGCTTTTTTTAAAATCTAGGAGGATGACGTCACATAATTTGCCTTTATCCAACTGGTCACTTACAGAATCATAGAAGCTCACTAGGTTTGTTGAACATGATCGACCTTTAACGAACCCATGCTGGGATGATCTAGACCTTGTACTATAGGTGACAGTTCATCTTTGACTATACACTCTAGCAACTTACCAATAATAGGGGTTAAACTGATTGGACAATAATTATCTGGTGAGCTTCTTGCCCCCTTTTTAAACAAAGGAATCACATTCTCATGTTTCCATTCAGAGGGGACAGTGCCAGTATTTAAACTTTTGTCGAAAATAATTTTAAGAGGTGCACAGAGGTGATCTTTCATTATTAGTAATAAGTTACCAGAGATATCATCAGGACCCACAGAAGAGCCTTTCTTGACTGCGTTTAACTTATTTTTAATATTATCTAGAGAGAGAGATCCACATTATAAGATGACTGATTAACAGGAACAGTATGGATAACTACACTAGTACTGGAGCTAAATGCTTTGCAGAAATGTGAGTTAACTCAGCCATTTCTTTTGGATGCAATAAAAGTGTATTGTCAGTGGTTATAGGACCTACCCTACATTCCTGTTTTCTTTTAGAGTTAATGTAGCCAAACAACATTTTGCAGTTACCCTTCTGTGCTTGCATTGCAATAGATCTTTCCATATTAAGTTTTGCCTTCCTACTCTCTTTTTTACAGTTCCTTTGAATTAATTTGAATTTTGCATAGGTTCTTTCACATTTATTTGTTCTATATCTCTTGTAATATTTGTTTTTCTTCTTGATTAATTTTTGTAACCTGATATTACACCATTTTGGATTAAGATAATATTTTTTTTTTGTATTTTTGGAATGAATTTATTTGCAGCATCCATTATAAAGGAAGTAAGGACCCCACCAGTCAAGTCAGTGATCGTAAACCGTCTTCAATCAAGGTTATTTTCCATCTTTGATTCATTGTGAAGAGATCCTCTTCCTTCCACAATCTCATCAGAATCAACCAGTGACTGAAGATCCAGAAATGTTACCCTGGTGGATGCTGTTCTGAAGAACTTGATGCAGCCTTCAGCTAAGTGACTGATTAAAGACTAAAATAATCTATATTCAGGCATTTTTTTCACATGTGAATTGTTGTAGGGTGATGGATAATGTTTCTGTCTACTGATATACATGTTCAGAAAGCTGAAATACAGTGACTGCCTGAGACTTCAGTGACACGCTGACATCCCTGCATAACATTTCTGTATTTATGGTATTGTTTGTGAATGCTTTTGAGGTTTTATGACATGTTTTAATTAGGATTAGGTGCAAGATACTACTCGCTTTTGAAGCAAATGTTTTAAATTTAATAATAGCAAGTAAGCTTGTTTTAAATTTATCAAGTCAGCTATATAGCAGCAGCACAGCACACTGCCTGAAAGGTGTTCTGCGAGTCTTGATAATACTAGTTTGTGTCATTGAAGCTGAAGGTAAACCACCATGTGTAAAGTACAACTAGAACTGCAGTTTCTACAGGTTTAAACTTTCTTAATCTACATCTACCAAAACAACTCAGCGATGTAGTAATAGATTTGCAATTGGTCTTTTTTGCTGTTGCTTTCTCAGTTCTTCTCTTATTACCCATCTTACATTGATAGGCTAAACAACGTAGTTGCAGAATTAATTCAAGGAAACTACTCATCACATTTTAATGTTAAGTGCATCTCTTCTTCACACTAGTGTATAACTGATGTGCTTCATCTTAAGCATAAGACATGCATCGAGAGTTAGTCCTCCTCTCCTCCTCCTTTGTTCTAAAATTTCCAGCTCAGTCCTCCTGATCCATGCACTATGTGGCATCTTAATCACAGTGTGATTGAAGTTTATTTCATAGTTATATCTTCAATTAGACCAGTCTAATTGGCAGCACTCTTACACCATACTGATCCTCGTTGATCTGGTCTGCCAGCCTCTCTGAATAAGGTACAAAAATTGGTGGCTTCTGGCATTGAAGAAAAAGATACATTACAAGGAAAAGATGATGAAGTAGTATTGTATTTGGAGGAAGTGATGGAAGCAGACAAATCAACAGAAATAACACCTCTTGATGACTGCCTCCACAGTCAATCTCTTCCTTATTTAGATTCCATATGTAGTACTCCTCCAAATTTAAAAAGAAAACATCACAGCCAGCAACAACAAGTTAAAGATACATTGCTGTGCGCAATTTCTAAAGAAGGTTCAGTTGCTGTAAGCAGTGGCACATCGCATTCCCAAAATGATAACCAGAATGACATAACCACTTTACTATACCCACCAAAGGAGAAGGTCAATTCATCTGTGTGGGTGTATTTTGGGTATGCCAGAACAGATGGAATAGTCCAGGAAGATGAGAGACCAATTTGTAGAACTTGCAGAGACCACATTTCTGCAAAGGGCAGTAATACATCCAATATATTTACTCACCTCAGGGATCATCATCCTCTTTTACATTCTGAGGCCAGCTTGACAAATAAGATGGTAAGGAAAGATACAGTAGTTTACTGTGATGATATTTATATGTAATGCTGTATTGTTTATCTTAGATTCGTTCTAGGGTTTTCTTTAAAGTGCTTTTGTCAAATGATCACATTTTTTCTATTAAGAATCAACCTCTAACCTACTCCGTGGATCACCAAACAAGGTTATTAAAGTCATCCTGTCCTTAACATTTGTAAAAGTCACTGCAGTGCCTGTATTTATCCATTTTAGATCTTATTTTATTTTGTACCACGAAAGCAACAGCCAGCAGTGAGCACATTTATTAACTTTTTCATGCAATTGAATATGCTCCCATGCTATGATGTCCTGCAAAGAGCGTGGGGGCATGTTCTCATTGAAGTGTACGTGGCTCAATTGGTGATATTGCGTGTTACAATTATACCACCATATGGACAGCCATGTTCATGAAGGACACTGCTTGGCTCTATTAACTAGGCCCTTTTTAGTGGAGCGAAGTGCGACCCACTAAATGTATCTCACACTGGAACCACATTCACTTCAATAGGAATAGCCCCCACATTCTCCCTTGCAGGATGTCATAGCGTGGGGACATATTAAATTGCATGAGAAAGTAAATAAATGTATTCACTGCTGGTGTTGGATGGTGTTTTGTTTTGTTTTTTATCAAAAATGCAGTCAGAAATTTCTACATACAGGCACTGCATTAAACATTACAAATGGGTTAGACTCATGGTATGTTAAGTTGATTCCTATAGAAAGAATGTGACAAAATCACTTTAAATAAAATGTCATGGTATGGTATCATCACACAATGACTAATATGCAGCGTGTCACTGTGTGTGTTTTGGTGGGGAGGAGGGGGATGGTGTTATCTCTGAGAAATCATGTTTCTAATGGTCAGTATTGCAGTCTCTGAATAATTGGCCATTGGAATATCTGATATGGTATTTTCTACTCAGAAAAACAGCAGCCAGAACATTCATATACTTTCTTCTCATGCAAGTATTGAATACGCCTCACGTAATGACATCATGCAAGGGAGGGCGCGGGGCGTATTCTCATTGAAGTGAATGAGGCTTGCTTGATGTTACATGGTACAACATGCAATGGATGTCTGACTAGTCTCTGAGATTCATGAAGGGCATCACTCACTAAGTAGGCCCTTGTTATTGGTGCAAACCCCTTCATTAATTTTAGACTGGCCATTGTATGTTACATACCATGCAAAATCTAGCCACATTCACTTCAATGGGAATAACCCCCGCATTCTCCCTTGCAGGATGTCATGGGGGAATAATCATGCATGAGTAATTTAAAGAATGTGCATGCATCACTGGCTGTTGTTTTTAGAGCATTTCATCATGGTTTATATAGAGAAAAAAAGAAAAATATGACGCATGCTACCATCATCATGATATGTATCACTAGAGGTTGACTGTGGAGGTCAGGATGGAGGGAATGGTTATTGGCACTAAGTCAGGTGATGCTCATCGGCACCACCATACAAAATTTACAGGCTCAGTGGCAGCAGCAGAAGTAGCAGCGGACATGGCACACAAGTCCATACAAGACTTGGCACCATGGCAGTGCATGCATATTTTCATTCTAGTTTGCATTCCTCGGCTCTTCCTTTGTGTAATTGGATAGCCTCAGCCTGCCTCTCCAGGGTCCAGTTATTATGAGTGTATGCTTGCAGGACCTTTTTTTCTGTTCACCATTTAGTGGCAAACAAATGTACTTCTTCAAACATACAGTCAACAATTCTGTTGTAGCAGCAAACCATCAATTTACCAACATTAACTGAAGAACTATAATAATAGTGAAGAAAGTAAGAGTATAATGTGAGTCACTCAAAGAAACAAAGATCTCATAAGCTTAATGCTCACCGGACCAGGCACGGTGACTAAGCCGAGCATTGGTACGCTCAGCTTAAAACGTCAAAAACACCTGAATAGAGTAGCATAGCAGTTCAGAAATGTGGAGGACCACAGAAGGTGTTAGAGGCTTAACAACAGCTAGGTGTGACCATGACCTAGCACCAGCAACATCTGTGTTTAACATGTATGAGGTTACATTGCACCTACAGCATCTGTGCTTAGCTCATATGAGGTTCATCAAGAGGAGGAGGAGGAGGCTCTGACAGACTTCGTATGTGCTAAATGCAAATGCTGCTTGTGCTAGGTCATGGTCATACCTAGCTGTTGTTAAGCCTCTAACAGTGGATCTGTGTTGGTCTTATCCATTTTGGTGCTGCAATCAAGTTTCAAAATTCTACAAACTGTGTTATTGGGATCCTTTCTCCTTCTATAGTCATCCACACATCTGGACTGGAGTGCTATTCTAGTCAGATGTTTTTGATATCATGTAAGTCAGGTAATCATGGCCAGCCTTCATACTGTGTTTCAGCTCCAGCCCCAATGGTACGGTCTATGCCCGACCTGCCCACACCGCCTTATATTTTGGTTCTCCCCATATGGACTATGGTTCCCCAGACTAATTTGGCATTTCATGATGGCCACCTGTCTTAAGTTTATGGATGACCTTCATTCAATACTGAGTTTCAGCTCCAGTTCCAGTACGGTCTATGCCCTGCCTGCCCATACCACCTTATATTTTGGTTCTCCCCACAAGGACTATGGTACCCCCACTAATTTGGCAGTTCATGATGGTCACCTGTCTTACATTTATGGATGGCCTTCATCCAATATTGTGTTTCAGGTTCAGCTCTCAACGGCATTGTTCCTGCCCAGCCTATGCCAGTGTACCATATTTCTCATGGTGTCTGTCACAACTGGCAACCTTTGGGGTCTTACTCCTCCTTTCCTGGATCCATGATCCACATAAAGAGGACAAGGAGCGCTACTTGGTTTAGCATTTACTCACTCGAGTGACTTGACCCTCCCCTATGTTAAGTCAAAAAGTACAATTGTGTGGCGGTCTGCTATCTGACTGAACATAGCAACATAAGTCACCATAGGGACTAGAGCACAAAGCACAGCCTGAAACATGAATGTACACAAGAGGAAAGATGATGCCTTAATTAAAAAGAAAAAAAAGTAGTACACAGTCACAGATAAACTGCGTGACAGTTTTTCTAGTGTGGGTATTGTAATTTGTTAATTTAGATTCATGTTGCCATAGGTAAATGTTAAATTTAATTGCAATTACTTCATTTCAGAGTTTGTGTCAGAAAGACAGTAAAGGAATGGCATCATCCTTATCAGTAATGAGCTCATCAAATCAGGAAAGAAAAAAATGTAGTGTGCAGCCATCCATTTTGATGGCATTAGAAAGATGAAGGAAATCTACACCAGCTTCACAACAGGCACAGGAGTTAAACTCAGCTGTAGCATTTTTTATTGCAAAGGACATGCAACCATTTAAAATTATAGATAGGTCCAGCTTCTGTAATCTAGTAGAGAAACTAAATCCCAGATATTCAATGCCTGGTAGGTTATATTTCTCCACTAAAGAAATCCCCAGAATGTACAATCTGGTGAGAAAACAGGTGGAGGCTTCAGTGGCTGGTGCAGGGTGGTTTGCTGCTACAACTGATTTGGGGTCAAGCAGTGGAGAAAGTGGTGAGCCTTACATGAATCTAACAGTACATTATGTAACAAACGAATGGGAGCTAAAGACAAACTGCCTACAGACTGTATTTCTTCCAGATGACCATACAGCAGAGAATATTGTGGAATCCTCTCAGGAGCTTCTTGAAGAATGGGCACTAAAAATTGAAAATATGTTTGCGATTACTACAGACAATGGAAGCAATGTTAAAAAGGCACTCAGAGATGTGATGAAAGTCAACTGGTTGCATTGCTTTGGCCACAATCTCAATTTGGCAATTGGAAAAACATTAAAGATCAATCAAGTTGAGAGTGCACTAAGAACATGTCGGCATCTGGTGCAAGGGTTCACTCACAGCTGGAAGAAAAAGAGAGAGTTAAAGAAAAAACAAGCAGAACTAAATGTGCCACAACATTCTCTTGTTCATGATGTAGTTACAAGATGGGGTTCCACATACACCATGGTGGCCAGGTTTATAGAGCAGCAGCAGGCTGTGTGTGCATTGTTGGTTTCAGACCGAAATACATGGCATTTGATGCCAAAGGACTCAGATGTAGGTGTGCTTGAGGACATCGATCAAATATTGGACCCTTTAAATATGTTCACTGACTCTTTAGCAACAGAGCAATATGTGACAATGTCTGCACTGAAACCGTTTCTGCATTACCTAAAATCAGAAGTCCTAACCTCAAAGGCAGGGGTCAACCTTAACATTCATTTACTAGCCTGGGTACAAATTCAGAATGTCATGGGCTAGTGCAGAATCTCTGTTACTTGCCCCACTGGGCTAGTGCAATTCCTCCTGTGGAAAGCTGCAGTTCCATTCTCAACCTGGGTATCAAATAAATAAACAAATAAATATAACTGTTATTTAATTTAAGCCAGGTTCTTTTCATGGAGGTTTAACTATGTGTGTAGTGCATTTACAAACTGTTTCATTTTATGCTAACTACTGCTTTTATTTTTTCCTGGTAAAGATCCTTTCTCCCTTTCCTTTCCTTGTTGAGCTCAGTACCCATGGCTAGCAGATTTGTGACTGTGTCCAGGAGCAGCATAGTTCTAGGGTTGCCGCCTGTCAGGTTGTTGACCAGATAATTTGTTTTTCATGGTCCTTATTTGGTCATCCAATTTTGATTAAATGTAGTCAAGTTTTTGGGCCATTTTGAGTGTTCAGATAGTATTAAAACTGACTGTATTAAATCATTCACTGTTGCATGCATGTCCAGGTTACAAAAAAAAAAGTTCTGATATCACTAGTCACAGGTCTTTGCTTGTAAAATGAGTCTGTCTAGGGGGTATAAAGTATGGCCATTAAGACCATTAGCAGTAAATCAACCTAATCTTTTCAACTCTGAATTTTAAGTATGGTCATTTACTGCCATGATAGGAAATAGTTTTTACACCTTTCTATGCTGTAATGGGTTCCTTCTTGTTTTTCCTATATTCTCATATGTTTTAGACCCCCTTTTTCAACTTAGTTATCACATTTTTATTGCCTTTCTCACTGTATTGATTATTTCTCTCCTAACTTCTCAGCAGCTGCTGCTTTTATTTGTCATACTACCAACCTGAACACCCCGTGATATTAGCTACACCTTTACAAGCCATTGGAATAAATAACATGCAATGGTGTGTCTGAACTGTGAAATGTGATGTCTTAGACATTTGAAAAGAAACAACAGTAGCTGATGAGGTAAAGGGAACACAATGTAGTATTGAGGATACCACAAGTACCGATAGTTCGGTTATCAAAAAGGTGGTCAAAGCACAACAGAATACATGGCTGTCATGGAAAGGAAAACTGGAGAGTGTTTAACAGAGAGAGCAACAGGTTGTGAATGGGCTTTGTACATCCAGCAGATCTGGGTTTAAATTCCCACAACCTACACTTGCATACCGTGTTGACCCTAAGCATGTCACTTAATTTCCCTGTGTTCCTGGGCCACCCCTATAAATGGGTCCTGTGCCCAATGGGAGTTACCTGGTTGCCAAAGAATAAAAAGAAAGTAAGAACAGTATGGGTTGATGCTGTTGAATTTATCCTTAGTGGGTTTTTTTGGTTTTTTTTGTGAACATTTTTTAACAGAACTGGGACAATCAAGCATTTCTGGGATTTGTGGCCAGGGTGGAAAAAGGAAGGAAAATGGGAAAAAAGGAAACACACACTTTTCACGACATACTTTATTAACTACAAATCTGAAAATGTGGAAATATATTAACAAAGCCAGTAACCCAACGGACATTAATAGAATGGATGCCAATGAAGACAAACAAATAAAAGATTGTGAGTACGAAAAGACAAAGTGAAGCCGTCAGTTCCAGCAATGTTGGCTAGAAAAATATGACTGGTTGGGGTATGATGGTGCAAAAGATCTGATATTCTGCCATTTGTATATCAAACATGAAATACAGTTGGGTAAGGTGGGCAATAACAATAATTTTAGCTTTGGTGCAGATGACTTCCGGCTTGACTCTGTCTTGTCCCATAATATCAGTGAAGCTCATGCTAGGGCAAAGGAAAAGGAGTATGCCAGCACTGTTACTCCAGGGACAAGTAATGTGGAGGGAATGTTGAAGAACATGAATGAAGTGCTTAACCCTCTGGATAAACGTTTCGCACGTGCCATGCAATTGCTAAGAAAAGATGTACTTTCACAGACTTTGTGTGGATGTACAGCCTTGATGAGATGAAAGGGCTAGATATCAGTTCAGCATATCAGAATGACAAATATGCCTGCAACTTTATCCACTATGTAGCTGAGGTTGAACACATGATGCTACGAGAAAAAAATATGGGAAGAAAGTTTGTTTCAGTCATTAGTAACAGAACCACTGGCTCTGCAGTCACGGAAGCTGAGATAGTGTATGTGAGGTTTGCAGTTAAAGGCACAGTGCAAAATCAATTGGTAGGTGTCCAGACTGTTGGCAGGACAAATGCAATTTTATTTGCCTTTCGTTTGACAAATCATTGTTAACCATACCGACTGCTGGCTACTGCAAACTTTTATGGGCTAGTGCAATCTCTGGTTCACTAGCCCAGCTGACTAGTGCAAAAAAAGTTAAGGTTGATCCCTGCTCAAAGGCAACAGATGGACCACTGGGAAAGCAAATGAGGAAAGCTATATATGATGACCTATTCACAAGGTATGAGGAATTTGATCAAATTGAACGCACACTCAAAATTGCATGTTTTACTGATCCATGATTCAAAGATAATTTTACAGAGGATACCAATTCAGTTATATCCATGGTAGTACAAGAAGCTGTCAGCCTTGGTATTGCACCAGAACCAACACAAACACACAGTCTGATGCTGCCTGAGTGTAGAGGTACAGCACAACCAAATACTGCTGCTGCTGCTACGCTGCCTGCAACATCTGCTTCCATGAATGATGACGATGACCATATGTCAAATGACAATGAATGTGTGGCTGAAGAAGATTCTTTGTCCCTCTTCTCTGGTGGCATCACAAACAATGTGCATCATTCATCAGCACAGCACAGATTGTCAGAAAGTTCTTCATGCCCTGGGATTTCCGCGTTATTAAAACGCATCACTGAAATACGAAGAATTCAGGTTGAAGGACCAAGGGAAGAAGAAACTCCATTAGAGAGTAAAGTGAGAAATGAGATAACTCATTACATGGCCATACCATATCTGAATACAGATTTGGATCCTCTTCTGTGGTGGAAAGGCCATGAAGCAGAACTACCATTTTTAGCAAACATTGCTCGCGAAATGTTATGCATTCCAGCAACAAGTGTGCTATCAGAAAGGGTATTTAGCACTAGTGGTCTGGTCCTAACGCCAGTGAGGTCTAGACTAACACCAGATCGTGTAAACATGCTTATGTTTCTGAACAAAAATTGAAAGTGATTTTTAAGATGCCAAGGCACTTTATGCATCACCTTCAAAGAGAATACCACTGGTGGAGTGAGACAAAGGGTGTGGATGGAGTCATCTTCACTCACTTTTGGATTACATACAAGACAATTATCAAGAAGAATAACTTGAGGAGGAGAAGGGCTTCACTCATTCATAAACCTAGTTATATTAACTGCACACAGATCGTCGCAGTCTTAAGTTAACAAACACATCACACAGCACTTGATAGAAATAACAATTTTTTTTCCCCTTCTATGTGCTACCACGTCAGCCACTCCTTCAGGCTTGCCAAGGCCCCCTCTGATCCATCTGTTCCCTGAGCCTCCATCCTCATATGGCAGCCACCCCCAGGGTAACCTGGTGTAACCCTTCACTTGGCCCCAGGCTGCTACTGAGGCCGATATGGCTCAGTTGGGGCATTGATGGCATCGGAGAGCCGGGCAGCCATCATCCGGCTGAATGTGGAGAGTTTCCATTTTTCTGGTGTTGTTCCCTCCTTGCGTTGCTTCTGCAGTGCTCCTGGTCTCCACCAGAGGCCGCTGCAGAGCGCTGCCTTCCTCCTACCCACCCCAGGAGAGGACAGCAGTCCTATGGATGCTCCTTCCCCTGTCGGTTCCCAGCGTCCAGAGTCCATTCCCGAACCTGGGTTGCAGGTGTGGTTCGAGGTAAGGCACCAGCGCCTCAACCCTCTACACCACCAGACCAAGAAATAACAACTTTATTGAATTTTGAAATACTTCTGCATTGACTTCAACTTCCAACACGAAAATCCATTTCACATTCAACATGAATGGTACTGATGCTAAGGTCTTCTCATTATCTTTACTACTAAGATGCTAGCCGCAGTATAAGTTAGTTAGCTACAGTCACAAAACACAGAGTAGACTACTTGTTCACGACTGGTACATCCATCTATTTGCTGGAAGGAAGATTAAGCTATTTCTTAATGTCTCTATTCTGAACTGATTATAAACAGAATGTCAATCAGATCAGACTGGAGTAGACATGGCTCCAAGATAGTCTGACGTTGACTATTCCTTTCATTTGTGTTGTGTAGTCCTCTCTATCCAGCCGTGACTTCTATGAACTCTTTAACTCTTTATTCTTCCTGTTGTCTTGAATCAAAATTCATCTGCTAAGCTTAATTCAAGTCCATTCAGTGGCACCATATGAGTGTTAATTCTTGAAGGAATACAGCAATTAATTGATGTTAGGCTCTCAATTAAGTGTTGTGTGGTGCTGTAAGGGAGCTATAGGGAAGAACCATTCTCTTTCTTTATATGCTAAACCTGTGTCACTATACCTGATCCAGTTTAAAGGGACACATTCATGTACAGTGGCAGACATAGTTTGAAAGCCTATGAAAAAGTTCTTTTAACTGAGATATTGGGCATACCTGTAGCTGGATGCAGTCCAGATGATGACTGAGTCTGTGCAATATAGCTACTACATTGGAGCCATTCTTCGAACCTTGTGATGTCAGTGATGATCAAACAGTACTTAACTCAATGCAGTTAAGCACTGCTTGATCGTCACTGACATCACAAGGTTCTAAGAATGGCTATAATATAATATTTATATTGCACAGACTCCATCATCTATATCTCTGGACTGCATCCAGCTACATGTATACACAATACCTCAATTAAATAAGCTTTTCATGGGATTTCTGACGGTGTCTGCCACTGTACATGAATGTATTCCTTTAAGATACAGTTCGCCATAACATACTAAACATGGTGATTGCAACTAATTTACTAAGCATGCATGGTACCATGAAACATATAAGAATACCATCCACCAACCACCAGCCATAAATTCAGTGATTTAAAGGAGATATACTGCCTTGTTTAAAGTCCACTCACAACTGCGGCACAGTGGCTTCACACATTACACAGATCTCATCCACCCTGCAAGCACCATATAAAAGTATGCCTTTAGTAACTTTAATGCTCGTAAAAATTAGTTAAGCCCCCACTGCACCCATCATTTTCAAGCAGGATCCATCAAACCCATCGCAGTCATGATCTCACTAGTTACAATTGCAATTACATATGATGCCTGTCCAACATCACTGACCCTTCCTTACGGTTGCTATAGCAACACTCGGTAATGCTTGTGTCGAGTGTTCTGAAGCCGCCGAGTCACTCGCTCTCCTCACTCTACACTCAGCAGCTTCTTTCACAGGAAACTAAAAAAGTAAGCTGAAAGAACAAAGCTGACATATTTTTTATACTGAACAGTACTCTTTCTGTACAATTTGCACACTATTGTTTGGAAGACCGAACACCGCTTGGTCACGCTACAGTCAGTGGGAAAAGTGCAGGAAAGTGAAAGTTATTTGGAACACCAAAATAACCAGATTATTATGGTGTTTGAAGACACTCATAATCAGGTTGATAAATAGGGTCACCAGTAATTATAATGTGATCTTTCACATTTTAGAAATAAATGTTACAATTAATTTTAGTTAGTAAGTGTATAACACATGTAAAGCAAAAGCGATTTTATAAATAGCAGAGTTTTAACTAAATAAAAAATATTTAATTATGAAAGTTACACTCTCTTTGTATTATTTCACCACACAGGCTCCTATATAATGCAAATAAATAAATACATAACATAGCATGGAAAAAGCAAAATATGTAAATTATGTGCACAAAAGTGAATTTAAATAATGTTTTGAACTTTGATGCAAAAGTTAGGAAATTATTGTGACAACAAGGTTGTCATGATAATTTAATCAAGGTTATCATACCATCGCAATTTCATTATCATGGCACTCCTACTGTATTTGGTGCTGGAAAACTAACAGTCATGTTTGCAAGCTTCCAGACAGAAGTCATGCCCAAATCCCTTGCTGATCAGCTAGACTGGCAGATGGGAAAAATATACATTTATGCATTCATTTACAAAACATTGGGCTGGATTCAGAAAGTCACAGGTAGGACGCCCGCAGGATGCATCCACAAAACAGGACGCAAGTAGCAAGATGCGGCAAAAGATGCAGCAAGTGCGATTCAGAAACGCAAGCTGTGGCAAACCTCAGAGAAGTTGCGCATTGCACCTTGTGTCCAGACATGCGGCACAATGGAACTTGTGACATGCTGCAAGGCCTGATGTGTCCACAAGCTGTATTCAGGAAGCACAGCACACGCAGCCTGGGTACATCCAAGGCTCTATCACCTAGACCAATGAAAAGGTGGTCTAACTACACACCACTATAAAAGGGGTGGAGTAACACAGTACAAAGTAGACACACTTCAGGAAGCGGTGTGCAGACTGTGGAGTGTGACTGTAGAAAAGGACGACTATGCCCACAGGGGTAGCCCTACTGGGCATAATGCTGGCAGCAGAAGCCAGGTGGAGGCAGCGCAGGTAAAGGAGGCATCACAATGGCAGGATCCAGGACAATGCACCACCATAGCCACAGCAACCAGCCAGGCACAGAGCCCCCCAAGTGATATGTACCAGACAATCCTATGAGGAGGTCACAGAGGACCAATGCATAGCACAATACTGGCTGAATAAGGCTGCCATAGCAATGCTGTGCTGGGAGCTGGGGGAGGAACTAGCCACAGCTATAAAGAGGGCCCATGCCATACCAGTCAATGTGAAGGTAAGCGCAGCACTGTGCTGCCTGGGCACTGGTACATTCCAAAGACCCAGTTATGACAGAGTGGGAATATCCCAGGCCACTGTGTCCCAGTGCCTGAGACAGTTCGTGGATGCCATGCTGCAACGCCATGATAGGTATATTGCCTTCCCACAGGGTGCACAGCAGCAGGCCACCAAGCAGGCCTTCTATGCAATAGCACAGTTCCCAAATGTCATGGGTGCTATTGATTGCACACAGGTGGCAATTAAGGCTCCAGTGGAGGATGGAGATGCCTTGGTAACTCACAAGGGGTACCATGCACTGAACATCCAGGTGGTGTGCGACAGCCATTGTCGGATCCTAGACATGGTGGCCAGGTACCCTGGATCCTGCCATGATTCCTTTATATTCTTGCAGTGTGGCCTGCAGCAGGCATTCCAGAGAGGGGAACTGTAGGGTGGATGGCTGATAGGTGAGTGGAGACAGATACAGATAGGGCATGGTGGGTAGGGAACACTGCAGAGAGACATGTGGAGGCGACATAGTGCCAGTCCGTGGCTAACCAGACACTCTACTGTTCATTCCACAGGTGACAGTGGATATCCCCAAGTGCCATGGCTCATGACACCAGTGAGGAACCCACAGAATGCAGCAGAGGAGGCATATAATGATGCACATGTCACAACATGAGCCATGATTGAGAGAACCTTTGGGATCCTGAAGGCACGCTTCAGGTGTCTAGACAGGGCAGGAGGAGCACTGCAATACAACCCAGAGATGTGCTGTAAGATCATCCTTGCATGTTGCATCCTGCACAATATTGCCATAAGCCAGAGGGTACTACTGTCACCAGAGGATCATGTGCATGGTGAGAGGGATGCAGAGGAGGCCAATGAGGATGCAGATGTGGGACGACATCATCACCATCATCATCATCATCGACTGCCAGGCAATGCAACAACTGGCCGGCGAGCATGGGACCAGCTCATCAGGAACCATTTCACCTAAGGGATAGCTGTGGCCCTTGGGTGGTAGCGGCAGACAGATACCCAAACAGTAAAGGCTGCCAAGAGATGACTGACAACACATGGGAATGCCACAGCAGCGGACACCACCACACAGGACTGTCTGCCCAGTGAAGTATACCACACAGGGGTGCACTGTGACACAGACACAGTGCCCCTGTCTGGTGTGTCACCCCTGGTGGACAATGCAGGGAACAACAGTGCTGCAAGACAGTCTGGGAGAGAATGGCATGTGTCAGTACACACAGCCACACATGACAGCGGTGGTACCCAAGCTACCCCTGCAAGGCCTGCATGTCTGCCACAGGGTGGTGCTGTAGGGTGAGTACATGGGGCCAGAGGGGCATGTATGCTCTGATGGTGGGATGGTGACACGTACCACCAGTGTCCAGAACGGACCATGCATGGGCAGGCCTACCCACAGGACACACAGCTTCATCACACAGACAACCCACGTAGACAACACACTGCCACACCAGCATACCTGTGTAACATCCCCCCGACAGGCCTGCACCGTCATGAAGGCACACATGTGCAGCACAAGCCTGTACCAACACACACCACAACCACAGTACCTGTCACACCAAGCACAGCCCAGGAACACATGCAGGGGTACAGTACATGCACAAGTGAGCCCTGCGTACAGATAGCACGCAAATCGCAAGCTGCGATAAATATATACGAAATGTGCATTATGTGGTGGAATGACATGCACTTGTGGCGTGCACCACAACATTGCATAGTGATGCAGGGAGCAACACCACAGCATGTAGCTTGTGGCCTGGTGCAGGAGAGAGTGTAGAGCCAAACAATCGACAGTCCCACACAGCCACAGCCTCACTGCAAGTGCAAACATGAGCAGTCTAGGTAGCAGAGGGCCCAACTTTAGCTCAGATGAGACCGCTCAGCTGGGCAGCCTGGTCCAGCAGTGGGCCAGGTACCTGCTGCCACCTGGCAGCAGGAGACACACCCCTGGGGAAAGGAAACAGGTGTGGAGAAGGATTGCTGCCAAGCTGTACACACAACATGGGGTCAAGAGGACACCCAGACAGCTGCAGCATGGCTGACAGGACCTTGCCAGGAGAGACAGTGCCATCCTGACACACATGAGGAGGATGACAGTGGACGCCGATGTGGCCATGTGGACGGGCAGGCCATGCCTGTATGGTAGGTGTCCCAGACATGTAACATGCATGCCCATACCATGGCAGCCTGCAAAGCACAGTGCACTGTGCAGACACTAATGGCTGTCTACCCATGTTTCCACAGGTGGCAGTGATGGTGGTGCCCACAGACAGCAGCCGGTGGAACAACGGAGGAGCCCTCAGCACCATGCACAAAGGGATATGGCCCCTCGAAGCCAAGGTAGGTCACATAGCAGATGCACAACAGCCTGGGTGCGTGGGTACAGGTACGAGCACACCATGTGTGGCCACCGTAGTAGGGTTGCATTGCAAGTGCACCATGTGTGCCGACATCAGCCATGCTGCATGCCACACAGATGCCAGGATGTGTGATGCAGACACACCTGCTGTGTCACTGGGCCACAAGGCTGGGCACTGGCACATGTGTGCTGTGACTCAGCACACATGATCCAGCACATGGGCCCATGCCACGCACTGTGTGCATGCTGGGGAAGATGCCACATGCAGGACAGGGGAGGGGCAGAGGGGGCTGCACTCTGGTCAAATGCCTGCAGAGTGACACTCCATGGTATGTACATGTGCCATGCACAGACATCGGCATATACCAACCAATAGCCTATGGCAGTGCATGCATGCTTGGAGCCACCATGTGGCCCACTGGAGCTGGAGGTTGTGACTGGCCTGCACACTGTCCAGGCAATGACTGTCCCTGCTGTGGCTGTGGACTAACAGTGGACCCAGGGGGTGGAGGACAGGCATGGCCGACAAGTACCTGCAGGCGCCTGTCATGTGCCACAGCAGTGGTACTGCTGGTGACAGTAGTGGGACAGGGTGTAGTGCGTATCCCATCAGAGACGATGTGGGGATGAAGGAGCCTGTGATCATGCAGGCACAGCTGTGGCCCCGTACCAATACATGGCAATGCATGTACCGGACAACTAGTGTGGTACTGAGTAGAGTCGACTGCACCCATGTGTGGTCCCCAGAACCACCATAGCCCACCCCCAGACATGCTGAGCTCTACATTCCATGGTGGCATACATCTGTCAGTGACAGCACTGTACATGTGATGGTCACCACAGTGGTGGCAGCTGAGGCTGGGTACCAGCACAGCACACATGGTGCATGTGATGTGTGGGACAGGGACGTGGGTGGGTGGCCCATGGGCACTAAGGGACAAGCTGACAGGCAGTACAGTCATGAACACTGTATCAGCATGATGCAACAATGCTGTGTAATGTTGTCCTGCAGCAAGACGAACATGTCACAGGTACATGGGGTGGAGATTAATATGCCTGGACATGTGACACCAATGGTATGCCATGGGAGAGGGGTGTGCAGATCACATGGGGGCACATACTGAACAAGACTGTAGGAACATGTAGGCCCAAATGGCTGCCCTTGGGACAGGGGAGTTGTCAAAGCCATGATGGTGGACCTCTGGGGGCTTATAATGATCCGGAGTGGGTAGGTGACAGTGATAGTCACATGTGGGATTGTCCCAAGAGGGCCGTTGCCCAGCCAGGGAAGTCATGGACCACAGGGATCTTCTGCTGGCACAATGTACTGTACAGAGAGGTACTCATACACAGCGGCTGCATATGTGAACGGGGGACGACGGGGACCAGATAGTGGGTCCCTGGATGGACATAGTGGGTGGAGGGAGTGGTCGGGCATGCAGGGTACTGACAGCTACACAGCTGCACAGTAGACACGCAGGGGACAGGTGGGTGGGACCTGTGGGGGAGGTGGCCAGTGGTAGGAATGGGATGACAGACCTCAGGTGTACAGTGACCAGGTCGGACACACATGGAGGTCACCAGTGGTCTACAAGGCAGCAGGGGTAGATGGTAGTCATACCAGGGTGAGAATGCAGCTGCCCAAGATACTGGCAGGGCCACTGGGTGACCCATGCAGGTACCCACTGGACATAGGATGCACAACACAGGATTGGTGGATGGGCCATGTGGAATACACACGCACCAGTGTCCCAAAGGATGGTCCAGGGAACCACAGGCAAGCATGCAACATGGCAACTGTGAGCAAGGCATGGGGACATACCTGACAGAGAGGCCTGTGAACAATCGATAGGACAGTGGCTGACTCTCTGGGCAGCAGCACATGTGTGAACAGACAGGGCATGCTGGACCAACCACATGGTGTGGTACAAGTGGGTACACTGGGGACTGGCCAAGGCACATGTGGTGTACACCCTGTATCTGCCAGTCAGCATCCCAGATGGCCCAATGACTGCTGTGGGGCAGTGCTGACTGACATGATCCATGGGGGAGTGCCACATGGCTGGTGGCATACATCATACTGTTCCCAGGATAGGCGGATGAGTGTGGTGGTGGGTGTTGACATCCATCCCTGATGGCAATAGGGGGGCAGGGTCGCACAGGTATCTGTGCTGTGAGCGGTGTTCCTTGTGTGTCACAGAACTGCTAACCCACATGGGGGTTGCTGTCTGTGTGCAGACAGCACAAACATGGTAGTGGCCAATGGCATAGAGGGCTCTGTGTGGCTGCAGGACAACATGGCTACAGTGCATCAGTGGCAGTGTCATGGCAAATAGTGTCCTCTGCCTAGGGGTCCCTATGCAAGCTGTTGTGTGCAAGGCACCAGTGGTGGGACAGTCATCCGGGAGGGGTGTGTACAGCATGCTCCAGGGAAGGCAATGGGATATGTGCACAGAAACCCGGGGGCATGTACCAGACAGCACACTGTAGGACAGTGGCTGTATGAGCCAACATGCTGCCCAGGTGTTTAACATGGGAACCGTCCCCCCAGGATGTCGTGCTACATCCCCCTGGAACTGTGTCATCAGGCATGCCATGGATGGTGAATGTGTGCAATAGTGGCACACGTCACACAGTATGGACCTATGACTGGTGGAGTGGGTGCGGTCCCAACACACACTGCACAGCCAGGGACAGGGGGGCATGCTGGACAAGGGAAGGTAGGGGGCGGTACCCATATACCCCCCAGATGAGGGGGATGATAGGGTGGATCACAATGACAGCCACATATGTGTAGAAGGGATTGCCAGGACACAGACAGAGGGGTCCCAGGCCCCATAAGAGGGTGTGCTCTGAGAGGGCATGGTCCGTGATGTGTGTGATGCGGCACTATGGGGAGGTGAGGGGACATATGCAGGGCAATGGGGGGATGGGTAGAACACTGTACCACAGGTAGTGGTGGACTGGAAGACCACAGCCTGTGTACTGGGTGCTGGGAGCAGGTTTGGGGGGATACTAGGGAGGGTAGGTGCAGGGGGGAGGGCTGTACCATGTTGGGACAGCAGCACAATGGGGCATGCACTGTTGACAGTGGGGCCGTACACCACTGTGTGTCTGTATCATTGTCACTGTGTCCCTCCAAGGGGAGCATGGCCAACACAGCACAGGACAGAGATAGATGACAGTGGAGCAGTTGGCACTGCAGTACACAGTACAGTCACTTAGCTAGTGGACATGTGGCCTCTCAATGGCATGGTACTACTCATGTGCCCCCTATCCAAACAGGTGGATGGCACAACAGTGGTATGAGGATCATGCCAGACACACCATGGGCATGCAGCATGTTCCAGGCCATGGATCGTGTGAAGAAGGCAGAGGCACAGGAGTACAGGTCCCAATCAAGATGACTGCATAGGCGTGCATGCCCTCTACCACCGACAGATGTTGAGCAGTCCAGTGGCGACAGTGGAGGCCAGGAGGAGGAACCAGCAGCTGTGGACACCAACATGGACACTGCACTAGGGCACCATGTGCCTGACACTGATAATGCCAGTGCCACAATGGACACACACGACACACCACAACATATGGATGATGACCAGGGCACAGTAGGGGGCAATGCCCATCAGGGTGTGGCCACAGAGGGTGCTGGTGAGGGGGCAGCAGCTGTAGGTATGCAGGTGGGTGTGGAGTCTGGAGGCCATAACAACTGCCAGGGGGCTGCTCAGGAGGTGCAGGACATGGATGAGGATGTGTCTGCCATAGCAGGCCAACAGGAGGGGATAGGGCTGCCATTGGAGTATGTGGTGCAGGGCGATCAGGCAGCGGGTGTGGATTCTGCAATGGGTTCAGGGGAAGAGAATGGGGTGGACAGGGCACTACCTGTGCAGCACTGTGGTGTGGAGGCCCAACAGAGGGTGATGATGGAGGGTGTGATACAGCAGACCCCAGGTTCCACTGCACAGCAGACTGCAGCGTTACAGGTACTACAGGGCCACATAGCAGAATGTATGCATCATGTGGAGGGCCTACATAGTGCACTGCGTGCAATGATGGCCGCTGTGCAACAGCTCCAGACTCTGTAGTGTAGCTGCTGTACCAGCACTCAACCCACACTCCTGTGCCATGTGCTGCATAGCGGGTCACACTGTTGGTGTGCAGCACATCCCACTGTGACTGTCAGACAGTCCCAGCACCCCATATGATGCTCCATGTGGTAGTTCCCGGGCCATTGCTGCATAACAGCACTGAGCCATGCATGTTGTAGAGTTCAGTTGTACACAACAGGGCTGTGCATTAGGCATGATTCCTGCATATGTGTTCGTATAGTGATACTATTTAAATGTTAATGCTTTTATATGGTTTTTAGTCTCCTTCATGCAGGCATTGCACATGTGTTTGTATTCCCAGTACCATGTGTGACGTGGACATCCAGTTCTGAGTGCTGTATCATTTGTTTTAAAATATAAAATGTATTACTGACTGTCTCTGCTGAAAATCTGGTGCTCTAGGAGTGACCTTGCTCCCCACCCCAGGTTTCAGCTAAAAGATGAAAGCCATGAGAAAATGCTGAACCAGCATGTGAGATCACACTCACACACACACACACACACACACACACACACACACACACGGTTTTAGAGTCCAGATGTTACGTGGAAGGCCTGAAGCTAATTACAGGCTGGAAGAAGCTTGAGTTGAGCATATCCATTTTATGACGTTCCAGAGGAAGAAAAGCAGGTTGTGATGTATTAGTGCGAAAATCATAAAGATGCTTTCATGTCGTGGAAGGAGGAAGCTTATGATGAGATCAAAGAAAATGTCATTTGAGGGACATGAGTCATGCTGAGGATTGCAAAATGTAATACTTTGAAAATACATCCTGTTGTTGTATAAGATATATATTTTTTTATATATTTTCTGACAGAGGAGGAGCTAGGTGATCTCACACAAAAAGGGCTTGGCCAATACAGTATGCTTAAAGGGGCATTGTCAGCTTTGCCCCTCAGTTTTGCCTCAATTTGCAACAATGATTCCACAAGCACATACCTGTACCAATATTAGAGTAGGATGCACCTATATAAGCAAAAAACTCAACTGGTTACCTGTTTTTGTAAAAAAAGCATTACTTCAGTTAACTCGCCAACCGTATGCAAACCTGGCCCACCGGAAGGAGATCCCACACCGAGAACGTGCATGTAGTCGAAGCGCGGTGCCAAAGTGTGCTTTTTATGGTCCCCATTACAACAAATACATCATTTAGTAGAACTCCATAATGAAAAGTGCTGCTGGTATTTAAAATTTAAACCTGAACACCGGTTCAGCCTCAAAACACTTTCAAACTGTGGCACCGAAATCCCGCACATGCGCAATAGCAGCGGGAGGAAAAGATCTTGCGCATGCGCAAGAACATGCTGCTATTACGCATAATGCGGGATTTTGGTGCCACAGTTTGAAAGTGTTTTGCGGCTGAATTCTTTCGAGATAAATTTTAAATACCAACAACACTTTTCATTATGGAGTACAGGGGCGTCATGCAGTCAGAAATTCTGGAGGGGCACAAAATCTTAACCTCTCTAGAGGCATGCTTCCCCAGAAACATTTTGAAAAATTGAAGTCAAATGGTGTATTTTGCTGACTTTTAGCATCCCAGAAAGCTGTTCCCCAACAAGCTAAATGCCATAATACTGATATAGGTTAGAGCAATGATAAATTGTTTTTGTCCTTTGTTCATTCTACTTACAGTGTTACCTTTTGTATTTCAAATTTTTTTTTTAAGAATTAGTCAGAACTTGTGCATTTTGTGAGTCTTTTATCATATATAAATCAGCTAACTACTTAGTCCACTCCTAGCTGATCCATTAACTTCTAACTTCCCAGTGCAGATTGTGAAAATTAAATGGCATCTGCAACAATGCTCAATCATCCCCAGTACAGCAAAGTCAGCAATGGGTATAAGCAAACAATTACATTTAGTTGAACTCAGTCAGATAAGAAAATGTGTTCATCTTCCATCAGTAAATTATTCTAGTGGATGCACTCTTCAAACACCAAATTTCCCAGGCTTGGGTCCACCACCGCAGAGGGCACTGGAATGGATTATTCTACATTTAATATGCATCAACAATAACATCACTCTTCATGGTGTGTGCCAGTCCTCACCAAGTGAGTCCAGAGCAGCAAGAAAAGATCAGCTAATCACTTGGCCAACTGCAAAATGACACCGTCCGTTCCTCGGATGCTGCACAGAGCAATCCATTCACAAAGTCTATGTCCCTTCTGTTCCCTAGAAACTATGCCACCCTATAAATAGTGCAGACATATGCCAAGAAAGAAGTGGATGGGTGTTGTTCTTGAACTTTCTGGGAGTAAACCTAAAATAGAACATTCCTGGTGCATGTTGTGGATCAACAGTCTGGGACAATGGCTGAGGTCCCACGGCACAAATTTAAGCCTCACCATTCCCATCTTTCTATACGATGCTGCTCCACATAGTTACATCTCTCAAATGTCACACATTGCAAGGTACATTGCTCATCTTACCTCTCCTGAACTTGACGTCTCATTGACAACTCAATACTCCACACAGACCAGAGCAAAAATACAAAAGACGTTCAGTTGAGAAGTATGATGCACACAGTGGGTGTGAGCTCTCTAAATAGATCCTGTACCTTATCCCCAACCAACTGCTGGTGATCTATGTTCTGTAACAACTTGCAGCATGACCCCAGTTACCTATAAAGCACTGCTGAACTGCCAATCAGAACTTCGTCATGGACCACAACAAAGAGCAGGCCAGTTGTCGTGAGATTTCTCCCACCATAGATACATGCACGCTGGCTTCACCTCCACGGAAGATGAACAAATATGTGATCTTTCATGAGATCAACAAGAAATTTTCAGTGCACAAACTTTCAAGCCTTGCAAATCAGTACCCTTCTGCCAGGCACTATAAAGACTGAAAGCTTGTGTACTGAAAATGTTTTCTTCATCCAATAAACACTTTGTTCAGCTGTGCAAGGACCACATTTTCCCTTATAGTACCTTTTCTGAAACATAGGGAACATGTTGTGGTGGTATGCACTTGTCTCCAGTCCAACTCCATGTGTACTGTACTGGACACAGGCCACCAGCCAGGCCACCGCACTGTTTTTTCCCTGACCCCAAATTCCAGTCCCACTCCTGATCCTCACACACTCACACTCAGGCAGTTGAACTACAGCTGATTTTCCTTCACTGGACATCTGCTTGGGTCACCTCACGTCCTCATCAGCTGGGCACTGCTTCCTTCACCGCATGCTCCAGTCTGACTCTGAAGGAACAACTGACCAGTCAACAACCGACCGAGATGGTGCATAAATGAACAAATCAACAAACCAGTTTGCCAGGTGAGATATTTCTTCATGCCTCGTGGTTATTGGCTGGCTGGCAGTGGCTCAAGAAGGCAAGCAAAAAGGAGAAGTGATTGGTGCAGATTGTTGTCAGCATGGTTGGACTACCAATCATCTGTCTGTTCTTTAAGTTACTTTTACAGGTACAGCCCCAAAGCCAGTTGCTAGCAGGAGCAAGCAAGCAACGCAAGTCAGACGCATGCAAACACAGACTTTTAGTGCATTTTTTTAACATCGCCAGTGGTGCCACATGGTGCCCAGTCCCATCCCATACCAATCGATTTCTGAACCCCAACCCTCCTCCCCACCAAAACGACTTTGAAAAACAGCAGTGTTGTTTTTCGGCCCTCCAGAGAATAAAATAAAATACTAAATGAATTTTTTTTTAATAGACTGCACAACAATATTGGGGGCAGGGGCACATGCCCCCTCAGACCCTATGGGCATGACGCCACTGATGGAGTACTGCTAAATGATGTATTTGTTGTAATGGGGACCATAAAAAACGCACTTTGGCACCGTGCTCCGACTACATGCGTGTTCTCGGCATGGAATCTTCTTCTGGTGGGCCGGGTTTGCATTCGGTCCGAAAGTTAACTGAAGTAATGCTTTTTTTACAAAAACAGTAACCAGTTCAGTTTTTTGCTTATGAAGGTGCATTCTACTCTAATATTGGTACAGGTATGTACCTGTGGAATCACTGTTGCAAACTGAGGCAAAACCGAGGGGCAACGCTGACAGTGTCCCTTTAAGGAATATTCTGTTTTACTTCACTGACACTTTTTATCTAGACTCTGACAAAGAAACATCGGTGAGCACTGTAAACAGGTATTTAGAAAGAGAGTCAGATCTAAGTGCTGTAAGTAGGAATTGCACTGTTTAAAACCTTGTTCTTTTAAAAGATGGGAGAAGTGGCATACCTCGGGCATATGGTAGGCCGGGGACAGCTCTGTCCTAACCAAATAAAGATAGAGGTGATCCAGGCGTGGCCCAGACCAGAAACCCAGAAGCAGGTCAGGAGCTTTCTATAGACAGCAGGGTACTACAGGAAATTTGTACCCAATTACAGTGCCCTGGCTGCTCCCCTGTCTGACCTTACAAAGAAAAAGATGCCAAAGAAAATTACCTGGGGCCCAGCCTATGAGGAAGCCTTTACCAGACTGAAGGAGGCACTGTGCAGTGCTCCTGTTTTGACAAGTTCTGACTATAGCAAAAACCTTTATAGTTCAGATGGACTTCTCAGATGTGGTTATTGGGGCAGTACTGAGCCAGATGTCCAGCCAAGGGACAGATCCCCCAGTAGTGTACCTGAGTAGGAAGTTACTTCCCAGGGAGCAAGCTTACTCCACGGTGGAAAAAGAATGTCTTGCCATAGTGTGGGCCCTAAAGAAGCTAGAACCATACTTGTATGGGCAGCATTTTGTTGTGCAGACTGACCACAACCCCCTGGTTTGGCTGACGCAGATGGGGAAGAACAATGGGAGATTGCTACGATGGAGCCTTGCTCTACAAGGGTATGATCTAAAAATCGTACATAGGGCTGGAGCGAAAAATCAGAACTCAGATGGGCTGTCTAGGGTCTATGAGGAGTGAACTGATTTGGGAAGCTCATCTTATGTAGTGGATAGAACCCCCAAATTCAGTCTAGGTGGGGAGGAATTGTGATGTGGACAGCCAGTTCTGAGTGTTGTATCATTTTTTTAAATGTAAAATGTATTACTAACTGTCTCTTCTGAAAATCTGGTGCTCTAGGAGTGACCTCACTCCCCCCCACCCAGGTTTCAGCTGAAAGATGACAGCCATGAGAAAATGCTAAACCAGCATGTGAGATCACACTCACACACACATCGGTTTTAGATTGCAGGTGTTACGTGGAAGGCCTGAAGCTAATTACAGGGTCAAAGAAGCTTGAGTTAAGCATATCCACTTTTTATGACGTGTCCAGAGGAAGAAAAGCAGGTTGTGATGTATTAGTGCGAAAATCATAAAGATGCTATCATGTCCTGGAAGGGGGAAGCTTATGATGAGATCAAAGAAATGTCATTTGAGGGACATGAGTCATGCTGAGGATTGCAAAATGTAATACTTTGAAAAGCCATCCTGTTTTTGTATAAGATATATGTATTTTTATATATATATATTCCGACAGAGGAGGAGCTAGGTGATCTCACACAAAAAGGGCTTGGCCAATACAGTATGCTTAAAGAATATTTTGTTTTACTTCACTGACACCTTTTGTCTAGACTCTGACAAAGAAACATCAGTGAGAGTCAAATCTAAGTACTGTAAGTAGGAATTGCACTGTTTAAAACCTTGTTCTTTTAAAAGATTTGTATGTCTTGTGATATAACAGTTCTGTATTTTGTGTTTAACATATTTTTATCTATTGTAGTAAAACTCTTTTTAGAGCATACTTGATCTGTCTTTGAATTTCTTTTATTGTAAGAAAAGTATATATGGTTATAGCAGACACGAGGCATAAGCTTGTATGGTGGTACCAAACTGGAAAGAGAAGCGTTTTAAATCTGAGGTCTTTATTAAAGTTTTTAAGGGTTCATCTTTGTATACCTGGTTAGGTGCCCATAGGCAAAGATATCTGTCCCCCCGAAGACAGAAATATCTGAGCCTGTGAATTGGGTATGCTAGCAAGAGGTTCACAGTTTGAATCCTTCCAAGACTGGAGACCAAAGGTTGATCCGAACTCATAAAACAGACAAGAGGGTTACCTTGTTCTGTTAAACTGTTCACAAGACTGCACTCAGAGGTTGGCACTTTGAGAGTAGAGGGCCTGACCTGCTGAGTGGGTTTGTGACACCATGTACATTTCATGCACATGTGTCTGTACTGTGCATCTGTTTTAACCCACACCCAGTCGTTTTAATAAACCATTGTTGCATGATCACTCTCTGTGTCGTACATTGTGCTGTCAGAGTAGCATTACTACTGCATTGTTGCCCAGTTGTACCATGGTAGGGTATTGCTATGTCCTATGTGGTGGTGCCCATGCATGGGTATCGACAACTGTAGTTGTGTGCCATGGCCTGTGGAGCTGATGTGATGTGCGTGCCATTCTAGGATGCCACTACACATGTCCCCTTGTGTACCTGTGCTGCACATGTGCAATGTTGTGCCCCCACGAACAGCTGGCCAATGGTACAGGTGTCCAGTTCATCCATGGGGTACATGTTCCAGGAGCCATGTGCCCGCAATGGAACACTGTCACAGAGCAGGGCCCACCAACACATGCATGGTTGTCAGGCACAGCCCTGCTGTCACCTGTGCACTGCGACGTTGGCTGTGGTTGCCTGTACCCAGCACTGGTCCTGCCTATCACCCAGATGAGCTGTCAGGTAGTCACACCTCTGCATGCATGTCCAGACATGTGTGTTGTAGTTGTGGACACCCATGCAACACAGGGTACCAGTGGCAGCCACGCTACACCCTATACGTGGCATGGACATGCATACCAGTGGCCTCAACATGTGCCACCCCTGTTGATGGCCTACTGCCTGTTCAGGCTATATTGTGCCAATGGCAGTGCCCCATAGCAGGAGCATCTAGCACAGTTTGTATGGCACCATATTATGTGCCAAGCATGTCTCTATTCCCACCAATAGGGGGCGACTGTGTACAGTAGTTATCATCTGTGTGTATGCCTCATGAGTGCAGCAGTGTGTGACAGAGTTGGTGACAATGGACTTGTCCATGGTGGGACATGAGTGTGGTGGGCAGCTCCACAGACACAGGTGGGCTTGACAGGGTTGTGGTACAGTGTGCTGCATGGGGCCACATGGGCATGGCCTACTGCCCAACACTGGTGTGCATGGCGTGTATGTGTATGACACTATGGTCCTTGCAGCCACATGGGAAGGTGGAGGGCATACCACCCTGTGTAGCCCATGCATGTCACCATGATAGCCATGATCAGTGTAGCTGCAATGGCATGTATGGTGTGCGCATGGCATGCATTTGGTTGTTACTGTGTGTGTGGTCTGCCATGTCCCCATGTCACTATCAGCATGTCTGTGCATGTATCCTCTACAGCCCCTCTTGGACATGGCATATGGTGATGGGTACACCCTCGGTGGAGTGGCACAAGTGATGGTCACAATGATACATACTGGGGTGTGGTGTATCATGGGATATGAACACATCACGGATACATGTGACAGTCGGATGTGGCCTTGTGCCCCACTATGTACCTGTGGCATGTTGATGTCTCATGATATGACACACCCTACTGTGTAGTACTGCACAGCCGTACATTGTTGTGTGCCACTCCTGTACTGTCATTGGTCAGTCCTTGTCACATGGCTGTATGTACATCGTGTGGCACACACGCCTGAGGTATGTCATGCAGTATGGACATCTTTACGATGCATTCACTGTGTACATGGCTCCACTGTCGGTTCACCACTGAGCAGGTATGGGTCTGTGTGCGTGGGGGGTGCACCCACCTCCTGGGTGGTTTGGTCACTCAGATGCACGTGTGACACACCACACAGTGCATACTGTATCTAGCACCTCCGTACGCAACACCCTGTTGTGCCTTCCTGTCAACCTCTGCATTACATCACAACAGGATTGGCCATTGTGTGCATGCCCATGATGGCTGTCTGGCCCCATCTCAGTACCCCGCCGTGCTGCAGACCACCATGCAACATTGTATGGATGTATCACAGTACGACACAGTGGTATTTGGTCAATCATGCTTTATTTACACATCACAACAGCAGCCCTGACATTGCCGTCAGCTATCCAGATCCACAGCTAACGGTGTGCATGGGTGTTGACTACACATCCCATGTACAGTTTAACACTAGCCATTCCTTCTGTTGTTCATGCACGGCACATGCTACAACATCCAGACCCACCCTCATGACACTGTGTACCCACATTCCCCACTGTGACTGACTCGGCTTGGCCACACAGACACACCTATCCCTGTTCCCATACTCCGGTAGCATTGTGGTTGCCCATAGTGCCTATTCCACTGTGTCAACTGTGTGCATGTCTGAATCATGTGGGGGGGGGTCCTTCCACTTCCGCAGCCTGCAACACCACCGTGGCAGTGTCCTCAGGGTCTGCTGCTCTTGCTGTGGCAGTGCTGTTGGCTGGGTGCCATCTGTGTTGCCTGGCCCACCAGTGTGTGTGTGTCAGCCTCCCCACTATACTCCCCTCACTGTGTGTCTGCACAGTGCTCCCTCACCAGGGGTCTGCATTCATCTACGTCGCCCTGTCTCCCTCATGTGTGCCACTGCTGTGGGTGTGTTGTTGCGTGACATGGTGCTGTGGTCTGTTGGTACTGTTCTGCGGGCACCACCCATATCTGGCTGCATGACCATAGGAGGGCCATGTGTTTGCACTGCTGTTGTTGGCACACACACAGCGGCACTTGTGCTTGGCGTGGTGAGCGCTGCTGGTTGTGGTGTGCCTTCAACAGCATCCGTTTGTGTGCCCTGGTTCATATGCCTGTATTGGTGATCCTGTGTCCTGTGCTGTAGTGCCTTTCCAATGTCCTGCAGGGCTGCCACCATCATCCCTGTGTGTTGCTACTGACATGTGGTTGATTGTTCAGTGGCTCGTGTTGCCCTGTCCATGACCTTGCCTTGTTCACGCAAGGTGGACTGCACCCCGTGCAATGCCACGACAACATCCACGAGGGCAAAGGCTGTTTCCCTGCTGGTGGCTTCTATTGCATTTGTTATGGTGGGGCCTATGGCCTGTAATGTGTGGTGCTGTGCCTCAATGCATTGCCGTATGTTCCTCAGCTCACTAGTCTCTCTCTCTCTTGGCCATGGCAAACACTCTGGCAGTATGTCTACAATGGTAGTACTGGTGAGTACTGCCATACACGGTCTGATGCAGCTGCCCCAATTGTGGCCTCCAAGTGTGCTATCAGTGATGAACTGAGCTCAGCTGCCACATTGTCCTGTATGCTGTCTGTGTCTTGGTCTATGTCAGCCACTGGCTGTGTCTGGCCCTCCCCATGCTCTGTTACTGTGTCATGGCCTTCAGCATGACCCGCCCCTGCGCTGACCCCCTGCAGTCCTGCAGCCCGGCTATCCAAGCTCTCCACGGGGCTCCTGCAGCATGCTGTGCTGCAGCTGTCGCTACTACTGCTGGTGCTGGTGGTGGTGGTGCTGCTGCTGCTGCTGTCATCATCGTCGTCTTCATCGCTAATGTCATCCATGGCACGCTGCACCCTCTGCCTCCTCTGTCCACCACGTTGCCCATTTATTGCCGATCCTGCCTCCTCAGCTGTCACCGCAGTGCACCCTGTTGGAGAACAGACACAGTACAGTGACTGCCATACCACAACATGCTAGTCCCTGCCTCAGTATGCTATGTTGTTGCCACTGTCCCTATGCTGGCTATAATGCCTGTCTGTACCTGCAGGCCAGCCATGTGTCATGGTGCTGTTGCCCGCTGTTGTGTTGCACATGCCTGTCTGTTGTCCCACCCTCTACCTTCCCATGGACATGGGTGTGCTGTCCTTTGCGGTACAATGGCATCCACAGCGACTGGTGAGTGTGTGTGTGTGTGTGTGCATGTCTGTGGTCCAGCTGCATACCCACAGCACTGTGTGGCCCCTACACCATTGTCCGCATGATGTTCCAGTGTATTGCCATCTTAGGTTACCGGGTAGGGCCCACATGCCACATGTGCACGTTGTCAGGGGCGACCTGGGTGCACTGGTCACCTGTGTGACTTGCTCAGGGTCGCACAGCATGCAGGTGGGGGTGTGTGGGTCTGACCAAGGTCTGGCCTGCTGGGTGTATAGAGCACGTTCACAGCCTGTTGCTCACGTCCCTAGGCTTTACTGCCATCCCACTGCCAGAACATTAGATCTGTACAGTGGCGCTGCAGTGGCGTCTGTTGTACATGGCATTCCTTGCATGTTGGCATGGGTCAGCTTGGATTCTGCATACTGTGCACTCACACCATAGACATTAGCTGTCAGTTGTGCATGGCATCATACCACCATTGACATGGCTCCCTCCTACACATGGCATGTAGGTCACTGGACCAGGCACCTGTGTGTGCCTGCATGCTGCATGTAGTGTGTAGCTGTGCTATGCGTTTGTCCAGTACAGTGTCCCTGCTGCTACATGCACCATGTTTGTACATGTGTCAGCCCTGGTCATGGGCACTTGCACCTGGCTGTCCTTCCATGACTACAGTCCTGTCGCTGTTCATGGTGTCTGTGTCCAATGTGGCTACTGTCTGTACCACCATGTCCCCACTGGCATTGTCTCCAGTGCCACTACTACATCACTACCTTGCTTTTCCATTTGTGTCTGTGCATACATGTGCATTGCAACACTGCATGTTGTGGCTATGGTGTGCCACACATGCACCTGCAGCCCACTGCATCTGTGTCTGCCACTTGCAGCTGTGTCTGGCATGTGTGTTGTATGGGTCATGTGTTCCCCACATGTGGTTATCTGCTTGGCTCGCCACATACCATATTGTTGCCTGAGCCCAACATCATCCTACCTGCATTGTTTTTCCCTCACACCACTGCAGGGGCATGCTGGTTGGGTCGGGGTGTGCCAGGCCAACATGCTTTGTCCCCTACTGTTGGGCCACTGAGCAACTGCTGCTCGGGTAGTCACTGGCCCACAGTGTGCTGTGCCATTCACACTCAGGTACCTGTCACTGTCCACATGCAGTGTGTCTTTGTCCATGTGCTGACAGACCTGTCCCCTCCCCACCTCACCTGTGTGTGGTCCTAGTGTGTGCCTTACCTTATGCTCCAGTTGGTCTTGTGCTGGCCCATGCACTGTCATGGCACAGTGTGCCACATGCAAGTCACTGTAGTGCATGTGGCATGCATCATGGTGCCTGTGACTCACCTTTATCATGCATTCCCCCTTTGCACATTTCTTCCGGAGCTGCCCTCCATGTAGTCCTGTGTGTCCCATTACTGTTCACAGGCATTGCTGACTGCACGCTGTTTCCTGCTCTTATTTGTCAGGGAACCTGTGGTCCTGCAGTTGCCATTGTGTTGCTTGTGTGTGCTCCATGGTATAGGCACACAGGCCTTCCACCAGGACGTTGCATGGTCATGTTGTACATGTGCCCAATGTGTGTGCCAGCACTGGTGGCGCTGCCCAGGGGTGTGGACGGGACTACTGTACTGGTGCATGCCCCCTCCAGGACACATGGCAGGGTGTGTGGTGCCCATCTGCATTCATTCACAGCTGTGCGGGTCATTCCTCTCACTTCTATGGTTCTACACACAGTCACACCACTTATCTGTTGGCTGTCATCTGTGGCAGCCATTCCTTGCTGTGCACACGGTGGCCCTCTGTGCCACATCACTGCAGCTGTGCTGTCATGGGTTCATTCCACCATGCCACCTGCCTACCTCTCACCTGCTGTGTATTCCACATGGTGCTGTGGTATTCATACTCACATGTCCCTTTGCTGCTCACAAGTTTACTGCTGTTCCTCATACTATATGCGCTGTTTGTGCACACATTTGTCTAACATCATTGCACTGGATTGATAGCGACATTCATCATCACTCACTCTATTACCCTTATACGGTTGGCCCTCCTTGGCACTGGTCTCTCACTCACTGGTGTTTATGCCATCTCTGTTTCTGCTCTTATGACTGGTAGTTCATCATTTACTACTCCTGTGTGGGGCCCACATAGTATACACACATGTTTGTTTCATTCCTGACAGTGCTACACATTGTGGCCCTTTCCTATGGTATGTGCTGGCCAGTGCTCTGTTACTAGGTGATGCACTGTTGTGGTATCTGGCACCCATGCACCCATGCTGCACCATGGCACACACTCCTTATCTTCCTGGAACTGACATCACATAATGCTACCACTCACATACAGCTCCTACCTGTCCCACTCCGCATGCTGTATGTGTCCAGTCCACTGACTCCATGTACAGTCTGGCTGCTTACGTGGGCTGCTATCATCTCCTCCTGGCTTGTTGGGGGTACCTCTTGGCTCTCTCCTCCACCAGTGGCTAGGGCACTCCTGCAGTTCTCTGCCAGCTTCTGTCTTGTCCTGCGCTTCTTATCATTATAGTGCTTCTGCAGCACCCTGATGGTCCTCTTTGCATGTGCCACAGCACTGACATACCTGGCAATGTCCTCCCACTGCTTCTTCCATTTGTCTCTGATGGCCTTACTGCCACCTCTGGCACAAAGGATGGCTGCATCTACCTCCTGGATCAGCGTGTCAATCCCCTTCTGCGTGAAGTTTATTTTCCTCCTCTTCTTGCCCCATTGCCTTTTGTGTGTTCATCCCTGCCTTGTGACCCGCTGTGTTTCTTCTTTTTCTTACCCACATTGCCCTGTGTGGGATCCCCACTACCGTGTGATGTTCTGCTTTTCTTCTTTCTCTTGCCCCTTTTGCCATGGGGCTCTTGCGCCATACTTGTTTGTGACTTACTCCTTCCACCTCCCTAAGTAGGTTGCGGCATCATTCTGTGCCTACGTTCTCACAGCTTGTGTTGTCACAAGTGCGACTTGTACCTGAATCCGGTGCAGCTACTTGGTCGCAGTATTTCTCAATGCATTTTGCACCATGGTGTGGACTGCGTCTTCCTTTCTGAATCCAGCCCATTGTTTTTAATTTAGAGTTGAATATGCTACTTATGATTAACCTGTGCATTCTCGGTGGGGCCTTCCACGTGTCCACTGTGGCCGTGCTACTGTGCGGCATTCCTGATCCGCCCACCTCCACATCTGCCGTGAGCTGCTGCCCTGTGTGCAGATTGGTGTGGCATGTTCATGTGCGTCCCATAGCCGTGGCATCCATGGGCGATGCTGCACATGGCCCATGTGCCCACCCGCCCAGCTGCTGGCCACTGTGGTGTGTGCATGAGGATTCCAGAACAGCGCCGACTGCCACTGTGCAGCACCGCTCAGCATCTGACACATGCCCGGTGCCTGCCTCTGGCCGGGGGCATAATGGGTCCTGTGTGCATGTGTGTGTGCATGTGCGCGGGTGTGCGTGAGCATGTTGTGTGGGCCTGTGCTGCATGCTGCAATGGTGTCTGTTCCCCACACCTGTCCACGCCCCCCCTCCCACTGTCCCTGGCATGGGGCATGCCCATGCCTGCCTGTCCACTGTGCCCTGGGCCCTAGCCCTTGCATGTGGCCATGTTCACCTACCTGCACGCTCCATAATGCTCCTCAGCAATTGTGTCTCTGTACTGCTGGGCCATCCTGGTCAGCTGGGGATCCCATCGCCCGGGGGGGGCTGCCCACCACCAGGCCCAGCAGCCACGTTGTCCCCACTGCTGTCCCCCTCTTTGACCTCAACAGCTATCCCACAGTCAGTGGCCATGTTGTGTAGTATACAGCAGACCAGGAATAGGCTGCAGGCCTTTGAGGGGCTGTACTGTAGGGCACCACCAGACCTGTCCAGGCAGTGGAACCGAGCCTTCAGCAGCCCAAACACATGCTCGATGATGTTCCGTGTGCTGGCATGTGCCTCATTGTATTGATCCTCTGCTGGGGTCAACGGGCGCTGGTATGGGGTGAGCAGCCATGGCCGGAGTGGGTAGCCACTGTCACCTGTATGTAGAGGTGTCTGGTTAGCATGGTGAACTATGTCAATACAACCCCCGCCATCCCGGGCCACACCCCCTGGCACCCATGCCCTGGCAACCCCCACACCCTGCCCTGCTTTTCCCAGCATACTGCATCCACAGCATACTCACCAACTAGGTGGCCAGTGGGGATGTCCCCACTCTTGAACCTCTGGCACAGTGCTGACTGGTGCCAGATGAAGGCATCATGTGCTCCTCCAGGGTGTGTGGCACAGACATTGATTATGTGCCCCCTGGCATAGCACACCACCTGGCAGTTGACATTGGGGGAGCCCTTCCTGTTTATGTAGACTACCCCCTCCGGGCCAGGTGGTGCTCGGATGCCAACATGGGTGCAGTCGATGGCCCCTAGCATGCCAGGCAACCGTGCCACCCTGTGGAACTCCTGCATGTTTGCTGTATGCTCTGCCTGTGTGCTGGGGAAACAGATGTACTCCGTAGCATGTGGCAGCAGTGCGCTGCGGGATTGTGTGAGGAGCCATGACGTGGTTGACTGGGTTATGCCTGTGGTGTCCCCTGTTGGTCTCTGGAATGTACCTGTGGCAAGCAGGCACATGACGGCCGTGACCTTCATCTCCACCGACAGGGCATGGCTCCGTCTTGTGGGTGCCTGTATCTTCTCACTGCACAGCTCACAGAGCCGCCTCAGAATTGCCTGGTTCAGGCGGGACCGGACCATGATCTCTGTATCACTATACTGTTCGAATGTGATGTGGGCACAGTACTACCTGTTCCAGGCGTACCGACGACGTGCCTTTTCCACGGCTGTGCTGGTCTGCAAGCTGCCTCCTCACACCCCTCATTACAGCCTCCATCTGGAATATGGCACTGGCTATGTCCTGGGTTACATAGAAACATAGAATTTGATGGCAGATAAGGACCGTTTGGCCCACCCAGTCTGCCCATTTTCCTACCTAATGGATAAGCTGCAGAACCTCGTTAACCAGCAGCCTACTTCTTCCTACCCCAACCCCCTAGAATTGCCTTATGACTGTCCCATGCATGCTTGAATTCCACCACTGTTTTTGACTCCACCACCTCCTCAGGAGGCAGTTCCATGCATCCACAACCCTCTGTGAAAAAATACTTCCTTAAATTACCTCTGAGCCCCCCCCATATCTTCAAATTGTCCCCCTTGTTCTTGCACACCTCTTTTTGAAAGATGCTACCTCTTGGACTTTGCTGAATCCTCTGAGGTACTTGAAAGTTTCTATCATGTCCCCCTCTCCTCCTTTCCTCGAGGCTATACATATTAAGCTCCTTTAGCTCTCTTCATATGTCTTCCGGTGCAGACCCTGCACCATTTTAGTTGCCCTCCTCTGGACAGCTTCCATCCTGTCTGTCTTTGTGAGATTGGGTCTCAGAACTGCCGCAGTACTCAGATGGGGTCTCACCAGCTGTCTGCACAGAGATAATAACTCCTGTTTTCTACTGGTGATGCCTCTCTCTTGCATCCCAGTATCCCCCAGCCTCCTTGCTGCCCTCTCACATTGCTTGCCCACCTTTAGGTCATCTGATATGACTACCCCAGGTCCCTTTCCATTTTGTTGTTGTTAGTATCTCACCCCCATTGTATTCTTCCCTGGGTTTTTGTTTCCCAGGTGCATTACCTTGCACTTCTTAGCATTGAATCTATGCTGCCATACATTTGACAATTCCTCTAACTTGCCAAGTCCTTCTCATCCTTTCACCCACCTTGTGCATCAACTCTGTTGCAGATCTTTGTGTCATCTGCAAAGAGACATATTTTTCCTTCCAGTCCCTCTGCAATGTCGCTTATAAAGACATTGAAGAGGACCGTCATAATACTGAACCCTCGCGGTACCCCACTAGTAACCCCCTTTCTTCAGAGTGACTCCATTTATTATTACTCTCTGTGTCCTATTCTCCAGCCAATTCTTTACCCAGGCTGTCATCTTGGGACCCACTCCCAGGCTGGCTAACTTGTATATTAATCTTTGTGTGGGACTGTTCAAATGCCTTGCTGAAGTCTAGGTAGGCCATGTCCACAGCCCCTCCCTGATCTACTACTTTGGTCACCCAGTCAAGAAATCTATCAGATTCATCTGGCATGACCTTCCCGCTGTGAATCCATGCTGCCTTGGGTCCTGTGTCCCTCTGGCCTCTAGATACTCGACAATTCTTTCCTTCAAAGTGATTCCATCATTTTCCCTATCACTGAGGTTAAACTAACAGGTCTGTAGTTTCCTGCTTCTGCCTTGCTCCCACTTTTGTGAAGGGGAATCACATCTGCCCTCCTCCAGTCCTCGAGTACCACCCCATCCTCCCACGATTTGTTAAAGAGGGTAGTCAGTGGTGTCACTAGTTCTACCCTTAGTTATTTTAGAATTCAGGGATGAATCCCATCAGGCCCATTGCTTTGTCCTCCTTCAGTTTTAAGAGTTCTTTCAGAACCCTTTCTTCTGTAAATGTGCTGGTATCAACTTCTGTATCCAGAGAGTTTCTATTGTTTGTTTTAGGTGCCTCCCCCTCTTCATTTGTAAATACTGAGCAAAAATATTTGTTTAGTATCTCTGCCTTTTCACAGTCACCCTCTGCCCCCCTCCCTTTATTAAGCCTCACTATCCCTCCCTTGGTCTTCCTTCGCTCCCTGATGTACCTATAAAGGGTTTTATCCCCCTTCTTAACTGAGTTGGCTATCTTTTCCTTAGTTTGGGCCTTTGCTGTTCTGACTACCTTCCCAGCTTCCTTTTGCTTTAACTGATACAGTTCTCTGTCCTGCTCCTTCTGTGATTCCTTGTACTTCCTGAATGCTTTCTTTTTCTCTTGAACCTTCACTGCCACTTCCTTTGAGAACCATAGTGGTTTCTTACATCATTTTGATTTGTTTATTTGCTTCACACAAAGGCTTGTTACCTCTGTGATGGCAGTTTTATTATTCCTCATTGTTCTTCACCCTCCTTCCTGCCCATTTGCTAGTGCATTCCTTAGGCACTCACCCATTTTAGCAAAGTCAGCCCTCCTAAAGTCCAGTACTTTTGCCTTTGTATGGCTGACTCTATTGCTGTGTTTATTGTGAACCATACTGTTCGAATGGTCGCTAGTTCCCAGATGGCTACCCACTTCACATCTGTGATCCTCTCCATCTTCATTTGAGAGAACCAGGTCTAAGATTGCTCCCTCTCGAGTGGGTTCCAATACTAGTTGTCTGAGGCATGCCCCCTGTAGGGCATCTAGAATAACCCCACTCTTCAAGTGGCTGCTGCAACTGCACTCCAGTTAACATCTGGCATATTCATATCCCCCATCAGCAATATCTCCCCTTTTTCTGCCATTCTAAGTATACTTTCTATCATTTCCTTGTCCATTTTCTCCCCCCTGAGAGGGAGGTCTGTATACAACCCCTGTGTGGGTTGTATGTCCTCCCCCCTAGTTGGCTCTCTCCCCTGGCCCCCCCAGCTGTGGGCTGCTGTCTGTGCCCCTGCACTGGGCACACCCCTGTTTGTGGCTGCCTGACCTGCAGTCTGTGGCCTCCGCCTCCCACCTCTCCGTGCCCCTGTGCAGCCCCTCCTGATCTGGGTGTCACTGACACTCGCTGTGTGTTGCCTTGCACCCTGTCTCACGTCCACACACACACACTCACTCACTCAGACACATGCTCACAACCACAGTCTCTGGCTGTTTCAGGCTCCCTGGTGCACACTCTGTGCCTCTCCCAGCCTGCCTGTCACTCTGTGGCTCCCCTTCAGTTGTTCAGGCTGCCCCCTCGCTTTCCCTCTTTCTGGCTCCCCTGTGGCACAAGCCTCCTTCTGTGGCTTGCTCCCTCTTTTTATGTGCTCAAGTCTGCTCTGCGCAAGTCCCATTTGCTTCACGCTTGCGCGTTCGCCTGCCATTGAATATCGCACTGTGCCCATATTCATGGCTACGCCCCTGCACCCCAGCATGCATTCAGCACCACGCATTGCGCATTGGAGATTGCACTGTGCATTGCTGCCACTGAATATTGCTTCCGCCAAGATTGGTACGTTGCTGCGCTAGAACATCCCTGTTGCGCATTGCGCAACTGCTCTGAATATCCCAGCCACTGAGTGCATTTACATTTTAAAAGTCTGCAATGGGTGTTCCCTTTTGTTTGCTGATTCTTTTATTGTTTTTTTATGTGAGCACTGCTAGTTTACAGACATCCAGTGGAACACTTAGTCCTCTGTTTTTCTAGAAATATTCAGTTGAAGCTCCACAATACAATGCAATCCAGTGCTATATAAAAATTAAAAAAACAGCTTTAAAAAACATAAAATTGTCTAAATAGGACAGGGAGGCTAAGTAAAAGTGAATGTATTGCAAGTATGTTGTGTACTGTGGATGTTTACAATATTACATATTCAAACACAAATGTTTTAATACAGTAGTATATAAAAACAAATTTAGTCTTATTAAAACGCCACAATTAAAAAACAAATAAAAGCTACACGCAAAAAAAGGAAAAAGCCACATGCAGCAGATAAGCCTATAAACATACAAGCAAATAAGCTGTATAAAAATCAGAATGCTTCCAAAAAATCAACTTTCAGCTCCAAAATAATGCTGAACAACGCTTGGAAAAAAATTAGAGAGGACAGGGAGAGCAAACCCAAATGACAGACTTTGTTGTGTACACCACATGTATACCCTCCGCAGGGTTTACGGCAAATTTCACCCGGTGAGGGCTCCTGCCACCAAAGACTCCTGTCTTCAGGCTTTATCCACAGAGCTCATGGTGGTAACACAAGATACAGGTGACACAAGGAAGACTGGAAACACTTGTGCAATGGAGTACTGGTGTGAGTTACTAAATGAGAACTCCCAGAGTAACACTACAGATGAGGCAACAGTGGCAAAAGCTTCCATACTCCAAACAATTGCCTTGCACAGTCCTGCTTTCACTGCTCCTACACAACAATACAGTGTAAGGTCACTCCTCTCCCAGCAAGGTGCTGTCTCAAAACATGAACTGTGCCACTTTACCTATACTTGCTTTATGCCCACAGGAACTATGGATGGCATTTCTTTTTAGTTTTTGTTTTTGAAATTTTCAGTATATAATACATATTAAAGATACATATGAGTGACGAATTCTTCAGGAAAGATATCATCCTGGGAGCAGTGAAGAAATACATAAGGAAAAAATATAAAGAAAGACTGCTTCATCCCAGACAATGACCCTAAACGACATCAGCAGAGACTATTGCTGCTGCTGGAATTAATTAGGCCAGGACACCATCAGAGTAAGTACTACACAGCAGCCATACTAGAATAAGCATTTGTCAATGCCAAATGTTTGCTTGCTGGCATTGGCAGTGGTAGTGTAGAAGTTACAGAGCTGCGTAATAGGAATGGCAGTGAAGTATTGAACTGAAGCCAACCCCACCACTACCCTGCAGAGAGTAACAGGCATTGGGGTGTGCGTTTGGGTCATTTTTTGGAATTTTTCACCAAATTTTCAACATAGCCATTTTAAGACCTCTGCTCATGAATAGTGTCACTGAGATTTTCTTAATTTGTCCCGTACATTGATTTAGCACACCGACAGTGCCATTAATAGCTACATGGTGGAAACACATTTTGGGTGAGATGTGAAAAATGTCAGCTGTACTACTCATAAGAAGGTGTGGTAAAATGGCAATGTTGAAAATCTGGATGAAATATTGAAAATTGAACTTACGCGCCTGCGTGGAACTGCATAGCCTTGCGCTTGTAAAACAGTCATTTTGAAATTTTGCACCAAATTTTCAACATGGGGTTTTGGTGCCCCTTCTCATGAATGATGTCACTGTCATGGCGTTTCGCAGTCATAATGCGTGAAATCACCCTGGGGCCGAATAGCACCTCATGACAGTGACATCGTTCATGAGAAGTCCCAAAACCCCATGTTGAAAATTTGGTGCAAAAATTCCAAAAAATGCCTGAGATATGCAATAAGTTGAAACCCCAATCTAGCCCATATATACAGCTTACCGGCATTTCTCAGTTCGCGTCGGCTTTGAAGAGTGCAGACGTGTTCCCGGTCCACCGAAGATCATCGCGCCAAGGTCCGGAGGTAAGTATGGGGTGAGGGGGGTGAGGGGGGTGTGGGGAGGCAGGGTGCACAGTTGGTGGGTGCGGGTTGTGGGAGGGTGTGTTGAGAGACTACGTGGGACCGTTTTTATTTTCTAGGTTTAAAAAAAAATAATTGACGACACGGGACGTTTGCCATGCTGGGGTGGGCTCCCAGCGTAGCACAAGGACGGTGGGAGGGCCTTCAAGCCGACGAGGATTGGGCACCCCGTCAGCCACCATTGTTGCCACGCTGGGTGGGCCCAGCTGAATCTTGCACTTGAGGGGGGAAAGAAGCAGCAACAGGGATTGGGCACCCCGTCGGCTATACATGTGTGCGGAGGGGGGAGTTTCTGTGTGTGTGTGTGTGTGTGTGTGTGGGGAGCTGCGCATGAGCAGGTGATATCTTATCGCTGCTCACTCAAGCGTAGCTCCCCCTTTCAACTGTATGCCACTGCATTTTGGAGCTTGTCATAGACAGCTCCAGCACGCATTGGCTTACAGGGGCCGCGCCTGCCAACACACTGACTGAATTGGAGGAGGGGGGTGACACACCTCTGAAATCTCGGATGATGGCACTATGTTTCTTGCACATGCGTGCAAGCAAACATAAAAAGTGGCCATCACATTGTGTTTAATTTTTGTTTTGTACCATAAAGTCTCCAGATATGAATCTGACTGAGATGGTGTGGCATACCATGAAAACATTTATCCAGAGGGAAAAAAACATGGATAAAGTAAGAACTCACTGATGCTGTTAAACAGTTTTGGAAGACTTTAAAAAGAAAACTCTGCAGATGATACATTGCACACTTGCACAAAGTGCTGCCAGTTGTGGTTACCAAGCAAGGGCATGCAACTGGAATGTGAATCATATATGTGCTGCAGTATATAGTCATGTATGTGTTGTGTGAATGTGTTTGTACATTTGCTTTGTACTCTACTTCATATACTTTAAAGAGCTACTGACACCTCAAAGAAAACTTCAAAAGGCATAAAAACTAGGTACAATTCTGCCTAAATTCCATTAATATTTTATATATTTCTCCTCCCCATTACTTATTACTAAGGAAATTTGCATGAATATATACTCTTTATCCTTTAGAATTTCTTCAGAGTCCATCTGCCTCTATAACTTGCTCCCTACTTCGAGTCATAATCCTCTGTTGCGACATCACAATCTGTTGCCATGGGAGTAACTGTGACATCACAAGTAGTGCTCTGTGACTTCAGGTAGGGAGAAAGCAGCAGAAATAGACAAACTCTTCAGGAGCAAAGATCCTGTTTTCATACAGATGACCTCAGTAATAAATAATGGGGAGGAGAAATACAGCACAAACGGGAAATACAAGCTGGAGTGTGTCTAATTATTAAGTATTGTTAAAGTTGTCCTGAACGTGTCACCAGTTCTTTAATGACTCATACTGGTTTGTATGGATCTGTGAATATACTGTTTTTTATGCTTTTAATGTTTTCAGTCGCAGTGATGCTGTATCGCACTATATGTAAAATGTATTACACTGTGAAATATTTTAATAAAATTCCCCCCCCCCAACAATAACATAAACAGTAATGTGTTTAAAACACAAGAGTGAGGCAACATTTCATTAACTGTTCCTGGAGGAAGGGTGACACATCCAAGGCCATAGTTTTCACCACAGGTGGTTCTTCTCTCTTGAGTGACTGGAAGCTGTAAAATGGCATGGCACTGTCTGTCAAAAACATGCAGCACTTTTATAAGAACCTCACATATGTGCTGTACTGTACTTTATAAATAATGCTCAATTCAAAAAGATATTTACACACACACACACACACACACACACACACGTCACGCACTGTGCAAGTAAGCATCAGCGGCAAACTACATCACACATACTGTACTCTAAACAGATCTTCAAAACGGGTGGTAGCCACAATTCATTAAATGCTCCTGGGAGCATACATCTCAACTGTCCCTCATTATGAGGAACATCCCTGATTTTACCCCTTAAAATTGCTCTGTCCCTCATCTGTACCTCATGGAAAAGGTGCTGCCCATGCAGAGAATGTGCTGTAAATTCAGACTTTAAAGCAGAAATTCTTAATATTCTAAACTACTAAATCAAAACTAAACTTTATACAGGTAAACACTATGGTTTTCACACTGTTCTGAGCTTGTATCTTCATGTTTGAGGATGTATCCCTCATGCTGAAGGTATGTGTCCCTCATTGTCCCTCATTTTGAGTGTCCAAAGATATCCATGTCCCTCATTTCAATGACAAAAGGTTGAGAGGTATGCCTGGGAGGAAGGGGGACACATCCAAGGCAGTAGTTTCCCAGAGAAATCTGCCACTTGCAGTTTTCGCTGCAGAGTGCCTGGATCTTGTAAAATGCTACTGCCTGCCCAAACTGAATGAAATAAAACAAGCAAGTACTCATTTACTTTGTAAAGCACCATCATGAAACATAGAAGTATGGCCACATTGCATTAAGTGCTTACATGAGGAAGGGATGTTGTGAAATGACACTGCCCACCCAGAATGCACTGCATTGTTCAAAACAAACACACGCATACAATACTTTTTTCAGCTGTAGGAGCCCCAGTTAGAAATGTCCATCCCTGTTGGCATAATTGCAGTAGGATGATTTGGAGTTTCCAATAACCAAGAAAAAAACTGTCACCTTTTCACCATGACAACATTGCAATGCTGTTAGCATGAGATAAAGTAGTTGTCACCATATTCAGAGTTTAATGACTGGCCCACAGACCTGAGAAATGAGTAAATGGGGGATGGGGGCACATGGCCAGGACACAATGCTTAGATGCCTTAAGTCAAGTTTAAGGTGTGGGTTCTGCAGGGTAAGAGAGAAAATGTTGTGTCAAATGCAATACTTTTTGTGACATAATGATTTTTGGCATAATTTTCCTTACATAAAACTTTAAGGTCAGACCCAAAGTATGGTACAGTACTGTACTGTATGAACCATCACTGGCTCATGGGGGGGGGGAGACAAATTATGTCTAGATGAAATATCTGTACGCTTACAAGTGTATGCATATAAGAGATCTGAATAGGACATTAAGGGCTTCGTATTCAAAAGTGTCTGGTTGCATTGCACAAGTGCTTGTGTCACGTGTCTCAATTGCACTGGCACAAAAAAATGGTATATTCATAAGATGAGCCATAATACATGATAACATATGTGCGGTTGAATATCCTGAACATGCACAATTGTGCAGTGGGAGACGTGTGGCACAGAATGTGCCCAGAGCCCGGTGCAGAGCATACAGAAGTGTGTGATGGAAAGCCACTTGCACGGCACGCAGATTTGCAATATTCAGCCAGGATATGCAAATGGCCTCAATGCACAGTCAGTGCCCAAACAGCACATTTGCATCTCACTACTGGAATGTATTCAGACCATTTACATACCAGTGGCATGCGCAGTTCCAGCATTGTGGGACAGCACCACCACTCCACAAAGGTGATCAGGAGGTACTGCAGCCTAGTAGGCAGTTGAGAATGCATGTTTGTGTGTGGGTGGACTGCATTGGCCTAAGTACAGTGCTACATACCCCCAAACCCTTTAGCACCCAAATGTGTGCCATGATGTGTAACAACTGGTCAGAATGTATGACACAGCAGCAAACACGACAGTGAAATCTCGGAAGACTGTGGAAATAAGTGCACCAATGTCACTACTGTTTGCCGATACCTAGCATCCCATAGTATCATACAATTCTGCATAACAGTCTCAGTGGTTGATGTGTAATGTCACCCACTCTATGTGGTCAGAGGATGTCTGAGTGATACCATGAGTGCTGTACCCCATACTGTGTGACAGTTGAAAGATTTACAGTGCTACTACCCATGGCCATGTTTGTGCCCTAGGTGGCAGCATACACAACACTGGAAGGGTCTAGTGTCCTTGGGGCATGACCCTGCCACCCCCAGGCAGCAGGCGGTGCCACCCCTGCCCTGTGCTGCTCACAGTTGTGCACTATCCACCACAGTACACAACAGTGTCCCAAACCCATGGCCCCTGTGGCATTGTTTTACTGCAGGGAAGGCATCAGTGACATGTATGTAGTTCCTGGTGGCATGGGTCTGGCACAGGCACGCTGTGTGCACCTCTGGTGTTCCACCACAAGTGGGTGCCACTGGGCTGTCCCTGACCCACGCCATGCTGCCACCATTACCACCATGCATCCTGCTCACAACTGTACCAGACACTACCATGGGGCATGCCTCCACCAGGTGGCACTCTGATGGCCACATGGGTGCAGCCCATGGCACCTGGCACACATGCCGCAGTGTAGCTGTCTGCTCTGCCGGTGTGCTAGGGGGGCATCTGACTAACATGTGCGTCCCGACCTGGGTGTAGTGATGGGGGTGGCTGCCTGGGTGGTGCCAATGGTGTCACCCAGCAGCACCTGACAGGTGCTCTATAAACAGGCACAGTGTGGCTTTGGCTTTGGGTACTATCGTCCTGACATGATGGCTGTGTGTTGGTGCCTGGAGCACATCCTGGTGCACCTCTGAAGGCTGTCTAAGGGTTGCCTGTCTGCAGTTCTGCGGTCAGTCTATCTAGTGTAGGTGCTGCATATGCAAAGGGCATGAGTGAAGTGGTCACCACCTATAACAGGGTGATGTCCAATGCACTCGATGTCCTCACACCGGTCTGTGTTTGACCCAAATCCTCTCACTTGAGGTCTCCCTGGTTTGATGGAGAGCTCAAATCGATGAAGATTAAGGGTCGGAAGTTAAAGTGCCACTGGCGGAAGACTTGGCTAGTGGGGAACAAACTGGTCCTGCGTACTCACTACGGTGAGTATCGGGGGCAATAAACTCTAAGAAGGCAGAGTTCCTGTCCAGGGAGATTGCTGCGGGAAAGAACCAACCTGCTGTGCTATTTTGGGCTGTGGACAGGCTACTACATCCGGACTATCTGCAGCCAAAAAAAGCCTTTTCCAACTCTCTGTGTGAGGAGTGTGACAGGGAGCTCCTGCCACTCTTGAGGACCGACCTTTTCTTAAATCTGTTGCAACAGTTCTATTTCTTAGCCTAATCTATTCTTTACAGTTTCTAGTCCATAAGGTTGGCCACCTATGGGCAACCCCTTCCCTTTCTTGACTATGCCATAGTGTCCTCTTTAATTTTCCTTTCTCCTCTCAAGTCCTCGTACAGGGAGGTTATTTTGGTGACCTCCGAGCATATGTAAAACAACAGGTTGTGTTTATCATTGTTGGATTTAGTATGTAATAGCACTACTATTTCATAAAATAACTTGATGTATTTTATATACCTTATGTTTAGGAAACCTGTAAATGTTGAAAATACCATGGCACTAGGTGTTTTTGATAAAGGTAAAAAGTACTAGTTGACTGTATTATAAAAATTAAGTTAGTTGTGCTATTTAAAAAGCATGTAAATTGCTGTAAACTGAGAATCTGAAATGTTATGGTGATTTACATATATCCCATGATGCTTTGCATTATGGAATTATGTGTGATGTTGTGTTTCTTTGAAACTTGGCTTATTGTCAATGCCCTTTGTTGTAACCCATGTTTCAGTGTTTCTGCACTGAGGCTGTTAGTTTTTAGCTTGTTTTTTTTTTTTTTTTTATATTTTTTTTTCCCCAGTTTATTACAGCAGGAGTACATTTTACCATAGTAACGTCACAACTAAAGTTCTTACAAGGAATCTTAAGGCATGCAGAGATTAAGAATGCCAATACTCTAGTACATTCCGGGGAGGCTAAAACAGTTGCAATCCTTACATCAGCTTAAAACAATCCATTTGATCATTTTTTTATGGAACAAAGGAATCATCCAGGGGTATAATATAGAAAACCCAGAGTCTCCATATAAGTTCATATTGAGATACCCGCCCCAACCTGGTCGCAACAGGCCTTTCCAGGTAATAGATTTCAGACATAACTGTGTGCCAGTGGAACAATGTGGGTAAGTGGCAGTACGCCAAAGGTGGGTTATAGCTTTTTTAGCTGCTGCCAAATAAAGATTCCACTTACTCTTACTGGGAGGCACCGCTCCATCTATGCCAATATAAAGGAGTATCATTGGTGAGTCAGATTTACCTCTGGGTCTATTAGAAGTCTTAAACTTTCTGTTATATCCTGCCAATGCTGAGTTACTTTCTGGCAGGTGCAAAAAATATGTATAATATTTGCCAGAGATTTACCACATTCCCTCTAACACACACCATACTTTGCTGGTAAGAATTTAGCCAGTTTGTCAGGAGTAATAAAAAATCATATTTGGCATTTCTAAATATATTCAGACCAATAAGAAGCTTGCATAGCTTTCATGGAATATAAAATTGGTTCTAACCATTTATTGTATATTATTTGGGTATGTAATTCCTTGTTCCACTTGGCAATTATATCCCAGGTGGATTCCTGCCAGAACTCTCTGGGGGACCTATATATCAAACCTATCAGGTGAGAGTGCCCCCTTCCCTCAAGCGGTTCCAGAAGCAAGCTCGTTAGTGGGGGTACTGGAGTTGGTAAAGTATGCCATGGAGGGTCCCTCTCCAATAAAAAGGTCCTGACCTGTAGATATCCATAATGGTGCCTGTGGGGTAGATGGAATTTAGATTGTAAGACAGCGAAGGGCACCACACCATGTGAATCTAAGAATTGATAAATCATGGATGATCCCCTCTCCTGCCACTCACCATAGATATGATTGAGGCGTGCTGCTGGAAAGTCCATCTCTGTCATTAATGTCCTAAAGTAATAGAATATTTTATCTATTCCCGGGAGGGCCCTGACCTCATACCAAGTTTTTAATGTATTATGGGTCCCATAAGTGAAGTCCCCAAGGTTTGGCAGAGAATCCAGTAAAGTAAATATAATGGGAAGAAAATCAAATAAGTCATTAAATATAAACTCAATTTATTTCCATGTGGGATCCACATGCTTACTAAGCCATGTCAAAACCGTCTTACAGACTACGACCCTATGGTAGTCTCCCAGATTCGGGAGGTTCAAGCCCCCCTTAGCAATAGATAGCTGCAGGAGGGACCACCTAACTCTTGGCTGTTCCCCCACCCCAAACAAATCTAGACAACATTCTGTCCCATGAGCAAAAGTAGAATTTGGAAGGGGTAAAAGGTAGGGTCTGAAAGAAATATAAAAGCTTAGGGAATACAGTCATCCGTATAGTCTGTATTCAGAGACCGAAAGGAAGAGAAAGGTGTGCTTATGTCTCTAATAATTATTCTATTTCCAGTGCCAGGGTTCCAAATTAAAAAGTTCTAGGAAATCTAGCATTTTGGGGATAAATACCCCCAAATATTTAATTTGGTTGTTTCTCCATCTCAAAGGGAGCTGAGCCTTCAGAGTTGGAGATGGGAAAACTGTAAAGTTAAAATCTCTGTCTTTTGTATGTTTATTGCATATCCCGCAATATCTGAAAAGGCCCCTATCACCTCCAGGGTGGCTGGAATGGAAACCTCTGGATCCAACAGGGTCAATAAAATATCATCCGCATACAAAGAAATACTAAACTCCCACCCTCCCAGGGGTATGCCCTGAATATCTGGATGCCGTCGCATGGCTGCCACCATGGGTTCAATATAAAGGGCAAAAAGAAGGGGTGATAAGGGACAGCCCTGCCTGGTCCCCCTACCAAGAGTGACCTGAGGCGAAAGCTGGTCATTCACTTTTATATAAGCCTTGGGTGCAGCATAGACCCATTGGAGAAGACTGACAAATTCCTTGGGGAATCCAAACTCCAACAACGCTCTCCAAAGGTACAGCCAATTGACCCAGTCAAATGCCTTGTCAGCATCTAAGCTGGCAATGACTGCTGGTATCTACCTCTGATTGATGTGATCTAACAAATGTATTGTTCTACGAATATTGTCAGAGGTTTGCCAGGAACAGATGAAACCAGACTGGTCCAAATTTACAAGATAGGGTATCATCTCCTCGATTCTGTGCGCCCAAATGGACATAAAAAGTTTGTAGTCCATATTTAAAATGTATATCAGCCTATAGGATGCAGCTAAATCAGGGGATTTGCCTTGCTTTAGTAAAGGAGAAATATTAGTGTAATCCCATGAGGGTGGGGGAGTTCCGCCCTCCTGTGTCTCCTGAAATGTCTTTGTCAATGGAGGGGCAAGTTGCCTAAAAAAGGTCTTGTACCACTTAGCAGGCAGTCCATCAGGGCCTGGGGTTTTTAATGTTTTACTATGAGACACTACCCACTTAATCGCTTCCATTCTAAGTGGGGCCTTCAGTCTCTCTTCCATATCTTGGGAGAGTGTTGGTAATGCAAGAGGGCGGAAGAATTCCTCCAGCCTAGAAGAAGTGTGTGTGTGGGGGGGGGGTGCGTTATATAACTGCGTATAATACGTCTGAAAAATCTCCATGACCTGTGGTGTGTTCATGGTTCTAATATTACATGTAGGGTCCACAAGATGGGCAATGTTAGTGGCTATTCCATGACCTCTAAGTCTCTGGGTTAAATTCTTCGCCCCTTTAGGGCCCCCTTCATATTAATAGAACTTAAGATAGAACATCGCCTGCTGCGTTTTTTCATGTAAGATTTTCTGCAATGTTGCTTTTTTCTGATTAATCTGCGATCTGATCTCGGCAGTAATCAGGTTATGGGTCTGCTGCAGTTCCCTTAGTTCTTCATGGACTTTTTTATATTGCCACTCCCACTGTTGTTTTTTGTGTGCAGCGTAGGCGATAATTTCACTATGAACTACTGCCTTCAGTGTATCCCACACTATCGTTGCAGATACCTCAGGAGTGAGGTTTTCGGCAAGGGTTTGAGAAATGTTGGTACTAAAGCTGTCCTTAAAAGCTGTGTCTTTGAGAAAGGAGGTGTTCAGGCACCACCCAGTGGTTTTCTTAGGTATTTTAACATCTAATTTTAGAAACAAGGGAGAGTGATCTGAGAGAAACCTAGGGCCTACAGTAAGGTCCTGTAAGTAATCTGTATGCTCCTTAGAAATGAAAAAATAATCAAGTCTCAAGTGGGAATTACGTCTTTAAGAATAAAAGGTATATCCCCTAGACTTGGGGTAAAAGAGTCTCCAGACATCTAACAGCCCCATTGAAGTCAACTGAGAACAAAATGTTTTCTGGGCCAGGGAAATGCAATGCCTAGAGGGGGTAGATAAATCCAGGTGTGGGGACAAGGTAAGGTTGATATCTCCTCCCATTATCAAACAACCATGCAGATGATCCAAAAGTTTTGCAAAAAATCTTTTAAAGTCCGCAGCGGTCGTAAGGAGTGGGAAATATACATTAAGTAATGTAACTGCTTTTCCAAACAAGGTGCCCTGTAAAATTACAAAACACCCCTGCAAGTCCACATACTGCGAAACTAAGTGAAAAGTAGAAGTCGAGGGGATTAAAATTGCCACACCCCGGCGTTTTCCCCTTGGATATGAAGAGGCATATACCTGGTACCATCCTCCCCACCCTAGTCTGGAGTGTTCTTTGTCACTGAGATGTGTTTCCTGAAGGAATATAATATCACTAGGATGTTTTTTGATATACTGGAACAGCCTTGCTCTCTTAATTAGATTATTTAATCCATTAATATTAAGAGAGAGGGCCTTTACTGTATGGATTACCATCATTATTTACTGTTAACCAAAACTTCTCCCACCAAATTGGCCTGTGACCATATCAAGTCCCTCGATTTACAGTGTACAAACTGAGTACCAGAAATCTGTCTTCCCATGTCCCATCGATTGATCATTATATATCGAAATGGTGCTCTGCGCAACTTCCCCCCGGCTGCTATCTCTAAGTCCCTGTAGATCCAACACTTTACCGTAATTAATGCTATACTATCCTGCTGCTGCTGTAAAATAACTCTGATCAGCTATGTAAGTAACCCATTTTATATAACTATGAAACATCATTATTGGGCCAAACTTGATCAACACTACTAACTGTAAAAACACAGAGGCAGCATTAAGTTGACCCACATAGTGATAACTATTTACATAAACTGCGACTTCCAAGGTAGGGGAGAAGAAAAGGATTCTCCCTCTTTGTGCCCCCGAAATCTTTGGATGTACTGAAGGAAATCCAGTTGCTATACATTCCTGAGCCCCCAGGGGGTAGCTATTCCCCCTAAAAAACAAATTAAGAGCGGGCAGAATGTAACACAGCCAAAATAAAAAATAAAAAATTAAAATTAGACTGCCCCTTTAAGTCCAACATGAGCTTCCTGTCTCTATGGCGGAAGCAATTCCACCCCTCCTCTCATTTGTATTGCTCTTTAATAAGATCACCAGTAAAGCATACAGTATGCAGGTACAGTGTGCATTACAGCAAAGCCACTTAAACCATTTATCTTAGGGTCCTGCAATGTAAACCAAGTCCACAAAAACATAAGTGAAAGATGTGAGGCAAGTTTAACTAATCCAAGGGAAAGTCCTAGTCCATTTAAAGTATAACCAGGACCCAAAGCCCTATAGTACAGTTGCAAGAGCTAGTGCAGATCCAAAATCGCATGTCTGGCCCTGAAAAAAACAGCCATGCAGAGATTTTAAGCCAGGAAACAAGCCTGATATTCAGACCCACTGTGCAGCCTATCTTATGTTTAGGAATGCTCCTACCAGTCAGGTCCTGCCCCGTGCAGGTCGGCAAAAAGCTGCCAAGCAATTAGAAATGTTTTCAGGCTTCGAGGAGCCTCCCCTCCGCTGATTTCCAGAAAGTGATACTGATTGCCATCAAGGGGGGTCCAAAGTCGAAGTAGTCTGTAAGGGCCTCTTCTTAAACTGTAAGCCTGCTTTAGTAAGCTCTTGCTTGGCCTCCTCTGCTGAGTGGAACTCTCTTCGCTGCATGGGGAGCTGCACCAGAAGCTGAGCTGGATAAGGTGTGGTGAACTTTAGATTAGCCTCCTTTAGCGCTGGAAGAATGTCTGCGTATGCCCTCCAATTATGCATTGTTTGTGGAGTATAATTGTTGTCGATGTAAATTTGGGTTTGGCAATAAAAAAATCTTCTCTTTATGCCACGCTATAGAAAGGACCTTTTCCTTTACTGTGTAGCTGAGAAAATGGAGGATAATTGACCGAGGTCTGGCAGTCAGATCCGCTGGTCGGGGGCCCAAGGCCCTGTGAACGCGCTCTAAATCAAGTTGAAGATCCGAGGGGAGTTCCAGAGCTGTTTGCAACAGGGTGGTAGTGAAGTCAGCAATATCTTGGCCCTCAGAACCCTCCAGCATGCAGTATAGCCTCAGATTCCTACGGCGTGCCTGATTCTCTGCATCTTCTTGCTTTGCCTGAAGCTGAGCATATTGCTCTTGTAGGGTCTGCACTGCTGTCTCCATGTTGTCTACCCGGTTCTCCACAACTGTGATATGCCACTCGGAGGCATCAGTTTGCTGCTCCAAATTAATTACGTCCTTATGAAGCTCTCCATACAGATCTTTTATCTCTGCATGGAAAGAGAGCAGTTCTTTATATAGTGTCAAGTTTAACCCATTTATTCTTTGTTTTACTTTGCTGGGTAATGGGTTGGTCATAGACACATAGACATAGACATAGAAACATAGAATTTGACGGCAGATAAGGACCGCTTGGCCCACCTAGTCTGTCCTTTTCCCAACTAACAGATAAGCTGCAGATCCTAGCTAACCAACAGCCTACTTCCTCCTACCCCTCACTAAAATTCCCTTATGTCTGTCCCATGCATTCTTGAATTCCCCCACTGTTTTTGACTCTACGACCTCCTCAGAAAGGCTGTTCCATGTATCCACAACCCTCTCTGTGAAGAAATACTTCCTCACATTACCTCTGAGCCATCCCCTCTATCTTCAAATTGTGCCCCCTTGATTTTGCACATCTCTTTTTCTGAAAGATGCTACCCTCTTGGACTTTGTTGATTCCCTTGAGGTATTTTAAAGTTTCTATCATGTCCCCCCTCTCCCTCCTTTCCTCGAGGCTATACATCTTTAGTTCCTTTAGTCTTTCTTCATATGTCTTCTAATGCAGACCCTGCATCATTTTGGTTGCCCTCCTCTGGACAGCCTCCACCCTGTCTATGTCTTTGCGGAGATGGGGTCTCCAGAACAGTACACAGTACTCCAGATGTGGTCTTACCAACTGTCTGTACAGAGGGCAAACAACTTCCTGTTTTCTACTGGTGATGCCTCTCCATGTGCATCCCAGTATCCCCCCAGCCCTCATTACTGCCTTCTCACATTGCTGGCCCACCTTTAGGTTGTCTGATATGACTACCCCAGGTCCCTTTCCATTTTATTGTTGTCAGTATCTCACCCCCGTTGTATACTCTACCCCTGGGTTTTTGTTTCCCAGGTGCATTACTTTGCACTTCTTTGCATGGAATCTAAGCTGCCATACATTTGACCATTCCTCCAACCTTGCCAAGTCCCTTTTCATCCTTTCCACCCCACCTTGTGTATCAACCCTGTTGCAGATCTTTGTGTCATCTGCAAAGAGACATACTTTCCCTTCCAGTCCCTCTGCAACGTCACTTATAAAGACATTAAAAAGGACGGGCCCCCCGTACTGAACCCTGCGGTACCCCACTAGTAACCCTCCTTTCTTCACTGTGGACTCCATTTACTATTACCCACTGTGTCCTGTTGTCCAACCAGTGTTTAACCCAGGCTACCACCCTAGGACCCACTCCCAGGCTGGCTAATTTGTTTATTAATCTTTTGTGTGGGACTCTGTCAAATGCCTTGCTAAAGTCTAGGTAGGCTATGTCCGCAGCCACTCCCTGGTCTACTGCTTTGGCTACCCAGTTAAAGAAATCAATTAGATTTGTCTGACATGACCTTCACGCTGTAAATCCATGCTGCCTTGGGTCCTGTGCCCCACTGGCCTCTAGGTACTCAACAATTTTTTCCTTCAGAAGTGATTCCATCATTTTCCCTACCACTGAGGTCAAACTGACAGTTCTGTAGTTTTCTGTCTCTGTCTTGCTCCCACTTTTGTGAAGGGGAATCACATCCGCCCTCCTCCAGTCCTCAGGTACCACCCCATCCTCCCATGATTTATTAAAAAGGATAGTCAGTGGTGTTACTAGTTCTTACCTTAGTTCTTTTAAAATCCTAGGGTGAATCCCATCAGGCCCCATTGCTTTATCCACCTTCAGTTTTAAGAGTTCTTTCAGAACTCTTTCTTCTGTGAAAGGACTAATATCAACCCCCCTATCCAGAGTGCTTCTATTGACCGGATTAGGTATTTCCCCCTGCTTTTCCATTGTGAATACTGAGCAGAAGTATTCATTCAGTATCCCTGCTTTTTCACTGTCGCTCTCTGCCCAACCACCTTCCTCTTTGTTCAGCCTCAGCAACCCTGCCTTAGTCTTTCTTTGCTCCCTAATGTACTTATAAAAGGTTTTATCCCCCTTCTTAACTGAGTTGGCTATCTTTTCCTCAGTTTGGGCCTTTGCTATTCTGACTGCCTTACCCGCTTCCTTCTGCTTTAACTGGTACAGTTCTCTGTCCTGCTCCTTCTGTGTTTCCTTATACTTCCTGAATGCTATCTTTATTTCCCTTACCTTCCCCCCCACTTCTTTTGAGAACCATAGTGTTTTTTTCTTTCATTTTGATTTATTGATTTGCTTCACACAAACACTTGTTGCCTCTGTGATGGCTGTTTTGATGTTTCCCCATTGTTGCTCCACCCCACCTTCTTGCCTGTTTGCTAGTGCTTTTCTGAGGCACTCTCCTATTTTGACAAAATCAGCCCTACTGAAGTCCAGTACCTTCACTTTTGTGTGGCTTGACTCTACAGCTAAGTTTATCATGAACCACACTGTTTGGTGGTCACTTGTTCCCAGATGGCTACCCACTTCAAGATCAGAGATCCTCTCTTCATCCCCATTTGAGAGTACCAGGTCTAAGATTGCTCTCTCCTGAGTGGGTTCCAAAACTAGCTGTCTGAGGCATGCCCCCGTAGGGCATCAAGAATGGTCCTGCTCTTGGATGTGGTTGCAGCAAAGGTGCTCCAGTCAACATCTGGCATATTCAGGTCCCCCATCAGCAATATCTCCCCTTTCTCTGCCATCCCAAGGATGCCTTCTATCATTTCCTTGTTCATTTCCTCCCCCTGAGACAGGGGTCTGTATACAACCTCTGTGCGGATTGTGGTGCCATTTCCAGTCTCCAGGGTAACCCACAGTGCCTTCTCTCCTCCCTGTTTACCCTTTAGTTCTGTTGCTTTGATCCCTTCCCTTACATAGAGAGCTACTCCTCCTCCTCTTCTTCCCTCCCTGTCCCTCCTATAGATTGTGTACCCTGGTATGTTGACATCCCAGTCATGGTTCTCTGTGTACCATAGTTCTGTGACTGCCACAATATCTAGGTATCCCTCTTCCATCAAGGCCACCATTTCAGGGAGCTTTTTACCTAGACTACAGGCATTGGTACTCATTACCCTCCATTTCTCTATGGCTTTATTTCTTTTTGCCCAATCCCTGTCCCTACTGCCTTTGTCTTTTTCTCCATTTACCCCATGCCCTTCTCCCTATAGACTGCTCTATTTTGGTGTTTACCTCACTAATTACCCTGAATTTTGGGGTGGGCTAGGATTTCCCTTCTCCTCTTCAGTGCCTCCCCCCTTGGCTAGTTTAAATGCTTGCCACTGAAGCATTTAAACCTATCACCTAGGATCCTGGTTCCCCTCCAGGATAGATGCAGACCATCATGCCTGTATAGACCTGCATCCCTCCAGGTGAAGCCCCAGTCCCCAATGAAGCCAAATCCCTGAGCTCTGCACCAGCTTTTCAACCAGTCATTGAATACCATGGTGTGGAGTGCCCTAACCTCAACCATGCCATAGACAGGTAGCACTTCCAAGAAAGTTACTGTGTGTGCTACTTGTCTAAGGCCCCTCCCCCAACTCCACAAACTCCTATTGCACTGCTCTGATCCCATTCTCAGCCAGGTCATTCATCCCTAGGTGAATAATGACATCCAGCTCCCTCCCCCTTGCCACTGCTCCCACTATCCTGAGGATTCGTTTCATGTCCCTCCAAGCCTTGGCTCTAGGCAGGCACCTTACCTCCCTTTCCCCTCCCTCCCTCAGTTCTACCCCCTAACAACTGAGTTCCCCACCAGGAGTTGTTTTCTTCCCCTGTGGGGTCCTGGGCCACCCTCCTGTGGGTCTCCATTGTGGAGATTCCCAGCATCCTCCTTGGTCTCCACTGCAGGTGCTTCCATAGAGGAACCATGCTTCACCAGAGTGGCAAATGAATTGTGGAGAGGCACAACTGGATGGATGCACCTCTGTTCCACCACCCTCACCCTCCCTGAGCCCACCATGATCCAACCACTCCTCTTTCTTGGCAACCTCTGAGGTAGTGGTGGTGGCCTGGGTGGTCCCTGGGTGGGGGAGAAGGTTTCCCAAATCCTTGCCAGGTCAGCATGGAGATGAACAACCTCCTCCCTCAGACCAGAGAGGTGCCTGCAAATAGGGCAGCAATGCAGTTTCCAGAATGTCTACGGAAGACTGCTGCTCCACAGCCAGTGCATTGCACCACTCTCCACATGTCTGTGTCCCTTCCAGTTACAGATGCTTTTTTTTTGTTCTTGTTTTAGTGTGTGCAAGCTTGTGAGTGTCTCTACCCCCTATTCAGTGTGCTGTGCCTTTAAGGATATGAACAGGTGTATGTTGTTAGCAGTTTTGAGGAAGTGATGTCAGAGCCCTGCTATAAAAGGAAGTTATGCACTTGGGCCGGGTGGGGTGAGGGAAGGGGTGGGTGGGAGGTAAACCTATGCTGTCCAGAAACAATCACCTACAACTCTTACCCTCCATCCCGGGGAGTGCCTTCCTTCCTTTCAGGCACCTATTTCTCAAAGGCTAAGTAACAGGTGTAGTCACAACTGACTGTAAATATCTCCCAGCTACAGTTCCTCCCTGGCAAATTAAAGTTAAAACTAAGAAAAGTCCACCTCAAAAACAGAATCAATACTAGTTACTTACACAGGTCCAAAAAGTAATAATTCAGTTCAGTGTAGTCTAGAAAATAACCTCCTTGATTCGAAGAAGCTGTGGCTGCTTTCTCACTCTCCCTGTATTCAATGTGAGAAGGAGACTGCAGCACCTCTGAGACAAAAAAAAACCTTTTCAGCAAAAAATAAATAAATAAAATAGGTGCAAACAGTAATTTTGCTTAGCCTAATGATAAAAAGTCAAAAACTTTAAGCACCACCTGTAATAATTTCACAGAAGATATACCCTGTAAGAAACACTTTGCTACAGAGAAAAATAAAGCAGTAACAGAAGAAATACCTAGCAAAAGACAATCTGAATCAGAAGAGATAAATAAAGCAATAAAATGTCAGCAACAAACAGTAACAATCCCTGTGTGTACAAAATAAAAACAACAACACACAGTAAATCTGCCTAGCCAAAAGTCTTAATCCTTTCCCTTACTCTGGTAAGGTTCTTAGTTCTGTCCTTTCAAGCAAGCTAGAAGGAAAGAGCTCAGGTGAAGCCAGGTGCCTTGGCCAGCAAACCTAGCCTTCCGCCTCCAAGATATCAACTAACCTGACCTTTTAACCTTTCTTTCTGTTGGAAGTTGCTGGCAGTTTGCCAGCTCCACCCCCAGATACACACCTAATCCACTGGAAGAGCTGTGGGAGGAAAGCAATTAGCTCCTTCAATGTGAGAAGGAGACTGCAACACCTCTGAGACAAAAAAAAAATTTCAGCAAAAAATAAATAAATAAAATGGGGGCAAACAGTAATTTTGCTTAGCCTAATGATAAAAAGTCACAAAAATTTAAGCACCACCTGTAATAATTTCACAGAAGATATACCCTGTAAGAAACACTTTGCTACAGAGAAAAATAAAGCAGTAACAGAAGAAATACCTTGCAAAAGACAATTTGAATCAGAAGATTACAGCAGTAATCTGTTAGCACACACCTGTAGGCACACCTTGTAATAATGCAGCAGAAGGTATACCCAGCAACAGTAATGTGACTCAGAGAAAAATAAAGCAATAAAATGTTAGCAACAAACAGTAACAATTCCTGTGTGTATGCAGGCCCACAGGAGCTGTTGAATGGTCAGAGTCAGAGGCTTCCAAAGTGGACATTGCTGCAGCTTTGATTTCCACCAGGCTCAGGTAAGAAATATTGTTTTCTGGGTGATCCGGTTCGATTTTCCTGCTGTTCAGACAAATCTGGATGTAGAATCTGTAGATGCTGTGAATTTGCAGGGATTTTAGAGGGGGTAGTCACAGAGCTCATCTAGTATGCCGTCATCTTCTATGAACGCTCAACTGGAAGTCCTCCTTCTTTTTTTTTTATTTGAGCCCCCACCACCCAAGCAAACGTGGCCCACATAGGGGTGGAGGCTGAATCTCAACTGCTAAGTTAGATCAGAGATCAGTGTCAGTAGGTGCTGGCTAAGTGCAGAGAAAGGACATACATTTTATTTTATTGAAATCTAGGATTACAAATACCTTTGAGCAGGAACTGCTCATTTACAAAGGTTCCACGTTGAAGGAATGGGGGTATACATACATACAAAGGTCAACATAGTGATACATAGCTACACAATAAAAAGTAGTAAGAGACTGAGGCTTAGGAAATTCCAGTAATTCAAAATGTGCCAAATGTTAGGCAGCATGACATACCAGCCAAGGGCAATCTTAGAAATAAGTGCTGCAGGTGAGAGAAGGGGGTATTCAGGCAGGAAAGCCATTGTCAGAGGGTAGAGGGTGAGGTAAGAGCTCTAAAGGGAGGGAGGGAGGGATAAAAGTCAGAAATGCCTGGGGAGGAAAGGGAGAGGGGGCAAGGGGGTAGGCAGGTAGGAGGGGGCAAGGTGGGGAGAGATGGCTGTCAAGACTGAAATGGAGGGCAGTGAGCGGTGGGCCCCTGATTAGGCGAGGCAGTCACAACAACTAATTGAAATGAGATGAAGTCAGAGTTGTCTCTTAAAAGGACCAAGAGCAGCAGCAGTAAGAGTTTCTTTGTTGAGAGTATTGTACCACTGTGGTGCTCTGTGGGCAAAGGCCCTCTGGCCCATGGTAGTCCAGCATCTGGGGACAAGGAAGGCTAGTTGTTGTGAACTTCTAGTTCGCTGGGTGCTGTGGTGGTCAATAAGGAGCTTTTCAATGCCTAGGTGCATGACCCCGAGGAGGACTTTTTTGGCTAAGAGGCAGGTTTGATACTGTATCCGGCTGATGAGAGGAAGCCATCCTGCCCAAGTGTACAGGTCACAAGTGTGTGTAAGTCGGTCAGCCCCAGTTAGCAGCCTACATGCTTTGTTGAGTGCAACTGTAATTCTGCGGAGGGCAGAGCCATAAATTGCTAGTCCATAATCGATGATGGAGGTGACAGAGCTGTTGATAGCCAACCGGAGAGTGTCAGGAGTCATGCAGTGTTTGTGCCTGTAGACCAGGCCTATACGGATGTTGGTGGCTTTGGTGACAGAATCTATGTGCCGATGGTAGGACAGTGAGCTGTCCAATGTGACACCTAGGTATTTAAAATTAGGAACGTGTTCAAGTAAGGTCCCTGTTTGGTTTAGGATGGTGAGGTCACAGGATTTGTACTTGCTCCTGGTATTGTAGAAGGTCATAGTCTGTTGCTGCAAACTGATGTACTGAAGAAGGGATATGCCATTGGTTAAGGTTATCTCCTGTATTTTGAATAAACATCACACAGGGATTGTGTGTTGAACTTGAAGTTTGGTGTCTGATCCATCTGTTATCCCACAACACCTCCACAGATTCGGTGTCAGAAGTGGGATAACTTGCTGGAAGCATCTGGACTGGCTGAAGAGGGATGTTTTCTGGTGGATATCGCCCAGATATCCCAGGTGGACCAATACACCAGGAGTTGCCAGAGGAGAACCCAGAGAAGAAAGTCTGTGGAGTTCTGACCAGAACCATGGCTGACAGACAGAGAGAAGCTGCTGCCTGTACTGGACCTGGGAGCTTAGAGGAAGGCCAAGCCTGAAGACAATGAAGAGATGCAGGTCAAGGCAAACTGGAGGTACAAGAGACAACACCCTGGAGGTAGTGACCCTGATGAGGATGATCCACTGGATGAGTGGGCAATGGCTGGAGGCAAACTGACTATGCAGAGAGACAGAGCACTGGTGCCAGGTGCTCCAGAGATTACTGCAAGAGAGTTTGGATAAAGAGTTGGAGGAGGATTTTTTGTGGGCTCAGCTGGAGGAGGACCCCTTGACTGAGCAGGATATTCTTTTGTTTCCTGTGCTCCCAGGATGTTCGTGTTGGAGGTCGTAGATGCAATAATGGAACTGAATGTCAGACCCCAGGTAAGACTGTGCCTAGTGATATTGTGCTGGGGTTGAAGACTCCAAGCAAGCAAGAAGAAGCCAATGAGGCTGAAGGGACTTTTTCTTGTATTGATGCAGCTAAAATCTATTAACAGTATTGACTGGGGTATACTGCAGACTAAATATGCTAATAGTGTCAAAATGTTACAATATGTTAAGATCAAGGAGGTGGTACATGTGTTTTATTTTTTTGAGGGAAAACCTACCAAGGAGGAGGTGGGTGCAAAATGGATTGAAACCTGCGTTGGGGTAACACCAAAAGAGTGTTTTTCCTCAGGTGCCTGTATCTGTAGCAAATGAATGAATCAAGAGACATAGTTTATTTATTGCATATTCGGAAAATGCCTCTGAGTCCAAGACTCATTTACAAAGGCTCCACGTCACATAAAGTAGAACATTACAGCAGTGATCACAAATTCAAGAGCAGGACTCATACAGGCTAATTACAGGGAGTATAATATAAGGCTTGCAGTCAGAGCCTAAGGCATATTAGGGTAGGTCTAAGTAGCTTAGATTAAGGCTCTAGATTTAGAGTTGGACAGGTAACTCTAGTAGGTGCGGAAAGAAAAGGGGTGAGGAAGAGAGGGAAGCCGACCAGAGGCCCTTATCAGGGGGGGAGACAGTCGCAGGGGTTGGAGGACTGGAGATGGTCTCTGAGAAGGGTTTTGAAGGGGCCAGTTCTGTTTTCATTAGTGAGTGGCAGGCTGTTCACCCAGGAGGGGGCCCTGTAGCTGAAGGACCTTTGGAATTGGGAGGTTCAGCACCTGGGGACTGATAGGAGCTGCTTGCTTGAGCCACGGGTGTTTCTAGGCATCAGGGCAAGTTGGATTATAGAGGTGAGGCCAGATGGGAAGAGTCCCAGGTCAATCTTTTTGGCCATGAGACATGTGTGGAACCGGATTCTATTGTCGAGGTTCAACCAGTTGGTTTAATTATATAGAGAGCATGTATGGGTGAGCCGATCACATTCGAGGATGAGACGGCATGCTTTGTTCAAGGAGTGATGGATTCTGCCTAGAGCCGAGGTGTTTGCAGCTCCATAGATAAGAATACCATAGTCAAGGAGAGAGAGGATAAAGGAGGAGACAGCGAGCCGAAGAGCTTCAGGAGTCAGACAATATTTGAAGCGGTAGAGATTTCTGAGTCAGACATTCAGGGCGGTGGACAGATTATGGATGTGCTGGTGGAAGTTAAGGGACGGGTCTAGGGTGAGGCCCAAATATTTAAAGGTATCCACTTGCTCGAGGGGGGTCCGATTGGCAGTTAGAATTTGGGAACAGAGCACCTTCTGGGAGTTCAGAGGGTGTGAGAACATGACTTTAGTCTTCTTGTAGTTTAGAATAAGATGATGCATGTAGAACCATGTTTCAGCATCAGAGAAGGAGGACTGGAGGGAATTGTGGAGTTGAGAGGGGTCTGGATTGGAGGAAAATAAGACTGCATAGTCTGTGTATATTAATAGATTGCCAGAGCAGGACAAAGGTAGGGAGTTAAGGAAGAGACTGAACAGGAGAGGGCAGAGGATGGACCCCTGTGGAACACCACCACAGACAGGCAGTCTGTTAGATAAGGTGGTGCCAATTTTGACCTGTTGGAACCGGTCCGATAGGTAGTCAGTGAACCAGCCAAGGGCGTCCTGAGAGAAGCCAGTGTTGGAGAGTGTGTTTAGTAGGAGGGAGTGGTTGACCATGTCAAATGCCTTAGAGAGGTCTGCAAAGACTGCACCCGTGATGTGTCCTCTGTCTAAGGTGGAGTGGACGTGTGTGGTGAACTCCAGGAGGGCTGTTGTGGTATTGTGCCCTTTGCGATAACTGTGTTGCTGTTTACTGAGTAGGTCATGATTGTTAAAGTGGTCAGTGAGCTGGTTGGAGACAATACGTTCAAGTGCCTTCCACGGGTTGGGGAGGATTGAGATGGGGCTGTAGTTGTTGGTGGAGGTACAATCTCCACATATAAATATGGGGTAATGGAGGCAGATTTCCACTGTGAGGGGAATTTCCCTTGGCAGAGGGAGTGGTTGAGAATGTGGGTGAGGGGGTGGAGAACCTCATGAAGAGTGAGCCAAAAGAGCCTCAGGTCTAAGAAGTCACTACTGTAATGGCCATTGCTTAGGCCTTTTTCTAGGTAAGATCTGGCAGATGTGGGGGAGACACATCGAAGGTGGAAAGGAGGGGTGGCAAGAGTGGTCTGGAGGTAGCAGGGGGCAGGTGGGTGTGAGAAGTTAGGAGGGAGGACATGGCAGAGATTAGTGAAAGTATGGTTAAAAGCTGTGGCAATAAGAGAAGGGTCAGAAGACAGGCACCCATCGACCTCTATCTGATTAGGGGGAGGATTATGATCCTTGCCACAGATATCCTTTATATTTTTCTAGAACTTGCGCCCTGATCCCCAGGCAGAGGTTAGGGAGGATTTGTAATACCCTGCCTTTGCTTGTTGTTGGGCCCAGGTGCAATTGTTCCGGGCCTCTCTGTATCTTTGCCTATCTGATGGCAGGCCAGACTCATTGGAGAAGTGCCATAGAGAGTCTCGGGTCTGCATCAGTGCCAGTAGGCAGCCAGTGATCCAGGGCACATGGTTGCCTTTGACCACCCTTTTAATGAGTGGGGCAAAAGAGTCACAGATAGCATTGAAGGTATGAATGAAAAGATCGAGGGCAAGGTCAGGGTCGAGGGTATTCGTTATGATGGACCAATCCAGCGAGTGAAGGTGAGTTTTCAGGAGAGCAAGTTTGCCATGTCCAAGCTTGCACTGAAGTATTATTTTGGGAGGGTTCTTTGGAGCTTTGCAGGACCTGGAGCAAAGTACTGGGGAGTGGTCACTCAGAGCATTTGGTAGCACAGGTAGTGCTAGTGATCTTGAGGGGCGGTTGGTAAAGACCAGGTCCAGTAGGGAGGAAGACCAGGTGCACTGGTTCAGGTATGTGGGGGTGGGGACTACTTGGGTCAGGTCCTGGGCGGTAGCGGCGTCAATGAGCGGGGCGGTGATCCTAGTTAACCAGTTGATATTAAAATCCCTGAGTGCAATTATTTCATTATGTGATGGATAGTGGGTTTATATAGAGGGGTTGAACCTAGGACTGGGCCCCTGCTTAAAACTGCCATGTCTGGTGGGGTTGGATCAGGAAATTACTTACCCCAGAGAAAGTCTTTCTATGGTACTGGACTTTATAGCCATCCAGATTTTTGGTTAAGGAATATGATGGACTTTCCTTAAAAGGAGATGAGAAGGTACCGTTAGTCTCTGTTGAGAAATGTGTTAATGCCTCAGGGTAAAAAATGATGATATCCACTATGTTCATGATAGAATGTTTATCGCTGATAGGGACCCTGAGACAGAGCTTCTGAAGATGGATGGGTGGAAGCTCCATCCCTTCCTGGGACAGGAAGGTGGTAAGCAGTCTGCAATAACTGCTGCCCTCTTAAGGTGGGGCATATATGACAGGGAGCTCCTGCCACTCTTGAGGATCGACCTTTTCTTAAATCTGTTGCAACAGTTCTTCTATTTCTTAGTCTAATCTATTCTTTACAATTTCTAGTCCATAATGTTGACCACCTATGGGCACCCCCTTCCCTTTCTTGACGATGCTATAGTGTCATCTTTAATTTTCCTTTCTCTTCTCAGGTCCTTGTACAGGGAGGTTATCGTGGTGACCTCCAAACGTATGTAAAATAGGTTGTATTTATCATTGTTGGATTTAGTATGTATTATAAAATGGGCAAAGGATTTCAAGCAATCTGATTGGTTGCTAGCCGTGCATTAGAAGTGTCTAATGCACAGCTAAAACTAGAACCCCTATTTAGAATACATAGGCCCATTTTATAACCGCCTGTGGCCTCGTGCCTCACTACGTCCCCCTAGCTGTGCATTAGAACTGTCTAATGCACACCCCATCGTGTCTTATTGCTTACATAGCACTACTATGTCATAAAACACCTTGATGTATTTTATATACCTTATGTTTAGGAAACCTGTAAATGTTAAAAATACCATGGCACTAGGTATTTTTGGTAAAGGTAAAAAGTACTTGTTGACTGTATTATAAAAAATTAAGTTAGTTGTGCTATTTAAAATGCATGTCAATTGCTGTAAACTGAGACAATGTGAAATGTCATGGTGATTTACATATGTCCCATGATGCTTTGCATTTTGGAAGTATGTGTGATGTTGTGTTTCTTTGAAATTTGGTTTATTGTCAATGCCCTATGGGGTAACCCATGTTTCAATGCTTCTGTACTGAGGTTGTTAGTCTTTAGCTTTTTTTTTTATTTGAGCCCCCACCATCCAAGCAAACATGGCCCACATAGGGGTGGAGGCTGAATCTCAACTGCTAAGTTAGATCCAAGATCAGCATCAGTAGGTGCTGGCTAAGTACAGAGAAAGGACATACATAGTCTGTTGCTGCAAACTGATGTACTGAAGAAGGGATATGCCATTGCTTAAGGTTATCTCCTGTATTTTGAATAAACATCACACAGAGATTGTGTGTTGAACTTGAAGTTTGGTGCTTGGTCCATCTGTTATCCCACAACCCCTCCACATGGAGTTTGCTCAGTTTTTCTCTGACAGAGTGTCCTCCATCTGGCAGAGAATTCCATTAGTGAACCGGAATACGTCTCGCAGTGATCACCATGGGCATCGTAGAGGCACTTCGCCAATCTGGGGCGAGTTTAAACTGGTGGAGGTGGCTGAGGTCATTGAGGTTGCTTCTGGGCTGAAACACACATATTGTGAGCTGGATCCACTGCCGACACATTTCTTGATGGGATGAGTCAGTTCTGTAGGCTCAGTGTTCGCCATGATTGTCCTCTTCCCGGACTCCTTGAAAGAGGCTTTGCTGAGACCCCTTCTGAAAAATACATCATGAGACTCTGACATCTTGGCAAATTGCCAACCAATCTCCAACCTCCCTTTTTTGGATAAGGTTATGAAGAAGATTGTGGCACAACAGCTCGAGGAGCACCTTGTGACCTTTGATATCTATGAGCCACTCCAGTCTGGATTTCATGCGAGGCATAGCACCAAAATGGCATTAGTTCAGGTGCATAATGACCTCCTTAGGGTGAGAGATAGTGAAGAGGGGTCAGTTCTCATTCTCCTCGATCTGTCCTCAGCATTTGACACAGTGGACCATGTCGTGCTACTTGCAAGATCATGCATTCAGAAGTGCATGATTCAATTCAATTCAACTTTATTTATATAGCGCCTTTCAAATCCAAGGTGCATCTCTCCCTTTCAAATATTGTGCTTCCATGCATTTTCTTAAATGTGCCATGCATCTCCATTTTGGGCTGCGCATCTCCTTTGAATATGTGGGCCTAAATAAATAATTATATGCACACAATATCCCAAAATCAAAAATAGTCAAAGACTGAAGATATTACAATACTGTAGTTTACACCCTCTGATCCCCCTTCTAGGAAAGGTAAATCCCAGAAATGAGAATGATAAAACACATTGTACAGTACGGGTGTTTTAAAATTGACTGAAGCAAGATTTCCAATGCCTCCCAGGCACTTCATAATGGGATTTCTTGGCCCACAGAGGTGGATGTTCCCTGCACCCACACAGTGTGAGCGAGTCATGAATCTCAACAAAGTGAGTACCACACATGCACATTTTAATATTTAGTATTTGTAATACATGTAACATGCATGCGAATATGTAGTGCAATGCGCAGAATAAAAAAACATTGTTTAATCATGTATCTTTACAAGATGCAGAATGGCTGATCATTACAATGAGAGAGGTCCCGAGAGGAGGGAGGCCAGTCAGAGGAGAACAGCACTGGGCAGTGCTGGCAGGTGGCACATGATTCCCACCAGCACTGACCCACAAAGTGGACCACTATGTGGACCACTACAATAGGGAGTGGCAGGTTGTAGGGCACCAAGTGAGTACAGACAACAGAAATAAATTGTGCAATGATGAAATGATACTGTCTATGCCCAGTAATAAAAACACAATTTCACCTTCTGTTTTTCAGACTGACAATAATGGAGGGAGTTGTGGATCCTGTAAACCACACTGGGCTAGCCACTGAAAAACTTTAGAAATAAAGTACATAAAAGTAATATAATGTACTGTACTTAAAATACAGTACAAGAAAATATAAAAAAATGTATATACATATAAAAAAGATATATTGAACTGTACCACTAGTGTCAGTATATATTATTCTGTACAGTATATTTAGTAAAGTGTTTTCAAGGGGTGAGTCTGTGTGATGTTTGTTAGGCAAAGAGCAGCTCAAATGTCACCTTACAACCCCTGCATTTGCTTCACAAACATCAGACAGTATTAGTATTAACTTTGACATTTCATGTAGTATAAACAAGAATTTCCAGATACATGTTCCCCAATGTGTCCCTTGACAACCCTAAGTGCCCAGGTTAAAAAAAATTAAGTGTTTTTTGAGGGGTGCATCTGTGTGATGTTTTTTATGCAAAGTGCAGCTCAATTGTCTCCTGTCAGGGTCTGCATTTGCTTCATGAAAATCAGACAGAAGCAGTAATAACTCTGACATTTCTTATGGTATAAACAAGAAATTCCGCGTATATGTTCCCCAAAGTATCCCCTAAACACCCCAAAAAGAACATGGTACTACAAAAAGGGAAAAGTGGTTTTTGAGGGGTGGTTTCAAGTGATGACTGCCAAGATCCAAGGAAGGATTTCTGCTCCGAGAGCCTGTCTTTGCTTGGCAGACATCACACAATAACTGATATCATTGGCATTTCAGCTTAGATTAAGCTGAAGTTCTAGATTTATGTTCCCCAAGGTTTCTTCTGAACTATAACAATGTGTTTAAAATGAGCAGTTTTTGTTGAAACCGGGCCATTTTTAAAAATTATAATTTTTAAAAATGCACAGTTTGAAAAAAATTATATTATTCGTTGAAATTGCACATTTCTAAGCACTCACATTTTCTAAAATGCACAATTTTTTGGGAAAAATGGCACTATTTAAATAAAAACCTTAGAGAAAGTATGCCAGATTTGGGGGCATTTTCATGAAAATTGCTCAAATGTGGCAAATTGATCTGGAATCGGTTTATGGTGGAAATACTTTCAAGAATAAGAAAATACAGTGGAATACATAAAAAACTACAAATGACAAGCAGATTACATAAAATTGTAACAAATAAAATCTTTAGTCAAAAACTAAGAAATTCATGTACAGTACATACATTTGCATGTAACGTATATGATAACGTTAGTAAATATACATTAAACTACATTTTTATACTAGTCATTATTAAGTATTACCTAGTAAAAAAGAAAAAAAACTTATACTAATCATTATTAATCATTAAATATTATACAATGGCAAGAAAGAATCTTGGACTGTGATTGATCAGTCTTGGGCTGGACCCATGGCGTTATCCCAGCACGACGCCACAGGTCTAGTCTCAGCACTGTGAACCCATGTAGATGAACATTTGATTGAGCTTTTGATTGATTGTTTGATGGAGCTTTTGATTGACTGTTTTATGGAGCCTTTGATTGATTGTTTTATGGAACTTTTGATTGATTGTTTGAGGGAGCTTTTGACTGATTGTTTTATGAAGCCTTTGATTGATTGTTTTATGAAGCCTTTGATTGATTGTTTGATGGAGCTTTTGACTGTTTTATGAAGCCTTTGATTGATTGTTTTATGAAGCCTTTGACTGATTGTTTTATGGAACTTTTGATTGATTGTTTGATGGAGTTTTTGACTGATTATTTTATGAAGCCTTTGATTGATTGATTGTTTTATGGAACTTTTGATTGATTATTTGATGGAGCTTTTGATTGATTGTTTTATGAAGCCTTTGATTGATTGTTTTATGGAACTTTTGATTGATTGTTTGATGGAGCTTTTGATTGATTGTTTGATGGAGCTTTTTATTGATTGTTTCATCTTCTCTTAAAACCAAAAAATATGTTTCCACACAAAAACATCTTTAAAATTAATTTTTTTATTCTGTATAACAACGAGCCATTGTACAATAGAAATAATGCACTCCAAGGTGTGTGTCATTTAGGATAACACCACGCCTGGGGCATTGGACGCATTCGGCCTCCGGCCTCATGCCCAACCCCCCCAGGCGTGGCGTTATCCCAGCACGACACACACCCTGTCATGCATTATTCCTTTATTAACAAATATAAAGAAAAAAACTCTTCATGATCTACTATCTTATTCTAAACTGTGAAACCTAACCATAATGTTGAATATCAAAATAACACTTCCAGAAGTTTAAACATACAAATAACAGTTTTATATTCAAAATACTGCCCTATCTTTATTCCAGCATTTATATCTTCCCCTTAGTTCTGCGGGGATGCAGATGAGGTGAAGATGTTCCTGTCTCACAGTTATGTGCTATAACCACTGTACTAGTCTGACTGCTGTTGTGCAAGCTTGTGGTTAGACACATACTAACATACTAACATACTATTTGCCAGCAGATTAGGCCTTACGGTCTATCGAGTCTGCTCGAACCTAGATCCTTAGTTGGGTGCCGAGATCCTCCCATCCCTTGTTCTCTAGAAACCCCTATCATCCATCCCAACCCCCCCCGGGACAGGCCATCATCTGATACATCCACTTTCTGTGTCTGTCCCACCCTCTCTTGAAGCCCTCCACTGTGGATCTCTGAACCAGCTCACCAGGCAGTGCATTCCAAGGGTCCACCACCCTCTCAGTGAAAAACCTCTTCCTCTTTTCCCCCTCACCCTTCCACCTTCCAACTTCAAACCATGCCCTCTGGTGATACCTCCCTGCTTTAGTCTAAAGATCCCCTCCATGTTTACCCTATTTATTCCCTTGAGGTACTTGAAGACCTCAATCATGTCCCCTGTCTCTCCTCTCCTCCAATGAAAACAGGCAGAGCTCCTCAAGTCTGTCCTCATAAGTCAAACCCTAGCCCTCGTGATCATCTTTGTTGCCCTCCTCTGTACCCTCCAGGAGCTGTATGTCCCTCTTCAAATGTGGTCTCCAGTACTGTACACAGTACTCAAGGTGTGGTATAACCAGTCCATTGTACAGCGGCAGAATCACTTCCCTGCTCCTAGAGGTGATCCCCCTACGATGCATCCCAACATCCTGTTTGCCTTGCTAGCTGCTCTCCTGCACTGCTCAGAGTTATTCATACATGTATCCACCATGATCCCTAGGTCTTTTCCCTATTGAGGCCTCCAGCGCCTCCCCCAGGGTGTACCTGTGTTTAGGGTTTCCCGACCAAGATGCAACACCTTGCACTTGGTGATATTAATTTAATTTCCATGTGTGAGCCCAGCTTTCCAGGGTGTCCAGGTCCCCTTGCAGGGCCACCCTCCCCTCTTCTCCCTCAACTACTGCTCCCATCTTGGAGTCATCCGCGAAGAGACTCATTTCACACCCTATACCCTCCCTGATGTCCGATATGTATGCATTAAACAGGATCGGACCCAGGACCGAGCCCTGTGGTACCCCACTACCAACCTCTCTAGGGTTCGAGAGCTCCCCACAGACCACTACTCTCTGAGTGCGTCCAGCTAGCTAGTTTTCAATCCATCTGACCATCAAAGGGCCTACTCCTAACCCCATCAGTTTCTCCACCAGACCATTGTGGGGGACAGAGTCAAACGCCTTGCTGAAGTCCAAGAATAATACATCCACAGGCTTACCCCTGTCCAGTTCTGATGTTACCCATTCATAGAACTCCACAAGGTTGGTTTGACATGATCTACCTGGCACAAACCCATGTTGCCGACTATCCAGACCTCCCACCTCCTCCAAGTACACCCCCAATCGTTCCTTTAGAATACTCTCCATTAATTTTCCCACCACCAAGGTCAAACTGATGGGTCTATAATTACCTGGTACTTCCCTCGACCCCCCTTTATGGATTGGTACCACATGTGCCTCTCGCCAATCCCTAGGTACCCTCCCCGTCTCAAGTGACCTGCTGAAAAGCTCCGCCAGGGGTGCAGCCAGTATGTCCGCCAATTCCCATAGTACTCTGGATGAATGCCATCCGCCCAGGAGATTTGTTTTTCTTTAGGGCCTTGAGGGCTAACCACACCCTTTGGTGGAGATAGCATCATCCGTCCCTCCCTTACTGGTCTTTTTATCCTTATCCAGATGTGACCCCCTGGGTACCTTTCCCTCCCTCTTGCTCCATTTCTGTTGCTCCCTTGATCCCACTCCTGCCTTCCATCCCTTCATGCCTTGTTTTGTAGATATCCCATCCCTCCCTAGTGAACACAGAGGCAAATACTCGTTAAATACCTCCTGCCCGTCCTCGCTTCTTCCACCCACCTCCTTCTGATCTCAATCTGCTGAGATGGCCTTAGTTTTCACCGCTCCCCAATGTACAGAAGAACCCTTTTCCCTCCATGTATCCTCTGTGCCAGCCACTGCTCTTTTACTGGACTTTGCTCCCCACCATACGGGTGACTTTTCTAGATGCAAGCTGGTACATTTCTTATCCTTATCCTCTTGTTGTTTTATATTTTTGTAGGCCGCCTTCTTTTCTCTGACTGCTACCTGTACCTCACTGGACCACCAGCATGGTTTACGTGACCTTGCTCCCGTTTCAACTTAGCGCAGATCCTGACTGCTTCATGAAGTCCCGTTTATGACCTCCCATCTCCTTTCCACACTTGTCATTGAGGTAATCCCTTCAAGTGATCCTTGAGAATATTTCCATGCCCATAAAGTCTGCCCCCCTGAGTCCACTGCCAGTGTCCTAGATCTCACCCCACTCCCCCATGCTTATTTGAAACCAGACAGTGTTGTGGTCACTCCCAGTCAGGGGTCCTGTACAGCTATGTCCCTTACAGATCCCCATCTGCCAGAACCACATCCAGGACATGCCCTCCCTTGTGGGCTCCATCACATGCTGTGTTAAGAACACATCCTGGAAGCCATCCAGCAGCCTCTGCTCCTTGGCCACCTTAGAGGACATGGTTCCCCAGTTTGTACCTGGCATATTAAGGTCCCCCATCAACACCACTCCTTCCCTTTTGGACCACACTGGGCAATGATGTTGTCCAGCAAACCATCCTCTAGAACATCACTCATCCCGGGGCCTATATGCTACCCCAGCTTGACCTTATCTCCTGCTGGGGATCGTGGGTGACCCATAAGGCCTCCACGTTCCCTCTGCCTCTTCTACCATAGCAATTTCTATATCATCTCTAATGAACATAGCCACTCACCCCTCTGACCTCCTTTCTATCCTTCCTAAGCATAGTGTACCCTGTACATTTAGGTCCCAGTCGTGGTTTTTGTTGCCCACGCTCCGTGACCGCCGCCACATCCACCCCTTGAACAGCATGGCTGGAACTCCAGCAACTTGTTCCCAAGCTCCTGGCATTTACTAACACCAACCCCACCCCTTATCCCTGATCCTCTTTGTCAAACCCCACCCAGATTCCTTATACTCCATCCTCCCCTGCTCCTCCTGAAACCTCCACCTCCAGTCTGTTTCCCCTCCCCTCTTGGGCTTGCATCTACTCCTCATCTGGAGGAGAGGGCTTCTGGTCAGCCCTCTCATCCCTTCCCCCTTACAAGTTTAAACCCCACCTTTCTTGTATGTAGTCAGCCATCCCTGTTTAAGGACTTCCTTCCTAATGGGGCAAGATGAAACCTGTCCTTGGCATATAGTCCCTTATCCTCCCAAACTCCATTCCAGTTCCCCAACACTACACCCATTCTCTTCACCCACTTCCTGAGCCAGTCATTAACCTCTGAGCTTTTTTTTTCTCCACTGAGGCCTTTGGTACTGGCAATATCTCCGAAAAGGAAATGTTGCATCCATTATCCCGACAGACTCTGGCAAGTTCTTGGAACCTTGCTTGGATTTCCAAAATGCTATTTCCCTCTAGATCATTAGTTTCCAAATGCACCAGGAAATCCGGTTTCCCTCCACAATCCCTAACCATTTCATACACCATGAACTTTGCTCTGTGCACTGTCAGCCCAGAGATACTCACTACCTTCACCTGGCTATGGCATCCACCCCCCTGTCCCTCCCAATGGATACCCCTAATCATCGAGTCTCCCAGTAACAGAACCTTAACACCGCCATCATCCTTATGGTTACCTCCACTATGCCCTCTCAGCCCCTCTCCCCCTTTATTCATGATCTCAATTTCATAGGAGTCTTCCTGCCTTATTAGAGACCCCTTGTCACCCTCCTTTCTGCCTCCCTTGCTATTTTGCCCACTTAACTCAAACCCTCTGAATAGGTGTCCCTTTAACCTCTCTTATCTGAGCCATTTATCCTGGCCCTGATGGTTTCCTTCCCACACCACCATCCTCCCCTTGTAATAGTACCCTGCTTCCAGAGGTTCTCTGTGGGTCCCTTTAGCTAGGGCCCCATCCTTGGTACTGACCTCCCAGCTGAAGGGGCTCCTCCCACCTCCTTGTCTCCCAGTTTCTCTCCAATCATGCTCTCCCCTCCTCATGTCTGGAATATGTTGCATCTCCCCATTTGCTTAACATATATTTCCCTTCTCCCTCTGGGACTATGTCTATCCTTTCCATAGCTGGTCTGTGATGCCCTATGGGTATCCGACTCCTCCCCCGCCTCTGTATAAGTTTCCTCATTTCCACCAACCCTTCCTCCCTCTAGGTTGCTTAGTAGCTCAAATTTATTGTGACACTCTATATCAGCCTCCATCAAGTAACCCGAGTTTCCCTGACTGCATCTCTAAACTGACCCTCTTCTTCCTCTCTTGCACTGTTCACCTTAGAGCTCCTTCCCACAGTCTGCTGTTTTAGGCTTCGCACAACAGCCCCTCCTGACTTTTCCCTCCAGTCTCTTTGTATTCAGAATGTTCACCCTGTCGCTTTCCCTTAGCATCAACTTCCCTATCTAAGGGTCCTCTGTCCTAATATCCCCCTTCCTGCTTGCTGTAACATAACATCCTGTAATTTCAGAGCGTTGCCCCAGCCTCCCTCAGCCCACCCTTCTGCTGCCCATATCCACACCCCTTATCTTGGACACCCCCAGCTCCCACAGCTTACTCCTTAACCAATATACCTCACTCCTGATACAAGATAGCTGTCTACAGAGGGGCAGCCTCCTCTCCAGGCCCAATTTAGAATTATTGCCATCCCACAGCCTGTGCAGCCTACAACCCTTCCAAAGATGCCTGCCATGGTGGAATATGGCCACCCTGATTTTCCCCTTTGTTTATAATAGCACACCCCCTTTTCTCAGTCCCTTTCCCCAGAGTACAGTTTCTCTCTGTACTGACTGTAGTTATTTACAAACCCAATTTCAACCCCACCAATAACGTTCCCAAGTCTCACAAACACATACAGTCCAGTGTGTGTTCGGTCCCACTAACAGTGTATGTAAGCAGACATCAGGTACCATACGATGTCACAGGCCCACCAGCTCCTGTTGCTTCGAATTTCAGTCCCAAACAGAAATACTCAGCCCTTCAAACATCTCTTACACAAACTGATCCTGGATCAGTTTGACTGGTAGACTAATCATGGTCTGTTCAGCTTGGCTAGTAAACTGATTCTGGATCTGTTGGCTTCAGCTGGAAAACTGAACCTGGATTAGTTTGACAAGTAAACTGTATCTGTTTGGCTTGGCTGATAAACCGATCCTGGATAGGTATGGTTTAGCTGAGTTATTGTTCCTAGATCAGACTGACTGGTAAACTAATCAAGACCAGCTCAGCTCAGCTTGTAAATTCTTCCTGAATCTCTTCAGTTCAGCTGGTAAATTCTTTTTGGATCTGTTCAGCTGGGGAATTGATTCAGGATGAGTTTGACTGGTAAATTAATCCATTGGTTCAGCCCAACTGTTAAACTAATCCTGGATCTGTTTGGTTCACTTGGGGTATGGATCCTGGATCAGTTTGGCTTGTAAGCTGATCTTGGAGCATTTGTTGTTGGCACAAGCTGTAGTACCTGCATCGTCTGAGAGGATGAAGTGAATCCAAAGAAATCTCCTACATTGCAAGGGCTTTTCCAGATCTGGAGTATAATTAAAATGATTTTCCGAGTTCATACAGAGGTGACTTTCTTTTGTGCTTCTCAAATATATTTAGGACTGTTGTCAGCTGAAACTATGATGATTTAATAATAATGTATCATGAATCATCATTATCAATTATGTTCAAACACTATGTTCAAGCTTCAAAAACCATCATTGTGAGCATGACTAGCAATGATTAAACATGAACGTTAAATGGCCACCAATCGAAAACCATGATGTTATGGAAATGGTGATTGTGATTAATGATGATGTCATATCATCTGAATTTTTCACAATTACCCACAGTCAAGATTACTGCAATAAATTAAAATAAAATTACCTTTTTTTCTATGCTTTTGTAATTTATCTTGTCTTCTGTTTAGACATCTTTATTGGAATCATCAGTTATGATACATCTTCTATGGAAACACACTGCTTTGAATTATAATTACTCTGACACCTCACTTTTTATTACTTTTATAAAGGCTCAGATTGGTTTATATTCTGTAGCGCCCTTCAGTGGTTCATTTTATGGTTGTGGTACCTTCCTACATGTACCTGGTTTGTGCTCAAAACCTTTCTTAACTGGCTGCAATCTTAACTATCAAGGCAAAATTATTCTAAAAAAAATATTACTGTTTTGGTCTATAAACTGTGCTTTTAAAATATGAAAATTAGCTATGCAAATCTACGTACTATACTAACATTGCATGTACTCTTCCTAAAGGGATCAAAACTTGACTTCACATGATTTACACTTGCTTTTGCTGATATTTAACATTCAGATTTTCATATTAGTAACAAAACGTCTTTATGTTTTACTGATGTGACTTAAATCTTACAATACAGATCGAATATAATCTTCAGTGATCAACACTTGCTCATCTACAGATCTTGATCATCTGCAGATCATCACAAACCATTGTGCTGATTTCAGCTTACAAAAATAATCAATAAACATCAGCTAGTGATTGGAAGGTTACATATTTGAATGGTGATTAAATCATGATCTACCTGATGATCATAGATCATGATCTCCCTTGATGATCATATGGTATCATTTGATGATTAACAAGGAGGATCAGTCATGATTGACCTTCAAAAAACATGATGGATGATTTATCAAATCACCTGGCTTGTCTTGCCTGTTTAGGCCTGTTTTTTTAATGTTTTTTTTATTGTACATTTATTATGTTTATGATGTATTGCCGTGTTTGCCTTGATTGTGCTGTACAGTGCTGTGAGTTATTAGAATAGTGCCCAATAAATAAAATACCTAACCTACCTACACAAAAAAATAGAACATGTAAATAGTATAAAAACATGAAAATTTTACACTGTCAATTTTAACATTAGAATTCTGCCATTGTTCTGTGAAATATTTCTTCCTAATAGTTCCCCTTGAATCTTCCTCCTTTCTTGATGTTTCCCCTTATCCCTTTGTCCCTGTACTATACATCGCAAAGAGCTACATTTGGTTAGACAGTGTTACCCCTTTTAGATATCTGTATAATGTAATCATGTGTAAGTGGGGGCCTTCAATGTGAGAAATGCCCTATGCAGTTGGGGGGGGGGCTTGGATCCTGATGATAAAACACTGGGTGCAGTACTTGAATTTAAAATATTATAGTGCTTCATTGTCTTTACCTGGTTTAGTAACTGGGAAAATACTATAGGATACTCAGGACGTGCTCCCCCTCAAAACAAATAAGATGTTACCAGACCCACCCAACAATTTAATGACACTGCAGTAACAGTACTATGACTTAACTACTACACAGGGTTTATTGAGATGAAAGTGTGGGGAGAGATACATGAGAATAAGAAATAAGGATGGAATATAGATTAAGCAGATAACAGTAAGGGGGTACCACCTTAAACTGCCATTGCATCATCATAGATGTCTCAATGGCTACCTCTGCCTTGTGGGCACTTTAAGGTTTAAAGCCTGGGTCATTTTATCTCCTCTGTGGTTGGGGGGGGCTGTATCCAAGGTGAAGGTAGAAAAATAGTGCAGTGGCTCCATCCAGAGAATGGCTAAAGTGGGCCTGGTGTAGGTATGATGCAACCCCATGGGAAGCAGTATCTACCCACCTTCCCACTAGTTTACCCACCCTTTGTAGTGTATACAGAAACAGTGACCGGATGCAGACTGCCATCTGATGAAGAATGTGAAGATTGAAGCATATACGTACAAGAGCCAGTCTAACACCTTAACTAAAACAAAGATTTTCTTTTAGCTGAATTGTTAGAGCCGCTACCTTTGAGATCAGGGATGCAAGGATCAATCCCTGGGTCTGACACACAAGTGCAAGCCTGTAATTCAGTTTATAGAAGACGTCTCCCCAAGAAGTTGGGGAGAGACATTACACCCATTAACCCACTCACTGCAGTGACAGTCCCCACAAAGCATACTCTTATTATTGTAACTTAATGAGGATACAAATTTTAACAAAAGAACACCAACTTCATTTAGGGGTAGGCCCTCCTCCAAGGGGGTTAGTAGCAATACTGTTGAGTGAGATATTCTTCTGTGTCTAGTCTTCTGTGCCCTTCTAGGCCCCGTCCCTTAAATCCCAGATGCTCTTCAGTGCCCTTTTAGGTACAGACAAATTAATACTTCTCATTGGCTATATTTGATGTATTACCTGCTCTTGCTATGTTCTTGTTATTCTGATGTTTCTACTCTGTCCCGCCTTACGTGGCTCGGTCGTGCCTGAAAACGGTCCCTGGGATCAGTGCACCTACCCGGTTAACAAAGTCATAAATAAATAAAATAAATGTATGTGTCTTTCCACACTCAGCCCTCAAACTGTGCCTGCCCCCACACTACATATGTGCAGTACAGATGCCTGAGTTAGCCATTCTGTACTGGGGCACTACCCTCTCCCCACTGGTACCAGTGCTTAGTGCCTTAATATTAATAGGGAGCTCCCAATCTTTAACTGGGTATCCAGTCATGAAATTGGTGTAGACCAAATGATGTTGCACATTGTTGGGGCAGTGATACACTCAAAATAATAGATTAACAATGCTTTGTGTAACAGAGAACCCCAAACCCAAAAGCCATTCAAATGCAAAACCTCCAACTGAGATATCTGCAATTCCTGGTCAAGTTCATTAAATGCTTTCTCAAAGGAGTGTTGCAGGGTGAACCCCTGGTTTACTCATGATTTCTAAACCAGTGGATCTTCCTCTCTGTGCATGGGATCTCTGGCACAGTTTCAGTGACCCTTTCCTGCTGATGTTGTTTCCTTTTGGCTCGTCCCTTTTATTCTCACTCCCTTCAGTGATGTCAGGGGGTAGAGGATTGCCATTGCTTCAGCTGTGCTTTATAGGACTCTCCTGGCTTCAATGATCAACGGTTCACAGGCTGGCTTCTGCTGCATCAGTCTTCAGAGATCCACCTCACCCTAACACTGTGCTGGAGAAGATTTGTGTCACTTTCAGCCGTGCTTGCAAATTTGTACTAAATCTAAAATCTGACACCCATTGGTGTAACCTTTATATTTCTACTAATTAGCTTGCTTTTAATTTTAGAGTATCTTTCCAACTAGCACAATTTTTGAAAGATCTCATTTGGGCCTTATGCCTACTGGAGTCCAAATCTTTTTTTAATTGAGTGGACAAGTACATCACACACTTTGTGCGATCATAGGTTATAATTACCATTTAGGAGAACAGTCACTGGGAAAAGATCTTTTGTAATCAGATATGCCAAGGGTCAAATTCTTTACCTACAGAGTCATACGAGTATGTTCCTTTTAACTTCTTTAAAACTCAGCTGTTGTCTTTTTACCTAGAAAACCTCAAATGGATATGTATATAAGATTGTATTTGAATGTTTTTAATTTTTGCTTTTGCATTCCATGAATGTCATTGTTGTTTGTATATGCTTTTGACTTGGACATCTTTGAAAAAGGGTTCCTGAGCTCAAAGGTTTTCTGAATGCAATAAACAAACACACACACAAACAAACTAACAAACACCCTACATTTCACGGCATCCAGACCTGCAGACGTGGTAATGACCAACACCTGGTAGTGGTAACTGATCAGGTGAATTCCGTCTTTGGTTCTGCCTGCAGTACAGTAAAGTTTCCTGTAGGCTGCAGCTTGTAGCTTTACCTCATGAAGAGCTGAACATGTGATTACCTATCTTTTCAAACAGGGGATCTGCTTCTTGCTCTGCTTATCTTTGCCAGGCAGACACACAAGGTTTGATTTTCAAAGCCCGGTGGATGACGCAAGGTGCCCGCGTTAAACACAAGTGACGCAAGTGGCACCTTGTATCAAATGATGTGGCAATCCCTATTTTTGAATGCAGTCTGCATCAAAAAGGGGAGCTGTTGTGTCAAAGTGGCACTGCACCAGCCTTACAACCCAAAGCGGAGTGCACCAGGTCGCAAGGGGGCTTGCGCCACAGCAGGGCTGCAACATCCCCTTTTCTGCAATTTTGCAAGCTGTGCTGTGGTTGCAACAGGGGTCTCACATTAGACCAGCCAGGAGGTCGTCTAAGTGCCCTGTGCCACTGCTTGGCAGGGCAGTGAGTGAGCTGTGGGGCTGGGAACATGGGGAACAGTGGCTGCATTAATGTGAGGAACTGAGGAAGATCATATACACTCTGTATAAATGTTTACGTGTTTGCTGTCACTGTGTAATGAGCCGATTTTCAAGATGTAATCAGGACAGACAGTAAGAAACTGCTGCACCACCGAATGTGCCAATTCACAAAATCAGTCCTTCATTCAGTATGTATTCCAGCTTTAGTGTAAATCATCACTGTCCACACAGTAAATGGTATAGTCTGTGCATTTTATCATGCAATTGTCAATTATGTGTATTCACAAAAACAGAAAAGCACTTAGCACATGAGAAGGTTCCACACACAGATGCTGGCAGAAACACAGAAAAACTGATCAGTTTCACACGGCTAGTGCATTGTCAGGAAGCATGGCCACTGCCCTTGATGTCATCCTTTATAGAATGTATGTAAAGTGATATAGAGAAATATGTGATTGCAAAAATATTGTAGAGGCACTGCTAAAGATGCAGGGGCACTGAGAGTGCCACAAGACATGAAGGGGGCATGGTAGCAGGTATAGAGAATGGAGGAGCACCTGGCAGAGGTGGTGGGGTTGGCATTGTGATCCTATTATGACACCTGGGGCCATGTCATAATAGGATCTTGATAACACCACCCCACCCGGTCCCCTCGACTGTCTTATACACCCTATGACACCTCTGCCAGGTGCCCCCTCCACTCCCTATACCTTCCGCCATGCCCCTTCATGCCCTGTGGCACCCTTAGTGTCGCTGCATCTTTAGCTGTGCCCCTACTATCTTTTTGCAATTACATATTACTGAATATCACTTTACATGCATTCTATAAAGAATGATGTCAAGGGCAGTGGCCACACTTCCTGATAATTCACTAGCCGTGTGAAACTAGTCAGTTTTCTGTGTTTCTGCCAGCATCTCTGTGCGGAACCTTCTCATGTGCAAAATGGACTTTGCAAGGATGCTAGCAGCTTGCATCCTTGCAGCTGCCACACTTCTGTATCTAATTGGCTTGAATTCTTGGGCTACACAGTCTTCTAGCCCCTGACTTAATTTCCAAACAGACTCTGTGGTCAGAGGGCTTCTGTGGCATGACAACACCATCTTTGTTTACTTTTTTTTAAAACAGATTTATTTATTTTAAGCAAACTTGGTTGATTCCTGTAAGCACCTTGTGGTGCTTGGAATGTTTATTCCTTACCCTGCTGCCTGCCCTGGGCCCAGGACTGTTGCTGGTGTTGTAGGTACTCAGCTTGATCACTCCCTTGGTGGCAGCAACAGTCATGGAGTCCTGACTGGCTGCCAGTGTGCTCCCAATGCATGTTCTGTTGCATTCTTCATCTTCCTGTATCCATTGACGGTCCTGGGGCTGAGATCCTAAATTCTGTGCAGCTTGCCATCCAGGCAGAAAAGGGGCCTCCGACCTGATGACAATGCTGCTGCTGTGGCTGCCTGTCTGGTCCCCATATGTGTAGTGCCATTACTGGAGGACATGGAAGCATTGAAGTCCTCGACAAATGTGCTGGGTGACCCAAGAAACCCCTAGGTTATCTCCTAATATAGGTGGTTATATATGTCTCCCCCAAATTTTTGCTTTTCCACGGAGAATAGTCCCAGTTCTGCCCACCAGTCCTCATAGCCCAAGTTTAACAAACCTTCATCCACTTTAATGTTCTCCTCGCACCTTCTTAATCCAGTTGCTATCTTTCCTTTAGAATGTTCACCTGTTATAACCCACCCTTTTATTCACTGCTATGCTGAGTGACTGCACCTTATGGAGGTGGGTATGGCCCAGAGCACTCCTCTGTCTAGGGATGTTTGATGGAATTTCAACATGAGCCCCTTGCAAACAGTTACCAACTAGGCTTACTCTTCTTCTTCATTGAGGAACTGCTGAGACAGAAAACTTCACTAAGGTGTCAAATAGCTACACCGACACATATATGTTCTTGGTTCTCCCTTTTCTAGGCATCGATGGTATGGGGTATGATGAATGAATAAATACATTTCTAGCCTCAAGGACCCTTATCAGAACATCTCTTAATGCATTAAATTGTAGGGTTGTTCAAATACATTATTTTGAATATTCGGCAGAGTATTTATATTTATGTACCCAATTATCCATTATTCATGATTTGTTATTTGATATCCAGCTGCTGGAACACTGTGTAACAGCAGTTCGTATCCGGAAAAGATCCTTTGCTAGCTATGTACATGAACATAGGGAGATTCCAGAATGGGCAGCTGTACTTATTGAGCACCTGCAAGCTGAACTGGATGCAAGGTTTGCAAAAGTGATGGATAGCCACAGCCACAATTTTGCAACCATGCTGAATCCTGGTTCAAATACGAGATCCTTTACATAGCTCTGGATAGTCACAGAGTGAGTCTCTTTCAGCACGAGCAGTGTGATGAGCTGACTGGTTGCATGTGAACCTCTCTAGCTTGGGATTTAGAAAAGAAATGGAAACTGTAGCAGATTCACTAAGATAATGGTGCCATTCTCAAATGGGCCAAGGCCAAGTACATTCAACATGGCATCACTCAGTGACCACTCATGGTGGCCCAGGACTCCCTGAATGATGCATTTCATTGACATGTCATGAAGTACCCACTTCTGTTCTAGCAGTCTAGGAAATATTAGGTAGGATGAATTCCATGTGATACCCACATTCTGTATCAATTGATGTTGAGACGGACCAAGGAATTTTAGCACTTCTCTTAGTTACCTTTATAGATCAAAGCAAATGAGCACAGCTGGAGCACGCTGGAGCGACAGTCTTGCTAGCCTCAGACCTCTGCTGTAGCATAGATGTGACCACTGGATTTAAGGTGTGGGTAAAGCAGAAGACATAGGCTTTTGTACCCACCAGTGTGTGGTCAAGGAGAGATATGCATGCATGCAGTCTGCACTGCACCAGCGGCACAATGAAAAAGTACCCCCGCAGCCTCTGAGAGTAATGTGGCAATTGACAACTGCCATTCCAGAACCACAGGCAATGAAAATGCATAACAAGATGGGATCGAGACTGGTCAAAATGTAGAACATTAATCTGATAAAAAAAAAAATGTGGAACTTGATTGCAATATGCTGAAAATGTGGAACATGACTGTAATGTGATAAAAATATGGAATGTGATCTGCTGAAAAACTGCTGAACATGACTGAAATGTTTTGAAAATGTGAACCGCTGAAACACGTTGTCATAGCATAGTTTGCTGCATGACAGAGGAGATTAACTGTTACTGAAATTGCCTTGTTTCCTGCAGTTACTCTGCTGCAGAATACTGTAGAATTGAGAGTCATCCTGGCAGGCTTGTTTCAAACCCACCATATGTCACCTGGTAGTAGGGTCAGTGGCGAGGGATGAAGAAGACACATTCACATTGGTGGTATCAGTGGATGAGGAGGAGGAGGAGAAGAAGAAGAAGAAGATGAAGAGGAAGAATAAGAAGAATCAGCATACAGTGTATGATGGAACACTTTGAGCAATAGAATTTACAGCACAGGACTGTTGTGCATACAATGGAGAGGGCTGCCAGGCTAAAATCTAGTGTCACAGTTTCCTGTGTGACAAAAGGGATTAACTTCCATTGAAATTGCCTTGCTTCCAGCAGTAACGTTGCAGCAGAATTCTATGGAATGACATAGAAACATAGACAATGGTGGCAGGAAAAACAGCAATGGTCCATCCAGTCTGCCTGAGTTCCCAATCTACCGTGGGGCCTAGTGTCCCTCTGGTGTCCTAGCCTTCCCCATCCTCCCCCCTCATTCTCCTCCTTGATTCTAACACCCCCAAGCAACCACTATACCATTCATTCTGTCCCAACCGTGCTTGAAACCTCCAATGATTTTCACACCTACCACCTCACTTGGCAGACTGTTCCATGATTCCACCACCCTTTCCATAAAGTGATACTTCCTCATGTCCCTTCTGAACCTCCTTGCTGTTAGCTTCCACTTATGTCCATCTGACTGCGAGCTAGTATTCAAGTTAAATAGTTCCCCACAGTTCACCTTCTTAATTCCTTTTAGGAACTTGAAAGTGTCTATCATATCTCCCTTCTCCCTCATGGTCTCCAGTGAGTACATGTTCAGTGCCTTGAGGTGCTCCTCATAGGACATACCCTGTTGGCCCAGAATAATTTTTGTTACCCTATGCTGCGCTGTCTCCAGCTTACTCCTCTCTTTTCTGAGGAGAAGCCTCCAGAACTGGGTGCAATACTCCAGTTGTGACCTCACTAAGGATCTATAAATGTGAAGTATTGCTTCTTCCCTTCTGTTATTAATACCTCTCCCGATATGTCCCAGCATCCTACTTTCCTTGCTATTTGCCTTGTTGAACTGACTCAATTACTTGAGGGAGTCACTGATAATAACTCCAAGGTTTCATTCCTCAACCATAGTGCTAAGTGTCCCCAACCCACCCTGCATTCTGTCCTGGGGTTCTTGTTCCTTAGATGCATTACTTTGCACTTTTTGGCACTGAAATTCAACTGCCAAAACTTAGACCACACCTCTAGCTTTTGTAAGTCTCTCTGCATTTCCCTAATTCCCTTGTACCTATCTACCCTCCCACTGAGTTTAGTGTCATCTGCAAAGAGACACAACCTATCCCAGATTCCCTCACTAATGTCACAGATGAATATATTGAAGAGGACCCAACCCAGAACAGGTCCCTTTGGTACCCCACTCATGACCTCCACCTCTTCTGATTTAACCCTGTTGACACAACCCTTTGTTGCCTACCTTTTTACCAGTTACCTACCCAGTTTACTAGGACCTTAGCTGTACCAAGATCCTTTATCTTCTTCAACAAGTGTCTGTGAGGCACAGAGTTGAAAGCCTTTTTGAAGAAGAAGTAGAGCAAATCCACAGCATGGCCCCTATCTAATTCCCTCATCACCCAGTCAAAGAAAACTATCAGATTAGTATGACAAGACCTCCCTACCATGAATCCATGCTATTTACTATCTTGGAGACCATTGCTCTCCAAGTAGTCCACAAGGTCCTCTTTGACCAGTGACTCCATCAGCTTCCCTACAATAGAGGTAAGACTGACAGGTCTGTAGTTACCTGCTTGTTCCTTGTCTCCCCCCCCCTCCACATTATGGAGTGGAACTACGTCGGCCACCCTCCAGTCCTTCAGAACTACCCCAGTCCTTAGTGAGTTGTTGAATAGGCCTACCAAGGGTTCAGCCAGTTCCATTGACAATTCCCTGATTATCCTCAGATGTAACCCATCTGGTACTGGGGCCTTATCTATCTCTAGGGCTGCCAGCCCTTTCTGGACCCTTTTGCTTATAAATATTGACTGTCTCATCACTGGGCCCCCCCTTAGTGGTCACTTTAATACCACTTTCTGGCAAGAACCCACTGTCCTCGCTAGTGAAAACTGAGCAATAGAAATCATTATGGACAGTGGTATTTTGTCTGTCCTGCTCTATTACCCTACCCCCCTCAGCTAGCCTTATGATTCCCCTCTTGTCTTCCTTTTTCCCTATTCAGAACTGTTTTTCTCTACTCTTGACCTCCCCTCCACATTACACAGCTGTGTCTGCTTTTGCCTCCCCAACCACCCTTTTTGCCTCCCTGTTTTTCAGTACATATTCTCCCCATTCTTCCCCCGCTTTTCTTTACACCTGTAGGCCTTTTTTTGGGCCTTCACTGCTTCCCTGACCCTTGCTGAGAACCGGACTATGCTACTGAGCCCCAGTCAGTTAAACTGCTGAATTGGCAGGGTCACATTAGCAAATCCCAGGCATGGGAGCAAGCAGTTCCCACAAGATGGCTGCCAACAGCCTTGCGAAATGGAAGATTTCAAACACTTTTTAAGTTTGCCATGCGTGCACACACAGCAAGCTTCTTGCTACAAGAGTGGCTTTTGAAGGGTGTGACACTGATCTGTCCAATGCAGAGTGTAGTCTGCAAGGGGCGAGACAATGCGACAACAGTCATCAGCCAGGTTGATTGTGATGCCGTTTTGTCTTGATGGGTGGAAACTTTGTCTAGTTGAAAAGAAAAAGCTGAACCAATCATATGGCAGCTTTTTCCTTTCATCTGCAGAATCCCGCCTAATAAACAGCTGTGCAGTGTCCTGATCACCAACTCAATTACCTTCTGACCTCTGTTGTCCCATTCCCAGGCCTTACTACACAGGCACAGAAGTGTCCCACATAAGCTCAAATTCATTTTTCAAAACTTCTCAAGTTAAAACTGTCCACAGTGTGCATCAGTTTTCTTTGCAGAAAGTCATGCACTGTTGGAGGAACTCACCTAATGAAATCCTCCTACCACCATTTGAGAGACTGTGTGTCCTGCTGCTGCTTATGCTTCACTGTAATAACCTGGGCAGGTGATCAGAAACCAACAAACAATGGCCATTTGCTCCAGACATTGAGAGCACAAATCCAGACAGAGCTGGCAGGAAAGCGACAGCAACAGCTGAGTCCTGCGGACAGCTCTAGGGGATATGACGTCAGTATTGGGCCTCCTGCCCCTCCTCCCAGACCCCCTTCTTCTACCCCAAAGAGATGTGCATGCCAGCCATGGCCAATCTCTGCCACTACAGTGAGTGAATTGTTAGAGAAGGTCTAAGGGAAGACTTGGGGCCACTCCTTCATCTCCTCCGCCACCTGAGAGGTGCTTCTGACTGCTGGCAGGGTGCCACAGCCAAGCACCACTCTCAGCCTTTTGTAACTGATATGAGGGACTTGGAAACTCAAAAGGAGGGACACATTCTTTGTCTAATTTTTCGTGTCAACACTGGGGGGCCCAATCCGTGTCAGCATTTTGAGCCCCCCTGTAGTGTGGGACACTGGAGAGTCCACCCCCAGTGTCCTGAAATATGTTTTTCCTGTGAAAAAATAAAACAATCCCCTGACCTCTTTTATTTTTACCAAAAAAAAAGAAAACAATCCCTCGTCGTCCCTGTCACACCCCCTCCCCATCCTGACTCTCTCACTGAGCACCCACCACCCCACTCTCCCTTACCCTGTACTTACCATTGAAGGTCAAACACTGTCATCTTTTGTGCACTGGGACACGTCTACATCTTTTGTGCACCAGGACATGTCTACACTCTTCAAAGGCGAACTGGGAACTGAGGACTCAAGGTAAGTGCTGCATAACGTATTTCAATGGTGTTTTGAACTTAATGACGATATCTTTGCCATTTTTTAGATTTTTTGCACCAAATTTTCAACATGGCCTTTTTGGGACCTCACCTTATGAACACTGCAACTGTATTTTCATTAATCGGGCCCGGAAGGTGATTTCACGGTCTCTGTTCGAAATCACCTTTCCAGACCGAATAACAAAATTTCACCACCAGTGTTCATGAGGTGGCCTAAAAGGCATGTTGAAATCTGGCAAAAAAGTCCAAAATGGTCGATTAGGTGCGCTCATTGAAACTTTCCTACGCACGTGCATAAATTTGGTGATTTTCAATATTTTGACTCCAAATTTTCAACATAGCCAGTTTTTCACACTACCTCATGAACAGTGCAGCCATCATTTTTCACATCTTGTCTGAAATATGTTTTCGCACCTGTGGCATGGAATGGCGTTTTTGCACAGATTTGAACGTTTCCAGCTACAAGGTTTATGAGGTGAGATCATAAGAAGACTATGTTGAAAATTTGGGGTTAAAAATATGAAAAAAAATGCCGGAGTTATGACCATTCATTGCAGTTTTGCTACACCCACTTGTAACTCTGGAAATTTAAAATGTTTTGACCCTGTATTTTCAACATAGCTTTCTTATTACCCCACCTCATGTATATCACACCTATCTTGTTTCAAATCCTGCCCAAAATGTGTTTTCCACACCCGTGGTACAGAATGGTATTGCAGTTGTGTAGAATTACTTTTTGGTGGGAATTCAAACATTTTCTGTACCGGGTCCATGAGGTGGGATAATAAGATAGCTATGTTGACAATTTGGGGCCGGGTTCCTAGATACACCCCTGCCACATACACCATGCAAGGAAACATTCGGCATTGACAAATGCTTGCTTTTAACTAGTTCCAGGAGCTCAGTGCATGATCTAAGAAATGAATGCAGGGCTTTGTAACAAAGAGATTTGCTTGATGTCATAGGATTCCAAGACCAAATAAAACAAATACTAGAAAGATACAGTGCCACCTTCTGAAACCTCCTGCTGACCCCTGCAGTGTTTTTTCTGAAAGTGTAAGGCCAGAGGAGCACAGATGCATGACTGCCATGCATCCACACTTTGAAAGTGCGAGAGGCTGCGTCGCGCATGCGAAGAAGTGCATGTTTGTTTTAAAGCTGCTCCTGCAGCAAAACAGAGGTTCCCCCATGCTCCTGGACCCCTGAATCACCTAATCGGGGTCCGTAGACATGAAGGAGGGACCTGAGGGGCCACAAAAGTTGTTTTTTTAATCGTTAAAAAGTGCATGTAAATAAGCCAGCAGATGGTAGTAATACCAACGGTGAACATTCAGCATTGACAAATGCTTGTTTAAACTTAAGTTTAAAGCCAAATGGCAAAAATGTAGTTAGCAAAAATATTTTATTACACAGAAATGCTAATCAGGGGGCATATGCATTGACAGGAGAGTGCACAAAGGTAACCAGTGCTTTCCATTAACAGATTAGGCATTTACTTTACTTGTTCTGGTTTGCCTGACAGGTGTACAGGAAAAAAAGAAGAGAACATCTGTTTTGGAGAGCAGGAGTGAAGCACCTGAGCAAAGACTTGAGCAGCCTGCAGAGGAAGGAATTAAAAATGAAAGACTATGTTTGTTTTGAAGACAGGAAAGCAAAGCTGAGTTGCACAGTGGAGTAAATATTTAGACTTGCATACTATTTTTATTTTTTAATTTTTTTTATTTTTATCTCCTCAAGCCGCCAGCCACCCGGTACCTCTACCTGTTCATGGACTGCGGACTTCCACCCCCCATAACAGCTGTGACCCACTGATACCCCATGGATTTCCCCCCATGGCAGGGCTGCGGCACCCCTGGCACAACAGATGTCAGGATAAGTCGGAGGGCCGGCCTGGGCAGCTAATTGAAACTGTGGCGGGCATCATCGAGGGCAGCAGGCAGTTGTTCCCTTTTTTCTGTTTTTTTCTTTGGGGGGCGGGGACATGCAATGACATCCTGCATCCACTCCACCCCTGGACTTGCTAGTCACTGGTAGCTGCACGACCCCCAGCCTCTGCCAGGGGTCCATCGTGTGCCGGGCGTACTCCCAACCCTTCCCCCAGAGAAGGAGAGCAGTCCTTGGGACGCTCCATCCTTCTTCCCCGGCTGGCCCTCCAGTGACCCAGGTCCATTCCCAAACCCGGGTCACTGGCATCACGAGTGGAAATCTAACCGCTGCACCGATGGGCCAACTGTTTTAATTTTTTTTTAAATAAACTGTTTTTATTTTTATATTTATTTAATTTTTATTTTTTATGCTATTTTGATTGCTGTCTAGTCTGAAAGTTAATGGCATAATAAGAAGTAAATTTTGTAACCCAGTGGCTGGATATACTAGGATAGGAGAAGTTACACTGCAATAAAAAAAGATAAGGGAAAAAGATTTTTAGTACTTTCCAAGATCATTATCATTGTAATAGCACCAGTGGCTATAAAACCATATGGTCACTCAAAACAGCAAGTGCAACCACATCTAATGTGTTATTTCAGAATCTTTGTCAGTAAAATCAAGAGCAGAGGTCAGAAAGCCATAAGTATTGTGGTCAGTTCAGTACTGAGAGTTGGCAGGCAGTGATGGCACACTGTCAGGCTATGACTAGTAGAGAAGCTGCTGCACATGTTCAGGCTGCAAATGGAAACAATGTGGCCAACAATATCTCCTGCACTGCTGAAAAGGCACTTTGAGGGTACACTTGTCGAGGGGCATACATGATGTTAACATACTACTTGGGACACAGCAAGACATGATTGCTTTCTGGTGTTCCAGTAGGCAAGAGGGTCAACACTAAAGTCCACAATCGGCTTATCCAAATATTTTTTTTTAATTAACTCCATTTATTCTTTTGGAGGAGCTGGGGGATATACCCCATATCTGCCAGTGCACCCCTTTCAGGTCTGCCTCTGTGCTGGGTCAACTTCTGAGACCTATTGGGGGAATCTAGGAGAATGTATCTTGCCCCTGCCATGGTGAGGCTCCTCCTGACCCCAAGGGGGAGGACTGAGATGCTAATCTGGTCCCGCTGGCATTCCCAGAACATGCTAGAGATGGTGCTTTTGAGGGCTCTGGCATCATTGTGTGGCTGCTTCAAGGGTTTTTGGCTTATGTTGCCCCTGGAGACATGGGCATGCAACAATATCAGCACAAGTCATTTGTTGAGTAGAGTGTGGCAGCAAACATGTCCTCTGCTGCTGCTTGCTCAACAGAAAACTCATAAGCAGTGACCAGTCATAATGATGTGCCTTTGAGATGTCATGGACCTTTGCTGCTGACTCATACTGTCTTCCTGCATCATCCGGCAACCTCATTGTCAGTGGCATGCCACCGCCCATGCCACTGTCACTTGGGCTGCCAGTTCCACTCCAGTTGCTCCAGAACTGTCTGACCCCTTCCCAGCATCCTGTGAGCATAGCAGTTCCATCTCCTTCATGACTCCCTCAAGTTTACCACACAGTTGTTGCTGGTACTCACTCATTCTGTGACTCTGCATGGCCAGGCACAGTGCCCTACATTTGTATGTTGGATCTAGCATGGTTGTGAACATGTAACTAATAGTGCTATGTACGGTTGCAAACTGTGATCTTAACTCCCTAGTAAGCCCTTTAGTGAGTTCTTTGACAGGTTCTTGAAACAAGTCCCTAGTGTTGTGCTTCTGGAAACTCTACATGCTTGACGTGAGGAGATGGAAAGCTGAAATGATCTGACTCAGTGAAGCTATATTGGAGCTTAGATCATGGGTGCATTTCTCAAAGGGAGACAGAACCTAGACTATGCCTTCAATGATGCTCCAATCCTGGTATAGCAGTGCCCCACCAATATCCTGCTTGATGGTAAATTCATAGAACACGCTTCTGTTCCAGCAAGCATCACAACATATAAATGTGCTGTTCCATCATGTATTGACATCTTGGATTAGTCAATGGTTTGGTAAACCAGGCTGGTCCTGAACAGTTTGCTACTTTTTGGTTGCCTTAGCAGAACCATAAAAATGGCTACAGATGTCTGTTGAAGTATTAACAATATGAGAAGCACCCACACTGCTCTGGAGAGCATCAGTGACTGCAAGGTTCAATGTATGATCAAAGCAGAGAATTCACTGTAAGTGGCCATCATGAACCGCTTTTACCATGTTCTTCCCATTATCAGTAATAATGAACCCAACATGCAATTCTGTTGTGCTAATCCATGAGTCAATCATGCAGTGGCATGAACTGGCAACACCAGCAGGGACTTTATTCAAGTTAGCCATCTCAGAATGCTTTTTCAAAGGTGGTTCCAAAAACATGTTGTGCTCAGTTTATCAACATTTTTTCCACAGCTGAGATTCTGACCGCAGTGTGAACACACAACTCTCCTTTTATCATCCTCCTGTTCAGAAACATATGCCCAGATATCACTGGAACTGGAACTTGACCTTACCTCAACCCTCTTGTATGTTGCTTGCACTGGCTGAAATAGCAACTGGTCTTGCTGGAGTGAAGCAGACAGCAGGACGGAGAATATGTGTCAAACGTCGTCCCCTGTCAGAATCACTTTTGAAAGAACTGGTCAACAGACTTTTTTTGACTGTACTTTGTTTGTGTGACATTTTCTCTCATCAGATGAATTGCAAAAAGTGAAATAAGGTTTTCAGATGCTGCAAGGTGCCAGCTTCATGCCTCAGTGTTTCAAGCAGCAAGATGTCTGCTTCATGCCTCAGTGTTTCAACCTGCAAGATGCCTGCTTCATGCCTCAGTGTTTCAAGCTGCAAGTTGCCTGCTTCATACCTCAGTGCTTCAAGCAACAAGGTGCCTGCATCATGCCTCAGTGTTTCAACCTGCAAGATGCCTGCTTCATGCCTCAGTGTTTCAAACTGCAAGATGCCTGCTTCATGCCTCAGTGCTTCAAGCAACAAGGTGCCTGCTTCATGCCTCAGTGTTTCAAGCTGCAAGATGCCTGCTTCATGCCCCAGTGTTTCAAGCTGCAAGATGCCTGCTTCATGCCTCAGTGCTTTAATCAGCAAGGTGCCTGCCTCATGCCTCAGTGTTTCAAGCTGCAAGGTGCCTGCTTCGTGTCTCAGTGTTTCAAGCTGCAAGGTGCCTGCCTCATGCGTCAGTGTTTCAAGCTGCAAGAAGCCTGCTTCATGCCTCAGAGTTTCAAGCTGCAAAAAGCCTGCTTCATGCCTCAGTGTTTCAAGCTGCAAGATGCCTGTTTCATGCCTCAGTGTTTTGAGCTGCAAGATGACAGTTTCATGCCTCAGTGTTTCAAGCTGCAAGGTGCCTGCTTCATGCCTCAGTGTTTCAAGCAGCAAGATGTCTGCTTCATGCCTCAGTGTTTCAAGCTGCAAGATGCCTGCTTCATGCCTCAGTGTTTCAAGCTGCAAGTTGCCTGCTTCATGCCTCAGTGTTTCAAGCAACAAGGTGCCTGCATCATGCCTCAGTGTTTCAACCTGCAAGATGCCTGCTTCATGCCTCAGTGTTTAAAACTGCAAGATGCCTGCTTCATGCCTCAGTGTTTCAAGCTGCAAGATGCCTGCTTCATGCCCCAGTGTTTCAAGCTGCAAGATGCCTGCTTCATGCCTCAGTGCTTTAATCAGCAAGGTGCCTGCTTCATGCCTCAGTGTTTCAAGCTGCAAGGTGCCTGCTTCGTGTCTCAGTGTTTCAAGCTGCAAGGTGCCTGCTTCATGCCTCAGTGTTTCAAACTGCAAGATGTCTGCTTCATACTTCAGTGTTTCAAGCTTCAAGATGCCTGCTTCATGCCTCAGTGTTTCAAGCTGCAAAAAGCCTGCTTCATGCCTCAGTGTTTCAAGCTGCAAGATGCCGGTTTCATGCCTCAGTGTTTTGAGCTGCAAGATGACAGTTTCATGCCTCAGTGTTTCAAGCTGCAAGGTGCCTGCTTCATGCCTCAGTGTTTCAAGCAGCAAGGTGCCTGCTTCATGCCTCAGTGTTTCAAGCTGCAAGGTGCCTGCTTCGTGTCTCAGTGTTTCAAGATGCAAGGTGCCTGCTTCATGCCTCAGTGTTTCAAGCTGCAAGAAGCCTGCTTCATGCCTCAGTGTTTCAAACTGCAAGATGCCTGCTTCATACTTCAGTGTTTCAAGCTTCAAGATGCCTGCTTCATGCCTCAGTGTTTCAAGCTGCAAAAAGCCTGCTTCATGCCTCAGTGTTTCAAGCTGCAAGATGTCTGTTTCATACTTCAGTGATTCAAGCTTCAAGATGCCTGCTTCATGCCTCAGTGTTTCAAGCTGCAAGAAGCCTGCTTCATGCCTCAGTGTTTCAAGCTGCAAGATGTCTGCTTCATATTTCAGTGTTTCAAGCTTCAAGATGCCCACTTCATGCCTCAGTGTTTCAAGCTGCAAGATGCCTGTTTCATGCCTCAGTGTTTTGAGCTGCAAGATGACAGTTTCATGCCTCAGTGTTTCAAGCTGCAAGGTGCCTGCTTCATGCCTCAGTGTTTCAAGCAGCAAGGTGCCTGCTTCATGACTCAGTATTTCACGCAGCAAGAGGTCTGCTTCATGCCTCAGTGTTTCAAGCAGCAAGAGGTCTGCTTCATGCCTCAGTGTTTCAAGCTGCAAGATGTCTGCTTCACACTTCAGTGTTTCAAGCTTCCAGATGCCTGCTTCATGCCTTAGTGTTTCAAGCAGCAAGGTGCCTGCTTCATGTCTCAGTGTTTCGAGCTGCAAGATGCCCGCTTCATGCCTCAGTGTTTCAAGCAGCAAGCTGCCCGCTTCATGCCTCAGTGTTTCGAGCAGCAAGATGCCTGCTTCATGCCTCAGTGTTTGAAGCAGCAAGGAGCCCGCTTCATGCCTCAGTGTTTCGAGCTGCAAGATGCCCACTTCATGCCTCAGTGTATCAAGCAGCAAAGTTCCCGCTTCATACCTCAGTGTTTCGAGCTGCAAGATGCCTGCTTCATGACTCAGTGTTTCAATCAGCAAGAGGTCTGCTTCATGCATCAGTGTTTCAAGCAGCAAGAGATCTGCTTCATGCCTCAGTGTTTCAAGCTGCAAGAAGCCTGCTTCATGCCTCAGTGTTTCAAGCAGCAAGAGGTCTGCTTCATGCCTCAGTGCTTTAAGCAGCAAGGTGCCAGCTTCATGCCTCAGTGTTTCAAGCTGCAAGAAGCCTGCTTCATACCTCAGTATTTCAAGCAGCAAGGTGCCAGCTTCATGCCTCAGTGTTTCAAGCAGCAAGAGGTCTGCTTCATGCCTCAGTGTTTCAAGCTGCAAAAGCCTACTTCATGCCTCAGTGTTTCAAGCAGCAAGAGGTCTGCTTCATGCCTCAGTCTTTCAAGCAGCAACATGCCTGCTTCATGCCTCAGTGTTTCAAGCAGCAAGCTGCCAGCTTCATGCCTCAGTGTTTAAAGCTGCAAGAAGCCTGCTTCATGAATCAGTGTTTCAAGCAGCAAGAGGTCTGCTTCATGCCTCAGGGTTTCATGCAGCAAGAGGTCTCCTTCACACCTCAGTCTTTCAAGCAGCAAGATGTCTGCTTCATGCCTCAGTGTTTCAAGCTGCATGGTGCCTGCTTCATGCCTCAGTGTTTCAAGCTGCAAGGTGCCTGCTTCACGCCTCAGTGTTTCAAGCTCCAAGATGCCTGCTTCACGCCTCAGTGTTTCAAGCAAGATGCCCGCTTTATGCCTCAGTGTTTCAAGCAGCAAGATGCCTGTTTCATGCCTCAGTGTTTCCAGCTGTAAGATGCCAGTTTCATGCCTCAGTGTTTCAAGCTGCAAGATGCCTGTTTCATGCCTCAGTGCTTTGAGCTGCAAGGTGCCTGCTTCATGCCTCAGTGTTTCAAGTAGCAAGGTGCCTGCTTCATGCCTCAGTGTTTCAAGCTGCAAGGTGCCTGCTTCATGCCTCAGTATTTCACGCAGCAAGAGGTCTGCTTCATGCCTCAGTGTTTCAAGCAGCAAGAGGTCTGCTTCATGCCTCAGTGTTTCAAGCTGCAAGATGTCTGCTTCACACTTCAGTGTTTCAAGCTTCCAGATGCCCGCTTTATGCCTTAGTGTTTCAAGCAGCAAGGTGCCTGCTTCATGTCTCAGTGTTTCGAGCTGCAAGATGCCAGCTTCATGCCTCAGTGTTTCAAGCAGCAAGGTGTCTGCCTCACACCTGAGTCTTTCAAGCAGCAAGAGGCCTGCTTCATGCCTCAGTGTTTCAAGCAGCAAGATGTCTGCTTCATGCCTCAGTATTTCAAGCAACAAGCTGCCAGCTTCATGCCTCAGTGTTTCAAGCTATAAGGTACCTGCTTCATGCCTCAGTGTTTCAAGCAGCAAGAGGTCTAGCTTCATGCCTCAGTGTTTCAAGCAGCAAGGTGCCTGCTTCACACCTCAGTGTTTCAAGCTGCAAGAAGCCCGCTTCATGCCTCAGTGTTTCAAGCTGCAAGATGCCTGCTTCATGCCTCAGTATTTCAAGCTGCAAGATGCCAGCTTCATGCCTCAGTGTTTCAAGCTGCAAGATGCCTGCTTCATGCCTCAGTGTTTCAAGCAGCAAGAGGTCTGCTTCATGCCTCAGTGTTTCAAGCAGCAAGATGTCTGCCTCACACCTGAGTGTTTCAAGCAGCAAGAGGCCTGCTTCATGCCTCAGTGTTTCAAGCAGCAAGGTGCCAGCATCATGCCTCAGTGTTTCTATCCCCATAGTGCCTGCTTTATGCCTCAGTGTTTCGAGCTGCAAGATATCTGCTTCATGCCCTAGTGTTTCAAGCCGCAAGGGGCCTGCTTCATGCCTCAGTGTTTCAAGCTGCAAGAAGCCTGCTTCATGCCTCAGTGTTTCAGGCAGCAAGAAGCCAGCTCCATGCCTCAGTGTTTCAACCTGCAAGAAGCCTGCTTCATGCCTCAGTGTTTCAAGCAGCAAGGTGCCAGCTACATGCCTCAGTGTTTCAAGCAGCAAGGTGCCTGCTTCATGCCACAGTGTTTCAAGCTGCAAGAGGTCTGCTTCAAGCCTCAGTGTTTCAAGCAGCAAGAGGTCTGCTTAATGCCTCAGTGTTTCAAGAAGCAAGGTGCCTGCTTCATGCCTCAGTGTTTCAAGCAGCAAGTTGCCTGCTTCATGCCTCAGTGTTTCAAGCAGCAAGGTGCCAGCTACATGCCTCAGTGTTTCAAGCAGCAAAGATTTTGCTGCTTCGTACCACAGTGTTTCAAGCTGCAAGGGGCCTGCTTCATGCCTCAGTGTTTCAAGCAGCAAGAGGTCTGCTTGTGCCTCAGTGTTTCAGCTGCAAGAAGCCAGCTTCATGCCTCAGTGTTTCAAGATGCAAGGTGCCAGCTTCATGCCTCAGTGTTTCAAACAGCAAGGTGCCTGCTTCATGTCTCAGTGTTTCAAGCTGCAAAATGCCTGCAGCGTGCCTCAGTGTTTCAAGCTGCAAGGTGCCAGCTTCATGGCTGAGTGTTTCAAGCTGCAAGAAGCCTGCTTCATGCCTCAGTGTTTCAAGCAGCAAGGGCCTGCTTCAAGCCTCAGTGTTTCAAGCAGCAAGGTGCCTGCTTCATGACTCAGTGTTTCAAGCAGCAAGGTGCCTGCTTCATGCCTCAGTGTTTCAAGCAGCAAGAGGTCTGCTTCATGCCTCAGTGTTTCAGCTGCAAGAAGCCAGCTTCATGCCTCAGTGTTTCAAGATGCAAGAAGCCTGCTTCATGCCTCAGTGTTTCAAGCAGCAAGATGCCAGCTTCATGCCTCAGTGTTTCAAACTGCAAGATGTCTGCTTCATACTTCAGTGTTTCAAGCTTCAATATGCCTGCTTCATGCCTCAGTGTTTCAAGCTGCAAAAGGCCTACTTCATGCCTCAGTGTTTCAAGCTACAGATGTCTGTTTCATACTTCAGTGTTTCAAGCTTCAAGATGCCTGCTTCATGCCTCAGTGTTTAGCTTGCAAGAAGCCTGCTTCATGCCTCAGTGTTTCAAGCTCGCAAGATGTCTGCTTCATATTTCAGTGTTTCAAGCTTCAAGATGCCTACCATGCCTCAGTGTTTCAAGCTGCAAGATGCCTGTTTCATGCCTCAGTGTTTTGAGCTGCAAGGTACCTGCTTCATGCCTCAGTGTTTCAAGCAGCAAGGTGCCTGCTTCATGCCTCAGTGTTTCAAGCAGCAATGTGCCTGCTTCATGCCCCAGTATTTTCACGCAGCAAGAGGTCTGCTTCATGCTCAGTGTTTCAAGCAGCAAGAGGTCTGTTTATGCCTCAGTGTTTCAGTTGCAAGATGTCTGCTTCACATCAGTGTTTCAAGCTTCCAGATGCCCTTCATGCCTTAGTGTTTCAAGCAGCAAGGTGCCTGCTTCATGTCTCAGTGTTTCGAGCTGCAAGATGCCTGCTTCATGCCTCAGTGTTCGAAGCAGCAGTCTACCATGCCTCAGTGTTTCGAGCTGCAAGATGCCTCATCATGCCTCAGTGTATCAAGCAGCAAACTGCCCGCTTCATACTCAGTGTTTCAGGCTGCAAGATGCCTGCATCATGCCTCAGTGTTTCAATCAGAAGAGGTCTGCTTCATGCATCAGTGTTTCAAGCAACCGAGATCTGCTTCATGCTGCCTCAGTGTTTCAACAAGCTGCAAGAAGCCTGCTTCATGCCTCAGTGTTTCAAGCAGCAAGAGGTCTGCTTCATGCCTCAGTGCTTTAAGCAGCAAGGTGCCAGCTTCATGCCTCAGTGTTTCAAGCTGCAAGAAGCCTGCTTCATGCCTCAGTATTTCAAGCAGCAAGGTGCCAGCTTCATGCCTCAGTGTTTCAAGCAGCAAGAGGTCTGCTTCATGCCTCAGTGTTTCAAGCTGCTAGAAGCCTACTTCATGCCTCAGTGTTTCAAGCAGCAAGAGGTCTTCTTCATGCCTCAGTGCTTCAAGCAGCAAGGTGCCAGCTTCATGCCTCAGTGTTTCAAGCTGCAAGAAGCCTGCTTCATGCCTCAGTGTTTCAAGCAGCAAGGTGCCAGCTTCATGCCTCAGTCTTTCAAGCAGCAACATGCCTGCTTCATGCCTCAGTGTTTCAAGCTGCAAGCTGCCAGATTCATGCCTCAGTGCTTCAAGCTGCAAGAAGCCTGCTTCATGAATCAGTGTTTCAAGCAGCAAGAGGTCTGCTTCATGCCTCAGTCTTTCAAGCAGCAACATGCCTGCTTCATGCCTCAGTGTTTCAAGCAGCAAGCTGCCAGCTTCATGCCTCAGTGCTTCAAGCTGCAAGAAGCCTGCTTCATGAATCAGTGTTTCAAGCAGCAAGAGGTCTGCTTCATGCCTCAGTGTTTCATGCAGCAAGAGGTCTGCTTCACACCTCAGTCTTTCAAGCAGCAAGATGTCTGCTTCATGCCTCAGTGTTTCAAGCTGCATGGTGCCTGCTTCATGCCTCAGTGTTTCAAGCTGCAAGGTGCCTGCTTCACGCCTCAGTGTTTCAAGCTCCAAGATGCCTGCTTCACGCCTCAGTGTTTCAAGCAGCAAGATGCCCGCTTTATGCCTCAGTGTTTCAAGCAGCAAGATGCCTGTTTCATGCCTCAGTGTTTCCAGCTGTAAGATGCCAGTTTCATGCCTCAGTGTTTCAAGCTGCAAGATGCCTGTTTCATGCCTCAGTGCTTTGAGCTGCAAGGTGCCTGCTTCATGCCTCAGTGTTTCAAGTAGCAAGGTGCCTGCTTCATGCCTCAGTGTTTCAAGCTGCAAGGTGCCTGCTTCATGCCTCAGTATTTCACGCAGCAAGAGGTCTGCTTCATGCCTCAGTGTTTCAAGCAGCAAGAGGTCTGCTTCATGCCTCAGTGTTTCAAGCTGCAAGATGTCTGCTTCATACTTCAGTGTTTCAAGCTCCAAGATGCCCGCTTCATGCCTCAGTGTTTCAAGCAGCAAGGTGCCTGCTTCATGTCTCAGTGTTTCGAGCTGCAAGATGCCAGCTTCATGCCTCAGTGTTTCAAGCAGCAAGGTGTCTGCCTCACACCTGAGTCTTTCAAGCAGACAAGAGGCCTGCTTCATGTGCCTCAGTGTTTCAAGTCAGCAAGATGTCTGCTTCATGCCTCAGTATTTCACAAATGTTATGCCCCATGCCTCAGTGTTTCAAGCTATGGAAGGTACCTGCTTCATGCCTCAGTGTTTCAAGCACAAGAGGTCAGCTTCATGCCTCAGTGTTTAAGCAGCAAGGTGCCTGCTTCACACCACTCAGCTGTTTCAAGCTGCAAGCCCGCCTATGCCTCAAGCGTTTCAAGCTGCAAGATGCCTGGCTTCATGCCTCAGTGTTTCAAGCTGCAAGATGCCAGCTTCATGCCTCAGTGTTTCAAGCTGCAAGATGCCTGCTTCATGCCTCAGTGTTTCAAGCAGCAAGAGGTCTGCTTCATGCCTCAGTGTTTCAAGCAGCAAGATGTCTGCTTCATACCTGAGTGTTTCAAGCAGCAAGAGGCCTGCTTCATGACTCAGTGTTTCAAGCAGCAAGGTGCCAGCATCATGCCTCAGTGTTTCTATCCCCATAGTGCCTGCTTTATGCCTCAGTGTTTCGAGCTGCAAGATATCTGCTTCATGCCCTAGTGTTTCAAGCCGCAGGGCCTGCTTCATGCCTCAGTGTTTCAAGCTGCAAGAAGCCTGCTTCATGCCTCAGTGTTTCAGGCAGCAAGAAGCCAGCTCCATGCCTCAGTGTTTCAACCTGCAAGAAGCCTGCTTCATGCCTCAGTGTTTCAAGCAGCAAGGTGCCAGCTACATGCCTCAGTGTTTCAAGCAGCAAGGTGCCTGCTTCATGCCACAGTGTTTCAAGCTGCAGAGGTCTGCTTCAAGCCTCAGTGTTTCAAGCAGCAAGAGGTCTGCTTAATGCCTCAGTGTTTCAGAGCAAGGTGCCTGCTTATGCCTCAGTGCTTCAAGCAGCAAGTTGCCTGTCTGCCTCAGTGTTTCAAACGCACAAGGTGCCTGCTTCATGCCCTCAGTTTTTCAAGCTGCAAGGTGCCTGCTTCATGACTCAGTGTTTCAAGCAGCAAGGTGCCTGCTTCATGCCTCAGTGTTTCAAGCAGCAAGAGGTCTGCTTCATGCCTCAGTGTTTCAGCTGCAAGAAGCCAGCTTCATGCCTCAGTGTTTCAAGATGCAAGGTGCCCGCTTCATGCCTCAGTGTTTCAAACAGCAAGGTGCCTGCTTCATGTCTCAGTGTTTCAAGCTGCAAAATGCCTGCAGCGTGCCTCAGTGTTTCAAGCTGCAAGGTGCCAGCTTCATGGCTGAGTGTTTCAAGCTGCAAGAACCTGCTTCATGCCTCAGTGTTTCAAGCAACAGGCCTGCTTCAAGCCTCAGATGTTTCAAGCAGCAGGTGCCTGCTTCATGACTCAGTGTTTCAAGCAGCAAGGTGCCTGCCATGCCTCAGTGTTCAAGCAGCAAGAGGTCTTCAAGCATGTTTCAGCTGCAAAGCCAGCTTCAGCCCCAGTGTGTCAAGATGCAGAAGCCCGCTCATGCCTCAGTGTTTCAAGCAACAAGATGCCAGCTTCATGCCTCAGTGTTTCAAACTCCAGATGTCTGCTTCATACTTCAGTTCAAACTAATATACCTGCTTCAGCCTCAGTGTTTGCCGCAAAAGCCTGTTCATGCCTCAGTGTTTCAAGCTGCAGATGTCTGTTTCAGACTTCAGTGTTTCAAGCCAAGATGCCCGTTTGCCTCAGTGTTTAAAACAGAAACCTGCTTCATACCCCAGTGTTTCAAGCTGCAAGATGTTCTTCATATTTCAGTGTTTCAAGCTTAAGATGCCCACTTCATGCCCCAGTGTTTAGCTGCAAGATGCCTGTTTCATGCCTCAGTGCTGGAGCAGGTGCCTGTCGCCTCAGTTTCAAGCAGCAAAGTGCCTGTTCATGCCTCAGTGTTTCAAGCAGCAAGGTGCTGTTCATGCCTCAGTATTTCACGCAAAGGCCTTTAATGCCTCAGTGTTTGCAACAAGAGGTCTGCTTCATGCCTCAGTGTTTAGCTGCAAGATGTCTGCTTCACACTTGTGGCTCAAGCTTCAGATGCTGCGCTTCAGCCTTAGTGTTTCAGTTTCAAGCAAGGATGCCCGCTTCATGCCCTCGTGTTTCGTGCAGCAAGAGGTCTGCTTTATGCCTCAGTCTTCAGGTAGCAAGATGTCTGTTTGCCTCCGTGTGTTTCGTTGCAAGTGTCTGGTTTACGCCCAGTGTTTCAAGCTCCAAGATGCCTGCTTCATGACTCAGTGTTTTGGCAACAAGATGCCCACTTCATGCCTTGTGTTTCAAGCTGCGGTGCCCGCTTATGCCTCAGAGTTTCAAGCTGCAAGATGCCCGCTCATGCCTCAATGTTCTGCTGCAAGATGCCTGTCACGCCCAGTGTTTCAAGCAGCAAGATGCCAGCTTCATGCCTCAGTGTTTCAGGTGAGGTCTGCTTCTGCCTGTCTTTCAAGCAGCAAGAGTCTGCTTCATGCCTCAGTGTTTCAAGCGCATGGTGCCTGTTTATGCCTCAGTGTTTCATAAGAGCCTGTTTACTTCAGTGTTTGGGGTCAAGATGCCTGTTTATGACTCAGTGTTTTAAGCAACAAGATGCCCGCCTATGCCCAGTGTTTCAAGCAGCAGGTGCCCGCTGGTGTCCTCAGAGTTTCGTTGCAAGATGCCCGCTTATGCCCCAGTGTTTCTGCTGCAAGATGCCTGTTTTATGCCTATGTTTCTGGCAGCAAGATGCCAGCCTGCCTCAGTGTTTCGCGCAAGGTGTCTGCATCATGCCACAGTGTTTCGTGCAAGATGTCCGCTTCATGTCTCAGTGTTTCAAGGAGCGTCTGGCTTTATGCCTCAGTGTTTCAAGCTGCAAGATGCCTGCCCTCTTCTTCAGTGTTTCGCGGCAAGATGTCTGCTTCATGCCTCAGTGTTTCAAGCAGTAAGATGTCTGTTTATGCCTCTGTATTTCTGCAACAAGCTGCCCGCTTTATACCTCAGTGTTTCTGCTTATATGTACCTGCTTCATGCCTCAGTGTTTCAAGCAGCAAGAGGTCTGTTGTTGTACAGTGTTTAAGCAGCAAGGTGCCTGTTTACACCCCAGTGTTTCAAGTGCTAGCCCGCTTATGCCTCAGTGTCAAGCGTAAGATGCCTGCTCATGCTCAGTGTTTCAAGCTGCAAGATGCCAGCTCATGCCTCAGTGTTTCAAGGTGCAAGATGCCTGCTTCATGCCTCAGTGTTTCGGCAGCAAGATGTCTGCTTCATGCCTCAGTGTTTGGCAGCAAGCCCTGCTTATGCCTCAGTGTTTCAAGCAGCAAGGTGCCAGCTTCTTGTCTTAGTGTTTCTGCTGCAGATGCCTGCTTCATGCCTCAGTGTTTCTGCTGCAAGATGCCGCTTCATGCCTCAGTGTTTGGTTGCAAGATGCCTGTTTCTGCTCAGTGTTTCACAGCAAGAGGTCTGCCTGTTTCATGCTGTAAGAAGTCTGCTTCATGCCTCAGTGTCAAGCAGCAAGGTGCCAGCTTTATGCCTCAGTGTTTCAAATTGCAAGATGTCTGCTTCATACTTCAGTGTTTCAAGCTCAATATGCCTGCTTCATGCCCAGTGTTTCAAGCTGCAGCCTGCTTCATGCCTCAGTGTTTGTTGTAAGATGTCTGTTTCATACTTCAGTGTTCGCTCAAGATGCCTGCTCATGCCTCAGTTCGGGTTGCAAGTAGCCTGTTTATGCCTCAGTGTTTCAAGCTGCAAGATGTCTGCTCATATTTTGTGTTTCAAGCTCAAGATGCCCACTCATGCCTCAGTGTTTGAAGCTGCAAGATGCCTGTTTCATGCCTCAGTTTTGAGCTGCAAGGTGCCTGTTTTATGCCTCAGTGTTTCAAGCAGCAAGCCTGTTTATGCCTCAGTGTTTCAAGCAAGGTGCCTGCTTCATGCTCAGTATTTCACGAGCAAGAGGTCTGTTTCATGCCTCAGTGTTTCACAGCAGAGGTCTGCTTCATGCCCAGTGTTTGTTGCTGTAAGATGTCTGTTTTACACTTCAGTGTTTCAAGCCCAGATGCCCGCTTATGCCTTAGTGTTTTCTACAGTAAGGTGCCTGTTTTGTCTCAGTGTTTCAGCTGCAAGATGCCTGCTTCATGCCTCAGTGTTCGAAGCAGCAAGTGCCCGCCATGCCTCAGTGTTTCGAGCCAAGATGCCCACTTCATGCCTCAGTGTATCGGGCAGCAAACTGCCCGCTTATACCTCAGTGTTTCGAGCTGCAAGATGCCTGTCATCATGCCTCAGTGTTTCAATCAGAAAGAGGTCTGTTTTATGTATCAGTGTTTCAAGCAGCAAGAGATCTGCTTCATGCCTCAGTGTTTCTGCTGCAAGAAGCCTGCTTCATGCCTCAGTGTTTCAAGCAGCAAGAGGTCTGCTTTATGCCTCAGTGCTTTTGCGCAGCAAGGTGCCAGCTTCATGCCTCAGTGTTTCTGCTGCAAGAAGCCTGCTTCATGCCTCAGTATTTTTTTAGGCGCAAGGTGCCAGCTTATGCCTCAGTGTTTCTAGGCGTGCAAGAGGTCTGCTTATGCCTCAGTGTTTCAAGTTGCTAGTAGCTACTTCATGCCTCAGTGTTTCAAGCAGCAAGAGGTCTGTTCTGTGCCTCAGTGTTCAAGTAGCAAGGTGCCAGTCCATGCCTCAGTGTTTCTGCTGCAAGAAGCCTGCTTCATGCCCTGTGTGTTTCAAGCAGCAAGTGCCAGCTTCATGCCTCAGTCTTTCAAGCAGCAACATGCCTGCTTTATGTCCTCAGTGTTTCAAGTTGCAGCTGCCAGATTCATGCTCTCAGTAAGCCTGCTGCAAGAAGCCTGCTTTATGAATCAGTGTTTCAAGCAGCTAGAGGTCTTCTTCATGCCTCAGTGTTTCAAGCAGCAAGAAGTCTGCTTCATGCCTCAGTCTTTCAAGCAGCAAGATGTCTGCTTCATGCCTCAGTGTTTCAAGCTGCATGGTGCCTGCTTCATGCCTCAGTGTTTTAAGCTGCAAGGTGCCTGCTTCACGCCTCAGTGTTTCTAGCTCCAAGATGCCTGCTTCATGCCTCAGTGTTTCAAGCAGCAAGATGCCCGCTTCATGCCTCAGTGTTTCAAGCTGCAAGATGCCTGTTTCATGCCTCAGTGTTTCCAGCTGTAAGATGCCAGTTTCATGCCTCAGTGTTTCAAGCAGCAAGGTGCCTGCTTCATGCCTCAGTGTTTCACGCAGCAAGAGGTCTGCTTCATGCCTCAGTGTATCAAGCAGCAAGAGGTCTGCTTCATGCCTCAGTGTTTCAAGTTGCAAGATGTCTGCTTCACACTTCAGTGTTTCAAGCTTCCACATGCCCACTTCATGCCTCAGTGTTGCACGCAGCAAGGTGCCTGTCATCTCTCAGTGTTTCGCAGCTGCAAGATGCCGGGTTTCATGCCTCAGTGTTTCAAGCAGCAGGGTGCCCGCTTCATGCCTCAGTGTTTGTGCCGTAAGATGCCCGCCTATGCCTCTGTGTTTCAGGCAGCAAGAGGTCTGGCTTTATGCCTTCAGTCTTTCAGGTAGTGTGTTTGTCTGCTTTATGCTCTCAGTGTTCTCGTTGCAAGGTGTCTGTTTCACGCCTCAGTGTTTCAAGCTCCAAGATGCTCTGCTTCATGACTCAGTGTTTTCTGTAACTAAGATGCCCACTTTATGCCTCAGTGTTTGCTGCAAGGTGCCCGCTTCATGCCTCAGAGTTTTGCTGCAGATGCCCGCTTTATGGCCTCAATGTTTCTGCTGCAAGAGCTGCCTGCTTCACGCCTTCAGTGTTTCTAGCAGCAAGATGCCAGCTTCATGCCAGTGTTTCAAGCAGCAAGAGGTCTGCTTCATGCCTCAGTTTTCAAGCAGCAAGAGGTCTGCTTTATGCCTCAGTGTTTCAAGCTGTATGGTGCCTGGTTCTATGCTCTCAGTGTTTCAGCAGTAAGGAGCCTGCTTCACGCCTAGTGTTTTCAAGTTCCAAGATGCCTGCTTCATGACTCAGTGTTTCAAGCAACAAGATGCCTGCTTATGCCTCAGTGTTTCAAGCAGGTGCCCGCTTGCGGGCTTCAGAGTTTCAAGCTGCAAGATGCCCGCCTATGCCCTCAGTGTTTCGTTGCAAGATGCCTGCTTCATGCCTTAGTGTTTCAAGTAGCAAGATGGCAGCTTCATGCCTCAGTGTTTCAAGCGGCAGGTGTTCGCATCATGCCACAGTGTTTTCTTGCGAAGATGTCCGCTTATGCTCTCAGTGTTTCAAGGCTCAAGATGTCTGCTTCATGCCTCAGTGTTTCAAGCTGCAGATGCCTTGCTTCATGTTTTTCAGTGTTTCTGGCAAGATGTTCGTTTATGTCTCAGTGTTTCAAGCAGCAAGATGTCTGCTTCATGCCTCTGTATTTAAGCAACAAGCTGCCCGCTTAATACCTCAGGTGTTTCATGTTACAAGGTACCTGTTTATGCCTCAGTGTTTGGCAGCAAGAGGTCTGTTTTATGCCACAGTGTTTCAAGCAGCAAGGTGCCTGCTTCACATCTCAGTAGCTTCAAGTAGCAAGGCCCGCTTCATGCCTCAGTGTTTCAAGCGGTAAGATGCCTGCTTCATGCCTCAGTGTTTCTTGCTGCAAGATGCCAGTTTGCTATGCCTGGTGTGTTTCAAGCCGCAAGATGCCTGCTTCCATGCCCTCAGTGTTTCAAGCAGCAAGATGTCTGCTTCATGCCTCAGTTTCTGCCAAGCAGCAAGCAGCTTCTGTTTCATGCCTCAGTGCTTAAGCAGCAAGGTGCCAGCCATGCCTCAGTGTTTCAAGCTGCAAGATGCCTGCTTCATGCCTCAGTGTTTCAAGCTGCAAGATGCCAGCTTCATGCCTCAGTGTTTCTAGCTGCAAGATGCCTGCTTCATGCCTCAGTGTTTCAAGCAGCAAGAGGCTCTGCTTCATGCCTCAGTGTTTCAAGCTGCAAGAAGCCTGCTTCATGCCTCAGTGTTTCAAGCAGCAAGGTGCCAGCTTCATGCCTCAGTGTTTCAAGCTGCAAGAAGCCTGCTTCATGCCTCAGTGTTTCAAGCAGCAAGAGGTCTGCTTCATGCCTCAGTGTTTCAAGCTGCAAGAAGTCTGCTTCATGCCTCAGTGTTTCAAGCTGCAAGAAGCCAGCTTCATGCCTCAGTGTTTCAAGCAGCAAGGTGCCAGCTTCATGCCTCAGTGTTTCAAGCTGCAAGAAGCCTGCTTCATGCCTCAGTGTTTCAAGCAGCAAGGTGCCAGCTACATGCCTCAGTGTTTCAAGCAGCAAGATGTCTGCTTCATGCCTCAGTGTTTCAAGCAGCAAGATGCCTGTTTCATGCCTCAGTGTTTCAAGCTGCAAGATGCCTGCTTCATGCCTCAGTGTTTCAAGCAGCAAGGTGCCTGCTTCATGCCTCAGTGTTTCAAGCTCCAAGATGCCTGCTTCATGCCTCAGTGTTTCAAGCAGCAAGGTGCCTGCTTCATGCCTCAGTGTTTCAAGCTGCAAGATGCCTGCTTCATGCCTCAGTGTTTCAAGCTGCAAGATGCCTGCTGCATGCCTCAGTGTTTCAAGCTGCAAGGTGCCAGCTTCATGCCTGAGTGTTTCAAGCTGCAAGATGCCTGCTTCATGCCTCAGTGTTTCAAGCAGCAAGTTGCCTGCTTCATGCCTCAGTGTTTCAAGCTGCAAGGTGCCTGCTTCATGCCTCAGTGTTTCAAGCTGCAAGGTGCCTGCTTCATGACTCAGTGTTTCAAGCAGCAAGGTGCCTGCTTCATGCCTCAGTTTTTCAAGCAGCAAGAGGTCTGCTTCATGCCTCAGTGTTTCAAGCTGCAAGAAGCCTGCTTCATGCCTCAGTGTTTCAAGCAGCAAGAGGTCTGCTTCATGCCTCAGTGTTTCAAGCTCCTCCTCCACCAAATACCTTGGCCTTACCCTGGACCAAGGTTTTACACTAAATAATCATGTAGATCAAATCACAAAGCCATCCATGAGAAATTAGGCATCCTTTATAGACTAAAGGACCAAGTCATTCCTGAAGCCAGGTAGCCATTGCCACAAGTGTACCTCCCAAAGCTCACATCTGGGCCCGATCCTCCAGGGTGTGGCCGATGGAATTAGGAAGGCTGCAGACTCTGTACAATAAGATAGTCTGCTCTGTCACCCTGTCTCACCCGAGGACTCACCACTGTGAGGCCCAATCCAGGCTCAGGTGGCCGTCGCTTGATGCTCGCGTAGCCTACCCTTCCCTTTGCCTTACAATATAGGTACTGGGCCCCTCACCTCCCCCCAGCCTGGTTGTGCTCGTCAGGGCAAAACCCAACCCACGGTGCCTGCGCTCATCAGGCCAATCTCTCCTCGAGGTTCCTAAGATGAGGACTAAAGCCGGGTCTAGGTCCTTTTCGTACACCACCCCTTCCACCTGGAACAACCTCCCCTTGGAGGTCAGGGAGGCTGAGACTGTTTCTAGCTTCCGGACTTTGCTGAAGGGACACCTGCTCAATAGGAGCATATGTCAATGTCACAGTACCTGACCTAGCTCAGCCTCTTGGGCAGCTCACTTGTCCTCCCAACAGCCATCTAGGCAGTATAATGGTCCTCTTCTTGCAGAAGGGGTGCACTTAGGTCCCTTACTTATCCCCACTTCCAATCCTGCAGACACAGCAGCTAACCCTAGGTCTACAGGTGCTGCTCACTATTCCTGAGGACCTGGTATCTAATCTACTACTAGTGATGCCTAATTGTTTAATGTACGCAATATTTGTAACCTTCATGTCCATACAGCCTATATGTCTTCCACTTCCTGGTGCCTGTAAAGATATGTACTCTTATTTTTAAAAACTATCCATTCTCCAGACTGTACTGAACTGTTACCTGTATGTTGTTGTTGCACCCGGGTCGCCCCTGAAAAAGGGAACTCTTCGGGCCCAGTGGGCCAACCCAGTCATCAAAATTCAATAAATAAATAATAAATAAGCTGAAATGCGCCTGCTTCATGCCTCAGTGTTTCAAGCTGCAAGAAGCCTGCTTCATGCCTCAGTGTTTGAAGCAGCAAGAGGTCTGCTTCATGCCTCAGTGTTTCAAGCAGCAAGAGGTCTGCTTCATGCCTCAGTCTTTCAAGCAGCAAGATGTCTGCTTCATGCCTCAGTGTTTCAAGCTGTATGGTGCCTGCTTCATGCCTCAGTGTTTCAAGCTGCAAGATGTCTGCTTCATACTCAGTGTTTCAAGCTTCAAGATGCCCGCTTCATGCCTCAGTGTTTCAAGTCAGCAAGGTGCCTGCTTCATGTCTCAGTGTTTCGAGCTGCAAGATGCCTGCTTCGTGGCCTCAGTGTTTCTAGCAGCAAGGTGCCTGCTTCATGCCTCAGTGTTTCGAGCTGCAAGATGCCTGCTTCATGCCTCAGTGTTTCAAGCAGCAAGTTGCCTGCTTCATGCCTCAGTGTTTCAAGCAGCAAGGTGCCTGCTTCATGCCTCAGTGTTTCAAGCTGCAGGAAGCCTGCTTCATGCCTCAGTGTTTCAAGCAGCAAGGTGCCTGCTTCATGACTCAGTGTTTCAAGCAGCAAGGTGCCTGCTTCATGCCTCAGTTTTTCAAGCAGCAAGAGGTCTGCTTCATGCCTCAGTGTTTCAAGCTGCAAGAAGCCTGCTTCATGCCTCAGTGTTTCAAGCAGCAAGAGGTCTGCTTCATGCCTCAGTGTTTCAAGCTCCTCCTCCACCAAATACCTTGGCCTTACCCTGAACCAAGGTTTTACACTAAATAATCATGTAGATCAAATCACAAGAGACATCCATGGGAAATTAGGCATCCTTTATAGACTAAAGGACCAAATCATTCCTGAAGCCAGGGTAGCCATTGCCACAAGTGTACTCCTCCCAAAGCTCACATTCGGGGCTCCGATCCTCCAGGGTGTGGCCATGATGGAATAAGGAAAGCTGCAGACTCTGTACAATAAGATAGACTGCTTTGTCACCCTGTCTCACCCGAGGACTCACCACTGTGAGGCCCAATCCAGGCTCAGGTGGCCGTCGCTTGATGCTCGTCTAGCCTACCCTTCCCTTTGCCTTACAATAAAGGTACTGGGCCCCTCATCTCCCCCCAGCCTTGTTGGGCTCGTCAGGGTGAAACCCAACCCACGGTGCCTGCGCTCATCAGGCCAATCTCTCCTCGAGGTTCCTAAGATGAGGACTAAAGCCGGGTCTAGGTCCTTTGCGTACACCGCCTCTTCCACCTGAACAACCCCTTGAGGTCCGGGAGGCTGAGACTGTTTCTAGCTTCCGATTTTGTTGAAGGGACACCTGCTCAATAGGAGCATATGTCAATGCCTACAGTACCTGACCTAGCTCAGCTACTTGGGCAGCTCACTTGTCCTCCCAACAGCCATCTAGGCAGTATAATGGTCCTCTTTCTTGCAGAAGGTGCACTTAGGTCCCTAACTTATCCCCCTTCCAATCCTGCAGACACAGCAGCTAACCCTAGGTCTACAGGTGCTGCTCACTATTCCTGAGGACCTGGTATCTAATCTACTACTAGTGATGCCTAATTGTTTAATGTACGCAATATTTGTAACCTTCATGTCCATACAGCCTATATGTCTTCCACTTCCTGGCGCCTGTAAAGATATGTACTCTTATTTTTAAAAACTATTGATTCTCCAGACTGTACTGAACTGTTACCTGTATGTTGTTGTTGCACCCGGGTCGCCCCTGAAAAAGGGAACTCTTCGGGCCCAGTGGGCCAACCCAGTCATCAAAATTCAATAAATAAAATAAATAAGCTGAAATGCGCTGCTTCATGCCTCAGTGTTTCAAGCTGCAAGAAGCCTGCTTCATGCCTCAGTGTTTGAAGCAGCAAGGTGCCTGCTCATGCCTCAGTGTCTTAGCAGCAAGGTGACAGCTTCATGCCTCAGTGTTTCAGCTGCAAGAAGCCTGCTTCATGCCTCAGTGTTTCAAGCAGCAAGAGGTCTGCTTATGCCTCCGTGTTTCAAGCTGCAAGAAATCTGTTCATGCCTCAGTAGTTCCTGCTGCAAGAAGCCAGCTTCATGCCTCAGTGTTTCAAGCAGCAAGGTGCCAGCTTCATGCCTCAGTGTTTCAAGCTGCAAGAAGCCTGCTTCATGCCGCAGTGTTTCAAGCAGCAAGATGCCAGCTTCATGCCTCAGTGTTTCAAGCAGCAAGATGTCTGTTTCTGTGCCTCAGTGTTTCAAGCAGCAAGGTGCCTGTTTCATGTCTCAGTGTTTCGTTGCAAGATGCCTGCTGCATGCCTCAGTGTTTCAAGCAGCAGGTGCCTGCTTCATGCCTCAGTGTTTCAAGCTGCAAGGTGTCTGCTTCATGCCTCAGTGTTTCAAGCAGCAAGGTGCCTGCTTCATGCCTCAGTGTTTCAAGCAGCAAGGTGCCTGCTTCATGTCTCAGTGTTTCAAGCTGCAAGATGCCTGCTGCATGCCTCAGTGTTTCAAGCTGCAAGGTGCCAGCTTCATGCCTGAGTGTTTCAAGCTGCAAGAAGCCTGCTTCATGCCTCAGTGTTTCAAGCAGCAAGTTGCCTGCTTCATGCCTCAGTGTTTCAAGCAGCAAGGTGCCTGCTTCATGCCTCAGTGTTTCAAGCTGCAGGAAGCCTGCTTCATGCCTCAGTGTTTCAAGCAGCAAGGTGCCTGCTTCATGCCTCAGTTTTTCAAGCAGCAAGAGGTCTGCTTCATGCCTCAGTGTTTCAAGCTGCAAGAAGCCTGCTTCATGCCTCAGTGTTTCAAGCAGCAAGAGGTCTGCTTCATGCCTCAGTGTTTCAAGCTCCTCCTCCACCAAATACCTTGGCCTTACCCTGGACCAAGGTTTTACACTAAATAATCATGTAGATCAAATCACAAAAGCCTTCCATGAGAAATTAGGCATCCTTTATAGACTAAAGGACCAAGTCATTCCTGAAGCCAGTGTAGCCATTGCCACAAGTGTACTCCTCCCAAAGCTCACATTCGGGGCTCCGATCCTCCAGGGTGTGGCCGCGATGGAATTAGGAAGGCTGCAGACTCTGTACAATAAGATAGTCTGCTCTGTCACCCTGTCTCACCCGAGGACTCACCACTGTGAGGCCCAATCCAGGCTCAGGTGGCCGTCGCTTGATGCTCGTGTAGCCTACCCTTCCCTTTGCCTTACAATATAGGTACTGGGCCCCTCACTTCCCCCCAGCCTGGTTGTGCTCGTCAGGGCAAACCCAACCCACGGTGCCTGCGCTCATCAGGCCAATCTCCCTCGAGGTTCCTAAGATGAGGACTAAAGCCGGTCTAGGTCCTTTGTGACACCACCCTTCCACCTGGAACAACCTCCCTTGAGGTCCGGGAGGCTGAGACTGTTTCTAGCTCGGACTTTGCTGAAGGGACACCTGCTCAATAGGAGCATATGTCAATGTCACAGTACCTGACCTAGCTCAGCCTCTTGGGCAGCTCACTTGTCCTCCCAACAGCCATCTAGGCAGTATAATGGTCCTCTTCTTGCAGAAGGGGTGCACTTAGGTCCCTTACTTATCCCCCTTCCAATCCTGCAGACACAGCAGCTAACCCTAGGTCTACAGGTGCTGCTCACTATTCCTGAGGACCTGGTATCTAATCTACTACTAGTGATGCCTAATTGTTTAATGTACGCAATATTTGTAACCTTCATGTCCATACAGCCTATATGTCTTCCACTTCCTGGCGCCTGTAAAGATATGTACTCTTATTTTTAAAAACTATCCATTCTCCAGACTGTACTGAACTGTTACCTGTATGTTGTTGTTGCACCCGGTCGCCCTGAAAAGGAACTCTTCGGCCCAGTGGGCCAACCCAGTCATCAAAATTCAATAAATAAATAATAAATAAGCTGAAATGCGCCTGCTTCATGCCTCAGTGTTTCAAGCTGCAAGAAGCCTGCTTCATGCCTCAGTGTTTGAAGCAGCAAGAGGTCTGCTTCATGCCTCAGTGTTTCAAGCAGCAAGAGGTCTGCTTCATGCCTCAGTCTTTCAAGCAGCAAGATGTCTGCTTCATGCCTCAGTGTTTCAAGCTGTAGGGTGCCTGCTTCATGCCTCAGTGTTTCAGGCTGCAAGATGTCTGCTTCATACTTCAGTGTTTCAACCTTCAAGATGCCCGCTTCATGGCTCAGTGTTTCAATCAGCAAGGTGCCTGCCTCATGTCTCAGTGTTTCGAGATGCAAGATGCCTGCTTCGTGCCTCAGTGTTTCAAGCAGCAAGGTGCCCGCTTCATGCCTCAGAGTTTTGAGCAGCAAGATGTCTGCTTCATGCCTCAATGTTTCAAGCTGCAAGTTGCCTGCTTCATGCCTCAGTGTTTCAAGCCGCTAGGTGCCTGCTTCATGCCTCTGTGTTTCAAACTGCAGGAAGCCTACTTCATGCCTCAGTGTTTCAAGCAGCAAGGTGCCTGCTTCATGACTCAGTGTTTCAAGCAGCAAGGTGCCTGCTTCATTCCTCAGTTTTTCAAGCAGCAAGAGGTCTGCTTCATGCCTCAGTGTTTCAAGCTGCAAGAAGCCTGCTTCATGCCTCAGTGTTTCAAGCAGCAAGAGGTCTGCTTCATGCCTCAGTGTTTCAAGCTCCTCCTCCACCAAATACCTTGGCCTTACCCTGGACCAAGGTTTTACACTAAATAATCATGTAGATCAAATCACAAAGCCATCCATGGGAAATTAGGCATCCTTTATAGACTAAAGGACCAAATCATTCCTGAAGCCAGGGTAGCCATTGCCACAAGTGTACTCCTCCCAAAGCTCACATTCGGGGCTCCGATCCTCCAGGGTGTGGCCATGATGGAATTAGGAAGGCTGCAGACTCTGTACAATAAGATAGTCTGCTTTGTCACCCTGTCTCACCCGAGGACTCACCACTGTGAGGCCCAATCCAGGCTCAGGTGGCCGTCGCTTGATGCTCGTCTAGCCTACCCTTCCCTTTGCCTTACAATAAAGGTACTGGGCCCCTCATCTCCCCCCAGCCTTGTTGGGCTCGTCAGGGCGAAACCCAACCCACGGTGCCTGCGCTCATCAGGCCAATCTCTCCTCGAGGTTCCTAAGATGAGGACTAAAGCCGGGTCTAGGTCCTTTGCGTACACCGCCCCTTCCACCTGGAACAACCTCCCCTTGGAGGTCCGGGAGGCTGAGACTGTTTCTAGCTTCCGGACTTTGCTGAAGGGACACCTGCTCAATAGGAGCATATGTCAATGTCACAGTACCTGACCTAGCTCAGCCTCTTGGGCAGCTCACTTGTCCTCCCAACAGCCATCTAGGCAGTATAATGGTCCTCTTCTTGCAGAAGGGGTGCACTTAGGTCCCTAACTTATCCCCCTTCCAATCCTGCAGACACAGCAGCTAACCCTAGGTCTACAGGTGCTGCTCACTATTCCTGAGGACCTGGTATCTAATCTACTACTAGTGATGCCTAATTGTTTAATGTACGCAATATTTGTAACCTTCATGTCCATACAGCCTATATGTCTTCCACTTCCTGGCGCCTGTAAAGATATGTACTCTTATTTTTAAAAACTATCCATTCTCCAGACTGTACTGAACTGTTACCTGTATGTTGTTGTTGCACCCGGGTCGCCCCTGAAAAAGGGAACTCTTCGGGCCCAGTGGGCCAACCCAGTCATCAAAATTCAATAAATAAATAATAAATAAGCTGAAATGCGCCTGCTTCATGCCTCAGTGTTTCAAGCTGCAAGAAGCCTGCTTCATGCCTCAGTGTTTGAAGCAGCAAGGTGCCTGCTTCATGCCTCAGTGTTTCAAGCAGCAAGGTGACAGCTTCATGCCTCAGTGTTTCAAGCTGCAAGATGCCTGCTTCATGCCTCAGTGTTTCAAGCAGCAAGAGGTCTGCTTCATGCCTCAGTGTTTCAAGCTGCAAGAAGTCTGCTTCATGCCTCAGTGTTTCAAGCTGCAAGAAGCCAGCTTCATGCCTCAGTGTTTCAAGGAGCAAGGTGCCAGCTTCATGCCTCAGTGTTTCAAGCTGCAAGATGCCTGCTTTATGCCGCAGTGTTTCAAGCAGCAAGGTGCCAGCTACATGCCTCACTGTTTCAAGCAGCAAGATGTCTGTTTCGTGCCTCAGTGTTTCAAGCAGCAAGGTGCCTGTTTCATGTCTCAGTGTTTCAAGCTGCAAGATGCCTGCTGCATGCCTCAGTGTTTCAAGCAGCAAGGTGCCTGCTTCATGCCTCAGTGTTTCAAGCTGCAAGGTGTCTGCTTCATGCCTCAGTGTTTCAAGCAGCAAGGTGCCTGCTTCATGCCTCAGTGTTTCAAGCAGCAAGGTGCCTGCTTCATGTCTCAGTGTTTCAAGCTGCAAGATGCCTGCTGCATGCCTCAGTGTTTCAAGCTGCAAGGTGCCAGCTTCATGCCTGAGTGTTTCAAGCTGCAAGAAGCCTGCTTCATGCCTCAGTGTTTCAAGCAGCAAGTCACCTGCTTCATGCCTCAGTGTTTCAAGCAGCTAGGTGCCTGCTTCATGCCTCTGTGTTTCAAACTGCAGGAAGCCTACTTCATGCCTCAGTGTTTCAAGCAGCAAGGTGCCTGCTTCATGACTCAGTGTTTCAGGCAGCAAGGTGCCTGCTTCATTCCTCAGTGTTTCAAGCTGCAAGAAGCCTGCTTCATGCCTCAGTGTTTCAAGCAGCAAGTGGTCTGCTTCATGCCTCAGTGTTTCAAGCTCCTCCTCCACCAAATACCTTGGCCTTACCCTGGACCAAGGTTTTACACTAAATAATCATGTAGATCAAATCACAAAAGCCTTCCATGAGAAATTAGGCATCCTTTATAGACTAAAGGACCAAGTCATTCCTGAAGCCAGTGTAGCCATTGCCACAAGTGTACTCCTCCTCAGTGTTTCAAGCAGCAAGATGTCTGTCTTGCCTCAGTGTTTCAAGCTGCAAGGTAGCTGCTTCATGCCTCAGTGTTTCAAGCAGCAAGGTGCCTGCTTCATGCCTCAGTGTTTCAAGCAGCAAGAGGTCAGCTGTGCCTCAGTGTTTCAAGCAGCAAGGTGCCTGCTTCATGTCTCAGTGTTTCAAAGCAAGCTGCCGCTTCATGTCTCCAGTATTTCAAGCGTGGATACCCTGCTTCATGCCTCAGTGTTTCCCTGCAAGGTGCCAGCTTCATGCCTCAGTGTTTGCCGCAGAAGCCTGCTCATGCCCTCAGTGTTTCATAGGGCAGTGTTGCCTGCTTCATGCTCTCAGTGTTTCAAAGCAGGCAAGGTGCCTGCTTCATGCCTTCAGTGTTTCAAGCAGGGTGCCTGCTTCATGACTTCAGTGTTTGCAGTGCAAGGTGCCAGCTTCATGCCTGAGTGTTCAAGCTGCACTGCAAAGAAGCCTGCTTCTTGCCTCAGTGTTCAAGCAGCAAGTTGCCTGCTTCGGCTGCCTCAGTGTTTCAAGCTGCAAGAAGCCTGCTTCATACCTCAGTGTTTGCAGCAAGAGGTCTGTTTCATGCCTCAGTGTTTCAAGCAGGCAGGTGCTCTGTTTCATGCCTCAGTGTTTCAAGCAGCAAGAGGTCTGCGTTTACAATTTAGGTGTTTCCAAGCAGTGTGCCTGCTTTATGTCTCCTCAGTGTTTCAAGGTTGAAATGCACCTGCTTCTTGCCCTGGGGTGTTTAGCTGCAAGAAGCCTGCTTCCATGCCTCCAGTGTTTCAAGCAGCAAGAGGTCTGCTTCATGCTTCAGTCTTTCAAGCAGCAAGATGCCTGCTTCATGCCTCAGTGTTTCAAGCAGCAGGTGCCAGCTTCATGCCTCAGTGTTTCTGTTGCAAGAAGCCTGCCTCATGCCCCAGTGTTTCAAGCAACAAGAGGTCTGTTTCATGCCTTAGTGTTTGCGGGTAAGAGGTCTGTTTGATGCCTCAGTCTTTCTGAAGCAGCAAGATGTCTGCTCTTATGCCCCAGTGCCTGCTAGCAAGCTGCCCGCCTCATGTCTCAGTGTTTCAGCTGCAAGATGCCTGCTGCATGCCTCAGTGTTTCAAGCTGCAAGGTGCCAGCTTCATGCCTCAGTGTTTCAAGCTGCAAGAAGCCTGTTTATGTCTTCAGTGTTTCAAGCAGCAGTTGCCTGCTTCATGCCTCAGTGTTCTCAAGCAGCAGGTGCCTGCTTCATGCCTCAGTGTTTCAAGCAGCAAGGTGCCTGCTTCATGACTCAGTGTTTTAAGCTGCAAGGTGCCAGCTTCATGCCTAAGTGTTTCAAGCTGCAAGAAGCCTGCTTCTTGCCTCAGTGTTTCAAGCAGCAAGTTGCCTGCTTCATGCCTCAGTGTTTCAAGCTGCAAGAAGCCTGCTTCATGCCTCAGTGTTTCAAGCAGCAAGAGGTCTGCTTCATGCCTCAGTGTTTCAAGCAGCAAGGTGCCTGCTTCATGCCTCAGTGTTTCAAGCTGCAAGAAGCCTGCTTCATGCCTCAGTGTTTCAAGCAGCAAGAGGTCTGCTTCATGCCTCAGTGTTTCAAGCAGCAAGGTGCCTGCTTCATGCCTCAGTGTTTCAAGCTGAAATGCACCTGCTTCTTGCCTCAGTGTTTCTAGCTGCAAGAAGCCTGCTTCATGCCTCAGTGTTTCAAGCAGCAAGAGGTCTGCTTCATGCTTCAGTCTTTCAAGCAGCAAGATGCCTGCTTCATGCCTCAGTGTTTCAAGCAGCAAGATGCCCGCTTCATGCCTCAGTGTTTCAAGCAGCAAGGTGCCAGCTTCATGCCTCAGTGTTTCAAGCTGCAAGAAGCCTGCTTCATGCCTCAGTGTTTCAAGCAGCAAGAGGTCTGCTTCATGCCTCAGTGTTTCAAGCAGCAAGAGGTCTGCTTCATGCCTCAGTCTTTCAAGCAGCAAGATGTCTGCTTCATGCCTCAGTGTTTCAAGCTGCATGGTGCCTGCTTCATGCCTCAGTGTTTCAAGCTGCAAGGTGCCTGCTTCATGCCTCAGTGTTTCAAGCTCCAAGATGCCTGCTTCATGCCTCAGTGTTTCAAGCAACAAGATGCCCGCTTCATGCCTCAGTGTTTCAAGCTGCAAGGTGCCCGCTTCATGCCTCAGTGTTTCAAGCTGCAAGATGCCCGCTTCATGCCTCAGTGTTTCAAGCTGCAAGATGCCTGCTTCATGCCTCAGTGTTTCAAGCAGCAAGATGCCAGCTTCATGCCTCAGTGTTTCAAGCGGCAAGATGCCTGCTTCATGCCTCAGTGTTTCAAGCTGCAAGATGCCTGCTTCATGCCTCAGTGTTTCAAGCAGCAAGATGTCTGCTTCATGCCTCAGTGTTTCAAGCAGCAAGATGTCTGCTTCATGCCTCAGTATTTCAAGCAGCAAGGTGCCTGCTTCATGCCTCAGTGTTTCAAGCTGTAAGGTACCTGCTTCATGCCTCAGTGTTTCAAGCAGCAAGAGGTCTGCTTCATGCCTCAGTGTTTCAAGCAGCAAGGTGCCTGCTTCACGCCTCAGTGTTTCAAGCAGCAAGGTGCCAGCTTCATGCCTCAGTGTTTCAAGCAGCAAGATGCCTGCTTCATGCCTCAGTGTTTCAAGCTGCAAGATGCCTGCTTCATCCCTCAGTGTTTCAAGCTGCAAGAAGCCTGCTTCATGCCTCAGTGTTTCAAGCAGCAAGAGGTCTGCTTCATGCCTCAGTGTTTCAAGCAGCAAGATGTCTGCTACATACCTGAATGTTTCAAGCAGCAAGAGGCCTGCTTCATGCCTCAGTGTTTCAAGCCCCATGGTGCCTGCTTCATGCCTCAGTGTTTCAAGCTGCAAGATGTCTGCTTCATGCCTCAGTGTTTCAAGCAGCAAGAAGCCTGCTTCATGCCTCAGTGTTTCAAGCAGCAAGAGGTCTGCTTCATGCCTCAGTGTTTCAAACAGCAAGGTGCCTGCTTCATGCCTCAGTGTTTCAAGCTGAAATGCACCTGCTTCATGCCTCAGTGTTTCAAGCTGCAAGAAGCCTGCTTCATGCCTCAGTGTTTCAGGCAGCAAGAGGTCTGCTTCATGCCTCAGTGTTTCAAGCAGCAAGAGGTCTGCTTCATGCCTCAGTCTTTCAAGCAGCAAGATGTCTGCTTCATGGCTCAGTGTTTCAAGCTGCAAGGTGCCTGCTTCATGCCTCAGTGTTTCAAGCTGCAAGATGCCAGCTTCATGCCTCAGTGTTTCAAGCTGCAAGATGCCTGCTTCATACCTCAGTGTTTCAAGCAGCAAGATGTCTGCTTCATGCCTCAGTGTTTCAAGCTGCAAGATGCCTGCTTCATGCCTCAGTGTTTCAAGCCGCAAGATGCCTGCTTCATGTCTCTGTGTTTCAAGCAGCCAGATGTCTGCTTCATGTCTCAGTATTTGAAGCAACAAGGTGCCCACTTCATGCCTCAGTGTTTCAAGCTGTAAGGTACCTGCTTCATGCCTCAGTGTTTCGAGCTGCAGGATGCCTGCTTCATGCCTCAGTGTTTTGAGCTGCAAGGTGCCTTCTTCATGCCTCAGTGTTTCAAGCTGCAGGGTGCCAGCTTCATGCCTCAGTGTTTCAAGCTGCAAGGTGCCTGCTTCATGCTTCAGTGTTTCAAGCAGCAAGGTGCCTTCTGCATGCCTCAGTGTTTCAGGCAGCAAGGTGCCAGCTACATGCCTCAGTGTTTCAAGCAGCAAGATGTCTGCTTTGTGCCTCAGTGTTTCAAGCTGCAAAGTGCCTGCTTCATGCCTCAGTGTTTCAAGCAGCAAGGTGCCTGCTTCATGCCTCAGTGTTTCAAGCTCCAAGAGGTCTTCTTCATGCCTCAGTGTTCTAAGCAGCAAGGTGCTGCCTTCATGCCTCAGTGTTTTATGCAGCAAGGTGCCTGCTTCATGCCTCAATGTTTCAACCAGCAAGATGCCAGCTTCATGCCTCAGTGTTTCAAGCAGCAAGATGTCTGCTTCATGCCTCAGTGTTTCAAGCTGCAAGATGCCTGCTTCATGCCTCAGTGTTTCAAGCCGCAAGATGCCTGCTTCATGTCTCTGTGTTTCAAGCAGCCAGATGTCTGCTTCATGTCTCAGCATTTGAAGCAACAAGGTGCCCACTTCATGCCTCAGTGTTTCAAGCAGCAAGATGTCTGCTTCATGCCTCAGTGTTTCAAGCTGCAAGATGCCTGCTTCATGTCTCAGTGTTTCAAGCTGCAAGATGCCTGCTTCATGTCTCAGTGTTTCAAGCTGCAAGGTGCCTGCTTCATGCCTCAGTGTTTTATGCAGCAAGGTGCCTGCTTCGTGCCTCAGTGTTTCAAGCAGCAAGATGCCAGCTTCATGCCTCAGTGTTTCAAGCTGGAAGATGCCTGCTTCATGTCTCAGTGTTTCAAGCTGCAAGGTACCCGCTTCATGCCTCAGTGTTTCAAGCAGCAAGATGTCTGCTTCATGCCTCAGTGTTTCAAGCTGCAAGATGCCTGCTTCATGTCTCAGTGTTTCAAGCTGCAAGATTCCTGCTTCATGTTTCAGTGTTTCAAGCTGCAAGGTGCCTCCTTCATGCCTCAGTGTTTCAAGCTGCAAGATGCTTGCTTCATATCTCAGTGTTTCTGCTGCAAGATGCCTGCTCATGTTTCAGTGTTTCAAGCCGCAAGATGCCTGTTTGCTCAGTGTTTGCTGCAAGATGCCTGCTTCGTGCCTCAGTGTTTCAAGCTGCAAGATGCCAGCTTCATGCCTCAGTGTTTCCAGCAGCAAGATGCCTGCTTCACATCTCAGGCTATTCAAGTGTTCCGGTTTCTGCATGTTCCTTTCACCCCATAGTTACATATTTAATGCCACCTGAGTTTGTCTACAGAATCGTGAGTAAATGCAGGGATTATCCTACCCTTGGGGAACTGTATATAATTTGATTTCAAGTTTACACCCCATGGCGTAGAAAGTTTAAAGTAAATGGTAAAATGACATTTTCGCAATTGCATGGCCATTGGGGTTTGGGGTTTGTGATTTGATTTTAAAAGTGTACCAACTGCCAGCCAACCAGCTGCATCACAGACCTGCAGCTAGATCCTGAGTACCCAGATAGGACTTGTAGGGGTTATACTGGCACTAGCTTAGAAGTTGGGTAATGTGTTAAAACCTGTGGGTTAAAACCTGACTGAAGTGAAATGCTGGTGGGAATCGGGCACTAGAAATGTGTTGTTTCATTTTACCTGCAAGGTGACTGCTTACCAAAATGTCAATTAGAAATGTTTTTAATTCTACTCCGATTTACCCAGTCATAGCCCTCCCCCATGTAAATAAATGGGTTTTACTGTTCTGGAACAATATCTGACTTGTGAGCATATTATTAGCTGGAGTCTTTAATTACAACGTTATTGAAAATGTGATTTTTGGTTTCAGGTATGCCATGTGTGTGGGATGACTGTAAGGGGAAGTGGGTAGGTACAGCATCCCAGGGGGTTGTACTGCTGAAACAAAGTGTGACCCACTTTATATTTAACTCTGGGTGGAAGCACCCCACTGTTTACCTAACCTTTGAGAAAGAACCTCCTTCTTTCCATCAGAATCTGATCCCAGGCCCCTCAACCTTGTTTGAGCTGGTCTGAACTGACAAGGCAGGGGTAGTAGCCCTTCTCTTTTAGATCACGGCACCCGGGAAGAGGTTATATCAGCCTAGGTCACAAAGATGCCCCCCCGGCCCCTTCCCCACCCTACCCTAGAGCAGAAGACATCTGCCATCAGGAGACAAAAACAGTAAAGACTTCATTTTTTTACACTGTTGTCTGTAACTCTTTACTTTAACAATAGTCAGAAGGCTAAATCTACATTGCATGAAAACATTCCCACCTGGCCCTTGCCTACCCTAGGACACAGATAAAGTCTGTGGCATGTGGTTCAGGAACAAAAAGGTTTCTACACTTTATTTTTATTGTTGCTTCAACTTTTACTGTTTTAACAACAGTCAGAAACAAGTCTAGGCTACAAAAGTGCCCCCCTGGCCCCTGCCCACCCTGGGGCACAGATAACCTCTGTGGCATCCAGGGAATAAAAGAGTAAAGGCTTAAACATTTTTTTATGTTGTTGTCTGTAGTTTTATACTTTAAAACAGTCAGAAAGCTAAGTCTAGGCCACACGTAGAGGTATCCCTCTGGCCCCTGTCTAACCTGGGGCACAGAAAAAGTCTATGGCATCTAGTCCAGAGACATGAAGACTTAATTTGTTTTATATTGGTTTAACTTTTTACTGTTTTAACAATGATCAGAAAGCGAAGTCGAGCCTGTAAAGGTGTCCCCCTGCACCTGCTCTGCCTACCCTAGGGCACAGATAATGTCTGTGGCATCCGTCATCCAGAGACGAATAGAGTAAGGACTTCAACAATTTTTTTAGATTGTTATCTTTAACTGTTTACTTTAACAACAGGCAAAAAGCTGAGTTGAGGCCGAACACAGAGGTGCCCCCTGGCCCTGCCTACCATAGGGCACAGATAACATCTGTGGTGTCCAATCCAGAGACAAAAAGAGTAAAGATATCAACAAGGTAGAGAAAGCCAGAATCCAGGAAGACTTCAGGAAGTTGGGGGGAGGCCTGAAACAGATAGCACATTCTGTCTCCTTCTCGGTGGTCCTACCTGTCTATGGCAGGGGGGAGGCTAGGTCAGTCTGAATCCAGAAATTCAACACCTAGTTGAAGGAATAGTGAGGAAAGAAGGGTTTTGGCTTCATGGGGGACATAGAAACATAGACTATGATGGTAGATAAGGACTACCTGGCCTACCTAGTCTGCCGATTTCCCTACCTATTGGATATGCTGCAGATCCTAGTTAACCAACAGTCTACTTCTTCCTACCCCCCACCAGAATTGCCTTCTGTCTGTCCCATGCATTCTTCAATTCCCCCACTGTTTTTGACCCCATAGCCTCTTCAGGAATGCTGTTCCATGCGTCCACCACCCTCTCTGTGAAAAAATACTTTCTCACATTGCCCCTGAACCCCCCCCATCTTCAAATTGTGTCCCCTTGTTCTTGCACATCTCTTTTTCTGAAAGATGCTACCCTCTTGGACTTTGTTGATTCCCTTCAGGTACTTTACTTGAAAGTTTCTATCACATCCCTCCTCTCTCTCCTTTCCTCAAGGGTATACATATTAAGCTCCTTTAGTCTCTCTTCATATGGCTTCTGTTGCAGACCCTGCACCATTTTAGTTGCCCTCCTCTGGACTGCCTCCATGCTGTCTATGTCCTTGTGGAGATGGGGTCTCCAGAACTGCATGCAGTACTCCAGACGGGGTCTCACCAACCGTCTGTACAGAGGGATAACAACTTCCTGTTTTCTACTGGTGATGCCTCTCCCTATAGATCCCACTATCCCCGGCCATCCTTCCTACCTTCTCACATTGCTTGCTTGCCTTTAGGTCATCTGATATGACTACCACCAGGTCCCTTTCCATTTGTGTTGATGTTAATACCCCCCCATTGTGTACTCTTCCCCTAGGTTTTTGTTTCCCAGGTGCATTACTTGGCACTTTTGTGTTGAATCTAAGCTGCCATACTTTTGACCATTCCTCCAACCTTGCCAAGTCCCTTCTCATCCTTTCCACCCCCCCAATGTGTATCAACCCGGTTGCAGATCTTTGTATCATCTGCAAAGAGGCATACTTTTTCTTCCAGTCCCTCTGCAATGTCATTTATAAAGACATTATAAAGGACCGGACCCAGTACTGAATCCTGCAGTACCCCACTAATAACCCCCCTTTCTTCGGAGTGGACGTTTACTATTACCTTTTGTGTCCAGTTGTCCAGCCAATTTTTTACGTAGGCTATCACCCTGGGACCCACTCCCAGGCTGGCTAATTTGGTTATTAATCTTTTGTGTGGGACTGTGTCAAATGCCTTGCTAAAGTCTACGTAGGCCATGTCCACAGCCCCTCCCTGGTCTACTAATTTGATCACCCATTCGAAGAAATCTATTAGATTCATCTGACATCACCTTCCCACTGTGAATTAATGCTGCCTTGGTTCCTGTGCCCCAGTGGCCTCTAGGTACTCAACAATTCTTTCTTTCAGAAGTGATTCCATCATTTTCCCTACCACTGAGGTCAAGCTAACTGGTCTGTAGTTTCCTGCCTCTGCTTTGCTCCCACTTTTGTGAAGGGGAATCACATCTGCCCTCCTCCAGTCCTTAGGTACCACACCATCCTCCCATGATTTGTTAAAAAGGGTAGCCAGTGGTGTCACTAGTTTTCCCCTTAGTTCTTTTAGAATCCTGGGGTGAATCCCATCAGGCCCCATTCCTTTGTCCACCTTCAGTTTTAGGAGTTCTTTCAGAACCCTTTCATCTGTGAAAGGATTGGTAATGACCCCCCTTCCAGAGTGATTCTATTGATTGGATTAGATACCTCCCCCACCTCTTCTTTTATGAATATTGAGCAGGAGTATTCATTCAGTATCCCTGCTTTTTCATCGTCCATCTCTGCCCACCCACCCTGACCTTTATTAAGCCTCACTATCCCTCCCATATTCTTTCTTCACTCTCTATTGTACCTATGAAAAGGTTTTACCCCCCTTCTTAACTGAGTTGGCTATCTTTTCCTCGGTTTGGGCCTTTGCTATTCTGACTGTCTTCCCCGCTTCCTTCTGCTTTAACTGGTACAGTTCTCTGTCCTGTTCCTTCTGTGTTTCCTTATACTTCCTGAATGCTGTCTTTTTCTTCCTAACCTTCCCCTCCACCTCTTTTGAGAATGATGGTGTTTTTTCCTTTCATTTTGATTTGTTTATTTGCTTCACACAGAGGCTTGTTGCCTCTGTGATGGCAGTTTTGAAGTTTCCCCATTGTTTCTCCACCCCTCCTTCTTGCCCGTTTGCTAGTGCTTTTCTTAGGCACTCTCCCATTTTTACAAAGTCAGCTCTCCTAAAGTCCAGTACCCTCACTTTTATATAGCTTGACTCTGTGACTGTGTTTATTGTGAACCACGCTGTTTGGTGGTCACTTATTCCCAGATGGCTACCCACTTCTTTTTTTTTTTGAAATCATGATTTTATTACATTTTTATCACACGAAGTAATAACCACACATACAGAGTTCCATCTCACTTAATTATGATTTACATTCAGATTCCCAACAGCACCATTTGGAATACACTTTAAAAATTAACAAAAAAAAAAATTTTTTAAGCAACAATACCGTCACTCAGCACCCTTGTCCTGGGAGTAACCCAGGAGTACACACTAAAACTATAAGTCGGTGCTGATTGGGGTAAAAGACCCTACGGAGAGGGATGAGATCACTTTCGAGACCTTAGGATAAACCAGTCTCACAAGACATACAAACATAGAAACATAGAATTTGATGGCAGATAAGGACCGCTTGGCCCACCCAGTCTGCCCATTTCCCTTCCTAATGAATAAGCTGCAAATCCTAGTTAACCAGCAGCCTACTTCTTCCTACCCCAACGCCCCAGAATTGCCTTATGACTGTCCAATGCATGCTTGAATTCCACCACTGTTTTTGACTCCACAACCTCCTCCGGAAAGTCCGTTCCATGCATCCACAACCCTCTCTGTGAAAAAATACTTCCTTACATTACCTCTGAGCTGTCCCCCCTCTATCTTCAAAATGTGCCCCCTTGTTCTTGCACAACCTTTTTTTCTGAAAGATGCTACCCTCTTGGATTTTGTTGATTCCCTTGAGGTACTTGAAAGTTTCCATCATGTCCCTCCTCTCCCTCCTTTCCTCGAGGCTATAAATATTAAGCTTTTAAGTCTGTCTTCATATGTTTTGGTGCAGACCCTGCACCATTTTAGTTGCCCTCCTCTGGACTGTCTCCATCCTGTTTATGTCTTTGCAGAGGCTGGGTCTCCAGAACTGCATGCCGTACTCCAGATGAGGTCTCAGCAGCTGTCTGTACAGAGGGATAACAACTTCTTGTTTTCTACTGGTGATGCCTCTCCCTATGCATCCCAGTATCTCCCCAGCCCTTCTTACTGCCCTCTCACATGGCTTGCCCACCTTTGGGTCATCTGATATCACTACCCCCCGGTGCCTTTCCATTTTTGTTGTTGTTAGCATCTCACCCCACACTGTGTACTCTTCCCCTGGGTTTTTGTTTCCCATGTGCATTACCTTGCACTTCTTAGCATTGAATCTAAGCTGCCATACATTTGACCATTCCTCCAACCTTGCCAAGTCCCTTCTCATCCTTTCCACCCCACCTTGTGTATCAACTCTGTTGCAGATCTTTGTGTTGTCTGCAAAGAGACATACTTTCCTTTCCAGTCCCTCTGCAATGTCGCTTATAAATACATTGAGGAGGACCGGTCCTAGTACTGAACCCTGCGGTACCTCACTAGTAACCCCCCTTTCTTCACAGTGTACTCCATTTACTATTACCCTCTGTGTCCTGTTCTCCAGCCAATTCTTTACCCAGGCTACCATCTTGGGACCCACTCCCAGACTGGATAACTTGTATATTAATCTTTTGTGTGGGACTGTGTCAAATGCCTTGCTAAAGTCTAGGTAGGCCATGTCCACAACCCCTCCCTGATCTACTACTTTGGTCACCCAGTGAAAGAAATCTATTAGGTTCGTCTGACATGACCTTTCCACTGTGAATCCATGCTGTCTTGGGTTCTGTGCCCCTCTGGCCTCTAGGTACTCGACAGTTCTTTCCTTCAGAAGTGAATCCATCATTTTCCCTATCACTGAAGTTAAACTAACAAGTCTGTAATTTCCTGCTTCTGCCCTGCTCTCACTTTTGTGAAGTGGAATCACATCTGCCCTCCTCCAGTCCTCAGGTACCATACCATCCTCACATGATTTGTTAAAGAGGGTAGTCAGTGGTGCCACTAGTTCTACCCTTAGTTCTTTTAGAATTCTGGGATGAATCCCATCAGGCCCCATTGCCTTCTCCACCTTCAGTTTTAAGAGTTTTTTCAGAACCCTTTCTTCTGTAAATGGGCTGGTATCAACTTCTGTATCCAGGGTGTTTCTATTGTTTGGTTAAGTACCTCACTCTCTTCATTTGTGAATACTGAGTAAAAATATTTGTTTAGTATCTCTGCCTTTATCATAGTCACCCTCTGCCCACCTCACTCCCCTTTATTAAGCCTCACTATCCCTCCCTTGGTCTTCCTTCGCTCCCTGATGTACCTATAAAAGGTTTTATCCCCCTTCTTAACTGAGTTGGCTATCTTTTCCTCAGTTTGGGCCTTTGCTGTTCTGACTGCCTTCCCAGCTTCCTTTTGCTTTAACTGATACAATTCTCTGTCCTGATCCTTCTGTGATTCCTTGTACTTCCTGAATGCTTTCTTTTTCTCTTGAACCTTCCCTGCCACCTCCTTTGAGAACCACAGTGGTTTCTTACATCGTTTACATAGATACATAGACAGTGTCGGCAGATAAGAGGCCTATGGCCTACCCAGTCTGCCCATTTGAGCTTGTAAGTTCAGTTTATGTTTTCCTAGAAGTCTGTTGCCCCTTACTCCTGACCTCCAGAATTCCTTTATGTCTATCCCATGCACTCTTAAATCCCATGATTGTTTCAGCCCCCACCACTTCCTCTGGCAGGGTGTTCCACTTGTGCACCACCCGTTCTGTGAAGAAATTCTTCCTCATGTTTCCTCTGAATCATCCTCCCTCCAGCTTCCTCCCATGCCCTCTAGTCCTGGTACATCTTTTTCACTTAAAAATAGTGTATTCCTGCACCCTGTTCCTCCCTGTGAGATACTTGTATGTCTCTATCATATCCCCTCTCTCCCTCCTCTCCTCCAGGGAGTACATGTTCAGTTCCTTCAACCTGTCTTCATAGGACTTGTGATGCAATCCATGCACCATCTTTGTTGACCTCCTCTGGACCTTCTCTACCCTGTCTATGTCCTTACGTAGGTATGGTCTCCAGAACTGTACACTGTACTCCAGGTGGGGCCTCACTAGTGTCTTGTATAGTGGAATTATGACCTCCCTTTTCCTGCTGGTGATGCCCCTGCCTATACATCCCAGCATCCTATTTGCTTTACCTGCTGCCTTGTCACACTCTGCCTCTACCTTGAGGTCATCAGAGATGATAACCCCAAGATCCCTTTCCTGTTTGTGCATGCTATATCCTCTCCCAACTGATATATTGTGCCAGGTTTTGTGCCCCATATGCATTACCTTGCACTTCTTTGCATTGAATTTCAACTGCCAAACCCCTGACCATTCTTCAAGTTTCTGCAGGTCCTTCTCATTCTGTCTACACCTCTGGTGTGTCTACTCTGTTACAGAGCTTGTGTCATCAGCGAACAGTGAAATTCTGCCTTCTAGGTCCCTGCGAATGTCACTGATGAAGATGTTGAATAGGACCGGTCCCAGCACTGATCCCTGTGGTACCCCACTGGTCACTCTTCCTCTGTGGAGTGACAGCCATTTACCACCACCTCTGTGTCCTGCCACCCAGCCAGTTACCTACCCACCACACTACTGTCCTGCCCACACCCATATTCCCCAGTTGTGTAGTAGTCTTCTATGTGGCACAGTGTCAAAGGCCTTGCTGAAGTCCAGATAGACCATGTCCACTGCCCTCCCTGATCCACCTCCCTAGTCACCCAGTCAAAAATTCAATGAGGTTGGTCTGACATGACCTCCCTCTGGTGAAACCATGCTGCCTTGGGTCCTGTAGTCCATTGACAACCAGATGTTCCACCAATATCTCCTTCAGTAGTGCTTCCATGATCTTCCCACTACTGAGGTGAGGCTGACTGGTCTGTAGTTCCTGCTTCCTCTTTGTTCCGCTTTTGTATAAGGGGACTACATCTGCTGTCCTCCAGTCTTTGGGTACCTCCTGTTTCCAGTGATCGCTAAACAGGATAGCCAGAGGTTCAGCCACCACCTCTCTTAGCTCTTTAAGGACCCTGGGGTGCATCCCATCTGGCCCCATTGCTTTATCAACTCTTATTACTTCCAGTTCCTTCAGGACCCTTTCTCGTGTAAAGGGACTTGTGTCCATTTCTGCACCATTCCCACCCCTTTTACTCCCTTCAGACCCATTACCTTCCTCTTCCTCAGTAAAGACTGAGCAGAAATACCTGTTCAATATGTCAGCTTTACTGTTGTCATCCTCCACGCGCCCCCATCCTCCCCCTTCAGTCTCACTATCCCTCCCTTTGTCTTTCTTTTTTCACTTATGTACCTGTAAAAGGTTTTGTCCTCTACCCACTGATTTTGCAATGTGTTCTTCTGTCTGAGCTTTGGCTTCCTTACTGACTTCCCTGCCTCCTCTGCTTCTCCTGGTACTTCTCCCTATCCCTTCTGCCTGTGTCTTTTGTATTGCCTGAATGCAGTCTTTTGGCTTTCACTTTCTTTTACCTCTTTGAAAACCATAATGGTCTCCTCTTCCTTTTCCTCTTGCTAACCTGTTAATGCATAATTTGTTGTTCTTGTAATCCCCATTTTAAATACTGCCCACTGTTCCTCAACCCCTGATTCCTGTCCCATTCCCTGAATGCTTCTTTCAAGTATCTCCCTATTTTCCCAAAGTCTGCCCCCTAAAATCCAGGATACGTGTTTTGGTGTGGTTTGGTTCTGCTCTTTCTGTGATTTCAAACCACAATGACTGGTGGTCACTGTTCCCCAGGTGCTCCCCGACTGTTACCCCATCACACTGTCCCTGTTTGTGGCACAAGGTCCAGTATTGCCTTCTGCCGAGTTGCTTCCATGACCAGTTGCTTGAAGAAGCAATCGTGAAGGAGTCCAGGATAAATCTGTTCCTAGTTGATGCTGCTGCTGGGATGCTCCAGTCCACGCCTGGAATATTGAAGTCTCCAAACCAGTACTACTCACCTTGTCTGCCATCCTTGGATGACTAGCATCAGCTCCCTATCTGTTTCTTCCTCCTGGGCTGGTGGTCTATAGACCACACCTGTGTGGATGGCTGTCCCCATTTTCCTTTCCAGCTTAACCCACAGTATCTCTCTCCATTTTGTTCCTCCTGGATCTCTGTGGCTCTTATGTCATTTTTCACATACAGTGCCATTTCTCCTCCCTTCCTGCCTGCTCTGTCTCTTCTGAATATGTTGTAGCCAGGTATGGCAATCTCCCAGTTGTGGTTATCATTACACCAGGTTTCAGTGATGGCCACAATGTCCAGGTCTGACTGTACCATGACAGCCTCCAGATCTTCCATCTTGTTGCTAAGACTTCTGGCATTTGCACACATGGCTTTCCATGATTTGACCTCCCTAGACTGTTTCGCTTTTCTACTCCAGCCCCTTTCTTGGTTGTCCTTTATCCCTGGTTCTCCTTGCTGTCTGCTCTTCTGCTGAATTTTGCCCCTTTGCTGCCTATCCACCTCTTGGGCACTTATCTCCATCTTTTGCACACTGCTTTGAAGAGATAGCCACTCCTCTGGTTCACTGGTTCCACTGCTAGCTGTGGGGGGTTATAAAGTAGGTACCCTCCTTGCTGGCCTGCCGCCCCCCTTTGCTAGTTTAAATGTTTGTCAGAGTAGCATTTAAACTTATCATTGAGTGCTTGGAATCCCCTCCAGGATGGATGCAGGCCATCAGGCTTGAACAAACCTCCATCCCTCCAGGTGGGTCCCCAGTCACCAATGAATCCAAACCCTTCCTCACAGCACCAGTTCTTCAACCATGAGTTAAAGTTCCTGGTGCATGCACTCTTATGCTCTCCCTTGCCTCTCACAGGCAGTACCTCTGAGAAAGTGACAGAATTAGCTTGTTGCTTGAGACCCCTCCCCAATTTCCTAAACTCTTCCTGAACTTCTTTTGGCTCCCCATTTGCCAGGTCATTCGTACCTAGGTGGATAATGACATCCAGCTCACCCTCCTGTCTTGCCTTCCCAGTGATCCCCAGGATCTTCCTTCCATCCCCCCATGCCATGGCACCTGGTAGGCACCTCATCTCCCTGTCCTCCCCCTCCTGTGTTAGTAGCTGGATCCCTCTTATGATGGAGTCCCACACCAGGATTTGCTTCCTCCTCCTCTGGGGTCCACTGCTTTCCCCACTGAGGTCACCTCCTTGGCTAACCTCCAGATCCTTTCCTTCCACTTCTCTGGGTACCTCTATTTGGTTGTCCTCATTTGCCAGTGTGGCATATGAGTTCTTGAGTGGAATAGGATCTGGGATGTGCCTCTGCCTGACCACTCTAACCCTCCCTGAGCCCACTGTCATCCAATTGCTCCTCGTTCTCGGCACCCTTTGAGGCAGTTGCATTGGACTGGGTGGTCTCTGGATAGGGTTGATGGTACTCCTGACCCAGTTTACTTCCGCTCTGAGTCTGGCTACCTCATCCCGCAGTCCAGAGAGATGCATGCAGATAGGGCAGCACCTCAGTGTCCAGAAGGTCTGCCTGAATATGGCTGCCCCACAGCCACTGCATTGCACCACTCCCCACATTATACTGCAATTATACTGCTATTCCACTACTTGTCTGCTACTGAAGCTCTCCTAGTTCCCTTTTTATTAATTTACTGTCCTAAAAATCCTGCTACTGATCCTCAGATAATTTTCTTTAAAAAAATAAATAAATAAATGAGTCAAAACACTTGTCGTGCTGAGGGTGGGCTTCTTCCCCCTTATGCCCCTCCTACTTCACACCCCTTACTATACCCTGTGTTTAGCTCCTGTCAATCAGATTTAACAGGGCATATAATTAAGAGTTGGGGAAGGGAGGACGGGGTGAAAATTTTGCAGCAATTAAAGACAGCACAGAATTACACCACCACTACGTTTTAAATTTTCAACAGCCCAAAAACAATTCTAAGTAAAGACAACAAAGAAAGTACAGTGTCACTAAAAGCCCACAATCTAAATTTAAAAGAAAAATAGCAATTATCAGTTACTCTAAAGCACTGAATTGAATATGTTTGCTTCCTTCCCCTTCTGGCTTCTTCTGAGAAAATAAAACTCTACTTGCTACTTTGTTTTGTTTATTTGCTTCACACAAAGGCTTGTTGCCTCTGTGATGGCAGTTTTGATTATTCCCCATTGTTCTTCCACCCCTCCTTCCTGCCCATTTGATAGTGCATTCCTTAGTACTCACCTATTCTGGCAAAGTCAGCCCTCCTAAAGCCCAGTACTTTTGCCTTTGTATGGCTTGCCTGTATTGCTGTGTTTATCATGAACCATACTGTTTGATGGTTGCTAGTTCCCAGATGGCTACCCACTTCTACATGTGTGATCCTCTCTCCATCTCCATTTGACAGTACCAGGTCTAAGATTGCTCCCTCTCGAGTGGGTTTCAATACTAGTTTTCTAAGGCATGCCCCCTGTAGGGCATCTAGAATAACCCCTCTCTTAGAAGTGGCTGCTGCAACTGCACTCCAGTTAACATCTGGCATATTCAGATCCCCCATCAGCAATATCTCCCCTTTTCTGCCATTCTAAGTATACTTTGTGTCATTTCCTTGTCCATTTCCTCCCCCTGAGGGGGGGTCTGTATACAACCCCTGAGCGGATTGTGGTACCATTGCCTGTCTCCAAATTGACTCACAGTGCTTCCTCTCCTCCCTGTTTACCCTTTTGTTCTTATGCTTTGATTTCTTCCCTTATGTAGAGAGCTACTCCTCCTCCTCTTTTACCCTCCCTGTCCCTCCTATAGATAGTGTATCCTGGTATGTTTACGTCCAAGTCATGGTTCTGTGTGTACCATGTTTCTGTGACTGCCACAATATCCAGATGTTCCTCCTCCATCAAGGCCACTAATTCAGAAAGCTTGTTACCCAGACTACGGGCATTGGTACTCATTGCTCTCCATTTTTTTATGGCTTTACCTCTTGTAGCAACATCCCCCACTGACCTTTCTACCTTGGTCTTTTCCACATTTAGTACCCTGTTTTGTAGGGGGAGGCTGGAAATTCCCTGCTACTTATCAGTGCCTCTTCCCTTGACTAGTTTAAAAGCTTGGCAATGAAGCATTTAAACCGATTGCCCAAAATACTTGTTCCCTTCCTGGACAGATGCAGATTATCCTGCCAGTACAGGCTGGTATCCCTCCAGGTGGAACCCCAGTCCCCAATGAAGCCAAACCCCTGTGCTTCACACCATTTTTTTCAACCATTCATTGAATCGCATGGTGCGATGTACCCTCATCTCACCCATGCCATAGACAGGCAGCACCTCTGAGAAGGATACTGTGTGTGCTACCTGTCTTAGGCCCTCCCCAACTCTACGAAGTCCTCCTGCACTGCTCTAATCTCATGATGAGCCAAGTCATTTGTCCCTAGGTGGACAATGACATCCAGCTCAGTCTCCCGTGCAGCTGTTCTCATGATCCAGAGGATGTGCTTCCTGTCCCTCCAAGCCATGGCATTAAGCAGGCACTTTACTTCAGTTTTCCCTGCTCCCCCCAGTTCTATCCCCCTAATAATTAAGTTCCCCCCACCAGGAGCTGCTTCCTTTCCCTGTGGTGTCCTGTGCCTCCTTCCTGTGGGCCTCCCTTGTGACAATTGTCCACAACCTCCTTTGTCTCCTCTGCGGGTGCATCCATAGGGGAACTATGCTCCCCCAGAATGGTGTATGGGTTGTGGAGTGGTACAACTGACTGGGTGTGCCTCTGTTCCACCACCCTCACCCTCTCTGAGCCCACTGAGGTCCAACTGCTGCCTTTCTTGGCACTCTCTGAGGCAGTGGTGGTGGCCCTAGTGCTCCCTGGGTGGGAGAGGTTCCCTTATTACTGTCCAGTGTGGCCTGAAGATGGGCAATCTCCTCCCTCAGGGCAGAGAGTTGCCTGCAAATAGGGCAGCATCTGAGCCTCCAGAAAGACTCCCGGAAGACTGCTGCCCCACAGCCAGTACATTGCACTACTCCCCACATGTCTGTCTATCTCCCTGTTTATCCTGTGCAAGGTGTTTTTTTTTTATCTTTTTATCTTGTCTTTTTCTCTCTCTCCTTCCAGTTATTGTTTTGTTATATAAAAATATACATATATTATATAATGTGTACGCTTATATTGTCAGTGCAGTGTTCAGGAAAGGATATGACAGTGGTATGCACCTTCACTGTGTGAGGAAATGATGTCAGAACCCCTGATATAAAGGAAATGGTACTGGAGTGGGTTGGGCGAAGGGAAGGGGGTTTTGGGCTCAAACTGTGCCCTCTGAAAAACAATCCGCTGAAAGCTCTGATCCACCACTACGATAAGTGTTGTCCTTCCTGTCAGTAAGACAACCTACACAATTTAACAGAGTAATTACCCTGCTAAACAGAGAAAAATCAAACAGCTGAGTCAAACACAGGTAAACCTCCCCAGCCTCAGTACAGCCTGGTGACTTGTGCTCTGAAAGCAATCAGCCCCTACACAAGTCAGCTGTGCACCAGGAAAGAAACAGTAAACAGTTTTTCAATCCCTCTGAGTTTAAACTCCCAATCTCTAAAGTAGTACTGAAAAACTCCACCCAGAAACCCCTGACTGCTAGTGTCACACCTGTGATGTAAGCAGGCCTTTTTGTGAAGATAGTCTGCTCTGTCTGCGTTGAGTACACAATCCCTCCACTGAACCCAGGAATAATAATTAAATCAAACCTCAGCCAAAGTACAATTCTAAAAGGTGCAAAAATATCCTTATAAATACTACGTCTCCACTCAAGTGATCTAACATAGTGAAAAGCAAATTCAGTAGTAGTTTACTCCCTCTGCTTATAAAATTAACACTCCTGAAATTGAATCCTGCAAGCCTCTTCTTAATTCAAATAAGCAAAAATGAAAGTAATAGTAAAACTGTATTTCAAACCTTCCTCACAGGTCCCAATCAAAATTATGCCTTTCCAGGCTCCCAGTTCTGAAAAATGAGTATGATTGTGTTTTCTGCAGTATAGCAAAATCTTCCAGCCTTTTCCACCAAAGAGTCAAGGCTTGTCTGCAAAAAGAAAGCAAACAAACTACATAACAGTACAGTACATCCTAGTATAAAAGGTGGGGAAGGTGCATCAAATGTCTCAAGCATAATTATTTAACACAGCTATCTGTAATATCTGTAAAGGAGGTACCCGAGGCCAGGGGGAAATAGGGGGCATAATCTCACCAGGCCAATTCCGAGAAGGATTCATTTCAAAATAAGCCACAGTCCCTATCAAAATTTGTTCACCTAGCTATGATCTGCCAAGATTTCCAGGATGTCTTTTTTTGCTAGGATATGGAGAAAGGGTAACCACCGTGCCATAAATTTTTCTTTACAAAGTCTCAGTTTAGCTGTGACTTCCTCCATGTCCATTATAATTTGACATATGGAGTACCAGGAGTTCAAAGTAGGGGGTTCTGGATTGAGCCATTGACAGGTAATGGCCTATAGAACCGCAGCTATCATAATGTAGTATAGGTATTTCTGGGAGTTCGTGTTAATCCCGGGGAGGGAGGGTAATCCTAACAACCAGTACTGAGGGTCAGAGGGTAGATTAGTATCAATTATATGTGCCACCATTTGAATTACCAGTTCCAAATAGACTTGTAACTTAGGGCACTTCCAAAAGACATGGGTATGTGTACCTATTTCCTGACAATTTCTCCAACACAAATCCGAGGACCCTGAACCTACTGTAAGTGTTTTGTGACCGTTGGTTACAAACATATCTCATCACCACTTTCCATCTGAATTCCATCTAGAGATGAGAAGCTGTAGTGGAGTGGATTCCCTTCCAAATTTGTAGCCAATCTCTCTCCTCCAACCGGAGTTCAGCCTCTAAGTACCATTTTTCTTTTAAACACTAAGGATGTGGGCTCCAAAGTCAAGAGGAAGGCAGTTATCTTTGACACTAAACCTCTCTCTCCCTTCTGGGAGAGGAGTGGAAGGAGAAACTCCAGAACCAGATTATTCCAGGCCGCCCCCCCCCACACTGAACCCTCCCTCCCCTTCTCCAGTAGAAAATGTCTAATCTGGAAAAAATCTAAAAAGATCCAGAGGGAGAAGATGGAATTCCTCAGCCAGTTGGTGATATGATTTAAATCTGGTGCCATCAAAGAATTTTCCCATTAGTCAGAGGCCCCTGTCAGACCATCTCTTAAACCCCAGGTCCATCTGGAGAAGAATAAAATCTATTCAAGCTCTTAAGGGCATAAACACCCATAATTTCAAATCCAATCTGAACTTCTTGCATAAAGTTAGCTATGTGTGTTTCAAAGCGGCTGACTGGGGGTTAGTAATAACAAGTTTATGAAGCCCTGCCTTATGCATAAAAATTAAATCCGCTGTTTTAACACAGGGGGAGGTGCTGTAGGTCTTTCCAAGTCCACCCAGAGTGAATGTACTCTGATGCCATGAGTGGTGCAAGGGCTTGTAACTGAGCTGCCCAAAAATACTTGGAGAAATCAGGGAGTCCCATACCACCTTGGGATTTTGTTCTCAATAAGATATGCCATTTAATCCTGGGGAGTTTACCTGCCCAAATGAACCTAGCGATTGCAGTTCTGAGTCATTTCGAAAATGGGGAAGGGGGTCTCAAGGGTAGGGTATTGAATAAAAAGGGAAATCAAGGCAGCACATTCATTTTCACACATTCAGTTCTACCCGAGAGTGACAATGGAAGTTCATTCCAGCAGCTGAAATCTGCTTGAACTGACTGCAACAATTTGAAGTGGTTTGTCTGGCATAAGTTATCAAGGTTTCAGGGGATCCATATACCAAGATACTTAAAACCCTATTTCGCCCATTTAAAGTGGCTGATTGCTGGAAGAAACCTGGAGGAGGGGTGGTCCAATAGGAAGCATAACCGTTCTGGATTCATGAATTTTAAAACCAGCCACTTTCTCAAAATCTACTAAAAGTGATACCAACACAGGGGCAGAACACATTAGATCTGTCACATGTAGTAGGGTATAGTCCACATATAACGACACCCCAATTTCAGTTCCCCCACCCTAATATCCTGGTAGCTCTCAGATTGTCTAATAAGGGCAGCGAGGGGCTCCATGCTAAGAGCGAATAGGAGGGGAGAAAGTGGGCAACCCTGTCTAGTACCTCTTTCTAGTCTAATCCTGTTAGAGGTAACTCCATCAACCTTCACTTGAGCCCAGGGATCCCTGTATAAATTACCAATCCAACTTCTGAATTTATCATCAAAGCCAAATTTCTTAAGGGTATGGTCCAGAAATATCCAGTCTAAGCGATCAAACACTTTCACTGCATCCAGTGAAATTACTGCATTCAGAGTGTGTGTGTGTGTGTGTGTGTGTGTGTGTGTGTGTGTGTGTGTGTGTGTAGGGATTTGTTTAGATGAAGATAGGATATTTAGAAGCAAGCATACATTATCCTGTATGTGCCGTCTTGGGATAAATCCTGTCTGAGCTGGGTGTGCCAGGGAAGGGATCATCTGTTGTAAACAAAGGCCTAGTAACTTAGTAAAGATTTTTGCATTTTGATTTAGAGAGATGAGCCGATAGCTGGAACATTTCAGCGGAACCTTTCCTGGTTTGGGAATAACTGTGATCATAGCAGCTCCCCAAGTATCCAGGGTGGCTCCCTCGATGTGTTCTTCATTACAGACTTTTGTCAGTATAGGGGCCAAGTCTGCTGCAAAGTGCTTGAAAAACTGCCATAAACCCATTGCGGCCTGGTGCCTTACCAGTACTAAGGGATTTTATTATCAATTTAATCTCTACCTCAGTAAATATTGCCTTCAATGACTCCCTTTGGGTGGCTGTCAAAGAGGGGAGTGCTATTTTAGTTAAAAAGTCATTTACTGCTCGAGAATGGTCCAGGCATTTTTCTTCAGTATATAGTTGAGCAAAGAATTTTGAAAATTCGCTGGCAATTTGGATAGGATGGGTAACTGTCTCTCTGGGAACTGCCTGGGTACGAATCTTAGGGTATAAAGCTATCCACTTCCTGTTTTTCAGATGCTGGGCAAGCAGTTTGCCTGCTCTCTCCCCTGTCTCGTAATACTTTTGTTTAGTGTACCGCAAGGCATTTTCTGTTCAGTGGAGCATCAGAACATTATAATCAGCCCTCGCTTTTTGTAATTTACGAAGTAGGGATTCATCCCTTGTTCTTTTGTGTTATTTCTCTAAATCCCCTATTACTTCTAGAAGTTGCTTAACTCTGAGTTGGTGTTGCCTGTGTTGGTAAGCAGAATGGCTAATTATTTTGCCCCTCAGGGCTGCTTTCAGATCGTCCCAGATAAATATGATGGGGGAGTCAGTTTCCCGGTTTTCAATTAAGTAATATTTAATCATATCCTTTATTGATGCCACAAACGCCTTGTCGTGTAAGAGGCCTGGATCAAACCTCCAAGTACCCCTCCTCTCCTCTGGTTCCCATTGGACCTCCCCCATGGTCATAGGATGATCAGAAAATGCCACAGGTTGGATCGTTATTCCTTGAAAAAGATGTGCCTATTTATTTTGAGTATAAAATCTATCAATCCTAGAGTAGGAATTTGTTACTGGTGAATAAAAGGTGAAATTCCCCCCCCCGTATTTTGTAGTCTCAAGGGGTCAACCAAACCCGAATCAATAACTAGCATTCTCAGTATTTTAGAGCTAGCCATTTCTCCCTTAAGGTTGGGGGGGTTCTTGTCTAAAGCGTGATTCTCCACACAGTTCCAGTCTCCGGCCATTATCAACTGGCCCTCGGGCAGAGAATAAATAATCTGAAATAGAGTTCTGAAAAAAAAAAAACATTGGTGGGTTGGGTGCATATATTGAAGCTATGTGGAGAGGCCGCCCCCTAAAATCCCCCGTCAACAAGACCAGCCAACCAGTTCCATCGACTTGTACATTCCTAACTGTATAAGGGATTCCCTTTTAATTAGTATAACTGTACCAGACTTATGAGATTGGGGATGTGAATCAGAAAATGCCATTCCCACCCAGGACCTCCGCAGCTTTTCATGTTCTCCCCTTAATAACTTTGTCTCCTGCAGGCAAGCTATATCACAATTAACCCTGCTGGACTCTTGTAAGATTATAGGTCTTTTAACCACATTGTTAATACCTTTGACATTTATAGAACAAACCTTAAGAGATGCCATTTATAATATTAGGTTGGATAATCCCATTTTCATTTTCATATCCCCAATTCCCCTCCCCTCCCACCCCATCACCAGGATGTACATAGAGAAGAACAACAACAAACATGATGAACAAAACAATCTCACAACTAGAAACTACAACCATTAGTAAGGGGGCGATAGTGAACTTGTTATCATCCGTTGGGGTGCGGTCTAAAACATAGCCACTGCCCACTTGGCCCAAGCTAGAGGGCGGGCCTTTGAGGGTGAATCGACCATCTCCAAAATGACAAACGTGCAAGAAGAGTAAGGCACTCCCAGTGCCCAAGGCTGAAATTCCTGGCTTCCACCAGAAGTGTCTAACCTTCTTCTCTGTGGGCTCTCCTATGCGCTTGGAAACCCGAACAGAGTGCCCCAGCTGAAATTAAGAAATAATGATGGCCTAAGTATGTGCATCTGGTGTCAGGGATTAAACAAAACCATCCACCAATTCCCAGATTAAGGATTAGACACAATTGAACTGGCTCAAGGTTGGCCATCAATAACGAAAGTTGTTAAATCAATCACCGATATTGCAGATTAAAGCTCTGATTCCCCTTTTTGTTTCAAATGGTAAAGAAAAAAATGAGTAACCAGGGGGAGGGGAGGAGTCATTTTTCCTCCTTTACTTCCATTACCTGAGTAAAATATATAATCAGCAAGTGTTACCAGATTGCCTAAATAAACAAGCATTTGTCAATGCCAAATGTTTGCTTGCTGGCATTGGCAGTGGTAGTGTAGTGTAGAAGTTACAGAGCTGTGTAATAGGAATGGCAGTGAAGTATTGAACTGAAGCCAACCCCACCACCACCTTGCAGAGAGTGACAGGCATTGGGGTGTGCCTTTGAGTCGTCAGGCATAATGGCCATGCTATTTCAGTACACCCCACCCTGCAGACACTGGCAAGTGTCACGGTGTTCCTTGGGGTCTTTGGTCCTTATGCACACCCCATTCCACTAGGAAATACAGTGGGATGGGTGCGATATAGGAGAATGGGGTGAACTTTGGGGCTGAAGAGTCCAAGGCATACCTCAATGCTTCTCACTGGCCACAGGGTGTGGAATGGTATGAGCATTACAGGCCAGAATCCCAAGTCACACCCCTGATGCCTGTCATTCTCTACAGGGTTCGGTGTTATGGTTGGAAACCCTATGCCTCAGGCATTTGTTGGTATTTTCACTCCAAATGTTCAACATGGTTTTTTTGTGACCCCACCTCATGAACAGGGGGAATATCAGTTTCTTAGCCGAAAGCTGCTTATGCACAGAGACTATGGCATTTAGCACCACAGGTGCAAAACCATTCCGAACAGGATGTAAAAAATGACTGCTGTACTGTTCATGGGGAGGTGTAAAAAATGGCAATGTTGTAAATCTGCAGTAAAAATATTTAAAACAATGGTGAAGTCATGAGCGTACATAGAAACTGTGCAACGCACACCCGTAATATAATTAGGTTGGGGATTTTTTTACAGCAGATTGTCAACTCAGGCATTTTGGTACCTCCGATCATGAACAGTGTCACTGTGATTTTCTTCATCTGTCCCAAACAATGATTTCCCACAGCGACCACGCATCTCTGTGCTGAAAGTGTGAAAACACACTTCAGCCATGTTGTGAAAAATGACAGCTGTACTGTAAAGCAGTGTGGAAAAATGCCACTGGTGAAAATCTGGACGTAAAATATTACAAAGTCATGAACTTATGAGGGTGCGTGGAAACTGTGCAATGCTCACTCGTAACACAGTCAATTTATGGACTTTTGTCACCAAATTTTCAACATAGCCATTTTAAGACCTCTGCTCATGAACAGTGTAACTGATTTTCTTAATCTGTCCCAAACATTGCTTTCATACACTAACAGCACCATTGTGCGCTACATGTGCGAAAACACATTTTGGTCGGCATATGAAAAATGGCAGCTGTACTGTTCATAAGGAAGTGTAATAAAATGGCAATGTTGAAAATCTGGAGTGAAAATATTAAATTTGCAAACTTATGAGCATGCATAGGAACTATAATAATAATAATAATAATATTAAACTTTATTTATCTGCGCCTTTCTTAAAACCAAGGCGCATTACAATAAATTACAAATAAAAACATTCTAAAACTATACAATACTTCATAAACTAAAATTAACAGCGGGGCAATTAAAATACATCAACCTTATCTGAAAATGCTTTATTCCATAGAAAGGACTTTAAGCCCTTTTTAAAACTCTCTACTGTCATGCACTGTCGAATCCAATGTGGTAGAGAATTCCAGAGGGTGGGTGCCGCAAACATAAAAGCTTGGGCGCCGGAAGATTTTAAACTAACCATCGGGATCTCTAGCAACCCCTCGTTGGTGGAGCGGAGTGGACGTGTCGGTCGGTAAGGCACCAGAAGCTCTTTCAGATAGTCAGGGCTTTGTAAGTCAGAAGACCTACTTTAAAGGTGATCCGCCACTGAATCGGCAGCCAGTGCAGATTTCGAAGCACTGGTGTGATATGCAAGGAACAAGAAGTCCCCGTTAACAACTGGGCTGCCGAGTTCTGCACTAGCTGGAGGCGGCGGATATCAACCCCAGAAAGCCCAAAGTACAGGGAATTGCAGTAGTCCAGACGAGAGGTCACAAAAGTGTGGATCAGCGTAGGTAGGTCGCCGGATGGAATAAGGTGCTTGATCCTGGCGATGTTCCTAAGATGGTAAAAGGATGTCTTAACGACTGCTGACACCTGGGCATGCAGAGTCAGCTGATTGTCCAGAATCATCCCCAGATCTCGCACCCTTTCAGAGGTCGGGAGCTCCACACCTCCCAAGAATAAACTGGAGGCTAAGCAACCACCCGACCCCTTAATCCGGCAATCGGGATCCACAACCAACACCTCAGTCTTCCCAGAGTTCAACTTCAGCCAGCTGGACCTCATCCAATCCTGGATCTCCTGAGACAGCTGTTAAACACTGAGAGTGCTCTATTCTGGTCAGGTACAAAAGAGAGATAGAGCTGGGTGTCATCGGCATAACAATGAAACTCCAGCCCATATCTTCTTACAATGTCTCCAAGGGGAAGCATGTACACCGCAAACAACATGGGGGACAGCACAGAGCCCTGAGGCACCCCACAGGTCAGAGCAGTAGGATCGGAGGAAAAAATCCCCGATACCACCCTCTGAGTTCTACCTGTGAGGAAGGAAGTAAACCATCTGTGCACCAAGCCCGACAACCCACAGATGGATCTCAGGCGCTCGAGCAGCACCCCATGGTCTACGGTGTCAAATGCTGCTGACAGATCCAGAAGGACCAAGATGGACCATTTTTTCTGGTCTCTCGCCATCAGGAGATCATTGAGGACCCCACCAGCGCAGTCTCAGTGCTGTGTCTCTTTCGAAAGCCTGATTGAAGTGGATTGTAGATGTTATGGATGGTAAGATGGTTGTCCAACTGGGCTGCCACCACTTTCTCGATTACCTTCCCAACAAAGGGGAGGTTCGAGATGGGTCTGTAGTTTACCAGGGAGTCAGGGTCCAAAGATGTCTTTTTCAGCACTGGTGTCACTACCGCCTCCTTCAGGGAGCGGGGATATTCACCAGTGTCCAGGGAACACCTGACTATCCTGATAAGAACCAGGATGATGACATCTCCACAGCCCACAATCAGGCCAGTAGGACCTGGATCTAAACTACAGCTAGTGGTGCGTATACCTAGGACAATCCTCATAATATCCTTGATTTCCAGCCATGTGAAGGAACTCCAGGTGGACAAGGTGCTTGCAACCATAGGCTGGACCACTGCAACTCCCATAGAGGTGGCGGCGCAAATCTCGGCCCTGATGTCGGCCACCTTATCAGCAAAGAATCGAGCAAGCTCCTCACACTGTAACTGTGAAAAAGCTCAACAGATCTGCAGACAGGCTGGGTTGCACAGCCTGTCCACAGTTCGGAAGAGTTGGGCTGGTCGATTCTGAGCGGCAGCAATTTCTCCGGACAGGAACACTGCCTTCTTATGAGTAATTGCTAACTGGTAGAGTTTATAATGCTCTAGAAGTCTAATATGGTCGGCATCAAAGCCAGACTTCCGCCAACCTCTCTCCAACCTCGCCTAGTCTCCAACTCCCTCAGATCCTGGTCAAACCATGGGGATCGAGGGCGAAGGGAGAGAGGTCACACACGGGTGGGAGTGATTAAATCCAGAGCAGAGGTGACAGCCTTATTATAGGCCTGCACCATTTCTTCCGGATTCATGCTCAACCCAGGAAACTCTGATAGGTCAAGAACTGCAGTTAGACCAGTGGGCATAACATCCAGTAAAGGGCAGTACTTGACCATCTCCACTGGGGTAGGTCTATGCGAGGGGGTGCCAAAATTGAATCTCATCGTGTAGTGGTCGGACCAACCGACTGGTTCAACCCCCACCTCGGAGGCCTCCAACCCCAGCAGGAAGACCAGATCAAGTGAGTGGCCGTATTTATGAGTGGCAGAGGTAACTACCAGTGAGAGGACCAATGAACACATCAATTGGAGGAAGTGCTGACCAAACTGCGCAACGCATGCTCGTAAAACAGTCATTTTTAGGAATGTTTTCACCAAATTTTCAACATAGCCATTTTAAGACCTCTGCTCATGAACAGTGTCACTGTGCTTTTCTTAATGTGCCCCATACATTGATTTCGCACATCGACTGCGCCATTATGCGCTACATGGGCGGAAACACATTTTGGGCAAGATGTGAAAAATGACAGCTGTACTGCTCATAAAAAGGTGTGGTAAAATGGCAATTTTGAAAATCTGGAGTGTAAATATTGAAAATTTGCGAACTTACGAGCATACATAGGAACTGCACAACGCACGCTTGTAAAACTGTCATTTTTTGGAATTCTTTTACCAAATTTTCAACACAGCCATTGTAAGACCTCTGCTCATGAACAGTGTCACTGTGATTCTCTTAATTTGTCCTGTACATTGATTTAGCATCAGCGACTGCGCCCATTGTGCGCTACATGGGCGAAACACGCTTTTGGGTGAGATGTGAAAATGACAGCTGTACTACTTATAAGGAGGTGGTAAAATGGCAATGTTGAAAATCTGGAGCAAAATATTGAAAATTTGTGAACTTACTTAGCATGCATAGGAACTGCTAGCCCATCGTCAGAAATAGTCGTTGTCTGAAATTTTTCCACCAAATTTTCAAAATAGGCTTCTTGAGAGCCCACCTTATGAACACTGGCAGTGTCATTTCATTAATCAGTCCCAAAAGGTGATTTTGTGCCCTTCAGGCCCGAATAACGCCATGACAGTGACATCATTCATGAGAAGGGGTCCCAAAAACCCCATGTTGAAAATCTGGTGCAAAAATTGCAAAAAATGCCTGAGATATGCAACAAAGTTGAAAACCCCCTATCTAGCCCATTATACAGCTTACCGGCATTTCCTCAGTTCGCGGTTGGCTTTGAAGAGTGCAGACGTGTTCCCGGTCCACCGAAGATCGTCGCACCGAGGTCCGGAGGTAAGTATGGGGTGAGGGGGGGTGTGGGGAGGTAGGGTGTGCAGTGGTTGGGTGCAGGTTGTGGGAGGGGGCCGGGGAGACTATGAGAGACTGTTTTTTCTTTACAGGTGTTTTTTTTGTTTCCAATGATGACGCGGGACGTTTGCCACGCTGGGGTGGGCTCCCAACGTGGCATAAGGACGGTTGGGGGGCATTCAGCTGATGGGGGATTGGGCACCCACGTCACCCAAAGCATCGATTTCCATGCTGGGTGGGCTCCCAGCGTGGCACCCAGTACTGGGAGGACAGTGGAGCCGACGGGGAATTGGGCACCTCCCGGCTATATCATGAGTTGCCACGCTGGAATGGGCACCCAGCATGGCATTTGGAAGGTTTGGGGGGTGGGGGGCGCAGCACACCCGGCGGTGGACATCCCGTCACTGCCACAGTGTGTGCGTGCGGCGGGGAGGGCGCGCATACCCGCGTGTGCCTGTGTGTGTGTGTGGAGCTGCGCATGAGCAAGCGATATCTTATCGCTGCTCACTGAAGTGTAGCTCCCTTTGAACTGTATGCCACTGCATTTTGAGCTTGTCATAGACAGCTCCATCATGAATTGGCTTACAGGCCGCGCCTACAACACACTGATTGAACTGGAAGAGCTGGGTGCACCGAAATCTCGATGATGGCACTATGTTTCTTGCACATGTGTGCAAGCAAACATAACAAACACAAAAAATGTATCTTAATTTTTGAAGACCTTTTTTTTTTTTTTGTGTGCATATGTGACGTATGAATAAGGGATCCACTCACTGTAGATCAAGGGAGGATGTGAAACGGTGCAGGTACACGGGGGAGGGGTGAACAAAGTGGTAGACAGTAAGCCCTACCAGAGTTTCAGGCTGATGTAGCACAGCGATACATGGTGGGGGTGAACAAAGTGGTAGACAGTAAGCCCTACCAGAGCTTCAGGCTGATGTAGCACAGCTGGACTAAGGCAAGGGAGGATGTGAAATGGTACAGGTACATGGGGGGGTGAACAAAGTGGTAGACAATAAGCCCTACCTGAGCTTCAGGCTGATGTTGCACAGCTGGACTAAGGCACAAGCACCCACGGCATGTTCTTATAGTCCCCATTTATATGTCCATTTATGTTCTTACAGCGCTGATTGCCTAACTGAGCCAAGATGCAAAACAGATACTAAAATGTCAGGTTTATTTCAGGTGACCAGGATCGTAGTGGGGAGAGGGGGCAAGTGAAACAATGTCCTGAGAATGTGCTTAAACTTATTAACCGTTGCTGTGCCACAAAGTGATACACTGGTTCAGAATCCCTATAAGTTCAAATTATGTTTGCAGCCTAAAGGTGCCTAGGTGGATTGGCATTTACATTACTCAGCGGCAAATCTTTTCCATACTTTTTGTGATCATCAGTTAAGATATAACCACTAACTGATGAGACACTTGGGGGCATGAAACTGTGCTACCAACAAAGTTGCATTTGCAAAGCCCTGAATATTTATCTGTTGATAATGAAATGAAAACTGTCAGCTGATAACATTCAGCCACTGTCCATTGCACAGAATAGACATCTCACTGATAGATCTGGAGCAAAGAGACATGCACTTGCCAATAACACCACTACAGCTCCAAACACGGAAGAAAGAAGTTAATGCACTTTCATCGCTGTTAACTTTTTCAGCATTTTAAAACAGTTACTTAGCATCTGCACTAAGATGTTACATGTCGCTGAACTGAATTGTGACACCAGAATCCCTGAGATCAACATTTGTCAGCAAAAGTGAATTGAAAAAATCAATAGATGTATAAAATGGTAAGTGACATGAGTCAATAACAACATATCTGTATGTAATACTTGGCTTAAAATTTGAGCACCACCATATTCCGCACCACAGCGTCAAACAGGAATGCAATTTATAATTCAACTAATGTCAAGCAGTTTTCGAGCCATAAAAAGTATTACTGTATCAGTATGGTGGCAGTAACGGGATCAGGAAATTATGAAATAAAATGCAACAGCACCCCCGTCGGCCATGTGTTGTGCGGGTGGAGGGAGTGCATGAGCACCCAGGGGTGGGCTGTTAGGCGGCTTCAGATTCACCAGAGAAACGGGTGGATTTGATTGTGAGCTACGGTTGAATTTGTGTTTTCTTTTTCTATACCTAGTTTTCGTTATTTTGTTAGGGCACATGTCCAACCCTAAGATGTTTAGGGTCACAAGGTGATGTGACTTCATTGAGCATCTGATTTGAGAAGTGTGATTCTATCTAAATGTCAGCTCACGGCAATTCAGAGAAAAAAATATTTTGAAGCTGCATTACCAGACTAAGTGTGCAGTTTAGTGAATTACCACACAGGGGTGTATATGACAGCACTAAAAGCACATTAAAGTGCTTCAGTCATGAAAACCTCCCCACTGGCTGCTGCTGAAATGCATAGCAGTATGTTCTCCTTTGTGCATTCTGGCAGTTCTTTGCTTCAGCTGCAGGTAGTACAGTATGCTTAAGTTCGTTTGCATAGGTTTTAGCAGCGGGGAGTTCACATTGACAGAGTCTAGTAAGAGAAAACGCTTGGAATTACACATACAATGAAGTCTGAGTTTTCACATCAAATGCTGAGGTATTTTTTTCTGGAGGATTAGAACCCATGGAGTCCATGAAGGTATGCTTTGGAGAGCTGGCGTGTGTAAGGACTGTTAGGCACCCACACATTTTGGTGGTCCTGCTTTGGCAGGGAACAGTTTATTAAAGTAATGATGTGTGGCTTGTCTCTCTAAGCTAGACAAGACTACACCATCCTATCAGGCAACCGACACAGTTGATCTGTGTGTGTGTGGGAGGGGGGAGCTGCTCACTGAAGCGTAGCTCCCTCTTTCAACAGTATGCCACTACATTTTCAACTGCTGTCATAGACAGCTTCAGCAGTGATTGGAGAACTGTGACCACGCCTGCAAACACACTGACTGAATTGGAAGATGCTGACACACCTCTGGAAAACTCAGATGATGGCACTATGTTTCTTGCACATGCGTGCAAGCAAACATAAAAATGACCAGAACTGGACCCTGTATCTTATCCAGTTTTTCATTAACCAAGTGTTCAAAAAGATAACATAACTTCACACTCTTCTGAAATCAAGAAGAAAACAATAAATCAAAATAAAGTACCTGCAATAGTTATTTGCTTCCTGAAGAAATCAGGGTGAGCAACAGGCACTCGAAAAATGAAAACCTCGTGGAGGAGCTGAAAATGCCTGTGCACAGCTCAGATGCTCCGGTAGTGTAAAAGTTCCCCTGGAATCACCCTTTAAAGTAGATCAGTTCCTTTACTTCTCATCGTTCTCTGAGCTCCAAGGTAGAGGAGCCCACAACTTCAGGACTTGAGGTGGGAACTCACCACAGAGGGGGGAAAAAATTCCAGACCTTTACCATAACCATAGCTTAAGGCAGGAAATCTGAAACCAAAAATTGAGGTAGAAGCTGCCTTAGGCTGAATCCATCTTGGCAGGTCTGCATGCAGAGGGAGCAAAGAGTCAATTCTCCTTTTTGCCACTCGTTTTCCTCCAGGGGCCACCGACTACAGTAATTCTTCTATTTTTTTTTTCAGCTTGTTCTTCTTTGGTGTCTGGAATCTGAACCCCCAGTGATTCTAGAAAAGAGGTTGCAGTCAGAAGCGAATTGAAGTTATGAATTCCCTCCTTGTCTTGCACCCATAACCTCGCAAGGTATCTAAGGAAGGCTTTCAGGCCTTTCTCTTGAAGTTCTTTGACCACTAATAGACCTTTTTTACATTTGGCAAACATCAGTGGGGGGTAGTCTTGGTCAACAAATACTCTTTGACAGTCAAGGTTGAAGTCTTTCTTGCTCCACGCCAAGCAAAGGATTTTTTCTTTTGTGGGAAATAGCAAGAACTTAATGAGGATTGATCGGGGTGACTGTCCTGTGCACTTTCTCAAACTCTAGTAAGAAGTCATCATCCAGTGCCAGTTCTTTGTGCAGCCAGCATTCAAGGTAATCCTCCGTGTTGTCTTGTTCTGCCCCCTTGGGGATGCTGAAAACTCCTATATTGTTCCTTCTTTCCCTCGCCTCCTCAGCCCTCAGAGTAAAATCTCTCTCTCTATTATGCAGATAAGCCAGGGAGTGACCAAATATCATGTGCTCATGTTGCACTGACTCCAACTGGGTTTCCACAGCAGCTGTACGTGTCTCAAGTTTTTTTAAAGTCCTTTTGCAAGCCAGTCATTTGAGCATCAATCCTGTGCAGTATTTTGAGCATGCAATGACCGTCTGCTTTTGTAAAAGTAGATGTGGTGTCTGATCCCAAATCTTCATCCTCTTCAGTGGATACTGTTAATGCCGAGGATCTGGAGAGAGTGGGGCTGGTTGGCCTTTGCTCCATTGGGGTAATCATTCTCCTTCTAGCTGCGAAGTAGTTCACTTTTTCGGTCTTTCCCATCACCCTGAGGCTGAGATTGGGGAATACTTTAAAATATTATAGTTCTGGTGTGTCGATGGTGATCCATTTAATAAGATATTTCACCTGGGCTCATGGAGCTCCATTTCAGGCTTCCTTCTCGGATCATGACATCACCGGAAGTGGCTACCCACTTCTAGATCTGAGATTCTCTCTCCATCCCCATTTGAGAGTACCAGGTCTAAGATTGCTCCCTCCTGAGTGGGTTCTAACACTAGCTGTCATGAGGCATGCCCCCTGTAGGGCATTGAGAATGACCCTGCTCTTGGATGTGGCTGCAGCAAAGGTGCTCCAGTTAACATCTTGCATATTCAGGTCCCCGTCAACAATATCTCTCCTTTTTCTGCCATCCTAAGGATACCTTCTATCATTTTCTTGTCCATTTCCTCCCCCTGAGATTGGGGTCTGTATACAACCCTGTGCAGATTGTGGTGCCATTTCTGGTCTCCAGGGTGACCCACAGTGCCTCTTCTCCTCCCTGTTTACCCTTTAGTTCTGTTGCTTTGATCCCTTCCCTTATGTAGACAGCTATTCCTCCTCCTCTTCTACCCTCCCTGTCCCTCCTGTAGATTGTGTACCCTGGTATGTTGACATCCCAGTCATGGTTCTCTGTGTACCATGTTTCTGTGACTGCCACAATATCCAGGCATCCCTCTTTCAACAAGGCCACCAGTTCAGAGAGCTTGTTACCTAGACTATAGGCATTGGTACTCATTATCCTCCATTTTTTGATGGCCTTATCCCTTTTTGCCCCATCCTTGTCCTTACTGCCTTTGCCTTCTTCTCCATTTACTTCTGCCATTCTCCCTATCAACTTCTCTATCTTGGTGTTCACTTCACTAATTACCCTGATTGTTTTGGGGTGGCTAGGATTTCCCTGCTCCCTTTTCAGTGCCTCCCCCCTTGGCTAGTTTAAATGCTTGCCAAAGAAACCTTTAAACCTTTCACCTAGAATCCTGGTTCCTGTCCTGAACAGATGCAGACCATTGCACCAGTATAGGCCTGCATTCCTCCAGGTGGACCCCCAGTCCCCAATGAAGCTAAAACCCTGAGCTCTGCATCAGTTTTTCAACCATTGATTAAATCCCATGTTGGGGCCCCACCTGGAGGGATGCAAGCCTGTATAAGGATGCCCACCTGCATCCATCCAGGAAGGGGACCTTAGTCCTCAGTGAGGGATTTGAATGTTTCTGCAGCAAGCATTTAAACTGGCCAAGGGGGGGGGAGGCAGGAAGCTTAGTATTCTCTCCCTGAGAGCATGAACTACACAAGTACCCAAAGAGTGGACAGACAGATGGAGGGCAGAACTCAACACAAGGATGGAAGATGGGGGGGACTGGAGAAAAAGAATGTCTAGAAAGGGGGGGACATAGGACAACAAAACAAGGAAGGGAAGTCACATCCTGGAGAGCTATGTGTGCCAATGCCCCGGAGCCTAAGTAGCAAGCTTGAGGACCTGGAGACAGCCATGGCACAGTCAGACGTGGACATTGTGGCCATCACAGAGGCTTGGTGTAATGATAACCATGACTGGGAGATGGCCGTAACATGCTACAATCTATTCAGGAGGGGCAAGACAGGCAGGAAGGGGGGAGGAGTGGCAATTTATGTAAAATATAACATAAAGATCACAGAGATTCCGAACAAGGAGGGGGGGAGATACTGTGGGTTAAACTTGACAGAAAAATGGGGTCAGCCATATGCACAGGGGTAATTTACAGACCACCAGCCCAGGGGGAGGAGACAGACAGGGAGATGATATTGGCTATCCAAAGGCTGGTGCACAAGGAGGAGGTAGTGTTGGTTGGTGACTTTAATATTCCAGATGTGGAATGGAGCTTCCCAGCAGCAGCAGGCAGGAGCAGGTTTATCCTACACTCCCTTCAGGGAGCCTTCCTTAAACAACTGGTTATGGAACCCACATGGCAGGAGGCTCTACTGAACCTGGTGCTCACAAATGAGGACAGTGTGACAGGGATCACAGTGGAAGCACCTTGGGAACAGTGACCACCGATCAGTGTAGTTTATCATAACTGAAGAAGCAGAACCCAGCCACACAAAAACATGAATCCTTGACTTTAGGAGGGCAGATTTTGGGAAAGTGGGGAAACTGGAATAGGACTGAAATTAGGGATGCAGAAACTGTGTCCAGTATTCAAAACGGGGATAACAAGGGCAACACAATTATGTATAAAACAGGTTAGCAAGGGGAAAATGAAGAAAAGACCATTATGGTATTCCAAGGAGGTAGCGGAGAAAGTGAAAGCCAAGAAAACCACATTCAAACAATACAAAAAGGCACAAGCAGAAAGGACAGGGAGAGGTACCAGGAGCAGGGGAAACATAAATGTTAAGCAAATGGGGGAGATGCAACATATTGCAGACATGAGGGAGGACAGCATGACTGGAGAGAAACTGGGAGACAAGGAGGTGGGAGAAGAGCCCCCCTTCAGCAGGGGGTCAGTACCAAGGATGGGGCCCTAACTAAAGGGGACCCACAGAGAGCCTGAGTATCTCTGGGCTGACAGTGCACAGAGCAAAGTTCATGGTGTATGAAATGGTTAGGGATTGTGGAGGGAAACCGGATTTCCTGGTGCATTTGGGAACTAACGATCTAGAGGGAAATAGTGTTCTGGAAATCCAAGCAAGGTTCCAAGAACTTGCCAGAGTCTGTTGGGATAATGGATGCAACATTTCCTTTTCAGAGATATTGCCAGTACCAAAGGCCTCAGTGGAGAAAAAAATGAAGCTCACCGCTCAGGAAGTGGGGTGAAGAGAGTGGGTTGGGGGTGTTAGGGAACTGGAAAGGAGTTTGGGAGGATAAGGGACTATATGCCAAGGACAGGCTTCATCTTGCCCCATTAGGGAAGGAAGTCCTTAAACAGAGGATGGCTGACTACATTCAAGAAAGGTGGGGTTTAAACTTGTGAGGGGGAAGGGATAAGGGAGAGGCTGACCAGAAGCCCTCTCCTCCAGATGAGGGGAGTAGCCTTCAAGCCCAAGGGGAGGGGGAAACAGACTGGGGGTGGAGGTTTCAGGAGGAGCAGAGGGAGGATGGAAGTATAAGGAACCTGGGTGGGGTTCGACAAAGAGGATCAGGGATAAGGGGTGGGGGTTGGTGTTAGTAAATGCCAGGAGCTTGGGAAACAAGTTGCCAGAGTTCCAGGCCATGCTGTTCGGGGCGGGGGTGGATGTGGCGATCAGGAGACGTACAACAAAACCATGACTGGGACCTAAACGTGTGGGGGTACACTATACTTAGGAAGGATAGAAAGGAGGGCAGAGGGGGGTGGAGTGGCTATGTTCATTAGAGATGACATAGAAATTGCTAGGGTAGAAGAGGCAGAGGGAAACGTGGAGGCCTTATGGGTCACCTTACGATCCCCAGTAGGAGATAAGGTCAAGCTGGGTGTAGTATATAGGCCCCCCCGGGATGAGTGACGTTCTAGAGGATGGTTTGCTGGACACCATTGCACAGTGTGGACCAAAAGGGGAAGGAGTGGTGTTGATGGGGGACCTTAATATGCCAGGTACAAACTGGGAAACCATGTCCTCTAAGGTGGCCAAGGAGCAGATGCTGTTGGACGGCTTCCAGGATGTGTTCTTAACACAGCATGTGATGGAGCCCACAAGGGAGGGGCATGTCCTGCATGTGGTTCTGGCAGATGGGGATCTGGTAAGGGACCTGGTTGTACAGGACTCCCTGACTGGGAGCGACCACAATACTGTCTGGTTTCAAATAAGCATGGGGGAGGGAAGGGAGATCTAGGACACTGGCAGTGGACTTCAGGGGGCAGACTTTGTGGGCATGGGAAATATTCTCAAGGATCACTTAAAGGGATTACATCAATGACAAGTGTGGAAAGGAGATGGGAGGTCATAAACGGGACTCTATGAGGCAGTCAGGATCTGCGCTGTTGAAAACGAGGGAGCAAGGTCACATAAACCTTGCTGGTGGTCCAGTGAGGTACAGGTAGCGGTCAGAGAAAAGAAGGCAGCCTACAAAAAATATAAAACAAGAAGAGGGGATAGGGATAAGGAAATGTACCATCTTGCATCTAGAAAAGTCACCCGTATGGTGAGGGGAGCAAAGTCCAGCAAAGAGCAGCGGCTGGCACAGGGGATACATGGAGGGGAAAAGGGGTTCTTCCGGTACATTGGAGAATGGAGAAAAACTAAGGGTCATCTCAGCAGATTGAGATCAGGAGGAGGGTGAGTGGAAGAGGCGAGGGACCAGGCAGAGGTATTTAATGAATACTTTGCCTCTGTGTTCACTAGGGAGGGGGATAGGATATCTACAAAGCAAGGCATGAAGGGGATAGAAGCGGCAGTGAGTGGGATCAGGGGAGCAACAGAAATGGAGCAAGAGTTAGGGAGAGGTACCCCAGGGGTGTCACATCTGGACAAGGATAAAAAGGCCAGTAAGGTGGAGGGGACGGATGATGCTATCTCTGCCAGAATGGTGTGGTTAGCCCTCAAGGCCCTAAAGAAAGACAAATCTCCTGGGCCAGATGGCATTCATCCAAGAGTACTATGGGAATTGGCGGACATACTGACTGCACCCCTGGCGGAGCTCTTCAACGGGTCACTTGAGACAGGGAGGGTACCTAGGGATTGGCGAGAGGCACATGTGGTGCCAATCCATAAAGGGGTCGAGGAAGTACCAGGTAACTATAGACCCATCAGTTTGACCTCGGTGGTGGGAAAATTAATGGAGAGTATACTAAAGGAACGATTGGGGTGTACTTGAGGAGGTGGAGGTCTGGATAGTCAGCAACATGGGTTTGTGCCAGGTAGATCATGTCAAACCAATCGTGTGGAGTTCTACGAATGGGTAACATCAGAACTGGACAGAGGAAAGCCTGTGGATGTATTATTCTTGGACTTCAGTAAGGCGTTTGACTCTGTCCCCCACAATGGTCTGGTGGAGAAACTGATGGGGTTAGGAGTAGGCCCTTTGGTGGTCAGATGGATTGAAAACTGGCTAGCTGGATGCACCCAGAGAGTAGTGGTCTGTGGGGAGCTCTCGAACCCTAGAGAGGTTGGTAGTGGGGTACCGCAGGGCTCAGTTCTGGGTCCGATCCTGTTTAATGCATACATATCGGACATCAGGGAGGGTATAGGGTGTAAAATAAGTCTCTTCGTGGATGACTCCAAGATGGGAGCAGTAGTTGAGGGAGAAGGGTCGAGGTTGGCCCTGCATGGGGACCTGGACTCCCTAGAAAGCTGGGCTCACACATGGAAATTAAATTTCAATAACACCAAGTGCAAGGTGTTGCATCTTGGTCGGGGAAACCCTAACACAGGTACACCCTGGGAGGGGAGGCGCGGAGGCCTCAATAGGGAAAAGACCTAGAGGTCATGGTGGATGCATGTATGAATAACTCTGAGCAGTGCAGGAGAGCGGCTAGCAAGGCAAACAGGATGTTGGATGCATCGTAAGGGGGATCACCTCTAGGAGCAAGGAAGTGATTCTGCCGCTGTACAATGGACTGGTTAGACCACACCTTGAGTACTGTGTACAGTACTGGAGACCACACTTGAAGAGGGACATACAGGGGACATACAACTCCTGGACAGGGTACAGAGGAGGGCAGCTAAGATGATACGAGGGCTAGGGGATTTGACGTATGAGGACAGACTTGAGGAGCTCTGCCTGTTTTCATTGGAGGAGAGGAGAGACAGGGGGGACATGATTGAGGTCTCAACACAGTCACACACACTCTCTGGATACCCAGTGGCGAGGGAGACTAGCCTGACATGTTGCCCGGGGTAGGCCAGCGTTGCAGCTGGTCGGGGCCCTATGATGAAAAGACAAGTCATGCACAATAACCCACAATTTATAATCCAGATCCAGGAGGCTCAGTTTGTGATAATTAGACAAAACAATTAAATCAGATGACACACTTTGATTGAGCAGTTGCTGCAGGGAGCTACCCTGGTGTTTACTCACGCAGGATGATGAAATGGAGACTGCAGGATGACTTGCTGGTTTGCCAGGAGAAGCAGGGCCCACACAATTTACCATGGTGTCATTCCTGTTCGTGATGTTAAGCAGGGGGCTGATCTCCAGGCAGGTCTTTCGCTGATGGTCTTCCCTGTGGTGTGAGTAGCTGGCTGGGACAAGGTGGCAGGCCAGCATCGGGGGGGGGTGCAAGGGATGCCACTGCACCAGGGCCCAGAGCACCAGCAGGGCCCTTGGCTCCTTAAGTCAAAATAGTTTTTTTTTTGTTTGTTTTACATTTATACTGCTCACACACAGAGCAATCAGCCTGCTGCCCACCTCCCGGGCCCCCCTGCCTGAGACCCTGTGGTCCTTCCCTGAGTCAGTCAGTGAGTACGTCACCGTGACCGTGTGGACTCCTCAGTCAACTGACGCTGGATGTTTAAAAATTAAATCCCCTCCTCCCTGCTGCAAATGCTCGTGTTGTCCTATTAAGCAAGCACACCTCCTTAGACATACCTGCAGTGGTAGTGTGGCGCTGTCAGAGTATGTGAGCTGTTCAGCTCGGCAGTCAGCGCCTCCTCAACACTCCATCCATCACTGACATCCAAGTCCTCGCTTCTGGTGTGTCTGTTGCTTCAGCTCCTCCTCGGCTCCTACTCCATGCTGCCCTGGGCCCTGGAAGGCTCCATTCTCTCTTCTCCTGCACCGGCGACCTGCGGTTCATTGGTCTGTTTTGCTCCCGTCCCACCCCCGATGCTGGCACTGTTTTGCAGCTCCTCCCCTGCACCTGTCCTCCCTTGCTGATGCCGTGGCCGGCCGTTCTGATTTTCTGGGGGTGCTGCTCAGCTCAAAGGCTGCCAGCATAATTTTCATTAATATTAATATATTGCATTGTTGTGGGCGGGGGTGAGCTGAAAACGCTTGCGCAGTTGCAGTGTCAGGGTCAGGGAGTATGCATCTCGCGAGTCGAGAAATCCTACACTGATGGCAGATGAACGAATGGTGGAGCGGACGTCAGATTGAGTTCTTGTGCTTTCTGCTTCTGTTGAACAGAAAGTTTAACTTGTCTGTAAACTAGAGACACAATAAAAAATTAAAATACACACTTGGGGCCAAACTTAACTAGAACTGGACACAATAGAGAAAATGGAAATATAAAAGACAAAGGGCAAGGTCACTAGCTAGGGCTAGGCAGTGAGCAGGAAGGAGTGAGTACTGTGGCTGCCTAGGCCCCAGCAGGTGGCGCCAGTGGCTGCCCAGGGGAGAAGTTAGTTGAATTGAAATCCAGTGGTGCTGAAAACACTGCGGACAGCTGAGGGCTAGTATTTTGTGGCTCTTCTCTTCTCGAGACTGGAAAGAAAATATTAGAAGAAGTTAAGCAGTAGGCAGGCAGATTAGGGAGTCAGGGACAGGGAGAAGAAGTAAAAAGATGAGAGAACTCTGAGGGGCTGCTACTCTTGTACTCTACTCAACTGTCTCTCTGTAAACATTAGAAGAACTTGAAACAGGCAGGCAGGCAGGTTAGGGAGTCAGGCCAGGGAAAAGAAGTAACAAGACAAGAATAAAATCATTCTCTCCTCTTGTCTCATACATTCAGTCATATGCATAATGAAAGACTTGCATTTTTTTAAATTTTGTGAATAAGAATTCAGGACTGGAGGACCAACTGAATGATCCTCAGTGATGACAGTGAGTGAGTGAACAAGTTAGTCACTCAGTCTGGTGTCATAAGATCTTCATCTTCTTTGAGTGAGGTACTGTAGCCAGTCACTGTACAAGTGCAACACAAATCCTGACTGATCTTTCTCACAATGTGACCTGTTCTGACTGCTTTGCTTCTGAGGGCTGATTATAGAAATTAATAATAATACAAGACAAGTACATTTTTCTGATGTGATTGAAACATTTGTTGCAGCAAAATCCTGCCGAATACACCTTTAAGTTCACAAAATGGAATAACAGCAGCAATATTTTTGGGTGGCTTGGGAGACTGGGATGGGGGGCACTTCATGGGGAGGCCATGGACAGGGGGGGCCCACTACAAAGTCTTGCACCAGGGCCCAGTACACCCTAGAACCAGCACTGGCCAGGGCCCAGGCCAGGTGAACAATTCGGATGGCAGTCCGGTAGTGCTGGATTCAGCTTCCAGCAAGCGTGACTCAAGCAGGCAGTGGGGAACCAAATCATGACCCACTAGCAGCATTCAGCACACTTATAGTAAAAGAAAAGCACAGTTCGGATGACAGTCCAGTTGCAATCACAGTGTCTCTGCGCAAACCATATGCTCTGCGGTGGTTTCAGACTTCCTGACAGGTCGATCACATGAAGCAAATCTTCAGTCTTCTTCAGGCAACAAAGCAGTCACAATTTGGTAATACTTGTCACAAACCTGTTAGGATTCAGTCCAGTTACAATTAACTGAAGTATTCTCTCACAAGGGAAAATGAGGCAGGCAGGCCAAACACAGCCTTCCCGCCAGTTTCCCGTGCAACTCTGCAGGAGAAGCTGCTCGAATATCTCAAGCTGTTCACTCTCTTATCTCCAATCTCAGACTGACTCACTGCTGCAAGCAGCTTGGGATTTTCCCAAAGATCCAAAAGGTTCAATTTGTTGATTCATCTGTCTGTCACAACAAGGGCTCCCCCTCTAGGTCCATTTAGGTGCCAACATGTAAAAACTACAATTCCTACAAAAATTCACTCCCACAAGACCCCTGGGGACAGACTCCATTTTAAGGTCCACAAAAGGCACTGATTGGTGCAATACAGAAATGTCCATGCTGCAAAGAAAGGCAGGTTAGACAAACTATAATATCATTATTATTAGAGCAGCTAACCAGCAAACAATTAAAAATTCTAACAGAGCTCCTCTGCACAATTAGCGATGGCAGAATGGAGCAATATTACTGCAGCTCAGGCAGGAATCGAGCCTGGAAAAACTCAGCCCTTACCCCAGATTAATTATACACCACAAAATGATGCCTCTTAAGGAGACAGGCATGAAGGCTAGCTAGGCACTCACATGTGCAACACTTTTACAATGCTAGGACACAGAACACCAGCCTGGCAGTGGGCATTAGCCAAGCCCAGGAAGACACTTTAGGAACCCCCATTTGTAAGGGGGGTTACACCAACATACTGAACAGATATTTGTGCTCAGTCTTTACAGAGAAGGGGGGGGTAATGGGCTGCAAGGGAGAAGAGAGGGTAGAAAGGGCACGGAAATGGATACAAGTCCTTTTTCATGGGAAAGGGTCCTAAAGGAACTGGAAGGTATAAGAGTAGCTAAAGCTATTCGGCTGGATGGGGTACACCCCAGGGTGTGGAGGGAGCTAAGAGAAGTGGTGGCTGAACCTCTGACAACCCTGTTTAGCCAGTCACTGGAAACAGGAGAGGTACCCAAAGACTGGAGGACAGCTGATGTTGTCCCCTATACAAAAGCAGGAACAGAGAGGAAGTGGGAAACTACAGACCAGTCAGCCTAACCTCAGCTTATTTTTTATTTTGTTTTATGATGTCTCAGATTACAATACCTCTGAGCAAAAAACAGCTGTTTTACAAAGGTTCCATGTCAGTGAGGGAGGGTAACAAACATACTAAAGTAGAACACTACAACAGTTCAAAATAAATAGCAGTCAAATAAAATGCTTGTACAAATGTAACTAGAAGTCAACAATCAAGTAAGTACAAATAGAACAATATAAAAAATGAAGCAGGTTACCCCTCATTGTGGAGGCAGCCAAGAAGGCCTTGTCGAGACAGTAAAAATAGAATAGGGGTGCAACGAAGTGGTAGGGTGTGGAAAAAGAGGAGAGCAATTGGAGGTGAGCAGGGAGGGGAGTGCAAAGAAGAAAAGGGGAAATGGGGAAGATGGGGATAGCGGGGAGAAGTGGTAGGGGTGGAGGAATCAAGGCACTCTAGAGGGGAAGATGAGCACTGTGGTGCAGCTTCCAGGAGAGGTGGCGCTAGTTAAGTGTAACAATCACAACTACTGTTAGCCACAAGATGCTGCCAGAGCATTAGTCTGAATGAGCCCAATTTAGGTACAGCCAAGATATCACTGAGCAAGGCATTATACCAGAGAGGAGCTCTATGAGCGAAGGATCTTTGCCCTTGAGTGGTCCAGCATCTTGGCACAAGGAAAATTTGATGTACTGAGCTTAGAGTGTATTGTTAGCTGCAATAAGGGCTTAAAAGCTATTCAACACCAGGAGGTGTGAGCCTGAGAAGTGATTTTTTGGTTAATAGGCAGGTTTGGTATTATATCCTTATCATTTAGAGGAAGCCACCCAGTTTGTGCATAAAGATCACAGGTATATGTAAGTCGGGCTGCATGAGTGAGGAGTCTGCATGCTTTATTGAGTACCATGGACATTCTGTGGAGAGCTGTAGTGGTGGCTGAGCCATAAATGACTAGCCTGTAATTAATAATAGAGATGATGGAGCTGTAAATTGATAGTCTTAGCGCATCAGGCGTCAGGTTGTGCTTATGTCTGTGGAGTAGCCCGATCCTAATATTGACAGCTCTGGCAATGTTATCAATGTACTGCACATATGATAGAGATCTGTCCACGGTTATCGCAAGATATTTAAACTGTTGGATCTGTTCTAGTGAGACACCAGAGCAGTTTCTGATGATGAGAGATTGAGACCTGTGCTTGTTGTACGCACTACTGAAAAGCATGACTTTAGTTTTTTTGTAGTTGTGAACCATCTTATGATTACTGAACCACTCCTCCACTTCCTTAAAACCTTGCTGAAGGTGGTGTTCCAGGAGTTTAGGGTCATGGTTACTATTAAAAATGACAGTGTTGTCCACGTAGAGGAGTACCTGTTAATGACAGGAGCGAGGAAGGTTATTTAAAAAGAGACTGAAAAGGAGGGGTCCCAATATTGATCCCTGTGGCACTCCAGAGTGAACCAGCTGTCACTCAGAGATAGCACTGGCAATCTTCACTTGTTGGGAACGATCTTCTAAATAACTTTTGAACCAGTTGGTTGTATCCCTGGATAGTCCAATGGAAGACAGTTGTCCGAGCAGCAGTGTGTGGTTAACAGTATCGAAAGCTTTCGTTAGGGCAATGAATGCCACACCTACTAGGTTACCTTGGTCAAGTGATTTATGGATGAAACCAGTGAATTCTAACAGTGCTGTGGTGGTACTATTTCATGTTCTAAATCCATGCTGCTGTGAGTATTGGATCGAGTGCTTTTCTAAATATTCCACCAACTGATACGCTACTATACATTCAAGTGCTTTGGACAAGGCAGGGGGAGGATGGAGATTGGCCTATAATTAGTGTGAAGAGCACAGCCACCACTTTTATGCACAGGGGTTACTAGGGCAGAGTTCCATAATTGAGGAAATTGTGCCAGTTTTAGGGATAGGTTCAAAATCCTTGTAAAGGCTATTAATAGTTCTTCCAAGGTGAGGGCAACTAGTTTGAGGTCTAGGGAGTCTCTGCTATGCCTTGATTCCCCTAGAACCTTGTGAAGATATTTTCAAGCCTTATGCAGAGGGACCTCTTTAAAGTGGAAAGGAGGAGGGGATTGGTTTGTGCCATCAAAATCCTGAGTAGCATTATTTGCGATATCATCAAAGAAGTCTGAAGGGAGGACACAACCTAGGTCTGTGAAAGTGTTATTGAATGTATTCGCTATGGTCATTGGGTCCAGGGTTGGGGTTCCATTGATGTTGAGCATTGTAGGTGCCACCTTGGGATCTTTTCTTGTAATATCTTTAAGGTTACTCCAAAAGTTCCTACTGTCTCCCCAGGGAGTTTGAGAAAACTTCCCTATGATATTTGTTTTTTTTCACATTAAATGGCTCATGTGCACTCTTTCCTGGCTTTTTTGTATTCTTGTACATTGGTTTGCACACCAGTTTCTCTAGCTCAGTGCCAGAGGTGGTCCCTGAGCTTCATGCGATTAATAAGCTCCGATGTTATTCATGGGTTGTGGGTACCTTTGACTTTCACCTTTATTAGAGGGGCATGGATATCACAGGCAGCATTGAAGTGCTTGATGAAATCATCCAGTGCTAAATTAATATCCTTGGCGGTATCAAGTGGGGTCCAGTCCAGTCTATGGAGGTGCAATTTTAGGGGCTCAAGGTGTCCCTGTTTTAGCACCCTACTATATATTGTTTTGGGAGGGGGTTTATTGAACTTATTGGACTATAAGCAGATGACTGGGGAATGGTCACTTAAAGAGTCAGGGAGCACATTCACGTTGGTAATACACTCAGGATGATTGGAGAGTATCCAGTCCAGCAAGGTATTAGTTCCTGTCCTGTAGTTACATCTGGTGGGGGAGGTAACGAGCTGGGTTAGGTGTAGCACCTAGACAGTGTCCTTAAAAGAACCAACGTTGGGAGAAAGCCAATTGACACTGAAGTCACCCATAATTATAGTTTCAGATTTAAGGTGTGAGCTTCGTATGTATTCCATTAGACTGTTAAAGCCAGCAGTATGTTCCTTTGGTGGTATATACACAGACACTACCATTAAGGCTTTGTTATGTGCCCCAAGTAGAACTTTGATGGCTAGAGCCTGTATAGGGCAACCTAGTTTGGGCAGAGGTAAGGCATATCTCATTATTGTATCCTTAAGGTAAATAGCGCAGCCACCACCTCGTTTTGTTAGCCTATCCTGTCTAAATAAGGAATATCCAGGTATGGCGATTGCAGTGTCAGGGATCTTAGATGAAAGTGATGTTTTGACTACTGAGAGAATATCCAGGGTATGGTGTGCAACCCATACCTGGAGGCTGTCAAGTTTGATTAGTAGGCTGCAGATGTTGACAGATGCCATTGTTGCAGATTCATACTTTTTGTGGCTGTCCAGTGAAGCAGGTCCTACAGGGCCCGGATTGGGGTGCACATTACCAGACAGAAGCAGTAGCATGAGTATGAGTCTGAGAAGGTGGGCTTTCAGTTACTTTAGGATTAGAGTGTTTGCTTGTCGTGACTTCAACTTTTTACTTCTCTTATGGTACAGCACAGTGAGGCTGAGGGGAGATGCCTGGGGGGGATAGATTGCTTTGGGGCTTGAAATTAGCTGCCCCTGGTGTATTACTGGAGACCAACTTGTAGTGCAAGAGGCTAGAGTTTTGTTATTGTAGTATCCTGTGGCAAAGTCAGGATCATAATGTATACTGCAGTGGAGTGTATATTGGGAAGGAGTGTGTTGTGTTGTATCATACCGAACTATAGGACTAGTAATTGCCAACAGAAGAAGTATCCTGAGGATATGAGTAGGATAAACCATTGCCATAAGCACCTGAGAGAATGTACTTGGTGTAAAACCTCAGTGCTGCAGTGCAGTGTCACACTCCTAGAGGTGCTTAGAAAGTTGGTGACATGATTAGCTAGTGGAGACAGTATAGAGTACAGTATAATATGTAGGTTAACTGTAGTGTGGAGGAGCAGTGAAGCAAGACAGCTCTGGGCAGAGATAGAAGTAATAGTCTATAGGAAATGGCACTGAACTAAAGTGTACTTATTTATTTGCTTAACTAGAAACCGCCAATGCTTCAAATAAATTGTGACAGGTCTTTATGTTACACATTGCACTGAGGGGGACGAGAAGGAAGGAAGGGTTATGTCTTAGCCTCTTGTTTAGGGAAGAGCTACAATTGGAGTAGTGGGGAAGATCATGGAAACACTACTGAAAGAAAGAATACTGGAACACCTGATTGCCAATGGTCTACAGGACCCAAGGCAACATGGTTTTACTGGGGGAAGGTCATGCCAGACTAACCTCATGGAATTTTTCGACTGGGTGACAAGGAAGGTAGATTGGGATGGGGGGGCAGTGGATGTGGCCTACCTGTACTTCAGCAAGGCTTTTGACACTGTGCCACATAGAAGGCTGTTAAACAAGTTGGGGAACATTGGAGTGGGTAGGATGGTGGTGCAGTGGGTGGGCAACTGGCTGGATTGCAGGACACAGAGGGTGGTGGTAAATGGCTGTCACTCTGCAGAGGGAAGGGTGACCAGTGGGGTGCCACAGGGATCAGTGCTGGGTCCAGTCCTCTTCAACGTCTTTACCAGTGACATTACAGAGGACCTAGAAGGGAGAATCTGCCTGCTTGCTGATGACACAAAGCTCTGCAACAGAGTGGACAAGCTGGAGGGTATGAAAAGAATGAGGAGAGATCTGCAGAAGTTTGAGAAATGGCCAAGAGAATGGCAATTAAGATTTAATGCAAAGAAACACAAAATAATTCACATGGGGCACAGACACCCAGGAACAATATATCAGTTGGGGGGAGGCTACAGAATGCTCAAAATAGGAAAGGGACCTAGAGGTTATCCTCTCGGATGACCTCAAGGTACGGAGTCAGAGCGACAAAGCATCAGGAAAAGCAAACAGGATGCTGGGTTGCACAGGCAAGGGTATCACCAGTAGGAAAATGGAGGTCATAATTGTACTATACAAGACACTCCGTCAGCTGGCAGGCGGCAGCACCCAACCCACCTGCCGCCCACGACTGACGGAGAGAAGCGGGTGATGGGGCTCCATGGGTGGGTGGGATGGGGGCCACTAGATCACCAGGGAAATTGGACCTGGGGGGTTGACTCTAATGCCCGTGATTGGGTTTCTCGGTCCACTGGACCACCAGGGATATTGGTCTTTGGGGGTGGGGGTTGAACTCCATTCTGCCCGCGATCGGGCTAGGGGTGGGGTCATTTCTGTTATGCCCGCGATCATGCCAGTCGGGGGGGTTCAGTTCTGTTTTGCCCGCGATCGGGCCAGTCGGAGGAAGGGGTTTAATACTGTTATGCCCGCGATCGGGCCAGTGGGGGAGGTTAATACTGTTATGCCCGCGATCGGGCCAGTGGGGGGCAGTATGTTCTGCCCACAATCGGGCTACGGGGGGGGTTACTATTATGCCCGCGATCGGGCTGCAGAGGAGGCACAGGGAACAAGTGGAGGGCCACCCACAGGTGGCAGCTGCTGTGTTGTGCCCTGCAATGCGGCAGCTCACCTGTGGGTGGCCCTCGACTTGATCCTTTTTTTTGTCTCAAAGTTGTGCAGGTGCAGGTAGGGGGTTGCACCTGCACAACTCTGTGCAGCCCGGCTGAATATTGGGCTGTGCAGTTTATGCATGGTTCCTCCCCCTCAGGTTGAGCATGCCTTCATTATCATTGCGCTGTTGCTCAGCATGACTTGGGGGGCACAACTGTTTCCTGCTGAATATCGCAGAATGGCGCATTTTCGGACTTGCGCAGGGGCAACCCTTTTGAATATCCAGCCCACTGTGTTTTGTCTTTAGTATTATTTTTTTAATTTTTATTTTCTTGTACCTTCTCCCCCATGTCACATCTGTCAGTGAGATTATCTCTATATCTCTGTATGTTTACCTGGTGAAACAATCTCTCAGCAATAAGGAATTATGTTGCCTGTCAACTGTGATATCAAAAACAATGGCTACAGATTATTTATTTTCTGTGGCATCGTATGCCAAACTCCATTTAAACATACCGTGCCGTCCACCAGGATGATATTGTTGTCTCAGTTTACTGCATGAAAAATATGAGTAATTACCATCAGAATACATTGTGCCCCTGCAGTAGTCTGCAAGGTATCACTGGCAGAAATGGTAATAACAATTTTTCCTCCTGGTTAGTGACACTGAAGGCATATTTTTATGTGCTCTCATAACTAGATAATGCAAGTAATTTTTTTCCCCTTGTAGCATACTGTGCAAATGTTCTTTTTAAACCAGGTATAGCACACTAAGCTGAAAGCTTTTTTACAGGAGCACAAGGAGGTCAAGTGACTTGCTCAGGGTCACACAGTATGCAAGTGGAAGCTGTGGGATTCAAACCCAGGTCTGGTCTGCTGGATGTCACCAGATTTGCAGCTCAGAGCCTTAGACCACTGCACTATACTGCCTCCTTCTGCAATTGTGATGTGCATGCTTATTGTATGAATAAAAGATTGCACGTGGCTCAGCCATTGCAGTCTTTCCAAATGTATTTTAAATAAGTATCAACAGGCAGGGTCAATGGGATGTCTCATGTCATTCCTGTTATTAACCTGGTATATGAATGCTCAGGAGTCAAGAAGCCATTTGTATCAACGAGTAACATTTTCCAGCTGAATCTGGAAAGCCTGTTCCATGACAAGGGTCAATATGCCTTTTAAACTTAACTTCCATTCCTATTCAAAGACTGTGATAAGAGTGAATCATGGTTTGTTAGATCTGAATGCAGACTCGTTAACCTGTCGTGTACATTACTCTATCATTACTTGGTTGCTATGGCAGAAGGGCTGTGTGGACAGCACAAGAAATAAAAGGTTGCACTTCTGTGAATAGAACAGGTTTGATTACAGTAATATGGCTCACAATGAACGTTGCATCTCTTTCTGTTCAGATTAAAATTACTCCTGGCCCCGGGTTTGCTGTGGCAGTACGCCATTTGTCAATTAATGTGTTTAACATCATGAAGGATAATGTAACATAGGGAGTAATGATAAAACTCTGTATCCTTGGGCTGCACCTGATATCATATTGGGTGCAGGTCCCAGTCAACCTATCAGACATACTGTAGGACAGCTATTATGTTTTGTTCAATAAAACCCAGCACACACTGTCCACTGTGTTCATTAGTATGACAGTGATATTTCCTCCACAACTGGAGTCTCATAGCAACCAAAGGATAAAATGCAGAATAAAACAAAAGCAGTTCTGGGGGTCAGATATATGTCTTATTTTTAAAAAAAACTGTATTTATCCCTCCTTTGAGAGTATACCCCCACCCAGACCTCCTTCAGTTCATCACACAGTCCCCCATCAGTCACATTGGAGGGTACAGACCTGAACATTTCTGCCCCGTGGTGCTTCTCTCTCTCCCCCCGATACTCCCAAACTTACCATCTCTGGTGTGGTCTCCCTTTTACATAGATACTTCCTGAGGAAAGCAATAGCCAGCATGGGATGAGTTGAGAAGACATGTTGGCAGGGCTTGCTGTCTTGGCCAGCCCAACTGGAGGTGGCGGTCAATGACATGTGATGTCATTTGCTGGATGGCCCCATCCCTTTTGTTCCTTCCTACCCCAATCCCAAAAAGAGACACAACTTTCACCCTCCTATGATCCTCCAGATACCATTCAGTCCTGACAGCCCCGTAATTCCCTGGAACACCAGTGGGACATGTTGTGGACAAGAAGTGTACTGTATCCTCCCCTTTTGAAGGAAGGCAGTATTCTGGGACATTTGGTTTGCATCCTGATGGTCCCCTGTGGCACGTTGGTCTCAAGGGTAGAACCTGGATTGTTGGCATGGCAACCAGATCCCCATTCTCTGCACAACATAGCCAGTGAATATGTCACATGATGATGGCACTTTTGCACTGGAGCCTTTTAATCCCGAGTTTCCATAAGTAGACCTACAGTATTCTTGCTATGGAACATTTTTGATCCAAACATTTAAAAGTACAATTTTTCTTTCAGCCACACGTTACAGTATTAATAAAGAGAAAAGGAAATGGGGAATATGAGACCTAGTCTGTGTTGTTAGGCTTTACAGCCAAGCATGAGGGAAAGAAAGGAAGATCACACAGAGCCAGCAGCTGTGCTCATTGTCAACATTTATTTTAAAAGAATACTGTGGGTTTAGCAGAACAGAGGGGTAATAGAGAGGCAGGGAGTAAGGGGATAGTCCCAAATAAACAGACTGGTTTTAAAATGGAGGCAGCATGACCTGCGTTCAGGCACTGCACCAATGCAAACAGTTTAAGAGCTGTTGCTGACCAGGCTGATCTAGAGCAGGCTCTGTGAAAACTGTAATCCCATGAGACTGCAGCATTACATTACATTTGCCAGGTCTGAACTTGACTTCCACATTTATGCTCCTAATGATTGTGGAAGTTAGGTTTAGATAAGGCAAATCTAAAGGAGAATGTGATGTTATTTATTCTGTAGATCTCCATACATAAAGACAGGGGACACCATCGTGCCACAATCTCACAGGGTTATCGTTCTCATAGAGTATGACCTTGGACCAGTTGGCAGCAACACTTAAAATGATTGTCTTGCTAGAGTGGCTGAATGCAGGATGTGCCTCCGTTTTAAGACCAATCTGCTTATTTGGGGATTGCCACATGCAGTACCAGCAGCTTCCCTTACACCCCTGACTTCCCATAATGCCTTCCTTCTGGCACGCCGATGGGACTCCTTTAATTGTGAAATATATACACAAGCTGACTGCTCAGTCTTTCCCCACCCCACATTTGTGGCAACAGGTTGTTTTATTACCTTGTGCATCTTGCTCAGTGTCACACATTGTACTGTTTTGGATTAGCTGAAAAATAAATTCTACACACACTTTATGTATAGTGCAGTGGTTAAGGGCATTGAGGTGCAAACTTGGAGACCTGGGTTTAAATCTCTCAGCCCCCACTTGCATACTGTGTGATTCTGAGCAAGTCATTTAACTTCCTTTTGCTCCCACATTGCACCTGGAAACAAGCTCTGGCCTAGTGCGCCTTTCCTGGTTAAACAATTTCCCCTTTCCCCCTATGAAAGGACTGACTCTGTATCACAGGCCCTTCCCACATTCTCACATAATTGCAGATGTTACAAATGGAACAGTTTTGGAAAAGTAAGATCAAAGCATGGGCTGTGGTAACTTTACCTCTAAGGTTAGTTGCCTCACCTAAAGTTACTAAGGAACATGCCCATGTACTGTACGTTACTACTGTCATATATAATTTGAGTCACACTAACCTCAGTCAAGGTGTAAGATGGCTTATGTGTCAGGCTGGTGGATTAATGCCTTCAGCATTTGAGATGACAAATGATGCTGAATGCAACCCCAGAGTTTGTCTTTCAATAACTGACACATAGAAACAGAGAATTTGATGGCAGATAAGGCCTGCTTAGCCCATCTAGTATGCCTATTCTCCCTACCTACACTATTATCACAGAGCGTACCTGATCTACAGCATTTTCTCCCTTCACCCTTCCTGTCCACTATGATTCCCTTGTGCTTATCCCATGCATTCCTGAACCCCACCACTGCTTTTGCACCCACCACCTCTGTTGGAAGGCTTTTCCAGGAATCTACCACTCTTTCTGTGAAGTACTTCCTCACAACTCTCCTGAGTCTCCCCTCCTCCTGCTCCATAGCATGTCCCCTAGTTCTTAAAAGCACCTTTTCTTCTGAGAAATATTTCCTTCTTGTACCTTATTTACCCCATGAGGTATTTCTTTTTTTTCTTTCTTTTTTTCCATAAGTGCTTTTGACTTTTTTCCTCTTTAAGTCCCCCTCCCTCACGTCCTCTACGTGACACATGCATGTGGAGGCACACAAACGCACACCTTGTGTGAAGTTCCCCACCCTACCGGTTGTCCGTTACCACCTATGCCTATCACCGGACCTCCATCCCATTCGGTGATGGCGGGACTACAGGTGGGTGACCCCTCCTTCCTGTGAGAGGAGAGCCATCGCTCGATCCTGCTCCCACCCCCCCACACCCCGGTGACCCGAGGTCGTTCCTGAACCCGGGTTGCTGGTGCAGCATGAGGTAAGGCATCCAGCTCCTCAGTCCTCAGCGCTACCAGGCCGCTCCCCATGAAGTATTTAAAGGTCTCTATCATATTCCCCCTCTCCCTCCTTTGTTCCAGGTATACATACTGAGGTCCTCTAGTCTCTCCTTGTAGGGCTTTTGATGCAGATCCTGCACCATTTTAGTTGCCCTCCTTAGGACCACCTCAATTCTGTCTATGTCTTTCCAGAGATGTGGTCTCTAGAGCTGGACTCAGTACTCTAGGTGGGGTCTTACCAGCAGTCTATACAGTGGTAACACTACCTCCCTGTTTCTGCTGGTGATATCCTCCCTATAGAAACACAGAAAGTGACGTCAGAAGGGAACCATGCGGCTCATCTAGTTTACCCTTGTCCCTACCCCCTCCCTTAACTGCTATTCAGTGTTATGGTGCCCTTGTACCTATCACAAGCATTTTTGAAAGTTGCCATCATTTTTGCCTCCACCACTCCCTGTGGAAGGCCATTCCATGCATCAGCCACCGTCTCTGTAAAAAAGAACTTGCATGTGTTGCCCCTGAATTTGCTCCCTCTAGCCTCATATTGTGCCTCCTGGTTCTGGTGTGATTCGTGATCCAAAACAAGTCCTGAACCTGTACCTTGTTTATTCCATTTAGGAACTTGCACCCCATGCACCCCAGCATCACACGCACCTTCCCTACTGCCTTATCAAACTGCCTGACCACCTTTAAGTCATCCGATACGATTACCCCCAGTCCTCTTTCCTGTTTGGTGATCATCAATACCACTCCACCTATTTTGTACTCTGCCCCTTGCATTATTTTACAGTTTTTCACATTGAAGCCCAGCTACCATACCCTTGACCACTTCTCTAGTTTTCTCAGGTCTCTACTCTTCCTTTCCACCCCCACTGGAGTGCCCACCCTATTTCAGATTTTGGTGTCATCCTCAAAGAGACAGACCTTCCCTTCCCTTCCAGGTCCTTTGCAATGTCACTTCATAGGTTTCATAGGTTATAGACAGAGCTGATGGACTTTCGCCCTAAATGCTCACTTATAAATCCCTAGAACCTAAAGAGGACTGGCCCAGTACTGATCCCTGAGGCACCCTGCTGGTCACCTTCCCTCCCTTCCTTGCAGTGAACGCCATTTGCCACCACCCTCTGTCACCTATCCCCTAACCAATTTCTTATCCAGTTTACCACAGACCGACTACAGTATGCTGCAGTTCACGACATTAACTGATGACGTGATATAAGGGACAGCACTATGTCTCACATTTAGAGTAAATCTTATCAAATCATGATTGCTGTGTTAAATTAAGTGTAGCAAATGTTTAACTAGACCAGTGGTGGGCAACCAGATTGCTAAGAAGTGCAAGGTTATGCACATGGGAGCAAGGAACCCAAGGAAGGGGGATCAGTTGGGAGGGGTTCAGATAGCCACTGCAGAGGAGGAGAAAGATCTTGGTGTGATGATAACAGGGCAAGTGAACCACTCAGAACAGTGCAGGAAAGCATCAGCTGAAGCCAATAAGATGCTGGGGTGTATTGCTAGAGGAATCACCTCCAGGAGGGGGGAGGTGATCCTGCCTCTGTACAGATCATTGGTGAGGCTGCACCTGGAGTACTGCGTGCAGTACTGGCATCCATACTTGAAGAAAGATGTTAGATTACTGGAGGGGGTCTAGGCAAGGCAACAAAGATGATCCTGGGATTGGAAGACAAACTCTACGAGGGGAGGCTGAGGGAGCTTAACATGTTCTCCCTGGAGGAGGGGAGGGATGGAGAGGATATGACTGAGACCTTTAAATATATGAAAGGTATAAACAAGACTGGTACCGAGGGGATTTTTAAATTGAGGAGAGGGAGGGACATGAGGGGGCACGGTCTGACATTGGAAGGGGGAAGATTCAGGAGAGAAATGAGGAGGCACTTTTTTACAGAAAGGGTGGTGTCTATGGTGAACACGTTGCCCAAGGAGGTGGTATCCTGTAAGTCGGTGGGCAGTGTTAAAAGGGGATGGCGACAAGGTGGGGGGAGCATCGTTAGAGGGGAAGGGGCAACTGCAGTGTAATGGCGGGCTAGCTGCTTACGCGAGCAGATTTGATAGACCATATGGCCTGTATCTGCTGACAGTTTCATATATTCATATGTCACCTTGTGAATATTGCCCAGTCTAACATGTCAAATCATTTTAAAACCAGATTTAATGTGAGCTTTCTTTCTGAATGAGTGTGAGGGTATGCACTGAAGTTTTTTTTTTATTAGTTTTTGTTGACCAGGAAAGGAGGACTAGACAATACTGCCTATTTTCAGCCTCGTCCGGGGAGGGGGAGGTGCTCATAATGCTACTACTACCAAAAAAAACCAGTAGTGGAGAAGAATTAGATAAAATGGTGTGTTAAATGTAAAAATGAAATCATATGTGAGCTATGTTACATTAAGTCTGACCGACTAATTTCTGTCATAGCCGTAATCTAGCAGTGGGAGATTTACTTTAAGGAAAACAAGTTATTTTAACCACTCTGGCTTGAGACTGGACCTGTGTGGTGCTACAACATCACCTGTGGTACTAAATTTTCTTTCAGATGGCACACTCATAGGAGGACAGCCCAGGTACTTTATAGCTACTTGAGTGAGTGAAGGCCACACCATCTTTTTTTGGCATCCTCTGATCTGAAGTGTTGCATTTGTTTCCCCCAAATTACAAACATATTCTCTGCGCAAATATGTCTAAAGATGGAATCTTCATCTGAGTCTGTGTCGTCTAAAAGACTGATTTGAGCCCACATAGCACACCCAGATTGTGGTGTTGAAGCAGTAGCAGTATCACCGCCTACCTGTGCATCATCAAATCCAGTGCCATCACTGTGAGAATTTTCCTGAGAGTTAGATTCATTACCATGATCAAGCTCAACATCCCTATTAAAGAAATCAGGAACAGTATCTTTTACATGCTGAGCTTCCCTTACAAAATCATTTTTAAAAGATAGAAACATAGAATTTGACAGCAGGTAAGAACCGCTTGGCCCATTCAGTCTGCCCATTTTCCCTACTTACTGTACTATAATACCATTGACCCTAATTTATCTCCAGCTTAGCCCTCCCTTCCCTAATGACTAAGGTTCCCTTATACCTGTCCCATGCGTTCTTGAATCCCACCTTAGCTTTCATCTCCACCACCTACACTGGAAGGCTGGTCCAGACATCCACCACTGTCTCCGTGAAGAAGTACTTCCTTACATTTCTCCTGAGTCTACCTCCTCCAACTTTGTAACATGTTCCCTTATTCTTGAGAATCTTTTTTTTCTGAAAAATGTTTCCCTCTTGTACCTTATTTATACCTGTGAGGTACTTGGAAGTCTCTGTCACACCCCCTTTCCCTTTTTTCCTCCAGGGTGTACATATTGTGGTCCTTTAGTGTCTCCTCATATGGGCTCTGGTGCAGACCCTACACCATTTTTGTTGTCCTCCTCTGGACTGCCTCTGTTCTGTCTATGTCCTACCAGAGATGTAGTCTGAAGAACTGGACGCAGTACTCTAGGTCGGGTCTCACCAGTGATTTATACAGTGGTAATACCACCCCTCTTTCTGCTGGTGATACCCCTTCCTGTGCACCCCAGCATCCCACTGGCTCTCCCCACAGCCTTGTCACACTGTTTGGCCACATTTAGGATATCGGACATGATTACCCCCAGATCTCCTTCCTGTTTGGTAGTTGTCAGTACCACTCCCCCATCTTGTACTACACCTGTGGGTTTCTATGCCCTAAGTGCATGACTTTATATTTCTATGCATTGAAACATAATTGCCACATTCTTGACCACACATCAGACTTTCCTAGATCCCTATTCATAAGCCCCCCTCCCCACGGAGTGTCTACCCCATTGCAGACTTTAGTGTCATCTGCAAAAAGACACACCTTCCCTTCTAGTCCCTCTGCAGTGTCAGTGACAAATGCATTAAAGAGGATCAGTCCCAGTACTGATCCTTCTGGAAAACTTATTCCCCAACCAATTCCTTAACCAATTTACCACTTTTGGCTCCACTCCCAGGCTGCTCAGATTGTTTACTAGGCTCCTATAGTGTTGCTTGGATAGTGCTTTTGTAACCCCTAGGTGGCACTATGCCATGGGCTACTACCCCTGCCTGCTTGGCTAGTAGCAGGTTAAGAGGTCTGAGTTCTGAAACGGGTGCCTCCACCATGAGGTCAGAGTTGGTAGTGGTCAAGCTAACCTGGGCACAGCCTTCTGGGACACTGTAACCCCCTTCTTTCCCCTCTAGTGGCCTGTACACTGTACAATAATCACTTTCACAATACCCCGGTACACCACACAGGTACACACACTGTTTGCACTTACCACCAGGGCTGGTTCCTCTGGCTCGACCCTGGGGACCCCCTGTAAAACAAGGTTAAATGCAGCAAATAGCAACAGTACAGTACATTGAGCACAAACTGGAACCACAGTCAGATTACATGCAGAAAAAGTTACATCTGATTTACTCAGGGGACTTGAAAAAGGGAGGGGCAAAATCAGGTTAATTAGCTTAAAGGTTATATCGATCAAGCAGTTATGCATGCACTTTGAGTCCCCCCACAGTTCACCTCTGGGTACCCAGGTAGAGAAGAGATGGGCTAGCCAGAACAGTTGCCCGGGGTTGCAGCTGGCTGGGGCCCTGTGTTGGAAAGCACAACATGCACAGTACACAATATTTGTAATCCGGAGCCAGAGGGCTCAGTTCATAAAGGAAACAAAACAACAAGACAATCAGATGACACACTCAGATTAAGCTGTTGTTGTAGGGAGCTACCCTGGTATTTACTCACGATACCCAAGACTGGACACAGACTGGATGAAAATCGAGACTGCAGGTGGTTAATCTGGAATGCCAGGAGAAGCAGGGACCACACGTCGCAGAGGCATTGTTTCTGTTCAAGCGTGGATCAGGGGGCTGATCCCCAGGCAGGTCTCTTGTCGATGGCTTCTCTGTGCAGTGGGTAGTCTGGCAAAGCCCAGACCGCATGGAGACAAGTTCGGAAGCAGTCCGTTTTGGGCTGGATACAGCTTCCAGCAAGCAGAACACAGTTCACACAGTGGGGAACTAACTCACAACCCACTAGCAGCTCATAACACATTTACATGTACGGGAATTCTACTGTACCAGGCAAAACGCTCCACAGGCACAATCGCAAAATCTCTACACCCACCGGGAGCTTAGGGGTAGCTGGAACTCCTGACAGGCCGATCGCATTCAGCAAAAATATTCAGTCTTTTTCAGGTTGAGCCTGGCCCACTTCAGTAGCTTACTTTAGTCACACAAACCTGGATTTAGTCTAAAATAATTCTCTTCTCTCCCTCTCAGGAACAGCACACTGGCATGCAGGCCAAAAACTTAGCCTTTTCAGAGTTCTGCCATGTGAATCCACTCAGGATTGCTCTCAGAATCACTTCAGCTCCCACTTGCTCAGCTTCTAGCTTAGTTCTAACTGAAAACTGCAAGCAGCCCAGGACTTCCCCAAGATCCAAAGATTTGGTTGGCTGATTTGGCTGTCAGTCAAAGCAAGAGCTCTCCCTTCAGTTGCAAAAAGGCGCAAAAAAAAAAAGCTCCAAACTAAAGTTCCTATAGATTCTGAATTCAGACAGCTCCTGTAGTCTGGCTATATTTTATGTCCCACCAGTACTGTTTGGTCCAATTTGCAGTCCAGGACCAAGATAGTAGAGACAAACAAAACAGTACTTGCTACAAAGAAAGCAGGTTAGACAAACTACATTATCATTATCACTCTAAATGATTTTCAGTAAATAGTCACATCTTTCAATAGAGCTCCCTCTCAGATTACTTAAGCTGCAATTAGGCAACTCTTAAAGAGACAGTACACAGAGGCTATACAAGCTCTGGTAATCACTTTTAAACTGCTAAAACACAGGACACCAGCCTGGCAGTGGGCATTTAGGCAAGCTCAAAGAAGACTTTTTGGGAACCCCCATTTGTAGGGGGGTTGCACTTTTGTGGATCCGAATATTCTCCATTGGATAGTTCTGGTATCCGATCTAGGCTCCAGTGAATGACTTCAGTGGTCAGATCCATCGGATCCAACCTCGGATAGTTGGATCTGCCAGTCGGATCCATCAGATCCCTCCTCAGATAGTTGGATCCGATGATCAGATCCATCAGATTCCATTTTGAATAGCTGGATCCGATGGTCGGATCCATCGGATCCCTGATCAGATCCATCAGATACCTCTGTAACCCCCCTGCAAATGGGGGTTCCCAAAAGACTTCCAGGAGCTTGCTTGAATGCTCAAGCCTGAATGGTGTTTGGCATTTAAGCCATTTATCAGTGAGTGTTTTTAGAACCTCTGGTACTGTCTCTTTAAGAGCTGTCTGCTTGCAGACATAATTAGTTTGTATGGGGGACTGTGTGTTTCTTTGATTGAGTACCACTCAAGCTGCTGCCAATTCACTTCATTTTGCAGTCACTAGGAGTGCAAAGGGAACCTATCTGAAAGATGTAACTGTTTGCCAGAAATTATTTAGAGTAATAATGAAATTACAGTTTGTCTAACCTGCTTTCTTTGCAGTCAGAACTGTGTCTGCTAGTTCCCATTCTAGTTTTGAACTGCTGAACTGGACCAATCAGTGTGGGGTAAGCTAGCTCTAAAATGGTGCCTTGGACGAATCAGAACTTGGATTCATAATCTGAGCCAGCCACAAGAGGATTGTATGGGCAGTGACTCTGGGAGATGTAGTTTAGACTTCAGTGCCTTTTTGGACCAACAGCAGCAGTCTATTGTGAGTGACAGCCAATCCAGTCAAGAACTGGGAGGAACTCAAAGGAAGTGCCCGGTTTTGTCGGTTGGAGTTTCAGTTGAGCTTTGGCAGTGAAGAAGGAAGGAGCCCTGTGCTTTTTCAGTGTGCAGTTTTAGTCAAAAACGTGTAAGGGCCCAGAGTTCCGGGTCTGCAGCTTGTGTAACAGCTTGTTAGGACTGAATCCGTCCTGTGAAAAGAATCAAAGGATCTCTGAAGAGTAGAAACCAGGCTCACCCTGTAGAAGACTGGAAGAATTGCTGAAAATTGCATTCGGTCTGTCAGGAACTGAATCTGCTGTGTGTTCTCCCGGTATTGTGCAGTAATTGCGATCGGGATACAGATGCAGCCTGCCTGGTATAGTGCTTTCTTTTATATGGATGTGTGAAGAGGTTTGTGTACCTCAAGTGAGCCCTGCTGACATTGAAGGACCCTATCTTATTTGGAGGTCGTAGTACTAATTCAGGGTTGCTCCCTGTTGAATTGCCACATTAAATCCAAATGGAATTACTGTACTGCTGACTGTTTAATTCTCCTTTCTCTGTGTGAAGGGCCCTACCAGCTGCCACGGTTTGGACTAGCCACTAGGGCTTGGGTACCCAGGGACAGTAACTGATAGGGATAGGCCTGTGCACAGAGCCATAAATAGATTATTAGAGTGATAAGCTGATTAACCTGATTTCCCCTGTCCTTGTTATATCCCCTAAATAAATCAGAGCTGCTTGTTTCAGCAAAGTTATACTGCCTGAGGTATTTGTCTATGTTAAAGTACTGTACTGTGATTGTTGCACTGTATCTCATTTCACAGGAGGTCCCAGTGCGGAACCAGACCTGGGGTAAGTGTATACTGTGAAGGTAATTCTGATATATTGTGTGGGCCACTAGTGGGAAGAAAGGGGTTGCAGTGTCCCAGAGGGCTGTGACCAAGTTAGTTTAACTATTGCAAACCCTGACCTCTGGGTGGAGGCACCGCCATTGGATCCAGGCCCTCAACCTGTTAGTGGCAAATCAGGCAGGGATAGTAGCCCCTGGGATAGCGCCATCTAGGGGTTACATCTTGGAGGCTCACCGCTGGGATTGTGTGTCCTCTAGTGGCCATATTTACGAACCACTGTTAAGAAAAAAATGGGTACCCCGACAGAAGTGGCTGTGCACCGGCTGGTGGAGTGGTGTACTGGGGAGGAGATCGACCCCCAAAATGCTATGCTTATCCTGGACATCCCCCTGGGTATCAATACGGACACTGTGCAGGGAGTACTTTCCAAGGTGGAAGGTTTACAAAACCCTGTGGTGGTGGGTCGGCATGCTAATCTGCTCACCCACACTTTCCTGGCCCTAGTAGAGTTTAAGGATCCCATAGATAGCTCCAAAGTGCCACAGACCATTACCCCAGAGGGAGCCCTCACTGCTTGAGAGTGATAACTAAGGACAGTAAAGACCGGGGAATCAGCCCCACCACTATCTGAAACTTTTGAGGAGAAATTTGCTGAATGGTTGCTGGGAGAGGGAAAACTGTGGAGGACTTGAAGAAACTATTCTTGCCACCTGGAGGTGTTCCTCCCCAACACCCTCTCCTGCTCCAGTGCCCGTAATGGTGGCTGAACCAATGCAGACTCCTATTTCTGCACTGCCATTAGTCACGACTCTTACCGAAGGTTGAGGATCTTCTCTGGCACCCTCCCACCCCCCAAGGGAGGATGACTGGGAGACCTGGATAGACTATGTTGCCCCAAGTGCTAGAATGGAATGCTCGGGAAGGTGAAAGCGAAGAGGGTTGGTGAGAGCCTCCGAGGTCCTGCCCTGGCTACCATCCGTGCTAAACGGGCCAGTAACCCTGAAGCGACTGCACAGGCCTATCTTGAGGCCTTGGAGAATGTGTATGGGAGCCCAGATTCTGATGAGGACCTATGGTGGAGAGTAAGAGATGCACAACAGTACCAAGGGAGTTGTTGTCTGTGTATGTATCTCGGCTGGAAAAATTGTTGCAAGAATGCCTCAGAAAAGGTAGTTTGCCAGCGATTGAACTGGACCGAACCAGGCTGGACAGGATCCTTAAGTCTGCCCCTCTCAGAACTGCTGTTGCTTCAGTTACGCCTGGCAGATCGACTGGAATCCCCACCCTCCTATGATGAGTTAATGAGAGAAATTCGAGGAGTTGAGAAAAGACGACTCGGGAGGACCTGCACCAATAGCTGCGGCTACGACCCGAGTGACTGAGGTGACCCATCAAGTGAAGTTCAGGGCAGAGGTTGGCAGTCAATGAGTGCTCTGACAAGGAAAAGATATGTCACAATGGGGCGAACTGTTGAGAGAGATCCGAATTCAAAACAGTCCCTTTATGAAGGCCACACCTGCAAGTACAGGCCCCTGACCTATATCCGACTGCATCTGCTATGGGGTGGGGGTACCCACCCATGTATCTCTGCTGATAACAGCTCCGAACTCGATTCCTTGACCATGGAAGTGGAGAAACTGACGAGATGTCTCCAAATGCTTATCACGCCGCAGACAGAGATGGCACCAAGGTTTCCAGTTAGTAATACCCCCGCCCTGGCTCCCAGTGTGGCGCCTCGGCCAGCTCAAACTCCAGAAAGTATGTTTGCTATAACTGTGGGAAAGATGGGCACATGAAAGGGAATGCCAGTCCCCAAAAGACACTGACAAAGTTGCATATAGGCTACAAGGAGAGCTTGGAGAAGAAATCAGTGGTTAAGAGGTGCGACATGATCCCAGTGAGGGCACCAAAAATGCTAATTCACGTCCTTTGTGGCAAGGTCAGTTGCCCAGGCCCCACTACCGCCTCTCCAGACTGGTCCAGAATAGTGGGTCCCTCCATGGAGACCACTGTAAAGGTGAGACGAGTGTCTACAATAGCTATATTAGACAGTGGCTCCCAAGTGACAATTATGTTCCAAGATTGGTATCAGAAGCATTTGTCAGACGTACCCTTACAACCATTAGAAGGACTGCATGTATGGGGTTAAGTGAGAAGGCCTACCCCTATTCGGTATATCCAATTTGGCTGTCTTTCCCCACCTCCGTGGCTGGAGTGGCCGAACAAGTAGAGACCCTAGCCTAGGTGTGTCCCCACTGGACTGTATGATGGTGTCCCTTTGTTGATTGGAACAAATGCTCATATGTTCGGAAGGCTGGCACAGTTGTGTTATGAAAACAGGGTCAAAGACTAGTAGAGCGCTAAGAGTTCCGCTTTAATTAAGAAGGCCTATGAGGCACAGAGAGATGCTGAAAAACAGAACCAGAGGAACCGGTCGGAATTGTATGGAAGAAGGATCCTGAGTCTCTGATCCTGCGCCAAATGCCCAGTGTAACTTACAGGAGAGGTCCGTATCAGAAAGGATGTTAAGAATAAAATATTAATGTTGGATGCACCAGGCGATGGAAAATTGCCAGAGGGACTGCTGGTCAAGCCTAGTATTTTGCCCGCTAGAGCCCATGCTTATGCCAGAAGGGTAATGGTCCAAGTTCATAATGTGTCTGAAAGAGACATTCGAGTAAACAGAGGTTGCATCCTGGCTAATGTGCATTGTGCAGACACTGCAGTGCTACCCAGCAGCAGAGTTCAAGGAAGAATGACAGAGTCGCCTGACTTGTTTGATTTGGCGACTCCCTCTGCCAGCTGAATGGAAAGTGAAGATCAGTGAAAGCTTGCCCAGAGAGACCAGGTGTTTTCTTTAAAGGAATGGGATGTAGGATGCGTGCAAGGAGCTGAGCACAATATCCGGCTGCATGACGAAAGACCATTTCGTGAGAGGTCTCGACGCCTGGCAGCTGCTGACATAGATGATGTGAGACGGCATCTGCAAGAGATGTTAGCTGCTGGTGTAATACAAGAATCCAGAAGCCCTTATGCTTCCCCCATTGTGGTAGTGAGGAAAAAGAATGGAACAGTAAGGATGTGTGTGGATTATCGCACCTTAAACCGGCGGACTATCCCTGATCAGTACACAATGCCCCGCATTCAGGATGCTTTGGACTGCCTAAACGGGAGCAAGTGGTTCTCTGTGCTGGATCTCCGCAGTGGGTACTATCAGATCCCGATGGCCCCAGAGGACCGTGAAAAGACAGCCTTTATCTGTCCGCTTGGCTTCTATGAATTCATGAGGATGCCTCAAGGGATTTCAGGTGCCCCAGCCACTTTTCAACGATTGATGGGGCGTGCAGTGGGGACATGAACTTACTAGAGTGCCTGGTATACCTAGATGATGTTATTGTGTTTGGCAGCTCACTGGAGAACATGAGAGCAGATTATTTAAGGTATTGACCAACTGGAGGACTTTGGCCTTAAACTGTCCATTGATAAGTGTCAATTCTTTCAAACATCAGTAAAGTATGTGGACACATAGTATCCACCGAGGAATAGAGACCGACCCAAGTAAAGTTGAGGCCTTGACCACCTGGCCACTGCCCAAAATCTAAAGAACTGCAAAGATTCCTGGGATTCTGTGGTTATTATCGGCGCTTCATCAAGGACTATTCAAGAGTGATCCGCCCTTTACTTAACCTTACTCAAGGTATCCCCAACCCACAAAAATACCAAAGTCAGCGTCCCTCAAGACTGAAAGAGTGTATTTTCATCCGGTGAAGTATTTGGGGCCAGCTGGACTCCTGATTGTGAGACTGCTTTTCATGAGATCATATATCAACTTACCCATGCTCCAGTGCTGGCCTATGCCGATCCAAGAAAACCTTACGTCCTGCACACTGATGCTAGCTTGCAAGGGTTGGGGGCTGTGTTGTACCAAGAGCACGAGAATGGCCTGAGACCAGTGGCCTTTGCCAGTAAAGCCTGACCTCATCCGAAAAGAACTATCCTGTACATAAGTTAGAGTTCTAGCTTTGAAGTGGGCTATTGTTGACCAATTCCATGAGTACTTGTATGGGGCTAAAATACTAGTAAAACTGACAATAATCCTTTGACCTATGTGCAGACCTCAGCTAAGTTGGATGCCACTGGCCATAGTGGCTTTCTGCATTATCTACATATGACTATGCTCTCGAATACGAGCAGGTCTGAACCACATAGATGCTGATGCTCTCCCGGAGGCCTGTTCCCCAGAATGATTGGGTCCGATTGGCAGAACCTGACATTGGGCACTCTGCGAAGTTTGACAGGGAGGAACAAATGTCCACGGACGCAGTGGACTGCATGGTGGATTGCTTGGGAGCCTCTGAGGATTGCATACCTGCTGCTTATTGCCACTTTTCTGCAATAGACATTGGTGCACTGCCTCAGCTGGACAATGACAGTATTCAAGGGCTCAATCTCGCGATCCCATGATCAAAGCAGCTTTAGAAGCCCTCTATGCAGGAAAAGATGTGTCCAAATTCGCTCCACTGATTTGAGAACTGCACTGTTATACAAAGAAGGTCCTAAGTTGAAACTGATCAATAAACTGTTATACAGAGAAACAGTAGACAGAGGGGACAAGTAGACAAACAACAACTAGTGCTGCCCACTGCCTTCGAGACTCAGTACTGAGGTCCTTGCACAACCACATGGGGCACCTTGGTATAGACAGAACACTTGACTTGGTGAGATCCAGATTCTATTGGCCTAAGATGGGGCTGATGTGGGGCAACACATTCGAACTTGTAGTCGCTGCTTACAGAGGAAAGCTTTGCCCCAGAGGGCTGCCCCTTGTTAACATCACCACCAGTGCACCCATGGAGCTGGTCTGTATTGATTTTCTAAGTTTGAGTCAGATCAAAGAAATATCAGTAATGTGCTGGTGGTCACTGACCATTTCACGAGATATGCCCAAGCTTTCCCCACCAAAGACCAGAAAGCATCCACTGTGGCCAAAGTACTTGTAGAAAACTTTTTGTTCACTATGGGGCTCCACAAGAATCCATTCTGATCAAGGAGAGACTTTGAGAGTCGTCTGATCAAAGAGATGCTTTCTCTGTGGGGAGTCTGAAAGTCCAGAACCACTCCTTACCACCCCAGGGGACCCACAGCCTGAAACGTTTCAACCGCACTTTGCTAGATATGCTAGGCACCCTGCACCCAAAGGACAAGCCTAGATGGAGCCAACAAATTAGCACCCTGGTACATGCTTATAACTGCACCAAAAGTGATGCCACTGGATTTTCCCTACCGCCTGATGTTTGGAAGAGAAGCTCGACTACCAGTAGATGTGTGTTTGGGGTCTCTCCTGATGGGGTTCAAGCTGACAACTATTTACAGTATGTGCAAAAGTTAAAGGCCCAGCTAACTCATGCGTACCAACTGGCTCAAACCATGGCTGCCAAAAGAAATCTGCCAACAAAGAAAGGTATGATAAAAAGGTGAAAGCACAGGAACTCCAGGAGGGAGATCGGGTATTGCTAAGAAATCTGGGATTGCATGGCAAGCACAAGATTGCTGACAGATGGCACCATCTCCCTCACATTGTAGTGGGCAAACTAGATGATCTGCCAGTGTACAAAGTAAGGCCTGAGAATAATTCAAAAGATGTAAAAACAATGCATAGAAATCATTTACTGCCCATTGGAAAAATCTTAATTGAGTCTGAGCCCTAGAAGATGCCCCTCTGGACCAGTGACTAGAGCTGCTGCTAAGAAAAGATCAAGAAAGTCTGCACCTACAGAAGCAAAGTTAAAGTGTTCCCTCCACAAGTCCCAGTTGAGCATGACTGTCAGTCCATATTGGAAGAAAGTAGAGTGACTTTGAATACTATCCTTCTTTGAACTGAGTCAATTGTTTGGGCAATCCCTAGTCAATACTGGAGACAAAGCTGGGCCTTCTGGACTGTCTAAGCCCCCAGCTTCATCCCTGGAGCCAATGCTCCCAGAAAGTGAAGTGCAAAGCATCAGATCAGATGAAATGGAATCATTGTGCATGGTTGAACTGTTTGAGCTTTCAGGGAAGAAAATGATAGATTGGGGCAGACTGGTGATACACCCGAACAAGAAGAGTATTTTGAGTGCCCTGACAATCCACTGCCAGTGTCGAAAGCTCTCCATGCGAGGCAAATGTTGTGGACTCAGAAACTGTAACTCCTGGAGCTGAAAGTGCCCCAAGTTCTAGCCTCTCTACCCCATGGAGACTCCCCTGACAAGTGTGGACAATGCTGAAAATGAGGCTCAGAGTGCAGAGACTGTAACAGTTCCCCTAGAAAGACTGGTCGAGCTGTAAAGCCTGTGGTGCACCTCAGTTATGATTCCTTGGGAGGCCTGTGGATTTGCCTCTCAATGTTGTCCATAAAGAGTGTATGTGTCCCGAGCTCATTGCCCAAACTGGCGTCAGTGCTAACTCAAGTTACTTGTGTTGCCCTCTAAGTATGGTGCCCTTGCCCGTCCAGCCCCAAGGTAACTGATACAGAAGGGCCCCTCTCTTCAGGTTTCATGTACAAGAGGTAATAACTTGAGTTATGGTACAATGTGTATGTAATACTGTGTAAAAGTGACGTACTGCAATGTTTCAGAAATGTGTTCTTGGTAAAATGATATATTGACTGATGATTACATGTGTGAGCCTAATGCAAATATATGTAGTTGCAGTTGAAACTTATAGAATTACTTTAGCAGCGGACGTCAAGCTTTCCCAGGCCAGGTGTAACCCCCTGCAAATGGGGGTTCCCAAAAGACTTCCAGGAGCTTGCTTGAATGCTCCAAGCCTGAATGGTGTTTGGCATTTAAGCCATTTATCAGTGAGTGTTTTAGAACCTCTGGTACTGTCTCTTTAAGAGCTGTCTGCTTGCAGACATAATTAGTTGTATGGGGGACTGTGTGTTTCTTTGATTGAGTACCACTCAAGCTGCTGCCAATTCACTTCATTTTGCAGTCACTAGGAGTGCAAAGGAACCTATCTGAAAGATGTAACTGTTTGCCAGAAATTATTTAGAGTAATAATGAAATTACAGTTTGTCTAACCTGCTTTCTTTGCAGTCAGAACTGTGTCTGCTAGTTCCCATTCTAGTTTTGAACTGCTGAACTGGACCAATCAGTGTGGGGTAAGCTAGCTCTAAAATGGTGCCTTGGACGAATCAGAACTTGGACTCATAATCTGAGCCAGCCACAAGAGGATTGTATGGGCAGTGACTCTGGGAGATGTAGTTTAGACTTCAGTGCCTTTTGGACCAACAGCAGCAGTCTATTGTGAGTGACAGCCAATCCAGTCAAGAACTGGGAGGAACTCAAAGGAAGTGCCCGTTTTGTCGGGTTGGAGTTTCAGTTGAGCTTTGGCAGTGAAGAAGGAAGGAGCCCTGTGCTTTTCAGTGTGCAGTTTTAGTCAAAAAACATGTGTAAGGCCCAGAGTTCCGGTCTGCAGCTTGTGTAACAGCTTGTTAGGACTGATCCGTCCTGTGAAAAGAATCAAAGGATCTCTGAAGAGTAGAAACCAGGCTCACCCTGTAGAAGACTGGAAGAATTGCTGAAAATTGCATTCGGTCTGTCAGGAACTGAATCTGCTGTGTGTTCTCCGGGTATTGTGCAGTAATTACGATCGGATACAGATGCAGCCTGCCTGGTATAGTGCTTTCTTTTATATGGATGTGTGAAGAGGTTTGTGTACCTCAAGTGAGCCCTGCTGACATTGAAGGACCCTATCTTATTTGGAGGTCGTGAGTACTAATTCAGGGTTGCTCCCTGTTGAATTGCCACATTAAATCCAAATGGAATTACTGTACTGCTGACTGTTTAATTCTCTTTTCTCTGTGTAAGAAAGGGCCCCTACCAGCTGCCACGGTTTGGACTAGCCACTAGGGCTTGGGTACCCAGGGACAGTAACTGATAGGGATAGGCCTGTGCACAGAGCCATAGGTAGATTATTAGAGTGATAAACTGATTAACCTGATTTCCCCTGTCCTTGTTATATCCCCTAAATAAATCAGAGCTGCTTGTTTCAGCAAAGTTATACTGCCTGAGGTATTTGTCTATGTTAAAGTACTGTACTGTTGATTGTTGCACTGTATCTCATTTCACAGGAGGTCCCAGTGCGGAACCAGACCTGGGGGTAAGTGTATACTGTGAAGGTAATTCTGATATATTGTGTGGGCCACTAGTGGGAAGAAAGGGGGGTTGCAGTGTCCTAGAGGGCTGTGACCAAGTTAGTTTAACTATTGCAAACCCTGACCTCTGGGTGGAGGCACCCGCCATTGGATCCAGGCCCCTCAACCTGTTAGTGGCAAATCAGGCAGGGATAGTAGCCCCTGGGATAGCGCCATCTAGGGGTTACACCTCAGATACTTACAGTGGATCCTAGGAGGTCGGATCCTTGGTTGGATGTCTATGCCATCTGAGGCTATCCAACCAAAATGATGGTTTCTGATGGTATCCAAATATGTAGGATACTATCCGAGCGACGCTAGTCTCCTATGTGGAATGGTGTTGAAGGCCATACTGAAATCTAGAAAGGCCACATCCACTGCTCCTCCCTGATCTACTCCCCTGGTCACCCAGTCAAAGAAATCTGTCAGGTTTGTTTGACATGAGCTCCCCGGGTGAATCCGTGTTGCCTCGGATCCTGTAAGTTGTTGGTATCAAGATATTCCACAATCCTTTCCTTTAGCAGTGATTCCATTAATTTACCCACCACTGAGGTCAGAATGACTGGCCTGTAATTTCCAGTTTCCTCCCTGCTACCATGTTTTTGAAGTGGGACTACATCTGCTCTCCTCCTGTCCTCCAGGACCATTCCTGTCTCCAGTGAATGATTGAACATGACTGTCAGAGGTGTAGCCAGCACCCCTCTTAAGCACCTTCAACATCCTTGGATGTATCCCGTCTGGCCCATTTGCCTTGTCCACCTTCAGATTTGTGAGTTCCTTCAGGACTCTCTCCTCTGTAAATGGACTAGTGTTCGCCTCCCTTCCTTCAATGCTCCTGTCACTTAACTGTGGTCCCTCACCTTCCCCTTCCTCTGTGAACACTAAACAAAAATATTTGTTCAGGATGCCTGCTTTTTCCTGGTCCCGCTACACAAACTCCTCCCCTTCCCTTCTTAGCCTTACAATCTCTCCCATAGTTCTTTTCCTTTCATTTACAGTACATATCTGAAAAATGCCCTATCCCCTTTCTTTACTGCCAGTGCTATATTCTCCTCTGTTTGCGCCTTTGCACTCCTGACTGCTTTCCTTGCCTCCCTCTGCATCTCATGATAACCCCCCTATCCTCCTCACTCTGTGTCTCCTTATACTTGCAGCCTCCTTTGGTAGAACAGAGACTTTCAAATGAGGGTTAAGAATTTTTGCTAGAACATATTTTTGTCTTCAATGTCTCTGTAAAAATGCCTGTGTAGTTCTTTGATGAAACCATTTGCAAGATGAGTGAATGCTTGTAAAACACGTTAAGATGCTGTCACCTATTAAAACATTTTACCACGCCTTCATTCTTCTTATTCAGGAAACCCACCTCTCTGACCAGAAGCACCAAAAACTTACAAAGATGGGCTTTTTCCTTGTGGTAGCATCCTCATACTAACAAGGGTAATGCTGGGGTACTACAGTGCTTTATACTGAGGCAGACCCCTTTTCGATGCACTGCAATCTGCAGACTCCCAGGGCTGTTTAGCCATAACCTCACGGCAGTATCTGGGAAAGGAGCTAACCTTAGTCAGTATCTGTCTATCCCCTGGAACAGACACCCCAGTAATATGGTCCATCTTAAAGAAGTGCTGCAATATCAGAGGGGCATAGGGATCCTAGGTGGAGACTACTACCTCATACAAGATCACAGGGATACTACTAGCCCATCTCCCCTAAGAAAACTAGGGCCCAATAATTATGCAAAGCTATGTTGAAGGATTGCTGGTGGACAGATGTGTCAAGAGACTTTTAGCCCTCATGGAATTAATGCACACACTTTTCCAGTCTCCGCCAAATCTATACCAGTATTGACCTATTACATGTTTCATCAGAACACATTGGTCTGGTGCAGGGCTATGAAGTCAGACCAATCTATCTTTCAGGCAATACCCCACTACTATTAAAACTACATTGTGGCCCCCAAAGTCCCTATCAATCAATCAATCAATCAATCAAAATCTTTATTTATTCAGGCGAACATCATTGAGCAAAGCTCATTTACAAGATGGACCTGAGTGGTCATACAAATGAGGATACAAGTATTATTACATAGACAAGAATAGAATAAATAGCAATACAATGGCATGAAATGATTATATACAACAATTTACATATATACAAGTAACAATAGAACCATTTAGCCTGTAGGAAAAAAAAGGACAAAGGGTATAGCAGTCCTAAAATATAAGTTATATGGTCTAAACTAGTTTTTAAGTGAATATAATAGGTGATTCGGAAGAAAGAAATTGAGTCCCCTATCCTGGGGTGGGTCAGCAACTCGGTCTCATCTCAAAGTGCCAAACCTTTATAAAAGACAAAATCACAGAGATTCTGGAATCTAAAACAACCCATGACTACTCTGATACTATCCTATGGGACACCTTGAAAAGTGTGCTCCAAGGAGAACTCATCTTTTATGCCTCGAGATTTAAGAAGCACAGAGAAGAAAATGTCAGTCTTTACAGAGCCAACTAGCCACAGCACAGAACCTCCATGCATAGGGAGACCTTACCTTAAGTCCTTCCATAACTAAACTACAAAATCAAATGCAGGATGTACTAAAGATTAAGACAAAGGTGGCCTTTCCATACTTAAAGCAGTGCTTTTATGAAGGGGGTTCTCACGTGTCAGTGGTCTTGGCATTCCACCTTTGAAGGCAAATTGCCCAACACACTATCACACACAGCAAAGACCCCATCACATCGGAAGTAGTTACCCAATCAAAGACCCCATCACATCTGAAGTAGTTACCCAATCAACTTAAATCCTATTAGCTTTGTGGTCCTACTATCAGGATCTGTACTCCCTACAGCAGGACCCTATCCCAGCTGCCTTCCAACAGTACCTGCACTCCTTGCATCTCCAGGCTGAAGCTAACACAGAACCTGGCCCAAACACTCACTTTTCTGTTCTTCAGAGAGGAACTTGAACTGGTGGTTTCACATCTTTAAAATGCAAGTGTCCAGGCCCTGACAGTTATACCAGTGAGTTTTTTAAAACCTTAAGAGATAACCTCCTCCAACCACTGCTGTAGGTCAGCCAAGTGATACATGAGGGAAACCCTGTCCCCCCATCTTGGAACCATGCCACCATATCAGCTATTCTGAAACCTAATAAAGATAAATTACATTGCTCCTCCTATAGCCCCATTTCAGTACTTAAGGTGATTTAGTAACATTCCCCAAATGTCTGTTTCACTTAGTATGCCATTGCCACCCATGCTTCAGATGCTGAAGCTGCAATTTGTTTTGTAAAAAAATCTGTCATAGTCATTTTTATCTTGGCTCATGCTTGCATGCCAGCCAACATATTGCAGTAGTAGCAGATTTGTAGATGCGGTCACTGTGGGCGAATGCAGGGCACGCATCAGTAGGTGCGGCCCTCATTCCCCAGTAAGCCAGCATGCAGGCGCTGACACCTGCTGTACGTAAAGTGGACACCAGATCTAAGAAAAGTGCCGCTGCAATGAGAGGCAAGCTCATTATACAGTGGCACACTAACACGCCTCCCAACGTGTCTTTCCTGGTGAAGCACTTCAATAAACATGGCAGCACTGACTGCCGCCACACAGAGTGACGACTTCAGGGGTGCTCAATCCCCCTGTTGGCATGCCCCGACATTTGCCAATGGGGAGCCCACTCCCCATCGGCATAATGCCCCCTCCTTCCCATTTCATGTGTGTGCTGAGGGGGTGCCCAATCCCCCTCGACATCATGCCGCCCAAACAGTCTTTCTTTGCCAATGGGGGCCCAATCCCCATTGGCTTTCGTCCCCCCCCATTTGTTGTGTGCCAAGGGGGGTGCCCAATCCCCCTCAGCTCTTGTCCCCCCTTCACCTTTGGTATGTGCCGACGGGGGTTCCCAATCCCTCGTCGGCTACAGGACCCCCAAAAAAACACTCAGGTGGCATGCTGGGAGACCACCCCAGTGTACCAAATGCCCCTGTAAAAATAAAAAAGTCCTGCGATGTTTTTTTTTTAAACCTGTAAATCAGAAAATGGTCCCTTGCGGTCTGTCCCGTTCCCTTTCTCAATCCGCAGCCACCCTCTGCATACCCCACCTCCCAACCCCCCTCACCCCATACTTACCTCTGGAGCCTGGCACAATGATCTTTGGTGGACCAGGAACACGTCTGCACTCTTCAAAGCCAACCACGAACTGAAGAAATGCCAGTAAGCTATATAATGGCATAAATAGGGTTTTTTCAACTTTGGTGCATATCTCGACACCACATTTTCCACATGGGATTATTGGAACCCCTTCTCATGAATTCAGTCACTGTCATGGCATTATTCGGTTCTGAAAGGTGATTTCGTGGTCACTGTGTGGAATCACCTTTCGGGACTGATTAACAAAATGACAGTGCCACTGTTCATGAGGGGGACTCTCAAAAATCCTATGTTGCAAATTTGGTGGCAAAAATCCAAAAAATGGCTGTTTTGTGCGTGCATTGGCAGTTTCCATGCATGCTCGTAACTTCATGAATTTGTAATATTTTCACTCCAGATTTTCAACATTGCCATTTTCCCACACCTCCTTATGAACAGTACAGCTGTCATTTTATATATCCTGGCCGTAATGTATTTTCGCACGTCCGGCGCTGAATAGTTGCTGTGCAAAATCAGTTTTCGGGACAGTTTGACAAAATGACAGTGACACTGTTCATGAGCAGAGGTCCTAAAATGCCTATGTTGAAAATTTGGTGATGAAAGTCCATAAAATAACTGTGTTACAATCATGCATTCCGCAGTTTCCATGCACCCTTGTAACTTCGCAAATGTGCAATATTTTCATGCCAGATTTTCAACACTGGCATTTTTTAACACCTCCTTATGAACAGTACAGCTGTCATTTTTCACATCCTGCCCAAAATGCGTTTTTGTACTTGTGGCATACAATGGCGTGGTCACTGTGGGAAATCAACTTTTGGGACAGATTAACAAAATCACAGTGCCACTGTTCATGAGGGGAGGTCCCAAAATGTCTATGCTGAAAATGTAGTTAAAAAAATCCCCAAAATAATTGGCTTGCGGACGTGTGTTGTGCAGTTTCTATGCATGCTCATGACTTCAATTTTTCATATTTTCAATCCAGATTTTCAATGTTACCATTTTTTTTTTACACCTCCTCATGAACAATACAGTTGTCATTTTTCACATCCTGCCCAAAATGTGTTTACGTACCTGTGGCACAACTGGCCCACTTGCTGTGCAAAATCACCTTTCAGCTAACAAACTGATAGTGCCGCTCTTCATGAGGTGGGGTCACAAAAAACCCATGTTGATAATTTGGAGTGAAAATACCAACACACGCCTACAGCGTTATGATTGCCAACTGTAACACCCCACCCTGCAGATACTGACAGGCATCAGGGGTGTGATTTGTGATCATCAGCTGTAATACTCCCGCCATTCCACCCCCACCCACACCCTGCAGCCAGTGATAGGCATCGAGGTGTACCTTGGGCTGTTCGGCCCCAAAGTTCACCCCATTCTCCTGTACTGCACCCACCTCAGTGTATTTCCTTATGGAATGGGGTAAGTATGAGGCCCAAAGACCCCAAAGCACACCACAACACTTGTCAGTGTCTACAGGGTACAGTGAGGTAAAATGGCATGAGCGTTATAGCTGATGACCCAAAGGCACACCCCAACGCCTGTCAGTCTCTTCAGGGTGAGTGTGGGGTTGGCGTCAGTTCAGTACTTCACTGCCACTCCTACTATGTGTCTATAACTCCTGCACTACCAATGCCAATGCCAGCGAGACAACATTCGGCATTGACAAATGCTTGTTTTGTATGTTTTTGTTTCTGCCCACCCTCCAGTTTTCTGTGTGCGGTCACACCCACAGAATGCTGTCATGCAAGGGAACTGTCAATGTTTTACATGCAGCAGCAAGGAATTCTGGGTAAAGTATAAAGCTGACTTAAATGTTTGTTACTCAGCAGTGCAGTCCCTTATTTTGGTAGTGGGGACTGCAGAATAGCACCTAATATGTAGACATATAACCTAGTTCTAGAGAAGCTTGAAGAAGCTAAGCATGTCTGCTCATGGGCAGACTAGGTGGGCCGTAGGCCTTTATCTACTGTCAACATCTATGTATCTATGTATATATATGTAGCAAGGCATTGTGGGTACAGTGCATAGCTGATTTTTCTGTCTCTCTTATCAAAGTGCAGTTTTCTGTGTCGGTAGTGTTTACAGCAGTACAGTCTGTAGAAACTTTTCTGGAAAACTGTTTTTGTGATGCAGACAGGCCAAAAAGATACTTTAGCAGTCTGTGTAGATGTTATTTGACTTTTACTGCCTGCTGGTGAAGTGACAGGTCTGAAATGGTAGCTCCTGTCAGAATGTGGGAGCGTGATGATGCTTTTCTAAATGCATGATAAAATTAAAAGAACTCTGCATATCTTATTCCATGCCACCCGGTCGAAGACCCCTTTTTTAATGCTCTTTCTTGATGCAGAGAAGGCATTTGACTGGTTGACATGGCCCTTTTTCTTTGTGGTTATGACCCACATGCAGTTCTGGTTGAATTTTTTTATGTTCTTAAACCTATATATACCCAGCCTGAGGCATATGTCAAAATACTGTAAATAAGCCAGTCTCATCCCATTTCTCTGTATCTCGAGGTACCAGCCAGGGCTGTCCACTGTCCCCATGACTTTTTGCAATTTATCTGGAAACACTAGCTCAAGCCATCATACTGAATCCCCTCACTCAAGAACTAACTTTAGGAAGCCGGTCTGGTGGTGCAGAGGGTTGAGGAGCTGGATGCCACACCTCGTGCCACGCCGGTGATCCGGGTTCGGTGACAGACTTGCGTGGCCAGAGGCTGGCGGGGGGGAAGATAACTGAGCATCCAGAGGACTGCTCGCCTCTCCTCTCCCTGGGAAGGGATCCAGGGATGTCCAGCGTCCTGGCAGCCCCCGATGGAGATCAGGGGTACTGCAGGATCATCCGGTGATGCAAGGGTCGGAGTGCAGCAGACACCAGCTGGTTCACTGTTTGCAGGTGTCATTGCATGCTGCACTATGGGGAGAAAACAAGGAAAAAATCCCCATCCTCGGAGATAGGTGATGGCACCTCTGCCCCGGACCACACTCCCAACACTGGGTGCCCCCCTCTCTGCTGCCTTCCCTGCTTACACCCAACACTCTATACTGTAGATAGAGTACCTTGGGTGGATAGGGCAGCCCCTCCCCGGGGGGGGGGTTCCGAGCTGCGGGGATATGTCAAGTAGAGTGAGAGGAGAGGAAGAGAGTGTCTCAGGTGGGAGGTAGAGACTGGGAAACGGAGGATGCCAGAGAGAGCTCCCTGAGAGAAGATGGTGCAGGAAAAATAACTTAAAAAAAAAAGGACTGATTTTAGGACACAGGAGATAAAATTTGGCCCTACACACTGATGACTTACTGATTTATCTGTCCAGTCCAGAAAATTCCCTCCCTTGCCTGTGGCAAACACTGACAGAGTTCAGCACCTATGCTGGGTATAAACTCAATACCTCAAAAACTGAGGCATTGTAAATTAACTATACCCCCAGCCTGACTATCTGTCAGAACTTTAAGTTTTGGTAAGACATCTCTACCTAGAAATACTTAGGGGTTGTGTGCTACACATCCTGACCAACTATCTGGCTTATTGTAATTATGACCCCCTGATGCAGCAGTTCATAAAAATCTTGACACCTGGAGATCTATACCCCTTTCTCTTTTGCAGAGAACAGGCAGCGTAAGATCGAGTCTTCTACCCAGACTATTGTACTTAGCTCAAATCCTCCCTATTACTACTCTACCTCAGTCCTTCTGCCATTGGGGCAGATTGATTTTCCATTATATCTAGAATGGCTTCCACCCCAGGATCAAATGTTCTATTCTCCAGATTCCTAAATCACAAGCGAGTTCAGCCTTATCAAATTTTAACACAAACCACAGTAGAGCCCAGCTTTGCACAGCTCCGTACTGGCTAACTCAGGGCTACAAGGCCCACTGGAAGTCTTTGAAGATGGTGGAAAACAATCTCCATGACACCACTAGAATCTTATTCTCCCAACCACCCCCTTCTATTGCTACTATCACACCTAATCCTTACACAAGAGAAACCTTAACCAGATCACATAAAGTCTGCACATGAGAGGAACTACAAGATACTAGATTTTTAATCACCCCATTTACTGGGAACACATGCCGGGCCATGCCTACCACAGATGGGAATGAGCTGGCCTAACCATGCCATATCACCTTTTCCGGGGAAGAGAAATTGTTCCCTTTCCACAACTGCAGACTACCTTTGTACTACAGCAAACCTATTTGTATCAGTACCTTCAAGTGACAAACTACAAAAGCCTCTTTGCATTCCTGGCCGAAGGATAAGGATATCTTTGTTTTCGCCAATTAATTATTAGGGTCCTGAACAGAGAGCAGGCTGCATCTCTTTTATCGCAGTTATACCAGGCTGTGCTTCAATCATCTGGTTGGAATGTGCAGTCTATCAGGGTCAAATGGGAAAAAAGATTTAACACAGGTATGGGATATGTACCTTGCAAAATACATAAAGTTACCTCTTCCCATTCTTGAAAAGAGTTTTTGTGGAAAACTTTGGTTTATGTTTTCATATTCCCCACATATTGACTGCATTTCATCCCACAAAAGGGGCAGAATGCTTGAGAGGCTGTGGCACCACCCCAGTGGCACGTTGCACATTTTTTTTGCAATACCCTCAGTTACAGCCCTTTTAGAACAAGCTCTCCTGTGCCCTGTGCACGATTTTTGAAGATGATCTACAGTTATCTGATAAACTGATAATCTTCATGGACCTCTCCCTGCAGGATTCCGGGGCCCCATCTCCAGAAAAGTCATTACATTGCTGACTAGTGTGATAATCAATGAATTACATATTTGCTGTTCTTTCACTACTTGAATGACCTTTTCAGTATGACAGCTCTACTGATACCTCATTTGCCATGTCTCATGTATGTACATACATGAAAAAATTCCTCAATAAAAGTAAATTAAAACAAGCATTCGTCAATGCCAAATGTTGGCTTGCTGGTATTGGCATTGGTAGTGCAGGAGTCAGAGAGATGCATAATAGGAATGGCAGTGATGTATTGAACCAACGCTAACCCCCACCCTGCAGAGACTGACAGGTGTTTGGGGTGTGCCTTTGGGTCATCGGCCATAATGCTCATGCCATTCCTCCTCATTCCACCCTTCAGACACTGGCAGGTATTGCGGTGTGCCTTGGGGTCTTCGGCCCTTACGCTCACCCCATTCCATAAGGAAATAAGCTGAGATGGGTACAGAAGAGGATAATGGGGTGAACGGTAAGACCGAAGACCCCTCAAGGCACATCTCAATACCTGTCACTGGCTGCAGGGTGGGTGTGGAATGGCGTGAGCATTATGACCGACGACTCCAAGTCACACCCCTGACGCCTATCAGTCTCTACAGGGTGGGGCATTATGGCTGGAAACCCTAATGCCCCAGGCGTTTGGTGGTATTTTCACCCCAGTTTTCAACATGGGCTTTTTGGGACCCCAACTCATGAATAGTGGCACTATCATTTCGTTACTCAAGTCCCGAAAGGTGATTTCACACAGTGACTGGGCCATTCAGCGCCACAGGTGTGAAGAAACATTTTGGGCAGGATGTGAAAAATGACAGATGTACTGTTCATGAGGAGGTGTGAAAAAATTGCAATTTTGAAAATCTGGAGTGAAAATATGAAAAATATGTGAAGTTACGAGCGTGTGTAGAAACTGCGCAATGCACGCCTGTAACGTAATAATTTTTTGGAATTTTTTTAACAATTTTCAACATGGGAATTTTGGGACCTCCCCTCATGAGCAGTGCCACTGCGATTTTGTTAATCTGTCCTGGAAGTTGACTTCCCATAGCTACCGTGCCATTCTGTGCCACAGGTGCGAAAACACATTTCGGGCAGGATGTGAAAAATGGCAGCTATACTGTTCATGACGAGGTGTGAAAAAATGGCAATGTTGAAAATCTGGATGAAAATATTAAAAATTGGTGAAGTTACAAGCGTGCTTAGAAACTGTGCAACGCACACTCATAACACAGTCATTTTTGGGGAATTTTTTCACCAAATTTGCAACATGGTTTTTTTGGGACCCCATCTCATGAACAGTGGCACTATTGTTTCCTTAGTTGGACCCGAAAGGTAATTCTGTGCAGCAACAGCAAAATCACCTTTTGGGACTGAGTAATCAAATGATAGTGACAGTGTTCATGAGGTGGGGTCCCAAAACCATGTTGAAACTTTTGGGCCAAAATTCTTAAAAATGGCTGAGATATAAACCTAGGTTGAACCTCCCCACCCTTGACTCCCATTGTACAACTTACCGTCATGTCTTCAGTTTGCCAGTTGGCTTTGAAGAGTGCAGACATGTCCCGGTCCATGGAAGATTGCTGCTCCTGACCTCTGGAAGTAAGTATAGGGTATGGGGGGGGGCGCAGGGAGGTAGGTCCACAGAGAGAGAAAGGGTGGGGAGGGGGGAAGGGGGAAACGACGAGGGACCGTTTTCTTTTTTACAGGGGGAAAAAAGACTTCGGGAATGGTTTTCTTTATTTTACAGGTTTAAAATGTAATACATTTAGGCACACTGGGGTGGGCTCCAAGTGTGCCACAATAGTGTGTGTCTGTGTGAGGGCATGCTGTCACAGGGATTGGGCATTGCGATGTCAGCACTTGAAATATTCGGGCAGGTGGGGGGTGGGTCATCTGATACCGGGAGTGGGCATCCCGGTGTCAGAAACATAAAAAATTATTTTGGCACACTGGGGTGGACTCCCAGTGTGTCACATTATTGAGGGGATACATGCCGACATGGGAATTGGGCACCCCGATTTCAGCTTTTCAGGGAGTGTGTGGTGGGCATCAGGAGCTGCCAATGTGGAAAGCCGCACAATGGCTCATTTATTTATTTATTGAAATGGTTCACCAGAAAAGGCACACTGAACAAACAAGTTGCTCATGGAGCAAGGGGGACAGAATGCTCAGCAGCAGGAGCCGACAAGAACCATAACTACGACCATGCGCATTGTTGTGCACTGTAATGCACATGGCTGGAGTCTTGTCAGCTGCTGCCAACAGAGAGAAGGTATGTTTGTGTGCCTGGTTGTGAGGGAGGGGGAAGGTCCCGTTGAAATAAGGAAACTGTCCCTCATTGCAGCTGCAGATTTCTTTCAAGTGTGTCCTCTCAAACTGCTGTCATAAACAGCTCACCCATTCATTGGTGCCTAAGAGACAAGCCTCATAAGGTATCAACTCATAACCATCCCTGATTGGAGTGGCACTTTTCTTTCAAGTGCAGACCGCTTCTCTCAAACTGCTGTCATAGATAGCTCGCCGATTCATTGGTGCCTGAGGGACGAGCCCCATAAAGCGTTAACTGCATTGGGCAGAACACTCACACACCTCTAAAATGTTGTACTGTCCCAAGATGTTTCTTGCGCATGAAAGCAAGCAAACATAAACACAGAGTGATCTTTTGAGGGATATCCTTTTTTGGTGACATGCTAACATCCTGCGCAGCAAGTTGTGACCATGGGTATAACCTGCAGAATTGTCTTCCCTGAGTCTTTTGTTGCTTGCTAAAATCATCCTAACACATCAGCAAGAGCTTCTTGTATACCCCACTGCATTCAAGTTATATTGCCACCAATATCATGCTCAATGCCCATTGCATGAAGTTCCATTTTCTACTGTAGCAGCTATTCCAGCATATACAGTAAATGTTGAATTCCATCAGGTCACTACATCTTGCATCAAGTGATGCTGTAGAGTATTAGTTTCCTTTAGAAAATTGTTCAATTATTCATTTGATTTTACTGAATGATGAAAATGACCACAGATTTATCATGCAATGGCTGAGTAAGCCACAGAGTGTGGTGTGCATATTTATGAAACACATGCAAACAGAGGTAAGTGCCTCAGCTAGGACCTGAACCCAGGCCACCTGGAATACTGTTCTGATTGTGTTAACCAGCTGTGCCACTGAGACAACTGGAACTTGGGTTCCTGTGTGATTGATACAAGTAAAATATTTGTGTTGCCATTGGGCTGGGCATTTTATAAAGAGTAATGCGCCCGGGGACGGCCCAAGTTCCCGTTTTCTCAGTGGCGCAGCTGGATAGCACAATCTGACCAATATTCCGGGCAGTCTGGGTACAAGTCCCAGCTGAAGCACTTACTTCTTTCTCACCTCTGTTTGTAAATGCTGAGTAAGTTAGAGACTGATTGATTACCATTTCGGGCTTTATGCACAGCACTGTAAGATTTATAGTGTGTGCACAACAGGGAACATGTTCATAACCTCCTCACTGATAGCTTTCAACATGTTTCTAGCATTATCAGTCATGAACATGCCAGGATTTAATTTGTTTTCATAGATCCAGTTATTCAACCCTACCGGGTCATACTGTCGTATACTATTAAGCTTACAACATTAGCGATAACCCAGAATAGCGCTGTACGAGACAGTGAGCAGTGCAATACGCGAATACTGCTGTACGTGGTATTGCACCACTTGCACTATCCCAGGCAGAGGATAAGACCTCTTCTGGGATGTGGTTCTGCTGAGCAGCTGCTGTGGCTCAATTGACTGAGCCACTGTGGTAAAGAACCCAGGTACTGCGTCTGGGACCAGGTTTGAGTCCCAGAAACTTGTGTGATTTTATGTTGAACCCCCCCTGGAGTTGAGAATCCTTGTTGGGGGGGGCGCAGCCCTGCAAAAAAAAAAAGAATTAGGCTGCATGCAAGAAATCGCACTGTATTAGCAGCGTGATTTTTGCATGCGGCATAACGTCTTGTGACATTATGACCCCGTGCCTTATTCAACACAGTGCTTATACTGAGCTCGATATTGGCAGCAGTATGTTCTCCCTCAAAAATAGTGACATGGAAAAGAGACATTTTTCAGAATGTATTATCACCATTAGTGTCCAAATCCGATCCAACAGCATTTTGTACTTGATGTTAATTTCCAGCAAACTGCACCCAGTGAGCTGTCAAAGTCAAGTATGCATTACAAGCAATTAGTGCTTGTCCAGATGTCAGAAGAGAAGGGAAGAAGATAATTTTCACACGTTTGATTTTTTTCACTGTTGTTTTTTCACTGCAGTTCAGATTGAAGGTAATATAGTACAGCTAAATGTGGTATGAGATGGAAGGGTGTAATGGGTATAAGTAATTTCACAAGCTTTTTGAAACCGTGTGTCTTCAACAAGAAAGAAAAGTTGGAGATCAAGCGCTATCATCTCACCTATACGTGTTGTTATTTTGGATGAGAGAGGGTAATAAGAAGGAAAAACCTGCTTTGATTCAAAGGCCTGCATTATAGTGGTTTGCTTTTGTGTCATCCCTGGGCTATCTGAACTACTGCTACAGAATTCACAGTAACTTTTTTCTATGGTACCACAAACCAGTGGTGGCTAGATGACTTGTTTGCCTACCTCGACTAATCTGAGCTGTGCAATGCACTCAGGTAGTTGCTGTGACATCTTCAGGATAAAAAGTAAAATGCTTCCATACATATGATGTGACCATGGAAGAACTTGACGTGTTTGAAGAAGATGAAGAATCTTTTCCTTTTTTTTGACTGAAGATTTTTTGTTCACATTTGGCAAAAAAGCCCAGTATGTTGGTACTAGTGGAGGAGTAATAACACTAGTGTCACTGTCATTTTTATCATCTACAAAGGAGACGTCCACGATCTCTGTGTCATTTTCGATGTCAACATTTGTAATGCAAGTGTTAAGTAAAGTAGTCGAACTACAACCTGAATTAGCCAATGTTGCTGGGATGGTGGGGGTGGCACTGAATTTAGCATGCTGTTTCCTAGAAGTACAATGTGTGTTGCCTTCTTCTAAGAGGGCAGAGACAGTGGCAGTATTAGCTGTAGCATCAGTAGTAGCAATCAAATCAGTATCTTCTTTGTTATATTAGCACTTGTGCCAACAGCGTTGTTATGCTGGGAATAGTTTTTCGAACAAGAGGATTACTGCTACTGCCATTGGTGTCTTTATTGTTATTTATTTTTTGTGGAACGTGGACTTGTACTGCATTACTCAAAAGGGGAAAACCGAGCTTCTTTGCAGCAGATGATTGTCTGCTACTGCTGCTACCACTAAGTACAGGGTGAAGAACTTGTTAGTTGGAGGGCAGACGAAGTGGAAGAAGTTTTTTTTTTAATTCACTGCAATATTAATTCCTGCAATATTAATTCGTTACAATATTAATATTTGACATTTTATAAATTGATCTTAGATTCTTTGGTTTAATACAACCAGTTCCAGTTTGCTTCCCTCCAGATGGCTCTCCTGCTGTTGGCAGAGTACAAGGACTATCAGTGTTGTCCTCGTCACTGCTACAGACTGAACCTTCATTTGTTCTTTTGCTCATGGTAAGGTGATAAATGGTGACATGGGAACAAATCACACAACAGGCCCTTAACAGAGCAGAGCTACAGTGCCTAACATTTCAAGAACTGAATTTTTTAATATGGTCACACCGGGCAAGATGCACAAATGAACTAACTATCCACAACACAATGGTGAATCTGAAAGAGCAGCATATTTAAATGACGACATGGTAAAAACAAGCAAAGCGCCCTCAACAAAATAGAGCTACAGTGCCTATTATTTGAAGAACTGATTTTTTTAAAGGATTAAAGACACACAAAGTAAAGTTATTTGACCCTCTGCATGACTATGGTGCCCTTGAAAGAGCAGCAGATTTAAATGGTGATATGGGAAAAACACGAGGTGCCCTCCACAGAGTTGAGCTACAGTGCCTAATATTTCAAGAACTTAATTTTTTTAAATGGTCAAACCGGGCATGACACACAAGGTAAAAGGTAACTAACCCTCTGCACCACCACGGTGCCTCCCGTGCTAATTCTTTTTAAATGGTCACACTGGGCAAGACACTCAAGGTAACTGCCCCACTAAGGTGGCTTAAGAACTGATTTTCTCTTTTAAAATTGCCACACTGGGCAAGACACACAAAGTAACCAACCCTATGCACCACTTCAGTGCCTCAAAAACAGATTTTTTTTAAATGGTCACACAAGGCAAGAAGTAAAAGTTATGTGACCCTCTGCAATACTGTTATCAGAATGGGTGGGCCAAGCGATCCTTATTTGCCACAAAATTCTGTGTTTCTATGTTCCTGTTTCCATGGTGCCAAACCGATTTTTTTTAAATAGTCACACTGGGCAAGACGCACAAGGCAATTGACCCTCTGCACCACTATGCAGCCTCAAAAACTGATTTTTTTAGTTACACTGAGGAAAATGCACAAGGTAAGTGGTCCTTGTCAACAAAATGTTGCCTCCACAACACAAAATGACACTGGGAAAAATTTGCACAAAGGAAAGAACACTCATAAGCAGAGCAATTTATTCAAGTCTGCCTGTTTTCTCTGGCAAATTCTTTTGTTACCCTTGAAAAAATTATTTCCATTTGCTTGTGTGTTTTTTATTTTCTTTTTCCTGCCAGTCTGGGAGAAGGGAGCAGATGGACGGAAGGTCAGAGAAGGGGAGATAGGGGAGCTAAACATGTGGCTCAAGGACTGGTGCCAGGAAAAAGGACACGGATTTGTAGGGAACTGGCAACAGTTCTGGGAGCGAAAGTTCTTTAAATTTGATGGACTGCATCTGACTAAAGAGGGAGTCAGTGCATTGAGGCAGAAGTTTGACGTCTTTGCAGAATATTTAAACTAGCAAATGGGGAGAGGGTGCAGCACCCCATCGTCAATAGGAAGAACACCTCCCCTCAGCTAGTGGTCAAACAGGAATTCAGCGTGTTTGCCATTCATTTGCATCACCAGGTAAGAAAAAAGGTTTGTCTCCCATATGATGCACAGGGTAATGCCAAACTTCACCCAACAACTAACACACCAAAATCTGGCCAATGGAAAATCATGTACACAAATGCTCACAGCCTGGGAAATAAGATCCCAGACCTGCAGGCAATAATGTCAGAGGCTAAACTGGACATAGTAGCAATTAGTGAGACGTGGTTTACCAGTAACCACACTTGGAGACTTCAGTACCTGGCTATGTATTGTTCAGAAGAGACCGAGGTGCAAAAGGGGGGAGGGCCCTGTATGTTAATGAAAATATCAAAGCTACAGAAATTCAGAATACACATAAGGAGCCAGAAGAACTGTGGGTCACCCTGGAAACAGGAAATGGGACAGCCATAAGAACTGGGGTTGTCTACAGGCCCCCAGACCAGAGGAGGACATAGACACATTACTGTTAGAAGATATACAAAACATGACAGCTAAAGGGAGGTTCTGATAATGGGAGACTTCAACATGCCAGATACAGATTGGTCAATACCAGCAGGAACATCTGCCAGAACTAGACTCATAGTGGATTCCTGCAGGAGGGCCTCAAACAACTGGTACAGCAACCCACAAGAGACAGGGCTATCCTAGATCTAGTACTGACTAACAAAGAAGGGATCACAGATCTCAGGTAGAAGGTCACCTGAGGCCAGTGACCATCACATGGTATGGTTCAATTTGGCTACTACATCTAAATCATCCCATTCCAAGGCAAAATATGGGACTTCAGAGGAGCTGACTTTTGATAAGATGGCCAACAGAGTTAAGCTAGCCTAGCAAAAAGAAACACAGGTGAGGAGGTACACAGGCAAAGTGGGCAAGCATTAAGGATACAATACTTGAGCAACATCCCATTGTGTTAGACAGAAAAGGAAGTGCAAAAGAAGAAGGAAACCACTTTGGTTCTCAAATACAGTAGCAGAAAAGGTCAGAGCCAAAAGGCTGGCCTTCAGAAAATATAAAGGAACACAGCGGGATGAAGATAGGGAGGCATACCAAACTGCCCTAAGGGAAGCAGGTAAGGCAGTAAGGCAGGCAAAGTCCCAAACTGAGGAAACACTAGCACAAACAGTAAAGAAGGTGACAAGACTTTCTATAGATACATTAGTGAAAGGAGAAAGTCCAGAGGGTATTGCTAAGCTTAATGGAGAAAAGGAGCATGTGAGGAGGAGGACCAAAGGCATCTATCCTAAATAGATACTTTTGCTCAGTATTTACTGAAGAGAAGGTAGGCAGGGCCCACAGCTCAGCATCATGGACACAGGGGGAGGAGGTGAGCACTCTCCCTTCACAAAAAAAGGGTCCCACAAGAGCTTGCTAAGCTCAGGGTGGATAAGGCAATGGGACCTGATGGCATACATCCCAGGGTACTTAAGGAGCTAAAGGAGGAACTAGCAGAGCCATTAGCAGAATTGTTTAGTGAGTCTCTGAGCACAGGAGAGGTCCCAGAAGACTGGAGAAGGGCTCATGTGATCCCTCCACAAGAGTGGTAGCAGGGAGGAGGCGGGGAACTACAGACCCGGTCAGTCTTAACTTCAGTAGTGGCAAGATTATGGAGGCACCTTAAGGAAAGGATAGTGCAACACCTGGAATCCATAGGGGCACAGGATCCAAGACAGCATGGGTTTACAAAGGAAGGTCCTGTCAAACTAATCTCATAGATTTCTTTGACTGAGCAACAAGTGGTGGACCAAGGGAGCAGTTGATGTCGCCTACCTTGACTTCAGCAAAGCTTTGACACTGTTCCACATAGAAGATTGATAAATAAGCTAGGTAGGCTCGGGTGGGTCAGAAGTTGGTCAACTGGGTGGCAAACTGGTTGACTGGCAGAAAACAGAGAGTGGTGGTAAATGGTATACAGTCAGAAGAGATGCAAGTCACAAGTGGGGTACCTCAGGGATCAGTCCTGGGGCCAGTCCTATTCAACATCTTCATTAGTGACCTCATAGATGGACTAGAGGTAAGGCTTGTCTGTTTGCAGATGACACCAAGATCTGCAACAGAGTAGATGATCCAGATGGGGTGGGCAGAATGAGAGAGATCTGGATAAACTAGCAGAATGGTCAGAAGAGTGGCAACTGGGATTTAATGCAAGAAGTGCAAAATCATGCACATAGGGAAGAGAAACCCTGAAGCCACTTATAGGCTGGGAGGAGTTGCTAGCAGTCACAAAGGAAGAAAGAGACTTGGGCATCATCATCACTGATGACCTAAAATCATCAAGCAGACCTCTAAAGCAGTAGGTAAGGCTAGGGGGTGTGGGGTGTATTAGTAGGGGTATCACAAGTCGTAAGAGGGAGGTAATAATCCCTCTGTACAAGACATTAGTTAGAGCCCCATCTGGAGTACTGCATGCAGTATTGGAGGCCACACCTTCACAAAGACATTAACCAAATTGAGGCAGTCAGAGAAGGGCAACCAAAATGGTGCAGGGACTGCATCAGAAAGACATATGAGGACAGATTAACGGAGCTCAATATGTATACCCTTGAGCAAAGGAGGAGAGAGAGGTGATATGATCGAGACATTTAAACACCTTAAGGGCATAAACAAGGTGAAAGAGTCTAACATGTTTAAATATAAGAAAATAGCAGGACAAGAGGACACAGCATGAGATTAGAGGGAGGCCGATTAAGGGGGAATGTGAGGAAATTCTTTTTCACAGAAAGGGTGGTAGATGCATGGAATGGCTTACCACAAGAAGTGGTGGCTATGAATACAGTGCAGGGCTTCAAACAGGCATGGGATAGGCATAAGGGAGCAATACAAATGACTATGAATAGATAGGTCACTGACAGAGCAAAGGCCGATGGCACATTTATAAGGTAGAAAAAGAAATGGGCAGACTGGATGGGCCTTGCGGTCCTTATCTGCCGTCAACTTCTATGTTTCTATATGTTTCTATGTTTCTATGTATGTTTTGCCTACTTCCTTCTAAAGCCTTCCTGGTATCCTTAGGCTCAGCCCCTAATGTCAGGCACTCTCTGCCCCTCCCCTCCCTCCCTCCCTCACATTGAACAAATCTCCTCCTTTAAAACTGTCTTTTTGCTGACTAAGTTATCCTAGCCTCTGTTTTTCTTCTACCACAGTACTGTCTTTTTTTAAAATAAATCCTTCTGAAATAAATTATTTTTTTAAGTTTTGTTCAGCACCCTAGTCCACAGTGCGTTAGACCAGACATCTAACAAGCCTGCCAGCACCCGAATGTGCAAAGCTCTGCACTCACCCACCTTGCCACCACCAGTTACATTACCCAGTGACTGCTCTGCCCAACTGCAAGTGACTTAAGCAGGACTTGAATACCTGGGGGCCAATGGTGGTGGATGTTGTAGCTCCTTTCCAGAAACAGTCACATTAAAGTGATGGTGGGAGGCGGTAGCTGCTCAAGACATCAAGTCCTCATGCACTGCTGCTCCAGTGCTTCTTGATCTCATTTCAACTAATGTGCACATCTTGATTGGGAGCGGTACTATGCCGATGTCACGAGTGTCATCACTGATGCGAACATACAAAAATTGCCAGCAGAAAAAGACCTTTTGGTCTATCGAGTCTGCTCAATTTTGCAGCTAGCATCCCTATTCTGCAGCTGCCCTCCTCCCACCCCACCCTCCCTTGATCCTCCCTATTGCCCTGTTCCAGGATGGGGAAGAGCAACTGCTCACACTCACACTGCCACCAATGATTCTGCTGCAAACTGCAGAGCAAAAGCAATGCCTTTGTAATGAACTAATTGAGCTCTGTGGCACTGATTGCCTGCATCTGCAGCACACAAATACCAGCCTGAAATATGCCAGTATTCAGGTTTTGGCTAAGCAACCCAAATACCGGCATAATTGGGGGGTGTTTGTCTTGAAAAGTATTTGTGTTGCACAGCCCTACTTTGTACAAGTGCATGCAAAGGTTTCCACAGTGTTAAGGATTTTTATCTCCAAGTTTGAAGATGTGTCTCTAATTATGAGGGCCAGTGTCCCTCATTGTCTCTCATTTTGAGTGTCATGTCCTTCATTTCAGTAACACAAGGTTGAGAGGAATGAGTGAACATCTTTTTTCTTCCTTTCTTTCTTTCTTCCTTTCTTGCCACAGCTTTACAAAAAGCACTGGAAAAGTATTATCAGCTTACAGGCCCCCATCCCCACCACCACTAAATATTCAAAATAGACACATATGAGAAAACATCTAAACCCTAGTAAGATCTTAGCACTTTTTACAACATAAACAAACTGTTAATATAACATACAAATATCATATAATAATTATTTGCAAAAAAACTGTGTTAATGCACCAGTTAGGGTTCAGATTAAACCAACAAAAGCAGAGAATGTGGCATTAGGGTTTTGAACCCTAACTACCACCCCCTCCCCACAAGCATAAAAAGAAAGAAAACATTACTGTTTTGCTGTCCTGACTGTTGGTAAATCAGGGGTGGGGTCTTCCTTGGGGTTTTCAACCGTAACACTCACATCATTGTGATATAGTCTTGAAACATACAGAACTGTGTCTCTGTATATGTTGCCAACAACCTGTAGGCCCTGCCAGAAGAAAACATATCACATGTCACCATATTTGGTTATGGAAAGGGCTGGTAGGATGTACAAGGTACTGTAAATTCTTGTGGCATGTGGGTATGGTACAGGGCACCAAAAGTGTTAAGGAGGTTTGCAATGTTTTTCATTGCCTTAAAGACACTTATGATGTTTTTTACCATATCCCCTCCCCACAACTTTACTCCATCCCTCTTGTGAGCTTCCTGCTCCCCTAACTCCAGCATAAATACTCTACTCTTACCAGGGTCAGACTGGGAAGCAAAGGGCCCAGCTGGACATGGGGCCATGGAGGCCCTGGTACCAGTCGCGCGGTATGCCCAAGTGTATGCTTAGTCCTCTCCCTCCCCATCCAACCCCCCATGACCGGAGTCCGCACCTGAACTCGGGTCACTGGCATGCTGTAAAGTGCGGCATCCAGTACCTCTGCTCTCAGCACCACTGGGCTGGCCTAGTCTGAGCCTTTCTACTTTAACAAAAACAGACTGATTGCCCCTTCCCCTTAATCCCATGCCAGCTAGCCAGATCACACAGTCCACTGGACAAACTGTGCAAATCACCTGGTCTAGGACCAAGAGGGAGGGAGCAGCCAGCACATATGTGTCAATACAAAAATAAAACCTTAAACAATTTTGACAGATAAAATGTGCATGACCCAGTTACAGACCAAAAGACAGGAGTGTTCAGAAATGGCAAACCTCTGCTAGTCAAAAATTAAATCCACACAACAGCCGCTTTGCACCAGCCACATCTGAAAGAAAACCCACCAGCAGCAACTAATTAATGTGCCCAGTGGCTCACCATGGAGAGGGGGGTGCCGGGCATGCAGAGAATCAGCAAGACCAATGTTTTCTCACAGGGAAAAAGCAGGAAAGTGCACCTCTCCAGCCCAGCCCAAGTGTCAGCCTCTGGATTTCCATGGCCATCTGCCTATTCAGGTAGACTTCATCCACCCACATAACAAATTGGCCACAAAGATCCAGAAGTCAATACCCAAACTGGACTGAAGTAGCACACGAGCCCCCCCCCCAAAAAAAATACCAAGGCCACCACTTCCCCAGCTACTCCAAAGCAGCACCCCCCACCAACAGCAAAGCACTAAGCACATTAGTTGCTTGCTGCCAAGGGGTTCTCATCCAAACACAAGTGATACTGAGGAGCCACTGTACAGATCATATTCCTAACCAACAAAAATATACCATCACTGACCACCCCCAGTCTCATGTCAGGACCCACACAGCTCAATCACCTATACAGTCCAAGTCACTCCATGTTAAGAAAAATATACCAACTGTCGCCTCCCTCCCAGTCTCACACCAGTCAGGCCACACAGCACATTCACTTATATAAAAACTTTGAAAGTCAGCCATAAAAATCCAGAAGATAAAACAAATCAGACCAGAGAGGTACATTATTGTGTTTTCCCCTCCTTAAAAATATATTAATTTCATTGCTTCTTTAGATAGGCAACAGCAACCCCCTCTCCACTAGCAGACTAGCTGATATACAAAGAGATCTAATTTTTTTTAATTCTTCCATTTTTCCTTTGTTCTTTTGCTATTTGAAAAACGTTAAATGCAGATTGAAAGTAGACATTTAGAAAGCAATCTCCCAACCTGAACGGACTAAACACACCTTTAAAATGAGCAGAAACAGAACTCAGACCTTGAAGGAGTCAGAAGAGCAGCAGAATCAGAAGGGAGCAAAAAAAGGTGGGGTGGAGAGTCTGCACTCCAGAAACAAACTGCAGAGCAGGTGCTGAGAGATGTTTCCATCGTCGCAGTCGAGTGGTAGCAGCAGAAGCAGCCATCAGGATAGACTCTCATCTTTCAGAAAAGAAGTCTGCCACGTAGATGCTGGTTTTTAATCCTGCCTCAAGAGACCCACTGCTGCTGGTGCTTTAATCTGAGTTTGAAATGGCCAATGGTTTGGGGTCATCTCAGGTACAATGTATCACGGCTCCCCGCGATGACACTACTGCCTGCTGCTGTTGAAAGGCCACTAAGTCAGCTGGGTGGTGATCCTTCAGCGGCTTGCCAACGCCACACCATGCATAGCCTGTATATAAGGAGAACCAGAGGCTCAGAGAGAAAAAGAGCCTCAGACTGGACCCACCACAGGTCCTCACAACCTCACTGACCTTTGACCTCCTTCACCTCTGATCTACCGTGTCATTGCTGATGACTGCCGATCCTCTCCCCCCCACAGCATTGCTTGATCTCTGAGGCATCAATGGCACAATAAAACAGTAGGGAGTGGTTAGAGCTCAGGTTCTAAAACCAGAAGACCCAGGTTTAAACTTAAAACAAAAATGCCGGCACCAGGCTTCAGGATTTACTTCACTCTTTAATAGACTGAGCTCCGTCATTACCTGTGTCCAAATGAATGAGGGGTTCACACTTTGCTAGAGCCCATATCTCCATCGAATTATGAGTTCAATAAACCAGCTACTTTAGCAAGATACTGCAAGAAACCAACTAATTTAGGATGCTGTCACAAATAGTAAATATCCGAGTTTCAGTTTGTTCATTGAAGCCCATAAATTAAAGTATTTCCATGTTCCAGAAACACTTTATCTTAGCAAGACAGAGGGAAACAATAACAGGTACACTTATAATCCTCCATCGTTCTACACATAATGTAACCCAACTGCGTTTCTCTCTCTCGCTCTGTCTTAGTGATTATATTTCTCACAAGGCAATCATTTCATAAAAAATGTATCAGCTATAGATTAGACTGGCGATTGCAGTATGTAATCCCCCTGTACTGTCAAACAAATTATGCTCTTCCACATTTATGGCACTGTATTATTTCAGGCTCTGCACAGATGGATGTCTGTAACAGAATCACGCATATTACACTGGTAAGGAGAGAGTGAATGGGCTGATGTCTGACAGTCACAAGATAATACACATTTGTAGGTAGGCCTCGATTACATACCTCTCCCAATATTAGGATATTTGGAAAACATCACTAGCCAATGTGTGCACAGCTATCTTTTAGAGAATCCATATGAAAAGAAGAAAAAACTAATACCGTTCAATTGTTTCAAGGTACTTGTGTGGTTTCCCATGTGTTGCCCCAGATAATAACATAGAAACATAGAGTCTATCAGCAGAAAAAGGCCCCCTCGGCCCCTCACGTCTGCCCATCCCTACAGACACGATGGGCCAAGGTTTTTTTTTTCTACTTGTTCCCCCAGCTGACTGTCCATCAGCCTGCCATCCCTGCTATCTCACCCCATACCTGCAGCCACCGGAGTGCTCCCTGGATCACCCCCCAGGGTGCAGCCATCAGGAAGCCTTCCCAGTATCACTCTCTGAGCGGTGCCATGTTAAGATAAGGTGGCACAGTGCCTCGGACAGCTGCATGGGGCTTGGTGTGGGAGGCAGACATTCTCTATGCCAGCCAAGATGTTTTTTCTCTATTAGTGGGAAGCATGGCATGGCATGCAATGATGTGAGGTGCAGAATGCACTGACGTCTAGCACATCCCTCGGAACTTGTAAGCCTTGGGTGTGACATCCCCAGCCTCTGCCAGGCGTCAGTCAAACACCAGTGATAGCCCACCTCCCCAGAGAGGAGGAGAGCAGTCCATGGGATGCTCAATCCAGCTCCCCCCGGCCAGCTCTCTGACTGCCCAGGTCTGTTCCTGAACCCAGGGCATCAGCATCGCAAGTGGAAGCCTTACCACTGCGTCGGCGGGCCAACCATTGATAGACCAAGGTTTTTTTCTGCCATTTGATTCTATGATTGGGATTTTTAAAAGTGGGAATGCAGCACTCACGTCCATATTTCAGATGTGTGCTGCAGCCCCACAAATATATCAGGATGCTTGCGGCCAATTTTCAAATACCCTGATACATTTGCAACACTTGCCACTTTTTATGGAAAAAATTAAAATTACGCGTGCATCAAATTTAGATGCATGCGTCATTTTGGGGTCGTAGATTGCAGCAATTGGGCTCAAAAGTTAGACCACCTTGGTCTAATAGTCAGGGCAGATGCTGTGCACCTGCATCCGTAAAGCAGATGTGGGTCTTAGAAAATCTCACCCACTCTTTCTGTCTGGGGTGACATATGGAAATTCACACTTCCTAAAATCCTTTCTTTATTCTTAGTACCTTGACTCAAAGGGTGATAAAAATAAAAATAAAATAAATGTGAGTTCCAAAGTTCACCCTTCTTGTATGTTCAACAGTGGATCCAGGAGACTGGTCATCTGACCGCTGGTTGGGCGAGCACTGCCACTGCCACTGCCAGCTTGCCCTAAGCATGTGAAGGGTCAGCACCACAATCTTTTTTATTTATTTATAATTTTATGTATTATGTACTAGCATTACAAATGCCTTTGAACCAAAAGTATGTTTACAAAGGTTCTGTGTCAAATACAATCAGTGAGCAGACAATTGTAGTGGATAAGAAAAATAAAATGACATCCATAATGTGAATAAAAGGTCAAATTCAAGGAGGGATGAACACTGCCGTTTCCAAGATACAGTGAACATAGGGCAGGAGATACAGATCTGGAAGGATGAAAATAGTACAAAGAGAGGAGAAGATGAAGCAGAAGAGGCAGTCACCAGAAGTGACTTTGTCATTAAAATTCATGATGTAAACAGAAAGTGCAGGGTGGGGCAGTGTTATGCAAAGAAGAAGGGACAGTGGAGAAGTAGGGATTTAGGTATGGGAAGAAGGAGCAAAAAAAGGTTAAGGAGATGGGGCAGGGGAAGGGACGTAGTGTGTGGGAAGGCATGAGAGGGCAGGGTAGGAGATGGTGGAGGGCCAAGAGGTGATGGGGAGGAGTTGGTTGGAAGGGAAGGAAATGCATGTAGAAGGAGACTGGGAGCAGGGGGGGGGAGAGAAAGAGCAAGAAATATTGGGGAGGTGGAGTGGGAGGAAGTGCAAGATGGCCTAGTGGGTACAGTCACAGCTACTGATATTGCCAAGGTGGTGAAGTAGTTTGCGTTTAAAAAGGCCAAGCTTATTCTCAGCAGAGACATCTGGAGGGAGATCATTCAAAAGGGAGGGGGCCCTGACGAAGAAGGAGCACTGGGCTTGAGAGGTTCAGCAAAAGGGAACCAGGAAAGAGGTTTTGTTAGAACTGTGGGTGCTCCAGGTATGAGGGGTGTGCAGAATGTCGGACTGTGAAGCCAGTAGGGTAAGGCTGAGGAAAATTTTCTTAGCTAGGAGGCAGGTCTGGTAGGCAATTCACCCTTGAAGGTGGAGCCAATTAGATAGTTTATAAAGATCACAGGTATGGGTTCTTTTCACGGCTCCAGTGACAAGACGGCAGCACTTATTCAGAGCTGTTTTAATTCTTTTAAGCTGGTAACATTAGCAGACCCATAAAAGTGAGGACATAATCAATGATCAAAGGACTGAGCTGTTATGGCTGTGCACAGTGCCTCCGGTGTGAGGCACTAGCGATGGTGATAGAGGATCCCTATCCTGGAGTTTATGGTTTTGCAGATGATATTAATGTGTGAGTTGTAGGTGAGTGAGCTGTCAAGTGTGATACCAAGGTATCTGAACTCATGGACAAGTTCAAGTGGGACATGGTGCTTGTTAAGGATGGTGAGGTTGGAGGTTTTATGTTTGCTGTGGAGTGTATAGAACAACATGGCCTTGTTTTTTTTGTAGTTCATCAGCAGTTTGTGTTGTTCAAACCCGGTTTCAATAAGGCTAAAGTTGGACTGGAGGTCCCGTGAGAGGAGGGCAGGGTTAGTGTGAGAGGAGAAAAGGACTGCATTGTCAGCATAGAGTAAGATGTTGTTGTGGCAGGCTGATGGGAGGGTGTTGATAACAGGCTAAAGAGCAGCAGCCCAAGGATGGACCCTTGGGGTATCCCTGATCCCACTGGGAGGCTATTGGATAGGGAGTCACCAATCTTAACCCATTGGCACCTACCTGTCAGCTAACTCGTAAACCAGTTGGAGACCTCAGGGGAGAGGCCAAGAGTGGGGAGGGAGTTCAACAGGAGCTGGTGATTAACGGTGTCGAACGCCTTGATCCAATCTACAAACACTGCACCTAGAATTTGTCCCGAGTCTAAGACCTTCTGGATGTGAGTGGTAAATTAAATCAGGGCAGTGGCAGTACTGTTGGCTTTCCTAAAGCCATGCTGCTGAGGGCACTGGATATTGTATTTCGTTAGGTAATCAGACAGACAATGCATTTGAGCGCCTTAGAGAGTGGGGGGGAGTGATTGAGATGGGGTGGTAATTGTTATGGAGAGACCTTTCACCACTTTTGTGAACAGGTGTGACAACAGCAGATTTCCAAATTTGCGGGAATTATCTGAGGGTGAGTGAGAGGTTTAGGAGTTTGATGAAAGGGGATAAGATGGTTTCTAGTGAGAGGGAGAGGAGTTTTAGATCCAGGTGGTTGTCTGCTATATCTCGATTTTCCTGACACCTTCCAGAGGTATTTTCTAGATTCAGCCAAGATCACTCATCTGAAATAGAAGGGAGGTATGTTCATAGGATGAGGAGATTTAAATTTGTTGCCATTCAGGGTAGAGTCATTAAAGAAGTCGTGGGGGGGGTACACCACTGAGATCTGTAAAAGAGACGTTGAAGGTGTCAGCGATTAATTTAGGGTCCTGAATAATGGTACAGTTGACTTCAAGCATTGACATGGAAGATTTATTCAGTTTCCCCATGAGGTTTTTCATGTTTTCCCAGAAGTTTTACTGTTTTCCCTGGAGTTCGTGAGTTCATGTTTGTAGTAATCTTGTTTGGCTTTTCGAATTGCTTGGGTGCTCTGGTTTCGGGCGGCTCTGTAGTGTTGCATGTCATTATGGTGACCTGTCATACATGCGCAGTGCCACAGATTGTCCCTGTCCTTCAACATAGAAATTAGGGCAGGGGTGATCCAGGGGTTAGAGAAACCCCTTTGCTTTGTTTTCTTATAGGGTGCGAACTTGTCTATGGTCCCTCCCCTCTATGGAGTTCTCCTTATCTCCCTAACCTCATCACCATCCAACAAGACAAGGTCCAGGATGTTGCCCTCCCTTGTCGGCTCTCTTACCATCTGCATCAGGAATGCATCTTGGAGTACATCCAGGATGACTGGCTTCCTGCTGCTAGCTGATGTCATGGTGTCCCATTCTGCCCCTGATAGGTTTAAGTCCCCAACCACCACTGTATTGCCCCTTCTACACTTCTGCTGTATACCCCCCATGAGCTCCCTGTCCCTCTCCTCTGCCTGGGATGGCAGTCTATACACTACCCCTAGCCTGACCCTCTTATTGTATGCTGTGCTTAAACTAACCCACACGATTTACATATTCCCCTCGCCACCTTCCTTTCTACTGCACTCTATTCCCTCCCTTATGTAGACTACAACCTCTGCTCTCTTACTAGTGGCCCTATCCCTTCTATACAGCCTAAAGCCTGCTATTGTTAAGTCCCAGTCTCTGTTTTGATTTGCCCAGGTTTCCGTGAAGGCGACAATATGTACCCCCCCTTCTGCCAAAATTGCTTGTAGTTCTGGCATTTTATTACCAAGATTCCTTGCATTCATGGTGACCACTACCCATCCTTTCTCATGATCCCCATGTTCTCTAACCCTTTCCTCACACCGTCCATCCGGAAGATCTTCCCAGTGTCTTATATTAGCCTCATCTTGGGGGGGGGGGCAGCAAAGGTCCACAGCTGACCTGAGACTCCAACTGATTGATATGCATACCTCTCAACCTCTTACCTGATTTTCAGGGATTTCCCTGAAAATCAGGGACAGTTGAGAGGTATGTTAATATGTAATCCCCCCCCCCATTAGTTTAAATAGAAGTTTAATGCCAAATACTCCTGGAGTTTGTTCTTCAGGACTGCTATTCCTTTCTTGCTGAAATGCAGCCTGTCTTGGGCATATAAGTGACTGTTGCCGATGTCTCACCCCAATTACCTACCACCCCATATCCTATAGATGCACACAACCCTCCCAATCATTCATTAAATTCCCTAATTCTTTGCTTACTGTAAGTATCAGCCTCCTGTACAGACAGTACCTCTGAGAAAGCAGTTGAACTCACTTCATTTCCATACACCCTTGCCAATTCCATAAACCAAGCTTTTACCTTTGGAACACTGTGCTCTGCTAAGTTGTTAGTGCCAAGATACACTACCAACTGGGGCTTCTCCCCATCTCCTGTCACCTGCGGGGTTGATGTGCCTTGCTTCATGTGCTGTCATACCCGGTAAGCATTTCACCCAGACTGAGCTATTCCTATTCCGACCCCACCTGATGCCCTTGATGATGGAGTCCCCAAATATGATGACTCTTACATCACTCTTTGTGTCTCTGCTGCTGACTTCTTGTTCTCCTGGTTGTGCCCCATTAGTGGCTTCCTCCAGTCCTCCTTCATGTACCACCTCTCCCCTGGCATTCTCATTGTCACCATGACTCATTACTGCTGTAGTCCCCACCCCCTTCCCCGAACGCTCCACTATAGAAACTCCTTCTGGTTGTTTTGTTAACTCATTGCCCTCCCCATTGTCTTTTTGCCCATATGATGCATTAACACTCCTGCTTGTGCCTTGTGTCCCCTTTCCATTTACATTTATTGATTTGAGTTTTGGTGACTGGGTAGGACCACTGAGACAATTACAGTCCCTTTTTCAGGGTCGATCTGGGGACATACATGGTACAGTAGAGCAGATCAATTATACAGGGAGTCAGTACATTACAGTATCAGATTTGACATACATTGTGCAGTGGATACAATAATGTAGAGCTAGTTATGTGCATGATATCTACACATCTATAAGTTCTATAAGTTCTAGAGCTAGTTATGTACACCATGTCTACATATCTATAAGTTCTATGTACATTAAGATTTTAACTATACACTGGCAATAGAGGTCACATTTTGAGCATGAAAAAGAAAAGAAGAGTAGGACTGACAGAGGGGGAGTGGGGAGGGAATGGGAGAGGTGGTAGGGGTCAGAGGTCAGGCTAGGGAGGGAAGGTTTAGCGCTTCAGCAGAAGCAGGAACAGGAGTGAGAGGCTGTGAGAAAGGCATGCAGATTGGACTTGAATAGAGGAAGGGAAGGACAAATCAGGATGTGGGGAGGAAGGGCATTCCAATAAGAGACAGCAGCAAATGAGAATGACCTCCTGGAGAGGGATAATCATAGATTGGGGGACTAGCGGGGGGGGAGGGAGGAGGAGCATAGGGTGTGGGGTGCTTGCCGGAGGTGTATCAAATCTCTAAGGCAGGGTGGAGCAAAGAGGTGGACAAGTTTAAGCACTAAGCACATGGAGAAATGTTTCAATTTAGCTTCGTAAGGCAACCAGCCTAGAGAGGAGAGGATGTCACAGTGGTTTGATCATGAGTTAGCCCCCAAGGCGAACCTATCAATCCTATGGTAATCCTGGGAGAGGAGGGAGAGAGATGAGGTATTAGCAGAGAGTAGCAGAGGGGCACCATATGTTAGTAGGGGAGTAAGAGACGAGGAGCAATTTTTAGGCAGGAGGCAGAGGTGAGAGACGGGCGTATGCGGTAAAGCAGACCAAGCTTCTGCTGCATATGTATAACTATACTGGAGATGAGAATGTTAAAAGAGAGCAGTGGGTCTAGGGTGAATCCCAAGTATCTGAAGGATGGAACGGTCTCCAAGGTATCTCCCATGACCGATGTTATGTTAAGAGTGAGAGGAGCAGACTTGGAGGTAGAACGAGGGGAGAAGAGCATGCATTTAGTTTTCCTGGTATTGAGAATGAGATGCTTGCAGCTGAACCAGTCCTCAAGGGAGGCGAAGTCAGTGGAAAGTTCTCGATTGATTTGGTCATAGTCTGGTGATGACCGATAGATAATTGCATCATCTGCGTAGAGATGTACCATGGCACCACCACAAAATCGTGGGAGGTCGTTTATGAAGAGTGAGAATAATAATGGTCCCAGGATGGATCCATGTGGCACACCATGGGTTTTCAGCCTAAATTCTGAAAGGGAGCCATCCCATTTAACTCTTTGGGAGCGGCCAGATAGGTAGCTTTTTGCTCAATTTAGGGCACTTTTATCCACTTTTATACATTGATGTGTAACATACCATTAAGTTCTCCCTTCCCTCCTGAATCCTTGTCTGCAACACTTTTATTCCTGTCCCATCCCTGTATCCCTGATTTGTCAGCTTTATCCCCCACATTGCCTCCCCCTCCTTTCACTCCCCCTGCCAGTGCATCCTTATTCCCCGCTCCCAATGTCCCTTCCCCTCCCCCCAAATTGCTTCTATCCACCTTGGCCCCAGTCCCTTCCTGATCTTTTGTGTCTTTCAGATTTCTTAAAGGAGCAAGCCTATTCTGCACGTTCCCCATATTCCCACTTCCATTCTCATTTCTTGTTCCTACCTGCATAATCCTCTCCTTCACCCCACCCTTCGGCCCATTCCCCATAGTCTCACTGCCATTCTACGTTCTTGTTTTTCCCAGCATAATCCCCCCATTATCTGCACTTTTTCTCCTACCCACCACCTGCCAGGCCCTGTTTCTTCTCCCATCTCTACTGTACCAAACCCTTGTTTCCTCCTGCCTTGCCTCCTCCTCCTCCTCCTCCTCCCCTCTCCTTATACTACATCCCCTGCTGCCTTCTCCATTTCCTCCCACAACCTGGACTATTTCCCTCCTTGGAAGTGACTCCTGCAGATTCCCTATATATCCTGTCACCCGACCTCCAAATATTGGTAGGCTTGAATACGTTCCCTTCACCCATACTTCTTCCCCTGTTCCATTTCTCCAGCTCCCTCCTCAGTGTGTTGATTTATGTCTCTAGTTGAGTCAGTCTTCTAAAAATTGGGCAAAACCAAGCTCACCACAGCATAGCCATGTACACCGTAGCTCCGCATCCATTACACACCACTAATCTGCCTGTCCCCCTCCCACCCACAGTCCCTTTCTATAGCCATCTATTCTCCCCTACCAGCACGCCCCTGCCTAGCCCCTCCCCTCCTGTCTTGCCCCTGCCTTATCCCTCCTCACCCCCCCATGCTGATATCCCCCCTCTAACTGCATAGTAAACCCTTGCTAATACCCTACTATCTATGGTGGCTGTGAACATGTATAAGTTAATAGATAGACAGGCAGATAGATAGACAGATAGATGTAAGCCCCCCCCCCATCTAGGGGTATCCAGATGGTAAAAGGTGGGAGAGGGCACTGTGTAACCACGGAAAACACAGTCCAGAAGTAAAACAGGAAAACAGTACCTGAATTTCCTTGGGTGTTGCAGGTGATGGATTAGCTCCATCGGGGTGCCCCCAGACCATTGGATGCCAAGCTGGAACACTGGGGGGATGAGGACGCAGACTCTTCACCTGCCTGCCCTTGCGCACTTCACCCGGAGGCCTTTGTAGTCAATCTTCAACAGACAGGCCTCTTGTCGTATTCCTCGATAGTGTGCTTGTTCTTTGGGATCACCCTGGAACACTCTGGAAACAGGCTGTGGAAGCAAACTTCTTTAGCAGCAAAGAGTTCTTCAGAAAATAGAAGACAAACACCAGAACTGCAGAAAACAGGGGATCCCATTTAATGAACATGCAGGTCACATCTAAGTGGTGTTGCTCTGGACTGTGGAGGTCACAATATGAGCAAGTTAGTTCAGGTGGATACCCATAGCCTAGGTAGCTAAAGTCCAAATGCAGGCAGCAAAACTTGTGGCCAGATAAAGCCCTTAAAAGGCTGGTAGCAACACAACTTTCCTTTTCCTCTGGAATCTCTCTCAGATCCCAGAATAAGAAGCATGGACTTTCAGGGGGTGGCCAACCCCACAAAATCACTCTTTTCATCCACCCCTCACTCCACATCCAAAGAGCTCAACCTTCTTGTGGCGGCTCCTTTAGGGCACTGAGCCCAGAAATGACAAAGTTCCAGCCAGAGGGGCAAACTAGGACCAGGGGTTTGCCCAGTACCCCTGTCCCTCACTACCGCCCCCTCACCTCATGTCTCAGTTCCTTTGACAGTGCTCCCTTTCTGGCAGCAAAGTTTTTCCCTTCTGTCCGTGTCAAGGGCCCAGACTGCAGGCTAGCCCTAAACAGGGCTCCAGAATTAATGGCTGCTGCCATGTCCTTGTCCTGACTCACTTGTGTGCCCCAATAAAATAACAGACAAACAGCCACATGGCCATGTGGGTGAACACCCTGCTCCGACCTCTTCCTCTTACTCTCCTCTGGCAAAACATCACCCCTTAGGCGCCAAAGCACCCCTTTTTATTTGCTTTCACACAAGATGCCAAATATCCCTCAGGTCCAATCAGGGACCTGATCCCTAGGTGTCAACTCATAGTACTCCCTAAAGCCCCCTGGGACATAAAGTCCCAACAAACTATTTACACTCATGCACAAAATAGGCGCCAGCCGGCATGGAAACTACATTCTCTTGAATGAAGCTACTGATAATTTAAATATTCCCCCAAGGTGGCCATGCATGTCCAGTAGTGTAGACCACCAAAAAACTATTTAAAACTTTTATTTCATGTATTTACATTTCCCCTATGCCCCAGGTGGTCCTGAGCCTGGCCAAGACAGAAACTAGACCCAGGACCCGGAGCAGCCAGTCCATAAAGTTTTATTTCTCTTTCTTCGTCTCTTTTTTTCCTCCCATGGTGGCTACGCATGCCCAGAAGTGCGGCAGCCATTTCAATTTACAAACTGCAGTCCCAGTACTATGGCAACCCTCAGGGACCAAATACCGCCCCAAGCTGTGCCTGTGGTCGTGGAAACACCAATGCGGCACCAGGCCCACCGCACCAAAGGCCAGGATACCACAACAGGGCAGCTTGTGCCACAGACAGCCACCCGAGGACCAGAGTAGGTATGAATTCCAACCGGAGCCACTGTCCGATTCCAAAACGGAGGGGAGCCATGGAGCAAGAACTCCCACAAGGTAAACCTGTTTTGGGGGGCTTAAATAAATAGATTGATGTCAGTGGCTCAGCAAATAGCACACTCACCTCTGAGGCTGGGAGATCAGAAGGCTGTGGGTTCTATTCCCACACCAGACACTTGGGTTAAATCCCAGTATTGACACTGCAGTGCAGCATGAGGGGGTACTGCACTCTTGAGGAGCCGTCTTTTGAATGAGATGTTAAATCGAGGTCCCATCTGCCTGTTCTGGTGGTAGTTCAGGTGGATGTTAAAGATCCCATGGCATGTCTCGAAAAGAGTAGGGGAATGTTTTATTAAACTTCAAAGTAAAATGTATATAAATGGTGTTAAATTCACACAGAAAATTAAATATAAACCATAAGAGAGATAAAAAAGGAAGTATTTCAGTCATACCTCTTTTGAACACAATCCTAATATTGTGCACTAGACCTAAATGAAAATCAAAACAAAAGAAAACTGGGGGCATGGCTTGGCCATCAAGTAAGTTGGTCGCTTGAATCTTCAACAGCTACCAAACAGAGCATTTGATTTGATCCATTCTAAATCTGTGTTTTCTGTAGGCTCGTCCCCTCTAAAAATGATCAAGGGATGTAAGAACACTGCCTGCTTGCCCCAAGGAAGTTTTAGGCAATTTCCTTCTGTTTTCCGCCTGCCAGCCGATGCAACTTGAACTGTTCAATCCACTGCATGGCACACAACAGCAAAGAAGGCCACGAGCTTTGTTTTTAAGAATTGTTCACCTTAATCATGGGCAGGATGGAGGAGCTTACAATCACCAGCAATGCTACTGCTGGGGCCCTAACTAACTTTGATTTCAGACTGGGCCTTGTGGAACAAAAATTAACCAGCCAAGGGGAAATTCTCCAAGGTCATTGCTCCACACTGCGAGAGCAGGTGGCCCAAATCTGGGGGATGTAGGACAAGCTGGATGACCTGGAGAACAGGAGCCGCAGAAACAACTTACGACTTCTCGAATTCCAGAAGGGTTGTGAAGAGAAGTGCGCTACTCAATTTCTCCAACATGCACTTCCCAAAGTTCTCAAATTTCCCCCTGGTACCAGGATCACTATCAAGCTTGCCCACTGAACTCTTCAACCAAGGCCTGCAGTGGTGGAGAGACACCGACCTATCCTGGCACACCTGCTGAACTTTGCAGAGAAGGAGGTCATCCAGTCCAGGGTGAGGGAGTTGGGAGCTCTGGACTGGCAAGGTAATCGCATCATTCTCTTTCAGGACCACTCTAAAGACCTGGCAGCCCAACAAAAGGGCTTCACCTTGACCAGGAAAAAACGTCATGATTTGGGCATTCACTTCTCGCTTAGGTACCCGGCGATCCTGAAATTCACCCATAATGGCACCTCCCTGCAGTTCTCCATGCCGGAGGCTGCAGCAAATTTCCTCGAGAAGACCTTTCCCAGAATGGACAACAACCAGAGGACTAGTCCAGTACTTGGCCCACCTGCAACTCGCTCCAGTGATTATGCAGACAGGCGATCCTCACTTAAGCAGGACCAGCAGGCCCCCCTGGTCTGGGCCCCATCCTCAGTGCACACTGTGGGAGCCGAGGCCACAAAACCTGAAAAAGCGGCTGCAGCAGGAGGCATGCAGCTAGAGAATTCACCCAGAAGACCAAATGGAGGAGAACACGCGGCAGTCCCTATCCAGCCTCCGTGAGGACACGGTGGGCCCTGAGGTGACCAGCCTGTACTTCATGAAGAACAGGTTCTCCCTGCTTGCACTGTTCACCCCACCCAATGAGATTGCTGATCGCCATGTCATGGACACTGGGACCTTGGAAGAAGCCCCTGATAACCCCGATCTCCATGGGCAAGACTGAGAGGATGAATCGGACTCTCCTGCACCAATCCCAGCTCTAGAGGCCCACTGTAGGCCTAGAGCACAGACCACATGGAAGGCCCCTCAGCCTGAGGACTGAAGATGGGCGAACACCTCCTATATCAGTGCTCCATGACTAGAAACCTTCAGATAAGTGCAGAATTTTTGTGGGGTGGCATATAAGAGGAGATTAATGGGGGGTGCAGCAGTAAACTGTTGGGAAGGAAGAAGGGGGAGTAGTGCGAGAACCTCAGTCTTTAACTGCAATTTGTACTCGCTTCTGACTCCCCACTCCTTTTCGCTGGGTGGATTTGAGTGACGGGCAGGCGTGCATTCACTCCTGCCCCCTCCTCTGTAACGGTCACCCAGCAAGACTATTGTACTGAGCTGCTAATGCTAATGTCTTGGGATGGGGGGAGGCCATGTAATGTCTACCACCATGGATGGTGCTGCATTGACTTTCGAAGTGCCCCCTGTCACAAACACACTCCACAGGTCAGGCTCCCTGCTCCCACAGTGCCAACCTGAGAGCGCAATAATGTGAACAGGTAACAGACAGGGTAACCCTCCTGTCTGCTTTTGGGTCTGAATCACCTTTAGTCTCAAGTTCTGGTGGGGGGGGATTCAAACTGTGAACCTTATGCTAACAAACCCAATTACAGGCTAAGATATGTACCCTCTTCGGGACTGCAGTGCAATCTTTCACCAGGGGCACCAAGCCAGGTTTCCAAAATGAACCCTTAAAACTATAAGAGACCTCAAGTATATTCTTACCTTTTTACTCAAGCTCAGAAACAGCATCAAGCTGTTGAACAGTTGTCAGATTTAACCACCTATATGTCACATGCAAAAAGGAACTGACAGATACCCAGGCAGTCTTTCAAAGAAAAGGTTCTTTACTAAAAGATGATAAAAATATGAACAATATAAACACAGAACAATATATCAAAGAGCTCACAATCACATAAAAGAACAAGGGAAAAGTACAAAACAAACTCCTACCACAATACATTTAGACCTTTGCTGTCTAAGGTATTACCTCTGGAAGTGCTTAAGTTAGATCAGAGAACTGTTTTCTCTCGGAGTCCCAAAATAATATGACCTACATTTCAGACACAAGTATCAGTTTAAACTCTGTGTCTCCACACCTCTTCTGTGAGTCATCTAGCTCCTCCTTTTAGAATATAAAATTACAAACATGATTTCCTACCAGGAGATATGTTAAATAATGTGAACATCAGCAAAAACCCATTTCACAAATTATGAGTCTTTGATCAACCAGTTCCTTTGAGGTTCACAGCCCTGCAGTCCATCACCCAGGTGTGAGATAGCCAACAGGAATCAGCTAAATGACGTCCTTTCCTGATGTAATAAAATTCATATTTAAGTTCTAACTTCTAAAACAGCAGCAGGTGATGAGGGCCATAAACTATCTCTCTAGAAGGATGTTCCAATTAACTGTTTCCTTCTGGTCTGTTTAATTACATCCTGATTTTCAGCTGCTGACACCTTGTAATTTAAGGGGCCAGATCTCACAGACTGACATTTCATACACTGACCATTTATTTATAATACCAATATCATACAATAATCATAGCCAGCTGGCCAAGCATTACAATCCTCCCCATCTAGACTGAATTTGGGGGCTCTATCCCCTGCATGGAATGAGCTCCCTAAGTTGGTTAACTCCTCATATAGACGCGACAAGCCATCTGCGTTCTGATTGGTTGCTCCAGCCCTATGTAAGATCGTCATGTCATACCCTTGCAAGGCAAGACTTCATCTTAATAGTCTACCATTAGTTTTTCCCATTTGTGTCAGCCAAACCAGGGGGTTGTGGTCAGTTTGTACCTCAAAATGCTGCCCATATAAGTATGGCTGTAACTTTTTTAGGGCCCACACTATGGCAAGACACTCTTTTTCCACAGTAGAGTAATCCTGCTCCCTGGGAAGTAACTTTTTACTCGGGTACATTACGGGGTGATCTTTCCCTTGGTTGGATGTCTGACTCAGTACTGCCCCAATACCCACGTCACATCTGAAGTGTCAGTCTGGACTATAAAGGGTCTGTTATAGTCAGGACTTTTCAATACAGGAGCACTGCACACTGCGTCCTTCAGTCTGGTAAAGGCTTTTTCACAGGCTGGTTCACAGGTAATTTTCTTAGGCATCTTTTTCTTTACTAGGTCAGATAGGGGAGCAGCCAGGCACTGTAATTGGGTACAAATTTTCTATAGTACCCTGCTGTCCCTAGAAAACTCCTGACCTGCTTCTGCATTTCTGGTCTGGGCCATGCCTTGATCACCTCTATTTTTACTTGGTTAGGATGGAGCTGTCCCCACATGCCCGAGGTATGCCACTTCAGCCATGGCCACCTGGCACTTCTCAACTTTGACAGTGAGTCCGGCCCTCTGTATCCTGCCAAGCACTTCCCTAAGGTGGGACAGGTGTTCCTCCCAACTGGCAGTAAAGATGGTAGTGTCATCCAGGTGCACCACGGCATACTCTTCAGCACCATTTAACACCTGGTTCACCAACCTTTTGGAAAGTGGCTGGGGCATTCTTCATTCCAAAAGGCATTACTTTAAATTCAAATAAGCCTATCAGAGTGATGAAGGCCGACCTCTCCCTAGCTCTGTCTGTCAATTCTACCTGCCAATACCCTTGGTCAGGTCAATAGTCGTAAGGTAGGTCACCCCTCCCAATTTGTCCAGGAGTTCATCCGTCCGGGACATCGGGTGGGCATCTGGCTTCATGACTGCATTCAGTCCATGACAGTCCACACAGAAATGAGTAGAGCCATCTGGCTTGGGCACAAGGACTACGGGTGAGGCCCAGGGGCTGTGGGATTTCTGGATTACCCCTAAATCCAGCATTTCCTCCACCTCCCTCCTAATGTCCTTTTGAACAGCCTCTGACACCCGATATGTTGTCTGCCATATGGGCGTCTATGTACCTGTCTCTACATTGTGTGTCACTAAGGGGGTTAGTCCAGGCTTGGTGCTAAACAGTGGGGCAAAGTCTGCTAAAACCTCCCTTACTTCCTGGATCTTGTCTGTGGCCAGCTGGGGTGACAATTTAACTGCCTCCAAAGAGGACTCCCACTTGCTTTCTTACAGCAAGTCCAGAAGGGGGTCTCCTTCATCTGTCCCTTCCCCAGGACTACACACTGCAAACACATGTCAGCCCTATTAGCATATGGCTTCATCATGTTGACATGGTACATTCTTTCTGTATGTCTTCTGTCAGGTAACGCTATAATATAGTTCACATCATTTACCTTTCTAACTGCTTTGTACGGTCCTGCCCACTCAGCCTGCAGCTTGTCTTTCTGGACCGGGATAAGGACCATGACTTCGTGACCCACTGTGTACGAGTGAGCTTTGGCTTTGCAGTTGTACCACACTTTTTGTTTCTGTTGGGCAGCTGCCAGGTGTCTCTGGGCTGTCCCCATAAGCTCCTTTAGCCTTTCCGTAAACCTAAGGACGTAATCCACTATGGGAGTTCCCTGGGTGGCGTGCTTCCCTTCCCAGTCCTCCTGGATCAAGTCTAGGGACCCATGTAACATAGAAACATTGAAACATAGAATTTGACGGCAGATAAGGACCACTTGGCCCACCTAGTCTGCCCATTTCCCTACCTAACGGATAAGCTGCAGATTCTAGTTAACCAACAGCCTACTTCCTCCTACCCTCCACTAGAATTGCCTTATGTCTATCCCATGCATTCTTGAATTCCCCAACTGTTTTGACTCTATGTCCTCCTCAGAAAGGCTGTTCCATGCATCCTCAACCCTCTCTGTGAAGAAATACTTCCTCACATTACCTCTGAGCCATCCCTTCATCTTCAAATTATGTGCCCTTGTTCTTGCACATCTCTTTTTTTGAAAGATGCTACACTCTTGGACTTTGTTGATTCCCTTGAGGTATTTGAAAGTTTCTATCATGTCCCCCTTCTCCCTCCTTTCCTTGAGGCTATACATCTTAAGCTCCTTTAGTCTTTCTTCATATGTCTTCTGGTGCAGACCCTGCACTATTTTGGTTGCCCTCCTCTGGACAGCCTTCACCCTGTCTATGTACTTGCGGAGATGGGGTCTCCAGAACTGTACACAGTACTCCAGATGTGGTCTTATCAACTGCCTGTACAGAGGGCCAACAACTTCCTGTTTTCTACTGGTGATGCCTCTCCCTGTGCATCCCAGCATCCACCCAGCCCTCCTTACTGCCTTCTCATATTGCTGGCACACCTTTAGGTCATCTGATATGACTACCCCAGGTCCCTTTCCATTTTTGCTGTTGTCAGTATCTCACACCCCATTGTGTACTCTTGCCCTGGGTTTTTGTTTCCCAGGTGCATTACTTTGCACTTCTTTGCATTGAATCTAAGCTGCCATACATTTGACCATTCCTCCAACTTTACCAAGTCCCTTTTCATCCTTTCCACCCCACCTTGCATATCAACCCTATTGCAGATCTTTGTGTCATCTGCAAAGAGACATACCTTCCCTTCCAGTCCCTCCACAATGTCACTTATAAAGACATTAAAAAGGACTGGCCCAAGTACTGAACCCTGCGGTACCCCACTAGTAACCCTCCTTTCTTCACTCTGGACTCCATTTACTATTACCCACTGTGTCCTGTTGTCCAGCCAGTGTTTTACCCAGGCTGCCACTGGGACCCACCCCAGGCTGGCTAATTTGTTTATTAATCTTTGTGTGGGACTGTGTCAAATGCCTTGCTAAAGTCTAGGTAGGCCATGTCCACAGCCCCTCCCTGGTCTACTACTTTGGTCACCCAGTCAAAGAAATCAATTAGATTTGTTTGACATGACCTTCCTGCTGTGAATCCGTGCTGCCTTGGGTCCCTGCCCCACTGGCCTCTAGGTACTCAACAATTTTTCCTTCAGAAGTGATTTCATCATTTTCCTACCACTGAGGTCAAACTGGCAGGTCTGTAGTTTCCTGCCTCTGTCTTGATCCCACTTTTGTGAAGGGGAATCACATCCGCCCTTCTCCAGTCCTCAGGTACCACACCATCCTCCCATGATTTATTAAAAAGTGTGGTCAGTGGTGTTACTAGTTCTTCCCTTAGTTCTTTTAGAATTCTGGGATGAATCCCAACAGGCCCTATTGCTTTATCCACCTTCAGTTTTAAGAGTTCTTTCAGAACCCTTTCTTCTGTGAAAGGAACCCCCCTATCCAGAGTGCTTCTATTGACTGGATGAGGTCTCTCCCCCTGCTTTTCCATTGTGAATACTAAGCAGAAATATTCATTCAGTGTCCCTGCTTTTTCACTGTCGCTCTCTGCCCAACCACCTTCCTCTTTATTCAGCCTCAGTATCCCTGCCTTCGTCTTTCTTTGCTCCCTAATGTACCTATAAAAGGTTTTATCCCCCTTCTTAACCGAATTGGCTATCTTTTCTTCAGTTTGGGCCTTTGCTATTCTGACTGCCTTCTCCACTTCCTTCTGCTTTAATTGGAACAGTTTTCTGTACTGCTCCATCTGTGTTTCCTTATACTTTCTGAATGCTATTTTTTTCTCCCTTACCTTCCCTGCCACTTCTTTTGAGAACCATAGTGTTTTTTTCTTTCATTTTGATTTGTTTATTTGCTTCACACAAAGGCTTGTTGCCTCTGTGATGGCAGTTTTGATGTTTCCCCATTGTTCCTCACCCCACCTTCTTGCCTGTTTGTTAGTGCTTTTCTGAGGCACTCTCCCATTTTGACAAAATCAGCCCTCCCGAAGTCCAGTACCTTCACTTTTGTGTGGCTTGACTCTACAGCTAAATTTATTGTGAACCACACTGTTTGGTGGTCACTTCCATACCCAGCATCCATATAAGAGCTCGAAGGGGGAAAACCCTGTCGACTCATGGGGCACCTCCCTGTATGCAAACAACAGGTGAGGAAGATATTTCTCCCAGTCCCTCCCATGCTGTTCAGCAAATGCTTGGAGCATTGATTTCAGGGTACCGTTAAATCTTTCCACAAGCCCATTGGCTTGCAGGTGATAAGGTGTCATGCGCCTCTGCACCACCCCACACTTCTCCCACAAACATTTCATCAGGTCCGACATGAAGGAACCCCCTTGGTCGGTGATAACCTCCTGCGGAAACCCAACATGGGAGAAAATCCCAGGTAAGGCATCTGACACTTTGTCTGTCCTCAGTGAGGATAGGGTGACTGCCTCTGGATACCAGGTGGCATAATCCACCACAGTCAGGATGAACCTCTTCCCAGAGGAGCTGGGGTATTTAAAGGCCCCACAATATATATTCCCACCCCCTGGAATAGCTCCGCCACTATGTGCAATGGAATTAGGGCGGCTTGGATTTTCTTACCCGCCTGCCCTATTTCTTGGCACTGGTGACAAGACTTGCAGTACTCCTTCACCTGCTGGGTGAAGTTGGGCCAACAGAAATTCTGGGCCAACCACTGCATAGTGCATGTGATTCCCAGATGACCAGACAAGGGACTATTGTGTGTAATCTTGAGCAACTGCCCATGGTACCCCTGGGGAACAACAAGCTGCCTGCCTATCACCCCCCTCTGTCTTAGCATCCTGAGTATGCACCAGTCAATTTTCCCAAGAAACATTATGTTTTCTGTCACCTCCCTGTGCTCCATCAGAGTCTGCCCAAGCCCTCAGCTTCTCTAGAATAGGGTCACTTTTCTGAGCAGCTGCAAACTTCTTACACATTCCCAAGGCATGGGGCAGGTCCCCGTCAGTATCTAAACTAGTGTCCCTAGCTCTAGCATCAGGGCACTCAGGATCACTGTCATCCCTCTAGCAATGGGTCACCCCTTCTTCTTCGGAGTAACCCTCCATAGCTGTTTGGTTAACTGCTACTGGGGAAATTTCGACCCCCTTTTCATTAGTCTACATATCAGGAGACACAGGCTGGGGAACCAGCCTCCCAGTGGTTTCCACAGTGGCTTCTATGGGGTCCAGGGAAACTACAGTTTTCCCTTGCCACTTGGCTACAGGTAATTGCACACACCATCCCTTGTTTGAGATTGTTGCCCAGGATGATGTCAACTGTTAAAGTTTTGGCTACAGCCACCTGTTGCACAGTTCCCCATTTCACCCCTGTCTAGGAGAACACTAGCTAGTGGCAATGTTGTCTCCTTCCCAGTGAACCCTTGTACAGTTGAAAATGTATTGGATATAAGCTGACCAGGCTCTACCAGATCCCCTTTTACCAACATCAAGGATGCCCCTGTGTCTCTTAACCCTTGTGTCTATACACTATTCACAGTGACTGGGTGCATGTGTTCCCTCATGTTCACAGGCATGCTTCCAGGGACACACAAACAACCCACTTCTTTCCTAGCCCCATTTTGCATAGTGCTTGTCCTTTTGGGACACTGTCTGGCAATATGCCCAATTTCTTTGCAAACCCAACATTGGTTTTCTTTTCTTAGAAAAATCTTTTCTTTGAAACCTGGGGCTAACTGGTTTCGGTGGAGGCAGGGAGGATTTTAGCTGCCCTGAAGGCACGCTTTTCCCCTTATGCACTGCCACACCCACCCTATTCACTCTCAGAGCCGGTCTGCTCTTGGCATAGCAGTCCGAGAGTTTAGCAGCCTCTTGTGCAGTTTTGGGATCTCGGTCCTCCAGCCAGGTTTTAAGCTCTGCTGGGCATGCCCAAAAAAACTGTTCTTAACAATATAGCATTTTCAATTTTATCTACAGAGTTTGCTTCAATTCCTTCCCACCAATGTTTTAAACACTGACATTGTTTCATGGCTAGCTCCCCATAGCTCATGTCAGAGCTTCTTCTGAGCTTATGGAATTTAGCACTGTATGCTTCTGCAGTTAAATCAAACTTTTTTAAAAGTGCAGCTTTAAGTTTGCTGTAATCATTACTGTCCTCATTGTCCATTTGACCCAATGCATCCCAAGCTTTTCCGGTAAGTAGCGGGGATAGCTGGAAGCTCCAGGACCCTTTAGGAATCTTTGCCTGAATACAAACTTTTTCAAAGGACTTTAAAAAGGCATCCATATCTTCCACCTCTTTAAATTCAGCTGTCAATTTGGAATTTAATTTGTAACCCAGTTCTGTAGTTCCAGTTAAACCCAAGCCACTTATCTGCTCTGGTGCTGGTGGTTGGAGTCGTAGCTTCTCCAATTCATGTCATCACTGGCACTCACGCTCTTCACGGTCAGCCTCTCGCTGTTCACATTCAGCTTCTCACTCTTCTCACTCTCTCTTCTCTTCTGCAGCTCACTGTTCTCACTTCTCTTCTCTCTGGAACTCCAGCTCCATCCTCCGCAACTCCATCTGTAGCCTGATGGCTTCTGGCTCCAGAATGCTGGTGACCTTCCACTGCTGCTGTGGCCCTTGCTTTGCACTGGACTTGCTGTCCTCCTCTCTGGATCTGGACACTGCACTTGCTGCTGGCCCCTCCACACCCAAGGTTTGGTAATTTAAAGTCACATTCTGTGACTCGACACTCTGGGCATCAGCAGCCATCAGAGCGTCCATGAGGTTCTGCTTGGTGGCTCTCCCCTTGTGCAGAACTCCTCTCTCCTTGCACAACTGCTTCAGGTAGTCTGCAGTGTGCTCACAGTAGCCGGAAGCCATCTTGTTCCCTAACTATGGCTACTCTAACTTGCACTTTGAAAAAAAATGAAACAGGTAAGAACTTTGTAAGCAAAATTATATTGTTCTGTTTTCTCTTTTAAAACTAAATCACTGCCTTATATTGCAAGTGAGCTGTACAGTATTAAGCTGACACACTGAACAGTTAAAGCTTGTGTTACCAAATTTATCACACTGCCGCCAACCTAATCTGTCACAAACGCACTCCGCAGTTCAGGTCCTCTGCTCCCACAGTGCCAACCTCAGAGCACAATAGTGTGAACAAGTAACAGACAGGGTAACCCTCATGTCTGCTTTTGGGTCTGAATCACCTTTAGTCTCAAGTTCTAAGGGGGATTCAAACTGTGAACCTTATGCTAGCATACCCAATTACAGGCTCAGATATGTACCCTCTTCGGGACTGCAGTACAATCTTTCACCAGGGACACCAAGCCAGGTCTCCAAAATGAACCCTTAAAACTCTATAAGAGACCTTAGGTATTTCTTACCTTTTTACTCAAGCACAGTAACAGCATCAAGCTGTTGAACAGTTGTTAGACTTAACCACCTATACGTCACATGCAAAAAGGAACTGACGGACACCCAGGCAGTCTTTCAAAGAAAAGGTTCTTTACTAAAAGATGATAAAAATATGAAAAATGTAAACACAAAACAATATATCAAAAAGCTCACAGTCATATAAAAGAACACGGGAAAAGTACAAAACAAAAACTCCTACCACAATACATTTAGACCTTTGCTGTCTAAGGTATTACCTCTGGAAGTGCTTAAGTTAGATCAGAGAACTGTTTTCTCTTGGAGTCCCAAAATAATATGACCTACATTTCAGACACAAGTATCAGTTTAAACTCTGTGTCTCCATACCCCTTCTGTGAGTCATCTAGCTCCTCCTTTTTAGAATATAATGATTTCCTACCAGGAGGTATGTTAAATAATGTGAACATCAGCAAAAACCCATTTTGTAAATTATGAGTCTTTGATCAACCAGTTCTTTTGAGGTTTACAGCCCTGCAGTCCATCACCCAGGTGTGAGATAGCCAACATGAATCAGCTAAATGATGTTCTTTCCTGATGTAATAAAATTCATATTTAAGTTCTAACTTCAAAAGCAGCAGCAGGTGATGAGGGCCATAAACTGTCTCTCTAGAAGGATGTTCCAATTAACTGTTTCCTTCTGGTCTATTTAATTACATCTTGGTTTTCAGCTGCTGACACCTTGTCATTTAAAGGGCCATATCTCACAGACTGACATTTCATACACTGACCATTTATTTATAATACCAATATCATACAATAATCATAACCAGTTGGCCAAGCATCACATCCTCTGCTCAGTTTGTTGCCTGAAGCCATGCTGTAGTGCACAGCTGTGTATTCACCCTTGCCCTTCACCATCTCCCTGCCACACGTGCTTCCCAACCAGCCGGCCACTAAATGCCTGTTGGTGACTTTTCCCAGTGGCTGCACCTGCCCACACATGCCAGGAGAGCAGTGTGTCAAAATTAGGCCTAGTGAGACCCCAACCCATCCGCTACCCTGACCCATCCCCCCAATACCTCTAAGAGGATCTAGGAGCTTCTTTTTTGCTTGTGCATAAAGGGCAACAGGGAATTGGGTACTCACCAGGATGCGTGCCCCAGTGAGCCCATTTTCTGCATCCGACTCAAGACACATGCTACTCCTCTCCCCCAGAGGGAGGGAGGTAGACAGTCCCCCAGCTTGGGTGTACTGCCCCTCTCTCCCCACCTGCTTGGTAGAGTCTATGACTTGTGCACCAGGGCTGCAATGTTTGAGTGGTACCCCATCCAGCATATTTTAAGCCCTCACTGTTAGGCCCTGTTTAGTTGGTTAGTTGGTCTACAGGATTAGGGAGAACACTATTGCTCCAGTAGGTGGCTCTCTCTATTGGAGTCATTCTTTAGACAGGGCAGAGGATAGCCTGAATACCCATGGTCGGAGATAACAGTTGCCTGGGGTCTGGTGCTTCAATCCCAAGGTGCTCCATCTGACTGGGCTACCACTTTGCTACCCCCTTGGGCTGAGCCACTCCTCAGGATAGGCTGGACCAGCCATTGGCTGTTGATACAGCTGGCCTTAGTCCAGTCTGAGACCCTAAGATACTCTTCTTTTTTTGTAGCACAAAACAAAACTGTGTTGTATATATATTGCAGTCTTACTGTAAATTTTGCTGAGAATTGAACTTATATAGTACTGTTCATTAGTCGTGTTGTAAAGTAGTCTTAGGATTAGGTCCCTGCCTCTCTTGACCCCTAGTGGGCACGCAACAGGGCCGTGACTGAGATACATACCCATCTGGAACCCCTGTGAGGGGTCAATCCCCTGTAGCAATGCGCAGCTCACTCCATCCCTTCTGTGGTTTGTAGTAGAGGTAGCTTGTTGGTCACCATTTGGGCTCACTCACAAGGGGTCTACCCATACTGGTACTATGACCATACCCCCACACCGGTACTATGACAGAGATAATAATGCACACCTGGAACGTCGGGGGCTGAATTCCCCAATCAAGAGGAAGAAGGTCCTTTCTCACCTCAAACGCCTCAAGTCCCAGGTGGCTTTCCTTCAGGAGAGCAAACTCTCAGGGTCAGACCATTCCTTATTACAAAAAGACTGGGTGGGACAATTGGTGCACTCGAAGGCCCCATCTCAGACGAGAGGGGTGGCCATACTACTGCATAAATCCCTGCCCTGGAAGCTTTCTGACAGCAGAGCAGATGGAGAGGGAAGGTGGGTGATGGGTTCATATGACATTCTGACTGGTCCTATAGTGTTGTGTAATGCGTACACCCCTAACCAAGATGACCACCTGTTCTTTAACTCCCTAGCCGAAACCCTCACTGCCTTTTCTCCACCTCACACTGCACTGCTGTTAAGGGGGACTTTAACTTGACCCTGGTGTCCCACCTTGACAGAAATGATACGAGTACCAAGGCACACGTGAGAGGCGGCAGGGCGCTGCACCTGCTTATGGAGGACCTGGGCCTGATGGATGTTTGGAGACTCTTCCACCCCCGAGTACAGGATTACACCTACCACTCAGAAACCCATTCCTCATACAGCAGGATGGATTTCTGACCTGTGGTCGCAGTCCCTCACACAGTCCACCTTGGACTCTGCCATACTCCCGAGGAGTATCTTGGACCATGCCATGCCATGGTCCAACTCATCCTAGTGTGAGGCCCTAATGAAACCCCATCCCAATCCTGGATGCTGGACCCACTCCTTATGCAGGATGTGGAATTAATCCCTTGGGCTAGGACGGAGGCCTCACTCTTTCTCCAGACCAATTCCATATCTGACACCACCCCGGGGAATACTTGGGAGGCCTTCAAAGCTACCATGAGAGGCAGCATAATGGGGTATGTGGTCTTCAAAAGAAGAGAGCAGGAGCAGGAGCTGGTTGACCTGGAATCACAACTCGAACTGGCAGAGGCCACATACAAGGCCATGCCTTCCCCCTCCCCCTCCTCACCCACTGGCCGAGAGATCCTGGGGCTTGGCTTTGAGATAAATCAACTCCTGAACAGAAAGGCCGAAGTTACCATACTCTGGCTATGGCACACATTCTGGGATGGAGGAGATAAGGGTGGCAAGGTACTGGCATACCAGCTCAGGAAACAGCAGGCTGCCAGCCATATACAGGGCTTGAGGAATGGGAGTGGGGAGCTGGCAACCGCCTCACCAGATATAAACCAGGTAATGGCCTCCTCTCCTCCAACCTATACTGTTCCTCACACCCCATCCCCCCAACAGAGACCCAGCCTTTCCTGGATGGGACTCCCCTCCCCAAACTTAGCAGTGTCAGTGGCTCAGTAGGTAGCACACTTGCGTCTGAGGCCAGGAGATCAGAGAGCTGTGGGTTCATTCCCACATCTGGCACTTGAGTTAATATCCCAATATTGACACTGTAGTGCAGCATGAGGGGGATGCTGCACTTCTGAGGTGCCGTCTTTCGGATGAGACGTTAAACCGAGATCCCATCTGCCTGGATTGGTGGTAGTTCAGGTGGATGCTACAGATCCCATGGCACTTATCAAAAAGGAGTAGGGGAATTTTTTTATTAAAACTTAAAAGTAAAATATATACATAAGAGTGTTACTTCACACAAAAATCAGAATGCAAAAATAAAGGTAAACATAAATAAGTATTGCATCATACATCTAATACAAAATTCCATTGTGATAGTCCCAAAACATATCAATAAATGCTGACCCCCCACACCCACTAAAAGAGTAGGGGAATTTTTTATTGAAACTGAAAAATAAAATATATACATGAAGTGTTACTGCACACAAAATCATAATGCAAAGACAAAGTAAACAGAAATAAGTATTGCATCATACATGTAATACAAACAGTCATGTATATAGACTCAAACACAGAAATAAATGCAGACCCCCACACACACACACACACACACACACACACTAACAGAGTAGGGGAAATATTTAGGAAAACTTGAAAGGAAAATATAAACAGAAAAATGATACTGCACACAAAATCATAATGCAAAGACAAAAGTAAACATAAATAAGTATTTCATCATACATGGAATACAAATATTCAGTTATATAGGCCTAAACACAGCAATAAAGATACGCCCTCCACAAAAAGAGAGTAGGGGACGCTGGTATGAGAACTGCAAAAGTGAATAAATACAAAACAATGTTAACTCATACAAAAAAATACAAATCATCAGAGAAATCAAACAAGTATTACAGCCATACTGGTCTAGAGTACTGTCAAAGAAATATTCAGGACCCAAATGAATTCATAACACCGCCCCCCCCCCCACACTAAAAAAGTAAGGGAATTCATCAGTAAAATTGGAAAGTAAAAGAGATACACAAAAAGTGTTACTGCACACAAAATCATAATGCAAAGACAAAAGTAAACATAAATAAAAATTGTACCATACATGTAATACAAATATGCTGTGAGACTGGCCCAAACACAACAATAAATACATAACCCTTCCCCTACCACCACCACAAAAACAGCAGGGGAAGCTGGTAGGAGAACTACAAAAGCAAATAAATACAAATCAGAAAATAAATCCAATAAGGATTACAGTCACACCTGTCTGGAGTACTATAATCAAGGAGGCTGAAATACCCACTCACAATGACTCCAAAGGAGAAGGATTTTGGGTTTAGAAAAATGCTGTACTTCCAAACTATGTAACCTTCGTAGGGAGCTCAGAAAAAGATGTACTAACCCCTCAGAGGTAAATTCTTTTTGTTGGAACAAATATATGCATCTGGTCTGCCACATATAATATTTGCAAACAGCAACAATAACTCTAAAAGTGCTTTTATGATATTTCACTAAGGAAGATGGAAATGGCCCTAAAACTATAATGTCATAAGTAATGTGAACCACAGTACAGTCAGTCCAAACAGTTCCAATGGCAGACCGAAACGCTTGTGCAAAGGGACATGTAATAAAAAAATGTTCCAAAGTTTCTAGAACATCTAAGCAGGTTACCCTAGGACACATCTTGTCTTCCACAGCTTTGTGCTTAAAGGGACACTCACAGCTTTGACCCTGTGGTTTCCATAATTTATTAGCAGTGCCCCCCGAGGCACACACTAAACAAACTACCAGTGTAAAATGGACCATCATGTCCCAAAAGTAATATTTTTACCTACTTTTCACAATTTTACATTATTTTTCTGTCCGAACGTGTCAGTCGAACTCTGGAAGTCCATCCATTCGAAAGACGCATGTCTGTAACAGAGCGCATGTACACTATACAATTTTTAGCATGCCCTACAAACAGAGCTGCTTAAAAGAAGTATTTCAAGACCCTAAATTGAACTGTGCCTCTTGTGACAAGAAACAAGGTGTAATACAGCTAAAATATACACTTAAAAAGCGAAGTCTAAGTCCCGCACATGCACAATATCACTTTTCGGACATGCAGGGTCATTTTAGACTGGTAGTTTGTTTAGTGTGTGCTTTGGGGAACACTGATAAGAAATAATGCCAAACATAGGGACAAAACTGACAGTGTCCCTTTAAGGGTACTCCGGACCCCCAAGTGGCCATGGCAAGACAACCATACCACATCCCACATTTGCTTAGGAATTCTCTTATCAGTGAGTTGTAAACATGCTTCCTGGATCCAGGTGTCAGGACAAGCTGGGAAGACAGGTTGAGGAAACAACACCTCTTCAATGAGAAAAGAATAGAAAGCTCTCCTGGTCTTTGTAGTTATGAAATGCTGAATAATGTTCCATTGATGTAATTTGGTAAGACAAGGTTTAACGTACAATGGAACATGATGAGTATGAGTAATCATAGGCACCATCGAAAAACCTGCTCCCCACTTCTTTTGTAGGGAGGAAAACCAATCGTAAAAGCCATTATGCCAGGTTAAAGGTGTGCCCTGCAAAAGATCCCTAAAAGTCCTGTATATAAAAATACTGTGAAAAAAACTACTGGGTTAAGCATCCTAACACCCCCTAAACCATAATCATAATATATAAAAACTCTCCTGATAGGGTTTAACCGACTCCCCCAAAGGCCCTGGAAAAAATATTTAAAATTCAGGGTTCTAACTTAAAAGGAAGCGGAAAAATGTTGACAACATACAAAAACTGTGGCAAAATCAAAGTTTTAATTAAGTATCCTCTCTTTTTCTTTAAAATGGTTTTAGCCTTCCATTGTTGTAATAGGGATTGACTCTTACTGGTTGCCAATTCCCAGTTATATTTAGCATCATCATCCATCCCAAAAGTCAACCCTAATAGATGAATAGGGGAGTTGTGACAGGAATAATACTATTGTGTAAGGAATGTGTGATTCTAACTGCTGGATGGATTTGGAAACCTTGGCATTTAGCATAATTTAGCTTTGCACTAGAGACAGCTTCATACGTTGTCAAAATAGACTCAATTGTGGGAAGGGCATCACTGGACTGTACACATAAACATAAATCATCTGCATAGGCACAAGTATTGACAGAAGCTGAGTAACCAGGTACTAAGATGCCCTCAATATCAGGATTACCATGAATTTTCCTAATAAGAGGGTCAATAGCAAATAGATACAAAACAGGGCTTAAAGGGCACCCTTGTCGTACTCCTCTTAGTATCTGAAAGGGTGTCCCAAAATCTTTATTAATAAAAGGCAAAGCAGTGGCAGATGAGTAGATAAGTTGTATCCAAGTGATAAACTGGGAAGGAATCCCATATTTCAGTAAAGTGGAGAACAAAAAGCCATGATTCACCCGATCAAAAGCTTTTTGCTGGTCTAATGAAAGCAGCCAGCCAGAACAGACACCAGTCATTCCTAGCTGTGTTAAATCTCTAAGTAATTGTAAGTTAAAAAAAAATGATCTGTCCAGAAGGCCACAAGTTTGAACTGGAGAAATTAAGACATTTGCAACATAAGCCAATCTCTGTGAAAAAATATACATAAGAATTTTATAATCGACATTTAAAAGGCTAATCGGCCTCCAGTTAGTCAAATCAGTTCTCTTACCTTTCTTAAACAATAGTATGACTAAAACTTGAGAAAAATATAGAGGTATGGTGGGGAGGTGTAACAAGGAGTTGAAAACAATAGTCAATATAGGACTTAAAATAGGTGAAAATGTCTTGTAAAATTCTGAGGTCAGACCATCTTTCCCGGGTGCAGTGTTTCCTTTCAATCTCAAAACTGATAATTGTACTTCAGCCAGGGAAATATTCTGTATTAAGGAATCAGCCATTTCTGAAGGGAGGTCAGGGATTTGTAAGTCTTGAAAGAAAGGAAGACCAGGAGATGTACAGTACATCCTGATACTCCAAATTGGGCAAACAAATAATTTTGAGATTCCTCAAAAATACATGCCATATCAGTTATAAGAGTAGGATCTTCACCTATATGTAATGCATCTGACAAAGTCACCTTAATGTGGTCAGCACAACCACGGAAAGCATCCAGAGAAGGTTGCCGGCCCTGAGTTCCAAACTGGGCTTCCATTTTGAGGCTCAAATATCTTTTATATTGAAATTTAGCCATGTGATCTTTAGTGAGTGCAGTTTGCCAAGATAAATCTACAGGATGTGTATGCATCATAGAAATTAAGTGTTGCAATTGATCTCTCAAAAGTAAACAGTGTGCACGTTTGTGTTTAGCCTTACAAGAAGCATAAGCTATAAACAAAGAGCAGAAATCTTATTTAAACGTAATCCACCAGTCCACTGGAGAATCAAATGCTTCAAGGATAGAAACCCTGGCCTTGACCAAATCCTCCCATTGGTTCTGGAGGGTGGTGTCAAGGAGCAAGCTGGCATTCAATTTCCACCGAGAAAAACAATGAGAATTAGAGATACCTGTACCACACGAGCAAGATACTGCCATGTGGTCAGAAGTCTCAAAAGGTATAGTGTACGCATTGTAAATAGTTATAGAGTTAGACACAAACAGATAATCAATTCTGGACATCAAATGACCATTGATTAAGGTTTTTTTGAGGTGTGGAATTTGTTACTGCAAATACATCATGGAGATGTGCCATGAGGGTCATAGTTTTCGAATAAGCCATGTCACTGAACACTTTCTGAGTTCTGCAGCCCCGCTCTAATGGAGAGGTGCCACAGTTGAAATCTCCCCCAAAAATTACAGTTCTTTGTGTGTGCAAAAGAGGCTGTACATGTTTAAATAATGCAACACGTGTGGCTATACTTTGTAGGGCGTATAGACAAACAATACGAAGTTCAGAGCCTTGAAAGGAGATATCAATGGCCAAAGCTCTCCCAGGTTCAATCTCTATCAATTGTCTAATAAGAAAGCCTGAGCCTTTAAGTAAGATGGCTACCCCATCACACTGGTCTAGGCCCTGAGACTCAAAGGAGGAACCAGCTGTCCATGCCTGCTTTGCCTGAGAAAGCTCATATTCAGTGTTAAGCCGAGTATCCAGTAAAAGGAAGACGTTATTAAGTCCCTTCAAGATCTGAAAGGTAGTACACCTTTTCTTAAAGGACTTAATACTATTCACATTTAGGGTTAATGGATGTAAAACATGACCCATAGAAAGCAAACAAAAGGGATAGAAAAAAAAGGTGTCAGCCATCCGGCTTCTGTCTATGTTTCATCTTCCCTCTAGCTTTTTTAGCTGTTAATAGCACTATAGGCAGTTTCATAGGAAAGTCTAGTGTTCCCGAAGTCACTGAGGACATATCGGAATCTCCCTCTTCATCCCCACAATCCCACCACTGTTTCCTTTCATATAAGGCCTGGAATCTATTCCTAGTCAAGATAGGGGAGTCACCAATTCGAGGTTCTGCCCTGCTCCGAGATTTTTTCAATTTAGTGGGCTGTACGCCTTCCAGAGGGGCATCATTGGGCAGGGGTATAAGTTCTAGGGAAGGCATAGCTGGTACCACAACAATGGGATTGGGAGGAGCAGTAGTCTCCTTGGGTACTGGTAGGTCAGGAACCAGAATGGGATCCGAAGGAAATTCCTGAACAGAAGAGGTCTCGGGGGTACAGCAGAAGTCCCAGGGGCGCTATTCAGCCTAGTTTGGAAGACCTTCAATTGCTGAGCATTAATCAAGGATTCAGGGTCCTGCATGACTTTATCCATCCTGTTCCGAGCAGCCCATGAACAAGAAGAATAGGTGTGGCCTGATTCTTCACACAGGTTGCACCTGAGGGGATTAGGACAACCAAGACTCACATGTCCATACTCTAGGCATAGATTGCACTGGGGAAGGGAACAAGAGGAACTAAGGTGGGCCCTAGCACCACATTTGTGGCAAGTTTTCAGTTGCCCAGGGTAAAAACAAATGCCCCTTTCACGGCCAATATATAAACTACCAGGGAGATGTTATATCCCTAAATCATTATGCTACAATTTAACCTTAATTCGCCATCTCCCCATCCACACCAAATCCTCATCAAGAATGGGGACAAGGTTTTGCAAAATATCACATTTTTGCCTTAACCAATATTGCACATCTTCAATGTTAACCCCTTCACTACGAAACAGTAAGGTTAACGTTTTCACAGTAGGTTTAGTCAAAGGAATAGAAAAAAAATCCTGCCACACAAGCTGACGTTTAACCAAGTCCAACTGTTACCAAAATTTCTCCAATGTAGCAGTAGTCCGAAAACTAATGTCATATACCTTCTCACCCATAATCAAGGCCCCTAGAATTCTGCGGCAGCAGAATTTTGTGCAGAATTTGCAATCTACCTCAGAACTTCTGCGATGCTGCAGAATTCACTCTTCTTGGTGATTTTTTATTAATATTTTTGTTTATCCATAGAATCTGGTTCCCTTCCCCTCTTTTTATATCCAAACCCCCCTATATGCTCAGAATGTGATGTTATCATTGCTATAACATCATACACTAGCTAATGAAATGGCTGCATTCTGCAACAGAAATGAACAGTCACTTATCTACCACAGCTCCCACTGCCAGAGATGGTGGCACAGCACATCATGAATGGTGATATTTGCTCAACCTGCACTACAGCCTAATACAATTTTCAGTCTTACATTATTGCGCTAGGGCTAGCTTAAACAAAACCTTGTCAATAGCACAGACTTGTTAAGTCGATACCTCACTTTGTACAAACCTTTTTGTGCCTTTAGGGTATAGAGATGCCATCTGAAATGAATAACTGGCAAAATGAATTTAACTGTAATTTTTAAGAAAAATAAAGTAATTATGCCCAGAAAAGGGGAATATAATAATGTGTAGACCTGCTGAAAGGCTAGACCTGTTAAATAAATTGCACTGTACGCATTTTTGCCAGGTTTATTGATTACATATCGTCATTGGTTGATAGAATCACCCAAAAGTTATGGAGAAATGTGTGCAGGGACAGCTGTTCGGCCAGAGGGTAGCATGCTGTGTTTCCGTGCCGGAACTCAGGTTCAGAGATTAGCTCTGGGAGCTGGCTGGGCAGCACAAGGATTGGTGGAACACATCAATTCTCGGAGCCTGGGAAGGTATGGTGTAGTGTTCTGTCACATGGTGGACACATTGTGATAGGCTGGAGAGCTCTATCTCACAATTGTTTCACATGCATGTCATGGCCTGATGGTGTTACACAATGTGTCAGGGTAAGCAGGTTGACATGAAGAATGAGTTTTGCAATAACTCCTCTATTCCATTTCCAATGGGACCTGTATGAATGAGGATGCAAGTTCATGGAAATTAAAAAAAAAATATATATATATATATATATATATATATATATATACACACACACATACAGTATCTCTGTCTCTCTCACCACACACACACAAACACATTTGTATGTATGTTACAGATTGCATATAAATATATAAGTGATACACAGTGGGAACCTCATGAGTGGTGTAGAAAACACATACATATATATAAGTAATAGACAGTGGAAACCTCATTAGTGGGATAGATAGCATGCATATAGAAATACCTTATTTATCACATAAGATCCCCTCTGCGTATGTCATTTATGCAACAGGCTAGGACCCTAAGAGAGAGACATTTGTTTTGCTTTTTAGGCATAAAATTATTTTTATAAGTCTGTTATTTTTTAAACTAGTGTTACTGTGCTTTCCACCATCCTGATTGCTATAACCACTGCCATGAAAGTGAAGTCAGGATGACAAGCTGACACTGTGATGTGGTAGTTTGTTAGTGCCGCAGAACTTCCGCAGAAATTACAAACCACCACCGCAGAAGTTCTGCAACGAATGATAGTCTTGCCGCAGAACTTGGTCCCACTGTGCCGCAGAAAAGTAGGGGTCCTGCCCATAATATGAATAAAAGCAAACAAGTCATGCGCTTGTATCCCCATGGACTGTTTCAGTAAAGTATGTAAAACAAATTTTCTAGCAGGAAAAGACTCAGAAGGTCCAGTTTATTTTAAATGCACTGTGTTACGTCTTTGGGCCGGTTCACCAACCTGCTTGAAAAGATCGGCCATCCGAAAGGTAGAGGCTGGCTGTGTAGTTGAAGAATCTCTCCTAGTGCCTCCAAGAGTAGGTGCCGAGATGGATGGCTCAGAATTCTCAGTGTACCCACCAGGAGCAGCAGCAGGAGTGGAATGAGACTCAGAAAGAGGCAAGTCCTTAGTAACCACAGGGTATCCAGGAAAAGCAACGGGTTGGGCAACAGGAATGACATGTATGGCAGGAGATGGTTTGTCCACTCCTAGTAGGACCATCACACTCGCTAAGGGCTCCTGATCCATGGCTTCAGTCATAGGGTGGGAAACCAAGTTCAGGGACACCGAGGATGTAGAAGGCAGCACTAAGGGCGACAAGCCAGAGATAATAGCAGCAGCAGAAACCGGCCCAGGGGAAGTCCATCCCACAGCACTGGCAGTCAGAAGCCACCCTGCAGCAGTCAATGCCGTGGCGGAATCCCAAGTTGGAGCGGTAAGTAGCGGGTCAGTAGCTGGTGAAACATCTGCATGTCGCAAAGTCATATGAGAACCAGGTATGTCAGAGATGCCACTCACAGGGGAAACACAGGTAGATGATGGAATGTCCTGAGAAGTATTAAATGCAACTGTAGAAAGAACAGTACCTGCGTGTGTAGCGGAGTCCATCGGAACCAGAGGATCAACTCCTGAAGAAGCCAAATGCGATTGCTCAGTGATTTTGACCAATAATTTCAATAAAAAAGCCTTGTTATGAAGGACAGCATTTTGCAGCATTTGTTCCTCTTGAGTAGGCGTTAGCAGGTTTATAGAAGAGACGTCAGTGTTCTCCAACCCAATAGCTGAAACAGTGTCCTTAGATGTACTCTGGTCGGTGGTCTGCATACATGCAACAGGTACAGTGTCCATGTCATCATCCAATAAAAAGTCCACAATGTCTTCCATATCCATAGGAGTAGAATTAAGTGCAAGATCTTTATCAATAGGTTCAGGGAATGGTATGTTGGAGATAGGGGCCTCAGCTACTCCATCCCCCACACCTCCACCTCCTCTTCCACTCTCCAAATCCGCCATCTTGGAACTGGCCCACAAAGGGTCCGCCTACAGATGAGTAGGGGAATATTTTATTAGAATAACATCAAAATTCAAAAATTACATACAGTGTAAGATTCACTCCACAAACCCTTGTACATCAAGAAAACATGTAATAAATACCCATATTGTGAAACTATACTAACAAATATTGAAATCAAAAAAAGAATTCGAAACAATCATTACCGCCATATATTCACAAAGAAACCTTTTTTTTTTTTTTTATATATATAATAAACCCCCCAAATATTAGGTAACAAAAGTTTCTATTATCATGTAACATTGCACATCTAACTAATACTATCCTATACATACTCCCAACTAACAATCATGACCTCTCCCCATATGTAACCCACTCAGCCATAGGTGAACAAAGGCACATTACTTAACTTTTATTTATATTTAATAAACTTCAAAAACCCTTTCCACCATTCCTTCACCTTCCTTGATGAGAAGAATGCTGTGTCTTGAACATAAATCCTGTACATTGCCCCGTGAATCAACCTCCGGACATTGTCATAGGGCATCAACTTCTGATATAGCACCCACTGGCACCTAGCTTGCCACAAGTAGTATATCAATGTGCTACAAAAGATTTGTAAAGTGTCAACATGATATATTAATCGAAACTGTGGAGAATGACCCAGTACCAATGTATCATAATCCATGTATTCTAACCATTTCATACTCCATTGTACTGCCAAGAATTTCCACAGAGAAACAGCATAAGAACACTTAAAAAGAAAGTGATCAACCGTTTCTTCTTGTGCCACACACTCCAAAATGGACAATTTCTGTCTTGTATCGGTTTATGCTTGGCGTTCCTCGTACTCCAATTCAACCATATACCATAAGCCATAAGCGTTTCCCACATATAAGTAGTAACCTTGGGTTGTTTAATTTACTTAAAACTATATCCACACACCGTAGAGGACAGTTCTTAAACACCGTTCACTGGGATACAGTTGAAGCATTACTGATTTGTATAACTGTGGACCCGCACTTACTTTAACCACCTGTGCTACTAACCCCATTTAAATACTTTTTGGCAATAGGTATAAAATATGTCAGCAGAAACAACTTAGGAATTGGTTTCAGGGTCTCTCATCCCAACAACCATAATACTGCCCCATTACCTGGCGATGTAGCATCCCACATCTTTCCGTGGGTACCCCCAACCGAACTTTACATTTGTTGAAATAAATAGGGTAGAAAAAAGATAACCGGATCTATCATTCCTAAACCTCCTTCTTTTATCTAGATATGTAAATTGTCTTTTAATTGGATTAAGTCTACTACCCCATAACATCTGAAAAAATAAGCTATATATTCTGGTTTCCAAATTCAGTGGCAAGGGAAAAATCAGTGCTGTATACAATAACTTCGAATAATAAATTTTTAATGATTGAGACCCGTTTAATTTTATCCAATTTCCATTGTTTCCAAATCGATTTTTGTCTATTGAAGTCAAAGCTAATCCCAGTTAAGTTCTGGTACATTTTTGGTCCGTAAAATAATCCTAGAATTTTTATCGGGTCACAAGAAACAATAATACTTGTATTATGAGTTCTGGGAGACCATCTGTACCTATAAACAAACCTTTACTCTTATTCTTGTTAATAGTAGAATTTGCTAACAAAGCATAATCATCCATAAAATCTAAAAAATGCTTACTTGTGTACTATCAGAGAAGAATACACACAAATCATCCGCATAAGCTTGCACATACAACCTATCTTCACCAGCAGCCCAACCTATCCCTACCCAACGAGGATTTGTGTTAATGATCTAATTAAAGTATCAATAGTAAAAGCATATATAACAGGGGATAATGGACAACCTTGATGTACCCTGTCGAACGTGAAACCCTTCCCCAATCTCCAGTTGAATCACTGGGTGGGTAATAGCCAATTGTAAATTGATTGAATGGTGGTTAAGAAAACTTCCGAATCCATAATGTCTCAACGTTGCAAATAAAAATGGATGGTAAACTCTATCAAATGCTTTCATCTGGTCCACAGAGACAATGCATCCTGAAATTCTTTGAAACCGCTATCTCCACAATCTCTCAGTACCATATGAGCCTGATATATTTTTTCCCAGGTACTCCACAAAACTGAAATGGGGAAAGAACTTTGACTGCAAATTGTTTTAATCTGGTGTTCAAAATACTCATAAAGAGTTTATAATCGGAATTCAATAGTGTAATTGGTCTCCAGTTATTCAAGTCAAATGTATCACCCACTTTATGTAAAAAAATCAACAGCCCTTCGGCAAACCAACTTGGAAAATCTGATTGTCCCATAAAAGCATTAAAAACTAACACTAAACAATTTGCAAATTCCACTGGAAAGGCTTTATATAAATCTGTTGTCAGACCATCAATTCCAGGAGAAGTACCCTTATTTTGATTTTTAATAGCGTAATTATTTCCTGTGTAGTGATAGGCTGTATCAATATTAATGTATCAAATACATGTCTGGGTACCTCAATCCGGTTTAGAAAGTCCCAAATGTCCTGATCATTCTGGGCCCTTACTGGCTCATAATCCAGAAAAAATTGTTTAATAATATGTTGTAGTGACTTCTGATCCTGTACCAATTTTCCCACCTTATTCCGTAGGGCATTTAAGGTAGTAGATTGTGTATAAACTTTAAAGGCCTCATATGGATCACCCTCGGCTTTTCTTCACCCCATATTGTAGAAAGAGCAGTAGGGTCCGAGACCTATTGTACTGAACCTCTAGGAGTTGATCTTTTATTGATCTAATCTGTGAACTATAATCCAAAGTAGAAGTATTGGCTACTGAAAATAAATAATATAATTGTTGTCTTAATTTCAAATATTGGAGAAATCATTGTTTGCTTTAACCTTCCCTTGTTGTTTTAATAGGTGACAAAGGTCGTCCTTAGAATCTTTCCACCACTCACCCACTGAGTCATATAAAAGGCTACTGAAAGCCTTGCCATCAGCAATGCTTGAACTCTATCCTGCATCTCCGAGAGTTTAATAATAGAGGATTCAACTTCCATCTCGCCCGCCTACCTATCAGTCTGGCATGAGGAGAAATGGTACAGAGCAACAAGAGATGGTCAGAAATGCGACAGGACATGTTTCAAATGTAAAGGGAATTTTGTCAGATAAAAAATATAATCTATCGTAGAAGTAAACGGTTCCTTTTATAAGTAAATTTAGGCCCTGAGCTTTGTCTACTACTCCCATTTATTAAACCCACTGAGTGTACCAGTTTGTATAAAGCCCTGGAATCACAGTAAATTTTCCTACCTACTCCCACTATAGAATCACCAGCATTTATTAATGCACAGTTAAAATCCCTACACAAAAAACACCTCAAAGGAGGTCAGTAACAAGGTTGTATCATATTACAGAGCGCCACCCTTTCTGCCTTGAGCTGTGACCCATAGACATTAATAAACGGCACAATCTTGATTTCCACAAACCATCTAAAATCATTAACCGTCCCAGTATTAGATCCATCAATTTAATTAAAGAGAAGTCATACGAGTGAAACAGAAACCCTATGCCATCTGCCGACTGCTGGCCAAAGGACCAATCGAAGGCCCCAGCACCATTCCGTTGAAAACACCTGGTTTGTTCCATAGTATACATCCATGTTTCTTGTAATAAACAGACATCAATCTGATTAGCATGAACAAAGTCATAAACTATCTGTCGCCTCTTATAATTCACTATACTATGAACATTCACGAACCCAACCTAAAGTGCATCAGGTACAGTCAATTCCAGCCCATCACCTATCTTTCTTCCGTCGTTTCTTCTTTTTCCCCTTATAATCCTCCTGAATCCTTAATGGGGACGGTGGACTATCCAACGTCTGCTGCGAATCATTATCTGGGCAATCCATATCCGATTCCCCCCACGGACTTGATAGCAAGGCAAAAGAATTACTTATTTCTACACTCATAGCAGACTGCTGTGGAAGGCCCTTAATATTTCTGGAAGACCTTCGAACTGCAGACACCACAGGTGCCCTAAAGACTCCTTTGGTTGTTTCTCTTCTTCAGGCAAAATTCCTACCCCAGTAGGTTCCAAGACTCCTTGTCAAGAACTACTAAATCTTCCACCTCTACCACATCTCCCCTCACTTCAATAACAGAAGGTACTTTTCCAACTGGCTGCTCGTGACCCACATGACCTTCCCCTATTATCAAATCCTGGGCTTTTTGTATTAATAGGTCTGGATTACCACAACACTCTTTATTTTTGGCTGCCCATGTACATTCTGCAAACACATGTCCTGTCTCATCACAGAGATCACATTTTGTGATGTTAGCACATTGAAAAGTAATATGTCCTACTTCTCCACAGTTATCACATCTTGGTTTGTCACAGGAACTTGATAAATGAGTTTTAGCACCACATTTATAACAAGCCCGAGGTTGCCCAGCATAAAAACATACCCTCTGTCCCTACCCAACATAAAGGAATTCGGATATGCTCAATTCCTGCAGCTGTTTGTCGAGTTTAATTTTAAACCGCCAGCCCCTGTCCAAAATTGTTCTGCATCCAGAATTGCTTCTGGGAACTTAAAATCTCGCATTTTTAGCCTAACCAATAAGTAATATCATCAATATGAACCCCTTCGTTCCTAAACATAACAGTTGCATACTTTATTAAAGGTTTTGTTAACGGTATCACTAAAAAGGGTGTCCAAAGGGGGGAAAACTTAACCTGAGTATATCTTTCCCAAAAAAGGTCAAGAGCATATGCTGAACGAAAACTAACATCAAAATTGTCTTCCCCAGAAATATTAATAAATGCAAACACTTCCCTAGGAGAGAAGTGCAAAGAATCTTTCAATAAACATTTACCAACATATTGTCTATCAGGTCTAACCTCTAAACCTCCTTTGTAACGAAGACGCACCGCATTTCTTCGAGGTGCAGCATCCTGCTTAATTTTTGAAAATAATTCTGACATCAATGGTTTCTTCCCCTTTCCTTCCTCTGGTCCTGTGCCTCTACCTGTAACTCGGCGACAGGCGAGCCTCATTCTGCCGCTCAGGAGATGAAACTACAAAAGGAATAGTCTCCTCATTTCCACCCACCACCCTTTAACCCCACTTAAAACAGTAATGTCTTGTAGCTTGGGTCTCCATGCTGGTTCATTCTGGGAGAAGTTTAATTTTGGGTCCCAATCAGGAGTGGGCTTCCAAGCCCCACTGTCCAAAGTCCAACCAGCCTCACTAAGAGCTCTCTGTGGGGACCAGTTCTCATCATTGAGAGGCTCAGTCCAGCGTTAGTTTGAACTTCCTTTCCCACACTGCTCTTTTCCTGGTAACTTCTCACCTATCCCAGCAATAGGTAATACTAAATGTCTTTTGCAAATGTCAAGGCCATTCTTTTCTCCTTTCTCCTCTCCTACCTTATCCAGTTGTCGCTTTGAAAAGAAAACTCCGACACTCAACCTGTGTCCCGGGATCAGTTTAGAAAAATACAATGTTTCAGTGGTGTAGTACTCTCTCGCAGCCCCAGTAGTAGCTCGAAAGTAAATCTGATGATTTCTTTGCCGGACTGTTCTGAGGCCACTGAAACCGTTCCCCTGTCTCACTTCCTTTTCTCCTGGATGTTGTCATGCAACTTGTAATCAGAAGGTGCATTTTTCTTGTGTGCTGTCTCTCTGCTGGTTCTCTGCACAGGGATTTTACTCCCAAAGAACTGCCAGCCACAGCTTGTGTATTTTTTTTCTGTTAACCTCATGTTCCATTGTACTGTAAGCACGGCAGACCAGTAGAGATTCTCTTTGATCAGGAGGGTTACATCTGCTACAGCGTCAAACGTCTTCTAACTTGGTAAGCTTCATAGATTCCACATTATTTGACTCTTGCAATTGCTCCACTACAGTCCTCTGTTCTCACGAATGCTTCCAATTTTAATTGTAAATTCCTCACCTCCGTAAACGTTGTACTGTAGCCAAGCTACTGCTCACCATTTCTGCATCCGTTAAATTATCCAGAGAATCAAGTAACTCCACATCTTCCGCTTCAGTGTTCTTCAGGTGATGTCCTCTTGTACAGCCATACTATTGTTTCACTTGCAGCCCTCGGCTGCTCCAGTAGCTCCTCACCATCCATCCTCCAGCAGAGCAGGCCACCAACTGATCCTGTGGTCAGTCGACAGCAAGTCCCCCTACTGGCCAAGCAGTAGGGGAATTTCCCCGGTGTCCTGGGCAAATTTCTCCCATTCACTAAGAATACCACCAACAGCTTAATCTGGTTCAATTTCAGTTGCTTACCATCTGTATCCAACCCCCTCCGGTCGCCCCTGAAAAAGGGACTTCTAGGCCCAGTGTACTTACTGGGTCATCAAAATTCAATAAATGAATAAATAAACTCCAGGCCCTACAGTCCAAGGTGCTCAATGCACAGATTTCAGTGGCAGAAGTCGAAGCTGCCATCAAGGACCTGAAGGGGGGTAAATCTCTGGGTGGGGATGGATTCTCGGTAGACTTCAACCAGGCCCTCCACCAACAGGTGGCACCTCTGCTGACAGAGGGTTTTTGAGGAAGCCGAATCCAGAGGCATACTGCCCCTACCCTGCGTGAAGCCAACATTATTGTTATCACCAAGAAAGGAAAAGATCCCACCAATCCAGGCAGCTACCAACCCATCTCCCTTATTAATGTCCCAAGAAGCCCTCTCCTCGAACCAGAGAGCTGCCCCCCACCATCAGTAGCAAGCCAGCAGCAAGCAGGTATGACTTTTACACAGCCATCTGCAGCTCAGCTGAGTTTGGGCGCCAAACTTGAATTTGAACTCTTTGTTCAGTTGGCAGATGAGTGAAGATAGTTTTTTACAACTCGGCTCCCTGTACCACTTCAAAGTATTCTCAGCCCACAACTGGACACTTTAATTTTTACTCCATTGCTGTTTGCCTTTAAAATATATAAAAAAAAGATAAAAAACAGTAAGGGAGGTTTTCTCAGCCTGCAGCAGGGCGCCTCAAATGTCAGCAGGATTTTAACTGTGCTGCACCTGATCCGATCTAAACTCTGTTAAATGCTGTTTACTGGGTTTCAGTTTAGAGTGTAGACAGTGATATAACATTGGTGTGCAAATAAGCTGGTTAAGCATTTAATTAGTGCTGCAGTACAGATTAGCCCCTCCCTTGCTTTTTGCCCATTTAAATCCTGTTCCCTTTTTCTGCCCAGCTCGCCCCAGCAGCGCAGGAGGTCGCAAGGGTCCCAAGGAGCCCTCCCCCGAACCAGAGAACTGCCCCCCCCACCATCAGCAGCAAGCAGGTTTTCACATGGCCATCAGCAGCTCAGTTGAGAGCTAAACCCCACTGACGCTTCACGCCAGCTGCCCCACTACCCCCACCACCCTTGGCAAATTTTCACTTATATAGGCGTGGTCACATGGTGCTAAAAAACAATCAGCCTATTTCCTATATATATATATATATATATACCTTTTATGCACTAGTGGCCACCACACTAACAAAGTACAAAAAAAAACCAACTAATTTCTAAATCTCACACAACTGCCTCTTCACTATGTTTCCACTGTACCTAACTACTACATTTACCCTCATCCCCTGGGTGTCCCTCCCGCCGTCTACCTACCCTGATTCGGTGGACTGCCAGGTACCTTGCATCACGCTGCCAATATACATTAATACCGCCACTACCAAAGCTGACATCGACCCTGGTTGCCACTTCCACACACAGTCACTCAGCCACGCTGTGCTCCAAGCCAGCTTCCAAACTAGCCACCTAACCCTACTGCCCCATGCTCGTAGGACAGCAGCTGCTATCACCAAGCCTAATGCCACCACCAGAAAGCTACATTGGTTTGCACGTAATACTAAATTCTTATTCACACTACTGCTACTTATAGCAGGTGATATTGAGCCAAACCCCAGTCCTAATCACCGCACCCCAAACACCTCCATACTCCTCCAACTCCCCTCAGGCTTAAAACTGGTTCATCTAAATATTTGTAGCCTCCTACGTAAAATAACCCTGTTTCAACCCCCCGCCCTGTCCCTCAGACCACATATCCTGATTATTTCTGAAACCTGGCTGAAGCCTCATAACCTGGACACCAAATTCTCTATACCCAGTTACATGCTCATCCAACATGATTGGTTGGGTAAAAGAGGGGGTGGCATAGCCATGTGCATTGCCTCCACCATCCAGTTTTCCCCAGTCATCCTATCCCCACCTTCGGAGACCATCAACACCATAATGGTAAAACTCTCCTTCCCCCACTCAATTTCAATTTTTATTGCTGGTACCTATTGCACTCCCGACACCAACACACCTGTGATGCTGGATCACCTGGGTGCACTCAACTCTCTGGCCTCAGGAGGAGAGCTCCATATACTTGGGGACTTTAACAATAACTGACTCAGTGGGGTTAACTCCAAGCTTCAGGACAAGATGACTGCCCTTAATCTAGCTCAACTAGTCTCAGAACCCACCCGACTAAACCACAAATCCTCGAACCACACTCTTCTAGACTGGTCCCTCACCTCACACCCACATAGGATCCTAGCCTCAGGCCTCCTCCCAGATGCCCTTAGCGACCACCATGGTATCTATTTGGTAAGAAAAATCTTTAGACCAAAAGCTCCCCCACCCAGAATTCTTATGACCAGATCCTTCAAATTACTGGACCTCACCTCCTTACTCAATGATTTGGCCAATTCTGACTGGTCATGCATCAGTCAATCCACCTCCATAGATGAAGCCCTGGTGCTCTTTAAGACCAAGTTCTTAGCCATCTGGGATCGTTATGCCCCCCTCAGGTGCATTAGGGTCAGGGGCGCTCACCTCCCTTGGATCACAACTGAAATTCTAGCCCTACTCTGAAGCAGGGACAAGGCCTGGAAATCTTTTAAGTCTTCCAGCTCACCAGCTGACCTCCAGGAATGTTGTGTGTTACGCAATGCCTGCACTAGGAAACTCCACCAAGCTAAAGCCAGTTATTTCAAAGTTGCATTCAATTCCACCACTCATCACCCAGCCAATTTCTGGAAAGTGGTAAAATCACTTCTCAGCCCTCTATCGCAGCCACCCACTCCTACCCTCCAGGTAGGAGGTCTTACCATAGCTGACCCCTCAGCAGTGGCCATGATGCTTAACTCACACTTCACAAACAGCCATGCCACCCTTTTGTCCTCACCTACCTCAGCACACCACCTCTTCCACCCCAGCCAGCCCCTCACCCTCAGCTCATTCCTTCTCCTTCCTGCAGGTCACCCCGGATGAGGTTTATAAGGCACTGATTGCCCTTAATCCAAACAGGGGCAAATGTCCCACTGGGCTGGACTACAAAATGCTTCACCTCTCAGCCCCCGCCATAGCCATACCCTTGGCCTCCCTTTTCACCCTATCCTTCTCCTTGGCCGAAGTCCCCTCAGGATGGAAACATGCCACTGTTATCCCCCTTCTGAAGGGTGGGGATGCTTCAAACCCAGGCAACTATTGGCCCATCTCCCTACTCCCAATCTTGGCAAAACTACAAGAGCGTCTAGTTCTTATTCGACTATCACTCTTTCCGGATTCCTCCTCCTTTTTCACCCCCTTCCAGTCTGGCTTTAGGAAATCCCACTCCATCACTACCTCCCTCTTCAGGCCCACTGACTCCATTCTTACTGGGATGGATGCTGGCCACATCACGGCTGTCATCTTCATTGATCTGGCCAAGGCGTTTGACACTGTCTCGCACTCACTCCTCTTGACCAAACTCGCCAAAGCTGGTCTATGCAGCTGGGCCACCAGTTGGTTCCACTCTAACCTACCAGTCAGGTCCCAGTCCATCAGAATTGGTACTTCCACCTCAGCACCCCTTCCTGTCACCACAAGGGTACCGCAAGGCTCAGTCCTAGGCCCTCTGCTGTTCTCCATCTTTTTGAATGACCTGCCTTCTGCCTGCCCGCACACCTCAATCCACATGTATGCGGACGACACTGTACTGTATACTTCTGGCCCTTCAGCCTCAGAGGTTCTGGCCAGATTGCAGCTGGCCTTTAATACAATACAGCACTGGCTTTGCTCCAACCAACTCTTCCTCAATGCCAAGAAAACAGTCTCAGTAACCTTTGGCACAAGGCAGACACTATCGAGGCTACCCTTCCCGCTCACTTTCCACATCCTGAAAGGAACGCCCCTTGAGGTTTGTACCTCCTTCAGATACCTCGGGGTCTGGCTTGATCAGCACCTTAACTTTTCTGCTCACATTGACTCCATGCTCAAGAAGCTTCACCCCAGGCTTGGAGCACTCTACCGTAACTGAGACAACATCCCTGAATCCGCCCGGAGGGCCATTGTGCAGAAAATGATCCTCCCCATCTTCGACTACGGGGACGCAGTCTACAGTGCCAGTCCCAAGTCCACCCTGGCTGGACCCCCTTTTCCACTCTTTCTGTCATTTTGTACTAAATTGTCCCAACTCCACCCATCACTGTGCCCTCTACCACTCAATGAATCTCACATCTCTAGACAATCGCAGGCAGCTCCACTGCACCAAAATCCCAGCCAAATACTGGTCCCAGTCACTCCCCCCCACCTCACCGATGCTCTAGCTAACCCTGACACCCTAGCATATTCCCTCAGGAAACTTGACTCCCAGTCTTTAACTGTCCCTCATAGGGCCACTGCTGTTGGGCAGGGAACATTCAGCTACCACATTCCTAAGTTGTGGAATTCTCTCCCCGCACACATTTGGCACTTCTCCTCCCCCCGGAATCTTAGCTCCTTACTCCATGCTCATTTCTCCACTACCTGCACATGTGCCTAGGCAGTTTTGTTAAACCATTCTGTGTAAATATCATTGAATTGTTATACCTAGCGAGCTATATTTATGCCAATGTATGTAAACTATGCCTGTATTTCTGCTTGTTCCCCAGATCCATTATGTCCTTCTACTCTGGACCCATTGTGTAGTGATTACCCTTCCTGAATCTCAATTGTACTCTTTGTCATTCACCTGTGTATTTGTTCCCCCTTCCCCCAGGACGCATCTGGAATCAAGCAGTAGCCTACTCAGCATGCCTTCCTGGTTAAACGCTTAAATAAATAAATAAATGTGGACAGCAAGGTCTATGCAAAAGCACTTGCCACACGCCTGAGCCCCCTGCTGTCTACCCTAATACTCCCCTCCCAGGTGGGCTTTATACCAGGGAGGCACAGCTCTGACCACCTGACAGCCCTGCTGAACCTGATGCATGTAGCCAGGGGGCAGGCAACGCCAGTGGCAGCTATCGAAGTTGACTATGAAAAGAACTTCAACTCCCTGGAGTAGGACTACCTGGATGCTACCCTTGCCCACCTGAGATTAGGAGATGGCTTCAGGGGGAAGGTTAGGGTCATATACAACCTACCGGTTGCTAAGGTCACCACTAATTGGATGATCTTTCCACAGTTTCCCTTGGAGAGGGAGAACATGGCAAGGCTGCCCACTGTCCCCTCTGCTGTTTGTGCTGGCAGTTGAACCCCTGGCCACAGTGATTAGACATCATCCTGTCATCCGAGGTATCACTGTTGGTCTCAGAAATTACCTAACCCTGATGTATGCAGATGATCTGCTTCTCCCCCTGGCCGATGCTCCCCTCTCAATAACTCCTCTCTTGGCCCTCCTGGACTCCTTTGCTAAGATTTCCAGGCTCAAGCTGAATCAGGCCAAAACAGAGATGATGCCCCTGAATAAACACTGTACCCAACATACCGCACTGGAGACTGGATTACTATGGTCCCCATCTGGGATCACATATCTGGGCATTGTAGTACCCCCGAAGCTAGAGAATATCTGGGGTGCTAATATACTCCTGCTACTGGCCAGCACCAAACTGCAGTTCAAGAGGTGGAAATTATTCAGGCTCACTTTGGCGGGGAAGATAGCGGCCATAAAGATGGTGACAGATCCCATATTCTTCTACCTCCTTTCCCACCTCCCAATCATATCACCCAAACTGTGGACCCAGCCTATTGACAGATTGATTGGGGACCTACTGTGGGAGGGCTCAAAGCCTCGCTTTAGCTGTAACAAGCTCCGGGCTCACTGGTGCCTACTCTGGCTGGAGGAATACAAATGGGCTTTTCAATCTGCCCAGACTACCCACTGGTTCAGAGAGCCAGAGGGTGAGAGACCGCAGTGGGTGGAGATGGAAATAGGCCTGATGGGTCTATTAGATGCTTCTTTGCTCATGTCCCCACCCCCCCGGGGGTTCACTGTCCCCGGGGAACTCGACTACAGAGGCTCACACTACTGTGGCCTCCAGGAAAATCTGGCATATCATCGTGAACAAATTGGGAATGGGACCCCTGCCTGTTTCCATTGCCCCTTGTGGCACAATCCCCACATCAGCATAGATAACAACAGAGTGGCTTGGCCACACTGGAATAGTAGGGGCATAAGGAGGGTGGGAGACCTCCTTGACCTGCCAGACCTTGAGAATGGGCTCCTTCCAGACACTGTGGGAGAAATGGAATCTACCTCAGATGGCCATCTGGAGGTACCTTCAGATTCAGGCAGCTCTATACCCCTTGTTTACCCTAGCCAGGCAGTCTCCCCAAGAAGTGGACCTTCAGGCATGGATCGACCACCCAAGGGGCCTGGCAGGCTGTATCTACAAGCTGCTCGGGGACACTCTACCTTCACAATCTGACTTAACAAAGTTAATGGGCACAGGCCTGGAAGGATTTGTATGCCTGGTTCAAGGATGCACGTACCAGGTCAATCCAAAATAAGATTCCCCATTCCTGGTAGAAAACCCCTGCTGTTCTTCACAAAGCCAAAGTCCTTCCCTCAGATGAGTGCTGGCAGTGCCTTGATCCAGGTGCTGATCTGCTGCGTGTTCTTTAGTCCTGCCCTAAGATCCAGAGTATGTGGCAGCCGGTATACCAACTAGCCTCTTTAGTCCTACAGAAACCCATCCCACTGGTCCCCACCTTCTTTCTCTTGGGCCTCAAGAGGGATCTCCCACTTTTCACCCAGCATGAACACTGGTGGCTTGCCCTTTGGGCTATCCAGACTAAGAGGGCTTGGTAACACCCTATATGAGTGCGTATTATTGAGCGCATCAATTTGAGTGACTCAGTAATGCTGCTCACACTGACAGTGAGTGGTGAAATCATTGTTGTATCCTGTGGAGCGAATATAGCAGGAAGCTACACTCACTACTACAGGATATGGGATGTTGTGAGGCCAATTTCTGCCCAGCTGACCATTTAGTGTAGCAGTGTGAGACACCACCTGCAATGCCTGCAGACCTGGGTTCAGTCTGGCTTCCGATTATATACTTTTTGTTTGCCCCCCACATAAAATACTTATTCTGCTGTTTGTGTAAAGTTAATGTAGCAGCTGTCACTATTTGCAATGGTCGTTATGATTTCAGTCGCCCTTTTGACAATGGGCTGTATTTTACTCGCTTTATGTGATCGGCAGTCTTTCAGACTCACCATCATCACATAAAACCAGAGGGCTCTGGTCTGTAAATGGCATACAACTGTCCCTCCCACCAGTGGCGAGATCCTAGCCTCCCTCTCGAACTTAGCGGCCTTGGATAAAATTTTTCACCTCAAGAACTATCAGTTGGCCAAGTTCCAGAAATGCTGGGGCCCATACATCCACTATGTCAGCCCCCCCCGGGTTGGCTGAGCTATGAATGCTACTTGATGGCTATCTCCTTGTCTGTAGGTACTACCCAGTATGCATGGGTTGCTATGGCTGGTTAGGTTACCCTTGCCTTGTGGGGAGTGTGTTCTTGTACTTGTACTAGTGAGAGGATCAGGGGCTGCAAACACGTAGAACAGGCCCACCAAGTTGTTGTAAGGGGGCTCAGATGTAGATGTCAGTTTAGGCAACATGGGGTCTGTGCCTGCTGTTAGATAAATGTACTCATTGTTCTCCCTGCTGGACCTTTTTCCTTTGTGGACTCTCTTTTTATATTTCAGAAGCTGGAGGCTGCCTGGACCATAAGAACTGCAGACGCTTCTATCCGAGTTCTGCCAAGGTGCTTTGTGGGAGATGACAGGCACTCAGCTGAGAAGGAGACATTGCCCTGTTGCAGGTTTGGACCACTCAGACTTTGCACCGTGAGTACCTCTTTGTTTCCTCTGAACCTAAGTAACCTCTACCTCCCATTGTTGTTAGTCACAGAACCTGTCCTGTGGACAGGAAGTACTTGGAGAGCAAGTTAGGTACTGCCAGTCACTTCCCTTAGGCTTTGACAATTTATCCTATCAGTGTACGATGCTTAACATTTTTGGTAGTTCTGACTCTCAAGCACTCTGTACCCTACAATATACTATAGTTACTTAACAGGTGACTTGCCAAGTTAGTTATGCTATCCCTTGCTGTACCCTTCCTTCCCCCCACTCTCCCTTTCTCCTCTTTTTTTCTTCTCTCCCTGGTTTTCAGTGCTTGTACTGGATCATGTTACACGATGTAAGTACTTTTTTGTATAAGTTGGAAAATTAATAAACAAGTTCAAAAAAATTTGAAAACTTCCAAATAAAATAAGTATTAATGCATACTTACTTCTATTATAATATAAAACTAAAAACCCATAAATCAGTAAAATTCTATAATAGATCACATGTTATTGTACAAGCCCCACCCCCCAAGGAGTAGTGGAATTTTTTTTGTTAACTGCAAAGTAATTCATATCAACGTATTGAATCATACAATATGAAAAAAATCCAAGTCCAAAATGGAAAGGAAAAAAAGATTACATGTTTTAAACATCCTTTCAGTAGTTCCTTTCTAAAAGAAAAGAAAGCAATACCTTAAACCAAAAATATGTCTCAATGCAGACTTGTCCCTTCCAAAAATTTATAGAACATGTATTTTAAATTATGCACACAAATATACACTAAGCCAAACATTAAATGACCTTAAATTAAATATTTCAAACATACTCCCTGGAAACCTGGATTCACATCAATCATATGTTAAACCTAACAAGAAACTTAATCATGGCACTGAAGATATCCCTCCTTCACCTATCTTAAGAACATATTGGATCACAGTATTGTGACTTCAATTGTATTGGTACAAACAGAGTTAAAATTGCCCCAAATTTATATAGCTACTGTATATAATAATGAAATCAAATAGATAGTACTCCACATACTCTTAAAATACAGGTCAAAAATAACTAGTGTAACCCCTAGGTGGCGCTATCCCAAGGGCTACTACACCTGCCTGCTTGGCTAGTAACAGGTTAAGGGGCCTGAGTTCTGAAATGGGTGCCTCTACCCAGAGATCAGGGTTGGTAGTGGTCAAGCTAACCTGGGCAAAGCCCTCCGGGACACTGGAACCCACCTCTTTCCCCTCTAGTGGCCTGAACACTGTATAATAATCACTTTCACAATACCCCTGATACACCACACAAGTACTCACACTGTTTGCACTTACCACCAGGGCTGGTTCCTCGGGCTCAACCCTGGAGACCCCCAGTAAAACAAGATTATGCACAGCAAATAGCAACAGTACAGTACTTTGTGCACAAACTGGAACCACAGTCAGATTACATGCAGAAAAAGTTAGATCTGATTTATTCAGGGGACTTGAACAAGGGAGGGGCAAAATCAGGTTAATCAGCTTAAAGGTTGTATCAATCAAGCAGCTATCCATGTGCTTTGAGTCCCCCCACACAGTCCACCTCTGGGAACCCAGGTGGAGAAGAGATGGGCTAGCCAGGACCGATGCCTGGGGTTACAGCTGGTTGGGGCCCTGTGATGGAAAACACAACATGCACAGTACACAATATTTGTAATCCGGAGCCAGAGGGCTCAGTTCGTAAAGGAAACGAAACAACAAGACAATCAGATGACACACTCAGATTAAGCTGTTGTTGCAGGGAGCTATCCTGGTATTTACTCATGATACCCAAGACTGGACACAGGCTGGACAAAAATCGAGACTGCAGGTGGTTGATCTGGAATGCCAGGAGAAGCAGGGCCCACATGAGTTGCAGAGGCACCGTCCCTGTTCAAGCGTGGAGCAGGGGATTGATCCCCAGTCAGGTCTCTCGTCGATGGCTTCTCTGTGCAGTGGGTAGTCTGGCTGGGCCAGTATGGCAAGGCCCAGACTGCATGGTGACAAATTCAGATGCAGTCCATTTTGGGCTGGATACAGCTTCCAGTAAGCAGAACACAGTTCACACAGTGGGGGACTAACTCACGACCCACTAGCAGCTCATAGCACATTTACATGTAAGGGAATTCTACTGTACCAGGCAAAGCGCTCCCCGGTCACAATCGCAAAGTCACTGCACACACTGGGAGCTTAGGGTTAGCTGGAACTCCTGACGGCCGATCGCATTCAACAAAATCTTTGGTCTTCATCAGATTGAGCCTGGCCCACTTCAGTAGCTTACTTTAGTCACACAAACTTGGATTTAGTCCAAAATAATTCTCTTCTCTCCCTCTCAGGAGTAGCACACCGACATGCAGGCCAAAAAACGTCGCCGTTTCAGAGTTCTCCCATGCAAATCCACTCAGGATTGCTGCTCAGAATCACTTCAGCTCCTTCTTGTTCAGCTTTCAGCTTAGATCTAACTGAAAACTGTCAGCAACCTGGGACTTCCCCAAGATCCAAAAGATTTGGTTGGCTGATTTGGCTGTCAGTCAAAGCAAGAGCTCCCCCTTCAGTTGCAAAAAAGGCACAAAAAGTTCAAAACTACATTTCCTACAGATTTTGACTTCAGACAGCTCCTGTAGTCCGACTACATTTTAGGTCCCACCAGAACTGATTGGTCCAATTTGCAGTCCAGGACCAAGATAGTGGAGACAAATGAAACAGTCCTTGCCATACAGAAAGCACGTTAGACAAACTAAATTATCATTATCACTCTGAATTATTTTCAGTAAATAGTTACATCTTTCAACAGAGCTCCCTCTCAGATTACTTAAGCTGTAATCAGGCAGCTCTTAAAAAGACAGTACACAGAGGCTATACAGGCTTTGGTAATCACATTTAAACTGAAAAAACACAGGACACCAGCCTGGCAGTGAGCATTTAGGCAAGCTCAAGGAAGACTTTTTGGGAACCCCCATTTGTAGGAGGTTACACCTTCCTACCTGGGAAAACTGACGTCCGGCTAAGTCTGTACCATCATAACATTGAAAATGCAACATATACAAGACATTTATACCATTAGCATGCTATACAAGTACTATCTGATTCATCAATTGGCATAACTTGTCACTTTACTATACATTTCAATGTACTCCACTATATCATTTCCATTCTGACAATACATTATGCACATTTCACACACGTAAATTGAACATTACTATACAAAATCATGTAATAACTTCTTGTACCCTAAACAATGCAAGAGGGGTCCCTTCCCTATCAGCTAACTTGGGGCTGGATGGAGCAGGGGCACCATGGTGAGAGGGCAGAACAAGCAACCTGGAATGGGCCATCAAGCTTAATTTGGGCAGTGAGCTCTGACAGACATAAACACCTTTGTGGACTACATTGACAGGCAAATCCACTGGCCTCCTGGGGGAATCATAACTGAAGAGCACCACTGTATTGACAGCTCGGCCAGTCATTCTGGGATGAACAACCACAGTCTCTGTACTTTCAGCAATGGTCTTGGAGCTTTCATCACTTGTGAGGGGTGCCTCTGCATGAAGGGGAATGTCCAAGCTGGGAGCACTGTCAGACCCTTGCTCTGTAGTCTCTGTTTCTACCACACTTGGCTCATTTTGAAGACACTCTGGCACTGAAGGGGAGTTGTCAGCACTCTCATAGTGTTCAAGCTCTGGCATGTCACCAGAAAGACTCATACCATCAGCCTCTCCTTCAGGCAAATCATATTGTTCCACAATACACAAAGATTCAGCATCCTCAGACGTGATACTTTGCACTTCACCTTCAGGGAGCATTGGCTCCAAGGATGATGCTGGGGTGTTAGTCACAGAAGATCCAGCTTCATCCCCATAATTCAACATAGGATTTCCACGAAACAACTGACTCAGTTCATATGAGGGTTAATAGGCATTATCACACTCACTGTCATCCGAGTTAGACTGGCAGTCACTATCATTCTGGGCCTGCTGTGGGAGAAGTCTTAAATCAGCAACCACGGAGGCAGGCTGACTCTGTTTCTTTCTTGCAGCAGCATGAGTCACTGGTCCAGGGGAATCAACCTCGGTGGGTTCAGCCTCAATTATAATTTGACCAATAGGTAGCAAGTGGTTACGGTGCATGGTCCTGACAGCTTTGGAATTATCCTCTGGGCACACTTTGTACACTGACAAATCATCCAACTTTCCAACTATAACATGGGGAAGATGGTGCCATCGATCAGCAATTTTGTGTTTACCATGCAATCCTAAATTTCACAACAACACATGGTCTCCAGTCCTAAGCTCTTGAGCCTTTACTTTTCTATCATGTCTCTCTTTGTTGGCTAGATTTCTTTTGGCACCCATTGCCTGTGCCAGTTGATAGGCATGGTTCAATTGAGCTTTAAGTTTTTGAACATTTTTGCAGGTAATCTTCGGCTCGGACCCCATCAGGAGAAACCCCAAAACAGACATCAATAGGCAGCCGGGTCTCTCTCCCAAACATGAGGCAGTAGGGAGAAAACCCGGTAGCATCATTCTTCGTGCAATTGTATGCATGTACCAAGGTGCTAATCTGCTGGCTCCATTTATGCTTATCTTTTAGGTGGAGGGTGCATGGCATGTTTAGCAGGGTGCGGTTAAAGCGTTCTGATTGAGGATCCCTCTGTGGGTGATAAGGGGTGGTTCTTGACTTTCGCACCCCCATAGAGAGAGTATTTCTTTGATATGCCAACTCTCAAAGTCCCAGCCCTGATCAGAGTGAATTTGCTGGGGGGGTACCATAGTGGACGAAGAAATTTTCCACAGTCGATGCTTTTTTGTCTTTGGTGGGAAAAGCTTGTGCATACTGTGTGAAATGGTCCGTAACCAATAATACATTGCCAATATTTCGCTTATCAGGCTCTAAACGCAAGAAGTCTATGCAGACTAGTTCCATTGGGGTGCTGGTAGTAATGTTGACAAGTGAGGAAGCCCTCTGAGGCAGGGCTTTTCTCTGCAGGCAGCGACTACAAGTCCTTATATGGTGCTCAACATTGGTCTCCATCTTGGGCCAGTAGAATCGATATCGTACCAGGTCACAGGTCTGGTCGATACCGAGGTGGCCCATATGATTGTGGAGGGACCACAGTACCAAATCTTTGAAGGCTGTGGGCAGGACCAGTTGTTGCTTGTCTATTTGGCCACCCCAATCTACTGTCTCTCTATACAACAAATGATTAAGCAGCTTCAACTGGGGCCTTCTTTATACAATAAAGTGGTTCACAGATCAGAGGAACGCAACTTGGACACACCTTTTCCTGCACAAAGGGCGTCAAGTGCTGGCTGAATCATAGGATCTCGGGATTGAGTCCATTGCATGCTGTCTTTGTCAAACTGTGGTAGTTCACTAATATCTAGAGCAGAAAAGTGGCAATACACAGCCGGTATGCAGGTGTCAGAGGGGCTCAAGCAATCTGCTAAGCAGTCCACTGTGTCCGTAGACATCTGTTCATTTCTATCAAACTTTTGGCACAATGTTCGGATGTCAGGTTCAGACAGCCTGACCCAGTTGCTCTTGGAAATGGGCCTCCAGGATAGGGCATCAGCATCAATATGATTCAGGCCTGGTCTGTATTCGACAGCATAATCATATGTTGACAATACAGAAAGCCACCGGTGCCCTGTGGCATCTAACTTAGCTGAAGTCTGTACATAGGTCAACAGGTTGTTGTCGGTCCTCACCAATATTTTCGCCCCAAAGAGGTAATCATGAAATTGGTCGACAATGGCCCATTTTAACGCAAGGAACTCCAACTTGTGCACAGGGTAGTTTCGCTCTGACGGGGTCCGGCTCCTACTGGTGAATGCCACTGGTCTCAAACCATCCTCATGGTCTTGATACAGTACAGCTCCTAGACCCTGCAGACTGGCATCAGTATGCAGCACATAGGGTTTGGTGGGTCAGCATAAGCAAGGATGGGGGCATGGGTGAGTGGGTATATGACTTCGTGGAAAGCAGCTTCACAGTCAGGCATCCAACGGGACCCAAAAAGTTCACCTGGGCAGAAATATGCTTTGTCTGGTTCTTTGATGGACCCTTTTTTGTATTTCCGATTGGTAGGAGGGTAACCCTGGGTAAGATTCAAGAGTGGCTGAATCACTTTGAAATAGTCCTTTATGAACCAGTGGTAGTAGCCACAGAATCCCAGGAAATGTTGTAGTTCTTTCAAATTGTGGGGCTGGAGCCAAGTAGTCAAGGCTTCAACTTTACTAGGATCAGTCTCTTTCCCCTCTGTAGACACTATGTGCCCCACATACTTCACAGAGGTTTGGAAAAACTGGCACTTGTCAATGGACAGCTTGAGGCCAAAATCTTCCACTCGGTCTAGTACTTTGAATAGTCAACTCTCATGTTCCTCCAGGGAGCTCCCAAACACAATGACATCGTCCAAGTACACCAGGCATGCCAGCAAATTCAAGTCTCCAACCGCTCGTTCCATCAGTCACTGGAAGGTGGCTGGAGCACCTGATATCCCCTGTGGCATTCTCAGGAATTCATAGAACCCCAAAGAACAGATGAAGGCTGTCTTCTCATGGTCCTCCAGAGCCATCAGAATCTGGTAATATCCACTGCGAAGATCCAACACCGAGAACCATTTGCTCCCATTCAAACAATCCAGAGTATTTTGTATACAGGGCATGGTGTATTGATCAAGGATGGTCCGCCTGTTGAGGGTCCGATAATCCACACACATTCGTACTGTTCCATTCTTCTTATGCACAACCACAATAGGAGAAGCATATGGGCTCCTGGATTCTTGTATCACACCAGCCACGAGCATTTCCTACAAGTGTCTTCTCACATCGTCTATGTCTGCGGTGGCTAGGCATCGAGACTTCTCTTGAAATGGCCGTTCATCGTGCAGGCGTATGTAATGCTCCACACCCTGGACACATCCCACATCCCATTCCTTCAATGAAAACACTTGATCTCTCTGGGCAAGTTTCTGGCTAATTCTAGTCTTCCATTCAGCTGGCAACGGGGAGTCACCAAAATCAAACAAGTCGGGATCACTCTATGTGTCTTGCCAGGGGGCTTGTTGCTGGGCAACTCTGCAGTGTCTGTGCAGTGTACCGTAGCTAGGGTGCATCCTCTGTTCACCCGGATCTCCCAATCTGACACATTATGAATCTGGACCATCACTCGTCGTGCATAGGCATGAGCATGAGCTGGCAAGGTGCTGGGCTTAACCAATAATCCTTCTGGCAATTTTCCATTGCCTGGTGCATCCAACAGCAGTATTTTGTTCTTGACATCTTTGCGGAGGTGGACCTCCCCTTGAACGGTATACTGAGCATTAGGGGTCAGTACCATTGATCAGAGTCCTTCTTCCACATGACCCCTACTGGTTCATCCTGGTCCACTCCTTTAGGGTTCTGTTGGAAATTATAGGCCCTCTTGATCAGAGTGGGAATTCTTAGGGCCCTCCCAGTCCATTGTCCTTGTTTCTCGTGACAGAGTTGTGCCAGTCTCCCAAACATATGGGTGTTGGTCCCAATTAGCAGGGGAACCCCATCATACAGTCCAGTAGGGGGACACACTAAGGCCAGTGTCTCGACTTGCTCTTCTACACCAGTTACAGCTGCAGGAAATGACAACCAGAGGCAGACATGTCCTAGGTAGGGATAAGACTTGTCACTCAGCCCCCACAAATGTAGGCTTTCCAGGGATTGTAAGGGCACAGCAGATAAGTGTTTGTCATGCCAGTCCTTAAATACAGTGGTCACTTGTGACCCACTGTCCAGCACAGCCTGAGTAGGAATACCATTCACAGCCACGGTAGTCTCCATTGAAGGGCCCACTATTTTGGACCAGTCTGGAGGGACAGCAGCAGGGACCTGGACAGATGATTTAGCCACATAGGGATTTGAGTAACTACTTCTTGAACCCTCACTACGGTCATTTTGGGCACTCCTCAACTGCTGATTCGTTCTCTGAAGCTCTCCTTGAAGCCTGTATACAACTTTATCTAAGTCTTTTGTGGAACGGCATTCTCTCTTCATGTGCCTATCTTCCCACAATTATGGCAAAAAATGTTTTCTGGGATTTGGAGTGGCTGAGGCATCATACTGGGAGCTGGGGCAGTGGTACTACCAACTGAAAACCTTGGTGCCATCTCTGTCTGCTGTGTGGTGAGCATTTGGAGACATCTCATCAGTTCTCTTACTTTCATAGTCAAGACATCGAGTTTCGAGATGCTGTCAGCAGGAGATGCCAGGGTGGACACCCCCACCCCCATAGCAGATGCAGTTGGATAAGGCTCGGTGCCTGTACTTGCAAGAACGGCCTTCATAAAGAGCCTTTTTTTTTTGTTTCCCTGAACTCCCTCAGCAGTTCATCCCATGGCGGCACACCCTCATTGGTCCCCACTGTGGAAGTGCCTTCTGATGCTGTGATCACTTGGGCTGCGCTCACCCTAGAATTACAATCCCCCTCTTCATCTTCAACCTCCCAGAGTTCTTTTATCAAGTCACAATAGTCCAGTAGGTTACCCCTTCTATCTGGGAGCCTTAATTGAAGGAGCTGCAATTTAGAATGCTTTGCATGTTGCAGTATGTGCCACAACCTCACATGGTTTAAGTCACTGGCAGCTAAACCACCTTTTCGGTAGGCCTTCTGCAGCTCTTTCCAGATGAGTAACATATGCAGACAAACTTTCCCCTGGCCATTGTTTTGTTCCTTGAAATTTCCACATCAAGTTCTCCCCTGACTCAATGCTCCCAAAATTGTCTTTGAGTGCAGATAGGTACTTCTGGGTAGATGCATCAGGGTTTGTGGACCTCAGAAATGTAATGGCCTCTAGGGCATGACCCCTCAAACTTTCTATGATCCTTTTCCATTTCTCAGCCTCCACACACTGCCATTCAGGTACCAAAGGGGCAATACAATCTATCCAGATCTCCCAATCATCCTCCCCTTGGGGGTGGGGAGGGTGGCGGAGCAGATTCTCAACCTTCGGTAAGAGTCGTGACTAATGGCAGGCACAGACATAGGAGCCATCATTGGCACAAGCACAGAAGGAGGGGCAATAACGGGTGCTGGAGCAGGAGGGGGTGTTGGGGGAGGAACACCCCCAGGTGGCAGGAATAGTTTCTTTAAGTCCTCCACAGTTTTCCCTTCCTCCAGCAACAACTTAGCAAATTTCTCCTCAAAAGTCTCAGATAGTGGGGGGCTCATTCTCCCCGGGGTCTTTACTGTCTTTAGTTATCACTCTTCAGGCAGTGAGGGCTCCTTCGGCGGTGATAGTCCATGGCACTTTAGAACTGTCTACTGGATCCTTACACTCTACTAACGCCATGAAACTTTGGGTGAGCAGATTAGCCTGTCGACCTACCACCACAGGGTTTTGTAAACATTCAGCCTTGGAAAGTACTCCCTCTACAGTGTCCTTATTGGTACCCAGGGGAATATCCAGGATAAGTATAGCATTTTGGGGGTCGATCTCCTGCCCAGTACACCACCTCACCAACTGGTGTACAGCCACTTCTGTTGGGGTAGCCATTTATTTTTAACAGCAATTTGCAAATTTGGCCACTAGAAGACACAAAATCCCAGCAGTGAGCCTCCAAGATGTAACCCCTAGGTGGCGCTATCCCAAGGGCTACTACCCCTGCCTGCTTGGCTAGTAGCAGGTTAAGGGGCCTGGGTTCTGAAATGGGTACCTCCACCCCAAGATCAGGGTTGGTAGTTGTCAAGCTAACCTGGGCACAGCCCTCCAGGACACTGTAACCCCCCTCTTTCCTCTCTAGTGGCCTGAATACTGTATAATAATCACTTTCACAATACCCCTGGTACACCACACAAGTACCCACACTGTTTGCACTTACCACCAGGGCTGGTTCCTCTAGCTTAACCCTGGGGACCCCCTGTAAAACAAGGTTATGCACAGCAAATAACAACAGTACAGTACTTTGAGCACAAACTGGAACCACAGTCAGATTACATGCAGAAAAGTTAGATCTGATTTATTCAGGGACCTGAACAAGGGAGGGGCAAAATCAGGTTAATTAGTTTAAAGGTTATATCAATCAAGCAGTTATGCATGTGCTTTGAGTCCCCCCACACAGTCCACCTCTGGGTACCCAAGTGGAGAAGAGATGGGCTAGCCAGGACCAATGCCCGGGGTTACAGCTGGTTGGGGCCCTGTGGTGGAAAACACAACATGCACAGTACACAATATTTGTAATCCGGAGCCAGAGGGCTCCGTTCATAAAAGAAATGAAACAACAAGACAATCAGATTACACACTCAGATTAAGCTGTTGTTGCAGGAAGCTACCATGGAATTTACTCACGATACCCAAGACTGGACACAGGCTGGACGAAAATCGAGACTGCAGGTGGTTGATCTGGAATGCCAGGAGAAGCAGGGCCCACATGAGTCGGAGAGGCATCATTCCTGTTCAAGCGTGGTGCAGGGGACTGATCCCCAGGCAGGTCTCTCGTCGATGGCTTCTCTGTGCAGTGGATAGTCTGGCTGGGCCATTCTGGCAAGGCCCAGACCGCATGGTGACAAATTCGGATGCAGTCCGTTTTGGGCTGGATACAGCTTCCAGCAAGCAGAACACAGTTCACACAGCGGGGGACTAACTCACGACCCACTAGCAGCTCATAGCACATTTACATGTAAGGGAATTCTACTGTACCAGGCAAAGCGCTCCCCATTCACAGTCACAAAGTCTTTGCACACACCAGGCGCTTGGGGTAGCTGGAACTCCTGACAGGCCGATCGAATTCAGCAAAATCTTTGGTCTTCAGGTTGAGCCTGGCCCAGTTCAGTAGCTTACTTTAGTCACACAAAATTGGATTTAGTCCAAAATAATTCTCTTCTTGCCCTCTCAGAAGCAGCACACCGACATGCAGGCCAAAAACTTAGCCTTTTCAGAGTTCTCCCATGCAAATCCATTCAGGATTGCTGCTCAGAATCACTTCAGCTCCTTCTTGTTCAGCTTTCAGCTTAGATTTAACTGAAAACTGCCAGCAGCCCGGGACTTCCCCAAGATCCAAAAGCTTCGGTTGGCTGATTTGGCTGTCAGTCAAAGCAAGAGCTCCCCCTTCAGTTGCAAAAAAGGCACAAAAAGTTCAAAACTACAATTCCTACAGATTTTGACTTCAGACAGCTTCTGTAGTCTGGCTACATTTTAGGTTCTACCAGAACTGTTTGGTCCAATTTGCAGTCCATGACCAAGTTGTGGAAACAAACAAAACAGTCCTTGCTACAAAGAAAACAGGTTAGACAAACTACATTGTTATCATCACTCTGAATGATTTTCAGTAAATAGTTACATCTTTCAACAGAGCTCCCTCTCAGGTTACTTAAGCAGCAATCAGGCAGCTCTTAAAAAGACAGTACGCAGAGGCTATACAGGCTCTGGTAATCACATTTAAACTGCTAAAACACAGGACACCAGCCTGGCAGTGAGCATTTAGGCAAGCTCAAGGAAGACTTTTTGGGAACCCCCATTTGTAGGGGGGTTACAACTAGGAAGAAAATTAAACCTTTCAGGTGCTCCTCAGTCTTGTTTCCTTTTAAAAGGCCTAAGAAACTGTTTATTGTTACTCCCCCCCCCCATTTCTCTTGTCTGAGAGGCTGGAAATTTCATAACATGCTGTACCAGGATAACAATATCACAACTTTCCTGTTGTTTACCAGAAGAATGTATCTAACCAGTCTATATACAGCACTTCCATCATTTACTGTAGAGTTGTGGTTGGATTCTCCTTCTAGCTGTGTTTTCAAGTCATGCAGTATGTTGCAATACAGCATAGAAAACCTGTTCAACTGTCATAGCCTGTTTCCTTATTGTAAGGGCACATCTTGCCTGCCATAACTGATATTTAATACATAAGAGAATCAACTGAACTGTATTCTGCTCAAATTTGAACCAATAAGCAGGCAACAAGCCTAGAAATAATATTCTTAAAGAGGGAAAGTGGCCACTGTTTCTGTAAATATGACCAAAAGGAAAGAAGAGGCATTCCTAGTAAAGATGTTCTGTGGTGTTTCTGGGACATTCACACAAGTGTTCACCCATGGACAACTACGGTCGAATATTTCTTTATGCTTTAAGTTATTTTTAACCATGAGCTTGCCACATGCACAGAGCTATAAAATATCTCACATGTGAGTAGGGGTCCTTGGACTATTCAGCATCTGTATGCTCGAGTTGATTTCTGATTGTGGTCTAAGCCCACATTGTGGAGTTTCATAATAATACTTCTCCAAAATCCTGGTCACATACCTTTCCTAGATATTGTTTGAAACTGTACTTCTGTAATTTTCCATTATTTAATTTTATTAAAGAAGCACTGAAACACCTTGGATAACCTTGCCAATGATTTCTGTTTATAAATAGATTGCTGTAGCTCCCATCCTAACAGTATAGGATTTACAGTATCCAATACCCAAGATGTCCATACTTTACATGACGGTACTAACAGAGGTCAAATACTATGATAGCTAAAAATACAGTAAAAAAAAACACTAAAGGATTTATCATCCCTAACCCCCCTTTAGAGAGTGGTAGATAAGTAATTCCTCTTTTTATCGGGTAGAGTCAGCTTATCCATAAATATTGCAAAAAAAGCACTAAATAATAAAGTCTCTAAATTTTTTCAGGGGGATTATACTTAAATATAACAACATTGGGATTAAGAATGTTTTGATTAAAAAAACATATTTCTTCTTGGACATATGCCATTTGTTCCATTGAGTAACGTTACTGAGCGTTTCCTATAATTTAATATCCCAATTATATTGATGCATGTCCTGTGGTCCAAAAAATATTCCCAGTATTTTACGATATCCACTATGGATAGGTATGCCTAGAATCTCCTTTTAGTAACTTCCTGGGTGATCTATTGGTAGGCAGCAGCTTTTCCCAAGGTTTATTTCAGAGCCAGAAATAGCTGTAAATTCTAATCCTTTACTAGTTCCTTTCCCTGAGTTATAGTCTGAAATCAACAGGCATAAATTGTCTGCATATGCTATTGTACAGAGTGGGTCACTACTGAGTGATAGTCCTATTATGTCTGGGGAGTGATTTAATTTATGTATTAAGGGGTCCAATGTTAAAATATATAATAGAGGACTGAGGAGACACCCTTGTTGTACCCCTTTAAGAATCTGACACTCCTTTCTCATCCAGCCATTTACACATGGTAATATAGTGGCTTTTGCTTAACATATTTTAATCCAGGAAATACATATTGTGGTAAATTGGTATGCATTCAGCACTGACCTGAAATATTTATTTATTTAGCTTTTGTTGACTGGGTAAGTGCACTAGACAAATCCTGCCTATTTTCAGGCACGACCCGGGGGAGGGGGATACAGATGAATGCCAACTGACCTTGAACCAGATTAAGCTGTTGGTGGTATTTTTACTGAATGAGGGAAATTTGGCCAGGACACCGGGGAAATCCCCTACTCTTTTCGATAAGTGCCATGGGATCTTTAACATCCATCTGAACTACCACCAATCCAGGCAGATGGGACCTATGAATGCTTGATCCTATCAAATGCCTTATTTTGATCAATACTTAATAAGTAGCCCATCAATTCTTGCTCATGCCCTTTTGTAAAAATTTCCCTTATTAGTATCAGTGCATCTAAAATTTTCTGTGAGGGGATCCCACAAAATTGTGTAGGGTGGATAATGTTATCTAGCAGTAAAGATAGTCTGCTGCATAATAACTTTGTTAAAATTTTGCAGTCTGTATTTAAAAGTGTGATTGGTCTCCAATTTTTCTGCTACCTTTGTTCCTCAGTTTTATAAAGTAATGATAAAACCTCTGTATACATACTATCCAGCAGTTTACCTACCTCCAAAGCTGTATTGTATAATTGAACTAATTCGGCTGCAAAATATTCAAAAATCTGGTTATAAAGTTCACTAGGGAGACTGTCAGCACCTGGTGCTACCCCTTTATTTAATGAGAGAATAACTGACTGTATTTCTTTTGTTGTAATTTTAGCCATCATTAAATCATGAAAATCTACCAGTACTGTAGGTAGCTGACACATTTTTAACCACTTTTTCATGTTTTTCTCACAAAACTGTTTCCCAGTAAACATTTGTTGTACATACTGCTCTAGTTCGTATAAATCTTCATTCGTTTAACTGTTTTACTAGAAGTGGTGATAATGTACGATATGGTTTTATTTTGTTGCAAGTGAATGCAACTATCAGAGGGGTTAGTGTGAGTTCTTCTTCCTTGAGTGCCAAATGGTTGTTCTTTTCCTAATGTTTTTTGTCGGTCATATTGCACCTGTGCCATTTCCACTTTTATTTCCCGGATTTGTATTGAGTAGTTTCCCATACCGTCTGTGACCGGGTACCAGTTTGTGTCTACAGCCTAGACAGCACTGATGTTATGGACTTAATGACAATTTTCTTATTTTCTGTTCTGAATAATTATCATTTTATGCTACAAATAATAAAATGATAAATGCCAGCCTGGTATTTTCTATGCACTAACTCTGGATGTCTGCCTGCTAATTGTCTCCTGAACAACAGCCCCACTACAGTTGGTTTTAGAAGTGGGATTCCTGGCTGAGTGTCTGAAGGATACAAGGGAGAGCTCAGTCAGGGGTACTGGAAATAGTACCTCAGGAGAGAGGCAGAAAAGTGCATGGCGCCAGAGGAGATGAGGATATGTGGAAATGGTGACCTGGGCAAGGCACCACGAAACCAGATGGTGGACCAGAGGAGGATGTTGCGTTGGATGAATGAACACTGGATGGAGGCAGAGTGATGCTGGAGGGAGGCAGAGCGGAGATGCCAAGAGCTGGAGATCCAATTGGAGCAGGCCAGGGATGTATCCAGGAGAGATGAGCCTTGGATTATGGACATGGAGACAACCCAGATGGAACATTCAGAATCTGAACTTCTTATCCTTCCTATTTTCCCAGGAATGTATTGGACTGAGGACAATGGAGTGGTAATGCCGGAGAAGTCCCCAGGTAAGACTGTTCTTGTGGACCTAGGGGTGACGACTACAAGCAATGTAGAAAAGGCTCTAGGAGCTGAAGGAACTTTAAAATGCATTGGACTCTCTAACTCACAATGTAATGATTTACTTAGATTAAATTGGGAAAAAGAACAAAAGGAAGATCCTGAAGTATCTAGTTTAGGGGCTCATGTCTTAGTTCAGGATGGAAAATTGGTTAATAAGGGGATACATATGAGGCCTAACCCCCAGACCAAACTGGTGGATGTAAGGGCTGTGGTACCTATGAGTTTAAGAGAGAAGGTATTGAAGACTGTGGGAGGCAGCCAGCCAGGGAAAATAAGTCATGGAGAGGTACTGGCCCATATCACTCAATCATATTACTGGCCTGGCATGTATCGGCAGGTGGGCAACTATTTGAATGTTGATGCCGATCACTGGCAGAGAAAGGTGCCAGAGCTATGGAATGGTGAAACCACTACCAGGGTAGAAGGCCAATATACATGGCACCCTTGGAGAAGGTGGCGGTTTAGACAAAAAGACAGGTCAAAGTGGTAACCATGTAAACCCCTTTTTTAGAGTAAGGATCTGGTACTAGTGTAAGGAGTATCTGTAGAGTAACAGGGACTTCATAGGAAAAGTATTCTTCTAGAGAAGGGTAAATTAAATTTAGGAATTCCCCTAAGAAGAGTATTGGAAAATATTGGTAAAAGTGGTAGTGACAAGCAGCATAAAACTGCTGTATATCATCTCTATCGGGTTAATAGGAAATTAAAGTCTCAGGGTAGTATGAAGAAAATGACAATAGTTAGATTCCATATAAGGAATGGTTGTTATTATAAGGGACCCTGAGATGGAGTCACTGGAAGAGGGTGGGCCATGGCTCCATCCACTACCAAGTGTGAGGGAAGGTGATGAGTAAAAGCAACCTTTTGTTTGCCTTGTTCTTAAAGACAAAACTGCTGTTGCAACAGTATTTGCTTTTTTCTGTTCTGTTTTTTTCAAACGTCTGGATAGTTGGCCACCTTCGGGCGAGTTCTTCTCTTCCTTTAATATATTCTTAACTGTCTAATCTGTTCTTATCTTTCATCTAGTCCAAACTCAGTCACCCTCTGAAAAGTGTATCTGTGCATTTATGAAAAATGGATATCTAATGTTGTTAATGTAACATAAAGTTATGAATTCTGAAGTAATAAGAATTTGAGGAAGGGTACAGGCCGCATTGGTTGGTACTGGTGATTATTGTCCAGAAACTAGATATGTTAATCAGTGGATTCTAGGTGTAACAGTTTAAATTGCCCCAGAGTATGTTGTATTGTATTGTGTAATAGTAGTACTGTGCAATCTGTTTAAAGAGACCCTGGGGTGGAGCTTCTTGGTGAGGGTGGGCCGGAGCTCCACCATACTCCTTGTTGGAATGGGTATGGGTATTAGACAACCAGTAGTTGGTTGTCCTCTTAGGTGGGGAGGAATGTGACCGGGTGACCCCTGTCATTGGTGAGGTGCCCTGGTAGGAAGAAACGTGGGTCTTTCCTTGCCCCCTCACTAACCTACCTTATGCCTATATTATATAAAGTACATGGAAGGAATAGATGAAAGTGCTGGAGTGCTTTAAAAACAGTTAAAGATTAAAAGTGCTAGCTAATAAAGTGCAGGGATATGTTAAATGCTGCGGTTAAAGTACCAGAATAGAGCTTTCTGTACAAAGAAAAAGCAAGAAAAATAAAATGAATTTGTGCCTTTAATTGCAGTAATAAAAAATATAGAAAGGGAACCACAGAGTAAGGACCCATCTGTATTGTCTCTTTTCTATGGTTGCAGCCTCTATCTTCCTTTCTAGTGCAGCTATCCCTATCTTTCTTGGTTGGAGGCAGGCCACCTCTAAGCAGCACCCCTTTTCATTGTCTAAACTCTCTTTCAAGTTCTCTTCCTTCTGGGTCCAGGTAAAAAGGTTCATGTAAGGAAACCTTGTAGTTATAAACTAAAACACAAGTGGCAATATGTGTTTTACTTAGTGGCTAGTTAAATGAGCCCAGGATTAAATAAACCAGTAAGCAGCATTCCCTTTCCCTTTGCTTTATTATGCATCCTGTGCTGCCTTGCTAGAAATGCAAATATAACATAAGTGAGATATTACTAAGATACAGTATTATTAGATGCTCTGTTAGCAAGTAGCAGTATTGCTGCATCAATAGCTTACCTCAGGTAAATTTGCTGGTGTGTAAACAGTCCTGCAGAGGTTAAAAAGAGGGAGAAAAGATACCGTTTGGTGGCCTGATCAGCTGCAGCCTTCTCTGCAGCAGGACAGGGTCTCAGCTGCACAAGATCTTCTTCTGCACTCAATCTGTTGCTATAGGGAAGCAGCAGCCCCTAGAGACCTATATTAATACAGATTCTAGCTGCTTTAATTAATTGATTGAGGGAGGAGCTTACAGTAATTAAAAAGATAATCAAGCATTTAGAGTCACTTTCTAACCAGGATTATGGTGTGTAATAAAGATGTTGGAAAGAAATAGTTATTAAAGTAATAAGGCTTAAAAGCAACATTTTGTACTATGTATAGGAGCAAGTTGTTAGCCTAGAAACTCAAAAATGTACTAAATTGGAAACGAATTGATGTCACATGACAGTGATGTCATTGATAAAAACATATATTAGCCTACCACTAGGGTGGATTTATTAGATAAGGCATCAGTCTAGAACTGACTGTGAGAGGTGTAAGACCTTAAGTTTAGAAGGATTGTGTCTACACCCTAGACAGCATTGATGTTATGTGCTTAATGACAATTTTCTTATTTTCTGTTCTGAATAATTATCATTTTATGCTACAAATAATAAAATGATAAATGCCAGCCTGGTATTTTTTATGCACTAACTCCAGATGTCTGCCTGCTAATTGTCTCCGGAACAACAACCCCGCTACACCGTCCTTCTGTAAAGAATAATATTTATTCAGTTGTTCTCTCAAGACTGTATATTTATTTGTTTTTAATTTTCCATTTAATTTCCCCATAGTTTTAAAATAGTCTGAAATATCTTTTTTCGTGTCCTCCCACCAGTCATTCTTATCTTCGTACAAGAAAAACGTGATTTTCTAGCTTCCAAGAGGTTCCTAAAGCCTTGGGCTATGATGTCATTGTCTAATAAGCTCAAATTCAATCTCCAGATGCCTGAGTCTCTGCTTTGTTCTGGGCTATTCCGTACTGTAACCTTTAACAGACCATAGTCTGACATACAAACATATGAAGAAGCCAGCGAAGAAGGCCATTTCGTCTATCAAGTCTGCTCGTATTGCAGGGTCCATAGCTGTAAATTGGGGGAAATAAAAAAAAACAATTATCTGTTCTGGTAGACCTAACACCACACAGATATGTTCTAGCGGGTAAAACATGCTTTTTTTTCGGAAGACATATACTAAATTTGCTTGCTCTACTAGTTGTTAATTAGCATCACAAAACTTTTTTTGAGGTCTTTAAACCCCTATCAGATACTGCTAAGCTACAATTAAAATCCCCCTTCCAAAATAATGTTTTTAGCAGAAAAAAGGTGAGGCCTAATTAGTTTAAAAAGAGTCACCCATTCTGATTTAGGCTGAGGAGCATACATATTTATTATTTACGTATTTATTAGCCTAAATTCTGTTCCCCGTATTTTAATATCCAGCAAAAATGCCCTACCTGGGACTATATCCACGATATGTAAAATTGGTATTTTCTGTGAGAAGAAACAAAAACAACTCCTGTGCACACCTCCTCCTCCAAAGACCAAAAACTGGGACCCCACACCCACCCATTTTTTGCTCCTTCCATTTCAAACTCTGAATATAAACAGACATCCTGAAAGAAAATAACATCAGTACTGTGAAACATTGCATAAGTGCTCAGTCTTTTTCTATCAGGCTGTAAACTATTAGCATTTAGCAATGCCACTTTCAAAACATATTGGGCCTCCACCAGTTCAGTTCAGTTCCTCATGGTGGTTTCTTTCTTAATGCTACTTTGGGGCCCATTCATCTTCTTCTCTTAGTTTTCGGCTGATTTTCTGATGAATTTTCAGCATCAGAAAGTAAAGAAGAAATCATTGACACGTTATCTGATTCCCCTTTTGCTTCCGACTCCCCCCATTGTAAAACTGCATATCTGTTTGTGTCAGCTGCTGACTGTTTCTTGATGCTGCAGTTTTTTGTCCTTCTTTTTCTTTCCACCTTTTTTTTATGACCACTTCTGTGAATTCTTTACCTATTTCTATGGTGGGGGTAGGGGAGGCATGGTTTGTTCTGGGTTTACTGGTTCAGTTTGTTGAGTTTGTTCAGGGTGTTCAGTCCTTTGGGGGTGGGGGTAATGCTGTGGACTGGTGTGACCCAGATGCCTATTTTCATTTTGGGGCTGTGTTCATCTAGGACCTGTGGTAGGGGTTTTTGAGGCTTTATGAATATAAAAATCCTGGATGCCAAAGTTAACATTTTCATTGCTTTTAAATGCCCACAGGCAGTCTATGAAGACTTGACCAGTCTCCTCACATAGGTTGCAACGGGGTGTACCAAAACAGTATGCGCTAACATGTCTCATTTCCCCATTTCCCCACAATGATTATATTTAAGCATTTCACAGTTAGTGCTTATGTGTCTTTTTGAGCCACGTTTGAAGCACGTTCATGGCTGACTGGGGTAGAAAAATAAAGCCTTTGTCTAGCCAATGAAAAAGCAGTCGGGTAGATGAATTATATCATTCAGAGACTGTTGCAGCCTCACTTTTAGTTTCCATCCTCCATTCCAAAAAACTTCTTTGTTTATTATAGGTTCTGGATTTCCTTGGATGGTACATTTTTCCTCTAACCAAAATAATACATCAGTAATATTAACCCCTTCATTACAGAATATAATGGTAATAACTCTGAAGGGTTGCTTTGTAAGCGGTATCACTGAAAAAGGAACCCACAGTGGGTTAGTTTTGAGAATTGAAGCCTAGATATTCAAAAGACCCCAAGCACACAGAGCAAGTGCTTGTGCAGTGCAACCCAGATGTGCCACCCAAAAAAACTGCCATATTCAGCTGATGCGCCACAGGATGCACCAGTGCAACCATGGCTGAATACACTATGGATACACTATAGTGCAACTGCACATGCTCTGCGCAGAAGGGCAGGACTGAATCTAACAAGTGGAGCAGGTCTGCCTGAGACTGGAGCAACATGTCAGTGCTGCCCAGTGTGTGCCATGAGCATAATGCAAGTGTAGAGACAGGGGACCCCAGCAACCATGGCCATGGTGAACACAGCAGGGGCACAGAACATGGCAACACACACACAGAGGCATGTATTGTGCCCAGCACACGCCGATGGCATGGCACTGATGATGCCCACCCACACCATATAGGGCCAATAGCCATGTGTATCATGTCAGGAGGCCCAGTGGACTGTGTGTGTGCAATGCTGGGCACCCACAGTCCTACTGGAACACAGACAATGCATCAAACACACATGGGCATGGTGCACTGTGGGACCAGAACAGTGGCCACAGTGTGCTGACCAGCACAACTGGGGCATACATGGCTAGTGGCCAAGGGGGCCGTGGTGGACATGGGAATCCCACATCACCCCCACTCCCACCTCAAACAGCATAGAACAAAAACAGAAAGGCACACCTACCTTCGCAGGATGAGCTGGAATCGTGTGCAGCCCAGCACCCACTTTCCGTGGACTCCTGGTCCTACCACACTCATAGCCCCTTTTCACCACCTGCTGGAACTCTTCCAGGCCTGCAAGGGGAACAGAATGGAAGGCAAACATGAGCAGCATGCTGTCACCACCCCACAGCACCCCCACCAACACTACGCACAACCCCTGTACCCCGTAGCACCCACAGGATACATCAACACCACCTCTGAACCACAGGAACAGCATGCAGGCTATGGCAGAGTGTGCAGACTGTGTACATATCTGGTCATGGCACATCATCCCTGTGGGCACGCTCCTGCAGCACCCTCAGCCACTCAGGGTCCCTCCTCTGCAGGTCCCAGTAGAAGTGCCTGCACTGTTGCCCAGTGCAAGGCACCCCTGTCCTCCTCATGAGCCTGTCTGCTACCCTGACCCAGTCCTGGGACCTTGCCTCCTGCAAGGCCTCCTCCCCGAACAGCTGGCCCTCCACAGGCTGCACCAATGCCACAAGGTTGGCCAGCTCTGTGTCGCACCAGTTGAGTGCCCGTGGCCCAGCTGCCTCTGCATGTGCCATGGTCAATACAGTGTGCCAACTGACAGTCTCACTTCTAGCGTGCCATATGGCCTGCTCATGGCCGACGCGGGATAGACATGCATGCGACGGCCTGCGCAGCTCACAGATGTGCAATGCCAATGTGTGATACACAGCCTATTGCACAACACTGCACATGCACAATGCCGCAATGCTGGGTGGGAGGATGGGGTCAAGTCATCACACACTGCGCATGTGCAACTGGACTGGTGGACATATTGGGAAGGTCACAACATGCCACACATCAGCCAATGGAATCGCGCATCAACATGTACATGCACCGTGCAATGTCACGGTGCATACCCCACTGCACATGCAGTGTGCACCATTTATCATCGCGCATGCATGACAATGCATTGCGCCACGATGTGCAATGCATTGCCAGGTAATGAACAGTTGCACTGCTGCGCATGGCGGGTATGTGCCAGCAAACTGCACATGTGTGGAGAGGCACAGTGCAGATGTAATAGGCTCAAATGCATGCGCAGAGCAAACTGAGATGGGCTGGGTGCAAATGAGCCATATTCAGCCAGGATATGCAAACTGCTCTATTGCCCAGTCATAGCTCAAGTCCCCACATTAGCATCTCGTTACAGGCTGCACAGACCCTCATTTGCATGTGCTGAGCATAAAAGGGCTGCTCTGCACCACCACGCACCACTGGTGACCAGCAGGTACCGCACCTTGGAGGTTTGTTTACCACAGCTACACTGTTAATGGGTCTCTGGCCAGGAAGACTCCATGCCTGGGAGCATTGCAGTGTGACTGTGTACTGTGCTAATGACTGTCACACTTCCACCCCACAGGCACTAGTATGGCAGTGGAGGAGGAGGTGAGACAGAAGAGACATCCAAACTTTACAGATGATGAGCTGGGGGGCCTGGTCGAGGCCTATGTCTGGATGGAGGACCTCCTGTCAGGGAAGACAGGCATGCGGCAGGAGAGGTCACAGGGATGGGATGTGGTGGCACAGGCTGTAATCGCCCATGGTGTGTACAACCGCACCCCTCAAGGAATGTATTAAGTACATGAACAGCAAAAAGACCAGGATCAGGGAGCACCTGGCCACTACGCGGACATCCCTGCAAGCCAGAAGGGGTGGGCCACACACTGTGCCACCACTAACATCACAGAAGGAGGTGCTTGCATCCACCCTGTCCCAGGCATCTGTGGAGGGTGTCCCTGGAGGTGGGTTCCAGACAGGCAGAGGCCCTGCACAGCACTGTGAGTATGCATGTGTCACAATGTCTGTATGGCTTTGTGCTGTGATCCTGGGTGTGCAGGGCATGCCACACATGGGTGCACACTATGTCACCATGCTGCTGTGCATTGCATCCACCGTTGTATGCCCCCACCATGGCCATGCAGTGTCCCCCTTGCAGCCTGTGTGTACTTCCGTGTCAGGCTGTGTCACCAGAGACATCTGCCTGCTGAGGTGGGGTGGCCAGTGGTGGTCACTATCCACCTGTGTACATGTGCCACATTCCTGTACGTCCACAACACATGACAGTACAATGCACCATAGTGGCCTGTCACTGTTGCCCGGTGTGCTCACATGCAGGTGGCAGTGCCCTTTGCTCAGAAGGGGGGCCTGTGCACAGCCATGGTCCAGTGGCTGTCCATGTCATGGAACCATGTGTGCATAGCCCTGCAGCATGCAATGTACACAACACACAGTGGTGTGGGTGACACAGGTCACAGTGCCAGTGCATACCACGTGCTTCATGGCACACGGCCATATGTACACCTGTCAATGGACATCCGTGGACATGCCACCCTGACCATGCATACCTGTCTGCATTACAGCACCATCATGCCTCAGGGGAACTGCAGAGCACATCCTGCAGGCAGAGGGTCCAGTGGAGGAAGTGGAGGAGGGACCCAGGTCATCAACATCAGCCAGGAACGTGGCTGGTGCAGGCAGGGGAACACATGTTCCAGGACCTGCTGAGTTTTATGGGTCTAAATGCCCTGCCTGACATAGAGTTACCTGATGATCTCACAGTGCTGGCATCAGCCACGGAGGATGATGATGATGATGCCACACAGCATGAGGTGATGACACACAGCGGTGCCACTGCCACAGTGCAAGTGGCCACATGGATAGCGATGGACAGGTTGGGGCACCTTGCACCCACACACATCCCCAGCCAGGTTGCCCACCAACTACCACACCTGCAGTGGTTGTGGGCAGCCAGGTACAAGGTGTAGCTGTGGGGACAGGAGCCGTCACCCTGGAACAGCAGTGCATTGTGCAACAACAACATGACACCCGTGCACATGATGCGACTGTACATACAGGGACCCACTGTGCCTGCTCATGAACAGTCCCTGCCTGAACAGCAGCCAGCCATGCAGCATCCACAGGCTGCGGATCTTGCACTGCAGGCTGGTACACCACCTGCCCGTCAACACCCCGCACGGGAAAGGTCCCCTGCTGATGGGCTTGATGAGCACACCAGGCTCCTGCGGTCCTCAGTAGGGGCATCAGGGTGCACTCAGGAAGGTGTGTCAGGACCTGCATGTACAGGTAGGCATCATGGATGACCATGTCTCTGTGGGCCACTCCTGGTTGGTTGGCGAGATACGCCAACTCCAGGTGGATGTCGTTGGCGAGATTCACCAACTGCAGGAAGACATGAGCGCAGGCTTTGAGAGGATAGCACAGGTCAACGAGGTAGGTTGTGCCGCCCTCACACCCTGCAGATGTAGGAGTGCCCGCCGTACACCATGTAGTGACACCAGCACTCCTGCCTCATGGTGTAGCATGGTCCCATTGCTTCTGATGCTATCCCCTGCCTCAGGTATTCCCAACACCCCTGGGTCCCATCTGGACTTGGGGAATGTGACACCCATGAGCACATGGTCATGGTCTCATGGGTCTACCCCTGCTAGAGTGGTTGGGTCCCCTGCCACAGTGGTTGCTGCCCCAGAAGGGGGCACTCATCATGGGCCTGGCCGCCAACATGTCCATGGTGGCCGTGGTAGGTCACAGTAATTCCACCTATGTGCAGTTGTCATGGTACAGTCACCATCCTGGCATTATTTGCCCACACACTCTACTGTCTGTGCCCAGGTCTGTATGCGGGGCACACACACATGGGCCTGTGGCTTGCATGTCCGTGCTGTCTGTGTGATATTCCAGCATTGTGCTGGGGCACTGCTGCTGTGTTGTCTGGCATGGGTGTGATGAGTGCAGCCTTGTGTGTCCGCTGTGCATGTGTGTGGGCATTGTCCACTGATTCAAGCCATACACTGCAGTGCCCCATGTAGGCCCAGACATGACTGTATTACTGTGACCACACCTGCATGGGTGTGTACCGCCACCACTCTGGGCCTATCAGCCATGCCACATCTGCCAGTATTCGCATGGTATCCCCACCTTCCCACACAACATTGCACAACCCCCCATTATCCCACTCTGTTACCCACCTGCAAACTCCAAAGTGCTCCTCCACAATCGTGTCCCTGTGCCGCCATGCCCTGGTGACCAGCCATGGGTCCCTATGGTCATGGCGGTCCTGCCCACCCATGGCCTGTGGCCCCTCATCCTCAGAGCTGTGACACAACTCAGCCTGGACATGGATTCCATGGTCCATGGCCATGTTGTGTAGCATACAGCAGGCCAGGAATATGCCACAGACCTTCTCTGGGCTGTATTGTAGGGCACCACCAGACCTGTCCAGGCATCTGAAGCACATTTTAAGGATGCCGAGCACACACTCAATGAAATTGCATGTTGTGGCATGTGCCTCGTTGTACCAGTTCTCCACCACAGATGAGGGCTGGTGTATGGGCAGCCACAGCCGTAGGGGGTATGCACAGTCACCTGTGGAAGAGAATAGGCGTTAGGTGTACATCATGTATTCACATGTGTGCTACAACCCTATGGTACTGCATGTCTGCCAGGGAGCTGTGTGTCCCCCACACTGGCTGTCCCACCTCACGGTATACAGTCCATGCACGCAACATCACGTCAGTGGGTGCACTGCATGTGTATTGCATGGAGGGCACGTGCCTGGCACACCATGACCTCCCATCACCATGCCCTGCTGTTTACATGCCCTGCCCAGGCCGGTGCACAGCCACTGTCCTGTCCAGTCATGGTTTTCTGTAGCACCACAGCACCTGTGTCGGGCCCAGGCCCTGTGCCACTGTATGCCTGTGCATGCTGTGTGTGTGTCCCCAGCCATGTCCCCCAGCCCAGCACACACCTGCTGCATGAGGTTCACACTGCAGTGGGCTCGTGAGGACCATGGCACTGCATGCCTGTTGGGCTTGGTGACACCCGTCTGTTTCTCACACAGCAGTGCCGCACACTGTATTGTGTGCCACTCTGTGTTGTGTGGGCCCATTGTCATGCCCCACTCACCCACTAGGTGGCCGCTGGGTATCCCCCCATTCTCAAACAGGCAGCACAGGGCTGACTGGTGCCAGATGTTGGCATCATGTGCACTTCCGGGGCGTGGCACATACATTGGTACTGCGCTCCATGGCATTGCACACCACCTGGCAGTTTATGGAGTGGTAGCCCTTTCTGTTGATGTATGCCACTCCCTCTGTGCCAGGTGGTACGTGTATTGCCACATGGGTGCAGTCAATGGCCCTAGCATGCCTGGCATGAGTGCCACCCTGTGGCAGTGCTGCATGGTTTCTGTCTGCTCTGCCTGTGTGCCTGGGAACTTGATGTACTCTGAAGCATGTGGCAGCAGAGCATTGAGGAATTTGGTGAGGAGACTGGATGTAGTGGACTGTGTGATGCCAGTGGTGTCACCCACTGGCATATGGAAGGTGACCGTGGTGAGCAGGCACATTGCTGCTGTCACCTTTGTCTCCACCGTCATGGCATGACTCCTGTGTGTTGATGCCTGCAGGTCATCATGGAGCAGCTCACAGAGCTGTCTCAGCAGTGCCCTGTTGAGTCTGTACCAGCCACAATCTCCATGTCACTCAGGTGGTCGAATGTTACATGGGCACGGTACCTTCTCTGTGGGGCATACCACCTGCGGGCACTTCTACGTCCATGCTGTTGTTCCTCCCATCTCCTCACTCCCGTCATAACTGCTGCCATCAGAAAAGCTGTCCCATCCATGGCTGCTATGCTGTTCTCTGCCTGTGGATGGACTGGACTTAGGCATGCTTTTCATATGCCTATCTTTGCGCAGAGCATCTACAGGATGCACCATGGATGCACTCCTTCCTACCTCAGTCGGTGGCCGGCCGTGGTGGTGAGAGGAGGGCTGAGCAAGTCGCCGGCTCTGTTCACTGACATGAATGGGATGAGCGGGGTGTCACTGCTGCGTGGGGGAACTGCTAAACTATCAGGAAAATGGATGGACATTCATTTATTGTCAATGGGTCAGGATACGTGCTAGGGGGTGGGGGGACCACTAGACTACCAGGGGAAATAGACATTTATTTATTTATTTTTCAACGGGTCAAGATACGTGCTTGGGGGGGGGGAACCACTAGACTACCAGGGAAATGGACATTTATTTATTTATTTGCAATGGGTCGGGATACGTGCCTGGGGGTGGGGGAACCACTAGACCACTAGGGAAATATATTTTATTTTACATTAGATGGAGTTTGGGAGTTGTGTGGGGGGGGCCCACTAGACTACCAGGGTTTAAAGTGAATTGCGGGGCTATCCGGGATTGGGGAGCATGCTGGGGGGGGACACTAGCCTACCAGGCTGTAGCAGGCACACAATGGAACAGGGACCATGAGGGCAAAAAAGGACTACCTGGCCCAGCCAGTCTGCCCTGTTCCCTATCTACTGGATATGCTGCATATCCTAGTGACCCTACAACCTATGGACACCTGCCCCCTCCAGGTTTGCCTTATGCCTGTCCCATGCTTTGCTTCCCCCCCCAACTGTGTTTCACCCACTACTGCAGTTGAGTACCTATGTTGTTGGGGGAGGCATCCTCCAGGGCATGTATAGCCACGGGCAGTGAGTCTGTGTATAGCTATCGATCTGTATATTATATACATATACATATACATATACATATACATATACATATACATATATATGACATGCCTGACTGAAGATATCATATTTATCTTCACGAAGGCCAATGATATCTCGATATTACTCGTGAGATATCAGGATTTCATTGGCCTCGAGTGAAGATAAATATGATATCTTCAGTCAGGCCATGTCACGTTCTGTTTATACTCTGTATGTTTTGGGATTATTAGTAGTTTAGTAATTAAAGCATAAGAGCAATAGTAGTCAGTATAATGTAAAGAAAAGTAGAAGACCATATTTTCGTTTTGCAAAAAACTGCTATTTATTGCATAAAGTTGATACATATAGAAGTATTTAAGGTCTGTTAAGTGTTTGAACAATAGAAAAAAAGAGTATGTTAATAATAATTGTAATATTTTAACCGTTTCATGACCAAGAGCATTTAAACTGAATAAAGCTAGTATTTTAAGAAGAAACGGTTTATTTTGAAAGTGTTTTTTATGGAAACATTGAATATTTCATAACTTTTTTGTAACACACAAAAAATGTCATGAATAGAACTGTCAAACAATAAATACTGTGGTGTGTTAACTCATTGTTAACCAGTGAAATTTTACATTTGTAAGTACAGTATTTAAGTAACTGCTTAAGTACAGATAACAATTGGTAGATTTCAGTTGTTTTGTGCCACTAATAAAATGAATGAAAAAGATTGTGTCTTTGTCATTTTTAAAGTTTGCACACTATTAAGTTGATAGTTATGAAAGTTTTTTTAAAGTTTAAATTGAGCTAACTATTAAGTCCATGAATATGGTAGCATTGTTCTTTGTTGAGTCATTGACAAAATGCCATAGATAAGATTTGCAGTATTGTCTTTCATGTTAGTCCTTTTCAGTTAGAGTACTGTTCCGTTGCTGATTATCAAAGGGCTATAAGTCTGTTTAGCATATGCAGAATACATCATAGGTAGAGGGTCTGTGTTGTCTTCTACTTGTTATTTGAGTCCATTTGTGCCTTTAGTTGTACTTGTTTGTTCTTTGTTTGCTGCTGTGTGTTTCTGCTTCTTGTGGTCTTCTGGTGTTTCACATCTTCTGGAGTGTGGGTCTTCATTCCTGAGAAAGAAACAAAGAAAAGAAATTGTTACTGTTGTCATATTGATAGTATTGTATTTTATGCAGTGTTTGTTTGTTGTGCAACATTGTACTTTATCTATGGTTGTTATTTTGAAAACTCTTTGTATAATTTTCTGTTACATTTGCATTTGTATGATTACGTGTGTTGTTTTAGGGAATGTATATTTTTAATAATCTGTATTTTACATGCTTGCATGTTTTTGCAGATAAAGTACATTGCTGGACAGTATGCCTTATGAAAATAATTTTGTGTTTGTCAGCTTTTCTATATAAAATATACAATTTGTGAAGTTAGGTGAATATCAAGTATGATATTTGTATACCGACCTAGTCTGAGTCTGAGTCACTTGATAGGACTTGCAGGTATCTTTTGCTGGTGTGCTTGTTGATTGTCCCTGTTGAGGGGTGTAGGAGAGAAAGGCAGTTAAATTGTTGTTTGTATATTGTTATAGTGTTCAAGTGTTCTTGTGAGGTGTGTTATTTGTGAGTTTATGATTGGTAGTGTGGCATGTTGTTTGTGGTGGTTGTTTTTGGGTGTGTGTATTAAGTCTGTGTTAAATGCTTTGCGGGTGTGTGTGGGTGTATGTGTGTGTGTTACGAGTAGATTAGAGTATATAAAGGAAATTTTACCATTATGAAAGTGAAAGTTGATATTTGTTGCATGAAAACTAGTTGAAAGAAGTATCCGTCCTATGCATTTCGTACATTGGATGAGTTTTGCGTCATTTGTAGATGTTCGTGTTGGTCTTGTTTTTGAGCAGTGTCTGTATTAGCTCCACTTAATAGATCTGAAATTCGTTTTTGTTGGTTTTCATTAATATGGGAGTAGTCATTAATGCTTCGTACTCATTTGTGTCCGGTAACTTGCATTATTTCAGTGGCTTGGATTCCACTGTCATTTAACTTTTGTACGACATGCTTGCGTGCACTATGATTCGTTAGTTTTTGGTCTGTAGTCATGCTTGCATTTGTTATCATTGTTTAAAGTATGGTGCCTATTTTATTAATGCCAATCGGTTGATTTTTAAACCACTTGACTGCTCCTAATCCAGTGTACAGTTCAGTGTTGCTGTTTACTGCTAAGAAAAATGGGTCTTCAGGTTTCTTGCAGCAGTCTAGACGCTGGCTGGCATATATGGTATATGTAGTGACAGGGCAGCTGGTGGGGTTTTCTTTGTTTTCTTATGCCCTAGGTTTTATTTTTCTGGTGTCTCTTATGTTGAGTCCTGAGCGGGTTTTTGTTTGGCGTTCAGTGGAGTACTGTATATAATGTACTCCATTTTCATCTACATTTTTGGTTACATCTCCCCATTTTAATTGTCTAATTTCAGTGGATCCTCTTATGCCAAAAAATGTGCAGTATATGAGCCATAGTGTGTTGACTAATGATGTTGCAGAATGAGGACCTAGCTGTTTCTGTGAATATAGTTTGTCAATCATGGCATCTGAAAGTTCATCGGATGCATTTGGTTTACTTCCTTTGCCTTGCGATTTTAAATGCTTTTGTTTTGCTGCCAATGTTTGTCTAGTTATCTCAAATTCCTTGTCCTTTGATATGGAGTGACTGTAAGTTTTGCTTTTACGGTACCTTTCTATGCTCTGATATATTGCTCGGAGGCTTATTGCCTCATATGGCTCTCCGTTTTTTTTCTTGGCATTCATGAAAAACTTTGATAAATAGTTATTTAATGTGACTGGGTCTGTGGTTTCTAAGTTTCCACTGTCTGAATAAGTTTCAGCAAAATGCTTTTGTATGGATAAAACATCATAGGTTGTTTTTCGAGAGGTGTTTTTATTTTCTTGGTCTTTAATAAAATGCAGTACTGAGTCATCTATGGTTAGGCAATGATGTGACTTATCTGTTGTGACTGAGGTTCATGGCTTGTTTTCATGGGTCTTCAAGTTCTGTGAAAATTTTGCTGCTGTCAGGTTTCTCTGAAGAAGTTGTTTCTTAACCGTTTGACTCTGTATAATAGGTATGGTGTTGGGCTGGATTTCAAATGATATGTTCATGGTTGTCCTTGGTGTTTTTTTTTTTTTATCATTTCTATGTTTGTTTTGTCTTACAGTTCTAATTAGTTGGCCATCGCAAACTGCCCGATAACGTATTCTTTGTAGTGAAGCAGTTTTGGGAGAAGAGACACTGTTTGTGAATGAATGGAGACGTTTTTATGTTGCTTCCTGTTTATGTCTTCTCAGAGTGCCAGGCTGCTGTGTTTGCCTCGTGCTTTTGTGGTGAGTGGCACAGGTGTGAAGGTTTTGGTTGCCATGGTGTAGCAGAAGCGGTGGCTCGCGCTGTGATCGCATGTAGCATTCGTGCTGTAATCGAGAGTGTAGTTTGTAAAAGTGTGGTTTGCTTAGAAGTGTGAAGGGTGGTGTGGTAAGTGGTATAAGTTTTGTAAAAAGATGGAATATTCAATGTGCAAGATAAGAAAATATCAATGGTTTTAGTTGGCCTCGCTACTGCTGCTCGTACTTTGTAAGAAAACCTATGGGATGACAGCAGAGGCTGGAGAATTTCGTATGCTAAGTAATCATGAAAAAAAAAACAGAATGTTACTTGGAGCACTGTCAGTATTAGAAAACTGCTCTGAAGGCTTCCGTGGTATGCTGGTAATTAATAAAGGACTTAACTTTATGAAAAGGAGAAAAGCAGCTGTGGTTTAATAAAGGAATAAAAAAGGAGCCGAGTAGGGAGCTGCCATTTATGTCTCCAGCTGTTGAAACCAGCAAAAATGGAATAGAACTTGGAGAGACAGTGTGAGCAGTACGAGCAGTCCTTGTAAATGAAGTATGTTAATGTGGACAGGTAAAAAGTCAATCCTGTGTAATGGAAAAGCAGCATAACATTTTTTAAAAAGGGTGTTGCAAATGAAATTGATGTCAGTAGCGAGCGGAGCTAGAAATGATTTATGTTGTCCGAAGTGAGAGCTGCGGTGCACAATTATTAATGAGTTATTTTTTAGCAAGAGACACTTGCAGCAGAGAAATTATTTTATTGTCCTAGTGTCCCTGAATAAAACGACCCATAAAATGCAGACAATCTGTGGCAGCATCATGTATGTATGTGTGATAGAAGTGCCGTAAATAAAATTAGTGTGAGTGGCAGCCGTACAGACCAGTGAGTGGTGTCAGTTGAAGTGGCTTGGAAATTAAGAAATTGAGTACAGTACAAGTATGAAAGCGAAAAAGAGTCTGTAGGTGATGCCTGATGACAGCCTGTGTAATGAGAATGCGTTCCTGTTAAGGTTTTAGCACAGATATGCTGAGACTGCATCCAGTCAGAGAAACACTTTGTGACTGCTGATGCCAGTGCAAACTTTAGAACATTTGTGGGTAAGTAGTTCATTGATAAGCCAAGGTGTGATACAGTAATGATAGCGGGGTGCAGTTTATGAATGTGTTTCCATATGTCTGGTAGATAGGAGCGTGGCAGGAGTGCAGCAGCAGTGGAAACCAGAGAATGGCATGAGGTGAAAAAAGTGTTTGAAAAGGTACAGCTTCTTTCTATACGAATGGAGAAAAAGTTTGTGTGTGGTGGGGGGGGCGGCTTAGAGAGTAGTAAGTGTTGCATTCTAGTAAGCATTTCAGTCTTGTGAGCTGTACTGTGCATAGAAGAGGGTCCCTCACTTTATCGAATTAGTAGAACGAGCGATCATTGTGGCTCCCAAGCAATTCATTTTAGTGAGGGGTTACTGTATTGTTGAGGCAGTGGAATGTTGCATTTAATCTAATTACATTGTGGGGACGTACTTGCAGAACAGATGCAGCTTCTGAGACTGATAATTGTACGTGGAAGCGAAAAGTAAGTGTGCGTATGGAAACACATGTAGATGTTATTGGTTAATAGTTTAGTGGTTTTTTACTTTCTTTTTCTGAAAGCTGACAACAATAAGTGAGGAATTCAGTGGAAGCGTTTAGTGGTGCAATTTGGGAGAAGCAGTTTTCTGCAACATGTTCGGTTTTTGGGTTACCATCAGTTCAGCATAGTTATGGAGGTGCTAAATGAAATTGTTTTGTCCTCTGCGATTAAAATTGTTGAAGAATTTGTTTAATGTTCAATGGTACTTTCATTGAGAAATCATTTTTTATCTCGGGACAATGTATTGTGGTGGGACTCTAGCCAGAAGATGAGCGGGATGTAAAAGTGAAAGTGTTCAGGATGTGTGCTGAGGAGTGTCCAGGTGCTACTATTGTTTTGACTGGCTTATGTATGACGTATAGGAGTGTGAAGATATTTGTATGATGTATAGGAACATGGAGATATCAATGATATCTTCACTGCCTGGCTGAGATATCATTTTTTACACAAACATTTATCCCAAAACATACATTGTATAAATATATATATATATATACATACACAGGTCCTGCTTGCACAGCTGTATGGGTGTGTTGTATGCACTGACTGTGCCTGGCAACACACAGTTCCTGCTGTTTCCAGCCTGCACTTCTATTCTGACCAACAGGGGATGCTGTGGGCATGCCTTGGCCTGCAGCGTCCAGCCTGTGCTTCCATTCTGACCAAAAGGGGGAGCTTTGTGCTCCATGCAGTAGCACCGGGCAAACTGCATGGTAATGTATGCTAAGCAGCACCTAATGAGATGCAAATATACCTGTTTGCCCACGGATTACCTAAGTAGGCTCATTTGCATGGGAGCTTTGAATATAGCTCCCGTTTGCCTCGGGTTAATGTGTTAGCACTGTGCAATTGAGTTAGCCCTGGGCAAACCTTACTTCAGCATAGCACAGTTCTGCAGTGTGTGGCTCACACTGTTGTTTGCAGTCATACCTCTCTCAACTGTCCCTGATTTTACCTCACAGTTTTACTCTGTCCCTCCTAAATATTGTGTTTCCATGACCAAACAGTGGGGGCTGTAAGCATAAAATAATGTCAAACATTAATGTTACAGACGTGTTCTTCCTTAGAAATTGCATTTCACACTACACCACTTATTCTACCAGCTTCCCGAGTGGATATCATCCATTTTTAAGACGTGTCCCTGATTTTAAACCTTTATCCCTGTTTTTTTTAAGCCTTGTCCCTGATTTATGAGGCAGGGGGTTGAGAGGTGTGTTTGCAGTAGATGTGAAACATCTCTGCAATCACACACAATGTTCTCCACCGGCAACACTGGCTTGCTACAGAGTCTAATGAGCTGCAGTTGCAGTTTGCACTTCCCTGTTGCTATATTCAGTGCTGTCTTATTCCCGGGCTATTTTTGCCCTGCACTCCCAAACCAGTTTGCCCGAGTTCCTTAGACTGCTATATTCAGCAGGATTAGCACCGGGCTATTTCCTTTTCAATATAGCTTGCTTTGTGCTCCAGGCTAAGTTTGCCCACCGGGCAGTGCTAATTTAGCCCTGGGGCAAAGTTTTGAACATCTGGCCCTGTGTGTCCTGCTGTAAATCCATCACATGTTGCTCCTCGCTTGCGGGCAGTGCAGCCATAGGCTGTCCCACACATCCACCTCCTTCTCTTCCGATAACCTCGGAATCCACAATGGAGTTCTCCATCCCGCCACAGAAAGTGTAGTGCCCCCCGTCACAGAGTAGGGGAATTTGTATTATAACTTCAAAATCAATAAACAGAAAACAGTGTTATCACACACAAAACTACACAAATCATAAGAGAAATCAAATAAGTATTACAATCATACATGTTCTATTGTACATCCGAAAAATTATGTGGGACTCAAATGAAAGCAGAACACTGAACATCCCCCCGCCCCCCCACAAAAAGAGGAAGGGGAAGTTTAATCAAAATGATAAAGAACACACAAACCTATTAGTATTGTGTCATACAGAAGCAGAAAAGGAAAAATGAAATCAAAATACAGTATTACATCGTACTTTAAGCCATACAAAAATGAAAATACTGTAAACATAACCCCCCTCCCCACAAAAAAAATTAGGGGAATTACCTAATCAGAGCATAAAAAACCCATACAAAGTAGTGCTTTATACTTGAAACCTGGAACAGAAATAAATTACTTTAAGCATTCCCTTAACGTAAAAGAATACAAAGAAACAGCAGTTGCATCATGCAAATCATAGAAAAGAACATATGAATCAAATAACAGAACATCAAAAATCTAACTGTATTTATAACAAAATTGAAGATTTTTCATTGTACTGCATCTATCCATTCCATGTGTCTCCACCAGGATTGATACTGTATTTGAGAAATTACTTTTTTCTCCCTGTTTTTAGTTTCTAGCAATGTTCTTTGAATAAGCCAAAAGACTTGTACTGCCAAAGTTTCTCTTTTATACAGAGAGAATTGACAGTGGACATGCTAAATATGGTATTTTAGCAAAAGCAAGATTAAATGAACTGTACCCCTATCATACTTAATCCATGCATGAGGTAAAAGACTTAGAAATAAAATGCCTTTAGTGAGCAGTTTAAAGGGTGACACGGCCCATTTTGAATATAAAAGTGACCAAAAAGGAAGAATAAAAGGGCACTCAAAATATAGATGCTCCATAGTTTCCAAGATACTAATGCAACTTTCACTCCTAGGATAAACCTTTTCTGATTTATCCTTATGTTTAAGATTATTCTTCACATTGAGCTTCTCATGGGCAACCAGCCACAAGACATCCCACATCTTACCATGCAACCTTCTATTCCCCAACATGGAACCAATCTGTGTTAACTCCTTTGGATCCATGTTCCCAAACCAGGGGTATTCAATATAAAATTTCAGAACTATAGATGCATAAAAGTCCTTCGTGTCACAAGCCTCAGCTGACTAGCTGGAACCGTCCAAGTTTTCAATTTCCCCAAAGCATATTTCAGATAATAGGGCAACCCAACTAGGGATTTTTGTTTTGGAATAAGGCCAGTGGAATCCCAAGCCAGCATCCAAGGCCCAATTTGGTCTCACACCCAAGGATGCCATAATTTACTACTGTTTTGACCTATAGGTTTAATATTATGATAGATAAACATAGAAAAGAAAAAAAACTAGTGGCTGTATCATCTGTAAACCCCCTGTCGGGATAGACAAATAAGTAACCCCGGTTTTAATGGGGCTCAAACGACTCCCCCATAGACATTGAAAAAAACAGCTATACAAGGTAGTCTCAAGTTGCTTAGGTGGAGGAAAGATTATACTTAAATGCAGGAAGAGTGGTAATAAAAAAGTTTTAATCGTGAAAACCCTTTTAAGTTTTTACATATGCCAAGCATTCCACCTTTTTACTTTAGCCAATCCTTCGTTCAATAATAAGGACCAATTATAAAAACACATGTCCTCTTGACCAAAATAAAGCCCCAGAATTTTTATAGGCTGTCGTTGAACAGGTATATTAAAGAATTCTGACACTGAATCTGGGGTGTCTCCTATTGGGAGACATTGACATTTTTGTAGATTAATGCTCGATTTAGTAAGCTCTAAAAAGAATTTAACAACAGTAGCAGCTGTTTTGCAAGATGCCTGATTTGCCAGTATCATGCACACATCGTCAACATAAGAAATGCTTTTAATTTCTGCATCCTTACTGTGTACTGATAAGCCCACTATGTCTTCTTGTTTTTGTAAATAAAACAACAAAGGATTCAATACTAAAATATACAGAGACGGGCTCATCAGGCACCCCAACCGGACTCCCCGGGGGATCATCCTAAATGACTCCAACCAAAATAATACATCTTAATCTATCCAATAAAACAATCAGGAAACCCATATTCCTGAAGACATGCCCATAAATACTCATGCCTAATCTTGTCAAAAGCTTTAGCTTGGTCAAGACATGACAAAAACCCTTTAAGTTCCTCACTTTCTCCTTTTTCCACAATTTCCCAGAGAAGTATCAGAGCATCATGTATTTTTCTCTCAGGTACTGCACAGAACTGAGATGGAAAAATAATACTATCCAAAACTACTGCAAGTCTATTATTTAGTATTTTTCCCAGGATTTTGCAATCTACATTCAAAGGTGTGCTTGGTCTCCAGTTTTCTAGGAGACTTTTTTCTCCACTCACATAGAAATATAATTAGGCCTTCATACATGCTCTGAGAGATCTTATTGGGCCGTACAAATTGTAAATAAACAAAAGCCAACTCCTTAAGCATTTTTAGGAATAGCTGTTGAAATAATTCGCAGGACAAGCCATCTGGCCCCTGGGCCACCCCAGACCTTAAAGCCCTTATAACTGTGGCAAGTTCCAGCTCTGTCACATCCTGAGTCAAGGATGAAATAAGCTTCAGTGGAATCTGGGGAAGATTACAGAAGTGCAACCAAGTCTCAATCGCAGACCCCGAAACCTGTACTGAAACATAGAGCTGACATAGGCTTCCATTACTGCCAGGATCTCTGCCTTTTTATGTACTTCCCTCCCATCTAATGTTGTAAGATGAGTAATAGTTTTATTTAATCTCCGAGTATTACAGGTATCAAAAGGATTGACACTCCCCTGGACCCGATTTTGACCAAATTTCTGTTCGAACTCTAAGGATTTCATCCTATTATATTGTAAATCTAGCAATTGGTCTTTGATTTTTTTAATTTACTCACTAAAGGCTTCCCCAGTATCCTGTTGCATTTGGAGTAACCCAAATAACTGGCTACGAAGTTCAAAATATTTGTCTTTTTTTTGCTTCCCATTTAGTTATCCATAAGTCTGAAGTAATCCTGGAAGTACTATCTATTGTCCTCCCACAATAAGGGTAGAGAGTCATAGAGGAATAACACAGATTGTCTAGCCTCAATCAAATAATTAAATCCTTCTAGAATATCTTTATTCTCCAACAGACCATTATTCATTCTCCAGTACCCCTTCCCTCTAGAAGTTCCAGCAAAATCAGAAATCGTCACAGCCAGTAGGCAGTAATCAGAAGTTCCTACAGGTATCACAGTTTTATTCCAAATTGGTAATGTAGGAGTGACAAACCAGAAATCTATCCTGGTGGAGATTGAGCCTCTATAGTCAGTACGCGGGGCTTGTCCAGAATTATGCTCAAAGACATCCACTAACCCTGTGGTCCTTATAACATGGTTTAAATAAGAAGCATCACAATAAATTTTTGTAGTTTTTGACCCCCTGTCTTTTGTAAATCTACTAATATTAAAATCCCCCCAAAATAAAACATTTTTTGAAGTGTATAAATGTGGGAGAATTTTTTTCTAGTAAATCAATTCTAGCTGACTTCAGCTGTGGGGCATACACATTAATTAAGTGGAAGGAAATCCCTTGTAATGTAACATCCACCAAGAACGCTCTACCTGGGACAATATCCACTAAATGAGTGACCTTAACATTTTGCTCTAAGAAACAGATACCCACCCCACTACAAGTGTCTGACCCCCCTGACCAAAAACTAGATCCCCACACCCATGCATTTGTGGTAGCTAAGATATCAGTAGGAAGTGACAATCTGGTGTCTTGAAAATAGACGATATCATACATAGAATCAGAGAAAATTGAGAAGGTAGCCAACTTCTTTTTCTCTGACAAAATACTATTGGTGTTCAAGGAGGCTATTTTAACCTCATAATGCCTCATTTAGTTAAACCAAGTATCAGGGGATGTCTTCAATGCACTTTTCTGGATAAGACCCTTACACCCATATGTCTTTTCTTTGTTCTAGCAGAAATAGAATTTCCCTGTAGGTCAGTATCTGACTAGACATCAGCCTGGGACGATGCCCAGGAGGCAGTGTCTGAGTCTCCTTCCCCCTCCGACAATCCTACCTGTAACACAGCATAGGAATTAGTCAACTGTACAACTTTAGCAGTGGGAGGGGTAACCCCCTTACCTGTTTTCACCTTCCCTTTGGAATGCACCACCTAAAAATCTGCTGGTTTGTCCCCTAGTGAAGTTGGGGGGGGGGGCATTTCCGTAACTACTGGAACATCCAATGCCAGACCTGAAGTCACATCCAATGGAAGAATAGGCGCATCCTGTGCTGCAGATGCGCCAGCAGAGGATTCTGTCAATAGGCCAGATGTAGATACAGCCTAGTGGAGGGTATGGGCCCAGGGGACCTAAACCCCAGGCAGATTTAGTTCTTGCAATGTATATATCCTGTGCCCCAAAATCAACTTCCTCTGTGATATGGGAGGCCCAAGGACAGTCTGAGAAACAAGGACCTTCAGTATCACAAAGGTTGCATTTTTGTGGATTTCGACAATGAAACCCAGAATGGCCCACTTCTTCACACCAGGGGCATTTAAGGACATCATAGTTAGGGCTTATATGTCTGGCAGACCCACATTTGAAACATCTGCATGGTTGATCAGGATAAAAAATTAAAACCCTTGTCCCTCCCTATGTACATACAATTGGGGAGGTGCTGTAAATCATTACCCTCACACCACAATTTTATTTTGATCCTCCATCTCCCTTTCCAGAACCTTTCACTATCAAGTATGGGTTCAGGGGTGCCTTGCAACGTACATTTTTTCTCCAACCAGTGGAGAATACCCATTATATTAACTCCTTCATTTTGGAATAACACTGATGACATGGAAAGACTGCTTAATAAGGGGAATGACTTGAAATGGAGTACAGAGAGGGTTAGTTTTTAAGGATACACATTTTCCCCAGAATCGTTCAAGTGAGTCTGGGGTTCTAAAGCTAATATCAAATGTGCTTTTGCCAGAGGCATGAATAAGTGCATAGACATCCAATGGTGTTCTGCTAACGTAAAAACGATCTGGCGGAGACTCCAAGCCCCCCAGATAGCAGAGATGGATTGCGTTCTGTCTTTTAGGCAATTCAACAGGCTTCCAAAACAAAATAGCAAAAGTCTGAGCCTTCTCTAGTTGGGGAGTATCTTCACTAGATTTCCTCGCAGGCTTAGTAGCAGGTTCAGCACTGGAATCAGTGACTGGTGCTTGGGAAACCGACTGCTCCTGGGTTTGCAACAAGGGGAACAAGAAACAGTACCTGAGGCCTCAGCCTGCTGCTGAGGCACCCTTGAGTCCATACCACAAGGTCCGTTGTGACTAGTAACCCGCTGCGATTCCTCTGAAATACCACCCAGTACTGCGCCAGTGTTCCTGCTGGTGTATGATGGATAAGGAACCCAGATGCCCTCTGAAATTTGTAGCCAACCAGCTCTTTCCAGCGTACTTTCCGGCGACCACCTCTCGGCGTCCGTGACTGGATCCAGTTCACAATCAACTGGTGAAGCAGCTAACGCAGGAGGCAATCCTGCCAAGACAATAAATACCTTCGCTGCCATATTCTGAAGAGCTGCTGGTGAGACCTCCTGAGAGTGTTTCCTTTTTCTTTCCTCTTCATCTTGATGGGCCTTCTCTTCATTTATTTGAGATTCCACATTTTGTAGTTCCTTCTGAAGTATAGCTCTTTTCTCAGACAGCAATAACTCCTCAGGCAAAGACTGCTCCCGACAGTCAATATCTAGATCCAAATCCTCCAATTACTCCAGTTCCAAAACCATTTGTTCCAAAACTATGTTGCCATTGCGGGTGTCAGCAGCACCCTGCTGCTCAACAGGTACACAACCTACCTGCACCTCAGTCTCTCCAGGACTGGAGACCTCCATCATCGCTACAGTGGTTCCCCCTAGAAACAGAGAAACATAGAATTTGATGGCAGATAAAGACCGCTTGGCCCACCCAGTCTGCCCATTCCCCTACCTAATGGATAAGCTGCAGATCCTAGTTTACCAACAGCCTACTTCTTCCTACCCCAACCCCCTAGAATTGCCTTATGACTGTCCCATGCATGCTTGAATTCCACCACTGTTTTTGACTCCACAGCCTCCTCCAGGAAGGCTGTTTCATACATCTACAACCCTCTCTGTGAAAAAATACTTCCTTACATTACCTCTGAGCTGCTCCCCTCTATCTTCAAATTGTGCCCCTTGTTCTTGCACCCTCTTTTTCTGAAAGATGCTACCCTCTTGGACTTTGTTGATTCCTTGAGGTACTTGAAAGTTTCTATCATGTACCCCTCTTCCTCCTCTCCTCGAGGCTATACATATTAAGCTCCTTAAGTCTCTCTTCATATGTCTTCCAGTGCAGACCCTGCACCATTTTAGTTGCAGTCTTCTGGACTACCTCCATCCTGTTTATGTCTTTGCGGAGATTGGGTCTCCAGAACTGCATGCAGTACTCCAGATAGGATCTCACCAGCTGTCTGTACAGAGGGATAACAACTTCGTTTTTTCTACTGGTGATGCCTCTCCCTATGCATCCCAGTATCCCCCAAGCCCTCTTTACTGCCCTCTCACATTGCTTGCCCACCCTTAGGTCATCTGATATGACAACCCCAGGTCCCTTTCCATTTTTGTTGTTGTTAGTATCTCACCCCATTGTACTCTTCCCTGGGTTTTGTTTCCCAGGTGCATTACCTTGCACTTCTTAGCATTGAATCTAAGCTGCCAAACATTTGACCATTCCTCCAACCTAGCCAAGTCCCTTCTCATCCTTTCCACCCCACCTTGTGTATCAACTCTGTTGCAGATCTTTGTGTCGTCTGCAAAGAGACATACTTTTCCTTCCAGTCCCTCTGCAATGTCGCTTATAAAGACATTGAAGAGGACTGGTCCTAGTACTGAACCCTGCGGTACCTCATAGTAACCCTCTTTCTTCAGAGTGGACTCCATTTACTATTACCCTCTGCATCCTGTTCTCCAGCCAATTCTTTACTCAGGCTACCATCTTGGGACCCACTCCCAGGCTGGCTAACTTGTATATTAATGTTTTGTATGGGACTGTGTCAAATGCCTTGCTAAAGTCTAGGTAGGCCATGTCCACAGCCCCTCCCTGATCTACTACTTTGATCACTCAGTCAAAGAAATCGGTTAGATTCGTCTGACATGACCTTCCCGCTGTGAATCCATGCTGCCTTGGGTCATGTGCCCCTCTGGCTTCTAGGTACTCGACAGTTCTTTCCTTCAGAAGTGATTCCATCATTTTCCCTATCACTGAGGTTAAACTAACAGGTCTGTAGTTGCCTGCTTCTGCCCTGCTCCCACTTTTGTGAAGTGGAATCACATCTGCCCTCCTCCAGTCCTCAGGTACCACCCCATCCTCCCATGATTTCTTAAAGAGGGTAGTTAGTGGTGTCACTAGTTCTACCCTTAGTTCTTTTAGAAGTCTGGGATAAATCCCATCAGGCCCCATTGCTTTGTCCACCTTCAGTTTAAGAGTTCTTTCAGAACCCTTTCTTCTGTAAATGGGCTGGTATCAACTTTTGTATCCAGAGTGTTTCTATTGTTTGGCTTAGGTACCTCCCCAGCTTCATTTGTGAATACTGAGCAAAAATATTTGTTTAGTATCTCTGCCTTTTCACAGTTACCCTTTGCCCACCCCCCTCCCCTTTATTAAGCCTCATTATCCCTCCCTTGGTCTTCCTTCGCTCCCTGATGTACCTATAAAAGGTTTTATCGCCCTATTGGATGAGTAGGGGAATTTCCTTGGTGCCCTGGCTAAATTTCCCCCCATTCACTAAAAATACCACCAACAGCTTAATCTGGTTCAAGGTAAGCTGGCATTCATCTGTATCCCCCTCCCCCATGTCATGCATGAAAATAGGCAGAATTTGCCTAGTGCGCTAACCCAGTCAACAAAAACTAAATAAACAAAATAAATAAGATAGATAGATAGATAGATAGATAGATAGATAGAGAGAGAGAGACAGCCATGTATATGACCCCTGAAACATGGGGCTTACCTGTATAGGCTTTCAGATCCCTGCCATGCTTCACAGCTGAACCTGAACCTTTTTATGCTGTCCTGCGCACGCACAAGCAACATTTTGTGGCAGTAGGAGATTAGTAGAAGAAATACAGAAGTGTGTCAGTTTTGGCGAATGCAGGGCACACTTTAGAAGCTGCATCTCCTATTTGCCAATTAGCGAGCATGCTAGCGGTGACACAAGTGTTTTGCAGTGCCATCAACCTGAAATGATTTTGCCGCTGCAATCAGAGCCAAGTTTGTCATGCAGTGGCACCAATGACATGCCTCTGCTACGTGCTTTGTCTGGTGTAACATTTCAATAAACATGGCGGCGGCTCCACTGTCCGCCTGCTGCTATCTCTAGAATGCTGACTTCAGGGGTGCCCAATCCCCTTTTTGGCATGTGTAAACCCCCAAGATGGTGTGGCACACTGGGAGCCCACCTCGGTGTGCTTCCCTGTGTTCGGAAGCCAACCAGGTCAGCATTTTCCTGCCCCACCACCCCATTGTGAGCCACACTAGGAGTCCACCCCAGTGTGGCAAACATCATACCCCCAAAGTCATGGGGCACACTGGGAGCCCACCTCAGTGTCCCCAACATTGTTTCACACACCTGTAAAGAAAGAAAACAGTCCATCCAGTTTGGTTGGATTATTTTGGCAACCTGAAACAAAGAAAATGGTCCCTCGCTTTCGGTGGGCCCCTCCCAACCCGCACCCACCATCTGTGCACTCCTCCTCCCCACACACCCCCACCCCACCCCATACTTACCTCTGGAAGTCCAGCGCCATGATCTTCGGTGGAGCAGGAACACGTCTGCAATCTTCAAAGCTGACCACGAACTGAAGAAATGCTAGTAAGCTGTATAATGGCATAAATGGGGGTGATTTGAACTTAGGTGGATATCTTGGCCATTTTTTTGACTTTTGACTCAACATTTTCAACATGGGGTTCTTGGGACTCCACCTCATGAAATCAGTCACTGTCATTTCGTTATTCAGCCCTAAAAGGTGATTTCATGTTCACTGCATGGAATCATCTTTCAGGACTGAGTATCGAAATTACAGTGCCACTGTTCATGAGGTGGGCTCCAAAAAAGCCTATGTTGCAAATTTAGTGAAAAAATTCCCAAAAATGACTGTTACGAGCGTGCATTGAGCAGTTTCCATGCATGCTCGTAACTTCAAGAATTAATATTTTTACTCCACATTTTCAACATTGACATTTTTTCTCACCTCCTTATGAACAGTATAGCTGTCATTTTTCACATCCTATCCAAAATGTGTTTTTGCATATCTGGCGCATAATGGTGCAGTCGCTGTGGAAAATCAATGTTTGGGACAGATTACGAACATACGAACATACGAAATTTGCCAGCAGATAAAGGCCTAGAGGTCTATCAAGTCTGCTCGAATGTGCCGCTAGCACCCCTTATTCTGCAGCTGCACCTCCCTTCCACCCTTCCCCTTCATTAACCCTCCCCCTTGTCCTGTCCATCCTCGTTTGAAGCAGTCCACTGTTCTACTGCATACCACTTCTGCAGGTAGCATTCCACCCAGCCACCACCCTCTCTGTAAAAGTGTCTCCTCATCTCCCTCCTGAACCTTCCCTCGCTCCAGTCTCATATCATGGCCCCTGGTGGCCCTCCCTCCCTTACTTTGAACAGCCCTCTGTACCTGTCTTGTTTATTCCTTTCATGTATTTAAAGGTTTCAATCATGTCCCCCTGTCTCTCCTCTCCTCCAGTGAGTACATGTTCAACTCCTTCAACCTCCCTCTATGATAAGTCCCCAGACCCTTGATCATCTTTGTCGCCCCTCAGCTGCACTCCCTCCAGTAACCAATGTCCCTTTTCAGGATCGGATGCAGGACTGCATGCAGTACTCAGGTGTGGTCTAACTAATGACCTATACAGTGGCAGAATCACCTCCTCCCTCCTTGAGATATACCCTTGCAATACAACCCAGCATTTTGTTGGCCTTTGCAGCTGCCTTCCTACACTGTGCCGAGTTGTTCATTGACCCTGTGATGAGCACACCCAGATCCTTCTCCTCCTCTGTCTGGCTGGCTGCACTCCCCTAGCTGGTAAGTCCTCCTTGGGTTCTTCATCCCAAAATGCATCACCTTGCACTTTTGGCATTAAAGCCCAGTTGCCAGGTGTCTGACCAGGTTTCAAGCTTTGCCAGATCATCCTGCAACCCTGCCATCCCCTAGGTCATCCACCACCGCGCCAACCTTGGTATCATCAGCAAACAGACTGATCTTGCTCTTGATGTCCCATGATATGTCTGCAATGAATATCCAAACAACACTGGTCCAACACCGAGGCCCTGTGGGACACCACTCGTCACTGCCCTTGGATGTGAGAGCTCCCCACCCACCACCCTCTGTTGCCTTCCTGCAGCCAGTTTCTACCCATCTCACCAGCATTGCACCTGCCCCTGTGCCTACTACTTCCTTCCCAGCCTTCCATGTGGCACTGGGTGAGATGCCACTGAAGTCCAGATACAGGACATCACTGCATGTCCCCGTCCAGTTGCCTAGTTACCCAGTCATAGAACCCGACCAGGTTGGTTTGGCAGGATCGGCCATGTATGAAGCCATGCTGTCTGCTGTCCTGTAGTCCTTTGGACTCTAGGGCCACCAGCCTCTCCTTCAGGATAGTCTCCATTAGCTTACCCACGATGGATGTGAGGCTCACTGGTCTGTAGTTTCCTGGTTCATCATTGGGGCCACTCTTGTGGAGGGGCACCACATGAATCATCCTCCAGTCCTAGGTACACCCCGAATGTAGTGAGGCATTAAATAGGTCTGCCAAGGTCCTGCAAGGACCTCTGCCAACTCCTTCAGTACCCTGGGGTGGATGCCATCTGGGCCTGGTGCCTTGTCCACCCTCAGTGCCTTCAAACCCTCTCGAACTCTGTCCTCCATGATTTCCCCATCTGTCACCACTTCCCCCCTCGTCTGCCATTTCACCCATCTTGGGTGTCACCCCCTCTTCTCTTTAGTAAATACTGAGCAGAAGTACTCATTTTAGTGCTTCCGCTTATATACTCCTACTTCCACCAACCCCCTCTTCCTAATCCTTACTATATGGTCCTTACAGCTCCTTTTCTCCTGATGTACTTAATAAGTCCTTCTCCCCTTCTTAATGCCTTGTGCCAGCCTGAGTTCCGTAGATGCTTTGGCTCCCCTTACTGCCCTTGTCACCTCCTTGATTCTGTCAAGTACTCTCTCTATCCTCCCCTCCCTGTTTTCTTGTTTTCCTAAGGCAGCTCTTTTCTTCCTTACCTTTTCCATGACCTCCTTGCTCAACCAGCTCGGTTTCTTAGCTCTAGCCTTCTTGCTCTGGGCTTTGCAGCAGGTTTTGGTTGCCTCCACTATCCCCAACTTTATGAGCTCCCATCTCTGGTTAGTATCCATACTAGATTGAATTCTGGCCAGGTACCCTTTCACCACTTCCCCATCCTCCCAAAGTCAGCCCTCCTGAAGTCCAGCACTCTTGTGCCAGATTCCACTCCTTCCTTGCCCATATCCAATGTGAGCCATACTGGTGGTGGTCACTCCTGACAGTGGTTCCTCCACTGTAAGTTCTCTCACAAAGTCCCCATTTGCCAGCACAAGGTCAAGGTATTCCCTAACCTGGTTGGTTCACTGACCATTTGCAGCAGGGAAGCTGTCCTGGAAGGCATCCAGCAGTACCTGCTCCCTTCTGTTCCTGGTTGTTGAGGTTGCTCAGTCCACTTCTGGCATGTTGAAGTCCCCACAATCACCACTACCCTTCATGGGTCCTCTGATCTGTCCCGCTAGTTCCTGTCTAACTCCTCCATCTGAGATGGTGGCCTGTACACCACTCCCATTCTAAGACTCCTATTCTTGGAATCCTGGTTTGCACCAAAGTGACTCTGTACTGCCCTCCTCCCTTCCTCCCTTACACACTTCAGTCCTTCCTTCACATATGGTACCACCCCTCCTTTCCCAGTCACCTGTCCTACAAATAACCTGTACCCTGGTACAGACAGGTCCCAGTCATTATATTGGGTGGCCCATGTTTCCAGTGATGGCTGCAATGTCCACCTCTCCCTCTGCCATAAGAACCTGCAACTCTGCAGTTTTCCTCCCAAGGCTCCCTAGCATGTGGGTAACCACCTTCCACCCTTTTCCCCTCCTCCCATCCTGCCTCCTTTCCTAGCATCACCAATAGTACTTGCCATTTGTCCTTTGATACTGTTATAGAGTAGCTCATATGATTTCCCAACCTGTGGTCCCTGCATATCTCTTCCCCAACTGCCACCCCCACTCCTAGTTTAAACTCCAAACTTCCTCTATATATTCTTCCATCCTCTGCTTCAACACTTTCTTTCCTTCCTCACTCAAGTGTAGTCTGTCCTTGGCATAGAGACTACTGTCCTCCCAGTCCCTCCCCACCCCCAACAGCCCATACCCTTTAGCACAACACCAGGTTCTTAGTCATCTCTGTTAAATTCCTCTATTCTCAGCTTTCTTGTTGCTCTGCCTTCTTGGCAAAGTATCTCGGAAAAAAGTTACTGATCTTCCTGCCCCTCACATAATTGTGCTAGTTCCTCAAACCTCCTCTGGACTATATCCACTGTCTTGTCAGCCAGGTCGTTTGTCCCAAGATGTATAATTAAATGAGGCTTGTCCACCCCCTTCTAGCATATTTCAGAACAGACTGTCCCACCCTTTCCACTGTCATTCCTGGCAAGGCCTCCACAAATACGACTATGCCTCTCAGCGCCTTACCCCACCTAACTCCTCGTAATGTAGGTCCCCCAGCACTAAGATTCACCCCTCTTACTCCTGCTTGCTTCCTTTTCATCTCCCTCCCTCATTTCCAGCTCCTCTTCCCTCCTGCACATTATTATGCCCTTTACCCCTGTTGCAGTTCTCCCAGCAGAACTTCCCCGCTCCAGTTTGGTCCAGGCATTTATCAATTACTCCTCTAATTTCATCCTTCCCTCCTCACCTTCTTCCTCTCTAGCAGTGCAAAACTATTTTCAGATCCTTCACAAATCCCGCTCCCTCTCTCTGCATAGTAACCTGTTCTCTCCTTTCCCTCCATGACTTTTGCCACTTCTTGCCTCCCTCCACAAGTCCCTATTGCCTCCTTCCATTTGACTTTTGTCTCCTGACCTGGTTTCCCGGCAATCGTTCTTCCTGTCCTGGGCCCTTTGTCTCTGCTTCCCTTCTTCTGAGCCTCTCCTCACCACTGTTGGCATAAGTGCCCTCCCTCATCTCCCTTCCTCCTCCCTCCAGTATTGGGCTAAACCCACCCCCAATCTGCCTTGCCTGTCTTAGTTCCTCCTGCAGACCCTCAATCTCCTTTCTAAGTTTTTCTATGTGGTTGCACACTAAACATCCTCCTACTCCAGGCAATGTTTAGAAAGATTGGTGCACCGCAGTTGTTGCACCTACCACCCTACCCATTGCTGTCGTTGCCTGCGCGACCCCTACCCTTCAGATGCAGGATACAAACACTCCCCCAGTCCCCTCTCCCCCTCTATCAGTGCAAAACATTCTTTAGTCCCTTACCTCCTTTGTTGCACCGTTTAGATATGTTGAGCAACTGCTTTGATATTCCTATCCACACTCAAAATACTTTAAGTAGCCATACACCTTCTTCAACTCCTACTCCCCTTTACCCAATGCAATAACTATGTGAAGTTAATAATGAAAGCGCCTAGATTTGCATTTACTTCCCTTCCACTGAGAGAGCCGTCACCTCTTCACTTGCTGCAGTTCCTTTCCTGGATGTCTGCTTCTGTTATGACAGGTGCAAATCCTTTGCCTGTTTGAGGAAGTGTCAGAACCCCTAGTACAAAGAATAATTGACCGGGGGAGGGACCAGCCCAAGTCCTCTGGAAACAATCAGGTAGCTGGGGCCTCTGGTCAGACAATTAGCACCCTTCCCACTCAAAACTTTGCAGCTAGTGAAGCCAGCAACAATGAATAAATTCTACCCAAAGAAACAGGACACCAATTCAAACAGCTTCACCAACAATACATCAAAATAGGTTTGGAATTATAAGATATAGGTCTCAATTCAAAGAAACAGACCAGTTAAATTACACCAATTATGTTTAAAAGAAGAAATAAGCTCTACAAATGCAGCCCTGCCACACATAGTAAACAAATGAGCCCACTTTTAGCTACCAAAACAGGTTTCAAAATTCCAACAGCCCCAAACAATACCCTGCTAGCCCTTAGTAGTAAGAAGAAAATAAACATTCTACCAAGGAGAATCCATGAAAACAATGTAAAACAAGAGCTACTGTACTGTAGATCTGATCCTGTCCCCTTCCAGTTCCTTCTGAGAAGCCAAAGCACTGACTCCACCTGATTCAGCTCTGCCTCCCTGCTGAGTGAGACCTGGCCAGACAAATTAGCACCTTCCCCCACTCAAAACTTTGCAGCTAGGTAGACAGCAACAATGAATAAATTCTACCCAAAGAAACAGGACACCAATTCAAACAGCTTCACCAACAATACATCAAAATAGGTTTGGAATTATAAGATATAGGTCTCAATTCAAAGAAACAGACCAGTTAAATTACACCAATTATGTTTAAAAGAGAAGAAATAGGCCTCTACAAATGCAGCCTGCCACACGTAAACCAAACAAATGAGCCCACTTTTAGCTACCAAAACAGGTTTCAAAATTCCAACAGCCCCAAACAATACCCTGCTAGCCCCTTAGTAGTAAGAAAGAAAATAAACATTCTACCAAGTAGAATCCATGAAAAACAATGTAAAACAAGAAGCTACTGTACTGTAGATCTGATCCTGTCCCCTTTCCAGTTCCTTCTGAGAAGCCAAAGCACTGACTGATTAAGAAAATAACAGTGTCCCTGTTCATGAGAGGTCCCAAAATGCCTGTGTTGAAAATTTGGTGAAAACATTCCAAAACATGACTGTGTTACGAGCGTGCATTGCACAGTTTCCATGCACGCTCGTAACTTTGAGAATTTTTTATATTTTTACTCCAGATTTTTAACATTGCCATTTTTTCACACCTCCTTATGAACAGTACAGCTGTCGTTTTTCATATCCTGCCAGAAATGTGTTTTCACATGTCTGACACACAATGGCACGGTCGCTGTGGGAAATCAACGTTCAGGACAGATTAAGAAAATTACAGTGACACTGTTCATGAGTGGAGGTCTCAAAATGCGTATGTTGAAAATATGGTGAAATAATTCAAAAAAATGACTGTGTTACGAGCGTGTATTGCGCAGTTTCCATGCACGCTCGTTACTTTGAGATTTTTTAATATTTTCACTCCAGATTTTCAGCGTTGCCATTTCTTCACACCTCCTTATGAATGGTATAGCTGTCATTTATCACATCCTGCCCAAAATGTGTTTTTGCACATCTGGCACAGAATGACACTGTCGCTGTGGGAAATCAATGTTCGGGACACATTAACAAAATCACAGTACCACTGTTCATCAGTGGAGGTCCCAAAATGCCTATGTTGAAAATCTGGTTAAAAAAATGCCCAAAATAATTGCGCTGTGGGCATCTGTTGCTCAGTTTCTACGCACGCTCGCGACTTCACCAATTTTCCATATTTTCACTCCAGATTTTCAACACTACCATTTTTTTACACTTCCTCATGAACAGTACAGCTGTAATTTTTCACATCCTGCCCGAAATGAGTATTTGCACCCGTGACACCAAATGGCGCAGTTGCTGTGCAAAATCACCTTTCAGCTAGTGAACTGATAGTGCCACTGTTCTTGAGGTGGGGTCACAAAAAGCCCATGTTGAAAATTTGGAGTGAAAATAACCAACAAAAGCCTGGGGTATTAGGGTTTCCAACTGTATTGTCCCACCCTGTAGAGACTGGCAGGCGTCAGGGGTGTGACTTGAGATTTGTGGCTGTAATGCTCATGCCATTCCACCCCTAGCCTGCAGCCACTGACAGGCATCGAGGTGTGCCTTGGACTGTTCAGCCCCAAAGTTCACCCAATTCTCCTATAGATACATAGATACATAGACAGTGTTGGCAGATAAGGGCCTATGGCCCACCCAGTCTGCCCATTTGAGCTTGTAAGTTCAGTTTATGTTTTCCTAGAAGTCTGTTGCCCCTTACCCCATACCTCCAGAATTCCTTTATGTCTATCCCATGCATTCTTAAATCCCGTGATTGTTTCAGCCCTACCACTTCCTCTGGCAGGGTGTTCCACTTGTCCACCACCCGTTCTGTGAAGAAATTCTTCCTCACGTTTCCTCTGAATCATCCTCCCTCCAACTTCATGCCATGCCCTCTAGTCCTGGAACATCTTTTTTGCTTAAAAATAGTATATTGCTGCACCCTGTTCCTCCCTGTAAGATACTTGTATGTCTCTTATCATATCCCCTCTCTCCCTCCTCTCCTCCAGGGAGTACATGTTCAGTTCCTTCAACCTGTCCTCATAGGACTTGTGATGCAATCCATGCACCATCTTTGTTGCCCTCCTCTGAACCTTCTCTACCCTGTCTACGTCCTTACGTAAGTAAGGTCTCCAGAACTGTACACTGTACTCCAGGTGGGGTCCCACTAGTGTCTTGTATAGTGGAATTATGACCTCCCTTTTCCTGCTGGTGATGCCCCTGCCTATGCATCCCAGCATCCTATTTGCTTTACCTGCTGCCTTGTCACACTGTTTCCCTACCTTGAGGTCATCAGAGATGATAACCCCTAGATCCCTTTCCTGCTTGGTGTATGCTATATCCTCACACCCCAACTGATATATTGTGCCAGGGTTTTTGTGCCCCATATGCATTATCTTGCACTTCTTTGCATTGAATTTCAACTGCCAAACCCTGACCATTCTTCAAGTTTCTGCAGGTCCTTCTCATTCTGTCTACACCCTCTGGTGTGTCTACTCTGTTAACAGAGCTTTGTGTCATCAGCGAACAGTGAAATTCTGCCTTCTAGGTCCTGCACAATATCACTGATGAAGATGTTGAATAGGACCGGTCCCAGCACTGATCCCTGTGGTACCCCACTGGTCACACTTCCCTCTGTGGAGTGACAGCCATTTACTACCACCCTCTGTGTCCTGCCACCCAGCCAGTTACCTACCCACCACACTACTGTCCTGCACCCATCTCAGCATATTTTCTTATGGAATGGGGTCAGTATAAGGCCCGAAGACCCCAAGGCACACCATGACACTTGTCAGTGTTTGCAGGGTAGGGCAAGGTGAAATGGTGTGATCGTTATGGCCAATGACCCAAAGGCACACCCCAGTGCCTGTCAGTCTCTGCAGGGTGGGGGTGGGGTTGGCGTCAGTTCAATACTTCACTGCCATTCCTATTATGCATCTCTCTAACTTCTGCACTATCAGTGCCAATGCCAGCAAGACAACATTCGGCATTGACAAATGCTTGTTTCATCATGTGGTCCACTGAGAACTGGACTGCTGCTGTGGGGGACCAGCAGGGTACAACAGCTGCAAGCACAAGCAGTCAGTGACAGGAGATGAGCCACAGCTCCCAAAGTCATTTTGGTCACTGCCGCACAGCATTACCCATTATCATGGCCCCAGGACTGTACTGTAGGACTGGGACCAGGTTGGGAATAGCGTTATTGTGAGCGCAATGACCCCCTAACCCCAGGTTAGGAAGAGGTGTCAAGATCTGTAATGTACAGGCCCTCAGTGCAACAAATAAAGAAGCAGAAGTTTGTAAAACTGTAGAAAGCAAAGGACTGCTGAATGTAAACAAACATGGCTGCTGCTACATCACAGCAATCCCTCTGACCCCACAGGGACTACTAAAAAGGGTTTGTTTGTTTTTTCTCTGGTACTAAAGGCAGAAGAAAACTAACAGGCCCATCGGGACTACCGTCCACTACCTCAGTGGTAAATGCTTGATGTGACAGCAGGTCTTCTCCTGCCCCCATAGTGATGGAGACAGGCAACAATGCCCACACACCAGTGTTGGGCTGTCTGTTGGTGGCCATATTGGAGTTCTCGGTGAATGTATCTCTTTAAACTGAGGGGATAGGCCAGGGTTCTTTTTGCAAACAGTTCTCAGGGAATGAGACACTATTAACTTATTAGACTACATGGTGCCGCCACCAGAAGATATTATAGAGCATGCCCCAGGGTGCTCGAGCATCACACTGGACAAGAGGGCAGTAATGATGGTACATAGCCTGGTGTAAAAGAATCCCTGGGTAGAGTGGGCAGTGGACCAGTGGCGTGTCTCAAGCCACATAGCAGCAATGGCTTGCCTAAACACTCTGGTCCCTTTCTTCCCCTTAAACAATAACTTCAGAACATGAACACTATGCTTAAATGGGTTGCTTAGAACAGAATAACATATTTACACTGATCTGTTCACAGTCACCTTGTTAACTGGGGATTCATGCTATTGGCTCCCTATTCCATTTTGTCCACTAAAGGGCCCAAATCATATTTATGTACACCTGTACTGTGCCCATAAGCAGTGGGGTCCAACTGTAACAGAAATAAAAACACACATTGCACCCTATAGGTTCCCATCACAGCCGGGAGGGAACCAATGGTTACCACGGGATTTACCTTCATCGTCAATTCATATATTTACAGAAAACCAAACTCTTAGAAGGACACTGTGGGATACACCCTCCTACACTGGTTTAGCAGCTCCTGATAATGGCCACAAAAGAGGTAGATATGGAGCTCACTGCAGCTTACCCCACCCTTGGGCCTTAAGGTCTCAACGACACCCCTGTCATCAGGGCTACTGCATCCCACATGCTCAACTACTGGAAGGCTAGAACATTAAAGAATCTTCTGACTGTCTAGTTAACCCCAGGTTTTAACAATGATCACCATCAGATGCTCCCCCTTGAGGGGGAGCTATCAACAGGACCATGCCATCCCATGCTTCAGATCTTGACCAGGATCCAGTCTCTGGAGACTCAGCCCTGAGGAAGCAAGACTAATGCCACCCCAGATTCAGGACCCTGCTACCACTCTGGGTCTGGCAAGCTACCTTTAGCTAGTTGCAGCTGGAGTCAGTATTAGCACCTGTCCTGGTACTGGACTCACCATCTCTCCCCCACCCTCAACCCACAATGTGTGTCTGGGGCCCTGTATTAATATCCCAGCTAGGGGTGGGCAACCAAAAACACAGAAAACTGCATGACCTAAATAAGTATAGGATGTACTCAGAAATTTTAAAGCCTGTAGCTCAGAGAGCTTGCCAAACCATAATTAGGAAAATTTGTTTTGTTATTAGAAATGTAACCCTTTAGTGCAATGGGGCAGGACCCACTGGCATAGTCTTTAACTGGAAGGAACCCCCAAAGGCTGCTATATGGGGTTGCATGTTAATTAGATGCCCTGATAGAATCAATGAACCCAGGTTGCTTTAAAAAGTGGCCTTGATACTGCAGTCAGTTATTGGTTGTGGCAGACTATTCCAGACACTTAAGATCCTCTGAGTGAAAAAGTATTTCCTTTTATTTCTTTTACATTTTTTTGGTTTGAGTGGTCTGTTGTGACCACTGCTAGGTAGCTCCCTTATTTTATTCTCAAACCCAATGACTTTTATGTATTTTTATCCCTGATAATATCCTACTATAGGTAGGGCACCTCTTATATGTCTCATCTCTAGTGACATCATACCTGATGATCGAAGTCTATTTTCATAAGTCGTATCCTGCAGTCACCCAACCATTTTTGTACTCTTTTTTTTCTGTCTAAAAGGAATTTATCTTTAGCCATCAATGGGGACCAGAACTGAGAGCTATAATCCAAGCAAGGTTTCACTAAATTCCTACACAGAGGGACCACAACATCCTTACTGTGAGACACAAAATAGCAGAGCATACAGTAATCCAAGAATTCTTTTAGCCTTTTTAGCTACTGCATTTTGGCACAATGGCTTGTAAAAGATATTGTGTTAGTCATAAGTAGTCCTTGGTCCTTTTCCTCACTAGTTTGGATTATATATTATGTTTTGTATAGTAGATTTTTATAATGTATTCATGCATTGTATGTATGTGTTCCATGTCAACTCATCTTAAGCTACATTTTGTAAGTTGCTTATTACTCTCTTCAACCAGTACCTCATGTCCTGTACCGACTGCACTCGTAAATAATTATCATGTATTGTATAGTAGTTCTTTATCATGTGTGCAATCATGTACTGTATGTATGTATGTATGTATTTCCTTGTCATTACTGTGCCACTCCTGTGACCTGGGTAGTACCTGAAAACAGTCCTTTGGATCAGTGTACCAACTCAGAATCCAAAATTATAACTAACTAAATAAATAAATAAATAGTTTCATTCACCTGTCTTCGTTTCTTGTAGGAGGGGTGTCCTGGGTTGTTTCAGCCCAATGTCCATATGCAGCACTTTACATTTGTCAGTATTAAGTGTCATGCCCCATTTGTTTGCCCAGCCTACTATATTAGCAACACTCATGGAGTTTCACCCAGAGACAGTGTGCACCAGTCCTGAGCTTAGGTTTACAAAGGACCATGCAAACCCGGCTCAGGATTCTAAAGCATGCTTCACAAGGGAGCATTTTGTCCAGTCGTACAGTACACTGAGTTCAGAACTCTAAGAAAGAGTGAACGCACGTATGTGTGCTTAGTTTGCTCAGTCTGTGTGACAAGAGAGACTGTGAGCCAGAGACTTACTGGCTATCAGGAGACTGCATTCCTGGTTGGCCACTGAATGTCTGCACACTGGGATCTTGGAGAAAGCAGTTCAGTGGGAAATTAAGAAGAAGGACTATCATTTTTTTTTCATATTGCTTTTAACCCCCTGGCCAACTCATGTAGAGCTGTCTCAGTCCCGTCCTTGCCACCCCCGACTAGCCATCGCTTCACCTGGTACTTATCAGATCCAGAGACCTCCATGGATTGCCCCTATGGCAGGGCCAGTAAGAGAAGGGCCATTCTCCCCCTACCTGGGAACATATATCCAGTGTGGATCTGGTTGTTGAGGTGGTGGTGCAGGATGGGGGCAGGCAGACAGGACTTCATGTAGCCCACGCCAACCTTTTCCACTTTTCTCCCTGTTTTTGCATGCCTCCCCAGACCAGGAGAGGAGAGGAGAGCAGTTTGCCAGACACTCAGTCCTCTCCCCGCGGCTGACTCCCAGCAACCTGAGCTCATTCCCAAATGTGGGTTGTTGGTGTGGCAGAAGTTATGGAGCTCAGCACCTTGTCCTCCATGCCAGTGGGCTGGCTTAAAAGGACAGGCATTCAAAGGAGCTGCATGAACGTACCCTACAAGAATATGTTTCCATTTGGGGAGTATCTCCAGACTGTTTGCAACTGTTGATGCCACTGCCTGACAAAAGTGTTCCATTTAGCCACGGCACAGTGCATCAGCCAAGAGAGAGGCATAGAAGTGCTGTATTTCAGCCATTAATCAATGTGTTTGGGAGGGGGGGGGCTGGTCAGTCCCAGAGCTGCTTTGCTAGCAAGCAATTGCACTGGAATTTGGAGGGGATAAAGAAGAGAGATGACTGCAGAGGAGATCACCACTTCATCCTGGGAGCATCTCTAAGTAATCACCACCTCTGCAACAAAAGATAAGCTTGAAACTGTTTGCAAAACCATGAGTAACCGCCAGGGCTTAGGTCCTGCAATTAGAGGTGTAGTTAGTGTTAGAGAACAGAGCCAAATATATCCTGGAAAGATTGTGTTTGTTTTGAAATCCCCAGGATGAAGACTGTCAGTACCTCTATGGAGATTTGTGTTGGCTTTTGGATTACAAATAGTAATCAGTTTAATTCAACTGTTATTGCCAGTGCTTGCCAACCTTTCCGTCCACATTGACTGCTATATTGAATGGCCTGTAATGCTCATCTGGCATGATATCCAACCTTTGTAATCTGGGAGCTCCCTGAGGTGTTTGGGGATACCTTTTGATGCACAAAGTAAGGTTCAGAATTTGTTTCAGGACTGCCAGTGGAGGGTGGATTGTGCGGGGAATATTGTTCATGTGATTTATTACTACTCTTTTATTCCTATTTTTCAATACTGACCCCTTTTTCTAGTCTTCCTCTCCCTTTTAATAAATGATAATACATTTTACAATATTTTTCCTTGCTGAGGTATTACTGTGTACAGTGTCATTGCTCTAGGCTGGGATTGTGTGTGCCAGTGCAACACAGTAGTGGGTTGTATTAGCCCAGAGTACAGTGTTCAGGTATCTCATATTGCTTCATCAAGTGAGGGCACCCTCTCAGCAAAATACTTAAGTACCTACTGTAGTACAACAACAGTTGCCTAGGGTTGGATGACGAGGACACTGAGGCTATCGACACCTCTACCTCGAATGACAGCACAGCGATGGGTCGCTGTGCTGTCAACTTGGGACCCCAGCACTGCTTTCTTGGGATCTTGCACCCTCTTCCCAAATCAACTCTGACTCAGAGTTGATTATCTTAATACAGGGGTGTCAGGGTATGGGGTGCAACGGGCAGAGCCCAACACATCAAGCCTTTGGGGCAAATCCCCCAAAGAAAACATAGTGTTCTGGATGAATTTATGCCAACTGCAATTGCGGTCAACATAAATCCATCACTGTAACATTGGTCAACAAAATATTTGTTGGACTGGTGTCATAGAGCTGTTCCCAACCATACCACCCCACCCCACCCCTACCCTCCATATACCAATAGGTGTCAGGGTGTGCCTTGGGGTTGTCAGCCCTAACTCTCACCCCATTTCATGTGTAAGGAAGCTGAGATGGTACAGTATAGAAGAATGGGGTGAGAGTTAGGCCCGACATCCACAAGGCACCCCCCAACACCTGCTGGTATGCGGAGGGTGGGGGTTGGGGTGGGGTGGTAGTGTTGTGAACCCTAACACTGAATTTCCAGACTTTTGTTGCTGTAATATCAACCCTAACTGATGCATTAATTAAGTTTTTTTGCAATGAATTTCCTTACTTTTTGAGATAGTATAATAGTATCCTTATTTCACTGTTGTCACGTAGGGTCCTTTTGACTCTTCGCTCCAATCCCTCCGTAGATGCGCATATGTATGTAGATGTGGAAGCGCAGGGCCCTCTGGGCCCTGCACTTTCATGTGGTGAACAACAGTGACCAAATTGTCAGCATAGCCATCTTATTGCCACACATTATGTACCCTGGTACAGATAAATTATGAAATGCAAGGCAAAACATAATTATGGCAACTGCAATACCATTCTGCACCACAGGTGCGAAAACACATTTTGGGCAGGACATGAAAAATGACAGCTGTACTGTTGATGACGTGGTATAGAAAAATGGCTATGTTGAAAGTTTGGCAGCAAAATATTAAAAAGTACCAAAGTTATGCACGTGCATAGAATAAATGCAACAAAAGCATGTAAGTCATGCACTTTTAGAATTTTTTTCACCAAAGTTTCCACATGGCCTTTTAGGGGCCCCACCTCATGAACACTGACACTGTCATTTCATTACTCAGTCCTGAAAGGTGATTTTGCACAGTGAATGCAACATTCCATGCCACAGGTACGAAAACACATTTTGGGCAGGACATGAAAAATGACAGCTATACTGTTCATGAGGTGTTGTAAAAAAAATGACAATGTTGAAAATTTGGAGTGAAAATATGCAAAACTGCCAAAGTTATGAGAGTGTGTGGAAAAATTTCAATGACCACACATAGCTCGAAGTGTTTTGGTATTTTACTGGAAATTCTCAACATGGCCTTTTTGGGATCCCACCTCATGAACACCGGCACTGTCATTTCATTACTAGGTCCAGAAAGGTCATTCCATGCAGCAACCGTGAAATAACCTTTCCGGACTGAGTAACGAAATGACAGCGCCGATGTTCATGAGATGGGTCCCAAAATGCCCATGTTGAAAATTTGATGAGAAAATACCAAAAACTGACTGAGATATCAACATAAGTTCAAAATGCCATTAACAGCCATTATACTGCGCTTACTGTATTTTGATTCTTCAGTTCATGGTTCAGCTTTGAAGAGTGCAGACATGTCCTGGTCCACAGAAGATGACAGAAAATGATCTCCAGTGGTAAGTATAGGGCAGGGGGGTGTAGAGTGGTGGGTTACTCAGTGAGAGGGTCGGGATGGGGAGGTGGGATGGGGAGATGACGGGGGACCATTTTCTTCTTTACAGGATTTAAAAATAAATAAATAAAAAGACATTAGGGGACTATTTTCTTTTTTCCTGGTATACTGTATAGAAATAAACATTCTGTCTCCCACAATACTGGCGGTGGTGGGGGATATGATATAACTGGGGACACTGGGAGTGGGCTCCCCAGTGTCCCACCTAGTGGGGGTGACTGCCGAATTGGGGATTAGGCACCCCACTGTTGGAAATGTGGGAGACAGTTTTCTTCTGTTGGGGACACAAGGAGTGGGCTTCCCAGTGTCCCACACTGGCGGGGGTGGGCATCAAGTGCTGACACTGGGCACCCCTTATTCTTAAATAAATATTCTGGGTTTTTGCCTTATGAAGTAGGACCTTACTTCATAGCTAGTTATACGAAGTGAGATTCTACTTTGTATTACGCCAATATGAAAGAAGAATTTAAATGTAAAATAAAGTACATTTTAAGGACATTTTCCACCAGTAAAGTGCAGAATGCACCTAAAGGGTCTTGATAAGCAAGCTACATATGTTGGTTTCTCCCAAGATCATCATTTTTGGGGTTTCCAAATTTGAATTTTTTAGGCAAAACTGAAAACAAGATGGTGGCTATATGAAAGGAATTTTCTCATACATAACAGTATTCATATTTCATTTCATACAGTTATCTTTTAGTTTTTACTGAGCATGCTCAGAAACTATTTTTATTACTTAAATTGCAATAACTTGAAAATGGCTTATTATGTTTGCTTGCACGCATGTGCAAGAAACATAGTGCCATCATCTGAGATTTCAGAGGTGTGTCACCTCCTCTTCCAATTCAGTCAGTGTGTTGGCAGGTGTGGCCCCTGTAAGCCAATGCATGCTAGAGCGGTCTATGACAAGCTCCAAAATGCAGTGGCATACAGTTGAAAGGGGGAGCTATGCTTCAGTGAGCAGCGATAAGATATTGCCTGCTCATGCGCAGCTCCCCAACACACACACACACACACACACACACACACACACACACATGGCGTCGCCCCCTTACGCACACACTGTATAACCGATGGGGTGCCCAATCCACGTCGGCTGTGCCACCCCAAAAGCCTTCAAAAATGCCACACTGGGTGCCCACCCCAGCATGGCAACTCGATGGTATAGCCGCAGGGGTGCCCAATCCCCTGTCGGCTTCATTGTTCTCCCTCCCCATGCTATTGCCGACTGGGGTGCCCAATCCCCATCGGCTTCCTCTTCCCCTCCCGAGTACAGGTGCTATGCAGGAGCCCCACCCAGCATGGCAGAAGTGGTGCTATGGCCGATGGGGTGCCCAATCCCCATCGACTTCATGTCCCCAGCCATCCTTGTGCCACACATGGAGCCCACCCTAGCATGGCAAACGTCCCGTGTCATTTTAAAAAAAATAAAACACCTGTAAAGCAAAAACAGTCCACGCAGTCTCCGCCCCCACAACCTGCACCCACCACTGTGCACCTGCCTCCCACACACCCCACCCCATACTTACCTCCAGACATGGCGCGATGATCTTAATTGGACCAGGAACACGTCTGCACTCTTCAAAGCCGACCGCGAACTGAGGAAATGCCGGTAAGCTGTATAACGGGCTAGATAGGGATTTTTCAACTTTATTGCATATCTTAGCCATTTTTTGGAATTTTTGCACCAAATTTTTAACATGGGGTTTTTGGGACCCCTCCTCATGAATGCTTGCACTGTCATGGTCTTACTCGGGCCAGAAGGGTGATTTTGCAGACACTGTGCGAAATCACCTTTCTGGAATGATTAATGAAATGACACTGCCAGTGTTCATAAGATGGGCTCTCAAAAAGACTATTTTGAAACTTTGGTGGAAAAATTCCTAAAAATTTTGTTTTAAGCGATGCATAGTTCCTATTGCAGCTCATAAGTTCGAGAATTTTCAATATTTTCACTCCAGATTTTCAACATTGCCATTTTGCACACCTTCTTATGAGTAGTATAGCTGTCATTTTCAAATCTCACCCAAAATGTGTTTCGCCCATGTAGCACACAATGGTGCAGTCAGTGTCGCGAAACCAATGTACAGGACAAATTAAGAAAACCACAGTGACACTGTTCATGAGCAGAGGTCTTAAAATGGCTATGTTGAAAATTTGGTGAAAAAATTCCTAAAGATGACTGTTTTACGAGCGTGGGTTGCGCAGTTCCTACACACGCTCGTAAGTTTTCAAATTTTCAATATTTTCACTCCAGATTTTCAACATTGCCATTTTACCACACCTTCTTATGAGTAGTACAGCTGTCATTTTTCACATCTCACCCAAAATGTGTTCCTGCCCATGTAGCGCACAATGGCACAGTTGGTGTGCGAAACCAATGTATGGGACAAATTAAGAAAACCAAAGTGACACGGTTCATGAGCAGAGGTCTTAAAATGGCTATATTGAAAATTTGGTGAAAATCTAACAATGACTGTTTCTACAGTGTGAGTTGCGCGAGTTCCTCGCATGCTCGTAAGTTGTAATTTTCAATATTTTCACTCCAGATTTTAACATTGCCATTTTACCACACCTTCTTATGAGGAAGTACAGCTGTCATTTTCATCTCACCCACAACATGTTTCTGCCATATGGAGCCCAATAAGCGCAGTTGGTGTGTGAAATCAATGTACAGGACAAATTAAGAAAATCACAGTGACACTGTTCATAAGCACAGGTCTTAAAATGGCTATGTTGAAAATTTGGTGAACATTCCAAAAATTACTGTTTTATGAGCGTGCGTTGTACAGTTCCTATGCACACTCGTAAGTTCACGAATTTTCAATATTTTCACTCCAGATTTTCAACATTGCCATTTTACCACACCTTCTTATAAGTAGTACAGCTGTCATTTTTCACATCTTGCCCAAAATGTGTTTCGCCCATGTAACGCATAATGGCGCGATCGATGTCTTGAAATCAATGTATGGGACACATTAAGAAAATCACAGTGACACTGTTCATAAGCAGAGGTCTTAAAATGGCTATGTTGAAAATTTGGTGAAACAATTCCTAAAAATGACTGTTTCTGGCGTGTGTTCGGTTCTATATAAGCTCATAAGTTTGCAATTTAATATTTTCACTCCAGATTTTCAACATTGCCATTTTATTACACTTCCTTATGAACAGCACAGCTGCCATTTTTCATATGCCACCCAAAATGTGTTTTCACACATGTAGCGCACAATGGTGCTGTTGGTGTGCAAAAGCAATGTTTGGGACAGATTAAGAAAATCACAGTTACACTGTTCATGAGCAGAGGTCTTAAAATGGCTATGTTGAAAATTTGGTGACAAAAGTCCATAAAATGACTGTGTTATGAGTGAGCATTGCGCAGTTTCCACGCACCCTCGTAAGTTCATGACTTTGTAATATTTTAAGTCCAGATTTTCACCAGTGGCATTTTTCCACACTTCCTTATTTACAGTATAGCTGTCATTTTTCACAACATGGCCAAAGTGTGTTTTCACACTTTCAGTGCAGAATGCGTGGTAGCTGGGGAAATCATTGTTGGGACAGATAAAACCACAGTGACACTGTTCATGATCGGAGCACCAAAATGCCTGAGTTTACAATCTGCTGTAAAAAATCCCCAACCTAATTATATTACTGGTGTGCATTGCACAGTTTCTATATGCAGCTTGTGACTTCACCATTTTTAAATATTTTACTGCAGATTTGCAACATTGTCATTTTTACACCTCCCCATGAACAGTACAGCTGTCATTTTACATCATGTTGAATGTTTTTGCACCTGTGGTGCTAAATGCTGTAGTCGCTGTGCATAAGCAGCTTTCGGTTAACACACTGATATTCCCCCTGTTCATGAGGTGGGGTCACAAAAAAAACATGTTGAACATTTGGAGTGAAAATACCAACGAATGCCTGAGGTATTAGGGTTTCCAACCATAATGCCCAACCCTGTAGAGAATGACAGGCATCAGGGGTGTGACTTGGGATTCTTGCCTGTAATGCTCATACCATTCCACACTCTGCAGCCAGTGAGAGGCATTGAGGTATGCCTTGGACTCTTCGGCCCCAATGTTCACCCCATTCTCCTATGCACCCATCTCACCGTATTTCCTAATGGAGCAGGTGCGCATAAAAACAAAGACCCCAAGGAACACCATGACACTTGCCAGTGTCTGCAGGGTTAGGTGTGGTGAAATGGCATGGCCTTTATGCCTGATGACCCAAAGGCACACCCCAATGCCTGTCACTCTCTGCAGGGTGGTGGTGGGGTTGGCTTCAGTTCAATACTTCACTGCCATTCCTATTACACAGCTCTGTAACTTCTACACTACCACTGCCAATGCCAGCAAGCAAACATTCGGCATTGACAAATGCTAGTTATTCTTTTGACCAGACTAGCAAAAAGCACATCTGTGAGGTAGTCCTTTCAGCCCTGAAAATTTCAGACCAAAAAAACAAACCATCTGGACAGTAGGCAAGTTCAAAGAAAAATCCCAGCAAAAACAAGTTTTTTCCACCTCTCTGTAACTTGGAAAATGCACATCTGACTGGAACGTAACTTGCTACATCAAGAGATCTGCCCCACAGGAAGGCACATACCAAATGTTGTGCAACTCCATTGAACAGTTACAAAGTTATTAAAGTGCAATATTTTCAGTTTAACCTTGAACTGCCTACACAACCCTAACTATAGGGGTGCGACTGCACCCCTAAACTATATATTAATTGCAAAAATGCATCAGTTAGGGTTCCTATTACAGTGTGAAAGTATGGCAATTCGGTGTTAGGGTTACCAACCCTACCACCCTCTCCCCACCCTCCACACACCAACAGGTGTCAGGGTGTGCCTTGGAGTCATTGAATCTAGCTCTCACCCCATTCCATGTGTAAGGAAGCTGAGATGGTACAGTATAGGAGAATGGGGTGGGAGTTAGGTCCGATGACCCCAAAGCATACCCCGATGCCTGTTGGTGTGTGGAGGGTGGGGGGTAGGGTGGAGTGGTAGGGTTGGTACTGCTAACATTGAATTTCCATATTTCCAGATATTTGTCACTATAATAGGAACCTTAACTGATGCATTAACGGAATTGTTTTGCAATGAATTTCCTTACTTTTTGAGAAAGTGTTATCTTACTCATATATGGTTGTGGGAACGCAGAGCCTTCTGGGCCCTGCACTCCCATCAGTCTATAGTATGTCGTGGAAGCACAGGGCCATCTGGGCCCTGAACTTCCATGCATACATATTGTAACTGTCTGTGATTTTCATGTGGGACAGTAGGCCCCAGAGGGCCCTGTACTCCTATGTAACCATAAGTGTAGAGACATTGTAATTAACCCTCATCTCGCTGTTGGAGTTCAGAGCCCTCTGGGACCTGTGCTCCCATCATGTTCCCATTACTTCATAATGGTATCCATTTTTGGGGGCGCAGGGCCCATCTACTCATAAGTGTAGAGACACCGCACAGGCCTAGAGACATTCCAAGTAGCCCTTGTGCTTTAATTGGCACAATATCACAGTAACCATAGGAACACTGGAAAAAATTCCACCGCAGTTGTAATCATGGCCTGGCAACCTGCTAGCAAAAAATCTGTATCTCGAACCGTTTACGAGATATAGCTGCCGAATGGTACCGCGACCATCACAATGTTATCCTAAGGGAAATTTCTAAACCTTGGAATGTTATAACTATGGAACTTATGTAAATTTTATGACCAAACCGGCAAAAGGCACATCTGTGGTGCAAGACCTTTCTACCCTGCAAATTTCAGCACAAAAGTCCTAACCCTTTTTTGCAGTGAAGTGGCAAAGAGGCAGCAATTGTTTTTTAAGTAGTTTCACAAATTTGTGAAATCTTCACAAATTTTGAGAAAGGTTTCATGAAAGTTTTGAAAATTTCATGGCACTATGTTTGTGAAAGTGTCAACATTTGTGAAAGGTTTTCAAAAGTAGTGTTGAAATTTGCGACACTTCCAGTGGCCAAATTGAAAAAAAAAACATATTTCAAAACATTATTTTTAAAATTTAATGCTAGGAATGTGTTCCTCAGGCCCTGATTAGGTAAACACAACTGTTGGTGTTTACCAAGAAGCAGTATTTTTTGCATTACAGTGTTTTTTTCCCCGTTGCTAACTGAAAACAAGATGGCAGAAGCACAACACTACTTTCCCATTTGGGAAAGCAAAAAGTACTTTACACGAAAGCACTTTTTACTTATGCAAAAGTAAAAAGTACTTTTGTGAAAGTAAAAAGTGCTTTTGCACCAGACATCTAATTTTTTACACAGGCTATAATGTGAAACTTTAAACTTTAATAACTTTTGAACGGATTAATATTTTTTTCACCAAACCTTCAAAAGGCGCATCAGTGTCCATGACCCCATATACCCTAACAATTGCAGTCCAAACCTCCAAACCATTTCAGACTTATTCTCGAGCAAAGAATTTGCACCTACTGTAAATAGTAAATTTCACATTTTTTGTCACTCCGCAGCACCGCGACCGCATCACCGACCAGAACAAAACTTGCCAGATCAGGAGATCCATAGTACCAGACAGTGCACACAAAATGTCAGGCAAATCAGTTGAACAGTTGCAAAATTATTAAAGTGCAAACATTTGGGATTAACATAGACGTGTCCGTGCAACCCTAACTATCGTGGCACAGTGGTATATACAGTATATATATATATATATATATTTATATACAGTACCCACACACACATATATATATATATATATATATACATATATATATAGAGATAGATATAAAAAAATATATACAGTATATATATATAGAGAGAGAGAAAGGTTTCATTGCAAAAAGCTCCGTTAATGCATCAGTTAGGGTTTCTATTACAGTGACAAAAGGCTGGAAATTTGATGTTAGGGTTACCAGTCCTACCACCCCAGCCCCACCACTCACTCTCTACACACCAACAGGTGTTGGGGTGTGCCTTGGGGTCACTGATCCTAACTGTCATCCCATTCCATTTGTAGGGAAGCTGACAGGGTACAGTATAGGAGAATGGGGTGAGAGTTAGGCCCGACGACCCCAGGGCACACCCCGACACCTGTTGGTATGTGGAGAGCGGGGGGTGGTAGGATTGGTAATCCTAACATCAAATTTCGAATCTTTTGTCTCTGTAATAGAAACCCTAACTGATACAGTAACTGAGTTTTTTTGCAATGAATTTCCCTTTTTTTTTGAGAAAGTGTAATGTTACCCAGATGTGGTTATGGGAACGCAGGCCCCATCATGCATGCACTAAAAATACCACCAACAGCTTAATCTGGTTCAAGGTCAGTTGGCGTTCATCTGTATCCCCCTCCCCCGGATCGTGCCTGAAAATAGGCAGGATTTGTCTAGTGCACTTACCCGGTCAACAAAAACTAAAGAAATAAAAATACATAATTGTCTCTGATTTTAATGAGAGAGCACAGGGCCCTAGAGACATTGTAATGAACATTCATCTTCCTGTGGAAAAGCAGGGCCCTCCTGGCCCTGTCAGAGCTGGCCTTAACAATTCTAGACCCCCTGTGCGTCCCTCTGTTGGCCCCCACCACTCCATTCCCTGTTGGGCCCCCCCACATCCAATGTTTTTACCCCTCCTGCACCACAATTCTGTACCATATCAAAAGATGTGTATTTTTAAGTATAATTTAATGACTTATACATAAAAGAAAGCAAATCAAAAATGCTTGTTTTATTGTATTTATTACACAACATCAATCACAAATTATGACACTACATCAGGCATGCCACTGTCTGACATTTCTGTATGTCAGACAGCCTGGAGCATGCCACTGGCAAAATGCAATGTGCACTGCCACTGTGCACTATGTCACTTTTTTTTTCTTGCTGGTATATATTCTATTTTAGACAGTGTCCCTTTTCATTGTAAAACTAAGCTGAATTATTATTGCACGTGATGATGCAGAGGCAGGCAGACAGAGACTAAACATGCTACACAGTATGGGACAGAGAAAGGAGTGAGGACAGGCTGTAATGTCATGTCACCGGGCACTAGCTCAGATGATATTTGTAATTGTAAGAGTGATATAAAAAAAAAAGTAATACGGTGCCCAGTGGCAGTGCACATTGTATTCCTCCAGTGGCCTGCCCCCCGTCTGACTTGCAGGAATGTTGGACAGGGACATGCCACTAGTATGGATGAATACAATGTGCACTGCCACAGAGCACCATATTACTTTAATATCACTGTCTTACAGTTACACATATCACCGAGCTAGTGCCCAGTGAGTGACATGACATCACAGCCTATCCTTACTCTTTTCTCTGTCCCATACTGAATAGTAACCTCTCTGTCTGCCTGCCTCTGCCTCATCATGTGCAATAATAATAATTCAACTTAGTTTTACTGTCTAAAATGGATTATGAACTATGGATCGAAAATCTAGGAAGCTGATTGGCTGAGAGGTCTTTGAAGCCATGATGATATCGGGTTACATCATCACGGCTTCAAAAAACCTCCAGCCTCCTCACTGACCACTGGCAGCAAACTCATCTGACCGCCAATGCATCGGTGATAAACAAGCTGCTTCAGCAGTACCAAGCCATGGGAAAACCGTAAGCACAACAACATACAATTAAAACTGCTACTCCATCAATAATCCTGAAACAGACCACAGGATGTCTTTTTTTTTTTTAATTCCTCCTATCACACCATTCCACAGATCCCTCACTCCCCTTCTGGCAAAGCAGCAGAATGCAAATTGTGGCACAGAATGAGGGTTGAGCACCTATTCATACATCCACTTGCCGTTTCTTCAATTCACCACAAACACCCCTGTGACCCTACTGGTACAACCTATGTATTTTTGGCAGCCTAAGTTACTGCCTCAACCCAATCCGCTATTTATTTATAAAATGAAGCTTCTTTTAAACAAAGCATGCGGTTTTACTGTTTCCATCTCTCTCTTTTCAGAGGCGTGCACTCGGCTACCCGTTTACCACACACAATAACACTCACAAGTATTACTTTCTAACAGCTATTTTAAATCCTCTCCTAACAGTTCACCTGTATTTATCAGCTACCAGCATCAACCTAAATGGTATCTCTTCTCAATCTATTTGGAAGACTGAAAACGTCCCTCCTATACAGTCCGCTCCCTTTCAAACTGTGACCTCTACCCTTTGTAGTGGCTCCACTGACATGTTAAAAAAATATAAATCCTATGTGTTTTCAGACAGCTTGTTGCAATGGTCTCATCTCCCAAACAAACATCAAGTATAAAACAACTGGCTCCTGACCACACTATGCAGTGCTGCCAGAGTAAAACATTAGCTCACAACTATACCTCCCCAGAGCAGCACCACCTGCTGTCCAGAGCCCTCCAGGAACTATTTTCTCAAAAGGTACTCCAATGCTCCATAAAAGATCACACCTTCAGGTTTTAAAAGTTGTGTTTTTTTTTTATTTGTTCACTGATAAAATTTGTACCCAGTTCATAATAGCAATAATGCACTCCAGGGTGTGGTATATCATGGGATATCGTCACTTCTCGGGTGATTGGACCCACTCGGCCTGCGGCCTCGTGCCCAGCCACCCAAGGCGTGACGTGTACCCATGATATACCACACCCTGCCATGAATTATTGCCTAAATATATACCAGCAAGAAAAAAAATTGACACAGTGCCCAGTGGCAGTTCACACTGCATTTCTCCAGTGGCATCAGGCACGCCCCAGTCTGACATTCCTGTATGTCAGGCAGCCTGAGGCATCATCATGCCACTGGATGGAGAAATGCAATGTGCACTGCCACTGGGCACTGTGTCACTTTTTTTTTGCTAGTATATATTCCATTTTAGACAGTGGCCATTCTCATAGTAATACAGTTTGCATATGAAAAAGGGCCTTGGCTCATATGCTTACCCAGTTAACAAATTAATAAATAAATAAAAATGAATAAAAAGTTGAATTATAATGATTGCACATGATGAGGCAGAAGCAGGCAGACACAGAGGTTACTACACAGTATGGGACAGAGAAAAGAGTAAGGATAGGCTGTAATGTCATGTCACTGGGCACTAGCTTGGATGATATTTGTAACTGTAAGAGAGTGATATTAAAGTAATATGGTGCCCAGTGACAGTGCACATTGTATTCCTTCAGTGGCATGCCCCTGTCTGACATCTGATTTACAGGAATGTATGTCGGACAGGGGCGTGCACTGGAGGAAATAATACAGCGTGGGTGTACATTGCCACTGGGCACTGTATTACTTTTTTTCTCTGTTACAAATATCAGAGCTAGTGCCCAGTGACATGCTGACATTACAGCCTGTCCTTACTCCTTTCTCTGTCCCATACTGTGTAGTGTGTGTAGTGTTTGTCAGCTTGCGTCTGCCTCATCATGTGCAATAAAATTCAGCTTAGTTTTACTATGAAAAAGGCCACTATCTAAAATGGAATATATGCCAGCAGCAAGGAAAATAAAAGTGGCCTCTGACCTCCGTCTGCCTGGCCTGCTCATCATGTGAACTAATAATGCAAGCAACTTGGTTTTAATATGAAAGGGGCCACTGCCTAAAATGGAATATAGTATACCAGCAAGAAAAAAAGAGTTATACTGTGCCCAGTGCCAGTGGCAGTGCACATTACATTCCTTCAGTGGCATCATGGCCCTGTCTGACATTCCTGTATTCCCTGTATTCCTTGCTGGTATATTATATTCCCTTTTAGGCAGTGGCCCCTTTCATATTAAAACCAAGTTGCTTGCATTATTAGTTCACATGATGAGCCGGCCAGGCAGACAGAGGTCACTACACAATATGGGGCAATCGAAGGAGTAAGGACAAGGCAACACAGGTACAGTTTCTGCTGGTCTGGATATGCGTTATTATTTTTTTTAATTAATAATTTATTTCTATGAGTTGGCAATGGCAATGTGATGTGACACAGTGATGATAATAACCTCCTGCCAACAACTTCTCTCGGTCAGCACCCCAGGGACATTACAGGAGGACACAAACACTCACTCACCTCAGCTAATCCAACGTGGTTACAAGTTAAATTATTTAAACTTTTTCTGAGGTGTGAGGAGTGAAATATAATAGAGCCTGTGGAGTCTGGAGAGCTGAAAATGTGTGTGTCACTTGTGAATGAATCAGACCAATTGTCGCCCGGGATCGCAGCAAATGACTTAATACTTACTGAGTGGTCTAACAAAGTTTCCATTTGAAGTTAAGCTCATCACTTGACTTCAAATGAAAAACTTTGTTAATAGACCACTCAGTATTAAGTACTAAGTCATTTTGCAGTAATTCTGGGCGATGAATGGTCTGAATCATGGGGATAATTTAATCAGCTCTCAGCTGTTGTCAGTTCCTTTGTTGTTGCCTGGTGCAAAAAAAAGTTGCTCTGAATGCCAGATGGAGCAGGCATAAGCATTTACTTTGTGTGTGTCTATGCGCCTCTTCTAATTGTTGATAACGATTTGATTCAGTGACTCAAACACACAGAACACTCTAAAGACTTTAATCGCAACGCGGGCACTGCTTGACTGATAATAACCTTTGTCTCTCTAGTAGTCATCACAGGCACAGCTTAGCAGGTCTTCTGTTCTGTTGTGAAGTGTTACTTGTAATGTTCCTATTATTACAGCAGACCACCAGTTCAATCACCACTCATCGGCGATCGCTCATCATCATGATATCTTACAAGTGTGACACACAGGAGTAGACTGACATCATTCCGGGAGGAAGCTGGGCAGCCAGATGCGTTTTTAAATTAAAGTTGTAAACGTCTGCTAGCTAGTGATTCACGGAGGCAGAGACGGGGGGGGGGGTTGCTGCCTAGAACTTTGAAGCGGGACAGAGCTGCGCTGCCTTCATATTACACTGCAGCTTGTAAATATAAGGTTTCTTGCAAAACACAAGGCAGCAAGCAGCATATTATCACGTATGTTATGTTATGTTATCACGAATACATTGTCGGGATGTATAATGTGCTGAATGTTGCTTTCTGTGGCAGCAGTCGAGGAGGGCCCCCAATGTGCTGGGGCACAGCTGGCATGGTGCTAAGGCCGACCTTGGGCACTGTGCTCCCAGTATTGCATAATGGAGGGCTCTGCTGTCCTATTATTGCATAAGTATAGAGACAGAGCGCAGGCCTAGAGACATTCCAAGCACCCCTTGTGCTGCAAATGTGGCAATATCTCAGTAACCATAGGAATGCCAAAACAAATTCCACTGTAGTTGTAATCACCACCTGGCAACCCGCATGCATCCTAAAGGTGTACTAAACTTCACTTAGCAAAAATCTGTATCACGAACCATTTTTGAGATATAGGCATGGAAAGGTAGCGCTGCCACCACAATGTTATCCTATGGGAGATTTTGAAACTTCAGGATGCTATAACTATGGAACCAAAGTAAATTTTTTTTCATCAAACCAGCACAAGACACATCTGTGGTGCAAGACCTTCCTACCCTGCAAATTTCAGCCTCAAAGTCCTAGCTGTTCATTTGTTATGAAGTGGCAAAAAAACTGTTTTCTTGAGGGGGTACTTTCATAAATGTCCAAATGTTTTGCAAATTTTGCAAAAGTTTTGCGGCAGCTTTCACAAATTTACAAAAGTACGTTTGCAAAACTTTCGCAAATTTGCGAAAGTTTCGCAAACGTCCTTTCACATTTTTTAGGCATCTCTAACTGAAAACAAGATAGCGGATTTGGGACAGTACAAAACCTATTTGTGAAAGTCAAACGTGCTTTCGCAAAAGTAAAAAGTGCTTTTGAGGTAGACATATATTTTTTCCCATAGGCTATAATGGGAAACTTTAAACTTTAATAACTTTTGGACTGATTAATATTTTTTCACCAAACTTTCAAAAGGTACATCAGTGAGCCAGACCCCATAGACCCTGAAAAGTTCAGACGAGATCCCAAAACCATTGGGACTGTAGTCCCGAGCAAATGTTTTGCCAAAAAGTGAGGAATTTTCACATTTTGTAGCACTCCTTAGCTCTCCAATTGCACATCCGACCAGAACGAAACTTGCCAGATCCAGAGAACTACAGTATGGTACCAGACTGAGCATGCAAAATTTTAGGCAAATCAGAAGAACAGTTGCAAAGTCATTAAAGTGCAACATTTGGGGTTTAACATAGAAGTGGCCATGCAACCCTAACTATAGTGGCACTACTATGCCACTATATATATATATATATATTTATAGATAGATTTATACTATATATATATATATATAGATAGATATATATAGAGATATATATATATATATATATATATATATATATATATATATATATATATATATATATATATATATATATATATATATATTTTATACCGGCATTATAGTGCCAGTATTAGGGTTGAGGGCAAACTTCTATGTTAAACCCAAATGTTTGAACCTTAAAGGAAATGTGTGATGTTCTGAGAACCACACTTTGGGCTTCACAGCCTGCTACCCTGGGGCGGCGATAGCCCCGCTGTGTAAAAATTGAAATGTTGTACTCACTGATTAAAGTTTGGGAAGGGATTGTAATTTTTCCAAACTGTGAGCTAGCTGATCCCTTGGCACTTCCAAGACTGCCCATTCCACCCCCACGCCTCCCCCCCTTTTTGTGACGTGGTACCAGGGAGAGCGCAGGGATGTGCCCCATACAAGTCTATGGAGCTTATTTTTAGAACTTTTTTTTAAAACTTTAAACTAGCTTTTGATAAAAAAGAAAGACACCGCTCAACTAATAGGGTCCCTAAAAAACAATGTTTGCCACAATCCAGGAACAGTATTATAGATGTCTAGCTGGGTGGGTGAAACTGTCTTGATGGATCACCTGGAGGGTGCCTGTTTGCGGTGGGGGGGGGCCCTTGTTGCTCTGTCCCATCCGTGAGCTGAAACTATCTTCGTGGAGTGCCTGGTGGGTGCCTGTTTGCGACCAGTCTGGTCCACATGCTGAGTACTGCACAGAACTCTGAGCGACCTGTTTACCTGCAGCAGAGAGAGATAGAAAGTCAACGGGTGAAGCTGTGAGTGTGGACCAAGGCTCTAGAAATCCGGTCAGCAGTGAAAGGAGATGGACGGGGCTGCCTTGATTGCCCTTGGAGCACAGCATTAGCCAATGCTCCCCTGATCACACAAGGTGTCACTTACTTGTTAAGTTGCCAATGAAGTTTAATCTCTACTGCCGGCGGAGATGCCATCGCAGACATGAGGTGTTAATTGGCTCAATCATCATGCATGATCACTGCCGGCTGCCTGTAGTAGCAGGTGCTACATAGTCATTATAACCATACAGTTTAAACAGTGACTTTGTGGGAGTGGCAAATGGTAAACATAAATTGCCCACAATAACCGACTGCCCGTGATAACCGAGGATGGTATAGGTGGAGTGGACTGTGTGTATATATATATATATATATATATGTATATAGTGGCACAGAACTGCCACTGTAGTTAGGGTTGCACGGTCACTTCTATGTTAAATCCAAAATTATATATAATCTCAAGGCCGGAGAACTGAAGCTGCAACATCAGAGGGTTGAGGGGCAGCCATCTCACTACTGTTCCCCTCCCCTTGTGCTGTGACCTGAATGGCGCTTCGGATCTTGCATTGTACGCACTGCAGGAGCTTAACCAGGGGTTGAAGGACGCTGATCGCTGTGTGGCTGTCCTTCCCCTGCACTGCCAACTCAAGCCAAAGCAACTGCTGCCGCACCTGCACTGGAGACCAGACAAAGAGTGACGTGTTTTGGTGTTTTTTTTCTTTTGTATTTCCACAGCAGAGACCCAAACAAAGAGAAACTATATGGGGAGTCTGCATTAACCAATCAGCAGAGCAGTTCCTCGCTGGTGCCAAAATTTGAACTAAGCCTTCCTCAATAGACTCAGCCGGCCTTTAAAAGCTGCACTGATTCTTGCCTACAACCAGTCGCTGCTGGAGAACTGAAGCCACAACTTTGGAGGACTGAGGGGCAGACCTCTGACTACTGTTCCCCTCCCCTTGTGCCGAGACCTGAATGGTGCTTCAGATCTTGCATTGTCTCTGCCACAGAAGCTTAACTGGTGGTTGAAGGATGCTGATCACTGTGCAGCTGTCCGTCCCCTGCACCACTGACAAGCCAAACCAACTGCTGCTGTACCCACACCATAGAACAGACAAAGAGGGATGTATTTTGGTATTTTTGTCACAACCCACCCACCCACACCCACTCCAGTTATTAAATGAGACCTTCTAGCGCTGCCTATCTCACGATCGTAGCCAGTTATGTTAAATGGACCTCCCAGCACTGCCTATCCCATGATGCCAGCCAATTAGGTGGCAGTCATCTTCACCAAGTGCCCCTGCTCTGATACTAAGAAACCTGAACACTGAAACAATTCTTTGAATACCAAAGACTAGGAATCTATTATTATTACATGACAGTAGATCCATGCCTACACAGAACTACTATTAACTCTACCTGATCCATTCATTACTTACTGTCTTCAGCATCTATTAAGACGTATCAGTCAGCTATAAGCCTTAAGGTTTAATCAAGTTACTTTATTTAGAATTTCTGTTGCTGTATTTCTCTGGAGGACTTAATTACCTTGTGTCAGTCTTTAACTCAGTGATCCGCTCTCAGATATTTATTTATTTATTTATTCACAGTTCGGATTTACAAACTTTGAGTCAAAGACTCATTTACAAAGGCACCTCGTCACAGGGAGGGGAGACAACATATTGGTGGAGCAAGACAGTGGAGAACAATACAGGTGAGATACAAAAGATCATACAAAGCAAGGCATTTCAGTGAACAATATAGGTGAGATACAGAAGCGCATACAAAACTAAGCAAGTTCAGTGACACAGTGGAGTATGCAGGTTACAGTGCGTGGTGTACAGACTACAAGAAGCTATTCTAAGTAAACTAGTACATACGTAATACTATAAAAGACTAGGAGTACTAGGTGGTGGTTACCTGGGGGGGGTCTATGTTTGCAGATTGGTTCAGGACGGAGCTCTCAGTAAGGCCCTATAATGGGCATCCCATGGGCAAGCTATTTTTTAGGTCTGTGTACATCTGAAATATCTGTCAATGAGCTTTAATATCCCACAGACTAAGTGCCTGTAGAAGAAGCTATATTTAGGTTCAGGTACATTAGTCATATTCTTGTGAGCAAACTATCCTTAGGCAAATGTATATTAATCATAACTGCTGCTGAACTTCTTCATCTCCTGGATTCTAGGCGTTGAAAGATGTCTATTTTTAGCACCAGATACACTAGTCACACTAGTCAATTGAACTTTCCTCTTTGCTAGACTCCGGGCTCTTTTACCCAGGAGTTGATCAAACAAGACCCCAAAACAGACACTGTAGATAGATTGCATCCATTTCCTCTGTTGTTACTCATCCCAAAAGATTATTACAAGATGTTAAAGGGACCCTACTAATTATCTTCTATAGCTTGGTAGTCTGGGGTTCAGACCTGGCTATGCAAAATACACACATGGCCACTGGCACACCGCTCTACCCAACTGAAAGTAACCTTCTGGAGGGAAGCCCCTACATTTCCCAACTGTTCACCTTGGTATATATTTTATTTAGTTTTTGTTGACCGAGTAAGTACACTAGACACATTTTTGCCTATTTTCAGGCATGACACGGGAAGGGAATACAGATGAGTGTCAACTGACCTTGAACCAGATTAAGCTGTTGGTGGTACTTTTAGTGAATGGGGGAAATTTGGCCAGGGCACCAGTGAAATTCCCCTACTCTTCTGTGGGGGACTCCTTACATCCTGGCCTTGCTGTCAAGATGGTGGTCTCTGGAGGTTTGGAGATGGACATGGAGGTGCTGGAGGCAGGGGAGATGGTCTCCTCCACTGTCTCTGTCCTGAGAGGGACCACTACTACTGGAAATTCTATGTCTGCTTCTGCTGGAACGATTTCTTTTGATGGTTTGCATATTTTCCCTGCTATTATGGAAGAGCAATCTATGAAGAGATCAGCACGGAACACCATATCTACTGCTATAGTTGTGAATGAATTGTCTACAGAACTTATTTCAGGTTTGCCTGAGGAGTTTTCTACTCGGGACTCTCAAAATGTGGATTTACTTCTTCAGCTTACAGAGCAACGCTACTTAGCCACTAGACAATGCCTTTTGGCTTTGAAATCACACATTGACTCTATACCTGTAATTCCTCCTGCTGACTCATCGCCTGTCTCTGCTGCTTCTGATGCTTCGGCTCGGTCCTTGACACTTCCACATTCTTTGTCAATACCAGCAGCTCCTTCTGATCTTCGAACACCTGTTTACAACATTTCTCCTGCTTCGGTTCCCTCAAGTATGCCTACTGTTCTTCCACCAATTGTTTCCACTCCTTCTTGTCCACCATGTGAGGTCCCTCAGACCGTGGACTGGTCTGTTGATTCTGCTCTTGCAGCAGCGGGGTGGGAGAAGGATCCTGAGGTCGGGACTTAGTGTTCCGGTCCTTCCCCATCCGGAGTCAGTTAGAACCGCGACCGGCTTTCGTTTCTTCCCCACGGCCAGCCCTACCAGGCAATGACCTGGACCTCTCTCTACCCTCGGAACTTCTCCTGACCCAGAAACTGACTTTGTGTTTTGCTTCTGGACTTCCACCTGACGTCTGCGACCAGCCTTCATGCCAGCTATCCCAGGGCCCTGGGTTTCATCCACAACCAGCTACATCAACGCTTCTGTCATCTACCAAAACGTATGCTTCTTGTTTTCAAATTCCTGTACATCAAGCTAAAAGACATAATGCAGTTTGACTGCAATATTTGGGGGGTTTATCTGAACTACCTGACTGTTTTTTTGTAGGACGTACTTTATTGAAAGACTCCATGCAATTTAATGCTTCTGAAATTCATGCCTTAATCCATGTTTCTTCAGAAACTCATTTTGATATCAGCTTTAAATCTTTAGTTAACATACTAACATACTAAAATGCCAGCAGAATAGGCCTAACGGTCTTTTGTGTCTGCTCGTTTGGTCAGCCCCCACCCTGGGTGCTGACCTTGCTGTCCCCCTCGCCTTCTCTGGCTTCTCCCTTCCCAGTTCCGGATATTCTTGCTGCATTGGATTTTGCTTCCTGAACCCTTCCCCTGTACCTGTCCCACCCCCTCTTGAACCCCTCCACTGTCTCTGCCTCCACCAGCCCCCTAGGTAGTGCATTCCATGGCTCCACCACCCTCTCAGTGAAGTAGCACCTCCTCCTTTCTCCCCTGAATCTTCCCCCCTCCAGCTTCCACCCATGCCCTCTAGTGGCCCCTTCCTCCTTCCTTCGAAGCACCCTGACTGTTCCTCCCCTATTTACCCTCTTCATGTACCTGAAGACCTCTATCATGTCCCCCCGGTCCCTTCTCTCTTCCAATGTGTACATATTTAGCTCTTTGAGCCTCTCCTCCAGGTCCTGTCCCCAAGCCCCAAATCATTTTGGTTGCCCTCCTCTGGACCCTCTCCAGGAGGTTAATGTCCCTCTTTAAGTGTGGCCTCCAAAACTGCACGCAGTACTCCAGGTGCGGCCTCACCAAGCAGTTATACAGAGGGAGTATCACTTCCCTCCTTCTGGAGGTGATCCCCCTATTGATGCATCCCAGCATCCTGTTGGCCTTGGCTGCTGCCCTCCTACAAGTCTCAGAGTTGTTCATCTTGACATCCACCACCACCCCCAGGTCCCTCTCAGCCATTGAGACTTGTAGTATTTCCCCCCCCCCAGGGTGTACACTTGGCCTGGGTTTCTGGCCCCCAGGTGGAGTACCTTGCATTTCCCTGCATTGAACCTCAGCTTCCACTTTCTAGACCATCTTTCCAGAGTCTCCAGGTCCCCCTGCAGGGCCACCCTCCCCTCCTCCCCATTCACCACTGCCCCCAGTTTCGAGTCATCTGCAAACCCGCTGGGCTAGAAAAATTCTGGAATAAGTTTCACAAATTGAAAACCTCTCCCCTATGGGCTTCTTTTAATGCTATTCCATTAACCAAACCCACCCAGAAGACAGTTACTATACGGTTTAGGAATGAAAGTGTTAGTTTGAATGATATTACTGTATGGTTGAAGTAGAAATGTACTATGCTTTCTGACCCTGAAGCTATTTTTGATTCTGAAGATTTGTGGACTGGGGGGTGGAAAGTGAGGGTTATGCTTTGGATTTCAGATGCTGGTATTCAACACCTTCCAAACAGCTTTATGCTGGGTAAAGATAGAGGAGTGCTTTTTTACCCTGGACAACTGAAAGCTTGCTACAAATGCGGGTCTGCTAACCATATTAGTAGCATTTGCGATAGGGTGAAATGCTCGGTCTGTGGAGGCCTTGGGCATACTAGTTCCATTGCTTCCTTTGTGACGACCTGGGACAGACTTTTCAAACCTGTACCTGGGCTGCCACAATTCTTCCATCCAGGCAGATGGGGAAGAACAGAGACTACTTATTACAGTAGCGCAATGTACTAGGCTAAGGGGCATGTCCTCTATATCTCACAACACCCGACTCCGACCGCCACCTGCAGACCCTATCACACCTGCACCTCCTTCTACTGATATGGGGACCACCACTACCCTGGCCTCTGACCCTCCCATTTTAGGTGCAGACCCCCCCCTCCTCCTCCTCCAGCCTTACCCATAGACTCCACTCCTGCTATGGCCTCTGCCACTCAAATCCCTAGCGTTCCAGTGACGACCATGGATCCTCCCCCTCCCCCTGAGTCCTTTACTAGAGTTATGAGAGGATCTAAAAGAAGTGGTTCACCCTCCTCTAAAGCTGTAAAAACTACTGATGTTGTTCAGGTGAACAGATCTGAATTACTGTGCCATCCCAGGACCATACTGATTCTGACACTTCTTTTGTCCCATCATCTCACCCCGAAGCAACTACTGACACAGAGGTAGCTGTCGACCTTATGGGGTCCCAAAAGAGGAAAGCCAAAGCAAAGTTGAAACACAGGGAAGGTACCCCTAGGAAGGGTAGACACAGGTGAATTTTAGTTTTTCTGTTGGGTTTGGTTCTGTCTCTGTTGTGTTTTTGATGGCTTCTGCTTTTTCTGTACATACTGTTACTGTTAACAGTATCAAAAAGCAACCTAAGCGAGATGCTGTGTTTTCCTTTTTTATCCTACCTCTGCCGGGATTATTCTTTTACAGGATGTTAGGTACCACACTCTTCTGGAAATCTATAGGGTCCGATGTGCCTGGCTCTTTGGACCTTATTATTGGTCCTTCGGGCAGGAACCCTGCTCAGGTTTGGGTATTCTGTTTAATATCCCGGATGTTACTATTGTGAAGATATTGGATTTATACCCTGGTAGACTTCTTCTTTTGGATATTATGGTTTCCTCTGTTCCCTTCCGAATCATTAATATGTATGCTCCCCAAATTAAATCTCACAGGATTGAATTAGTGAAGCTTGTACAACCCTACTTATATACTTCAATGAATATTGTCTTTGGAGGTGACTTCAACTGTGGTTTGTCCACCAAAGACAAGTCTTCTACCTCTAAAACCACAAAATTGTTTTGCGACACAAACTTTTTAAAACAACTGTTAAGTTCTGCAAATTTGTGGGATGCCTATTTGTCCTTCACCGGTCTACATACTCCCACTTTTAGTAAGAGCTCACTAGCAACCAGCATAGACTTTCTTTTTATTTTTCTACATTTACTGCTTTCTGCTGCTTTAATTCAAGCTGCAGAATTTACTGATCATAATTTGTTGACCATTTCCTTGGGCCACACGAGTACTAGATGCTTTGGTCCAGGTACCTGGAAGTTGAATACATCCTTTTTATGAGACTCGCTGTTGTTGTCTCAGCTAAAAACTTATGTTACGGACAGGAAATCTGTCTACTTTCTGTATAATAACCCCTGGAATTGGTGAACTGATACTAAATCTGGCATACGACATTTATGTAAACATTTTAGTAAAAGGAGGCATGCATCCTTATATTTTCATTACCATGCAACCAGATGTCATTTGCAGAAACTCCCGACCCTGTCCCACATGACTGGCCATGATTTTTCTGAACAAATTAGTAACCTTAAACACCGTTTGATGGACTATCATTCCACAAAAACTTCTTCCATTGGTCATCAACAGCGTTTTGGGACTTCTGGCCCCAGTGATGTTGTATGTCCATATGCTACCATTAGAAAACGAGTTGACAGTAAAACATTTGATGTGCTTTTTAATGATGACTCGGTTGAGCTTACACATATTTTAGACATTCGACACTATGTGGCCCTATACACGGCAAAGTTGTTCGGTCCTCTAAATGCCCCTCCTGAAGGCATAATAGATTATCTTTCCACTGTTCAGATCCCTGATGTTCTGGATCACATTTTGAGCTCTATTGATAGTGACATACATGCTCGGGAGGTAGAGGCAGTAATCAAGGCTCTGCATCCCAGAGTTACACCAGGCCTAGATGGCCTTCCTAATGAGCTCTATAAGTTGTTTTCTGCTGAACTCTACTGAACTGACAACAGTCTATGTATGCATTAAGACACGCCAGGGTGTGTAAATATGCTTTCATAATTGCACGGCTCGAGGGTGTTGTTCGGCATGAGGCGCTTGCACCCAGTGCCGTTAAACACCCGAGAGCTAAGTGCAATTATGAAAGCATATTTACACATCCCTGAAGTGTCTTATGGCACTTATAACACAGTGAGAAAAAAATGAGTCATTCCAGTCAACAAACAAATTAAAAACAAATTTAGAGCTGAAAGGAAGCTGAAGTTATTTATGATTAAATAGTCCCTGTAAACTGAGCACAACGGAGTGGGAGCCACTAGTAAATGGAGCTCAACAGAGCCACTACAGTAGGTAGGGACTTACTGAAGAGTACAACCGAGCCCTTACACTATGCAAACAGAGGTGAACATTTAATGTCCTGTTAATAACAGTGGAAGAAAACATCACCAGTGAAGGTACAGTTCTGCACAGTTGTACTGTTCTTCGGATGCTGGATTTCATTGTCAGGGGTGATCTCTGCTATTTCTGTAGTGGCGCTCATAGCGGAAGGGTTTGCTATGTTGCTGACTGGAGCTGCTAACTGTGTTGAAACTGCAGCTGTGGTTTCCATTTGTTGTTTTCTTTTGGTGCGGATGTCACTTCCTTTGCCCAAATTGCCAAATGAATTCTGATTAGGCGAAGTAGTCAGTCATTTCATACATTTTCTTTCCAGCATTGACAGCTACTGTCAAGTTCAAAAGTAGAGTGCAGTGTACTGATTTTCTGCTCTTGCTTGTGCTTAGGCTTTTGCCTATGAAAGAAGCACCGGAGTGTAATTATGCTTTCATAATTATACTCCTGTACTTCTCTCTCAGCCAATCAAATTTCTCAGTTTTTTCTCACTGTGTTATAAAATTACATACTGCATACTAACCATCTTCCCCTTGATTTCAATACAGGGTGCTTGTTTTATTTATATTAGAAGGGTGACAAAAGATTACTTTCCAGTTGAAGGCCTTTATGTCTCTTGAATACCGATTTCAACATTCTGGCTAAAATTTTTGCACTTTGATTATCCACATTAGCTCCTTTCGTAATTTCCAAGGCCCAATCAAGCAATGTTCCAGGGAGGTGTATCCAGGATCATATTATTTTGATAAGAGAATTGATTGAACATGGGAATCTGAATGCTTTACAGGGCTTCCTTTTTTCACTCGCTCAGCGAAAGGCCTTTGATTCGGTCCACCACACATTTTTATGGCACACCCTAAATCATTATAAAGTTACCGAATTCACCCTCTCTAGGCTTCAACTACTCTACTGATCCACTACTATAGTCCCTTTGGTGAATGGTTGGACAGGTCCTTTAATACCTCTACATAGGGGGGTTTGGCAAGGCTGCCCGCTTAGTCCACTTTTGTATGTTTTGTTTTTGGACCCCTTATTGCGCACTATCAACACTACTCAAACAATTATTTCACTTCCCTCTACTTCCCATTCTATAATAGCTTATGCTGATGACATGAGTTTGATGGTGGCGGATGTTGCTTCTGTGCATTCTGCAGTTCAACTTTGTACAGAATTTGGGGCTGTTTCTGGAGCAGCCCTTAATTTGGATAAATGTGTAGGCCGTAGACTGGGTATCCCGTTAGAAGGTGGGTTAGATGGTATTAACCTCCAGGTTTGTGATGGCTCGATTAAGATTTTGGGTGATTTATTTGGGGATGGTCCATTGGATATCCTTAACTGGACTCCCAAACTGGACCATGCCCAGTCCATGGTTTCCCATTGGAACACCTGGAAGCCATGTAAAAAAAAAAGGATCTATATGATCAAAAGCTATCTACTCCCTATTTTTCTTTTTTTGGCCTATGATCCCCAGGAGCCTTGAAACTAGATTGCTGAGTGTATTTTACCAGCCTTTATGGGGTAGCCGTCTTAACCCCATTAAATGCCCTGTTACATATTTACCTGTTCGGGAGGGGGGCCTTGCTGTGGTTCAACCCATTTTCTTTTATACTAGTATTTTTTTTGTATTTAATGTCAGGCCCCATCTGGTTAATCAGGATAGGGGCTGGGAACCCTGGTTCCTTAAGTTCTGTGGCTCCAGTTTCATCAGTGGGAAATGAATGCTTTGACTTCATTAAGACATATTGCACAAGTCCCTCCTTATGTCCGAGACGTTTTTTCCACCTCAAACAGTGGGATATTACTAGCCATGTGCTGGTCACCGCTACTAGGAAAGCCCTATATAAATATCTCCGGGATCTTGTTTGTACGGACCTGGTGGTGTTTCCTAAATGTTCTGCACAATACTAGACTGCCCTATTCACCCTGCTACGTAATCCTAGAATTTCCCCAAAAATGTGGGATTTATATTTGCTTGGATGTCATGAGCGAATTAATGTGAAAGATACCCATAAGCACAAACAATTACAAGACAGGTTTTGTTCTAGGCCAGGATGCCACAGGCAGGAAGAAACTATCACACATCTATTTTTTTCTGGTTCTTTTATCATAGGTTTCTGGACTTTACTGGCCACTAGGTGGCATGAGCTTTTGTTTTCAACTAATTCTTGTGAAATATTAATGTATGGTTCTTTTTCACTCCCTTGGAAAAAATGGAATATTGATAACTTGAATTTACTTTTCGTAGTTGTTAAATGGCATGTCTGGACAGCTCGATGTCTTTTCACTTTACAGCAACAAGATGTGCCTCTTGTTGTGATTCTTCAAAGAGTTGAGCATGATTTGAGAGATTTATACTATTCTGACATAAAAAATTTACCCCTTGTATCTTTGTTGGAATTATGGAAATCAATGCTGTGGATTACTGACTCTGATTTTCCTGTTACATGATTATTGTTTTGTACCTTTCTGTTTTTTTTGTTATGTTCTCTTTTCAGTTGTTTTCATAATAAAAACTTCCGCTACTCTTTTTGAGAAGTGCCATGGGATCTTTAACATCCTCCTGAACTACCACCAGAACAGGCAGGTGGGACCTTGGTTTAACATCTCATCTGAAAAACAGCACCTCAGGAGTACAGCACCCACCTTGTGCTGCACTGCAGTGTCAATATTGGGATATTAACCCAAGTGCCTGGTGTGGGGATAGAACCCACAACCTTCTGATCTCCCAGTCTCTGAAGTGAGTATGCTACCTGCTGAGCCACTGACACTGGACTCAGGCTAAAGAGGAACTGTTATGCCCTAATATCCTTTACAATTAGCCATCTACATGGGCCTCCCCTCCTCTGCCATAGACTGCCAAAAAAATATAATGGAATCTCTCAAAATTACCCTAGCTGGAGATGTCAAACCTAACCCTGGTCTTCCAGACCCTAATGTACACATTGATACCACAAATGCCACGTTATGGGCCTCCACCAAGGGGCTGAAAATAGCGCATATTAACACCTATAGTTTCCGGCTGAAGATGCCTGAAGTGGAGGCCTGGGTAGATACATACTCCCCTGATGTGCTTTCAGTCTCTGAGACCTGGAACTAACCCAATATAGTAGCACATGAAGTGGCTATTCCAGGTCACACAACTTTTTGATCTGACAGACTATAAAAAAGGGTGGGGGGTTGCCCTTTATACAAGATCATTGCTCAGTGCTAAGTTAGTAGCCCCCAGCTCCTCGGCCAGCTCCACTTCTGAGGCCTTATTTATGCAATTAACACTGTGCGTTACAAAATCCCTGATCATTGGATGTGTGTGTACAATCCACCAAAAGAGGCTCCTACTGCATTTCAGACACTTACGGTGACATTGCAGGGCCTACCTCCCCTGGAAAAAATTATCCTAGTGGACTTCAACATCCACTGGGGAACACTATCTGATTCCGCTCCCAAATCCATCCTTATGAACCTGTACTTAACTGAGATAATTCAATTGCCGACTACACTAAATATGAAAACTGGCAATCATTCTATCTTGGACTGGATTCTTGTATCCAGGCCAGATAGAGATAAACTAGCCAGCACATTTAGTGACTCCCTTAGTGACCACATCTCGACTTTAGTAATTTGGAAAAATGACTCCCCCCCCCACCGAACATTCTGGTCCATAGATTTCTCCAACTTTGACCAGGCCTACTTCCTAACAATGCTGACTGATATAGACTGGACCCAGATCAAGCATGCACCTACACTTAATGCTGCCCTAGATAGCTTTATAAATTATTTTAACTCCACCACCAACAGAGTAAAAGGTCAGAATGCCAAAAGGATAACCAGAGAATTAAGAACTCTCATGAGGAGGGATAAGGCCTGGTGCACATATAAATCTTCCAACCTAACTACAGATTGGGTGAAATTCAGGGTCCTGAGGAACAAATGCAAAAGTGGACTAATGTCAGCAAAAAAAAAAGGCACCTGAGAGACCTGCAAACTGCCAACCTATCTGACCCTAAAACATTCTGGGCAAACATCAACTCCCTCCTAAAGGGTAAAACCTCGACAGCAGCTACTAATATAGTATCTAATGGAACCCATGTGTAGACTTTATATGAATGGGGTGAGCGTTAGGCTTGAAAAGCCCAAGGCACACCCCACACCTGCTCTCCTGCTTGGTTTGGGAGGGTGGGGTGTTAGGGTTGGAAACTCTAATGCCTCATTTCCCAACTTTTGTCACTTTGACCCTAACTGTAGCATTAATGAAGTTTTTTGCAATGTATTTCCTTATTTTTTGAGATAGTGTAATACTATCCTTATTTTACTGTGGGTACACATGGTCCTCTGGGCTGTGCACTCCCATGCCTCCATATATATACTGTGTGTGTGTGTGTGTGTGTGTGTGTGTGTGTATATATATATATATATATATATATATATATATAATTATAAGGTGCAATAGCACCCTTACAATTAGGGGTTTTTTTTTTGTTTTTTTAACTTTTGTTTTGCCAGGAGAGACACACTAAGCTGAAAGCTTGTTTACAGGTGAGATCTGGGAATACAGGGAAGTTAAGTGACTTGCTCAGGGTCACACAGTATGCAAGTGAGGGCTAAAGGATTCAAACCCAGGTCTCTAGGTTTGCAGCTCAGAACCTTAAACCGCTGCACTATACAGCCTTTCAATGTTAAACCTTAGTTTTTGCACCTTAATGTTCTCATTTTTCAACCAAATAACCCAAAAATTGGAATGTGCTGTCAGGTTGCCAGTGTCACAAGATGTGGAAAGTTTCATGACGCAGCTTTTACAGCTTTGGAGATATAAAGTGGTCAAAAACGCAAAAGTGAACTTTTTTTCCCCATAGGAAAACCTGGGATTTTTTGCTCTCACATACAGCAGGCAGAGAATTAAGGTTGCCTCTGATATTTTCAGGGATGATGGGGTGTGTGCCAAGGGTGTGCCTTTAGATGGTTTGGTTTTAAAATATATTATCATTTTTGAATTATTATGGTTTTTGTGACAGATGCACAACAGGCTGTTTGAATGGTAAATTACATTTACCGCTCAAACAGTAAAGTGTAAATGGTCATTTACCATTCTCAATTTACTGTTCGAATGGTAAATGTTCAAATGGTAAATGACATTTACCATTCGAACAGTAAATGTTTGAATGGTAAAAGCCATGTACCATTCACACTTAACTGTTCACAATTTTAGTTTTCAGTTCCTATTTCCACCATCTTGTTTGCAGTTAGCGAGGGTAGAAAACTTAAATATTTTAAAAAATACTGCCCCTAGGTAAACACTAACAGTTGTGTTTACCTAATCCGGGGCCAAGGAACATGCTCCTGTCATTATTTGTTAGTCATGTGGTCCCGAAATATGTTTTTTTGGGTGATAGTGTGTGCCGCAAACTGTGGCAGAATCCTGACACTGGGTGATAGTGTGTGCCACAAACTGTGGCAGAATCCTGACACTACCTTGCCCGCATGACAGTATGGGAGGAATTTGCAGGCAATAGCCCCTGTTCATTTTTGGGGCAAACGGACCCCAGAATTGGATTCCTCTGCCCCTGATTAGGTAAATACCAAGTGTTTACCTAATAATTACTTGATTTTCCCCTTTTACATCCACTAAGGGGAAGGGGGCCAAGGAATATTACTATTAATTATTTCAATCACTGCCGACAGCGGGTTGCCCAATCCCGGTGTTTGCAGTAGCCCCCCCTTCCTCCAACAGTGTGGGACACTGGGTAGATCACTCTCAGTGTCCCCAGTTGTGTAGAAATTATTCAATATTATTATAAAACACTGGGGAGCCTGTTCCCAGTGTTCACAGTATGTCCCCCCCAGCAGTGTTGCTGTTGTCACCCTTGTTATGTTTGCCTGCAGCAGGGTACCCAATCCCCTTGTTGGCAGTAGCCCCCCTCCCCGACAGTGTGGGACACTGGATAACCCACTCCCAATGTCCCCACTGTATAATGCACCTGTTAAAAACAAACAAACAAAAAAAAACAGTCCCTCGTTGTCTTTTTTTATTAAACCTACAAAAGAAAATGGTCCCTCGTCATCTCCCATGTCCCCCTCCCATCCCCACCTCCTCCTCTGCACCCACCTCCTTGCACCACATACTTACCTCTGGAGGTCAGTGGCTGTGATTCTCTTTGAACTGGGACATGTCTGCACTCTTCAAAGGCAAACTGCGAACTGAAGGAATCAAGGTAAGCCGTATAATGTCTATTAAAGGGGTTTTCAACTTATGTTGATATCTCAGCCATTTTAAGGAATTTTGACCCCACATTTTCAACATGGGGTTCTTGAGACCCCACCTCATGAACACCATCACTGTCATCTTGTTAACTGGTCCTGGAAGGTGATTTTGCGGTCTCTGTGCAGAATTACCTTTCGGGACTGATTAACAAAATGACAGTGTCAGTATTCATGAGGTGGGATCCCAATAACCCAATGTTGAAAATTTGGTGTAAAAAGTCCAAAAATGACTGCGTTATGAGTGTGCGTTGCACTGTTTCTACACACGCTCGTAACTTCGCCAATTATTTATATTTTCACTCCAGATTTTTAACATTGCCATTTCTTCACACCTCCTCATGAACAGTACAGCTTTCATTTTCCACATCCTGCCCAAAACATGTTTTCGTACCTGTGGTGCAGAATGGCACAGTTGCTATGCGAAATCAGCTTTCACGACAGATTAACAAAATCACAGTGTCAGTGTTCATGAGGTAAGCTCTCAAAAAGCCCATGTTGAAAATTTGGTGAAATAATTCCAAAAAAGGACCACGTTATAAGTGTGCATTGCGCAGGTTCTACGCACACGCATACCTTTGACAATTTTTCATATTTTTACTCCAGATGTTCAATATTGCCATGTTTCACACCTCCTCATGAACAGTATACAGCTGTCATTTTTCACATCCTGACTGAAACATGTTTTCACACCTGTTCGCAGAATGGGGCACCACTTTGTGAAATCAAGTTTTGGAACAGATTAATGAAATGACAGTGTCAGTGTTCATGATGTGAGGTCCCCAAAAGGCCATGTTGAAAATTTGGTAAAAAATTAATCCTGAAAATTCCCAAGTTATGTACGCCCATTAAATTTATTCTGCACATGCACATACTATTATACCATCTCAAAAAGAAAGGAAGTTCATTGCAAACAACTACATTAATGCATCAGTTAGGGTTTTCATTAAAGTGTCAAAACCTGGGAAATTCAACATTAGGGTTATCAACCCTACCACCCCAGCTCCACCCTCAACACACCGACAGGCAGTGGGATGTGCCTTGGGGTTACTGGGCCTAACTCTTGCCCCATTCTCCTATACTGTATCATCTCATCTTGTTTACACATGGAATGGGGTGAGAGTTACAGCTGATAACCACAAGGCTCACCCCATCACCTGTTGGTGTGCGGAGGGTGGGGGAGTGTAGGGTTGGTAAACCAAAATTGAATTTCCCAGTTTTGACACTTTAATAAAACCCTAACTGATGCATTAACTTAGTTTTTTTCAAATGAATATATATATATATAATATATATATATATATATATATATATATATATTCTCTGTAGCACATATGCTTCCATTTATAGGACAACAGTGACCACATTTTCAGCATAGCCACCTTATTACCGAAAGGGCCATGTTGAAAATTTGGTGAAAACATTCCTAAAAATGGCAAAGTTATGAACATAAGTTCAAAATTCCACTGAAATACATTATACAGCACTTACCTTTATTCCTCAGTTCATGGTTCGATTTTGAAGAGTGCAGATGTATCTCGGTCCACAGAAGATGATAGAATTTGACATTGGCCACTAAGTATAGCATAAGGATGTGTGTGTGGGGAGGTGGGTGCTCAGTGGGATGGTCAGGATGGGGGAGGGATCAGAGGCAATGAAGAGGGACTGTTTTCTTTGCTTCAGGTTAAAAAAAGACATTGGGGTACAATTTTCATATTGCAGGTACTATTACATTCATAAACCATCTTGGGACACTAGGGGTGGGCTCCTCAGTGTTCCACACTGCTGGGGAGGGTGGCTTCTAAATGCTGACACGTAGATTGGGCACCCCAATGTCAGCTAAAATTAAATAAACAACAGGCTGCGGGGGGGGGAGTATCTGACACCAGGGGTGGCCATCGCAGTGTTGGATGGTATAAATATAAATAAAAATCACAGGGAGTAACATAAAAATAATGGGGACAGATTGGGGGGGTGCCACTAGACACCAGGAACTAAAATAAAAATTTGGGGGGATGGTGATTGGAGGGTAGGGGGATGCCACTAGTCCAGTGTTCCCACCACATCCACATAACAAGGGGTGCAGTGTACCCCCTCCAAATTTTTCAGGGGTACAAACTGTGTTTAGAGGGCATGCCACACCCTTTGTGAAACTCACTGGAGGTGCATATTGTTTTTAAGGGGTATGCAGCACAGACACAAATAATAACTGCTGACTCAACACAAGGAAGGGCGGAAGGGGAACAGGGACAGAGATGCAGTGTGCAAACAACATATATGACTGTTGATGCTTGCAATTGCAACTTATGTTACATGCTTGCCAGCAGGGTGTGACAGATCAGGTATTGACTAGCTAACATGCAAGTTTATAACATCTGGTAGCCAGCCACCAAAGCCTGGAAGTTTTTTTTTTTTAATTGTAAATTATCCTTAAGAGCTCAACAATCACTTTGCCACAGCAAAAAAGAAATGTGAGATAAATGATGGAAACAATCTCTTAATGGCCAGTGGCTATGTGGCTACCAAATTTGTCCCACACCACAACCCTTCATAAATGTTAATACTTCCCAGAACACAACATAGCCGCAGCAGCCCCATTCATAGTTTCAACTTAACTTCCCAAACCCACATGTACCTAACAATTGAATTGATGGCATGTGCCTACATGGCTGCCCCACCCCATATCAACAGCAGAATAAACCAAACAGCAGGCAATCGACTTGTGAAAAAATTACAAAACAAACAAATCAGACCCAAACCCATCCAACCCAACTGTGTTACAGGCACAAAATCAGAGGGCACCTTTCCTGATGACTGGACTCTAGATGACAGAAAGAATTCAGCATGCCATACTCTGAATGTCAGAATCTGCTGCATACGCACACATGCAGCAACACAGCACTCAAAATCAAGGCAGCAAAACTTTGCCTTTTCACTTTAGGTAAATGGGATTTCTAAGACACCAAGCAGGCTCACTGATGTCAGGGTTCTTTTCATTAATGATCATATCATATTCAACAGCAATGGCATGCATGCACATCAGGTCAGTCTCTCTCTCTCTCTCTCCAAGCTGACTCCTCCACACACACTCTCCACTGTCTCACATTATCTGGCTGGCCACTCAAGCACTAACTTGACAATACTGAGGTGATAGGTGAGGGTAACAAATGGATACATAAGACTAGGACACAGGAGTGACTAGGGGAGGGCTAGGAAGCAGGCGACTAGAATCAGTGCACTACTGGGCCCAGGTGAGAGTTAGGACAGGAGACAGCCGACCACCAGGACATGTGAGCAATGGGGCGAGGACTCGAGGTGATGACAAGTGGCTGCCGCAGAATAAGTTTACTCTGATCGGAGAAGTCAGTTGAGCAGCAGCAATAATAATTAGGACTAGGAAGATGGTGATGCACTGAGGGGATGCCACTCTGACATTTTCATTTCATTAGATGGTCGACAGTGGGAACATGGAAAGACAGCTGAGCTGGTAAGTGGGCGCAGCAGCGGGCCACTAGCTGGGACCCTGGGTCCACTCCTCACTGACACTACAGTATATAGCAACACAAATATGCTAGGAATAGGACAGATGGCCTAAGAGTGGAAAGCAGTGGGACAAGGCTGTGGGGACAATATGTGCATGGCTGATGTGGGATACTAAAGAGGGAATAGGGACAGCTGGGATGTTGAGTGGGCTGATCTCAGACTCAAACTCACTACAGATTTACCTAAAAAATGCAAAGAAGGTGATCGGGTTGACCATCATGGTCACTCTAAGGGTACTATGCTATATGAAGGGTCACAGGATTGGCCAACGAACTCAGCAAGGATAGCCCCTCCCAGACAGGCAGCACCAAATGTAGATAGCCAAGGACAGCCAGTGATGCCCATCAGCAAGAGTTATTTGGGGAGGAGGGGGCTGGTGGGGGATGATCTTGTGTTGTCAGAGAGACCGTCCCTCTCTGCTCTACTCCACTTAGCCCAGAAGTGCCTCATCAGTGTAACTGTCCACTAACATGGAGACAGGGAGATCATATGACCCGCATAGGTGTACCCCAGCAGGTCCCCTACCCCATCTATACAGGGTGTGGGGGTTGCAAGGTGGAGGTGCTCAAAATTAGGGATGTGGGGGTGGGGAAAATCCCTCCTACAGTATGTGCTGCTCTACATTCTAATGCTGCAGATCCTCCATGGCACCTCCTGACCTGCATATAGTCAAGAAATAAAAGAGAAGTAGAAAAATAGTGATGTTGCACAGCATTACCCTGAGACAGAGTTATCCTCAAAGAAACAAGCACTGGACTGAGGAGAGACACATTAAAACCAAGTAAGTGGTTGCTGCTGTGGCTGGCTGGGATGGATGTACTTGGCAGGAACACAAAACTACTCTCTGAGGCTCAATCTCTCCACCACATCCACTCAGTCCACTCCACCTGAAAACCAAATACAGATACCTGAATGATTCAAGGATTCCTTCCTTCCGGTTCTCCTTGCCCTCTGGGTCTGTCTTGAGATGTCAGGATCCCCGTGGAATGTGTCATTCGCCGGGCTTACTCCTTGAAGCTCTGCTGCAGATCCCTGCTTTTCACTGTCTTTCGCTGTACTTTTTATCTCACTGGACACTGCACATGTGAAGCCCACGTACCCTTGTCCATACGTGTAAACCACCCCCACTCAGATTTGAGGGGCTTACCTTGAGTATCTCCCTGGGCTTCACTGATGCACATTACCTGTCAGACATCGAAAAAGAGAAAGCAAATCCATGTACAGTGGTGTTCTGATGTGTCCTGTGTGGGTGTGCAGTGCTATGCCACTGCGCTATCTCTTTAAGAGCTCCAGCCACTGTTGTATAGTGTAAATAGCCTGGGCTGAGTCTGAGTACAACAGAGCTTATGACCAGCCAGGCAAAGCCCTAATTTACTCCAATCTGCAGTCGCTTGACAGAGCGGAAGGAGCCCCTTCATAGCACACTCACCTCTGAGGCCGAGAGATCAGAGGGCTGTGGGTTCAGTTCCCACATCTGGCACTTGGGCTAATATCCCAATACTGACACTGTAGTGCAGCATGAGAGGGGTGCTGCACTTCTGAGGTGCCTTCTTTCGGATGAGACGTTAAACCAAGCTCCCATCTGCCTGGATTGGTGGTAGTTCAGGCAGATGTTAAAGATCCCATGGCACTTATCGAAAAGAGTCGTTTTTTTTTTTTATTGAATTCACATAAAGCATACTCAACATAAATCAAGAAATATTAACAAAATTCAGGGAAAATTAACATGATTATAAACAATAAAGGGAAAGAAAAAACACGTCACTTATATTTAATAAAAGTTTGAAAGCCCTTCCACCACCTATCACTTGAATGATGTAATAAATCAGCATGATAGACAGAATTCATTGCTTGCATGACTAAATAACTATATACAGAATATGGCATCATTTTCTGGGAAAGAACCCACTGGCACCGAGCTTGCCACAAATAAAACCTTAAACAACATAGAAAAATGAAATATGTTTCTAAATGAAATTCAACATTCCCAGTAGGTAAGAGACCAAGAACAAGAGTATTATAATCTAGTTTAAGTAACCAATCCATATTCCATTTATTTTTAAGAAAGGACCAAAGAGGTTTTGAATATGAACAAGTCAAGAAAAAGTGAGACATGGTTTCCTCTAAATTGATGCATGATAAATACGGACAATTCCTTTCTGCCAAATTTTTATGTTTAGCATTACCTCTAATATTTAATCTACCATACACAGTGAGCCACAATATTTCCCACATTGTAGCAGGAACCCTTTGGTTAGTAAGTTGTTTTAGAACATGCCTGTGAAGGGCCGGAGGACAATTTTTAAAACTAGGTTCTAAAGGATATAAATGAGCCAATAAATGATGATAAAAATTTTTCCTGGTATTATGCAAAATATCAGTTCTAGAAATTTTCCATTTACATAATTTCTGAGCCATGGGATGGAAATAGTCAGGAAAATATAATCTTGAATGAATTTTTGGCGCAATATCATGCCATCCATTTAAATAATGTTTCAATACCTGCTTCACGAGACCTCTAATACCATCTGAAGAAGAGGAAATACTATACAAAACAGTATGGTAGATAAACAAAGAGGAAAAAAAATTATAGGTTCGATCATACCCAGTCCCCCTTTGGCTTTACTTAAATATGTATAACAACGTTTAACTGGGTTAAGCTTATTCCCCCAAAGCATTTGGAAAAACATCCCATATAAAGAGGTCTCCAAAGAAGAAGGTAGTGGGAAAATATATGCAACATATTGTAACTGAGGAACAATATACTGTTTCAAAATTTGAATTCTTTTAAGTTTAGACAGTTTCCAGAATTGTCATCTTGTAACTTTAATTCGGGATTTTGATAATGCTAATTCCCAATTATCGAAGGGTAAATTTATTGTACCAAACTTAATACCCAAAATAACTATAGGTTTTGTAGAAAAAGTAATCCCTGATACCTGCCTTGAACTAAAATCCCAAGGGCCTATCAGCAATCCCTTACTTTTAGCAAAATTTAGTTTTGAATTAGAAACCATAGCACATCTGTCTAATTCCTGTAAAAACAAAGGAATATGGTCATAATGTGAAAAAAAAACACTTATGTCATCTGCATAGGCCAGCACCCAGAGGTTAGAAAATGCTCCCCAACCTGACAGTCTATTCAAATTTAACTTAGTCAAAAATCAAAGCAAGGGGTCAATAGAAAATAAGTATAACAAAGGACTGAGAGGACATCCTTGCCGAACTCCGGTGGAAATAATTAATCCATCCGTTATATGCCCTCTTAATAACACCTTAACGACAACATGAGAATATAACAATTGCATATTCTCAATAATAGATACAGGCACCCCATATTTGGCTAATGTGGAAAATAGAAAACACCTATCAATCCGGTCAAAAGCTTTCTCTTGATCTAAAGCTAGAATATATCCTTTATTACCCATCATTTGCAATATTTCAATAAAATCTCTGATAATAACAAGTACATCTTGGATTTTTTTCCCAGGAAGTCCACAGAATTGTTCTACTGAAAGAATAGAGGAAGCGTAAGTTTTAAGTTTGGAATTAAGAATATGGGTTAAGATTTTATAATCAGAATTCAGCAAAATAATTGGTCTCCAATTTGAAATGTCAGCTCTGTTTCCGGATTTAAATAAATGGACTAATAAACCTGCAGAGAAGGAAATTGGAATCTTCTGATGTTGAAAAAAAAAATAAATATACAGTATGCAAAATGACAGAAAGCTCTGATATAAAAGCTTTATAAAATTGATTGGGCAGGCCATCCAAACCTGGCGAAGTGCCTATACTAAGATTCTTAGTTGCTTCTATAACATCTGTTACAGTAATCTGTTGAAGCAATAAAAGTGTGTCATTTGGGCACAATGAAGTCTCAATATTTTGTAAATAATCTGCAATTTTCTCATCAGAAGGGGCTACCATAGGTTCCATAGAGTGGTAATGTAATCTAATTAACTTTTCCATCTGTAAAATAGAATCTATCCTATTACCCTCTGTATCCTGCAAAAATTCAAGAGTCATATCTGCATGGATTTTTTTGCAGGCCTCATACGGATCTCCTATAGGTGTTTTCTGTGTTCCACTAGAAAGCATTGCTGTAATTATAGAGGCTCAATTATATTGATAACTTAACATTTCCTTTTTTAAATTACTGATTTGTAATGAATAATCATATTTGGTAACATATGATATAGTAAACAGATGTTGTAACTGACTTCGGAGGGACAGATATTTCAAAAAGTTTTTGTTACCTAAACTCTTGCTGTAGTTACTGAAGAAACTCTGTAAATCCTGTTTGGTGTCCATCCACCATTCTCCAATATCATTATATAAACAAATTACAGACAATCTAGCAGATAATAATACTATAACATCTTTTCGGATATTAGAGGATTCCAACAAAGAAGGGTTCGGTTTCCATCTATTCTTGACTGTGGGAGTATAACTCAACCCAGCAATAGTAAACCTCAATAATAAATGATCAGAGAATTCACTGGGGACAATAAAAAACTGACTCTGTGGAACATTCCTGGAACGAAAAAAATGATCAATAGTTGTTTTAAAAATGCCCCTAACATAAGTGAACCTTGACCCTTTTTTATATATACTGCAATTTTTGAACCCTGCTGTGTGAATGATAGATGATAACATGTTAGAATCACAATAGACTTTCTTGCGTTTCCCTCCCCCTACATGATCTCTTACAATATCACAGTTAAAGTCTCCACCTAAAACAATCTTATATGAGGAGACTAGGTAAGGCTGAACCAATTTTAACAAACCCACCCTATCAGCCTTAGTTTGAGGCCCATAAACATTAAGAAAATGAAAAGCAGACAGTTTCCATTTCCATCTAACATTAATAAGCGCCGGAATTAAATCAACTAATTTTACTAAAGAAAATCATATGAATCAAAAGAATGCCCACCCCATCTGCACCTCAGGCCCAAAGGACCAATAATAAGATGGCCCCCAAATCCAGTCCCTTTTAAATGACAACTGATCTCTAGAACACATCCATGTTTCTTGTAAATAAAAAATATCATAACCTGAATCATGAATAAAAGAAAAAACAGCCTGACGTTTAACTGTATTTAATACACTGTGGATGTTTAAGGACCCAATAGAAAAGGAACCCATAAATTGTTTAGATAATTAAAACCAAAACAAGGGTCATGTACTCTCTTTTTCATTTTTTCCTTTTTTTCTTTTTTTCTTTTTATAATCCCCTTGATCTGGCCTAATCGAAGGCTGACTACTTTCTACTGATTGGGTATCCATATCCCCATGTTCCATGTCAGAACCTTCATCTGGCAGGAACAATGCAGCATATGTATTGTCAGTTTCCTCTAGTACTGGAGTAATCAATTTAACCGGAGGTTTAATGTTCCAAGAGGAACACCTTCTGGCCACAAGCTGAAAAGCCTTGCTGTTAGCCAAATCATCTCCTGGAAAAGCAGGTTCTTGATAACAAACTGGTGACAAAAGGGCAGCACAAATAGGGTTCTCTTGTTTAATGGCATGTGTAAGGGCTTTAGATTCAGGGAGTACCACGGGTTGGGGGGGAACTGGATCAAGGACTTATCCTGTAAAGAAGCTGACTTGGGAATTGAAACAATGGAGGTAAGGTGTCCCGTAACAGAAGTAGAATCCTGGGCTTGCTGAATCAAGAGATCAGGACTAATACAATAAGTTGTATTCCTAGCAGCCCAAGGACACTCACTAAAAACATGACCATTATCCTCACATAAATCACACTTGGTAAGATTAGTACACTGCATAGCTATGTGTCCAATTTCCCCACAATTATCACATCTGGCCTTATCACAGGTACTGGATAAATGAGTTTGTGCACCACATTTATAGCAGGCCCTAGGTTGCCCTGCATAAAAACATACTCCCCTATCTCTCCCCAACAAAAAGGAATTAGGGATATGTTCCATTCTGGTGTCAGTGGCCCTTAATTTAACTTTGTATTTCCACCCCCAGTCCAAAAAAATTCTGAGTCTAATAAGGCTTCTGGTTTACTTAAAATCTCACATTTCTGTGATAACCAAAAAGTGATATCATCAACGTGAACTCCCTGATTTCGAAACATGACTGTAACAAATTTAATTAAAGGTTTAGTTAAGGGAATAACTAAAAAAAGGGGTCCAAATGGGGGAAAATTTAACTTGTGCATAACGCTCCCAGAAAAGATCTAGTGCATGTGCTGTTCAAAAACTAATATCATAATTATCTTCCCCAGATATATTAATTAGGGCAAAAACATCTCTAGGAGAAAAAGATAAGGATTCTTTCAATAAAGTACGACCAACATAGGTTCGGTCCGGTCTGTCTTCTAAGCCACCCTTATAGTGGCTACGAACAGCATTCCGTCTAGGTGCAGCCTCTTTTTTAATTTTAGCAAATAAATCCAATAATAATGGAGTTTGATCTGGAACAGAGTCTTGAGGAACTGCAGTCTGTTTCACCTTAGTAGACAGTTTTATAGGATTATGTTCCTTGGAAACTTCCAATACTTCAGGACCTGTCTGAGCTGTAGAGGCAGAACAACCAGAATTATCATTGTCAATATTCCGCGTATCTTGTGTCAGGAAACCTGGGGTGGGATTCATAACCTTAACATCTGAAGGCTTCCACTCCGGAGATGAATGCAAAAAATTTAAGGAGGAATCCCAACTAGGGTCTGGAAGCCAGGTCCCCTTTTCAGTTTGAAGCCATCCTGCCCTTTGCAAGGCTGTTTGGGGTGTCCAGTGTTCATCAATGTTAGATAGTAATAAAGGGTCAGATGTTTGAGCAGGTAAAATTAGATTTTTAGAGTGCTGGTTAAGGGGTTCAACAGACTGCTTCATGGAAGATTGAGACTGAAAGGAGGATTTATTTTTCAGAGTCAAAAAAGAAAATGTAGTAGCCCCCGTTTGTACTCCTGGGCTAGTTTGATACACTGTATCACATTTGGTATCATGCTGCAAATCTTTATCCGTATTATTAGTCGGGAATCAGAACACAAAGCCTGCATCAGTCATAATAGGGGAATCCACAGAAGCTACAGCGGGCTGCAATAGCGTAGGAGAAGGAGCAAAGGCATTTGGTATGCAGTCAACGCCCTCAGGCAGAATTTCACTAGCCGTAGAGAGCAAATTAGAATTGTTGGCTGCACACACCTGACTCAGTGTTAGAACTGCCAGCCCTTTTACTAGACCAAGTAGCTTATCAAAAAAAGAAAACTAGGTTGTCGGGCACACTAGCTGTGCTAGAACTGCCAGTCTTTGAAACATGTTGCAAAGCAGAAAAGATTCAATAGCCAACTCACCAGTTACAGTAAAACCGCTGGTTGTTCTGTATTGCCGTTAAAATCGGAACATTCTCTGGTTGCTCCAAATGCAAAACACTCGTCTCACTACTCATAGATTGGATAGAAAACTTCACGGGATCGTTTAATTCAATAGAATTGCATTTTGCTGATGAATCCAGATTTGAAATAGATAAAGCTTTGTCAGGAGTTAACCTTAGCAAGGAATTAGATGTAGTTAAATCTTCCGTCGACAAAAAAATCTCATTCCCTTCCCCTTCCAATTCAGAATCCTGCTGATTTTCAGATAAAGCCTCTTGCCTGATGAGATTAGGAGAGGAGGCTAGCTCTCCCAACTCTGCAGCATCCTGCCGGTCCGACAACTCGCTCCGAGTGGCCATCGTGATGGCCAAATGCTCCCCTACTGGCCACAATGCAGAAACATCAGCACAGCAACATACCAGTAGGGGAATTTCCCCGGTGTCTTGGCCAAATTTCCCTCATTCACTAAAAATACCACCAACAGTTTCATCTGGTTCAAGGTCAGTTGGCATTCATCTGTATCCCCTTCCCCTGGGTCATGCCTGAAAATAGGCAGGATTTGTCTAGTGCATTTACCCGGTCAACAAAAACTAAATAAATAAATAAATGTACTAAAAATATTTACTTGTCAAGTCTTACTGCTACTAAATAAATGAGTTGCTTATATTGCCTATCTATTCCTTCACTGTGGCAGCTGCCATCTTTGGTCCTGGACTCCATGTGTGGACCAATCGGAACCAAGGAGTCCTCAAGGGGTCCTTATTACAGTGCCTTGTGGGTGAAACTGTGAACTTTCCTTGTTGGTACTTAAATTAACCACTGGGAACACTCAGATTATGATTGGCAAGTGAGGCAGCCAACCAGAATACAGAGATACCAGTCTTCTGTGGGATTGTTTTTGTACAGAGTTCACTTGTGTTCAGCTTGAGCCACTGAGAAGGAGGTTCTTAGTGGGCTGAGAGAAATCATCGGGTAAATGCCTGTTTACATCCCTGCAGGAGCCGAAAGAAACTCGGACTGCCTAAAAGCAGAGAGAAAAAGACTGTTGCAGCAGTTGGACTGGAAGTTCAGCTTGAGCCATCAAGAAGGAAGAAACTTCTGTGCTGAAACCATTGTGGGGATTTTCAGCCCGCTCTGCCACCCTGCAAGGCCTCAAACTGCTGAAACGCAGAACTGAAAACAAGTCTTGTTGCCCTAAGATCAGAGACTTTGACACCAGAGCAAATGTTTTGCCTGAAGAGAGGACATTTGACAAAACTCAAACTCAATCAATCAAAAAACTGTGACAAGATTTCTCGGTCTAAAGACTCCAGTGCCAGTTGGAGCTGGTAAATGTGGCGTTTGTCTCTTACCCCAGCTGGGAAGAAAGGAGACCTGTTGGCACTTGTTCCTGTTTGTTTCTTAAGTCAGCCTGCAAGCTGCATGTTAAAAGACTTTTCCAATCTGTTCCTAAGTCAACTTCAACTACCGGGCCCATGCCAGCTTTGGCCCTAAAAGACTGTTCCTGCACCAGATCCAGCTACTACTTGACAAGAGACCAGCCTTGGGGAGTCAGCCACTGCAGAGAATTAAATCACAGGTTGTGGCCACCTACAGGGAAATGCTGAGAAGAGAAGGTGAGTTGTGTTGGCCCCGGTCCACACCAGAATCCTGAGAGGTCAGCAATCCATGGTGTCCCCAGCCATTTCATCCATCTGTCCGGGTGCAGTGAGTACAATCAGGGTAGCCCCTGCAATCACCAAGTAAATGCTTCTGTGTCATCTGATTTACTTTATCAGTTTTCATTGGTTTCTAACTGTTTTTACAGGCCATCCAGCCTGGGATTACAAATATCTTATTGTCAGCAAGTGTTTTCATCTGTTTAATAACACCCTTCTTTCCATCAAAGGCCCCAGCCAGCTGCAACACTGGCCTACCCATGGCAACGCTTCAGGCCTGCACCTAAATTTCACTCTGGGCATCTTGCAGCTGGTTGGACTGATTCATTTAGGGACAGATTATATGTGTGAAACCCCCCTCCCCAATTGGGGGCTTATCTTGTGGTCCGTTTCTCCTGTTCTTGCTCCCGCTGAGGAGCACCTCCGTATGCCTGCAGCCCAGGTCCATATTTGTGCCAGAGATTCCCTTGATTGGTCCCTGTGTGTGCCTGAGCCCATTTTGGGCTTAATTCCTTGTTCGCGAGCCACTGACATTTCTCTGGTGCCGCCGGCGCTCGCGCATGTGCAAAATGTGCTTTGCTCTCCCAACCACTCAATTTGCAGTTGAACAGGAGATGCTTGTGAGGTCCTGGTGCCCCTCTTCTCCTCACTGGGGACCAGTGATCTGAACCAGGTGGTGGAGAAGCCACATAGCTGCCCAGAAGCAGAGTTTGAGCAAGGGCATTTTCAAGGGGCTCGTAAATATTAAAAAGCCCCTCATTAATATTCATGAGCAGGTTTGCTTGTTTTGTTCGGGGGAACTGCATATTTTGGTGGCAGTTGCAGGACAAAAGTATAAATAGATTTGAATTAAGCCAGCAGCCACAAGGATACTAATAAGGCTAATGCAAAGGGGGGAAATAAATAAAATAAAAATGTTTGAACTGGCTACACCAGAGAGTTTCACCTTGGAACTCAGGTAGTTTGCCTGACTGCTGCTTGGGGGCACTTGATTATGGCAGCAGTGAAAGGTTTTGGACTGAGAAAAATTGTTAAAGCTGGGCAGCGATCTTCAGAGCACAGAAAGGGCCCTTGAACCATGGGACAAGTGAACAGATAGAGGAAATAGTCTGGCTGCACCAGGACTTTTATTTGGGACTATGTAGAATCTGCAAAGGGTCTGTGTGTATCTGCAGCCATTTTACTGCTGCAACAGCCAAGCAGAAAGCTAGGAATTCAAGCCAGGACTTGTGGGACTTTTGCCAGAGCTCATGGGACATTACAAAAGGCTTATGGGGAAATGCAGGGAGCTAATTTCAGGCACCAAAACAGGGAGCCTATTATGCATCGAGTGAAGTTAATAAATATCCATTTCTTGGACTGACAGGCAAGATCAGCCAATTAGAGTGGGAGCAGCAAATAGCTTCAGCCAATAGGGAGCCAGAAAGGAGCTCCATAAAAGCCAATGTTTTCTGGCCGTGTGACCAGTACGAGCTGGAGCCTTTCCATGGGGTGGGGGCTCAGGCCTTTGCCAAAAGCCCCTTGACAGGGGAGGGGGCTTTTCTTCTGCTGAGAGAGAGAGAGAGAGAGAGAGACAAGTGGCTGCCTAACACAGAATTCTCTAGCCTGGGGGTTGCCAGAGAATGTCCTCCAGGGCATCTTATGCCTTTCCATGTTTTGGGAAAGCGTGGGCCGGCAACCTGATGCCAAGTCAGCTGTGAGAGGGCTGAACTTGCCTCAGCAGTGAGAGTGCTGATGAATCCCAAAACCTCAGAATGGGGAATGCAATTTCTGCAAGACACCTGAGTGAGTAAGTTGCTTTTGCCAAGCGCAACCTGGAGAAAGTCTTTGAGGGACAGCGAAGCCCAGACAGTACTACTGTGACTGTCTGCACCCTAAACTTAAACTCAAGCGCTGAAAGGGTGGACATTTTCTTAATGACCAGAAAGGGTCAGTTGTTGTATAAAAATGTGTCTGATGTGCCAAGTGTGAATGTAAGGAACCTTTGGAAAAGCAGCAAAGCCTAGAACATACTGATAGCGATTGTTTGTCTGCACCCTAAGTTTTAAATAAAACAGCAAAACAATGGACAATGCCTTGTGACCAGAGAAGGGTCCATTAACGCATATAAATGTGTCTGATTTGTTAAGAGCCTACAGGACTGGAAGGGAGTACCCAGAGCATGTGGCTCTTCCTTGCATTGCCTGGGAGGTCCAGTATTTTGTCTGTGGGAGCTGCAAGTGCCAGCAAAGGCTACAAGGGACTGCATGCTGTAGTACTGAGCATGAGAAAGCTAAAGTAAACAAGTTATTGCCAAGTGCAAGTGTTTGCATTGAAAGAGCATACTGCGTCTGTTTGCCAACAAGCAAAATCTGAAAAAAGGTAGTGAGCCTTGCCACAGGCTCAGTCCAGTTTAAGTCATTTGCATACGGTAGTGAGGTAAGCCTCAAGCTCAGTCCAGTGTCAATATGTGGGCAAGTGGTGAAAGCCAAGTTAAGCATTCTCTGGCCTTGTGCAACAGATGCACTCGAAGCCCCAGAGTTGTTAAATACAGACTATAAGCATCCGGGTCACCCTAGCCTTAGGGAGCAAACACCCACTGTGTTGAAAGTCTGTCTTTAAAATGGAAAAGGACCAGGGTGGCCACGCTGTCCCCGGTTGAAGTGTTCTGATAAAGAAATATAAATGTGCTGACATAAATGTGCTGAATGTGACGAATCCAGCCTGATCAAGTTTTGTGACACAGCCTGGTTGCGTGCCGCCTTGACACTGGCATATGCATCTCCCCCTAGGGGGTATAGCCAGATGTGGGGGTTGAGATGTGCCAGCCCCGGTTCCAGCCTGGGTCCCCAGCAGAAGTGCTTTCGGCCAGAAAGGGGCACTGTTTCAGAAGTCTAAATTGTTGTTTCCATCGTCAAGTTTTAAGATCCCTGCAGTCAGAAAGGGGGTTACCTGGCTGTTGGCTTGTTTGCATTTTGACCTCCGGAAACAGAGCCCCCCTGCTAAAAGCATTTAATCCTGCCTTGTGCAGAACAATGAAGACCTTTAACTGTAAGTTATGCAGGGCCCTGCCTGGATCAAGGAAAGTGACTTGTAAATAGGTAAAGCATGTTGTCTAATTATCAGGCCAGAGTATTACAGTTGAAGGTTTAAATAGACTGAGCCATCTGACCACAGGTACAATTGATTTTGAGTGTTACCACAGAATTGCATTTCGTTAATTATAAAAAGGGTCTGAGAAATGGAGCTTTCTGATTGGTTGCCAACATTCTAACAGCCTTATGTTAATCTTTTATTAACATACATGTAGAGCTTATCCATATGCTGAACAGGGTTTAACACTGTTTAGAAACATTTTTTTATTATAATAGCAATAAGGCACTCCCAGGGATTATGTTAATAGTCAGTTAATCACCCTCTAGGGGCATGTGGCACTCGGCTACACCTCGTGCCACAGTACACCCCTAGAAGGTGATTAACAGGCCATTAACATAACCCTTGGTCATGCCTTATTGCTTAATTATTCCCCATTTAGCCAGCCAACGTACAGCTGCACTGAACATCAGGCCTGCAACTCGTAAGAACTTTAAAGTACTGGGTACCCAGGTTAAGGTGTGAGATTGCGGGGTCTCATATAGATTTGGATTCTGGTATATGTGTGTGGGCAAACCTTGTAAATATGTTGATAATCCTGCAGCTAGCTAGATAGTCAGGGGCCTGATTACATCCGAGTCTGATGGGTGGCCTCTGGGGTATATGTGAATCAAAATGCAAAAATGTTGATTTAATTTTAAACCAAATCAAACCAAACTAAATCAAATGTAAATAGTATAACCTCTGCTCCATTCTACCCTTCCTAACCCCCTATGTAAATAATCTTGTTATTGTTGTTTCTGCACAAACCTGTCTTGTGAGAGTGTTATTAGTAGCAAGTCACTAAATTAAAAAGTGCTAAAATGTGGGGTTTTGTCTGCTGGGTCATGCTGGGTTGGCATTGTGGTAATGTGGGTGGGTACAGCATCCCAGAGGGTTGTGCCAGGTACTAGCTAGCCCACTTAAAGGTATACTTTGGGTGGAGGCACTGTTCAAAATATACTATGTTGGAAACGACTCAGTTTAAAGGTAATTTTAGGAACCCAGGCCCCTCAACCTTGTTGTGACCACCAAGGCAGGGGTGGTAGCCCTTGGTATAACGGCCCTGGGTTATATGTGCATTATTTATTATCTGCCTAATTACAGCATTGCAGCCATTGCTAACCTTTAAATTCATGCCCCTTCCTTGTTCAAGTCCCCCTTAATAAATCTGATTTACTGTTTGAAGTTGGGCTGTGAGCAAATTATTACCCAGTGTTCAGTTACTGAGCCATTCCAAAGGTACTGTGAAAAAGCATTGTTGTTGCTGGAAGTTGTTTTCATACAGGGGGTACAGGGTATATGCCAGAAGTCCAGACCCTATTGGTAAGTGTGGTGTCCATGAGCATATTATTAGTGCTCGTCACTAATTGTATGTTGACTGCTACATATGGTAATTGTGTTTATGGTATAAGGTCACTAGTCAGGGATGTGGATGAGTATAGCTTCCCAGAGGGCTGTACTCATTTAGTAAGTAACCTACGTAAGCATTACTCTGCGTAGAGGCACCAAAATCTTAGTTCTACTGTTGGTAGCCAAACCATAGTACCCCTAATTTCCAAACCCAGGCCCCTCAATTTGCAGCCAGAAAAGCAGGCAGGGGTAGTGGCCCTTGGTATAACGGTGCCAGGGTTACATACAAAACAATCACACATGCACGCCCACTAGCAACTGGTGGAAGGGAACAGGGTGATTTTTCTTACTATGTGGATTGTGGACCGATCTTACAGTGGCTCCAAATGAGTGGGGGGGGGGTACACATAAAGAAGCTCACATGCCTGCATATCCAAAACTTAGTCAGGCTTCTTTACATGCAGTGTGCCCCTACACACATAGATCTATGTGAATTTTGTATTTTTTAGGTGATTCTCATACAGTACATCTATGCATGAATCGGAACACTGCACTAGACACTAGGGATATAGCGTTTAAAAAAAAAATGTTGCCAGCCGATTTCCTTTTTTGCAATGACGGAAAAGGAATCGAGAAAAAGGAACTTAGCGAGTGGTGAAAAAGGATTTAAATAGTTGTAAAAAAAATAGTCAGATGCCATGGGAGCTATAAAAAAAAAATACACAGTGAAGCTCATCAGCTCCCAATGAGCAAGATACATGTTTGGATGTCTGTAGACGACATCCCTGGGCAAAGTTATGACAGTTTCTTGAGTGAAGAAAGAGAAAACAAGATGGTGGCTTACAAAAAAAGGATTTTTTCCTCACAAAACTGGATTGGCCCCTCCCACAAATGGATCCTTTTTCATGAGGACAAATATTTTGTCAACCTTTTTACCTCTATCCTGAAAAGTGATTTTCCATAGGAAATCATGGGAACTTAAAAATTGAATAACTTTGCAACAGATTAATAGTTTTTTCACCAAACAAAGCATGGCAGTTCTGATACCCAAGCTGTTTCTACCATAAAAAAATAACACCAAAATTCCATACCATAAGTGTGCAAGGCATTGAGGAAGAAACTGCATAAAGTGGCGACATTTAAGGTTTGTACACTATCCAGATCTCAGAATCTGCACATCCAACCAGAACAAAACTTGCCACATCAAGAGATCTACCCCACAAGACAGCCCATGCTAAATTTTGTGTAAATCCATTGATCGGTTGCAAAGTTAGTAAAGTGCACAATTTGAGGTTTAACATTAAACAGGCTACTGAACTCTAATTATAGAGGTACAGCTGTGCCACTATAATATAGCCTCTGTAGGTTTGGAATTCCCCAAGTTAGCTTAAGGACCCAATCTCCACTACCTTACATCACCACTAGGCTGCTATAGATGTTGGCAAAGGTTCCTGGGTTCTTTTCTGACTCAACTGTAAGTTGGTATCCAGAGAGAAAAAAATGTACTGTGCCTCCACACAGGGGAAAATTTAAGTGAGCCAGATGACTAGTCAGCACAGCCCCCATGGTGTGCTGTATCTGCCCACCTCTCAACTGTGATCACTCCTTCCATGGACCCCAAAACAACAGTTCCCCCAAATCAGCATGCGCAATAGTATAGGGGTCAATAATAAGGAGTGAAGCAATAGCAAAACACAACTTTATTTCAAGGGCAAAAATGTGAAAAGGAAATGATTAGCACTGGCTAGTTCCTATGCAGTCTCTTTAGGCTCCATGTCAGGCAGGGCCAATAATACCTACTTTCCTAGTAGCCACAGTTAATCAAGTCCTTAGCAAGCATGGCAAAAATCACTTTATCATGGATGCTGCTATGTAGTCCCAACCAGGCGCAACCAAGCTCAGTATTCCCCATACCACAGTGTGATACAGAACAATGATGGCCCTCCTGCAGTGGACGCCACTACATACTCCCACAAAGTATCAGGCTCAAATCAGTGCAGGCCTTGTGATGCTGCTGAATGTTGGCTGGCATTTGTGCACTTCTTTTCCATAAATTGTTTTGTTCCCATGGGTGCTGACCAGCCCTTTCAGGTTTCCATACACTCAGCCCCATCCCGCACCAACTCTGAGGCTTTCCACTCCTCCAGACATTCCCCTGTGAATCGCCCCCTCATGGCAGTGTGTTGGGGCTGGCCAGTCCCCTTTGAAGCACAATCTAGACTTGCCCAAGAGGAGGTGTCTAGCTGATGGGAGCAGAGCATGCAGTGAACCAAGACATCATCTCACTCAGTTGGCTGTTTCCCGCTTTGTTTTCTTCCCCAGGCCTTTAACATGTGATGACATTGGTGCATGTGGTGACACATACTTGCTACACATCTGATGATGGCTCTCCCTACCATGTTGTTCCCACTGCACTACCAACAGTTCTCTTCTTGGTGGCATTCAATAAACAATGCTGCCAGACCCCCTCCACAGGAGAGGACAGCAGCCCATGGGACACTAGGTCCTGTCCCCTCGGTCTGACCCCCATGTGATTTGAGTCCACTCCCAAACCAGGGTCGATGGCGTGATAGGTAGCACTACTGTTGAGCTAGTGGGCCAGACAACATTTGTGCAATTTAAACTGAAAGCACAGCATCATGCTCAGATACAAAGCCCTCTCTTAAAGGCCATGCAATTGCCTGAATATCATTAAAAATAACCCAAGCCTGAGGTATTTGTAATCCAGCCCTGAGGCCAACTTGCAAGCACAAATCCCAAACAAAACAATCAATGTCCTCTGAAGCATGGCAAGCCCAGGTCTTACTCATGGTTCCCAATGCGATTGGCCCCACCTGGTCATTGCAGGCCTCAGAACTCCTTTCTCCTATGTTTCCACTGGATCAGCTGGTCTCTCTCTTTTATCTCAGTCCACCTCCCTCAGCAGCTCTTGTTTCAGGTTTCCTCCTGGACAGTTAGCTGGCTTGCTTCTCCTTGAATGCTGAGGTTCCATGCTGACCTAAACATCCCAGTTCCTGAACTGTCAGTGTACCCCCAGCCAGACACTTGGCTGCAGTGCCTACTGATTGATTCCAACCAGAAGACCTGAATTTGTCTTCTCCACTCCACACTGTCTCTTCATCATCATAAAATATGCTGGCTTGCAAATGACACTCTTTTCCTCTCTAGGACTAAGCAGCTTCCTTCATTGGTTGTCTCACAGACATAAGCCCTGTGTTGGCTCAACTCAATCTCTTTCTAGGCAGCTGGTCCTGATCATTTGTGATCGCTCACGGATTTGCCGGCCTCTAGCACAATCTCCCACTTATATCCTTAGGAGCAGGTCCTGCTCTGACTGATTCAGGTGACTATCAAACAAATCCAGCACCCCCCCTGGAAGTCCACAGTTGACAGTCAGTTGGCCACCAAAAGGGTGCCAGATGCTATCGCCCACCCATATCCCAGAGGCCTGCTCGAGCTTGCTCACATTTCTGATCCCTTGAATTGTTGTCCTGCAAGGACAGGCATTAAGAAGATACAGCAACCACAAGGTCCGGGTGCACTAGCACCAATATTCTCTTTAACAAAGGGCTCCTGCCACTATATATGTCTCCTACCCTAGCCTCCCAGTTCAGGTGGCGGGGGTGGGTATTAGCTTCTGGTTGTAATGTGCTGGCATGTGGAGCAGTACTCCATTGGTGGCAGTCACCTACCTTTTATGTACAGCTGGAGCAACATGGCAGCGTGGCACAAGAGGTGCCAAAGACAGCAAGAGCTATACACCCCTCCATGCTCTTGTTGGTCCCCCTACTGCACAGTCCGGGACATGGGGGAGGGCAGAGGTGTAAGTCAGAACAGCCACAATCCAGTGCACGGTAGGCCACAAGGTAAGCTCCACATTTATGGTGGAGGGGATTACACATATCATATCAGTGTACCCATGTAGCATGTACAGCTTTTTAGTACTTCCCTAATATACACTTGTACTTTCCAGCACACACACACACACACTTTCTTTATTCTTTGAAACCTGACTTCAATGTATCCAGGGCTTAATTACATGAGAAAAAAAGAAGCTTCTCACATGTGATAATAGCAATTTTATTACATAATTAAACATCTCCTCTCTTTTTGTGACTATTTGAATTGTTCTCAGCTAGCACAACTCAATTTATATGAGATATTCTGCTTGTAAAAACTGCCATCACTTGCAGAAAGGCCCCACATTCACCTGAAAACTGTTGTAATGAAAATTGCTTTTTGGTCCAACAAAAGGCACTGAATCACCCACTTTAACTACCTTCAAAACACATGCCAGCCCAACTGGGCTTCCATGCGGGAGATCCAAGTTTGCTTCCCAGTCTCATCTTCTGTGCCCTGGGTCTGTAGAGTCTGTGAGTAGTTATAGTAATCATATGCTTTTTATTGCAATCAGCAGGAGAAGACATGACTTGAAGGTCACACACAAAGAATACAAATACAAAAGGAATAAAATATAGCATTACTAATCCAAAGTACATTATGTAATACAAAAATAGCAGAAATAAGCTGATGCTTATTGCAAGAAAATATTGGCTTTATACGGAGATTATAGAAGGTCCAAAACTACAGGACATGTGCAAAAAGGTCTACAATTTTACTGAGCAAGTTAATGGAATACAAAGAGATACACAATTGTACAGAGTAATCACAAATTAGTTCTATATGGTTGAGAAAGACAAACTTTATTTTCAATATGATGACAGCAGGAATCCAAATAGCCATTGCTTCTACAGGGGTTATATACCTGTTTCGCACCCCATAAAAAATCCTAATGGGGTTAAGTTGCCACAAACATTGTTATATATTATTAAACTTATTTTATGGCCTGTGGAATGAAACTCTGAATAATTCTGCTGATTTTGCCTTAATCTGACTGTCATCCATTTCTTTTTGTTCCAAGTCAGATATTATATGTGTACATTCTCTCATATCAATGACTGTCATTTATTAATTGGTTTAGTCATGCTTTTAAGATGCTAGGAGCAAATCATTTGCCTACATTTCCTTAAAAGTTAAATATCTCACAGAACGCTCAGACTCTGGCGAGAGGGTGGCCCTTGACCTACTGATTGACAGCCTCCTGTGATGGAAAATGCAGTGGCCTCAATGCCGTGGGTGATTACCTGGCATTGTTTATTTATTTATTTAGATTTTGCTAACCAGGCAGGCCCATTGAGACCAGAGATCCCTTTTTCAGGGGCGACCTGGAGTTAGTTACAATGAATGCATACATAGGTATAAAATACAATAGTATTGAGTGAAATACATATTTAGTTACGAGTACATACATAAACAATGGGGTACAGTAGATTAACAGCAGGTACAAGTAAGGGAGTGGGTCTCAAACGTGGGGCACAGGGACAGCAGGAATCACAAGGTTAAACAGGTATTAAGTCAGATAAACCGTATTTTTAGCTTTTTCCATAGGAGATTCAAGGGGTGGAAGGCGTGGATCAGCAGATGGTAGCGAGGGAGTAGGTCAAGAACGGGATCTAGCAATTATAACCACAGAGGCTGAGTTCCAGGAGGTACACTTTGAGGCCAGATTTAAACCTTAGGAGAGTAGGTTTGTCAAGTAGACTTGCTGGGAGGGTATTCCATAAATAGGAAGCCGCGTAATGAAAGGAGAGCTTTCCTTGGTTAGTGCGAATGCGGGGGATGGAAAGTTTGTTGAGCTCCGTCTCTCGGAAGAACTGTAGTACAGGAGAACCATAAAGAATGGAAGCGAGAAGGTTACAGTTGGCTATGGCACATCGTGCCACCCTGGAGAGGGAGTTTCCCAGACGGTAGAGGAGGCCGAGCCTCTGGTGGATAGATCTTGTTAAAGCGTCGATGTGTGGTTTATAGGTCAGCTCCTGGTAAAGGAGAACTCCAAGATACTTGAACTGGTCAATGACCGCTACTCTCCTCCCTTGGGCTGTATTGAGCAGGAGTAGATCACTTCAGTCTGTGCCCAGGCATCTAGTCCCAAACAGGACTGCCTTGGTTTTGTCTTCATTCAGCTGTAGGGAGTTAGAGGTGAACCAGACCTCCAGAGCTGAGAGACAGGCCTGAAGATTAGAGGAGATGACACTGGGTTGCGGGTCGCTGCAGTAGACAACGGTGTCATCCGCATAAAAGATGAGGTTGCTGGGCACGTAGTCACCTTCAATGTCATTAAGGAAGAGTGAGAATAATAGGGGGCCCAGGATCCAGCCCTGGGGTACCCCAGAGATCATGGGTCTAGTGCCAGATTGTATTCCTCTCCAACGGACTTTTTGGGATCTGTTGGTCAGGTAGCTCTCAAACCAGGAGAGCGAGTGCTCATCCAGGCCCAGTCAGTGAAGTTTGGAAAGGAGAAGTTCATGGCTGGCCAGATCGAAGGCCCTGGACAGGTCAATGAATAGGGCACCCATTGGGGAGCCTTGGTCCATGGCCTTGAGGACGTCTGATGTTAGACGGATGACAGCAGTGTCAGTGCCATGGCCTTTCCTAAAGCCGTGTTGTACATTGGAGAGGAGTTGGTGCTGCTCAAGGTAATCCTGGAGTTGATTGTATACAAGCCTCTCCTGCACTTTCCCGAGGGGGCTGAGTAGGGAGATGGGTCTATAGTTTCCCACTCTGTCCCAGGGTCCTTTTTTGTGGATAGGGATGATGGTCATTACCTTCCACTTACTGGGGACAGTTCCTTCGCGGAGGGACCTGTTGATGAGCAGGGTGACAGGGTAGGCGATAGCCGGGGCAGCAGCCCTCAGCAGTCGAGGTTCTAGAAGGTAATTTCCAAGGGAAGAGTTTGGATTTATTTTGAGTAATAGGGGAAGTACAGCCAATGGTTCAACCAGTTTCAGGTGGAATAGGGGCTGAGGAAGCACCCTGTCCATATTGGGGTGGTAGGGAGTCCCAGGATGGGGTGGTGGTATCCGTTAGGATTTGAGAAGGAGGCACAGAAAGCATCAGCAACTGTAGAGGGATCATTGGTTAATGTATCCCCCAACTAGAAGTGAGTCATCTTGGGCGTTTGCAGTACCTTTGAGGAGGGAGTTTATGTGGCCCCAGAATTTCTTAGGGTCAAGTAGGTGGCTGGTTTGGAGGTCTCTTAGGTACTTGGACTTGGCCTGTTTGGAGGTTTTTTTGCATAGATTCCTCAGATTCCTGTACTTTTTCCAGTCAGGTGTACAGCCAGAGGATTTGTAGAGTCCCCATGCCCTGTCACGGAGACACATAGTCTGCTTTAGGCTAGGGCTCAGCCATTTGTGGCACTTACCCTGTACCCTGAGTTTCTTCCAGGGGGCATGCAGGTTGGCTAGGGACAGGAATGTATTAGTGACGAATTTAAACACCTCATTGAGTGAGGGAGGGAGACAATGGGGTCCTAGTCAATTTTCCCCAGGTCAGAGCAGAGGTCTGCTGGTACAAACCTGCTGAAGTTCCTGGCTTCTATGACCCTGGCAGCAGCTTTGGGGGGTTTGTCGGACCAGGCACAGAAAATGGGAGAGTGGTCACTCCGAGAGTCTGACATAATCCCAGCAGTCAGTACATGGTCAGGGCAAGAGACTAGTGCCCAGTCGAGTAGGGAATGATTGCCAGACTTAGCATTGTGCCTCGCTGGCAGATCTATAACTTGGGTAAGTGAGGAGTCAAATATTAAGTTCTTGATTGTGGAGGCCCCAGGGGCAAGCCAGTTTAGATTGAAGTTCCCGAGGAGGATGATCTCCCCCAGAGGGTGCTCCAGGAGGGCATTGGTTAGGGATTCAAGAGAGGAGGCGGCAGATTGGGGCTGGAGGTAGGCACACCCTATGTAGAGGGGCGTGGTGTCTCCAAGGAGCACTTTAACAAATAGGATCTCACTCTACGATCCACTAAGAGAGGGGAGATCAATCTGGGAAGCATTCGAGGAGGAGCTGAGGTAGATGAGAACCCCCCTCCTTTTTTCCCCACTCTGTCCTTTCTAATAGCCTGGTAGCCAGCTAGGTCCACTTCATGGGGGAGGATCTGAGGCTTGAGCCATGATTCGGTCACAGCTAGTATATCAGGTTTATAGAGTGCTGTCCATGCCTCAAGGTCATGGACTTTGTGCCTTAAGCTGCCGATATTCATATGTACCAGCTTGAGTCCACTAGAGTTGGCCCAGAGGGGGTTGGTGGGATCACTAAGGGTGAGATTAGGAGCATAGGGACCAGAGTTTGGTTCGATGTCCCCCCCTAGTGCTAGCTTGAGCCTGGCAAGGAGGCCAGTAGTATTGTGAGGGATGGGGTTGGGACCTCAGCAGGCCATTTCTGCCCTCTAGGCCATGCATCAATGGTATAGCCTAGAGGTAGGGCAGTGGGTGGGACATCATGGGAAAACTGTTTCTTGTTTGGGGTATTGTGGAAGTCCCAGCACACATGTCACTGGACTTGACGCCACCCTTGGGCTCCCTTCCCCCTTGTCACTAAAACAGGTAATTCAGCACAGCTCTGCAGTGGCATCTGAGATGGGCCCCACTGTTAGAGGGATTTTACACAGAGTGTGCATCACTGACCTCAGAACGAAAGCTGGTAAGGAATAGACCATTGCCTCGATGATGGCGATAGTAGAACATCTGAGCGAACTGTACCACTATTACTGTTCACTTTTCCTTTTATGAACATACAAAAATTGCCAGCAGAAAAAGGCCTTAGTGGTCTATCAAGTTTGCTCTATTATGCAGCTCAGCCTGTTTTACAGGAGCTGCCCCACCCTCCTCTTGCCTCCAATAGCCATCTTTCCCCCTTCGCCCCTCCTCCTCCCCGTTGCCACTCTCATTTTTACCCTATCTCACCCCCACTTAAAAGTTCCTACTGTTTCTAAATATGCCACCTCAGGCAGTTCATTCCACTGTAACACCACCCTTTCCATGAAAAAGTGCCTCCTCATTTCTTTTTTTAATCTACCCTGACAAGTTTCAGACTGTGGCCCCTAGTGGTCCCCTCCCTTTTTGAATTAAAAAGCCCTCCACTCCAATCCTGTTTATACTCTTTTGATACTTGAAGGTTGCTATCATATCCCCCCTTTCCCTTCTGTCCTCCAAGGAATACATATTAAACTCCCTTAACCTCTCATCATGTGGTTTGTCTCCTGTGCCTTGGATCATCTTAGTCGCCCTACGCGGAACCCCCTCAAGTAGCTTTTGTTCTTGTGTCTTTATCATTACAACATTAATGACACCTGAATGCTGAATGTTAAAGGAGAACACTTATGCACAGTGTCCATCTTAGTTTGAAAGCCTTCTAAAAGCACTTCTCTGTGAGCTATGGCCTACCTGTAGCTGGCAGCAGTCGGAAGATATCTTTGACTACTGGCCTGCCCTTTATTGACGCTACATTGCCAACGTTTTTGGAACCCTGTAATGTCATGCAGGGGGAAGCTGTGCTGAACTACAAAGTGGTTAGGCAGTTTCAGTCTGTGCAACATCACACAGTACCAAAAATAGTGGCAGAGTTGTTTCAACATAGGGCAGGCCAGTAGTCATGGATATCTTCCAACTGCCACAAGCTACGGGTAAATTCAGCACTTCATTTAAATTAATTTTCCACAGACTTTCAAACGATGGTGGACAATGTGACCCACAGCAATCTGTGATGCCATATCTTGCGAGACTATAAAAGTGACAAAATAAAAAAAAAAATAACTACATTTAAAACCACTGACGAGAAAGAGACTCTCATTTTCTTACCCCATTGGAAGTAAGGAGTTTTCTGTTGTTATGATTTTTTCTTTAGAACTTAGCTCGAGGTGGCCATTTTGAACAAGGTTAAACATAAAACGTTTCAACTCCCATATATGCTGCAGGAGGGAATGAATTTTAATACTGACGTATTTGTCATTTTGCCCTGGGGAGACAATGATTTGAATTATGTCAAGAGACAGAAAAATATATCATTTAGGATAAGCCTGCTCTACTAGAACCTGTACTGTAAGAGCACACAAATGTAGTGAATTGCTCACTCACCAGTATCATTCTAATTTAATATTTTTAGATAGTTTGTTTATCCTTTCACAGAGCTGACCTCCCTAGCACAGCCTTCTCCCAAACCTGTCCTTGCCTTCTTTGTCACTTACCTCCCTATATTCCAGAGGTCCATGGTGCAGCCTATGCTCCATGCTGGATTCCATCATGGATGTCCAGCTGTGCCCTCCAATCTAACACATGCAGAAAGAGCAATGGCCAGTTGGGTCAGTGGTGTTTGTGAGCACTGACTTCATGCTTCATGCTGCACATTCTAGAGCTTCTCCTTTAGTTAAGTCCCCCTCCCTAACATGGCAATGGCATAAACATCATAGAGCATGTGCACATGAGGCATGCTGGTGCTCCAGTGTCAGCTGAAATCCACCCACCCCAAACAGCTCTCACTCTACTGCCACCTGTGGGCAACCAGGTGGCAGTATTGCACTGGAGACTGCTACCTTCCTTCCCCAGAGAAGGAGCATATCCTTTTTTTCACTTTATCTATTTATTGAAATTCGAGTATATAAGAAAGCACACATCTAATACAATAGAAGACTATCCTCCATGTGAGGTATAAAATATCACTTAACAAAACACAGTATTTAGGGTGAACATATTGGAGAAGCCTTACATACATGTATTGATAATAAAACACAAACCTAGACAGGATGTAAGTGGAGAGCAGAAGGGTTACAATCAATAGGGTATTATAGGATCAGAAATAGCAACCATGTACGAAATACATGCTAGGGCAGGCTATGGCAAGGCATTCAGTAAATTGCAAAAAGTGATAAATGTGGTAATATGAACAATGTTCAGCAATGGAGAGGTGAAGATAAGAGAAAAGTGTGCAAGGAAAGAAAGAAGAGAGGAAAAAGCAAGGAAGAAGGGAAGAAGAGAGGGAGCTTAAGCAACAGGTTGGTAGAAAAGAGGCCAGGAGTTATATTTTGTTTTAAACTGAAATATTTGAATAGTTTGTAAGTGAAATTAGTTCTGTGTTAAAAATTATTACCTTGAATTTGAACTGATACTTGGGCTGTGATATTGTAGGTTTGGGGATAGATGTTTGGCAGGGAAAATTAGAAGGTAATTTAAATGTGTTGTTTGCCTGGTGTTTGGGGAGGGACATTAGCTGCAATTAACTTGTCTTTAAACAGGAATTACTGTGGCTTTCATTGTTCACTTGGGAGCTTAAGCAACAGGTTGGTAGAAAAGAGGCCAGGAGTTATATTTTGTTTTAAACTGAAATATTTGAATAGTTTGTAAGTGAAATTAGTTCTGTGTGTTAAAAATTATTACCTTGAATTTGAACTGATACTTGGGCTGTGATATTGTAGGTTTGGGGATAGATGTTTGGCAGGAAAATTAGAAGGTAATTTAAATGTGTCGTTTGTCTTAAATACTGAAAAGCCACTGGGGTTGGGATTGAAGGGCTGAGTATTTCTGTTTGGGACTGAAATTTGAAGCAACAGGAGTTGGTGGGCCTGTGACATCATACGGTACCTGGTGTCTGCTTACACACACTGTTATGGGACTGAACACATACTGGACTGTATGTGTTTGTCAGAGACTTGGGAACTTTGTTGGTGGGGTTGAAATTGGGTTTGTAAATAACTACAGTCAGTATAGAGAGAAACTGTACCCAGGGAAAGGGACTGAGAAAAGGGGTGTGCTATTATAAACAGAGGAGGATAATCAGGGTGGCCATATTCCACCATGGCAGGCATCTTCGAAGGGTTGTAGGCTGCACAGGCTGTGGGATGGCAATAATTCTAAATTGGGCCTGAGAGGGAGGCTGCCCACTCTGTAGACAGCTATCTTGTATCAGGAGTGAGGTATATTGGTTAAGGAGTAAGCTGTGGGAGCTGGGGGTGTCCAAGGATAAGGGGTGTGGATATGGGCAGCAGAAGGGTGGGGCTGAGGGGAGGCTGGGGCAACGCTCTGAAATTACAGGACATTATGCTACAGCAAGCAGAAGGGGGGATATTAGGGACAGAGGACCTTTAGATAGGGAAGTTGATGCTAAGGGGAAAGCGTACAGGGTGAAAATTCTGAATTCAAGGAGACTGGAGGGGAAGAGTCAGGAGGGGCTGTTGTGGGAAGCCTAAAACAGCAGACTGTGGGAAGGGAGCTCCAAGGTGAACAGTGCAAGAGAGGAAGAAGAGGGTCAGTTTAGAGATGCAGTCAGGGAAACTCCAGGTTACTTGATGGAGGCTGACATAGAGTGTCACAACAAATTGAGATACTAAGCATCCTAGAGGGGAGGAAGGGTTGGTGGAAATGAGGAAACTTATACAGAGGCTGGGAGGGAGTCAGATACCCAGAGGGCATCACAGAACAGCTATGGAAAGGATAGACATAGTCCCAGAGGGAGAAGGGGAAACATATATGTTAAGCAAATGGGGGAGATGCAACATATTCCAGACATGAGGGAGGAAAGCATGATTGGAGAGAAACTGGGAGACAAGGAGGTGGGAGAGGAGCCCCCCTTCAGCAGGAAGGTCAGTACCAAGGATGGGGCCCTAGCTAAAGGGGACCCACAGAGAGCCTCTGGAGACAGGGGTACTATTACAAAGGGGGATGGGGGAGGGGGAAGGGGAAACCATCAGGGCCAGGATAAATGGTTCAGATAAGAGAGGGTTAAAGGGACACCTATTCAGAGGGGTTGAGTTAAGGGCAAAATAGCAAGGAGGCAGAAAGGGAAGGTGACAAGGGGTCTCTAATAAGGCAGGAAGACTCCCATGAAATTGTATCATGAATAAAGTGGGGAGGGGGCTGAGAGGGCATAGTGGGGTAACCATAAGGATGATGGCGGTGTTAAGGTTCTGTTACGGGAGACTTGATGATTAAGGGTATCCATTGGGAGGGACAGGGGGATGGATGCCATAGCCAGGTGAAGGTAGTGAGTATCTCTGGGCTGACAGTGCACAGAGCAAAGTTCATGGTGTATGAAATGGTTAGGGATTGTGGAGGGAAACCGGATTTCCTGATGCATTTGGGAACTAATGATCTAGAGGGAAATAGCATTATGGAAATCCAAGCAAGGTTCCAAGAACTTCCCAGAGTCTGTCAGGATAATGGATGCAACATTTCCTTTTCGGAGATATTGCCAGTACCAAAGGCCTCAGTGGAGAAAAAAATGAAGCTCACAGAGGTTAATGAATGGCTCAGGAAGTGGGGTGAAGAGAATGGGTTGGGGGTGTTAGGGAACTGGAATGGAGTTTGGGAGGATAAGGGACTATATGCCAAGGACAGGTTTCATCTTGCCCCATTAGGGAAGGAAGTCCTTAAACAGGGGATGGCTGACTACATACAAGAAAGGTGGGGTTTAAACTTGTAAGGGGGGAAGGGATAAGGGAGGGGCTGACCAGAAGCCCTCCCCTCCAGATGAGGGGAGTAGCCTTCAAGCCCAAGGGGGGGAGGGGGGAAACAGACTGGAGGTGGAGGTTTCAGGAGGAGCAGGGGGAGGATGGAAGTATAAGGAATCTGGGTGGGGTTCGACAAAAAGGATCAGGGATAAGGGGTGGGGGTTAGTGTTAGTAAATGCCAGGAGTTTGGGAAACAAGTTGCCAGAGTTCCAGGCCATGCTGTTCGGGGGTGGATGTGGCGGCAGTCACGGAAACATGGGCCAACAAAAACCATGACTGGGACCTAAATGTACGGGGGTACACTATGCTTAGGAAGGATAGAAAGGAGGGCAGAGGAGGTGGAGTGGCTATGTTCATTAGCGATGACATAGAAATTGCTATGGTAGAAGAGGCAGAGGGAAACGTGGAGGCCTTATGGGTCAACTTACGATCCCCAGCAGGAGATAAGGTCAAGCTGGGAGTAGCATATAGGCCCCCCGGGATGAGTGATGTTCTAGAGGATGGTTTGCTGGACAACATCTTGCCCAGTGGACCAAAAGGGAAGGAGTGGTGTTGATGGGGGACCTTAATATGCCAGGTACTAACTGGGGAACCATGTCCTCTAAGGTGGGCCAAGGAGCAGAGGCTGCTGGATGGCTTCCAGGATGTGTTCTTAACACAGCATGTGATGGAGCCCACAAGGGAGGGGCATGTCCTGGATGTGGTTCTGGCAGATGGGGATCTGGTAAGGGACATGGTTGTATAGGACCCCTGACTGGGAGTGACCACAATACTGTCTGGTTTCAAATAAGCATTGGGGAGTGGGGTGAGATCTAGGACACTGGCAGTGGACTTCAGGGGGTAGACTTTATGGGCATAGGAAATATTCTCAAGGATCACTTGAAGGGATTACCTCAACGACAAGTGTGGAAAGGAGATGGGAGGTCATAAACGGGACTTCATGAGGCAGTCAGGATCTCGCTTAAGTTGAAACGAAGGGAGCAAGGTCACATAAACCATGCTGGTGGTCCAGTGAGGTCCAGGTAGCAGTCAGAGAAAAGAAGCTGCTTACAAAAATATAAAACAACAAGAGGGATAGGGATAAGAAATGTACCGCTTGCATCTAGAAAAGTCACCCAGATGGTGAGGGGAGCAAAGTCCAGTAAAGAGCAACAGCTGGCACAGGGGATACATGGAGGGGAAAAGGGGTTCTTCCGGTACATTGGGGAGCGGAGAAAAACTAAGGGCCATCTCAGCAGATTGAGATCAGAAGGAGGGTGGGTGGAAGAGGCGAGGGACCAGGCAGAGGTATTTAACGAGTACTTTGCCTCTGTGTTCACTAGGGAGGGGATGGGACATCTACAAGCAAGGCACAAAGGGAGAAGCGGCAGGGAGGGATCAGGGGAGCAACAGAAATGGAGCAAAAGGGAGGGAAAGGTACCCAGGGTGTCACATCTGGATAAAGATAAAAAGACCAGTAAGGTGGGGGCGGATGATGCCATCCCCACCAAAAGGGTGTGGTTTGCCCTCAAGGTCCTAAAGAAAGACAAATCTCCTGGGCCGGATGGCATTCATCCGAGAGTACTATGGGAATTGGCGGACATACTGGCTGCACCCCTGGCGGAGCTTTTCAACAGGTCACTTGAGACAGGGTGGGTACCTAGGGATTGGTGAGAGGCACATGTGGTACCAATCCATAAAGGGGGGTCGAAGGAAGTTCCAGGAAACTATAGACCCATCGGTTTAACCTCGGTGGTGGGAAAATTAATGGAGAGTATACTAAAGGAACGATTGGGGGTTTACTTGGGGGAGGTGGGAGGTCTGGATAGTCGGCAGCATGGGTTTGTGCCAGGTAGATCATGTCAAACCAACCTTGTGGAGTTCTATGAATGGGTAACATCAGAACTGGACAGGGGTAAGCCTGTGGATGTATTATTCTTGGACTTCAGCAAGGCTTGACTCTGTCCCCACAATGGTCTGGTGGAGAAACTGATGGGGTTAGGAGTAGGCCTTTGATGGTCAGATGAATTGAAAACTGGATAGCTGGATGCACTCAGAGAGTAGTGGTCTGTGGGGAGCTCTCGAACCCTACAGAGGTTGGTAGTGGGGTACCACAGGGCTCGGTCCTGGGTCCAATCCTGTTTAATGCATACATATCGGACATCAGGGATGGTATAGGGTGTGAAATGAGTCTCTTCGTGGATGACGCCAAGATGGGAGCAGTAGTTGAGGGAGAAGAGGGGAGGTTGGCCCTGCAGGGGGACCTGGACACCCTGGAAAGCTGGGCTCACACATGGAAATTAATTTCAATATCACCAAGTGCAAGGTGTTGCATCTTGGTCGGGAAACCCTAAACACAGGTACACCCTGGAAGGGAGGTGCTGAAGCCTCAATAGGGGAAAAAGACCTAGGGTCATGGTGGATACATGTATGAATAACTCTGAGCAGTACAGGAGAGCAGCTAGCAAGGCAAACAGGATGTTGGGATGCATCGTAGGGGGGATCACCTCTAGGAGCAAGGAAGTGATTCTGCCGCTGTACAATGGACTGGTTAGACCACACCTTGAGTACTGTGTACAGTACTGGAGACCACACTTGAAGAGGGACATACAGCTCCTGGAGAGGGTACAGAGGAGGGCAACAAAGATGATACGAGGGCTAGGGGATTTGACTTATGAGGACAGACTTGAGGAGCTCTGCCTGTTTCATTGAAGGAGAGGAGAGACAGGGGACATGATTGAGGGTCTTCAAGCACTCAAGGGAATAAATAGGGAAACATGGAGGGATCTTTAGACTAAAGCAGGGAGGCATCACCAGAGGCATGGTTTGAAGTTGGAAGGTGGAAGGGTGAGGGGGGAAAAGAGGAGGAGGTTTTTCACTGAGAGGGTGGTGGACCCTTGGAATGCTCTGCCTGGTGAGCTGGTTCAGAGATCCACAGTGGAGGGCTTTAAGAGAGGGTGGGACAGACACAGAAAGTGGATGTATCAGATGATGGCCTGTCCCGGGGGGGTGGGGATGGATGATAGGGGTTTCTGGAGCACAAGGGATGGGAGGGTCTCGGCACCCAACTAAGGATCTAGGTTCGAGCAGACTTGATAGACCATAAGGCCTAATCTGCTGGCAAATAGTATGTTAGTATGTAAAACAGGGAAGAAGGGAAAAAAGAGGAGAAATCTGTGTATAAAAGTTTCAAGAAAACCTAATCTGAGAGCAAAATAAGAAGGAGGGCTAAATATCCCTAAGAATTAGGTTCTAGAAGAACTAGGTTCGATGTACTTGAAGTAATCCTGCCAACATCTGTCATACACAGTGAGTCGGTTATGAGTAACATGAGATAATCGGTCTAGGGAGGCATACTGAGAGAGGCTTTGAAGAACATCTGAAAGAGAAGGCATCAGAGTTGATTTCCATTTCATAAGAATCAGACGTTTGACCAGAAGAGAAAGTATGTTTAGCCATCTAAAATGTGCATGTGAGAGGAGAGAGCTATTGGGGATAAGGATGCCTAGAAGGAATAGCTTGGGATCAAAAGGTATTTTTTATTCTGTTACTCTGGAGGCAAGTAAACAGACTTTATGCCAGAGTTTATTAATGGGAGCGCAAGACCACAAGATATGAAGTTGATCCCCGTTGGTCAAATTGCAGCACCAGCAATTATTATTATTTGATAGGCCCATTTGTTGAAGCACAGAGGGGATTCTATACCAAAGATGTAGGATTTTAGTTTGTATTAAAGAACTACGGGCATCTTTAAAGGTATTACGTGCAAAATGCCAACAATTACTCCATTGTGTGTCTAAATTATTGTAGTTAAGAAAAGTACTCCATTTATTTTTGGCCTGTATAGACTGATCAGGTAGATTATCAATAATGTCTTTGTAAATGGAGCTATTTAATTTTACTGATAAATTAGTCCAGTGCGAGATGTGTGGGTTTAGAAGAATATGCCTATACACTTAACTAGAGAGAGAGTTATAAGCTGCCCGAATTTGTAAAAACTTCCAGAAGTCCTGTTTAGGAAGTTTCCATGTGACCTGCAAGTCTCAGAATGATCTAAGAGTGAGTGAATTCTGGTCCAAGATATCTCCGAGAAAGAAAATGCCTTTGTTCCTCCATGTACGACAGAAAATTGGGTGATCTTCTAGAGTGAGCAGTGGATTGCCCCATAAGGGGGCATAAAACCAGGGTGTTGGATTGAATTTCAGGAATTTGTGGGTTAGTTTCCAATAAAGAACAGAGGATGATACAGTCAGGTGAGATTTTAGTTTAGAGGAAATGGGATTAAAAACAAAGGAAGTGGGAACGCCTCCAGGGCACAATGCGGATTCCATTGCAACCCATAGTGGTGAGTGAGGGGAGGGTTTCTGAAACCATTTAATGGTTTGGGCCATTTAGAAAGCCCAGAGGTGGCCTTTGAACCAGGGGAGTCCAAATCCCCCTTTTTTCCAATGTGATAAAAGTTTGTTGTGGTTAAATCTTGGTGGTTTCCCTTCCCAGATTAAAGTTACCTATTAATTTATCAATTTTAGCAAAAGAGGAGGATGGTAAGACTAAAAGAATATTGGCAAAGAGGTAAAAAATCTTGGGAGAAATGGACATCTTAATGGCTGCAATTTTCCCCATGAAAGAGAGATTAAGAAGCTTCCATCTGTCCAGAATTGTTCTGATGTTATCAAATAAGGGGTTAAAGTTGATGTCCCATATCTTCCCTAAGTTACTAGTAATTTTGATTCCTAGATATGTTATACCCTGTGGTGACCAGCAGACTCCAAGAGGTATGTTCATAAAGGCTTTACAGTGGTCGTTAAGGGCATAGTTTGTGATTTGCCATAATTCAAAGCAAGGCCAGAAATTTTAGTAAAATTATTAAGCAAATCGACCTACAGGGACCCAGCCTCATTCAAGTTTTCGAGTAAGAATAAGAGGTCATCCATGTAGGAGAGAGAAACATATCTTGAATTGCTCACAGGTATGCCCATAATGCCTGAAGATTGACGTAAACAAGTAGTCTGGGGTTCCATGGCTAAAATAAACAGGAAAGGTGACAGGGGACAGCCTTGTATAGTTCCCCTTGCTAGATGAAAGTAAGAGAAAAGGGTGGAATTGCTAAGTACTTTAGCAGCAGAGGAGTTATATAATAGCTTGATCCAGGAGCAAAAGGTATGAGAAAGACCGAAATAAGATAAAACTTGATGAAGGTAGTCCCAGTTTAAGGAATCAAAGGCCTTCTCGAAATCAATAGCTATGGCTGCAGCTGGTGTCTTGAGGGATTTGACTTTGTGAATTAAATTAAATAAGGAACGTAGGTGATCAGAACCAGATCTATGTTTAATAAAATCAGCTTGCTAACAATGAGTTAGCTTGGGAATCAAGGATTCAAGTTGAGAAGTTAGTAGTTTAGCAAATATTTTCCCATCCGTGTTTAATAAAGAGATGGGCCTGTAACTTGCGGGGTGAATAGGGTCTTTTTCTTTCTTAGGGATTAGGGTTATGATTGCTTCGGTGCAAGATGGGGGAAGCTTGCCAGTACTGGAAGCTTCTTGATAAACATTAAGAAGAAGGAGACATAAGGTGTTGGAAAACATTTTATAGAAATCAACAAGGAATCCATCACCCCCAGGGGATTTGCTGGATTTCAAGGAAGACAAAGCTTTCTGGATTTCCTGAAGCGAGAAGGGTTCATCTAAAGAATTTGTTTCAAGAGTAGAAAGATGAGGAAGATGTAATGATTTAAGGAACTGTTGAATTTGTAAAGTAGATGGAGGATTTGTGTTAGAGTATAGTTTTTGATAAAAGGTTTTCATTGTACAATTTATAGAGGGGATGTCGGAGTGAATCGTACCCTGTTCATCTTTTAGGCTAAGAATGTGTCGTTCCATTTGTTGTGCTTTGAGCTGGTAAGAGAGGAGTTTCCCGTTCTTATCACCGTGTTCCCAAAACTTATATTTAAGTTTAAACAAGGCCAGTTCGGTTTTACGAGAAATTAATTAGTTAATTTTAACACTAAGTTGAAGAATTTCAAGATGAAGTTAAGAATCAGGACAGTGCTTATTAGAAGAAAAGTATAAATTCTCTTTAACCTTAAGAGATTTTTCCAAGTCAGCCAGCTGTTGTTCCCTTACTCTTCTCCTATGTGCAGCATAACTGATATTTTTCCCTCGAATCGTAGCTTTAAGAGCTTCCCATACAGAGGACATAGAAGATTCAGTTGGGGTATTGTGAAAGAGGAAGTCCTGAATTTGTGCTTTGATCAGGGGTAAGAAATTGGGATCCTTGAGAAGGAGAGGGTCCAGCCACCAGTAAGAAGATTTAGGTGCTAATGGGCCCCACAAAAGTTGCAGTTTGACAGGGGAATGATCTGAGATTATGATGGGAGAGATGGACGAATCAATAGATCTTACTTCGAGAGGGCTCTTGCAGAAGGTAATTACATATAGGACTGACACCGGCCGGCGGCAGGACCCCACGGAAAAATTTCTAGCTAGCAGTCCCTGGTGGGGACTGTCCCCACGTAAGGTGACCGGCGTCATACGACGTCGGTATAAAGGGGCAGTCCCGGACGCCTGCCTTCCAGTTCTTTCCCGCTGACAGCTCATGCAGCGCCTCGCGGTTAAGTTCTTATCACTCAGTCCTGTTACTTCGTCGGTTTTTCCGAATAGTTTCAGAATTTTATTCCTCTTTCGTCAGGTGAACGTCAGTATATGTCGTCCCCTTCAAAGAATAAGTGCGACTCGTGCGGCGCCCAACTGCCTCACAAAGATGGTCACTCCCTCTGCCTCTTCTGCCTAGGCCCCGACCACGCAGTTGACAAGTGTCCATACTGCCTCCAGTTCAACGCGGCCACCCGCAGACGACGCCAGCAGTCCCTCGAAGCCCATCTCCTCAAAAAGAAGATGTCTGCGATGGAGAAAGAGCTGAGAAAACTTCGACAGGCGTCGACCTCCCCTGAAGAGCACAAGAAGTGGGACAAGGAAAAGCACCGGGAGCAGGCCTCCTCTTTCATGACTCCGGCTGGAGTCACGGGCAAGGTAACATCCCCTCCGGGGGATCACCCAACGGCAGCCTCCAAGGCTTTGGAGGAGGCGTCAGCCCACCCGACGGGTTCAAGTTCAGGCCCGCAGGGTATCTCCAGGCAAAAGGAGACTCCAGCCCCCAGTACCGCCACAGGCCTGCGACCTACTGGTGGGGGCACCTCCCTTTAGCCGATCGCCGACCGACGCATGTCGGGAGAAGGCCTTGTTGCTCTCACTCCTCGCAGTGGTGCTCGGCAGTGTCCCTTGACCGGGCCTCCTCCTCTCTTTCTCTGCCCATCTCCAATGAGGGACCCCCAAAGCCAGACTCCGGCTCCTCTGGCATCTACTGGGACTTGACCCATAAGCCACACGTCGGCTCCTCTGACTTGCGCCGGGCCTCTGAGCCTACAGCGGAACCTGTTGTTTCTGTCATTCCAGGCCCCCCACAACCTTCGTTGCCATCAGGGGAGCCCCAGTCCCCCCTGCCTGACCCCGGGGATTTTTCTCCTCCATCCCTGGGCGAGACTCGGGACCCTGGGCTAACGTCCGATCCTCTTCCTGAAGAACTGGATCTGACGCCGGTTCCCTGGTACCGCCCATGCTGGTTTCAGCGTCAAGCCCTCTGACGCCGCTCCTCTGACGCCGCCCCCGCCGATGCCGGTGGGAGATTTTCCTCCTCCTTTGGGCCCTCCACCCCACGGGCCTATCCTGACTGATCCACCCGTGGAGTTCCCGGCTGGGCCGTCTGCTCCAGCAGCTCCTCCAGTGCCTGGGTATCTGCTGTTGCATCCGAAGCCGGTTTTCCCAGGTCTGCAGTATCCTGCACTGCCATTCCCGGTGCCGACTCCTTTGACACCGCAGTACCCGACGCCACAGTACCCGACTCCGGGATACCCGCAGCCGGGTTATGGATACTCCCCCTATGGATTTCCTCCATACAATTATCCCCCTCCTCCTTCTCCACTGCCCCCTAGGCTGCTGGTGGCTCTCCAGGAGACTCTTGCCTCTTGGTGGGCTGAGGCCAAGGCTCAGCTCACCAATGAAGTCGAGAGCCATCTTACGGCTATGGTGCCTCCTCCGGCTCCCGTACACCCTAGACGGCACTCTCCCTCTTCTCCTCTGGATTCCCGGGTTTTTCCCTCGGGATCCCGAGAGGGGCAGGGCACGTGTTCTGGGATCCTTCCCAAGAAACCTGTTTATCCCCCCCCCAGATGGGTTAGGGAGTCTTACTCTGCTTCAGATTCTTCCTCTCCTTCTCTTTTGGACTCCTCGGATGCTTCCGATGGATGTTCCAAGAAAGACGACGAGCCACGCTCTCCGTCCAAGCCCCGGCCGAGGACTCCTCCGAAGTCTCCTCCGGAGGATCCTTCCTTCATGGAGTTGCTCAGGAAGATCTAGGAAGTCCATCAGTGGCATTCCTTAGAACCAGATCCTCAGCGGTAAAACTTCACGAACATCTGGACTTGCCCTTATGGCTCCTACCTTAGTGCCACCTTGATCGAGACCTCCCCCACCTTGTTTCCACTATTTGGAAACAACCGCTGGCTTAGCCCCACTTCCCAGGAAGTCGAACAGGCTATACCAGGTTCGGAGGGTGTAGACTTTTAGACTCTCACCCCTGCAGACTGGTTGTGATTAGCGCCTGGCCACGGCCGGTCAGTAACACCTGAAATACTTGAGTTTCGCTCTCGGATAAGGAATCTCGCCCTGGATCAGTACGGAAGGAAGATCTACACTTCTTCCACACTGGGATTAGGGCCCTGAACTATGTAGCACATATGGGGGATTACCAGAAGGCCGTCCTTACCCAGGCGGAATCCAAGATCGACTCTGCCTGACTCTCAAGTCAAACAGGAGTTGGCTGACCTGGTCTGTTCTGCTCGTTCGGCCAGTCGTCACATTCTGAGGATGACCTACGATGCAGTGGACACCACAGGACAGAGCTCTGCGTTCACCATTAGTCTTCGGCATCACGCAGGGCTCTGTGTGTCAGGTCTGGTCCCAGAGGTGCAGTCAGCCATCCAAGAAGCACCTTTCAGGGGTTCTGTGCTTTTCAGTGGTGATGTCAAGGACATCATCACTGATCTGCAGGAGAAGGGGATGGCCCTTAAATCAGTTGATTCAACGTACCGTCCCCATCCCCCACAGTGCCATCCCTTTCGCAGATGCAACCGGCCTCAAGCAAAACCTCAGGGAAGGCGGGCCACTAAACGTCGGGCCCCCACAGCTGCCAGGCCCCCACCACCCAAAAAAGCAATGAGTGCCCCAACTGCGGCGCTGCCTCACACCACCTGACTCCTTTCCTCTCCCACCACCTCCGGACGTCCCGGAGGAACCGGTAGGAGGGAGGTTCTCCCTCCACCTTCCGGGTTGGGAGAGGATAACTTCGGATTCATGGGTGCTTCAGATCATAGCAGAGGGGCACTCCATAGAGTTTCTACAGAAATCTCCACGTTACCCCCCCGAACTCCACTTACTCAAGGGACCATCTTCCTTTGGTCAGGGAAGAAATCTCTGTGTTCCTTGCGAAATAGGCTATAGAGCCCATCCCTCCCCACCTCTATGGGATGGGGTACTATTCTCACTTCTTCCTTGTACCAAAGAAGATGGGAGATCTCAGACCCATTCTCGATCTCAGCTCCCTGAACCTGTACGTGGAATACAAGAGGTTCAGTATGCTTTCCCTTCAATCCCTTTTGCCCCTGCTTCGGCCGGGCCAATGGCTTTGTGCACTAGATATGCAGGATGCGTACCTGCACATCCTCATTCGCCCTTCGCACCGAAAGTACCTCAGGTTTGCATTCCAGGGGGTCCACTACCAATTCTGGTGCTCCCATTTGGCCTTTCCTGGGCCCCCCAAGTTTTTACCAAATGCCTGGTGGTGGTAGCAGCCCACCTGCATTCTTTGGGAGCTCAGGTTTTTCCTTACCTGGACGACTGGCTCCTGGCGGCCCCGTCCAGGGAGGAACTCCTGCATTTTCTCTCCCTCACCCAGCAGGTCTTCACAGGCCTGGGTATTACCGTCAACCATTCCTAGTCTCACCTGGATCCTTCACAGAGGCTCCAGTTCATCGGGGCAATTCTCAACACAACTTTGTGCAAGGTCTTTCTGCCTCCAGACAGGGGCCTCCTCCAATCTGATTTCCTCCTATCGGAACGCAGGAGGGTCCAGCAGGTCAGTGCTCCGTCTACTGGGGCTTATGGCGGCGGCCATCCCAATGGTTCCGCGTGCACGCCTCCTCATGAGAATCTCTCAGTGGACTCTTCAATCTCAGTGGGATCAACGAGTAGACGACCTAGATCATCTGGTTCTGATCTCCTCACCGATGATAAGAGACTTGCAATGGTGGATGGTTCGAGAGAACCTCTTCCGGGGGTCCCCTTTTTTCATTCTCCCCCCGATCAGACTCTGACCATGGATGCTTCAGGTGAAGGTTGGGGAGCCCATCTGGGTCCTCACCGAATCCAAGGCCTTTGGTCAAAGTTGGAGATAGTTCTTCACATCAACGTGCTCGAGTTTCGAGCAGTACTGTATGCGCTCCAGGCCCTTCACCAATACATCCTTCCCGGTCACCTAGCTGTCCAAACGGACAACATGTGCATGGTATGGTACATCAACAAGCAGGGAGGAACTCGGTCCTACCCGCTGTGCAGGGAAGCGATGAGGGTTTGGGATTGGGCAACACTCCACAACCTTCACCTCATGGCGATCCATGTTCTGGGAGTCGACAATGTCCTGGCAGACAGACTAAGTCGCCTCGGCTCTTCCACACAAGTGGGAATTGGACGAAAAAGTTCTAAAAAGCATCTTCCAGATTTGGGGAACTCCTCAGATAGACCTGTTCGCTTCCTCCCAAAACGCAAAGCTTCCAATCTTTTGCTCGCTCGCTCCAGAGCGAGGCGCTTTCTGGAAGCTCTATCTCTAAGCTGGAAGGACAGATTCATCTATGCTTTTCCCAATTCCTCTTGTCCCTCGTGGTGCTACAGAAGCTTGCTTTAGAAGGAGCGAGAATGATGATTTGATTGCTCCTTTCTGGCCCAGGCAAATCTGGTTCTCTTCTACAACAATACTCAGAGGTTCCTCCTCTTCCTCTTCCTTTATCTCCAGGATTGCTGACCCAGGATCAGGGACCCTGGTCCATCCGGGACTCAAGTCCCTTCAACTTCACGCATGGCTCCTGCAGACCCAGCTTAAGCTCGTTTTGGCATTTCTCCTAAGGTGTCTGAGATTCTGGTGGAGGCTAGAAAGCCCTCCACTAGGTCCACCTATGCCATGAAATGGAAAATATTTTCTATCTGGGCTGCATCCAGGAATGTAGAACCCTTTTCCTGCCCTGTGACCATTCTGCTTGAGTACATGCGTCATCTTTTCGACTTGGGTCTCAGTCACTCCTCTATAAAAGTCCATATGGCGGCTATTTCAGCCTACTATGTCCCTTTCACTGACAAGGCATTTGCCCAGCTGGAGGTATCCAAAACTTTCCTCAGAGGGGTCCTTCATCTCAGGCCCCCTGTCCGGGCCCCAGCTCCACCTTGGGACTTAAACTTTGTCCTCGAGAAACTTACCCTTCCTCCCTTTGAGCCTGAGGCTTCCGCAGACTTGAAGTTTTTATCGTGGAAGATGCTCTTCTTGGTGGCCATTACTTCTGCTCGCAGAATTTCCGAGCTCCAGGCCCCCATGTACAAAATCCCTTATTTGATTTTTCACAAAGAACAAGTAGCTCTTCGCACGAATCCTACGTTTCTTCCAAAGGTGGTAGCGGAATCTACCTTGAATCAGTCTATTGAATTACCTGCTTTCTTCACGCAGTACTCCAATCAAGGAGAATACCTGCTCCATACCATGGATGTTCACAGGATTCTGAGATACTACACCGATAGGACGAAGGATCTCAGAAAGACTGATCAGTTGTTCGTCTCTTTCGCTCACAAAAGAGAAGGCAATGCTGTCTCTAAGCAATGCCTATCAAAATGGTTGGCCCATTGCATCACTTTCTGTTATGACAAGTACAACAAGACCTTCCTGGTCAAGTCAGAGGTCACTCCACTCTTGGAGTTGCCACCTCTGCTGCTTGTTTTAAGAATGTGTCTGTGGCAGACATCTGTGCTGCCGCCACTTGGACTTCTGTCCACACATTTACTAAACATTACAGTTTGGACATTGCCTCTCACCGTAGAGCAGGCTTCGGGTTAGCGGTCTTGCAGGGCCTCCTTTCTTGAGGTTTGCAAGCTTTCTTACTACTTATTGGAGTAGTTCCTCCTCCCGGTGCCTTTTCATTTGTTCCAGACTGCTTGGGATTCTGTCCTATATGTAATTACCTACTGCAAGAGCCCTCTCGAAGTAAGATAGTACAGTTACGTAAGAACTTACCATAACAGTAGATCTTCGAGAGAGGCTCTTGCAGTAGGTAATACCTTCCCACCCTCCATCCCCCTAGGCTTTTTCAGCTCCTTTTCCATTGAGGGAAATATCTGCTTCTCTTGTCCGGGCCTTCCGGGCCTGTGGTGGGAAAGAACTGGAAGGCAGGCGTCCGGGACCGCCCCTTTATACTGGCGATCGTGACGCCTGATAACCTGACGTACGGAGGCTGTCCCGCCAGGACCGTTAGCTAGAAATTTTCCGTGGGGTCCTGCCACTGGCCGGTGTCAGTCCTATATGTAATTACCTACTGCAAGAGCCTCTCCTGAAGATCTACTGTTACGGTAAGTTCTTACGTAACTGTACTTTTTTTCTATTATAACAGGAGAGGCTAATCAGTAGCCAATTCTACTGTATGTCTTATGTAGAGAGGAGTAAAAAATAAATTCTCGATCACAGGGGTGAAGGAGGCTCCATACATCAGCTGATCCAACATCTTGCATTAGTAATGAGAGGGCTTTAATACTTCTAGGGTGGGCCTCTGTAGTGGGGCTATTTCTGTCAATGCTGGCTTCTAAAGCTAAGTTAAGAGCCCCTTCAAGAATAACTGGTGTATTATTAGTGTTAAAGGATAGAATCTGTTGAGCTAAATTATGAAAAAAACTCCACCATATCAGAGTTGGGTGCATAGACATTAACAAGCAGAAGAGGACCAGAGTTGGTATTCAGTTTGACCATCACCCATCTGCCATCAGTATAGGAAACAGAGTTTACAAGGGACCATTTGAGACTCTTATGAATAAGAATAGCAACTCCTCTTTTTTTTGAGGTATAGGATGATTCGTAGATCTGACCGACCCAATCTTTTTTAAGTCTATGAACATCCTCTGCTAATAATTTTGTTTCTTGAAGGAAAGCAATTTGTGTTTTATGTTTTTTGAGATGTGAAAGAATTTGCTTCTGCTTACAAGGAGAATTAAGTCCTTTCACATTCCATGTATATAAAAGTATGTCACTTATATTGTTAGTGTTAAAGAAAGGGAATAATCGCTGGAGTGTGAAGGGACAAATAAATGAGGCAGAGGATGATTAGAATACAATATAGAGAGCTTACGTATGTGCAGAGAATGGCAGGAACATTCAAGCCAAAAAAAGTGAGATGTATGATACATGAGTAGCACAGATATCAGATATCTTATTAAAGTCAGAATAGAGATGGGGAAGGAGAAAAGTCATTAACAACAATACTAGTAAACTAAATAACAAAGAATATATTTTATGGGTGTGAGGAGTTATGAGTCAGCTAACTGGCTAAGAGACTCTCTCACCACACTCTGGGGCGTCGATGTAGGGAGGAGACTGGGGAGGACCGGTTATAAATATCGGCCCAAACCTAAGTCTGATCCCAGTAATATAATAAAGTAAGTATTCCTGATAAGCTAAACTGAAAGGGAATAATACCAAGAAATGCAGGGGACTGTAATAACCTCAGCTTAATTCTAAGCTAACAGGACAAGGTATAAGGATAAAGCTAAACACCAGAACTTATTTATAAACATTAGTAGTAATAGTACAAGATATACCAACTGGAAATAACAGTAAATTAAAGAACCATTTACAAGATGGCAGTACAGCCTAGACATAGAGCAAGGAATTCAGGGAGCCAGGTGGAATGCAAATGAACAAATATAAAAGGAAAAGTAGATCATTACCACATTAGAGTGACTCTGAGTATGCTTTGCAGTGCAACAGAATAAGTACATAATAAATATAATATAAAGGGGGAAAAAAAGAAAGGGGAGGTCAATTTAAGTCCTTACGCCCTGAGCCAAATGCAAATCGGGATTATGTAGAGAGGTATAGGCTTCGGTGATAACTGTAGACAGAAGAGATAGTCATAGTAAAGATCAGCTCTGATTACTTGAAAATCACCTAAATAGGTGTTATATGTGGTGACTAGGTCTAGAAGACTAGGCCCTGTGAGCCCCAAAACAGGAGGGACCACACAGCAGTGGATTTCTATAATATCTGTAGGCTTCGAGTAAAATAAAGAGCATAAGGAAGATATAGACTGATAATCCTTTGCAACAGTACACCAAACATAGCCCACCTCTTTGAGTGCTAGTGATAGTTCCATATTGTAAACAGGAGGTAGTAAGAATAATGGGGCATAGGGAAGGAGATAGATTAAATGCAGTTGCCAATAATACTTAAGAACCTGTCATCAGGAGAGGGAAGGGATAAGTTGCCTTGCAATATACAATAATTCACATGTGAAAAAGGAAAAGGCAATAATCTGGATGCATACCGATTGAAGATATGCAACTGAACAGCCAAAAGACTATAAACCTGATGCACTGCTAAATTGGAGAGTAAAAGGCTAGATACAGAGAGCTTGCTTAGTGAGGTAATGTATAAGATCTAACACTAAAATAATGGATTAGAAAAGCATTACTGATATACCAAAGCTCCCTTGAAGACCTTTAAGCTGCTCATTTAAACATTGCAACAAAAAGTAAATTGATTACGCCACTATGTGCAGCCTCTGCTTTCTGCACCCGCTGGGAGTGAAAGCAACCAGGTAGCATAGACTGTAGGGTGGGCAGCTAGGCAGAAAAAGTGTACTGGCACTCCCTTTAAGTATCCTGGAAGCAAAACCTACCAAGACATAGCAACTGTGACTGTATTACTGACAATATAAGCTCATGACACCTTAGATTTATTAGTAAGATTGTGACTATAGATGTTCTTGCTTTTGGTCTTTGCCCTACATTTCTTTTTGGGTGGCTCTAAAGATTTGAGTGGGGAACTTACAACAACTTCTGCCCATGAAGCATCAGCAGAAATACATCCCTGAGGCACAGGGCCCAAATTAGAGGGATGTTCACCTGAAATTTTCTGGGAAAGATCCTCCTGTGAGGAGTGCATGTCATCCTCCAAGAGAGCAAACTTATTGCTCAAGGGAATAGAGGGGTTGATTTGAAGGTGAGAGGCTGCAGCTCGGGGTGTTTGGGGTGAAACCTTGCTAGAACAGCATGAAAGTCTTTAAGAATAAAGCCCCACAGAAGCTTCTCTTGCAGCCGTGTTGATTGCCTTGGGGTCAAATCAGTTGTGGTGTTGCTGCTTGGGGCTGCGAGTTCTGCAACACTTTCCCCACATTCCTGTACCTCATCGTCCACCCTCCGTGTGGATACCATAGCTGTGATTGGGTTGCCAATTGCTGCTGAACCTCCCAGGGTAAGATTGCAGAGAGACACCTCCAGATAGTTGGCTAAGGCATCAGGGATTTTTAAAATCCTTGAAAGAAGAGCCTGAGAAAAGGCGTAGTGTCATGGGGTAACGTAGAGCAAATTTAATGCTTCTTTGGTGGAGAATTTGTTTAAGTGGATTGTAGGCCTTCCTTCTGATGGTTACATCTTTTGAAAAGTCTCTGTTGATGGAAATATGAAATTCTTGCCACTGACGTTTCCCCATTTCTCTGGCTCATTTCAGTATTAATTCTGCGTGGGAATACTTCAAGAAGCGAGCAATGATAGGCTTTGGTCGCTGGTCTGATGTTGGCCTGGGACCCAGAGTGTGGTGAGACCGCTCAATGATTAACAGTAGGTCAGAAGGCAGTTTAAGCATTATAGGCAGCACATTTAATAAAAAAAGCAGTAGTGTCTCCTAATTCTACACCTTCAGGGAAGCCAAAAAATCGTAAATTGTTAACGATTACGATTTTCAATATCATCAATTTTGGCTTGTAGGGATTTAATAGTTCGATCTTGATTGCGGACAGTAGCCTGGAGGTCATGAATAGTAGTGGTGTTACAGGCCGTTGCTTTCTCATTAAATGCAATTTTCTGGCTAAAAGTTTCAAGAGTGGTTGCATTCTGTTGGGTGGAGGTTTTTAGATCATTAATCTCAGCCATCAGTTTAGAAAACATTACTTCCACACTCTAGCAAGTGAGATTTGCTGTGCTTGGAGATCTGCCATAATGCTGAAGGATGAGGCCTAGTATGCTGCAGTACAGTGTAGAATAATTGAATATAAGTAGCTGATGGATCAAAAATGACTTACAAACTGTGTCAGGCAGCAAGATTACAGGATGGTCACAGGAGCTGGTACCAAAGAAAGGTCTGGTGAAGGCTGGATGAGGTTAGATTGCAGTCATTCCTGCAGAGATTCTGAACTATGCTGCCATCTTCTGCCTGGTCAGGCCATGCCCCCATCAAGGAGCGTATCCTTTGGGATGCTTGATCCTCCTCCCCTGGATGGCCACTGCCGCCTCAGGATTGCTTCCAAACCTGGGTCACAGGCATCACAACTGGCAGACCTGCCACTGTGCAGACAAACCAGCCCCAATTGAATTTCTTTTTAATAAGCTCAGTTGATGCAGCGCACCACCACCGTCATTATGTGCCATCATCATATCATGTAAAGCTGTTGCTGTTAGGCACTGCCTATCAGCATCATCAGCTATCAGTGTCAGTTGCTCAGTAGGCAGCATACTAGTCTCTGGGGCTGGAAGATCAGAAGGTTATGGGTTCTGGCCTCATACTAGATACTTGGGGTATTACCATAACTGACACTGTAATGCAGTACAATGTGGGTGCTGCACTTTTGAGGTGCCATTCTTTAGATGAGACATTAAACCAAGGTCCCTTCTGAATCGCTAAAGGATCTTCTGGGTAGGGGTGATAAAACATCACCAACAACGCTCAACTCAAATAGAAGCATCACACTCGACCCTATTGAGATAGCCAATTCATTCAATAAAGCCTTCACTCACCTTAGTGCCATCCTCCCCCCTGAAGTCAAACCCATTGCCACCACTGTATCCCATGACGACACCCAAAAAGACCAATGTATGCCACAATTCCAGTTTAAATCTGTCTTGGTAAAGGACATGGTCTGCTATGTTAAGCAAGTACTGGGGAAAACAAGGATGGGAAGTGACTCACTTGACATGAAACTTGTTGCCCTGGTTCTGGATGAGCTTGCCATCCCCTTGAATAAACTTTTTAACCTCTCCTTCAGATTCTCACAGTTCCCCAAGGAATGGAAAAGTGCCCTGGTCACCCCAATCCATAAAAGTGGAGACCACACATTAGTTGCAAACTATAGGCCTATATCCATTCTCTCCCCACTGTCCAACGCACTCGAGAGAATTATATCTGACCAACGCATCTCATACCTCAGCCAGTATAATGTCCAGTGTGAGCAACAACACAGTTTCCGTAAAATGCACAGCACCTCCACTGCACTGATCGAATACACAAGTATACTATACAAGACTCTTGACAAAGGACACCTGGTGGGCTCTATCTACATAGACCTCACCAAGGCCTTTGATTCAGTAAATCATGCATTACTACTAACAAAGCTACCCACATTAGGTCTCTCTGCAGACACCGTGCTCTGGTTTAAAATCTACCTCTTAGGCAGATTGCAACTGGGTAAGATAAATGGGGAGCTCTATGATGCCTGGCCTGTCACATCAAGTGTGCCGCAAGGCTCCATCCTGGGGCCCTTTTTGTTCAACCTCTCTAACAATAAGCTTCCCAAAACCTGCCTTAGTTCCACTGTCTTACTTTATGCAGATGATGCAGTCATCTGTGCAAGTAACCCCTGCCAGGACTTACTTACTCTAGACCTCCAATGCAACTTTGCATCCCTCAAGAATAGGTTCCAGCAGAACAAGCTTGTGCTCAACTATAAGAAGACCAAAACAATGCTCTTCTGAAGTGCACAGAAAAGAAATAAGGTACAGGGTCACCATCGAACAGACTCTAATGTTTGCACCACATGTCAACCAAATCATTTGCAATATTAACAGGAGACTAGGAGCACTACATAGACATAGGCACAACCTTACCCTGGAAGCCAAAAAAGTGGCAGTTACAAGTTCCATCCTCCCCATGGTTTACTATGGCCTAACAGTCTATGGGAGTGCCACAGACACTGTGTTAAACAGGGTCCGGTTAGTCCTGAACAAAGCCTGCCACTTTGTAACTGTGGCTGACAAACTCACGCACACTTGCACTCTTTACTCTCTCACAAACTGGCTTCCCCTGCAGAACAGAATAAAATATCAAACCTGCCTGCTAGGCATGAAAGCCCTCATGGGCCTGACCCCCCCTCCTCTCCCCAGGGCTGCAAGGTCTCCTTCAACCTGCCCCAAATCCTTACCCAATCAGAGGCATGACTATCAGTACATTGGCTGTTCCATTCAACTGAACAGCTCTAGCCAAAATGCTCCTTTGCAACCAGGGCACCAAGCTGGCTCAATGAACTTCAGGTAATACAAAAAACACCAACTAAGCTGGGTCCTTTCAAATGAGAACGTCTACATTTACTCCTACCTGGCTCCAAATGTAGCTGCTTCTCCTAATGAAGCCCCATCCCATGCACTGTCACTTGCCAACTGCACACCTGCCCAACCCATACCTTGCACCATCTGATCATGGTGTTTCTGCCCCCTTAGGTCCCCTCTTACACATGCACATGATGCCAGGTCCTTTCCCACCACATGGTCTCCTCACACATGTGCCTCTCCTCCGTTCCAATGCATTGTAAAAAGCGCACAGACTTAACCTCTGACAATGCCTTGATGGGCTGCTACCTTTGTATAGCTCTTGGAGCCTATGTTATGCTTTGTATTATTTGACCTGTTGAATGTTAACTTTTATTCACTCTGTATTGCCGAAATGGTACTTATGTTACTCATTCTGTTTTGTTATGTTACTGAACCAATATTGTCCAGCCTTGTTAATCAGTTTTTAATACTGTCTTTGACATGGAACCTTTGTAAATGAGCATTTCTGCTCAAAGGTGTATTTCCAAACTTTGAAATAAGTAAGTAAATAAATAAATACATACATATATACATACATACATACATATATACATATATATATACCTATATCTGGTCACTGTCCAGGTGCCCATCAGCAATATTCAAACAGCAGGAATCCATCAATGAAGCCTTACAATAATCATCATCTTCACGCCAGTGAGTGATGCACCAAAGATAGAACCTTATGCTAATAATAATAATAATCTGAGGATGGGAGGAGTGGGGGGGGCAGGGACAGTAGCTCAAGCTGTGGAGCCTGCAACACGAGCAGTCTAGACAGACCAGATGGCCTTCTTCTGCTGGCTTATTCATATGTTTGCATGTAATTATAGAACTTAGAATACAGGTTCAAACTCTGCACGGTGGTCACGCTCCCACTAGTGTTCAATGTTAGATTTGTTTCTCCACCTGAAGAGAGCAGTCGACTCAAAATACAGCTACAGCCTTCTGGTCAACAGTTCTCTATTTCATATACTTTGTTATTTATTTCACTAAGTTTTAAGTTAGTTATCCAATATTTTGCATTAGTTTGGGCATTTATTTCTTTGTGTTTTTAATAATTTGTGGTTTTCTCCAGTTCTGATTGGTTCCAGTAAACCAGAGAAGGCTGCTTGCACAACGTGGTTCCTCAAATTTTAAATCTCCATACTTATGGACAATATACCAGAAGGGGCAAAACCGCATCAGCATATTGCAGTTTTAGGCAGTGCAATCCGGGGGTTATACCCAGTTTAACAAAATTTCGGCTGCATCACTGGGAGAATAGACATTTACAAGCAGTAAGGTATTTTTATTACAAAATATATATTGGGACTACAGGGGGATCGGGGTGCTCTAGCCACAATCTATGCTGCCGTGGCTCAATTACATTTGCTGGTAGATCTCCTTTAAATCTTACTCCTCTTTCATTAAACAGGTGGTGAGCACCATCAGCATCCCCTCTCATAAAACAGAGGAGGGTGAGGAGAAAGTGGAGTTTATGATTCAATAGGTGTATACAATTTAGTGAAGTTATGCTTGTGCAACATTGTTGTTAGTCTGAAGGTAACTTGAATGAATATGTTGTAGTTTGCAGGGACCAGAACTGCACACAATACTCTAAGAGCAGGTGCACATATTATACTCCACGTCCTGTACAGTGGAACAATAACCTTTCTAGACTGGTTGATAAAAATTCACCTTAGGCTCCTGAAATCATTTTTGGAGGTAGTGTCCTAGTGGTCTGCACTCTTCAGATTGTTTGTAACTATATAACCTTTATGTTTAGATCAATAATTGGGGATCAAAGTGATTACCTGGAAAAAAAAACCTTAAAGGAGAACTGCACTGAAACTATTAGTCAATGTTCCCAGTAGAAGCTGTTTTTTAAATACTGGTTCAAATTCTGTATTACTCTAGCTATCCAGGCTTTTTAACTATCTTGGTGGGTGTTTCTGAGTCACATGCTGCTGAACCATTTTAGGAATGTATGATGTAGTTAATATCCCTGTTCAAACAACATGAAGTCTTGTTGTATTCTGACTATTGTAGTTAGCTCTAGCCTTTAAACTGCCCCGGAGAACAAAGGGTTAACTTTTCTATGCATGACATAGAATGCTGAGCTCGAGCTCGGTTGAGGTCTCTGTCTGTTTCCCTTTGAATCTAAACCATCAGATTCTTTACTCTGCCTCACTGAACAGTCGCTCCGGAGATTTCTCCTGCAGCTCGGTTCAAAAGTCGGTTAAAGTGTCAGTTAAGTGTCGGTTTTAAACCAAAATTTATTCCGCATAGTCGGTTCAGTCTCTGTCTGCGGTACCGTGAGTACTAGATAGGTTTTGTTCTGATTTTCTGTGTGGAAATTGTAAAAGTGTTAGATCAGTTCGGCTGAACTGATCATTTGCAGTGAATCATTGTGTGTCACCTTAGTGTGTGGTTACCAGTCCTTATCGGTTCTAAAAAAGACGTGTTTTGAAAGTTTTTTTCCAATACCCGTGACACGGTTAGGAACCGATAAGGGAGTCTTGCCTGGCGGTTGCCATAAAAAGGGTAAGTTGGTTAGGTTGGCCATGTCTGAGATACCTAAGAAAAAAACCGGGCCCACTGGGTTTCAACACTGCAGTGAGTGTGGGGAGGTCTTTGCTAAGGCCGATCCCCACACCACCTGTGTTTATTGTCTGGGGTTTGAACACCTCGATACAGACTGCCAAATATGTAAACATTTTGCTAAATCTACCCTTGAAAAGAGATTAGGTAGACTGAGGGAAAAGGAGGCCGAGAAGTCCGCTGACCCAGATGGCCAGCCTGGTTCGATTCCGACCGAACCAGAAGGAGTGCCCTCTGACCAAGACGATACTTCTTCGGGCAAGAGGAGAGCCAATCCTGAGGGATCAGTTCCTACAAAAAGAAAATGCAAAGAGAAATCGACCGGTTCGGATCCAGAAGTTCATGTTCCGACTGCCGAGGAAATAGCCAGAGTGATTCGGAGTGTGGAATCACTTTGCCCGGTTCCGACCGATCCGGCACCTTTTGGCAGGGGTTCGGTTCGGTCGGTTCCCCCGGTTCAAGATTATACCCATGAAGACTTTTATGAACCGGAGTTTGAGGAGGAGTGGGAGTTTGAAGATGATGATGGTGATGGTGAAAGACTGGATGTGCCTGTGGAACTGGACATCTCCCCAGACAGACCTTCAGGTGTATCCCCTCCTAGGCTTTCTGAGTCCCCTTCCCACTTTCTGTTTTACAGAAAGGTGGCTGAAACCCTCCAGCTTCCTATGGAGGAGGCAATGGAAGATCAAGAGGAGCCTGATTATGTGGAAATGATGGACATCCCAGAGTCCAGGAGACTGTCTATTCCCCTTCACAAATCTTTTGGGAAGCAGACACAAAAAATCCTAAAGTCTCCCAATTCTATACCTCCTGTTGACAGAAGGATGGACAAGAGGTATACACTATCAGGCTCAGATACTGAATTTTTATACCAGCAATGCAGCCATGTTGGAGTAGTGCAGGCTGCTGCCTGTGACAAGGCAAACATTCCCTTGGCTTCACACCCCGCAGACAAAGACTCCAGGAAGATTGATGCCATGGCAAAAAAACAGTACATGGCATCTTCCTTGGGACTCAGGCAGGTGAATTATATGGCCTATACAGCCAGGTACCAGAAGTCCAGGTGGGACACTGTACTGCCACTGGCTAAGCAGGCTTCCCCCCAGCTGGCCAAGGGGCTGGAGGAGGTGGCTGCTGATGGGATTGAGGCATCAAAGGTACAATTTCATGCTGCTGTGGACTCCAATGATGTGTCACAAGAGTCATGGCTACATCTCTGGCTCTTCGGAGGATGACTTGGCTCAGATGTACTAGCCTCTCACAGGACACCCAGGCTAAGGCCATGGATTTTTTTGTGGTGGGTAATTCTCTGTTTGGGGAGCAGACAGATAATTACATGAAAAAGATGGATGAGTACAGGACCACTTATAGGAGTGCTCAGGCCAAAGAAAGGCAAGCAACTCCTCAGAGGCAGCAATCTAGGGGCAGGGGCAGGCCTTTTCATAAGCCTTTTTACCAAGCACAGGCCTTTTCTGCCTTTTCACAGAGGGGGTTCTTTAGAGGGAAAGGCAGAAGGGGGATGAGCAGGGCTGCATCCACCCCTCAGCCTAAGGCTCCTGCCAGGCAGACACCCTGATGGGTATGCCCGGGTCGAGTCTCCTATTCCTGTAGGGGGCAGGCTGGCTTACTATGTCCAGGACTGGATGTCTATTACATCAGACACGTGGGTCCTGGAAGTAGTAAACCAGGGACTGGTTCTCAGCTTCAAAAAATTTCCAAAGATGAGAACCAGATCTTTTCCACCTGCAGGTCTCTTCAAGACCCTTGCCCTGGAGGCAGAGGTTTCATCTCTTCTGGCTCTAAGAGCCATAGATAGAGTTCCTACCCTACACTGGGGAAAAGGTCTGTACTCTAGATACTTCCTTACCCCAAAAAAGACAGGAGAGTGGTGACCCATCCTAGATCTAAGATACCTGAACAAACATCTTCTAAAACCAAAGTTCAAGATGGTAATTCTGGGAATAATTCTTCCCTTTCTAGGGCCAGGGGACTGGCTAGTCTCCCTGGACCTCAAAGATGCCTACTTTCATATTCCCATCAGGTGCTCCCACAGAAAGTACCTCAGGTTCAAGTTGCCCTCAGGCCATTATCAGTTCAAAGCAATGCCCTTTGGCCTAACATCAGCTCCAAGGGTCTTCACAAAGTGCCTGGCAGTAGTTGTTGCCTTTCTAAGAAGGCAAAAGATTTCCATTTTTCCATATCTGGACGAATGGCTCATAGTAGGTCAGTCTCCAGACCAAGTCAAGTCAGACCTGCAAGCGACTCAGCTAGTGCTCATCTCTCTGGGTTTCCTTCTCAACCTCCCCAAATCAGTTCTCAAACTAGTTCAGCTCCTTACCTTTATAGGGGCAGAGCTGGATACTGTCAAAGCAAGAGCCTTTCTTCCCCTGGAAAAGGCAAGCGTTCTTATAGCTCTGGCTTCATCCTTCAGCCTTCAGGTGTCCCGACCAGCAAGGCACTTCCTCCAGCTCTTGGGCCACATGGCAGCTTCCACAGCAGTGGTCCAAGGGACAAGATTTCAGATGAGGGACATTCAGTTCCATCTGAGGGCCTTTTGGTCCCAGAGGAAGGACCCTCTTACCAAACTGATTCCAGTTACTCGGACACTGATCCAAGCTCTTCAATGGTGGCAGGATCAGGACAATTTAAGGCAAGGGGTCCCTTTTGTCACTCGGTCTCATTTGATGGACCTTACCACGGATGCTTCTCTCTTGGGGTGGGGAGCTCATCTGGGGGATCTCACAGCCCAAGGACTGTGGTCTCCCCAGGAGTCCCTTCTTCATATCAATCTCCTGGAACTCAGGGCAGTGTTTCATGCACTGCAAGCTTTTCCACAGTTGGTGCAGAACAAGGTGGTTCGGGTCAGGACAGACAACACCACCACCATGTGGTACATCAACAAACAGGGAGGCACTCGGTCTACGGCCTTGTGCATGGAAGCCATGAAATTGTGGTCCCCGGCTTACTCCCCGCAGACCTCTCTGATAGCAGTCCACCTTCCAGGAAAGGACAATGTGCTAGCAGATGCACTGAGCACGATTTCCCAGGGCCATCACGAATGGTCCCTGGAGCCCCTGGTTTTGAAAGTGTTTTTTTTCAAGGTGGGGCACTTCAGAGCTAGATCTCTTTGCAGCCCCAGACAATCACCAATTTCCTCTGTTTTGTTGCAGACCCCCAGTCTTGGGTTCAGTCCCTCTGGATGCTCTGATTTTAAACTGGGAGGGGAAATGTCTGTATGCATTCCCTCCCTTTCCTCTCCTGTTCAAAGTCCTAGTCAAGATAAGGTCACAACCTTGCAAAGTGATCCTGATTGCTCCGGACTGGGCCAGACAGCCTTGGTACCTCCTGCTGCTGTCTCTAACAGTCCATCTTCCCCTGTCTCTTCTCAGGAATTACAACCTGTTAACCTCCTCTCAGGGGAGGATTTGGTACCCCAATCTTCGGTCCCTCAATCTCAAGGCATGGCTTTTGAAGAGCTAGAGTATGCAGATTTGCATCTGTCCCAAGGGGTTCTGGATATTCTCAAAGCCTCTCGAAAGTCTGCTACCAGAAAGACTTATAACTCCAAATGGAAAAGATTCAGCATTTGGTGTTCCAAGAAGCATATATCCCCAGATACTGCTGAATTGCCTACAGTTCTGGATTATTTGGTCCATCTTAATGGTCTAGGCCTTAGACCAGCTACTCCTAAGGTACACTTGTCAGCTGTTTCTGCTTTTCTGTCAGTGGGAAAACATTCCTCACTGTCATCTCACCCTGTATTCTGCAAATTTTTCAAAGGATTGCTTCATACCAATCCTCCCTTTAGGGATCCTGCCCCTGCCTGGGACTTAAATATTTGCATTGCCCAACTTATGCAACCTCCTTTTGAGCCTATGTCCTCGGCAGAGCTTAAGTACTTGATTTGGAAAACTGTGTTTTTGGTAGCCATCACCTCTGCCAGACGTATCAGTGAATTGCAAGCCCTGTCAGTGGAACCTGACTTTATTTCTTTTCATAGAGATAACTGGTCCTTAGAACCAATAGGAGGTTCTTGCCCAAAGTGGTTTCAGACTTCCACTTAAATCAGTCCATGTCTCTCCCTGTCTTCTTCACTGATCATTCTTCCTCAGGGGAGAGAAGGCTACACAGTTTGGATGTTAAGAGAGCGCTTAGCTACTACATAGAGCGTACCAAGGGTCACAAGTTTGAATCCCTCCAGTTATTCCTCACTTATGAGGAAGTGGGAAAAGGTAAATCTGCCACCAAGAGAACTATTGCCAGGTGGATAGTGTCTTGTATACAATTCTGCTATGAGAAACTAGGAATGATCCCACCCTCAGGCCTGAGGGCTCACTCTACAAGAGGTACAGCTGCTTCCCTGGCTGCTGTCAGGGATATCCCTCTTTTAGAAATTTGTCAAGCAGCCACCTGGAAAACAGTCCATACTTTTACCAAGCATTACTCTCTGGATATCCAGGCTAGGAGTGATGCTTGGTTTGGCACAGCAGTACTTCAGAGCCTATTCCCAAAATAGGTTATGTCCCTCCTCCATGGAGGTACTGCTTGGTAGTCTGCAATAGTCAGAATAGAGCAAGACTTCATGTTGTTTGAAGAAAAAATTACTCACCTCAGTAATTATGTTTCTTCTAATGGAGTCTTGCTGTATTCTGACCTCCCTCCCTGCCTCCCCTCTCAGAACCTGTTTTTGGGAAGTGGGTGGGCAGGTGCAGTGTTGCACCCTAGAGGTGCCTATTACACACCCTCCCTTTATTTGTTTGGGTGCTTTTTGTTATTGTTGTTACCCCTTTATGGGGTTGGTTTTTGGTTTTGGGTTTTCCTGACTTGAGTCTTTTTTGGGAATCCAAAACGACTTATTGCCAGTTGGCTAGTAAAAATGTTTACAATTTCCACATAGGAGGGTTAGTGAGTTGTTGCTCGTAAGAATCTGACAGTTTAGATTCAAAGGGAAACAGACAGAGACCTCAACCGAGCTCGAGCTCAGTATTCTATGCCATGCATAGAAAAGTTAACCCTTTGTTCTGCGGGGCAGTTTAAAGGCTGGAGCTAACTGCAATAGTCAGAATACAGCATGACTCCATTAGAAGAAACATAATTACTGAGGTAAGTAATTTTTTCTTCTAGTCTTCCATTGTTGGCAGAATGCACTTATGTTCTACTATAGAATTCTGACGTTGTTTGGGACATAATCTACATCATGCAGTTCTAAAATGGCACCTACCACGAGACTGTAAAGCAGAAACTTCCACTTGGATTACTAAACGGCCTGTATAAATGGAACAATAACAGAACTGGAACCAGCACTTAAAAAACGGCTTCTATTGGGAAAAATTACTTACAGGTTCAGCGCAGTTCTCCTTTAAAGAGCATTTTCAAAGGTCTGACATGGCCCAGGGACTAAGTACCTCTGCACAACTCCATGGCACAGCGAAAAATTCCTGCAGTTGTGAAAATGCTATTTTCAGCATTTTGTGCATACAGGCAGCATTTTCCTTTTTACCTGCAGATGCAGACGAAATGCTAGGCCAGGTGAAGCAATTTCCAAATGCTGTGCAAAACTATATGTGAATGCTGCTGTAAATTGTGGAAAAGGTTGCAAAAAGGCAACCTTTTTAAAAATTGAGCGCATGCAGAAAAAATTGCTGTTGCGCAAGGAAACCCTACCTTGCGTAACTTTTTTTCTGCACGTGCGCAGTTTTTCCAGTTTTGAAAATCTGGCCCCATATCTCCACTTCCCTAAGCAAAATTCTTCAACTGTTGTGATTTACTAGACATTACATTTTTTGAAATCTCAGTTTTCCTTTCTGGGTGTTAGAGCACATCTTAGTAGCCCATCTGTGAGGTCTGCCTAAAAATTATTTGAGTGTCCCCAGTTGACCTCATAGTCTCCTGTCAATGACATCATGGTGCTTTCCTGAGCATCAGAGTGTGATGTCACAGATACAGCAATTGTAAGGGCAGTTGTGGAGAGTCAGAAGCTTGTTTGAAAGATGCTGTGAAATAAACACTTCACTATCTGAGATATTCTAGGGGGTCCCTGACCCCGCAAAGTCTCGATAACAAAATGGAAAACCTGAAGGTGCTACTAATAGAAAGAGGGGGGATGGACATCATGCAGTTACTGAGATTTGGGCCATACCAAATCATGACTGGGACCTCTTGATCCCTGGGTATGAATAATGCAGGATGGACAAGGCAGTAGGGAAAGGGGTGTGGCTGTTTACATCAAGGAGGGTATAGCATATATGAGAGAAGAGTTGGAGGAGGGGAGGGTGGAAGCAATGTGGGTTCAGTTACTGTTCAGTAGAGGGAGGAAGATGAGTTTGGGGGTGGTTTATAGACCACCCATCCAGGAAGAGGAAAGGGAACAGGAACTGAACTCACAAATATTGAATGCTGCAGGGAAGGGAAAGATGGTAATAGTACAGGACTTCAACCTGCCCAAGGTAGAGTAGAGCATACCAACCATGACGTACCATGAGTCAGATGATCCTGGAGGCATTGCACATTAGGTTCCACACTCAGGGAGTTACAGAATCCACCCAGGAGTGGTAATCCTTGATCTGGTGCTCACAAATGGGGAGCGTGTATAAGATAAAATGGTCAAGGAGCCCCTGGGTGGAAGGGATCATCACACTGTGTGGTTCTGGTTGGATATGGGCAGAGAAAACATCCCCACTAAGACCAAAATCCTGGGCTGTACTTTAGAAGAGTGGACTTCAGGATGATGGATGAATTGTTAAGGAAGCACCTGGTGAGCATCAGAAAAGATATGGGGATGGACCAAAGGTGGCCCATTATGAAGGAGGGAATGATGACTGCAGCACAGGAGTGCGTTAGGCTCAGGGGGAAGAACTCAAAGGCCAAAGCACCCAGCTGGTTTAATACTGAGGTTACCCAGGCAGTAAGGAACAAGAGGTTAGCCTATAGGAAATTTAGGAAGACTAAGAGAGAAGAGGACAGGGAGAATTACCTAAAGATGGCTAGTGAAGCAAATAAGGTAGTCTGGCAGGCTAAGGCTCAGAAGGAAATGCAGTTAGTGAAGGGAATTAAGAAGGGTGAGAAGGCCTTTTTTCACTATATGAGTCAAGAAAAGAGACAAGAAGGATTGGATTGTTAGGCTTTGGAAAGGGGACGGTGGGAGGAGGAGAATGGGGGAAAAGCAGAGGTACTGAATGAATACTTCTGTTCCATCCTCACCAGGGAGAAAGATGGAACTGTGCCAACAGGGGGAGAAGAGGAGCAGGGGGTAGAGGAGCACAGATGCAGTGGTAGAGGTGGATAGCTTGAGGAAAGGGCTGCTAGTATTGAAGGTAAACAAAGCACCAGGCCAGGATGGGGTCACCCAAGGGGGCTGAGGGAACTGGCAGAGAAAGTTGCGGAACCACTGATGGGCCTGTTCAATAGTCTGGCATGGTACCATGGCACTGGAGAATGGCATACATAATGCCCCTCCATAAGAGACCCAGGGAATTAAAGACTGGTCATTCTGACTTCAATCGTGCTCAACCTCATGGAGACCATACTTAAGGAAAGGCTGGTAGAGTATCTAGTTACATAGTTACCTAGTAGTTGTCATCAGAAAAGGACCTCCAGGTCCATCCAGTCTGCCCTGGTTTAGCTTTAAAAAATGTCTTGCTTCTTCCATCAGATCCTGCTGGACCTGTTTCCATTCTCCCCTTCTGTTCTAGTCTCACTAGTCCCCTGTGTCTATCCCATGCATGCTTAAATGCCCCCACTGTTTTTGCCCCCACCACTTCCTCTGGTAGCCTGTTCCAGGCTTCAACTGCCCTCTCTGTGAGGAAGTACTTCCTCAATTGCCTCTGAGTCACCCCCTTCTAGACCCATATCATGACCCCTAGTCCTAGTGCTCATTCTTTTCTTCAGATAGCTGGTTTCCTCTACCGTATCTATTCCTCTGGCATACTTGAATGTTTCTATCATGTCCCTCCTGTCCCTTCTTATCTCCAGTGAGTACAAATTTAATTCCCTGAGCATTTCCTCATATTTTTTTGATGCATGCCCTGGACCATTTTGGTAGCTCTTCTCTGCACTGCCTCCACCTGGTTGATATCTTTTCTGAGATGGGGCCTCCAGAACTGGACACAGTATTTGAGGTGTGGCGTCATCAGTGACCTATATAGGGGCAAAATTACTTCCCTCTTTCTACTTGTTATTCCTCTCCCAGTGCATCCCAGCTTCCTGCTTGCCTTACCCACTGCTTTACCATACTAACTAGACACCTTGAGGTCCTCTGATATGATGACTCCTAGATCCCTTTCCTGGTTAGTTGTTGCCATTTCTTCTCCTCCTAGTTGATAAGTTGCTCCTGGGTTCTTACGCTCCATGTGCATAACCTTATATTTTTTAGCATTAAACTACAGCTGCCATACCTTTGACTACTCCTCCAGTTTGTTTAAGTCCCTTCTCTCCCTATTCATTCCCTCTTGTGTGTCCACCCTGTTGCAGATCTTTGTGTCATCTGCAAACAGGCATACTTTCCCTTCCAGTCCATCTGCAATGTCTCCAATGAATATATTGAATAGTAATGGCCCCAGGACTGACCTCTGAGGTACCCCACTTGTCACCCCCCTCTCTTCTGATCTCCCCCCATTCATTACTACCCTCTGGCTCTGGTTGCTTAGCCAGTTCTGCACCCACATCACCACCTTTGCACCCACCCTAGACTGTTCAACCTATTGACTAATCTCCTGTGTGGGACCATATCAAAGGCCTTCCTGAAATCTAAGTAGGCCACATACAGTGCTTCCCCTGGTCCAAGACTCTTGTCACCCAGTCGAAAGACTTAATTAGGTTAGTTTGGCATCATCTTCCCCTTGTGAACCCATGCTGTCTTGGATCCTGCAATTTGTTACTGGTCAGGTACTCCACCATTCTTTCTTTTATTAATGTCTCCATTACCTTCCCCACCACCGATGTCAGGCTTACTGGCCTGTAGTTCCTTGCCTCCTCTCTGCTCCCACTCTTGTGGATTGACACCACATCTGCCATTCTCCAATCTCCTGGTACTATCCCTGTATCCAAGGACAGAGTGAACAGGGCTGCCAGAGGCACAGCCAGTTCTTTCCTCAGTTCTTTTAGTATCCTTGGGTGTACCCCATCAGGTCTCATAGCCTTGTCCACTCTTAATTTCTCCAGTTCTTTAAGTACCCTGTCCTCTGAAGAGGAGCTATTGTCTACCCCCCCCCATTCATTACTTTCTCCTTTATCTGTGGACCATTTCCCTGCCCTTCCTTCGTGAACACTGAGCAGAAATATTTGTTCAGTATGTCTGCCTTCTAGAGGAGTATGGAAATGAATCTGATTGACTTCTTTGACTGGGTCATCAAAGCAATAGACAGGGGCTAAGTGGTGGACATCCTCTATCTGGAATTCAGCAATGCCTTTGACTCTTTACCCCACAAGAGATTGATCAGAAAGTGGGTGGATCTCAGGGTTGTGGAGAAGATGACCAGATGGGTGGAAAACTGCCTGGTGAGCAGGACCCAGAAGGTGGTGGTGGGGCGAGAGTTATCTAGCAACAGGGAGGTCACAAGTAGGGTCCTGCAGGACTCAGTGCTAAAGCCAGTGTTGTTCAGTGTCTTCATTAATGATATTGGGGATGGCACTAAGGGTACAATGTGCCTTTTCATTCCTTTTCACAGATGACACTAAGCTTTGCAGGAGGGTGAACATGGCCGAAGGAATGCAGGACCTAAATGTGGATCTGAAAAGACTTGAGTGGTGGTCTGGGATTTGGCAACTTTGCATCAATGCAAAGAAATGCAAAGTTATGCACACTGGAGCCAAGAATCCCAGGATAGAGTACTACCTGGGAGGGGGCCAGGTATCTGCAACAGAGGAGGAGAAGAAGGATCTGGGTCTGATGAGCACTAGTGACCTGAAGCACTCCACGTAGTGCAGAAAAGCAGCAGCAAGGGCAAATAAGATGTTGGGATGCATAGCCAGGGGGATCAGCAGTAGGTGAGAGGAGGTTATATTGCCCTTGTACAGGTCACTGGGGTGGCCACATCTAGAGTATGGAATATAGTGCTGGTGCCTGCACCTTAAAAAGGACATTATCCTGCTATAGACAGTCCAGAGGAGGGTGACAAAGATGACTGCAGATCAACAGGGTAAAGCACACAAGGAGAGGTTGGGGACCCTAAACATGTACTCACTGGAGGAGAGGAGAAAGGGAAGGGGGGGGACATGACTGAGACCTTTAAGTACTTGAGAGGGATAAATAGGATGGAAAAGGACAGTATCTTTAAGCTTAGTGGCAACCAAAACACAAAGGAACACAGTCTTAATTTGGAGGGGGGAGGTTTAGGAGGGAGGTTTGGAAGCATTTCTTCATGGAGAGGGTGGTGGCCAGTTGGAACACTCTACTGGAATAGGTGGTCTCATTGAAGACGGTGGGCAGCTTCAAGAGAGGCTAAGATAGACATAAGGGGAAAGTAATGGTCATGGTAGGGGCAGATGGAAAGGACAGGAGGACTGGGGAAGAACACAGGGTCAGTAGCTTAAGCTGTAGACCCTGTAATATGAGCAGTCTACATAGACCGATGGCCTTATTCTGCTGGCTTCTTTGCATGTTTGTATGTTCATATATGTTCATATTTTGAAGACCGATAGCAGATAGTAACACATTGAAAACATTGAAGTTAAACTTAATTGTTATAAATGCAATAGAACAGTTACAAACATTTTATTTTTCTACATGCCTGCTCATTAATATAGTACACTACTCAAAGTATAACAGCATATGTACAATAAATGCTGGAAAACGTCCGGTGCACTGCTGGTTCCATGCAATTTATCAGTAATTCCAAAGGACTCTAGCTATGTAATTCAATATGAAAGAATGTTTATTTATGATAATTTCAAGACTGTGAACTGCCCATCATTTTAAATTATAAAATGGGATGGCAAAATCCTGTGTATTGATTGGTTGCTAGCCGTGCGTTAGAAGTGTCTAATGCACAGCTAGCAACAAGTCTGGGCAACCACAGCCACATTTGTAGAAATTAGGTATCATCATGCCTAATGCAATGTTCATTTTCAGATCATTGCTGTTTTCTTACCATCGCTAACCCAGAACTTCCTGAAACACCGTAAGCTTCAAAGTCGTGAAAGCAGCTTTTTTTTTTTTAATTTGTGTAACAGTATCCACCAAACCGTCAGTACGTGGCACAACACATGACTGGGCATTTTTTCTTTTGTATTTTTATATTCTTTCTTCAAGTGATATGTCCCTAGCCCCTGCCTGCTCACTTGCCCCCTTGCTTATGTGCCCCAACCCGCTGTCCGATCTCTCCTTCGCTCATGTGCCCTGCCCATTGCTGATAGCTCCCTTAGTCATTTTTACACTTTGTGTAAACCTATAAAATATTTAACTAAAGAACCAAACAGGCTCTGTCTCTGGTGGGCATTGCTTTTGCCTGCCCTCATGCTCTCTCTGGGCAGAGAGTAGGGGAAGTAGAAGCATTGAATAACCCAATGGCACCCTCTCACTTTCCTAATAAATGACACTGACCTGCTTCAGCTTCCAGTCTCGCTCCTTTTATTGAGTGAACCACATTGCACTTTGCGAACATTTTCAGCTCCTCAGGTTTTCAATCATTCTATGGTTCTGTGATCTCCTCACACTTGGGGGGGGGGTGTTGAAGAAACACAGTTGCGACTCACTCCAAAAGACAACCCGTCATGCCACGCAGCTTGATGTGGGGGGGGTGCAGAAGTCATAGCAAGCATTAAATTAAATTAAACTATGAAAATACAAAAAACTACTGTAGAGAGAGCCATGCAACCATGTTGCCGCTGTAGAAACACACTACAGCTACAGTGCCCATCTAAACATAAAATGTTTCTTTTATACATGAATGTAAATTACAGATGCCCATTTTATAAGGGCAATAAGCCACTCTGGGCTGTGCGTTAGACAGTTCTAATGCACAGCTAGGGGACTGGACGCACTCGACCTGTGGACTTGTGCCTCACTAGACCCCCTAGCCGTGTGTTAGAACTGTCTAAAGCACAACCTGTCATGGCTTACTGTTTACTTATTATTCAAGCACCAGAAACTGACAAGTCTTTTCTGCCACTCAAGTTTAATGCAATTATAATTTTTGCCACCCATTGCAGTCTGATAAAGCTGGCCCAATCACAACACCTCTGACGGCTCTCCACAAACTAACACATCTTGGATGATAAACGTATGGTAGTATATTGCCAACTGGCATTAAAATGAGGTGGATTGCAAACTAGAATTACAAGGATTTCCATCCCCCAATATGAAATTACTCTCTACCACTTTTCTTAGTCTGATTCAAGTTTTATTCATCTTAGTCAATAGACAGCATACCTGCAATCTCCAATCGCAAGCATGGCGCTATACATGGTGCTATTTACGCTGCTATACATGGTGGTATACATGCTGCTATACACTGTGCTATACACGGTGCTATACATGCTGCTATACATGGTGTTATACATGGTGCTATACAGTACTACACCGCGGTGCTATACATGCTGCTGTACGGTGGATACATGGTGCTATACGTACTGCTATACATGGTGCCATACACGGTGCTATACATGCTGCAATACATGGTGCTATACATGATGCTATACAAGGTTCTAGACATGCTGCTATACATGCTGCTATACATAGTGCTATACATGGTGCTATACATGCTGCTATACATGGTGCTATACATGTTGCTATATATGGTGCTATACATGCTGCTATACATGGTGCTATACACGGTGCTATACATGCTTCTATACATGGTGCAAAACACGGTGCTATACACGGAGCTATACATGCTGCTGTACATGGTGCTATACAGGGTGCTATACATGCTGCTAGACATGGTGTTATACATGGTGCTATACACAGTGCTATACACGGTGCTGTACATGCAGCTATACATGGTGCTATACATGGTGTTATACTTGGTGCTATACACAGAGCTATATACGGGGCTATACACGCTGCTCTACATGGTGTTATACATGGTGCTATACACAGTGCTATACATGTTGCTATATATGTTGCTATACACGGTGCTATACATGCTGCTATACATGGTGCTATACACGGTGCTATACATGCTGCTATACATGCTGCTACACATGGTGTAATACATGGTGCTAGACATGCTGCTATACATTGTACAATACACGGTGCTATACATGGTGCTATACACGGTACTATACATGCTGCCATACATGGTGCTATACAGAGTGCTATACATGGTGTTATACATGGTGCTATACACAGTGCTATACATGCTGCTATACATGGTGCTATACATGGTGCTATAGATGCTGCTATACATGCTGCTATACAAGGTGCTATACACGGTGCTATACACGGTGCTATACATGCTGCTATACATGCTACTATACACGGTGCTATACACTGTGCTATACATGCTGCTATACATGGTGTTATACAAGGTGCTATACATGGTGCTATACATGGTGCTAGACACAGTGCTATACATGGTGCTATACACGGTGCTGTACATGGTGCTATACATGGTGCTATACATGCTGCTATACATGCTGCTATACACGGTGCTATACATGCTGCTATACATGCTGCTATACATGGTGCTATAAATGGTGCAATACATGGTGCTATAAATGGTGCTATACACGGTGCTATACATGCTGCGATACATAGTGCTATACACGGTGCTATACATGGTGTAATATATGCTGCTATACATGGTGCTATACACGGATCTATACACGGTGCTAGACATGCTGCTATACATGGTGCCATAGAAGGTGCTATACACGGTTCTATACATAGTGCTATACATGGTGCTATACACGGTGCTATACATGGTGCTATACAAGTTGCTATACACGGTTCTATACACGGTGCTATACATGGTGCTATACACCGTGCTATACATGCTGCTATACATGTTGCAATACATGGTGCAATACATGCTGTATACATGGTTCTATACATGGTGCAATACATGCTGCTATACATGGTGCTATTCATGCTGCTATACATGTTGCTATACATGGTGCTATACATGCTGCTATGCACGGTGCTGTACATGGTTCTATACATGGTGCAATACATGCTGCTATACATGGTGCTATACATGCTGCTATACAAGGTGCTATACACGGTTCTATACACGGTGCTATACATGGTGCTATACACCGTGCTATACATGCTGCTATACATGTTGCAATACATGGTGCTATACATGCTGTATACATGGTTCTATACATGGTGCTATACATGCTGTTATACATGGTGCTATTCATGGTGTTATACACGGATCTATACACGGTGCTAGACATGCTGCTATACATGGTGCTATAGAAGGTGCTATACACGGTTCTATACACAGTGCTGTACATGGTGCTATACACAGTGCTATACATGCTGCTATACATGGTGCTATACACGGTGCTATACATGCTGCTATACATGGTGTTATACATGGTGCTAGACATGCTGCTATACGTGGTGCTATCCATGGTGCTATACACGGTTCTATACATGGTGCTGTACACGGTACTAGACATGCTGCTATACGTGGTGCTATACAAGGTGCTATACACGGTTCTATACACAGTGTTATACATTGTGCTATACATGGGGCTATACATGCTGCTATACATGGTGCTATATTTGCTGCTATACATGCTGCTATACACAGTTGTATACATGGTGCTATACACAGTTCTATACACAGTGCTATGCACGGTGCTATACATGGTGCTATACACGGTGCTATACATGCTGCTATACACGGTTCTATACATGGTGCTATACATGCTGCTATACATGGTGCTATACATGCTGCTGTACATGATGCTATACATGCTGCTATACATGCTGCTATACATGGTGCTACACACGGTGCCTAGTATGGTGCTATACATGCTGCTATACATAGTTCTATACACGGTGCTATGCACGGTGCTATACATGGTGCTATACATGGTGCTATACTTGCTGCTATACGTGGTGCTATACATGGTGCTATGCACGCTGCTGTACATGCTGCTATACATGGTGCTATTCACGGTGCTATTCATGCTGCTATACACGGTGCTATACATGCTGCTATACATGGTGCTATACACGGTGCTATACATGTTGCTATACATGGTGCCTTTAAAATCTTGTTGGATTCCTGTTGCATTGTTGTGTACAACTGTGGTTCACCATGTTGTTTCCAGGTAAGCCCATGGATCTAAATGTTTGTCTTCTCTTAAACTGAGTTGTAAACTCATTTTGTCTTATAAATTTTATGACTGATTGCTGTTATTCTGACTGTTCTTGGTATCATATATATTATTTTATATTGTATTCAGCAAAGGCTCTCTGTATATGTACTATGTGTATCTGATGTGTTTTAGTTTTGCTATCCTAATCAGGACCTCCTTGTAAATGAGCATCGCTCAATGGAGCGTTTTCCTTGTAAAACAAATAAAATACAATACACGAGGGCCAGGAGTCCTGTAAGATAGCTAAAAAGTATGGGCTTTCATTTGACAAGTCAGCTCTTGGGGGCTTACAGTAGATCTCCATAGTACAGGACTCACAGTGGTGATGTGGTGACAGAAATTAAGCCCCACCTGGCCTGATGGCAGTGACAGTAGCAAGTTCTGCTACTGTAAGGGAGGAGATTCAGGTCTGTGGCTCAATCCTGACTCACAGCCCCAAGAATGTACTGGACTGGGGTGCCAGGGATGCTGATCACATCCCTGCCTGTCCTCCCAACAACATATTTTAAGTGGTCAATGAGAGACACACTAAATGGGAGGTGTGCTGGGAGCCATCATCCAGTCTTGCCTTGTCCACATGGCCGCCCCTTTTGTGTCAGTGCAAGGAGGATGGAGAAGGGTCCAACAATGATTGTCCCAAGACCAGAATTCCAGTCTCCACCATTTTCTCCATCACTCTAACTCAGCCACTCCCTTCCAGTTCCACCTTTACTGTTGACTGGTCAAGGCTGCCTAGAAGAGGAGTCCTGGAGTAGGCATCATTCTATGCCAAGGAACGTTTGCCAACGACCTAGTGAGCCAGCAGGTAAAATAAGAGGGAGCAAGGCACTGCAGAGCAGATGAGGAAGACTGCTGAGACATTACCATGTCAGCAGCAGTAGGAGGCATGACAGAGTGTGGTGGTGTGGTGGCAGGCAGCATCTACTGCAGGCATCTTTTAAAGGTAAAAAAACACCTGCGGTTTCTAAGCCAGGGAAGCTGCTTAGTATCAGTAAAATGACGGTACTAGAAGTCCTCTAAATTCTTATCCTTCTAAAAGTTACGCTAGGAGCATTTCCAATAAGTGAGGTCATTTTTTGATCAGTTTTCAAGACATGCCAGTACCTCTTTATTATTGTCTTTATATCCTGGGGCCTTATTGGTATATTCTGTTACAAAAACAATCTTAGTTGGATTATCCATTACAGGTATCTTGGTTATTAGGAAAGTCTCTTTTGGTATTATGTTGGCCCTTTTATAAGCCTTTTGTACAGTTTTCACTGCCTACCCCATATCCCCGAACCTGGCCATCAGCTGCATGCTTGTTTTTAAAATTTTGCTGCCCTGGAACAATTTTTTATGATCCTCAAAAATTCTCCAACTAGTATGCTGTTTATCAGGTCTGGAGGGGGTTGGACACTGTGTCTGCCCTCAATAGACTATTACCAAAAGTGATCTTGTGGTATGCTTTTGTCTATACTCTCCCCAGCTCATTATTATATAAAATCTAACATCCAAACTCCTGTTTCCCACTGGCTAATTTCCCCTGGAAACTGTCGAACTGCCATTGGTTAGCATGCCTTCTTCAAGCAGGACATCTGGACACTGGCCCTTGCCAGTGGTGCCAGAACGGTTTGAAAAGTGGTAGGGCCAAGGACGTAAGGGGTAAATTTTCCCCTATTAAATGTATTACCATGATAGCAAAAAGTGATAGGGCCACTTGCGAAAGTGGTAGGGCCATGGCCCTAGGGGCCCCCCCATGGCCCTTGCAAGCACCTTGGCTGTTCACTGACTGGCTTTTGCTATTTTCAATCTGTGCCCTGACCAGCTTTTAGCTGGCTAGCCAGCCTACCCTGTACTGCTTAACCTCCTTATATCTGGATCTGCATGTTTCCAGACTATGTGGGCAAATGTTCAAGTTTCCAAACTATTATGGGTAAATGTGTTTTATGCAGGGTACTGTTTTTTATTTCTGCTTGTGGGGAAGCTCTGTTAAATTGCTATGGGTTTATATGGCACTGTTTCTGCTCGTGTGCTAATATTCTGTGACTATATTGCTAAAAGTGCTAAAATTTGCCTATTGTAGTCCTTTTATCCCCTCTTCTCCTAGCCTCTCAAATCTCTTCTCCTCAGCTCAATCCCCCATACACACACACACTCATTACCTTGCCCTCTGCTTAAAAAGCTGCTGACACCATCTGGCCAAAAGTGCTACATGGCAGAATTAGAATAAGCATATCCCAAGTAAACTGCATACCAAACAGTAGATTTCTATCTTACTTCATTTTAAAGTTATTAGCCATTTTGTACCCTGATTTCACTACCTGTTCAAAAAAAAGCCTCTTTCAGTGAAGAGCTGCTGCTGATGTCACCTAGGGACCTTACAGTCTAGTATTTTCTGTCAGCAAGCTTATAGGACCTGTTTCTCTAAGGTTGTATAGATCATGTGCAATGGTTTTCATAAGCAAAACAGGCAGCACAAGTTAGTAAACATTGCTTTAAAAACTTTGTGTTTCAGGCTTTGTAACAAAACTGACAATATTCTGTCTGGGTGCCTTTTTATTGACGTCCCTTGTTCCTGGGTTGCTGAATGCTGGGTCATAGCACACTGTTGAGAGGTTTGCAGACTGAATATGTTTCTGATGTGGTAAAAGGCTGAGCTCATTCACACCTGTCAGTCAACTGAGGCAACTTCTAAGAATGGCAATTTAAAACAATTATCCCATCTCCTTGTCAATGGGGTGGGCAGACTCATCTATGTTCTACTCTAAATTACAATGATCATTTTACCAGAGCTAACATTTTCACCCATAGTAGGAATTAACATTTATAAGGCCACTATTAAAACATATTGTAAAGCAGACAATGACAAAACAGCAGTGAAATTACTGTATCAACATTACAATACTAGCAGCAAATACAATTTCCCAACAGGCACATTAGAGTAGCACTCCAAATGGCTTCAGCAGCCTGGAGGCATGCTGACTTAGCAACTAGCAACCCTGGAGAAATAGACCACACAAAAAGAGCATTAAATAATACAATTTTATCAACTTTGTTACAAAACCTGAAACACATATAGTTTTTGTAGCAATGTTTACTGACTGGTGCTGCCTGTTTTATTTGTGAAAGCCATTGTACATGATCTTTACAACTTTGGAGAAACAGGTCCTATAAGGTTGCTGACAGGGATTACTAGACTTTGAGGTCCCTACATGACATCATCAGCAGCTGTTTACTGACACCTGCTTTTATTGCACAGGTAGTACAATCAAAGTTACAAAATGGCTAATACAGTGGCCGCCACCTAGACAGTTGGTGAGACCCCATCTGGAGTACTGCGTGCAGTTCTGGAGACCCAATCTCCGCAAGGACATAGACAGGATGGAGGCTGTCCTGAGGAGGGCAACTAAAATGGTGCAGGGTCTGCACCGGAAGACATATGAAGAGAGACTTAAGGAGCTGAATATGTATAGCCTCGAGGAAAGGAGGGAGAGGGGGGACATGATAGAAACTTTCAAGTATCTCAAGGGAATCAACAAAGTCCAAGTGGGTAGCATCTTTCAAAAGAGGTGTGCAAGAACAAGGGGCACAATTTGAAGATAGAAGGGCGGCTCAGAGGTAATTTAGAAGTATTTTTCACAGAGAGGGTTGTGGATGCATGGAATGGCCTTCGGAGGAGGTTGTGAGTCAAAACAGTGGTGGAATTCAAGCATGCATGGGACAGTCATAAGGCAATTCTGGGGGGGGGGTAGGAAGAAGTAGGCTGCTGGTTAACTAGGATCTGCAGCTTATCCAATAGGTAGGGAAATGGGCAGACTGGGTGGGCCAAGCGGTCCTTATCTGCCATCAAAATCTATGTTCTATGTTTCTATGTTTCTATGTGTGCAATGCTATTATGCCCACTATAAGAGATGGTCAGTGTATCCAAAAAAACAATTTTTCGACCGCAGTTTAAATCGCGGTTTAAATTCCCCACTCAAGCAGTACGTTACTGTGCAATATTCAAAATACGGTTTAAATTCCTGCATCCCCACACATGAATTCAATTAAATAAATGATGCGGCATAAGAAAACTGTGCTCGTAACTTTATTTAAGTACAGAAATTAGTTTAAATGAATTGTTAAAACAGTTCTTATCTGTTGGCATTTTTTCTATTTGCTTCCCAAGAAATCAGTGATATGGTCTGGACAGTATGCTTTCTGCAGTACGGGCGTCAGGTTTCTTCCATTGTTCTGAGTTTTTCCCAGTTAGGTTCCAGTTCGGGATTCTGCTCCATAGCCTGACACAATGTTAAAAGCACCAAACGAACATCTGCAGCCGTAACTATAGTCTCCTCCACTGCCATGCTTACTTCTGGTTCTTCCTCCTCCTCCTCCTCCTCCTCTGCGTCGACATCGGTTTTCATTGCCCATATTACTTCCTAAATGTCATCCAAATCTTTGTCAGGCAGAGCATCATTATCACCTAGGCATTTGCTGGCCATAGTTGCATGAGGTGCAGAAATGAACTGAGCACTGCAGCACTAAAGTCTTGCTAGCACCTCTTTTAAGTCATCAACCCATTTAACAGTAAATTAGCAATTAGCAATTACAAATTGCGCTAATTGGGTGCGAACACCTGTCAGTTCAATTAGGAAAATGTTCTTCAATTGCTCGGTATAGCAGTCAATCTTAACACGCTTTAACCGATACAGTTAAAATGACGGTTAATTAGAAACGACAAATGGATTTGACTTTTTGCCCGAATTAACTGATTGCCCGATTTAAACGCGGTTGGTATATTTAGAGTACACTGTAACTTTAAAACGAAATAACGTAAAAATCTAGTTTTTGGTATGAGATTTACTGGGAGTATGTTTATTTGGATTCTATAATATAGCACTTGTGGTGTCAGAGGCTCTTTAATCTCTCCCCCTCCTCCTTTCTACCCCACCTAAATTGCATTTTCGTTTGCCTTTCGCCTGCTGCTCAGGAGCCTAGGTGCCAAGGGATTATCCAGATTGTCATTAGAATGGGTGGAGAGTTATTTATCAGGTAGGGAGCTACAAGTTCTTTATGAGGGTTCAAGGTCAAAGAGTAGAATTTTAGAAAAGGGTGTACCTCAAGGGTCAACCTTGGGACCCCTATTGTTTTCCATATTTGTGGATATTATACCAAGTAAAATTCTTAAGGCTAAGACAATCATATGCTGATGATATAATATTATATAATAGCTCTAATTCATTAGATAAAATTGCCCAATATTTGACTGTAGATTTTCAGAGTCTAGAAAATTGTTTGTTGGACTTAAAATTATCATTGAATATTTCAAAAACCAAGAGTATGATATTTGCCTCTAACCAAAAGTTGGTTAAATTAGGGAACCTGAATATTTTCAGTAAAAATGGAACTAATTTGGAGCAGGTGCAATGTTTTAGATATTTGGGAATGAATTTGGACTCAAATTTAACATTTTCAAATCATATATTGACTTTAACAAAATCAGAAAATCAAAAATTAGGGGTTTTATTCGGACTACAGAATGTGTTAACTTTACAAGCCAGGAAACATATTGCCCAAAGTATACTACTTTCTCAACTGAATTATAATTAATTTTTGTTTACTAGTTTACCTAAACATGTGGTAAATAACTTAACAATGACTTTTCATAGTATTTGTAGATTTGTTTATGGATTGCCTTATAGTACACATAATTGCACTTTATATCAAGTTTCAGGGTTTCTACCACCTAACTTGAGTTCCATTTACTCTCTTTGTTGTAAAACGGATAATGTATTGAGACAAAAAGTCTCTCTCCCTTGTATTTTCTGATATCTGTGAGGAAGCTCCGAAAACTTGAGATCAAATTTTCTTTCTTGTTTAAATTTGAAAGTCACTAAAACTAAAATGGGTGTTCAAGCTTTTTCTATCCAAGCACTAAAATACTGGAATGGTCTTCCAATTGAATTGAGAACTATGAGTAGTCATAATTTATTCAAAAGGAAATTGAAGCATCATTTATTGAGTAGCTTGCAATGTCACTGCTATTTTAAATAATTTGTATTATATTGTTTGTCTTATATGTCATGTATTTGTATTCCTGTATTAAGTGAATGTAAAAGTTATCTTTTTGTATAACATCTTGTGACTATTTTATAGTCTCGGGTCGCATATGAAAAAGGGCCTTGGCTCATATGTTTACCCAGTTAACAAAAGAAATAAAAAAAAATAAAAAAAAATTCAAGGTTCTGTCACCTAGATACAGACACCTGTTTACTGCTCCCTTTTGATTCCAAACTCCACCTCCCCTCTCTCTCTGTTACTAGTCCCACCCACCACTTAACCAGTGGCCAATCCTCTGGCCATTTAAAGTATCTAATTCTCTCCCTTTTCCCTCCACAGAAACTTGCCTTTGACTGGGCTGCCTCCTCTAGACCTGCAGCCATGACTTGCTCCTTGGAGGCATCGGCCATACTCAGCCTCCCACCGCAGAGAAAATCAGGTACGCCCTCTGTTGCTGTTCTTGCATACTCGGATCCAAACCCCTGTTTCCACCACCCTGGAAACCATTGTACTGCCATTGATTAGCATGCCTTTTTCAAGCGGGACATCTGGACACTGGCCCTTGCAAGCTCCTTGGCTGTTCTCTGACCAGCTTTTGCTATTTTCAGTCTGTGCCCTGACCAGTTATTAGCTGGCTAGCCAGCCTACCCTGTACTGCGTGTGCATTTTCCCATTAGCAAGTTATACTGTACTGCCACTAGAGGGACACAATCTTTATCTATAGCAATCCCTGCCTGTTGTTCATTTAGATACCTTCCTAAACTACAACTACTCCCTCCAGCTGACTAGCCCCCACTCCGTGCTCCCTGCTTACAAATTCTTCCTGTTCCTAAATCAATTGCTCACTAATTTCTCTGCCTTTATGAACAATGCATCCTCTCCTCTCCTCTCCTCTCTCCCCCTTGTTCTGCTCATATCTCTCCCTTTAACACCTACACTTGCTCACTGCTCATCTATTCCTAATACCTCTCCCACCCCATCAGTTGTTATCTCCAGTCCCCTACCCACATCCATGCTGTCACTCCCTCCTCCCTCATTTGAAATATGGTCTCACTCTACCACTGTTCCTCATGTGGCTTTGATAGCTGTGTCCACTTTCACTGCGGTTCTCCACGTTCTTCTTCCTCACTCATCTACTCCCTTCTCCTCAAAACTCCCAACCTCCTTGCCAGCCCCTTCAAAATCCCCTACACTCCACTTTCTCATCCTCGCTCTCCTCTTCATCTCCACTGGGGATATCCACTCCAACCCAGGCCCTATTGCCCCTAGTGCCTCTGGTGCTTCCTCCTCTACTACTTCCCCCCATTCTCTTCTCTCAACCCTCCCAAAGGGCTTAAAGATCCTACATCTAAACACCCGCAGCTTTCTGCAAAAAATAGACCAGATTCAGACCATGGTGTGCTCTCTAAAACCAGACATTCTAATCATCTCAGAAACTTGGCTAAAGAGCACTATCCCTGACCACTAGGTCTTCATTCCTGGCTACTCACTACTAAGGCAAGACCGTGCTGGCAGGGCTGGTGGTGTGGCCATTGATATCCTAGCCTCCACCCAATATTCCATCATCTACTCATCCTACATTCCTGAGACCCATGATGCCCTAGCTATCCATGTGACCTTCCCCTTCACTCTCCCAGTCTTCATAGCTGGCATTTACTGCCACCCAAATGTCCATCCTTTGCCAGCACTCGACCTCCTAACCTCCATCACTTCCCTTGCTCACTCTGGGGAATTATTCATCCTAGGTGGCTTCAATATAAATTGGTTGTCACCTTAAACTATCAGTACTAAAAATGAAATCAGAGCCCTAAACCTCTCCCAATTGATCTCCGAACCCACCCGCCCAAACCACAAGACACAACAACACTCCCTACTCGACTGGGCCCTTACCTCCCACCCCCACCGCATCATCACCTCTGACATCCTCCCTGATGCTCTCAGTGACCATAACCCAATATTCATAGTTAGGAAAGCCCACAGAACTAAATCACCGCACAAAACCATACAACTATGCTCTTTCAAGTCTCGTGACCTTGAACCTTTCCTGAGTAACCTTGCCACTTCTGACTGGCCCCCCTAACCCCCTCCCCTCGATTGATAAGACCCTTGCCTAGTTCAAAGAAATCTTTCTTGTAAACTGGAACCCCTTTGCCCCATTCAAACAAACCAGAGTCAGAGGTAACCACTTATTTTGGATAACCCCTGAACATTTGGCCTGCCTCAGGGGTAGAGATCATGCCCGGAAGTGTCATAAAGCTACCCAGCATCCTAGTGACCTCCCAAACTACCACATGCTCTGAAATGCTTTTACCAGGGCTACAAGGCTAGTCAAGTCCGAATATTTCAAATCTGCCTTCATCACCAACATAAATTCCCCTTCAAACTTCTGGAAGGTGGTCCACACCCTATTTACCCCCTCATCTCTCCCACCCCCAGTACTTAAAGTAAATAGCTTACTAGTGTCTGACCCACCAGCCGTACCTGTGGAATTTAACTCCTACTATACCTTCTGTGCCACTGAGCTACTGAAATCCCTCCCCTCCTACCCATCCCCCTCCCAACCCTCTATGGGTGTGCCCCATCCTCCACCTTCCCACCTCCCCTTCTCTTTCATGACTGTAACCCCAAATGATGACCTAAGTGCCCTCCTCACCATCATTCCCACTAAAGGTGCCTCCCCTGATGGCCATAACCCAAAACTCCTCTCCCTTTCTGCTTCTGCAATGGCCTACCCCCTCTCAATAATCCTAAATCTCTCATTCTCTACTGCCTCAGTTCCCTCTTCATGGAAACATGCAATGGTCCTCCCTCTACCCAAAGGGGGTGACCCCTTATCCCCTGGCAACTGTCACCCCATTTCTTTCCTCCCTACCCTTGTCAAACTTCAAGAACACATTGTCCTCTCCCAACTCACCTCTTTTCTATTTGACACCTTTTCACCCCTTTCCAGTCTGGTTTCAGGAAAAAACACTCAGCCACCACCTTTCTCCTATGGCTTACAGACTCCATCCTAACTGGGATGGACAATGGCCAAATTACCTCTGCCATTTTTGTCAACCTGGCCAAGGCCTTCGACACTGTCTCTCACTCTTTTCTCCTTGACTCACTCCTGGCAGCTGGCCTATCTCCTTCTGCCACAAACTGGTTCAAGGCCTACCGTATTGGCAGAACCCAATCAGTTAAGATCTTGGATGCCACTTCCTCTCCCGATTAGCACTGGTATCCCCCAGGTCTCTGTAGTAGGGCCCCTCCTATTCTCCTTCTTCTTAAATGACCTTCCCTCTGTTTGCTCCCCCTCCTCTGCTATACATATGTATGCCGATGATACACTCCTGTATGTATCTGGCTTCTGTCCTGCTGAGGTTACAACCAGCTTACCACAAGACTTCGACAAGGTTCAGCTCTGGTTTGCTAACCATAAACTTTTCCTCAACACCAAGAAGACTGTCTCCATGACCTTTAGCACAAGGCAGAGACTCTCTAGGTTTCCATCCCTATTCACTTTCCACACTCTTGATGGGACTTTACTTGAGGACACATACTCATTTAGGTACTTAGGTGTTTGGTTGGACCAACACCTAAACTTCTCTCAGCGTATTGACGCCATCCGGAAAAAAATGCACCCCAACCTTGGTGCCCTGTTCAAGAACCGTAGTTGCATTCCCTCCTATGACTAAGAATGAACTTGTTCAGAAGATAATACTGCCTATTTTTGACTACTGTGACATAGTCTATGGTGCTGCCCTAACTCCTCCCTGGCCAGACTGGACACCCTCTTCAATTCCTTCTGCTGCTTTGCCCTGGATACCCCCCTCACACCCACCACTGCGATCTTTATCGTCCCCTACCCTTTCCCTCTCTTACAAGTAGGCGACTCTCCCACTGTGCTAAATTCACCTCAAAGCACTGGTTGAGTAAGCTCCCTTCCTACCTCACCTTCTCCTTTATAACACCCCCATCCTCCCATTCCCTTAGATCTACTGACTCCACATCTTGGTAGTCCCCCACAGATCAACCCAAATCAGCCAATCCAGTTACTCTCACCACCTCCCAAAAATCTGGAATTCCTTCCCCCCCTCAAATCCAGCACTCATCTTCTGCCTACTCCATCAGCTCTGCCCTCAATAATTACCATGCACCTAGCTACTCCTGCCATGTCTCTCCCTAATTCCCCTCCTCTAAGCCCTAGAAAAACCATACCCCTCTACTGTCACCTTCATTTTACTCTGTGCACCCCCACCCCCCCAAAATCTGTAGCTCTCTTCTCCTTCCTCCAAATTGCTCCTCTTACTGGCCTCCCTTGATCTCTCACAGAATATAAGGGACCCTGAATGCTCTCCGTGGGTCCCTCTCTTACCCCCCAAGAGGCTTGTATCTCTCATCTACTCCCTTCCCCCACCATCTGTCCTATCTCCCTAGACTTGCAGTCCTCTTGTTAGTTCTGAGCATCCTGAAGGGGTCCTACTGCATCTAGGTTTGTCTCCTCTCCTTCCCCTTCCCCCATCTACCTGTCCCCCTAGCCTTTGCAGTCCCCTTGCAGGGTTCTCAGCATCCTGAAGGGGCCCTACTTTGCCTAGGCATGTCTCCTCTCCTTCCCCTCCACCATTCTATCTTTTCTCTCTAGCCTTCGCAGTCCCCTTGCAGGGTTTTCAGCATCCTGATGGGGTCCTACTGAGCCTAGGCTTGTCTCCTCTCTTCTCCTCTCCTTCCCCTCCCCCATCTACCTTTCTCCCTAGTCATCGCAGTCCCCCTTGCAGGGTTCTCAGCATCCTGAGGGGGTCCTACTGCACCTAGTCTTGTCTCCTCTCCTCTCCTCTCCTTCCCTTCCCCCATCTACCATTCTCCCTAGCCATTGCAGTCCCCTTGCAGGGTTCTCAGCATCCTGAAGGGGTCCAACTGAGCCTAAGCATATCTCCCCTATTCTATCTAGCCACTGTCTTGGCTTTCCATGACTAGTAGCATGGTCCAATGCATCCTGATGGACTATTATTTAAGTCCCATCCTCCAAAGGTATGAATTCTCTTCCTCTCAATGGTTCAGTTCTCCTCCCTCCCTCCTCCCTCTCTTATCATTCTCTTAATCCCTATCTACTGACTTTCCTCACCCCCTTGCAGGGTACCCTGCATCCTGAAAGGTCCTCTCTTGGATTAGGTCCTATTCCCCCTCCTACAGTAGCATTAAGTCACACCTCCTCCTTCTCTCTCCTCCCTCTTTAAATCCCTACAGCCTTATCCCCTTTCTATCTAGCCCCAGAGCCCCCTTGCAGGGTACCCCACATCCTGAAGGCGTCTCTCTGTGACACTGCCTCATCCCATTTTCTCTGGTCCCCCCAGTCCTCTTGCAGGATTCCTCGCATCCTGGCAACTGGGCTTTAATGCCAAAAAGTGCAAGGTGCTGCATTTTGGGATGAAGAACCCAAGGAGGAGTTACCAGCTAGGGGGAGTGCAGCTAGCCCAGACAGAGGAGGAGGAGAAGGATCTGGGTGTGCTCATTACAAGGTCAATGAACAACTCAGCACAATGTAGGAGGCAGCTGCAAAGGCCAACAAAATGCTGGGTTGTATTGCAAGTGGTATATCTCGAGGAGGGAGGAGGTGATTCTACCACTGTATAGGTCATTAGTTAGACCACACCTGGAGTACTGCATGCAGTACTGGCGTCAGTATCTGAAGAGGGACATTAAGTTACTGGAGGGGGTGCAACGCAGAGCGACAAAGATGATCAAGGGACTGGGGGACTTATCATACAAGAGGAGGTTGAAGGAGTAGATCATGTACTCACTGGAAGAGAGGAGAGACAGGGGTGACATGATTGAAACCTTTAAATACATGAAAAGAATAAACAAGATGGGTACAGAGGGGCTGTTCAAAGTAAGGGAGAGGAGGGCCACCAGGGGCCATGATATGAGACTGGAGTGAGGAAGGTTCAGGAGGGAGATGAGGAGACACTTTTTTACAGAGAGGGTGGTGGCTGGGTGGAATGCGTTACCTGCTGAAGTGGTATGCAGTAGAACAGTGGACTGCTTCAAACGAGGATGGGACAGGACAAGGGGAGGGTTAATGAAGGGGAAGGGTGGAAGGGAGGGGCAGCTGCAGAATAAGGGGTGCTAGCTGCACATTCAAGCAGACTTGATAGACCTCTAGGCCTTTATCTGCTGGCAAATTTCGTATGTTCATATGTTCGTATCCTGAAGGGGTCTCCGGAGACACAACTCTTCCCCTTCCCCCCACCTCACCCCTCCCTCTCCTTCCCCCTTTTCTTTCACGTGAGCACTTGTTTACTTATTAACCCAGCACTTATTATTGTCCACTCTTTCTACCTATTATGCACAACACTGTTGTAACACTGTTTGTAACACCTGCCTCATAACTGTATGTTAATGTTCATCTTGTAACTTGAATGTTTAATGTCTCATTCCTATTGTACCACTTCCCTCCAGATCGCACCAGCAGACGAATGACTTGTCGCTCAGTGTGCCTTCCTGGTGAAACATTTCAATAAATAAATAAAGAAAAAACATCCAGGAAGTTAGTGGCCTTATGATCAATATTGGCAGTGAATTTCAAATTAATCATTACCATCTTAATTAGTTTACCAGTAAGGGTACTATTTGATCTGGATTCAACTTTACAAGAATGTTATAGTTTTACATACTAAAATTTAATTCAGGCAAAATAAATACTTAATTTTGTATATTTCTGCATTTTTTTTTATAAGGTGGTGATTACATTATGAGTACATACAGACTGTTTTGATGTTGAGGCAGGAAAGAAGATGGGCAAGATAGCTACAGGAGCAATTCTCAGAGGTGCTCCATGAGATGGGGGGTTCCAGGTGTATAGGAGATTTTCTTCTTCCTGTGTTTGTCCATCTGACTCCCTCGACTGGATCCCATCTGATGGTGCATTCCAGCCCTGCCACCCACAGTCCGGGGACTTACCCCATCATCTTACAGAACACCATGGGTGGGGGGATGCTAGGGGTGGTGTTGCAGGGCCTGCGGTGTTGCTGACTTCATCCTGCTGGTCGAGGTTTTTTCCTCTTGATTTTTACCCTGGTTTTTCCTGAGGTTATCATGTGCTATGTCTCGAATGTGAGACTTGAAGATGTAACACTCACTCAGAGACTGCATCTAGCCATTAGCGTGGCAAGATGGAGGGGAGAGGTGGGTAGGTGGCTTTATTCTGGAATGATAAAGATTCAGAGTGTGTACACTCAGAGCTGCTTCACCAGTCTGGTAGCCAAGGCACCAGACGACAGCCCAAACTATGTGTGTGCAGTCAGTACCCACAGGGAAGACCCTATATTCAGAAGTGATGAGCTAGGTGTGAGAAAGGTAATCAGGGGCTGAAAGGCTGGTAACAAGGTGATAGTGACTGGGAACGTTATAGTCAGGGGAATGGGAAGACTGGTTAATGGCGCAATCAGTTCCAATGGTCATAGCTGCGAATCCCCACAGATAGTGGACGGTGCTCACAGAAGGGCAGCCAGCCCCACATACACAAGCAGACAGTTCCAAGTAGTGAGCACACAAAGATAACTGAGACAGGATTTCAATCACCAAAAATGCATTTATTTGTGCAGTACAGAGATGCTTGCCCTTACCCCAGTACGCCGGCTGAAAAGCCTTCATCGGGGGTGTGGCTAGGAGAGCAAGTTTATAAAAATCAGAATTCGTAATTGCTTAACAGGGCTCAATTACCAATTTAGATTTTTTTATAAACTTGTTTGTTTTATATACTTTGTATATGAATCTTGAAAGTTTCTTTATTATATTATTGTTGAAAAATCTATTGGGCGTTGATTTAATGTAACACACCTGTAAGATGTCACTGTTTTGTATTATTTAAACATGGGGGCTGCTGTCCTAGCTACACCCCCTGGCAAAGGTTTTTCAGCCGAAGCACTGGGGTAAGGGCAAGCAGCTCTTTACTGCACAAATAAATGCATTTTTGGTGATTGAAATCCTGTCTCAGTTAATGTAAAACCAGTTATTTTCATGTTAGTTATATTTAGTGCATGGTAATAATTGGTCAAATTTGTGCAAATATAATTTAGTGCTAAATGATTACAGTCTAATTCACTTCTATTGAAAGGTACAATTTTGGCAAATCAGTGACATTTTATTTTAGGAAAAACAGAAGTCATGGCACACACCTTTTTGTACAACAAATGAAAACGGAGTGTTCAAAAGTTTCGACTTATCAAATCTCCATTTTATTGACTTGCCAACAGGTACGACAGGTACAACTGGTCCTCCTGGGCCAGGGAGAAGAACAACACTGAGCTCTGACATTTCACCTACATGCTTTATGATAAAGCCTCATGTAGGTGAAATGTCAGAACTCAGTGTTGTTCTTCTTCCTGACCCAGGAGGACCAGTTGTACCTGTTGAACCTGTTGGCAATTCAATAAAATTGAGATTTAATAAGTCAAAACTTTTGGACACTCTGTTTTCATTTGTTGTGCAAAAAGATGAGTGCCATGACTTCTGTTTTTCCATGTATACTGTTGTCACTGAGCACTTCCGCTCACCCTAGTGCAGCTCTTTTTTTGCCCAACTGACATTTTATTTTAGCTCAGTCATCACATTCAGCAAATATAGCAAAAATATTTTTGCAGCAATATTACCTAGTTTTATCTTCATGTGCGCACTACTTTGAATTGATCAATGGCACAACACTGTGGGAAAGAGCTGTCCAATGCCTTCCTGGTGTGACCCCCCTTAAGTTACAGTACTACAACATCTACAGTAGTTTGACCAGGGTAAAGTGGGAATCCAGACATTGTAAACCACCTAGGAACCAATGAAGTACAGCATTGCAGTGTAGATCAGGTTAAGGAAAGGGTCAGTGAGGTAGATAGCAAGCCATAAGAAGCTGTAGATATGGTAGCCTTCTCTGAACTACGACTGATGCCTTGCTTAGAAAAGAGAAGAAAGGGCGGTATTTGGATGCTTACTGCATGGCTAAAGGGTTGGTGGGGACAGGAAGGGTTCAGGTTTCTGAGGGACTTGGGTTCATTCTGGTTTGATGACAGGCTCTTCAGAAGGGACCATCTACATCTGAGTAGAGGGGGCAGCAGTGAGATGGGGAAGAAGTTAGACAGTTACACTGAGAGCTTAAACTGGATGAGGGTGAGGTCTGCAACAGGGCACAGGGACTACAGCAGGTTCACTGTGGAAACCTAAGTGTTCTCACCCAATCAAGCGGTATGGTAGGAACTACTAAAGTTATAAGAAAAATGGTAGTTTACTCACCTGGTAAAGATGATTGTGGGGGTATACATCTCTGAGGCACTCCACATTCCTTACACCATGGGTTGTGTCCACCTGATAGGCTGCTTGATGCATATGTGACTTCAAAGAAGTCCGACCCCTTCCCCTTGGAATCTGTCTGTAATGGATCAGTTCGATGTCTTCCAAAGCTGTACCTGTATAGAAATTCAAACTGTTTTGACTCGTGAGATTATGTTATGCATTTATATAGGAAGTGTTACAGAGTAGTACATGAGTGTCAAAAGAGACGCTGCTGTCTGTGTTAAGTTTAAATGAACCATAAGTGTCTGTTTATTTCCTATTAATACACTCTAGGTTGTTTCTGGCACGTACGGTATGCCGGCTTATATTGTTTCATATGAACATGACATTCTACTATGGGTGGGTTGTGGAGTGCCTCAGAGATGTATACCCCCACAATCATCTTTACCATGTAAGTAAACTACCATTGTGGGAGATAATCTCTGAGGCACTCCACATTCCTTACATCATGGGTTAGTTTTAAAAAGCAGTGCCCGATATCAGGGTGGATAGTCAGTCATGTTCTTCAGTGTTAGATTTTTCTGCCATCAACACTGATCGTCCAAAATTTGTTTTTGAGTGTAGCAAAATGTCCACTCTGTAATGTCTGGTGAAGGTGTGGAGGGAGGTCCAAGTGGCTGCTGCACATATTTCCTTGATTGTAGCCATGTTTCTATCAATCCATGAAGTGGCTATTGTCTGTGTTGAGTGTGCCTTAATGTTTGATGGTGGTATTAGGCCAGTTGTTTTGTAGGATTCCTGAATGGCTGTTTTGAGCCATGTCATTATGGTTGAGCGTGATGCGGCCTAACCTGTCCTATGTCCCTGGGTGATAACGAACAGTCTATCCATTTTGCAAATGTCGTTTGTCCTTGTGATGTATGTACTTAATACTGTTTTCATCCCTAATGCTTGTAGTTGCAGATCCCTGGTGATTTCTTCAGAGGGCAAGTGTGCCGGTATTTCAATGTTTTGATTGATATGGAATGTGGAAGCTACTTTTGGTAGGAATGATGGGATTGTTTTAAGAAATATCCTGTCATCCTGGAATACTAATTAAGGCGATCGGCATGACAGTGCCTGATTTTCTCTTATGTGTCTTGCAGAGCATACCACTTCTAAGAAAATGGTCTTGAGGCTTAGCCACTTGATGACTACTGATTCTAGTGGTTCAAACAGTGGCTTAGTCATTTCCCTGAGTAGCAGGTTAAGGTTCCATGGTGTTGTAAGTTGTCTTATTTGGCGAGATATGTTAGTGGCTGCTTTCAGGAATCGGATAATGTCTTGATGAGAACCTGATGCTGTCCCATTTATAAGGCCTCTGGCTCCTCCTATTGCTGCCACTTGTACCCTTTGCGATGATGATGATAGTTCTTTGAGTGATCCTTCTTGCAAGATGTGAAGGATATCTGCTATTGTGGCCTTTTCAGAAATTATTTGTCTACCCACGCACCATTTATGGAACATGTTCCAATGTCTTCTATAGTTTGAGGTGGTGGATTCTTTCCTTGATCTAAACATGGTGTCTATCACCTTGGGTTGCTAGCCTGCCTTCAGTAGTCTCTCCCTTTCAGGAGCCAGGGTGTTAGCTTGAGGCTGTGCAGCGTGGGGTGACATACCAGTTCTTGGGTGAGTATGTTCGGCCAGAAAGGTAGGATCCAGGGGTGGTCCAGAGCCATTGCCACAATCGTGGCAAACCAGGCTCTCCTGGGCCAGTATGGGGTTATAAGTATTACCCTTGTTCTGGTCAGGTGGATTTTCTTTAGCAACTGCGGAATCAGTGGCAGTGGTGGGAATATGTATGCCATGTTGAATGACCATGTTGATGACAGGGCGTCCACTCCCAAGGACTTGTCCCTGTATCGGGAGATGAAGCGATTGCATTGACTGTTTTTGTTGGTGGCCATCAGGTCTATTCCTTTGTTTTGAAATCTCTTTTGATCCCCTCCTACATGCCGAAGCCCCACTCTGTCGGGAGACGCCTAAGCACCAGCCCCACTTCACTGCCTTACCTGATTCCCCGGTGAACCCCCATGGAGCCGTGGCTGTATGCCCCAGGTGGGTATAAGGTGGGGCCCATACACCCCAAGACAATTCTTGTTTCATCAGGTCCCCTCTGGTGGTCAGGCAAGCAGGCAGAAGCAATTGGGGCCTGTGCTGACATTCCTTCCCATCAACGCTCGTGTTGTTTTCCCCTGTTCTGAGGGTGTGGCAAGCGCCCGATGTCAAGGTATTTCCACAGACATCCACCACTCTCCAACCCTCTCATTGAGTGCTCTGCATTTGCTGTGCCTTCGGCTTCCACCAGAGGCCAGTCAAGCGCCGAGCTGGTGCCCCCCTCCCTCCCAGGAGAGGAGAGCCATCCTCCGAATGCTCAATCGTCTCCTTCCCCTGATGATCCCCAATGGCCTAGGCTCATTCCCGAACCCGGGTCACCGGCATGACGTGAGGTGTGGCGTCCAGTACCTCAACCCTCACTGCCACCGGGCCAGCCATCAGGTCTATCTCTATTGATCCCCAACGTTGATTGATGGACTGGAATATGTGATGGTGAAGCTTCCATTCACCAGGGTACATTTGCTGGTGGCGTAGCCAGTCTGCCGTAGTGTTGAGTTTCCCTGCCAGGTGAATGACTGATATGCTCGCCAGGTGTGCCTGGACCCATGGAATTAGTTTTTCTGCCTCTTTTTGCATTGCCCTGCTTTTCTGTTCCTCCCTGCTTGTTGATGTATGTGACTGTTACCTGGTTGTCTGATCAAATTAGCACGTTTTTCTTTGACATCTTTTGCGAAGTGAAGCAATGCCAGGAGTACTGCTCTTGTTTCTAACACATTTATGGGCAACTTTGATTCTAGTTTTGACCATTTTCCCTGGGCCGACTTGTGACCTGTTGTTGCCCCCCAAACTGTTAAGCTGGCATCTGCGTCTATTTGTATGTCTGGATGCACGTCAAGGGGCATTCCTTTTAAGAGGTTGTTCTTGTTTGACCACCACAGTGGCGATCGTACCACGTGTGGTGGCATTGTGACTTTTTGTGTGAAATCCAAATCGTATGTCGGTCCCTGCTGTATTAGGAATGTGAGTTGTGGTCTCATATGCCATCTTTCCCATGGAATTGTGTCAATGCATGATGACATTAGACCTAGTACCTGTGAAATCAGTTCCAGAGATGGCCTTTTGTTGTTATATAGCTGGGACGTCCAGGTCATTATAGTCTTGACTCTTTTTTCTGATCGGTGTACTGTCCCCTTGAGTGTGTCTATGAGAGTGCCTAGGTGTTCCAGTAAGTGGCTGGGAGTTAGGCAGCTCTTCTCTCTGTTTATAACCGAGCTGCATTCTTCTAGGTAGCTTATTACTGCTTGTGTCTCCCTGTTGGATTGTTGGATTGATCTTGTTCTGATTAGCCAATCGTCTAGGTAGGGTATGACTTGAATGCCCTTGTCCCTTAACTGTGATGCGAGTACTAGGGACACTATTGTGAATACTCTTGGAGCTGACGCCAGTCCGAATGGGAGTACCCTGTATTGATAATGTTCTCCCATGATGTGAAAGCGTAGACATTTTTGGTGTGAGGATCTTATGGGAATGTGAAGGTAAGCATCTTTCAGGTCTATGGATGTCACTACATCTCCTGGCCTTAATGCCTTCGGAGTGGATCTTATTGTCTTCATTTTGAATGGTTTATACTGTACGCTTCTGTGTAGGAATTTTAGATCTAGGACTGGTCTTAGGTAGCCCATTTTTTTGTGTACCATGAAGAATATGGAGTAGACTCCTTGTCCTTTTTCTCTATCGGGTACTTTGATTATCGCATTGTTTTGCATTAAGTCTACCAGGATCTTTTGCAGTTGTGGAGGGGTTACTTTGTGTTTTGACACTGGGGATATAATGAGCCTGTTTTGCGTTAGAGTTTCTGCAAATTCTATGATCTACCTCTTGTTTATGATTTCCAGGACCCATCTGTCCTGTATGGATCTGTTCCATGCATCTGCAAACTTGTTTAGGCATGCGCCCATGGAAATGTGTTGGTATTGCTTGTAATCATGATAGTCATTGTTTTGTATGATGCCTTCTGTAGTTTGGGTTCGTACCAGTTCCCTTGAATGTCACTCCCCTGCCATGGAATCTGTTGAAGGTGTTGTTGGATGTGTATGATGGCCTGTAATTACTTCCTCTATATCCATATTGACCTCTGTGTTTGTCCCGAAAGGAGTGGGAGATGAAATTTTGGTGTGCTGGGAGGTATATGGATCTACTGGGTTTCTCTTTCCCCAGTGTTTTTTTGTCTTCTTTACCTTTTAAGTATTTTTATAGCCCCTCCCCGAACAGCAAGTTACCCTTGTATGGTAATTTGAGTAGCATAGACTTGGATTCATTATCTGCATTCCAAAGTTTCATCCATAGACACCTTCTTACCCTATTGAGAAGTGTAGCCACTCAGGCATTAATTTTTAGAGAGTCCACTGCCATATCAGCAAGATATTTGGTGAATAGGATGGCATTCTTTATTAACTGCACTTCTGTGGACTTGGGGGTCATATTCTTTTGTGCTTCTGTTAGCCATTCTAGTTGTGTGCGTGTTGTGTGCAGTATATTGCCGTGGTAGCTGCCCTCGCTCCCAGACTGGATAATTCATAATTCTTTGTTAGGATGTCCTCCAGTTTTCTGTCTACTGGTTCCTTAAGGCCCAAGGCTGATTCTGTAGACAGTACTTTTTTTTTATTGAGAGAGACAATTTGTGGGTCTATGGTTGGAGGGTGCACCATAGCACCAGTTTGTTTGCCTCTAGTGGGTACATTTTGTCCCATGACCTTCTCTCAGGGATTCACGCCAGATCCACTGACTCCCATTCCTTATTTACTACCTCCTCTATTGCCTCACACACTGGGAATGTATCAGCCTTTTTTGCTGATGGTTGGAGTGAGGGTAGCAACTTTGATGTGGGGGATGGTGCTTGGGGTCTTGAAGCTCACTGTGGCCATAATGTTGCATACTAGTATGGATATCTGGTCAGGAAAACACCATTTTGCAGTCAGAGACTGAGGGTCCATCTCCATGTCTCCTTTGTCTTCCGAAATGATATCGGAGCTTGTATGTTGTGTGGTAGATTTTGGTCCAATGGGCGCTGGATTGCTGAAGGTGCTGGGTACTGCATTGATGAACTGTGTGCCTGGTATTGTTGGCTCAGTTAAAGGTGATTGTAGAGGAGCCAGACATGGGCCTGCTATCTCTGATAATTTTTCTAGCATGGCTGTCATTAGTTTTTGTTAGAGTTGTAATACCTGTTGGTTTTGTATTAGGACAGCATTTGCATCTGCAGTAAGTGGCGTGTTAGGGGCCATTGCAGGTGTATCCATCTGTATTGGTTGTAAATCAGTGTCCTCACTATTATTCATACCCTCTTTCTCCTCTCATGGGGGGTAAGGTGGTCTTCTGCACAGCAGGCACATAACCTTCCTAACTGTGATATAGGAATTGGAACATTGCATAATCTGCAGCTTTTTGTCTTTGCCATGTCTATGAATAAAAGAGGGACAGTGGGATACCAGATTAGCTGTATTGAGTGTACTGGTGTATAATACAGCACAATCCTGTACAGGATGCTGCTATAACACCATACAATGTACTGTAATAATATAACTGCATAGAACAATTCCCCCGATGCAAGTCTATTGCCCTTTTCTTAAAACATGCACTGTCCCTTTAAGCATGGAAAGGTGAGCCAGTGCATAATATGTGTATATAAATGGTGCCTGGTGTGTGGTCTGCTCTCCTCCCTTGGGGGACTTTCCTTCCCATCATGTTGCCCTCTTTTGCAGGCTTTGGAGCAAGGGAAATGCTGCCCGCTAACCTCCTGTTTAAAATTGTGAGTGGCCATGATAGAAATGTGTCCTGTTTGTGACTCTCCCATCTGCCATTCACAAGATGGTGACGGGAGCTTCTGTGCACATGTGCAGACCGAGGAGGCCTATTTGCACATGCATACAGCATTCCGCCATCCCCAAGATGGTGCGTGTGAAATCAATGTGCATGCACACGTTTTGGAGGATTTACATGTGCTTGGAGGAGCTGTAAGCGCACATGCGCTGAATAAAGATTCTCCAACTGCTCAGGGCATTGGGAGCAGTTGCAGTGGTGTTTTTGAATGGCGAGTACCTTCCCTGAATATACAAGAGATGGGGAAGGTGTGAAAGTCACCATGTTTTCGGCATATTGGTGACTTGGAAACAGGCACCGGGAGTGACACCAGTATCAGGGATTCAATTTTTTAAATGATATCAGTTAGGTAGGCTGGCCTCCACTAAAGCAGTTGAAGATTTTAAATAGATCCCATTGCTGCCCATGTAAAACGTGTCTGTGTTCTTGTCTTTAGAAACTGTATCTGGGGCCACTAGCAGGGGTCCCAGGATGCTCAATTCACCCACAGTAAGACTGTCAATTGTGTGGGTAACTAACTAATTCTGAGGCCCCTAGCAGGTACCCCAGAAAGCTTGGCACCACTTGAATTTTTGTAAAAAATTTTATATAAAGGGCAGAATATTTGTAGCTGTAAGTTAGAGGGTGGAAGGTTAATTTTGTTTTTAATCTCTATAGCAGAGCTACAGGTGATGGAAGATAATTAATTTTTCCTCCAGGCTTAGAGTGAAGTGGTGCAGTAACCAAGCAAATTCCATTAATATATATTAATAGCCTTTTCCAACTGCTTTTCACGATGTGTTCCACAATGCATTAACTTTCTTTTCTAAGTAGTACTTTAAATATTTCAGGCTTCATTGATACAATGCTATAACATATAGAAACAGTAGCAAGCTGTAATTCAGTAGTCAGTCTTACCGTATGAAGTATCTCTATTTGTTTTCACTGGGGAGCTGCTATGCTGTGCTACAACCTGATCAGATGCATATTTAGAACTGATCCAGAAGAGACAGACTCCAAGAGAAGGGGTCAGACATCTTTGAAGTCCCATGTGCATCAAGCAGCCTAACAGGTGGACACAACCCATGATGTAAGGGATGTGGAGTGCCTCCGAGATTATCCCCCACAATAGGGTAAAAGTAAGGAATAAAACAGTATAGATAAGAAGGAATTTGTCTGGGCAAATTAGCGTAAAGAAGGAATTTGTCTGGGCAAATTAGCGTAATTTCAAAATTTGTATTTGATGCCTCCCACCAAGAACAATCAATTTGGGAGAAGGCTTGTTCTGGAACTGTTTACAGTTTAGTTTTTATCACGTAAGATACTTTTAAATTTCTTTTGAAAAATGGCTTAAGTTTTTCCTTTACAGTCTATTATTTAAAAAGGTTCAAATAATATTGTAAATGAACATTGCATGTGGCATTCAAGAGGTGCCAAAATATATATTTATTTTAGTATAAATCAGTGAAACGTATTATAAATATTTGCCCATTAGATAATTATACAATGAACAGTGCATATATTTTGAGGTAGAACAGCATAAAAGTAACTAAAATAAAATGAACAAATACAAACAATTTCAGTGTACCTTTGTAAAAGAACTGAAACAAACTAAATTGTTCTAAACCTTGGATATTTAGACATAATGTTGTGTACCCATATTGCTATAAAGTTCAACAACCTCTAAAAACAAAAAGAAAGGAAAATACATCAAAATAAAACAAAACTTAAGTGTAATTACTTAATTAACCAATTAATTACTGCACTTTACCACCCAACACTATGCTATAAAATATAAATATAAGAAAAATATACTTAATGCTGTAGAACAGCAGGGTGTGGTCTTCAAAAGTCAGGATACAAAATGAGGAGACTCCTAGTAGCAAGGATCACATAGCCAAATTCTGTCCTTTTCTTCTTTCAGCTAATTCTTCTTAAAACCTGTTAATTCCGCTCTTTTTCCTGTCTTTTGGAACATTCTTCACAGGAATGTGGACTTCTTTGTAAAAATGTTTCTTACGCTGTGCAGTGTATCCTTAATAGTGGATTAAGAGAGTCTGGAGATGTGGCATGCAGCCAAAGGCTTCATAATAAAAGTGTTTTCACAACTTCATGACGACATCACAACCAACTAATTCAGTGCCACTGATTGGACATCTTTATATCCCATATATCTCCTCCACCTAACTTTCCTGAAGGAGGGGTAATGTTACTCTTTCCATTTAAACTAAAAATCTTAATTAATGAACAACTGATGCTGAATAGTGATACATTTGATTATTTGACAGTATTGTGACAGTTACAATATGGAGATCAGTTTGCAATGTTGCTTGTCTCTGTATCTTATGTAGTTTTACACAATCAATTTCTTGTAATAACTGTGTTTTGTATACAGCCGAAGCCTGGAAATATGTCATATCATTTATGGGATTTTTTTGCTATGGTGTTATGCATAAATTGTCTGCATCACCTAAATTTTACTTGCAATTAGAAGTTAAAAGCACTGACAGCATTGAAGCACAAAATCCTTTGTCTTCTGCTAAGTGTCTTCTTTGGAATGTAAGGTCCCACTTCAAGCTGGTTTCTTAAACATTTCACAACATCTTTGTGCAACCTTATTTCTCAGCAAAGGTTATATTTTCAAATGCTTTAACAATTATCTGTTTCCCAAAATTTAAGAATAATCGGTGCAACATTTATAGAACAGGTATTAACATTTCTCCTCTGTAATTTCACCAGCATTCATTATTAGGAGAACGTGTTTAATTCTGCAAATGTTTTGTAAAGTCCTCTTAAAATGGTATTTGTCTTATTCCAGCAACACATTTCATTTTTAAACCACATAAAGAAAATTATTGATTTATCCAGTCCTTTTGTTTATGGATGTAACAGTTTATGGGTTTCAGTTAAAAGACATGTGACCTCTGACCCTATAAAATGGTCTGTCCTAGAACCAGAGTCTTGCAGCCCCTTGTTACAGACTGCCACAGAAAAACAGTGCAGTTTTAGCATTTTTTTCTTTTGTTGAACAAATTAGTTAACCCATTATTTTTCTTGCTCAATAAACAAGAAGTTTAATCTTTAAATTATTTCTCATAGCCATCTTTTTCCACAGCACCCATTATGTTTTCAGATAACAAAATTAAACCAACCACAAAATAATAAACTAAAAAAAGCTTGTCTATAAAATAAAAACATGAAAATAAGCCAATTTGCTTAGACATTTCCTCTTGTACAGTACAGTATGTCATTCTTTCAGATTGTCAACAAGAAAAGTCTTTCTTTACATAGATTCATAGAAGTTCTTTACAGGTCATAGAGTGAAGCATTTTAAACATGAGAATACTTTTGTAAAGGAAATACAAGTCACATTGCATGTTTTACTTCATATCAGTTACATTGCATCAAACTTCACATTGACATTTTCATAGATGACCATCATTTTCTTCAGCACATGAGACATCATACCACGTTATGTTTATTTATTTAAAATTTGGTAACCAGGAAAGACACACTGAGCCGAGGCTCATTTTCAGGTGTGACCAGGGGAGTGGGTAACACAGGAATAAACAGAATTTAAAACATATTTAGAAAGGGTCACAGTTACAAGACCCAAATACAAGTGGATTTACACAAATACGGTAATAAAAATAGTCACAATACAGAATACAGCTTCAAAAACAGCTTATGTTCATGTATGTAATATGGTCTCAACTGATTAATGTGAACCCACTTGAGTACAATTTCACCATTGTTATTTTTCATTTCAGTTTGGCATACTACAGGTGATATTTTGTCTTTAATAGCAAATGGACCTTCCCATCTGGGAAGTATTTTTTTAACAGTATTTCTGTGATTTTTAAAATAGAACACCTTGTCTCCAATTTGGTATTACTTTGAAGTTGTTCTTCTGTCATAATATGACTTAGAACCTTGAACACCTATATCCAGACTCTGTTGTGCAAATGCAAGGGTTACTTGTAGGTGTTGTCTTAAGAGTTAGATGTGCACATGCTGTAGTAGCACTGGCTAAGTTTACATCTCTTGTAGTATGTGATAGACGTAAAAGTGGCACATTTGTCTTCCTGTCATAACTTCAAAAGGTGTTGCTCCTCTCAATTTGCTTGGAATAGCATCTGTAGTCATTTGCACAAGGCGTAATTTTATGTCCCTATCTTTTCCTGCAGAGTTTATATATTTCTTTAGGACATGCACAATTGTTTCGTTAGCATGTTCCACTTGTTCAAAAGATTCTAGATGGTGGAACACATGTGTAAGTTCCTTTGAAGGCCCAACATTTCCCATATATGTCCAATTATTTTTCTTGTAAAATGGGTACTCCTGTTGGTTTCCAGCCTCACTGGTAAACCCCAGTGACTAAACACATGGCTTATCAGTAACAAAGCAGTGATTTCATCCGTATCATTTGGAGCAGGCAAACACTCAACCAATTTTGTGAAGAGACAAGTAACTGTTCAAAGATATTTGTTACTCCTTGATAGCCGTGTAACAGGACCAGTCCAGTCAGTTTGCATATCCGACCAAGGCATAGTGATTCCTTTTACCTGAAGTGGTACCCAGTGCCTTCATGAGGAAAGCTGAAACCTGCAACAGTCATTCTTTCACATACTCTGTGACACCACTATACATGTAAGACCAGTATGCTACTTCTTTTAGTGACTCATATGTTCTTTTGTCTTCCCATGTGTTCCAGATGGTTCATCATGGGCATGTTGTAACATAATTCACCTGTGGCCCAAAGGAACTATTTTCCAAGGTCTCTGCAAATTTGTTCCAGTACACAATGTCTCAACTGGAATTCATCCTTCTGATCATCATACAAGGTTTTTAACTCATGGTTCAACTGCAGAACATTTGCAGGGATCATGCTTACAATGGGGTCTTCAATGTACTGATAAAACATTCCTACTGTTTTGTCATCCTGTTGCGTTTTTATCCAGGTCAAAATCTGGCTTGTCACTAAAAAAATGTACATTTTTCAGAAAGGAAGAGTGGTACACACTAGGATGGTAGTGCAACTTGTAGTAAGTCAATGCAAGATTGTGAAAAAGAGCACTCACCCTTCGATAAAGCACACAAGAACTCCTGCAGTTAGATAAAGTTCTTTATTGCATAAACCTTCACTCAAACACCAGTGCAGAAAAAACAGGCTTTACATTTCACCCCTATGGGGCTTCCTCAGAAGATACACTTCCCGGGGTTCTGAGTGATTTTAAACTAGTCTCGTCCAATCAGATCATGGAATTTTTCCTAGCTTCCCATTGGTCGAGTAACACCGTTACCCCTAATAAGCAAAAGCTCCACATTAGCGTCAATTTTGTTCTATCTGTATATTGCATCCATATATGCTTTAGGTGTAATTTGTATCCACTATATACTATTTGTTCATCCTTAAGGCTACTGAATATGTTGTAATCTAACTATTTTGTGAACTATGTCTTATATGTTATGTGTAAATTACTTGCATAATCTTCTGTGTTTTATAACTCCCACTCACTTTCCCCCAGGTTGTACCGTGAGACGACCAACTTGTTGTTCAGTGTACCTTACCTGGTGAAACTTTTCAATAAATAAATAAATAAAATTAGGGACACAAATCAAACAGTTAATGTCCCTTAGATCATTTCAACAATTATAGTGCTTCAAAACTCATCCCAAATTCAAGTAAATGAAATGCTCAGGGCTCCATACACCTGTGAAAATAGAAAACAGAGAGAATGTGTTTGCTCTCTTTATCCATTGTGTTGGGTTGACCATCCATGGCACTCCAGACCTTACATCATGGGTTTTAGCCCACCTGATAGGCTAATGATACACATGACCTAGGATCAAATTTCTAGACCCCAGGTCCCATAAGCCCCTGATCTCCAGTTCAAATTGTGCATCTGATCAGGCTTCAAGCACCCCAGGAGTCCCTGTATTGTGACAGGAAAGGTAGGCCTGTGGATTCCACAGAAATCATATTTTTATTCAAAAGTGTTTATCTGAGCCAGCCTACAGTAACTTCTAAGCAGTTTAAGACACTTCTGTGTTGTTTCAAGCATTTTGTGTGGCAGTTCATGGGATTGCATTGTGCTAACTTATTTTGTTGGTTGCAAAAGGTAGAGCAAATTTGTGCTGCTTAGTTCTTAATCACTGAATCCCTGTTTTATGCCACTTGGAATGGTTTTCTTACTGTTATTATTACTGTTTAAATGAGTTTTTTCAAGAGGGGACTAAGCAAGGCACAGGATTGCCAATACCCGTTGCCCGCAGTCCTGAGAGTGCAGTAATGCACCTGTTTCTACCACCAAGCTGTTTGTGGTGGATCTGTATATTCTGTATGTTCTTGGGTTTATTGGCATCTGTAGCTCACCCTTTTTGCAAGAGGACCAGCCTCCCAAACTGCTCCGTAGTTCTGATGGAACTTGCCGAGGACCATGTGGTCACTGCGACCCATCACCCCTCCCCTTGGTCTCAGGCTCTTGGCCCTAGCTGATTCTACAGCTCAGACAGTGCCTTAATGTGCTCGCCACCATGCTCTGGTGGCACAATGCTTCCTTGCACCATGCATTCTGTGTGAAGCAGTCGTGCTTGTCCAGCGGCCCCCCCATGCAGCTTGCGGCCGACAGGGCTTGGCCTTGCTGCCATGGCCAGACCTCCTCTCTCTCTCTCTTTCTCTCCAGCAGCTGCTTGAACACTCACAGTGGCAACTGTAGTTTTCTCCTAAAGGAGACGGATACAACAGGATTGTGAGAGAGAGAGTCAAGAGGGGCTCAGCTCACCGGGAATCCATTTCTCCCAGCCTCAGGACTCGTTTGATCCAGGGCAGGCCCTGGATGAAGGGAAGGAGAAGAGGCTTCTGATATGGAACAGGCTTCATTTTAGCATAAGGAAAAACAGGTTCCAGCTACACTTCGGAGCACAGGGGGACTACATGGAAGGATTCTGCTCTTCAGGGAGCATGTTTGTCCCACGGGGGTCTCAGCAGTTTTCCCTCCCAAGCACAGACCACTAGGCCCGTGGGTGGGGAAGGGAGCATTTGTTTATTGGGGGAGACTCACCAGGCCTAGGCCTCTTCCTCAGTGGCCAGCCTGATCAGGTTCCTTTTTACTCCCACAATCTCCCACCCTTCCACTCCATCTAGAGGCACCTCTCCATAGCGGCCCTCTGGCAGGGACAGAGGAGGAGCTGAACTCATTTCTCTGGCTGGGATTGATTTTATACACCATTTTGAGCATATTGGCCACCATTTTGTCTGGAAGTGAGTTTACCCTTCCTGCTCAACATCACAGGTTGCGTGGGGAGGGGGCCGAATCAGGGTACCCTCCTACAAACTGGATATTTGGCATGTCAGTTAAGAGGGTATAAGTTTAGTCCAACTGAGCATATCGAGTGGATATTATCAGTATCTTGGTCCACAATGCAAGTTGGCAGATGACGTACCTGCTGTTTTCGGGGCATCCAGTTTCTCCTCTGGAGGCCCACCATTTCTCTATCCCTAACCCCCACCTTTTTTCTCACTTTCTCCTCAGATGGTAAAAGTGAGGAAGTGCACTACATGTAGCACCACCCTGATGCCCCACAACACTTGGCCTCAGTGCCCCATGTGCATTCATGATGAGGACGAATCATCTGTGGAACAATCTCCAGTGATGGGATCTGACACCCCTGGGTCCAGTGGAACTAATTGGACCCAGGGAACATCCTCCTACAAATCCAGCAAGCAGCGGTGGCCATGATGGAGAGTCAGCAAAAGTTTATGTTAAAGATCATGGAGAGGTTGGAGGCCATGATGCATCCTAAGTTGGCACCAACCCCAAGACCACAACTAGAGCCAGAGAACCTGGGGGGGGTGTCGGGGACCCATTCGGACCAAGTCGATCCACCCCCAAGCACCTCAGCACCTGACACTGGGGATGACACTGGGGATAAGGAGTTCCCCAAGGATGAAGAAGCCATACCGTCCGATGAAGAGGAGGTGGAAACACAGTCCGCCCCATCTCCCACATCCAAGCTATGCTCTTTGACTTGATCCCAGGTCTTATGAGGATAATTAAGACCACTATGGGATTTGAGCTCGAGGAGGGCCATCCCGAGTTGAAGCTCAATCCCATGATTCAACAAAGGAAGGCCACCAAGGAGACCTTTCCAGTCCACCAGGCAATTGATGATGTCTTCATTAAAGAGTGGGAGTCTACAGAACCGGGTAGAATGTCATACAAGAGAAACCTAGACCGTATGTATCCGGTCCAGGAGGATAAGGCTAGCGTCTGGTGCACAGCACCCATGATTGACCCACAGGTGGCTGCGCTCAGCAAGAAAACGGTCCTACCATGCGGTGCCATATCTTTGAAGGTCCCCACAGATAAAAAGGTGGAGGATATGTTGAAGAAGCTGTTTGAGATAGAGGGCACTGTGGCCAAGGCTTCGACTACTGCCGTCTGCACTGCACGCACCCAAATATGCTGGCTTGAGGAGCTTCTCAACAAAGCAACTCCCAAGACCAGGGAGGCCGAACTGTTGGAATACATGCTGGGCACTGCTAAGTACCTGGTGGATATGGCAGTGGACATTCTAAAATTAAACGCCAGGGCCATGGCTCTAATGAACCAAGTCAGAAGAGTATTGTGGCTAAAGCTGTGGGAAGCAGACAATGAGTCCAAGGCACTATTACAAAATTTACCAATGAAGGGCAAGCATGTCTTCGGGGAGGGACTACAGGACTACCTAAAACAGAAGGAAAAGGGGAAGGACCTACTCAAGAACAAGAACAGGCCAACCTACCTACCATCAGGAAGACAGAGATTTTGAGGGGAAAGCAAGCCCCAACAAGCCCATAGAGACAACTACTACCAGAACAATTCATTTTGAGGCAGAGGGAGTAAAGGAGGACCCCATAATTCCTTCAACCCCAGTTACCAATCCTCAAACTTCTGGGGCCGCGGCTTCAAGTTCGGAGGCAGAAGAAGAGGGAACAGAAACAAACAACAATGACTACAGACTCTCTTCTCCCAAGATAACACCCACACAGGGCCCTTGCCCACCCGTGGGCAAGAGACTCATGCTGTTCCACCACCAGTGGCACAGCACAACCTCAGACAGATGGGTACTAGAGGTAGTGTCCATGGGGTACTCTATAGAACTGTCCAGCTCTCAGGTATCACACAGGTTTGTAAGCTCTCCCATATCAAAGAAAAGAGCATCACCTCATCAGGTACACCAAATACTGCAGGACCTGATGCAGAACAAAGCAATCCAGTTAGTGCCCCTGCACGAGCAAGAACAGAGAGTGTACTCCATTTTCTTCCTCATTCCCAAAAAGACAGAGGAACTTCATCCCATACTAGACCTCAAGTACCTCAACAGATTCGTAGTTACTCAGAGGTTCAAACTGGAGACATTGAAATTAATCCTCTGCAGCATTCGGGTAGGTGACTACCTCACTTCTATAGATCTGAAGAATGCGTACCTTCACATCCCCATCCAGCCATGCCACAGGCAGTATCTACATTCCACATCCTCAGCCAGCATCTTCAATTCCAAGCTGTACCCTTCGGTCTTACCTCAGCACCAAGGGTATTCACCAAGGTGTCCATAGTTCTCGTTGCCAGGCTGAGAGAGCAGGGAGTGGATGTTATTCCGTACCTGGACGACTGGCTGATCCGAGCTCATTCCAAGGAGCTAACGCAAAGAATCACCATGATGGAATTATGGACACTCGAGGAACACGGCTGGGTAGTGAACCAAGCCAAGAGCTATCTGGTACCCACACAACAACTGGAACATCTGGAAGCAGAGGTAAACACATTTCAGGGGTGGGCCAGGCCATCCCAAAAGAGGGTGGAAGCAGTGATAGCCTTAGCTCATCAGCTAAAGGCCAACAACCTGACGACCACTGGGCAAATAGCTCAGATGTTAGGCTGCATGGTGTCATGCATCAACCTGGTTCCATGGGCCAGGTGGCATATGAGACCACTACAGAACTACATGCTGACCCAGGGATCCCTGAACGAATGGAACCTGAAGGTCAGGATACCGCTACCAACCATGGTGTGACACTCCCTAGGCTGGTGGACTGCGAGACTCTCCCTCATATGAGGGATCCCGCTACAGGTAATCTACAATGTCACCATCGAGACAGATGCAAGCCTCCTAGGGTGGGGAGCATGCTTGGGCTCTCAGTCAGCTCAGGGCTGCTGGACAACTCCAGAGGCCAGGCTGTCCATCAACATGCTGGAGATGAGGGCAGGCTACCATGCCCTCAGATCATTCCAGATGATCATTTCAGGTCAGTTGGTGCTAATTCATTCCGACAATCAGGTCACCGTAGCCTACATTGCCAAGCAAGGGGGAACCAGAAGCAAAGCCATGGAGAGAGAAGCGATGAGGGTGTTGAACTGGGCTCAGGCCCATCTCAAACATATTGGCATGATCCATCTAGCTGGCAAGCTCAACATTCGAGCAGACTGGCTCAGCCACCAACAGGTGCACCCAGGAGAGTGGCATCTACACACTGACCTGTTCCAGCTGATACAGAAGACATGGGGTCCCATATCCATGGATCTCATGGCAACAGCGGACAACACCCAGGTAAAATGGTTCTTTTCAAGATACAGGGAGAACTGCTCTCAGGGAATTGACGCGCTGTCCCAGACCTGGTCCCAGGATCGGGCATATGTGTTTCCCCCCATCCCTCTTCTGCTGCAAGTCCTAGCCAAAATTCGTCAGTCTCAAAGGACCATTGTCCTGGTGGCACCATACTGGCCCTGGAGAGCCTGGTTCTCAGCAGTGGTAGCCATGGCACTGGAAAAATGTAGACTCCCGTACAGACCGGACATGCTAACGCAGGGACCCATGGTCCACCCTGCACCAGGAACCCTGAAGCTAATGGCTTGACTCCTGAGAGACAGAGATTGCTGAGAACCTGGTACCACACATCGGTCATATCCACATTACTGCAGTCCAGGAGGCCCTCAACCACCACTACCTATGGCAGACAGTGGTCCATCTTTGCGGCATGGTGCAGAGACAAGGGCAAAGAACCGGAACAAGCAGACATGTCCACCATACTGTTGTATCTACAGCAGGGGGTAGATAAAGGCCTATCCCATTCATCTCTCCAAATGCAGCTGTCTGCCATCAGTGCCACCATTGGCCCCATAAGCCAACACAGCCTGGGGGCTCACCCAGATGTGGTACGCTTCCTCAAATCAGTAGAGGTGCTTCGCCCCAGGGTCGGAACCCTAATCGCCTCTTGGGATCTGACCTAGACTATCTCAGCACGACACCTTTCGAGCCGTTGCAGGAAGTGGACCTATATTGGGTGGGCCTATAAACCTGTTTCCTCATGGCCATTTGCTCCGCTCAGAGAATTAGTGAACTGGGGGCACTATCATGCCCTACACCGTGTTCACCCCGCAAGAGGTATATCTACAGACAGGCCCGGCGTTTCAGCCAAAAATCACATCCATTTTCCATAGGGAACAGCCCATTGAGTTGCCAACATTCTCGGATACATCACAGACAGGGGACATAAGGATACCCCATCATCTGGATGTGAGGGGCACACTAGCTAAGTACATATCTAGAACTCAGCCCATACGTAAGACTGAGAGACTGTTCATTGTGTCAAAAGGGCAATGATAGGGTAGGGCAGCTTCCAAAACCATGATAGCGGGCTGGCTCAAGAGAACCATTCAGGAGGCCTACAAGACGAAAGATCTAACATCCCCAGAGGGTATTAGGGCTCACTCTACCAGGGCAGTGTCCATCTCCTGGGCAAAGAGGGCTAACATGGCTATGGAGGACATTTGCAAGGCAGCTGCTTGGACCTCCATCCATACCTTTGCCAGGCACTATAGGTTGGACCACCTGTACAAACTACAGGCCACATTTGCCACTCAGGTTCTCTCAGCAGCCAGCTCTTACTCCTCTCACTCTTAGATCACTCTGTCCCACCTGAGTTTGGGTACAGTACTGCTGCTTATCAACCCATGATGTAAGGTCTGGAGTGCCATGGATGGTCAACCCAACACAATCGGTGTTTACTCACCAGGTAAAGGTGATTGTGTAGGTTGACATCCATGGCACTTCACAGCCCACCCTACAGAGTGATCAGAGTGACTGGGAGCAGGCCTGAACAATACTAAGAGAGTAGGGGGACATTGCAAGGGAAATTTAAGGCATCTAGGATGTCTCTCGTCTGCCATTTAGCAGGTTGAGTATTAGTATTGTATCAATAGGTAAATAAAATGGGCCTTGCCAGCCATATTCAGAAGGTGTCTCAGTATGTGTGTGTTTATTTTGAAGCGTATTGTATTACTAACCTTACTTTTCAGCTATGGAAGATTCAAACTGGAGAGCAGGGGCTTCTGGGACCTGGGGTCTAGAAATTTGATCCTAGGTCATGTCCATCATTAGCCTATCAGGTGGGCTAAAACCCATGTTGTAAGGTCTGGAGTGCCATGGATGTCAACCAACACAATCACCTTTACCAGGTGAGTAAACATCCATTTGCAGACTAAATGTAATTGATTAGATCTCTGCTTTTATCAAGGTATCCAGCAGTGAGTGTAATAGTATATGACATCAAAAGTGTGCTGCCTTATAGAGGTGGGGGGGAGACATGGGCGGGCAAATTTCAGGTCTTAAAGGTCAGAGCTGGTCAGCTCTACTCTTTCAGAAATGGACTAACTTTGAAATTTCCATTAAGTCCTGGTTTTCTGAGAACTCCCAGTGTAAAAATCCATTTTTGCTCTGCCTGGTTAAGTTTGTTATCAAGATCGCCTCCTCTGATGTTGGGAGGTATTACTTCCAACACTACACCCCTAATCTTATGCTCTTCTATTAAATCTCAGCTATGTACATGTGTAGCCATAGCATAGTCAAGGTTTTTGTTCTTGATGGCTTGCACATGTTCACATAGTCTGAATTTCCATTTTTGTTTTGTCCTCCCTACATAATAACTCCTACATGAACACCTCAGTAGATACCTGTATACCACTGATGTACTGTTACAGTTGGCTGTCCCTCTAAGTGCTATCTGTTTGCCTGTTTTGGGGTTAATAATGTGGGATGCTGTGTCTACCATGTGACACATGTTACATCAACCACAGGGTTTAGTTCCAAGTTTTCTTGTCACGGAGTATGATTTTTCCCTGGGTTGATAGCTCAGTTTTAAGTGTATCATGGAGGTTCTTATCCTGTAAGAAATTCTGTGCAGATTTTCTAATAACTTGGTTATCTGTGGTGTGCTTCTTCAAAATGTTTAAATTGTTTTGGACAATATTGACCAGTTGTTTAGATCCCCCACCAAAGATCATGCAAAAGTGAGTGAAGGGTCAGGACATTTTTTCTTTTTCTTTTTCGGAAGAAATAGTGTCTCTCTCTCTGCATTATATCTACCTGTTCTTTTGCCCTGTGAGTAACTGAGGGTTTGTATTCTCTTTCTAATAATCTTTTATACAGTTCATCTGCCCTTGGTTCATAAAGTTCTGGTTTTCCACAATTCCTTTTAGCTCTTGTGAACTGCCCTTTTGGCAAATTCCTGATTGTATGACCAGGGTGACAGCCGGTAGCTAAAAGAAGAGAATTTCTATCTGATTGTTTTTGATATAAATCTGTAAACAAAGTACCATCTACTTCTTTATAGATACTAACATCCAGAAAGTCCACACATGTTAGATCAGTTGTAATTTGAATTTTCAAATGTATTTTACTCCTTTCAAGGTAAGTGTCAAAATCTGATAGTTCTGCTCTACTACCCTTCCACACAAGAAAAATATCATCCATGAAGTGCTTATAGAAATCTAGTTTGTCTAGAAAAGGGTTACTGTCTGCATAGGTTACTTCACTCTCCCATTTGCTCAGATACATGTTGGCAAGGCTCAGTGCCAATGTTCCACCCATTGCTGTGCCTTTAATTTGTTGGAAAATGGTGTTCTCAAACATAAAAATATTTTTCTTTAACACTATATCTGTAAGGTCAATGAGCACATTGATCTTTGGTTGGGATAGGTCTGTGTAGGTTAAAAGGTAATATTCTGTAGCCTGCAATCCCCCATCATGGGGGATGTTTGAGTACAGTGCTTCCATGTCAAGTGTGACGAGGAACTAGTTTGTATCAGTTTGTCATCGAGAAGTGAAAGGAGATGGCTAGTGTTTCTCAAATAGCTTTTAATTTTGGGGACTATGGGTCTTATACAGATATCCACATATTTAGAAATTGGCTCTGTAATCCACCCTATGCCTGATACGATTGGCCTTCCTGGGGGATTGGTGGTGCTTTTATGAACTTTTGGCAGCATGTAAAATGCTGGTTTCACTGGATTTTGTACTTTTAAGAAGCATAACTCTTTTGGTGTCTTTTAGATTAGCATTAAACAGATCTAAAAGAACTGTCTCAACTTCCCTTTTCGTGGTGATAGTGGGGTCAAAATTCAGCTGCTTGTAAAATGTTGTGTCTAGAAGTTGTCTATATACTTCTTTTTTATAGTCTGCAGCGTCCTGTATGACTATGCTGCCACCTTTGTTGGCGGGTTTTATGACAATTGTATTACCATTTGTTAGATTGTTAATAGCTGTACGTTCTACTGTAGATGTGTTGCAGTAATGCAGTTTATCGGGACTCGATACTAATTTGCAAGGTCTTGGATACAACAGTTAAGAGAGGTTTCAACACTGCTGGGGGCAGAAGGTAGATTTTTGTTTAAAAGAGCCCTGATCTGTGAAACTGCTATCAGTCTTTATACCCTGATCATTGCTAGTGTCGGAAAGATTTTTATCATTCTCTGTAATATTTGCCTCATTTATAACAGTAGAATTATTTTTATCCCCAAAAAACACTTTCGAGTTTAACTTTCTTGCAGACTTTTGGAGATCTAAAAATACATGAAAGTCTGACACACAGTTAGCTGGCACAAAAGTCATTCCTTTCATTAGTACCTTTAGTTTGGCGTCTGAGAGTGTTCTGTTAGAGCGGTTAAACATAGTCGGCGGAGGTTCAGACTGGCCGCAGCACATCCCCTCTCTCTGGCTCTTCCTCTCCCTCTTCCTTTCGTTTTTCCTGCTGCCCCTTCTTGTCCTCCTTCTTCAGCTGTGGTGAGGTGGGATCTGGTACGACGAGCGCTCCTTCTGTGTCTGTTTCCCCAATGTGATTGGTTTCTGCTTTCCTCGAGTTCGGGATGAATTTTGAAGCACTACAATTGTTTTAATGATCTAAGGGACATTAACTGCTTGATTTGTATCCCTAATGTGGAGCTTTTGCTTATTTGGGGTAACAGGGTGTTACTCGGCCAATGGGAAGCTAGGAAAAATTCCATGATCTGATTGGACAAGACTAGTTTAAAATCACTCAGAACCCCTGGAAGTGTATCTTCTGAGGAAGCCCCATAGGGCGAAACGTAAAGCCTGTTTTTTCTGCACTGATGTTTGAGTAGAGGTTTATGCAATAAAGAACTTTATCTAACTGCAGCAATTCTTCTGTGCTTTATCGAGGGGTGAGTGCTCTATTTCACAGTCCTGAAATGCACACTTTTATTTACTTTCCCTTGCAGTCACTGCTGTTGGATACCTACCTCTACACTAATAAGGGCAGTTGGAGTAAAATTGCTCATTTATCCAGTTATGGCACCTTCTTTAGTTAGAGTATATGCTAAATCATTGCCTTCTTTTTCTGGTTCATGTGTTTTGGAGTGACCCTTTACTTTTTCCCAGTAAACAGTCAGTCTGTGTTCATGACCTGCCTGAGCTGTGGCCACTATCTGCTCTACATATGCAACCTGTTTACTGCTGGAGTTTTTCATGTTGTTAATATTCTAAGATGGCAAATGAGTGAGAAAGCTGGCATAGTCAGAATCAGTACAAATTAAAATGCCATGCAAACTATACTGCACTGCACTTTCTATTGCGCTGCCAATAGTTGCTAACTCTGTATGCTGATTGGATTTAGGACCAAGCTGATATTTGATAGGAGAATATGGAATATTATCATATCAAACAGCTCCTAAACCAAAATGTAACTTCCCATTATGATGGAAAGCATAGTCATCAACATAAACCTATGGTAAACCTGAACACACATTCTCATCATAGCTATGGTGCCCCGATGTTCTGTTACAGCTTGTAAGCCAGGAAGATATTTTGGCTCTTGTACTAGATGTTCCTTTACCATACAGTCATGCAACTGTGCCACGCCTTGGGCTATAGTGCTACTTTTGGTCTTTCCATATCTGATCTCTAAAGGTAGGCCTTGGAGTGCTAGTGTCCAGGCCACAATTCTGCTACTTGATACATTTCCATCCCTAATTTTCTGGCTTCCCAGAAAAACAGTGGGTTGGTGACAAGTTTCAGCAAGAATTTTCTCATCACAAACATAATCTCTAAAATGTTGTACTGCCCAAACTGTGAAAAATAATGCTTTTTCACACACTGAATTCTCTTTTACATCACTTAGGGTTTGCTTACATACGCTATTACATGGTTGTCTGTGTCTTGATATAACAATGCACTTCTACTCTGATTAGTACACCCTGTTTATAAATATAATTATTTATTCTTTTAAGGCTAGGCAAGGCATGGAGCTTGACTCAAACTATATTTTAAAGCTTGCATAGCTTTATCTTGTTCTGGTTGCCTCACCCAACATTTTGACTTTTTCAGCAACCTGGTGAGAGGGTGTGCAATTTCAACATAATCCTGAATAAATTAGTAGTTACAGATTCCCAGAAAACTACATAACTCCTTTCATGTTTTAGGGGGTCCAATTGTTTGAATTGCTTTTATTTGGTTGTGTTGGGGTGTAGCCAATCAGATCCCTCCTCATACCCTAGATAAGTTATCTTATTCTTGAACCATTATCCCTTGGTCAAAGAGAGTTTTGCTCCAGCATTTTTCATCTGGTTTAAAACATATTTAAGATCATTCAGATGTTCTTGTTTTTTTGTCAGTCTCAGCGCCAGCTTCAGCCCAGTCACGGCCCCCGTCGCCCTTCACTCCCAAATCCGCTGTTCTCCCATTTTCCCCCTGGCTTACCCCCCAGGGTGGGGCCATGGCATCAGCCAAGGTGTCATGGACATGGGTCGGGTTATGGGAGCCAGCCTGAGAGCGAGAAGGAGTGGCAAGGCGGTGTCATGGAGAGGCTGCAGTGGGATTTTTCTATTTTTCTCCCTCTGGAGCTGGGTGTGTGCACTGACACTGGCTGAGGCAGAACTCACATGCTCCCATGCACGCTCCCCTCAAAGTGTCTGCACTCGGCTCCCCCCATGCTCGAGCACATCACCTTGCTCCCCAGCCTCCGCCAGGGGGCACTCAGGTGCCGGTGCCGCAGATCCCTCCTCCCCGGGGAAGGAGAGCAGTCCTCTGGACACTCAATCCTTTCCCACCCCTGCTGACCCCTAGTGGTTCATGCCCATTCCCGAACACGGGTTGCTGGCATGGCACAAGGTGTGGCGTCCAGCACCTCAACCCTCAGTGCCACCAGGAAGACTTCAATCATTCAGATGTTCTTCAAATGTATTGCTTTTCACCAACATATCGTCAATGTAAACTAAATTTCCCTCACTTTGAGCATCAAACATAGCCTCATGCAGAAAGATTTTGAAATCTGCAGGAGAATTCAAATGCCAAAAAAGACACCTGTTCCAGGTATGTTGTCTCTTTTCAAAGGTGAAAGTCCATTTTTGTTGGTCCTTTAGATCCACCTCAGGTGTCAAAAGTCAATTTGCAATGTCTAGGGTGGTAAAATATTGTGCACCTTAATTTTTTGCTAAATTGTGATCTAATTATGTCATTGGCCAATGAGATAGTGGCACTTGCTTATGCAATTGTCTGAAGTCAGTTGTGAGCCTCCACTTCCTTGTTGGTTTTAATACAGGCCAAATGGGTGAATTATAAACATAATTTACTTCTCTTATAATTCCACATTCCATCAAGGCATCCAGTATTTCTGATATGGACTCATAAGATGCTAATGGTATTCTGTACTGATGTATATAAACTGGACCTTTCCTAAGGTCTGTGGATACCCTAATAACATGAAGATCAGTTGCTCAACAGTCATAAGTCATTTGGGCTGGCAGTATAGCCTAGAGGTTAGAGGAATGAGGTGTAAACAAGCATCCAGCAGACTAGACCTGAGTTTGATTCTCGCAACCTCCACTTGCATACTGTGTGACTTTGAGCAAGTCACTTAACCGCCCAGTGCTCCCAGGTTGCCCCTGAAAACAGGCACTTGTGGCTGGTGGGCCTTACGCAGTTACCAAAGACTAGAAAAAAAAAAGTATATTTGGAGAACATCTCTTGGAACCCATAAAATGTTCAAAAATCTGTTGTTTCTCCTTTGATTTGCATTCACTATTTTGAACAACATGTTCAACCTGCTCCTTAAACTCAGAGTAAGGTACATTTTCTCTCTGTCTTATCTTCAATTATATCAGTAACAGTCTCAGAATCTACTACATGTACTTGTGTTAAACACTCCCTTTCATGTGTTGCTATGGATACAAGGTCATCATTTTCAGTTGGGTGTGCATGTACTTACTCTTAAACAAATGGACAAATCTCCTGAGGTGTAATTAGGCCATTAGGCAAATATTTGACAGCATCACACAGTTCATACCCCTCCGTAATGTTGTTCAGTAGTTTACCCACAACAGGAATAGCCAATTCCAAATCATTAAATGATTTGCCTATTATAATTTTTAACTCACAGTTGCCTTCTATAGTAATAGCCTCTGGTGTAGGGTTATATACCAAAATTTGTGTAACTCTGTTGGTCACATCTAAGCAAGGAATAGAATGGATCTTTAAACACATTTCACAAAACTGCTTTTTAGGTGTGACTAATGCACTTGAATCAGGCTTTTATTAGCTGTTCTTTACATTAACCTTAGCAGAAAACTCTTTCACATTATCTGAAGCAGTCAAAGTGACTTCATTTACTACTTGAAATGCTTAAGGTGTAATTTGTCCACACCTCAAGGCTTCTGATGCCACTTTAGCTGGGTAAGGATCATCTCTTAACTGTGACCACAAAAAATTATTGGTCATATCTGTACATACAACCAGTCGCAGGACATCCAGCTCAATAAACATGGGAGGTTTTAGGCCTTGTACCACATACATGTGATGTAGTACGTTGTTCCCTCACTAAAACAAACAAAAAGGAAGCCATAACCTGTATTCATTATAGTTCCTGTACACAGTACTGTTTACCAGCTCAGATCTCAAATGAAGGGATTTTAGCCCCCTCCCTATATCTCCAATCAAACATGTGCTGACTTCTCACCCTGCATGTCACTCTGTATATCAGTTACCTCTGCTTCCCAGTGATGGGGGTTCTAAACTGGTTGAACTGCCTCTGCATTTATGTGAACAAGATCTCTCCTTAATGGGCAGTGTAATTGTTGGACCTCTCCTGCATTTCCATGTACAAGATCTCTCCTGAACAGGCAGTGTGATCATGTGATCAGAACTAGGAAGCTGTTTCTCAGACTGTCAGTAATTCAAATAAATAAAAATAGTGATACTAAAAAAGGAAAACAGGACTTACATAGAAACATAGAAGTTGACGGCAGATAAGGACCTCAAGGCCCATCCAGTCTGCCCATTTCTTTTTCTACCTTATAAATATGCCATCGGCCTTTGCTCTGTCAGTGGCCTATCTATTCATACTCATCTGTATTGCTCCCTTATGCCTATCCCATGCCTGTTTGAAGCCCTGCACTGTATTCATAGCCACCACTTCCTGAGGTAGGCCATTCCATGCATCCACCACCCTTTCTGTGAAAAATAATTTCCTCACATTCACCCTTAATCGGCCTTCCTCTAATCTCATGCTGTGTCCTCTTGTCCTGCTATTTTTCTTATATTTAAACATGTTAGACTCTTTCACCTTGTTAATGCCCTTGAGGTGTTTGAATGTCTTGATCATATAACCTCTCTCCCTCCTTTGCTCAAGGGTATACATATTGAGCTCCGTTAATCTGTCCTCATATGTCTTCTGATGCAGTCCCTGCATCATTTTTGTTGCCCTTCTCTGGACTGCCTCAATTTGGTTAATGTCCTTGTGAAGGTGTGGCCTCCAGTACTGCATGCAGTACTCCAGATGGGGCCTAACCAGTGTTTTGTAAAGAGGGATTACCTCCCTCTTACGACTTGTGATACCCCTACTAATACACCCTAACATCCCCCTAGCCTTACCTACTGCTTTAGAGGTCTGCTTGGATGATTTCAGGTCATCGGTGATGATGATACCTAGGTCTCTTTCTTCCTTTGTGACTGCCAGCAACTCCCCTCCCAGCCTATAGGTGGCTTCAGGGTTTCTCTTCCCTATGTGCATGATCTTGCACTTCTTTGCATTAAATCCCAGGTGCCACTCTTCTGACCATTTTGGTAGTTTATCCAGATCTTTTCTCATTTTGCCCACCCCATCTGGATCATCTACTCTGTTGCAGATCTTGGTGTCATCTGCAAACAGACAAGCCTTACCCTCTAGTCCATCTGCAATGTCACTAATGAAGATATTGAAGAGGACTGGCCCCAGGACTGGTACCCCACTTGTGACTTGCATCTCTTCTGACTGTATACCATTTACCACCACTCTCTGTTTTCTGCCCATCAACCAGTTTGCCACCCAGTTGACCAACGTCTGACCCACCACGAGCCTACCCAGCTTATTTATCAATCTTCTATGTGGAACAGTGTTGAAAGCTTTCCTGAAGTCAAGGTAGGCAACATCAACTGCTCCCCCTTGGTCCACCACTCTGGATACCCAGTCAAAGAAATCTATGAGATTAGTTTGACAGGACCTTCCTTTTGTAAACCCATGCTGTCTTGGATCCTGTGCCCCTATGGATTCCAGGTGTTGCACTATCCTTTCCTTAAGGAGTGCCTCCATAGTCTTGCCCACTACTGAGGTAAGACTGACTGGTCTGTAGTTCCCTGCCTCCTCCCTGCTACCACTCTTGTGGAACGGGATCACGTGAGCCCTTCTCCAGTCTTCTGGGACCTCTTCTGTGCTCAGAGACTCACTAAACAGTTCTGCTAATGGCTCTGTTAGTTCCACTCTTAGCTCCTTAAGTACCCTGGGATGTATGCCATCAGGTCCTATTGCCTTGTCCACCCTGAGCTTAGCGAGCTCTTGTAGGACCCTTTCTTTTGTGAAGGGAGTAGTGCTCACCTTCCTCCCCCCCCCCCCGTGTCCATGGTGCTGAGCTGTGGGTACTGCCCTATCTTCTCTTCAGTAAATACTGAGCAAAAGTATCTATTTAGGATAGATGCTTTACAGGTCCTCCTCCTCACAAGCCCCTTTCTCCATTGAGCTTAGCAATACCCCTTCTGGACTTTCTCCTTTCACTAATGTATCTATAGAAAGTCTTGTCACCTTCTTTTACTGTTTGTGCTAGAGTTTCCTCAGTTTGGGACTTTGCCTGCCTTACTGCCTTCCCTGCTTCCCTTAGGGCAGTTTGGTATGCCTCCCTATTTTCATCCCGCTGTGTTCCCTTATACTTCCTGAAGGCCTTCTTTTTGGCTCTGACCTTTTCTGCTACTGTATTTGAGAACCAAAGTGGTTTCCTTCTTCTTTTGCACTTCCTTTTCTGTCTAACACAATGGGATGTTGCTTCAAGTATTGCATCCTTAATGCTTGCCCACTCTGCCTGTACCCCCTCACCTGTGTTTCTTTTTGCCAAGGCTAGCTTAACTCTGTTGGTCATCTTATCAAAGTCAGCTCCTCTGAAGTCCCATATTTTTGCCTTGGAATGGGATGATTTAGATTTAGTGGCCGAATTGAACCATGCCATGGGATGGTCACCGGCCCCCAGGTGACCTTCTACCTGGAGATCTGTGATCCCGTCCCTGTTAGTCAGTACTAGATCTAGGATAGCCCTGTCTCTTGTGGGTTGTTGTACCAGTTGTTTGAGGCCCTCTCCCTGCAGGGAATCCACCATGTGTCTAGTTCTGGCAGATGTTCCTGCTGGTATTGACCAATCTGTATCCAGTATGTTGAAGTCTCCCATTATCAGAACCTCAGAACCTCCCCTTTAGCTGTCATGTTTTGTATATCTTCTAACAGTAATGTGTCTATGTCCTCCCCCTGGTCTGGGGGCCTGTAGACAACCCCAGTTCTTATGGCTGTCCCATTTCCTGTTTCCACGGTGACCCACAGTTCTTCTGGCTCCTTATGTGTATTCTGAATTTCTGTAGCTTTGATATTTTCATTGACATACAGGGCCACTCCACCCCCTTTTGCACCTCGGTCTCTTCTGAACAGTACATAGCCAGGTACTGAAGTCTCCCAAGTGTGGTTACTGGTAAACCACGTCTCATTAATTGCTACTATGTCCAGTTTAGCCTCTGACATTATTGTCTGCAGGTCTGGGATCTTATTTCCCAGGCTGTGAGCATTTGTGTATATGATTTTCCATTGGCCAGATTTTGGTGTGTTAGTTGTTGGTGAGGTTTGGCATCTCCTGTCGTCGTATGGGGAGACGGACCTTTTTCTACCTGGTGATGCAAATGAACTGCAAACATGCTGAATCCCTGTTTGACCACTAGCTGAGGGGAGAGGTGTTCTTCCCATTCGACGTATGGGGTGCTGCACCCCTCTCCCCACTTGCTAGTTTAAATATTCTGCAAAGACTTCAAACTTCTGCCCCAATGCACTGACTCCCTCCTTAGTCAGATGCAGTCCATCAAATTTAAAGAACTTTTGCTCCCAGAACTGTTGCCAGTTCCTTACAAATCTGTGTCCTTTTTCCTGGCAACAGCCCTTGAGCCACATGTTTAGCTCCCCTATCTCCCCTTCTCTGAACTTCCGCCCATCTGCCCCCCTCTCCCAGACTGGCAGGATCTCAGAGAAGGAGATGCCAGATGAAATGGATGATAATTTGTCACCCAGCCTGGTCAGGTGTTCCTTGGTCTCCACAACTGACCAGCTAGTGAGATCATTAGTCCCTATGTGTGGCAGGACGTCAATGTTTTCTCCTACTTTGTGAACAATTTTAGCAATGCGGTCAGTGTCTCTCCACGCTGATGTACCTGGGAGACATCTGACCATTAACCCTGGCTGGGGATGGGTATCAACACCCTGAATCATGGAGTCTCCTATGTTCAGAAGTTTTTTGGATTTCCTTTTTGCTTTTTTTTGTTTTGGTTCCTGATTTGGGTGAGTTTTGTTGTGCTAGCTCCTGTGCTGCAGTGTCCTGCTCTGCAGTGTCCTCTGCCCCTTTGTTTGATTTCAGAGAGAGGCAGATACCTGTTTGTAGTGTTTATATGGTTTTTGGAGGTAATATGCTGGAGAGCACGGAGTGATGGGGCACCCAATTTGCCCCTTCTAACCACCTGTCTACCTCCTGGACCAACTACTCTCTGCGGTCGAGGTTCTTCTGTTGGATGTTGGGGAAATGGCAGGTGGTTCTTATAATGTATTTCCTTTTGAATATGAAATTTGAGGTGCGCAATCTCTGCCCATCCTGCCCGGAGCTGAGCCCTAAGATCTCCAATGGCCCAGCATGTAGGACAGTGCCCTAAATCCTGTAAGACTGTCCTTCTGAAAAGTGTTCTACAGTACCTGCAGTTAATGATATCCATTCCAGATAAGTTGCTGGGTTTATAACCTGGTCAGAGTAATTAGAAGGAAGAAAATGCAAGTAATGGTTTGATTTTGTGTTTTGTTTTTGTATAACTTGTTATAACAAGTTATATTACTAGTGCCCCTGTAAATGAGCTCACCTTGTGGATGCCCCACTGATCTGCCCCTTTCTGCTCTGCCACAGGAAATGTCACAACTGTGGTGCCCTATAAAAGGACTCCCAGTGATGTCGACTCATGAGTATGGGAGCAGGATAATTCTGCTGTCTCGCACTGCTGCATTAAAAATCAATAGTAATCTGGATCCCAAGTTGTGATTTTCAGTCCTTATGCAGACTAAACAGTAGAGAAAACATGGTCACTAAGACATCCAAGCAGAAACCGGTGAAATCCAGGAACACCAGCAGGGAAACTGAAACAGATGTTGGCTGACACTAATATCGACGGCTTTGCAGGCTGCACCATGGCCTCCTGCCCCAGCTCACCATGTATAACATCCATAGATCTAGACTTGGATGAAGAACTCAGCCCAGCAGCGGAGACTGAATTCGGGGATTGCCAGAGCCTGTAAGAGGTAAAGTGTCCTGCACTACAGCCTGACTGTTGTGAGGCACTTCCACCCGCCTCGCCCCAACCACTCTCCCACCCAGGGTCGGATGCTCCATATATTGCTGCTGGCAGGTCACATGTCACATCACATGACCTACCCTCCTTTTTACTAAGTGTCCACTTTCCCATTTGCAGGTTATAGACACCAACCACTAGGGGTCACTGCACTTTCCACTCTAGCTGCTCTTTCAACTCTATACCCCTCCTAGCTACCATTTCAAAGCTGACCCACTAGAGGTCACTGCAGTTCCCTTTGAATCCTTCTACCACCTACTTTCCTCACTCCTCCATCAGCCTATCTCTAAGCACCTGCTAGCATCAAACCTGGTACCCTTCTGTCCAAATTCTACTGGCTATCCTCTAAGCCAATGAACCAGGCCAACAACTTCCTCTATTTTCATACTCTTAACCCTCCCTCACTCCCTCCTTTTCTGAATTAAAAAATTAAACCTTTCTACACTCGGTCCCTGAGCTGTGATCAAACCCAGTACCCTTGCAGTCAGAGTCAGCTGCTCTACCTCTGCACCACATTGCCTACCTATTTTATTCCTACTTTCTAAGCCTGTCTCTGAACATAGCCTCCACCTCTGCTTCTCTTGACAACGCCACCCTGGCAGCTCTCCACCTAGCCATCCCCACCACCATTTCCCTGTACACCATGCCTATGTTTAACCTGGCCAGTGCCAGCTGTTTAGGTGTTTACCAACTAGATTGCTCACTTAATACCAACTTGTGTAACACCTGTTATCAATTACATGTACCCTGTAACCTAATTGTATTTGTCTGACCACAGTGTGACGTGGCGCCCTCTGTTGAACGCCTATTGTTTTGCAAATCTATGCTATGTAACCAAAAACACAATGTATGTCTTTATGTGACGAAGTACCTTTGGAAACGAGCCTCTGGCTCAAAGGTTGTAAACTGATTCTTAGAAATAAAATAAATAAAATAAGAAGAAAGACTGACCCACTCCAAGTAGCGATAGAAAAATTCCTGAAAACAGTAAACAGCAAACAAAATAGTCTTCACCCACGGATCTCCATATGGACATTACACATGTCATCAAGAAAATGACAGCTACAGAGACCAGAGCTGAAGAGCTCATGGATGTACAAGGCACACACGATAGAATCCTATTATATTTACTGAAATGGGACAGAGATCTTAACAATTGACTAGAAGATGCTGAGAACCAGTCATGCCGGAACAATTACCATATTCACAGAATCAAGAAGGGGGCAGAGGAAGGGTTTGCCACACCAATTGACTTTATACAGCATGTCCTGCATACCACACTCACCCTTCCAGCAGATATACCCCTAGAAATGGAATGAGCCCACATTCACTTGGTCCCAAGTCAACTGACCCGACAGCTAAACCTAGATCATGGATAATCAAAATCCTACAGTACCATACCAAAGAACAACTCCTGTTTGAAGCATGGAGAATTAAAGATATCCAGTTTGAGAGTCAAAAAAATCTATTTCAACCACGATTTTTCATCAAACCTACAAGCAAGGAAGTAAATGGTGAGGGTAGTTGTTAAAGAGATTAAGAACAAAGTTGGAGTAAAAGCTCAATTAAACTTCCCGGCTAAATTAAAAGTCCACCTGGAATATGGAGTGAAAGTCTTTGACACACTGGTAAATGCTCTACCCCAGTTAAAAGAGTGGAAAATAACTGTACTGGACTTGCAGATGGAGGAATTAGAAATCAGACTCCTTTGTCTGGCATGGAATGTAATGGGATGCAACAGAAAGAGATCATGGCCTGACACCTCCCTTCTGAAACTTTTGGCTCCACAACTGACCAGATTTGTCAAAAGGCTGCAGCACCTCAATAAAGTCTGAGTAGCCAAATCTGCATCAAAATTGAAGGATGCAGACTAAGCAGAACAGTAATTTAGGAGAAAAATGCACCAGGTAATGGGTCAGGAAAGTTGTCAGAGTTCAAGTTTGGACAGCATAATGACACTGACCCAATCCAGCCTTATTTACTAGTAAGACTGAGAACAAGGATTTGAAGCTGTATGGTGAAAATGTTTTTATACTCTTTTTCTTTTCTGTTAGCATAGCATTTTAAGAGGAGGGTGGCACCACATTTGGGAAAGGTTTTCTCAGTAGGAAACATGCTGATGGTGGAAAATTTGCCTTGGAGAATGTGTGGGAAATAAAAAATATATGTATTATAAGTACAGGGGAGATTCTATCTACCCCCTACTCCTACACATCGGTAGCCCTTGGTCATGTGGAGCATGGTCTTTCTGGCTGAACATTGTGCTGCATGGCTACAGAGCAGGAATGGTTTGGGGAGGAAAGCAGTCGGTACAATATTGGTGATGAATTTAATATGGTGGTTTGGGGCTGTCTGGAGTTCTTCCTGTGGTTTGCTGATGCCTCCTACCCTGTTTACAGCACAGGAAATGTTTTGTGTGGCAAAGACAGACTCTCGAAATGGGGAGTCTAGTAGCACCATTGCAGGCTATTTGCAAGAAATACTCGGATGTTGACACCATGGGCTAAATACTAAAGTGGAAAGCTACGTGGGGGTGGGTGGTAACCCTAATGTCCTGGTCACATGCCACCACGACCGCCCTGAAAGGGGAAGAAAACTGACCAGCCTAAAAGCTGCCATGGGCAGAAGACACATCGTCAATCCAAGCCATAGTAGAATGGCTCAGCTGTAGAGAGAAACTGAATGGCTTTCCGTGTTTATTCCTCTATAAAGACCCACATACCACACAGAGGAGGGGGGCAGTTGTGGCAGCCATACTGTATGGGTAGACTAAGGATAAAACTGCCTATTTTATTCTAGGTGCATGGTATGCATGACAATCTGACTGAATGGCTGTCGGTCTCTCTCCCTCAGATCCAGATATGGGTTAAAACAATGATGATGCCTGGAGAGGGAAGGAGAGAGGAATTACCTGTATATATGAGAGAGAGAGAGAGCTCATCCTGCAGGCATGATGATAACAAAATATCATAGGTCTCCAAAAGCTGTACCAATGTCATAGCATTATGTTCTGAGTGCATCACACTGGATACATAACTGCTTGAATGGGGTGTTAGCCTCTGCACCTTCATGGCTCATTTTCTTATGAACATGTCACAGACTATATTCAGAGTGCTGCATTACAAATTGTTTTATTTTAAGATGGCTGTGGGACGGAACAGTGAATAGCAGGAGAGCCATTTTGTGGGTCTTAACAAGCCACATCCAGGTATCCAGTCTTGGGAACACTAGTGTCACTCAGAACACCTATTAGAGGTTAGTGGCACTTGCTCGTTGTACCACTTTGAGGAGTGAGGGTTAACACCGTTCACTGCAGAGGCAGTAAATCTCAGATTGCTGCCCAGTTGTACTGTGTGCACGAGTTACCAAGGAAGAACAAAGAACAATGAGACCTCTGGGTAGCACTATACAAATTAAGGGCAGGGACAAGTTACTGTAATTGTTAAAGTTTGTTACCAAGGTTTAGTTATGGCACAACTGATCAGAGATAAAAAAAAAAACAAATAAGGTGTGGGTTACCCCAAATAGAACAGCAAAATGTTTTGCAGATTTCTATGCAGATCTTTATGCAGAACCACTGAAAGAGGAGATAGCAAAAAGTAATACAAAGCAATTGCTAGTTACTTTACAGTTAAGCTCTTTTTCGCAAGAGGTCAGAGAGAATCTGGATAGACCCATTTCAGAGGCAGAAGTAACAAGGCAATTTTGGAATGTAAAAGTGAAAAAGTCCGAGGGCCAGACAGATTAAATGTTAACTTCTATAAAACGTTCAAATCAGAAGTTGTTCCCATCTTGAAACATGTCTTTAATACATATCTTACAATGAAGACCTTTCGCGACACCTGGAGGGAAGCATTAAAAACTGTACTTCCCAAGCCATGCAAGAGCAGGGACACATGTGCAGTCTTTCACTCCATTTCACTCCTTAACCAGGACATGAAGCTTTTTAACAAAATTTTTGTGTATTTATTTATTTCAGTTTGGGATTAAATAGCTTTGAGCCAAAGGCTCGTTTACAAAGGTTCCAAGTCAGGCATAGTACAAAACATATAAACCAACAATAGTAGTATATACAATGAAAGTAAACATGCATACGAACAGATACATTGAAGGTTCAAAATAAATTTGTGTACAAAAGATTCCTTTGGTGTCACAGTTACATAGGTTACATTATAGAGGTTACTGCACTTATTAGGTTAGTTACACTTTTTTTACCATCTGTTTAGAAATTCACAAGGAGATTTCACCATCAGTTCAACAAATAGGCAAGTAGTACAAGCTGTTCAAAAGAGAAGGCTGCCCTGTGCTATTGGCCTAGGTCAGCTAAGGATTACAGGATCATGTGCTTAGGTAGAGTAAGGCTGCCAGAGAGAGGCTTTGTTCAGGATGTGTATGAGTGGCAGCCTGAGAAGGCTTTGTCATGGGAGGTGGGGGGGTCAAATGGTGAGAGAAAGGGGGCTAGGAAGTATAGGAAGGGGTGGTCAAGGGTGTAGGAGGTGAAAGGGGGGAGGAAGTGGCATAGGTGAGGGGCAAGATGAGATCAGAAATGGGGAAGGGGAGGGGTAGTACAGTTTGGGGAGTGGAATAAGGAGAGGGCAGTAAAGGGGGTGGTAGGATAGGGTGAGGAGGTGGCAGAGGATGGCAGCAAGGGGAGCTAGGGGAGGAGGTGGGAGGACGGGGGAGAGGGATAAACCTATGGTAATGTTACATAGGGAGATTGGAAGGGGAGGTTCAGAGACTTTCTTAGTGTTTGAAATTAGGGCGTTCATAGACTCTCTAGAGTTTGTAAGAGGGTTAGGTTATGTTGGGGCACTCACAGGTACAAGTGAGAGCTAGGTGGCAAATAGACTGAAAATACTGACAAATTGACTGAAGGGGTTTATTAAGTCAGTAGTACATCCAGATCAAACAGGATTTATTCCAAAATGTCACCTACAGGACATTATCACACGCCTCCTCAACATTTTTTCACATCATACCAGTAGCAATCACCCCAACTAGCCATATTTTTAGACATGGAAAAAGTGTTCGATCACTTGAACTGGATCTACTTCAGACTAGTGGTGCAACGGATGAGATTTGGGGAAGGCTTCATGTCCTGGGTACGAATGTTTTATCATCAGCCCTCAGCTAAGGTCAAGGTTTATGGTACAATGTCAGACTCTTTTAAAATTGAATGGGGCACTAGGCAGAGTTGCCCTCTGTCCCCCCTCCAGTCTGCCCTGAGCATAAAGCCATTCGCAATACTAGTAAGACAGAAGGATGCACATCAGGACATATAGGTGGATGGGCATGACAACCGCATCTCCCTTTATGCCATTGATAGTCTGTTATATATGGGAGAACCACAACCGTCATTTCCCACCTTACGTAAGTTGTTGCAAACCTTTTGAGAGGCTTCAGGCTTCAATGTTAACACTGACAAATCAGAGGCATTGATAATGAGCAGGTGATTATCACATTAGTTTAAAACAGAATTCCCTTTTAAATGGGTTTCAAATAAAGTAAGATATCTAGGAATATAGATACCAGTGAAGATTTCCAAATTATACTGCACTGACTACACCCCCTTAAAACAAGCAGGTTTGCAGATCTCAGTAGGTGGTACCTCCTACCATTAGCACTGTCAGATAGGCTAGAGACACTTAAAATGAATGTCTTACCTAGATTTTTATTTTTGTACTCCACCCTACTATTTCCATTTCCAGATACTGTTTGGAAAGAGCTAAGAAAAATTATTTAATTTATCTGGGGAGGGAAGGGTCGTAGACCTCAACTTTGTTGAGACATCTTAACACAGCATAAAAATAAGGGAGGTATGCAGCTCCCAAGTTTTCCAAAATACTATGAGGCAGCACAGTTAAACCATGTGGTGGAAGTCCTGAGGGATTCGGACAACAATGGATGGACTCATTTAGAACAAAGGGCACATATTTGAATACCCCTAAAATACCTGCAATGGATCATAGACAGGCAGGAACTTTCAAATCCATTGACCCACCATACTATACACCTGTGGCTCCAGCTAAAAAACAGATGGCAACTGCCAAGACCACTGTGGCAACAGATCCCAACAGATCCCATTTCAGTGGCTTCCAGTCTTTCCCCCTATGTATCTAGATAATGTATACACTGGGGAGAAAAGGAAGGGCCTGCAATACATACGGCAATTTATTACCAAGGCAGGCACTATCACAAGTTTTCAACAATTGACACAGGAATATGGCCTGAACCATCCAGACTTCCACAGATGCCTTCAGTGTAGGGATTACACTGAGACAAAAAACTCCATAGCAGCCCTACAGGCCAATCTCCCTGTAGGAGTCACATTAGCAATAGTTAGGGCTCAACAGCCAGATCAATGAAGGTTCATTTCTAATGCATACCCCTTGGTAAAAGGTGAAACAGGGATACAGGCAATTATGCTGTCACAAGATAAATGGGAATGGGAGGCACCAATCCACCCGGGCCCCCTCCAACTGGGTGAAAATCCGACAGGGAATGCATAGCACCACAGCAACCCACTCCTCGAGGGAGTTCAGGTGGAAACTGGTGGCCAGTTTTTTGATCACTCCAATGACCTCTAAGCACTTTGGAACAAGAACATCTGACCTCTGTTGAAAGGAATGTGGACAAAGAAGTACACAATTTCACATCATCTGGAAATGCCCAGTTTTGCTACAATTCTTGACAGAGGTTCAGCAAGCAATACAAGCCATCTTAGAACTACCTCTACCATCAACTTTTGAAACTCTAGCTTTAGGTCTACCCCCCAGTGGAGCACACCTACGACACAAAAGATACTTATTTCTGATACTCATAGCTGCGGCAGGGAAGACCATCACTCAACGATGGAGGAAAAAAAAACAGAGCATACTGCTATGGTCTGACAAAATGTTTTCTTTTATTCTATCAGTTGACATTTAATTTTAAATATGCAAGGTAAGGCTAGCATAATAGACGCCAATTGTACTTTTAATGGTGGACATGACTTTACATTGATTAGGAATATAAGATTATACCCTGTAAAACAAGAGTAACAGTTAGACAACTAAGCCATCAATGCTATATATGATATATTGTGTCATTGCCTAATGACTGTTACCATTATCTGTCTGGACTTACTCAAATGGTGTAATCTGAAGCTATTTAATAAACTTTGCAAGGTTTAAAAAAAGGAAGAAGGAAAACAGAGCTCTCTTAAAGTAACAGTGCTCCCTCACTGAGTCACTCACTCGCTGCAGCTGATAGCTTTTCTCAGGAGCCATGGATGGCATTCAGTATAACCGGGTTTTTTCTGTCGTGGGGTTCACTGTAGCAAGGGATTACTGTATAGTCTTTTTCCATAGTTGTAACTTTAAAGCACAGACTCGCATGCTTTTAAGACTACCCTTGTGCATTGGAACATTTTGTAGCTGTTTTTTTTTTTTTTTACAAGTGTCTAATAAGTCGTCACCTCTTTAACGTCTTGAAAAAACATTCACTGATTAAACAGCACTCATAGCCTAAACAAAGCACCAAACTGATTGAGAACAAGTTCCCTGCTTTGATTGACACCTCATACTCACTGTTTTTACACTACAGAGAAAAGCCTCATGTTTTCAGTTCCACTGTCCTGTGTATAGATAGGATACCCAGAGGTCAAAGCCTCTGTTTCAGAAACAGTATGAGATTCTGTGGTGGTGGTGGAGTCAACCCCTTCTTTTGTGAAGAAAGTTACCCCCCTTGCATTGATCTAAGATTTTATCACATCCTGATCGATATACAAACCACATGGGCCTTTTTCACCATTTAACCAAATTTTCAGAACTACCAACATAGACAAAACAGGTACATCAGAGCGTATAAAATTCAATTTGAACGCTGTATCATCCCTTTCAATATAACATGACTCTGCTTATTAAGGACCATTGAAACACTTCCCACATTTATTTTATTTATTTATTTATTTAGTGATTCGGAAAAGACCTTTGAGTGCAAGCTCTTTTACAAAGGTTCCATGTCATTGTATAGGTCTTTTACCTATGACCATAGAATTTAATGGACATAATTAATTATTGGTCTAAACCTTTTCAGAAGGTAATTATCAATTAGGAATTCATCATCTGTCTTACTAGTAATGGAGTTACATGTAACAAACATGGGACTACTGTGTAATTACCCCTGTTGCATGTTGTTAATGATTGCCTACCCTACAGTTACATTGCAACTGACACTTAAAATAAAGTGTGGCCCTAGTAACATATACTAGATCTGTAACATTCCTTTTCACCAACCCTAAGTTTCATCCAGACTTTACCTATAGGTTTTTGAACTTCCTCTTCATAGCCCAGAAATTGTAAGTCACCTGGAAGTACCTTTATGGACTTTGTTTCACACAAGGCATTGGCAAGTTTCTCAAATAAGCTTTTAGCCATTAAAGTCATTTCTGTCCTTGAGTCTAATAAAGCCTGACACTTCAGTTTGTGTTCAGTGTTTACCCCCTGTGACAGGGTGAGCCCTGTCTGGGGTGGATGCCCATGTGTGGGGTGTCTGGGCCCCCCCCCCATTCCTGTCACTTTTTGTTTCTGTGGGACGGCCACTCATGCTGGGAATGAAAACAAAATATGTTCACTGTGTGCTTGCTTATTTTAGGGTGTCACATTTAATGATTTAATGGAAATAAAAAGAAAACGATATGATGAGTTCCAAGGGTTGGCAGGAGAAGGGAGAAGAGGAGTGTACCCTCGTTCTCCCATTCCCCTTGCAAACCCAGTAGAACCCTCATGGACTATTTTATTAAAACTATCTTTTGACATGAAACAAAATGGAAACATAAACCCCCTTAACATAAAACCCCCTTAACCAAGAAAAGAGGAGTTGAGTCTAGGCTAGAAAAGATAACATGTACGAACATGTATGTCTTTAATGTTTGATGGGGAACTCCTGAGAATAAGAGGTTTTTACTGGTTTTAGCAAAAAGGGGTGGATCTCCTGATGGTGATGTCATCCATGAAAGGTATAAAAACATACCACTTGGAGTAACAAAGATAGATAGGGGAATCAGTTGAATACTGACTACCAAGTGAAGAGGAACTCAGAAGTGTGTGCTTGTTTCCACACGATTCTATTTGCAAAGGCTGAAGCTAAACCTCAGGAATTTTAAAAATTAGAAAGTTTGCTGGATACTGAACATTGAATAACCCTTTGCTTTCTGTGGCCCAGATATTCAAAGGGGTTGTGCATGGCACAACAGGGTTGCACCATGCACAACCCCCCCAATGCGCCCTGCCATGATATTCAAAGGAGCAGGTTGCATGGCACAACTCCCAATGTGCTGCAGCGCATTGATAATGTATGTGGCACAGATGCAGGGGGTGTGCCCATGCATATGTGGTACATCCCAATATTCAGCCTGGGATATGCGGCGCATATGCTGGCACAACCCCTACATGCGCCACACACTGGTGCTCAAAGTTGAGCCGAGATTAAAAGGCTCAAATGCTAGCCACCCACAGGTGGGTGGCTGTATTGCAAGGTGCAACGCAACAGCCACCAGCCATGGGTGGCCACCAGCCCAGCAGAACACCATCCACAAGCACCTGGACCTTCCCCGGTAGTCCAGTGGACCCCCCCATCCATCCTCGTATGCCTGATCGCAGGCTGTTGTTATAATAAATATTAACCTGGTGGTCTAGTGGTTCCCTCCCTGTATGCCCGATCATGGGCTTCTGTAATATTAAATTGTAACCTGGTGGTCTAGTGGTTCCTTCCCCATATGCCCGATCATGGGCTTCTGTAATATTAAATTATAACCTGGTGGTCTAGTGGTTTCCTCCCCATATGCCCGATCGCGGGCTGTTGTAATGTCAAATATTAGCCTGGTGGTCCAGTGGTACATCTCCCCACCACCCACAGAGGACCCCGGCCACCCAGCACCCCGTCATCGGTGGGCGGCAGCACCACTCGCCGCATACCACCCAGCCGCCCGTCGAATGACAGCGGACAGTATGATCTATACGCCTATTGGTCCACAGTGTGGACCAATGGGCTTGGAGACCATACTGTTCTATACAGAACCAGACATGTGAATGAACGCTGGAAGGGGGTCAGTGGAAGAAAATAGTCTGCACTGGCCAAGTAGAAACAGAATAAGAAAAAAAAATCCATCTGCTTTTCCTTTTTGAAGTAAGGTGCCCAGGTAGAACTTGTGTTTCTTTAAACCTGGCAGCTTAGAACTTTCACTTTGGCATTTTACATTTTCTGTCATACTGACTCTGGACACCTCTGAGGGAAACAAGACACAGAGGTAGTAGTATCAATTGCTATACATTCATTTTTACTTTTTGACCCAGATTCTGCATCATTTTTACAACTTGCAGTTTCAGTTACTTGGACTGCAATGGAAGAAACAGAAGCTGTTAGTGATTTATTTATTTATTGAAATGTTTCACCAGGAGGGCACACTGAACAAGTTGCTCATCTCACGGTGTGACCTGGGGGGAGGGGTTACATAGGGTTGTGAAGGATGATCATTTACAATAGTATGTGGGCAGTACAAACAGTACAACATTGTAAGATTGTGTAACAGTTGGAAAACAAGGTATTATACAATAAACAGTAGAGGAACATTGGGTAAATTACAATACATGTCCAAAATCATACAAAAGAACATATAAACGTACAAAACAGTAATAATGCAATAGAACCATTTATAGTGCATGAGTGTACGAGGAGCAGGCTCAAGGTAGTATGCAAGTGCTGTTGGAGTAAAAAGGATGGGGTTAGGTTGTGCACACTGGTGACCCAGATGGGCAGGTAGAGAAGAGAGGGGGGGAGAGGCAAGAACTGAATATGAGGAGAAGGGGTAGCCATTTCCTGATTTCCCCCTTCAGGATGTTGAGAACCCTGCTGGGGGGGGGTCATGGTAGGAAGGCAGAAACTGGAGATAGGTATTAAGGTGGGTTAAAGCAGAAACAGCTGAGGGAAAAGTAATTGTGTAGGGCAGAGGTAAGGGAGTAGTTGGAGGAGGAGTGTTGTGTTTCTGGGGGAGGGAATTCCAGATTTTAGGGAAACGATGGTCGAAACCAGTCTGACCAATGAGGGTGAAGTGGCGAGGGACCGTCAAGGTGCGGGCGTCATTTAATCTGAGAGAGTGGATAGGGGGAGGTGGAGTGGACAGAGAGGATGAGATATTATTTGAGCTACTGACCCTACCTGTAGCATGTGCTCCTGGTGGTGTTGGCACAGTAGGGAGGAACAGATGCATGATGGTATATGAGACAAATGCCCTTGTAGAAAAACATTTAAGTCTCCCATTTGTTTCTCTGTTTTTACCTCTATAGGCTTTTTCATTTCTTCTCGAGAACGTTTTATCATGTCTTCTAGACTTGGGGAACCAGGTCTAGATATATTCTGAGACTCCACCCTTGTAATTATCTCTTTGCTTCCATAGCCACTTCTTCCTCTACCAAAACCTGCCATAGGTAAAACCCTGGTTCTGGCAAGACTGTTGGAATATCCCCTTTGAGGGCTTACCTGTTTGCCCCAAGGCTCCTCCATTCTCCCATTTTCCACACTACTGCCACCATTCCCCATGTGCCTTCTTATGATCTCTAATATCCGGCCCCTGCAGTGTGTTTCCTCAGATTGGGGCAGAAGGAGTTAAATCGCAGAGCTGCCAACCTGTTTTGTACTCCGGTGTGGTTGGGTGCCCTGAGCATGCGCAGTTGAAACTTTATGTTCCGGACCTCCATAGCAGTTGCTCCGATGCCTCCCCAGTGACTTTGACCCCTGTGTTCAGTTAAGTGGGGGTCAGACACCTGAAGGAAGTGTCTGAGAAGTGGCGCTGAAATTTAGTTTAAAAGCACCAGCAAGTGTTACTCCGAAGTGGCCTTCATGAATATTAGTAAGGCACCCTGAATAATTATGAGCTGAATCGCTGCTCCCAGGGGGATTGTGTTTTGGAGCTAGCCACCTGCTGCGGGGGGGGGGGTCCGATAAACATAAATGTAAGGTCACTTAATAAAGGACAGTGTAAGCTATCAGATAACGGGGCAAATATGAATATAAACTGCCTAGTTTGGCTGCCATAATGTTATAAAGTTGGGACTGCCATGTAACTTTGTGAGATTGTCTACAGTGGCAGCCATCTTTAGCCCTTTAACCCCAGATGGACAGCCAATCAGCTATCTAGGCAACCAAAAGCTGGTTGTAATGTCTTATGGGAAAAAGGTGTATACTAATTTCAGGTGCCAAAGAACCTTTGCTAATCAATAATCTAAGTGGACTAATAGTAATATTTGTGATTGATGACAGGAATTGGCCAATCAGAGGGGAGGATTTTCGGGTGAAATCCAAGGGACTCTGGGCAGTTTGGACAGTCTTTTCTGAGCTCTTGCCAAGTCAAGAAGGGCTCAGTCTGTGTGTGTGTGTCAAGGGAGAAGGTATTTTTTAAGCCTTAATTTGGAAAAGCATTACAGTGTTTTGGAGGAACTGAACAGGACTTCATTCTGAGAGAGAGTCTTGCGGTACTGCATCTGAATATCGGAGACTCTTGGGTGAAAATCTCCTGGCAGTGTGAGGATCCAGGATTTTGCAGTGAGCCTGCACCAGTGGAAGAAAACCCCCTGAGGCAGAGAATGGGGTGGTTTGGAATTGCGAGTGCCAGAGCAAAATGGCACTACTGCTTGAAGTGAAGGACTTGACAGGAAAAGATTTGCGGTGTCTAGTGTTTTTTAGGAGCCTGTGGTCTGCTGAAAGCCAGCTGTGAAAGAGGTGGAGCTTTGTATTAGAGACTGAAATCCAATATCCAAAAGCCACTTGAAAGGTGGAAATCCCTGAGAACCTGCCTCGCTGCACTCCAGAGCTGTTTGCTTTGTTTAAGGAAAAAGCGGAATCTGAAACTGTCCATAGCAGCAATCCAGAGCCAGGTAGGGAACCTGCTAACCCCTACCAAGTGGGGAAGACTGTCCTGCAGGGGGCCACAGGTGCATGGCTGAGTACTAGGGTGCTCTAGACCCATTGAGGGAGCTGGGCTGTGGAGTCACTCCTGGGTCTGGGCTTCTTCTGGCCTGGTAGGCCATGCACTCACAGCTTTGTAATAGGCCTGGAGACAGGTTGAAGGGGACAAGCGGCCAGACCTTCAAGCAAGTCGGAAAGGGACAAGCGGCTAGACCTCCAAGCAAGTCCAAGGCTGTTCCAACCAATCCTTTCTGCCCATCTGCTTGCTGCCCTCTGAGAGTGATAGCAGGAACCCAAATTTCCTGAGCCCACTGTGCTAGAGATAGAACCCTCTCTTCAGGACCATGAGTACCCAGGGCTTGCCCTGACAAAAAGAGGAGTAAAGGTTTAAACGTTAGCACATTTATTTATTTATTTCAGTTTGGGATTAATATCTTTGAGTCAAGGACTCGTTTTCAAAGGTGCCACGTCAATTGTTAAAAACAGCCATAACAGTATAAAATGCATGGTTAACAGTAAAAGGAACATTGAATCATATACACAACCAGTAATAGAACAAGTCTGAGGTTTTACACATCAGTTTAGTACTTAATTACACAAGCTTGATTCAAGGAAAGAGTAGGGGGGTGGGGGGGTCAGCCAAAAGGTGGCATCGTCGGGGGGGGGAGGAGTGTTCATCCATGAGGAGACATCATTAGTTACAAGGGGATAGGGTAAGGAGGGTCCTGGGGAAGGTGAAATTCAGTGGCGTGATAATTGAGGAAAGGGGTAGGTACTGGGAGACTGTCGGCTGAGTTATTACCACATGGAGGGACATGATAGAAACTTTCAAGTACCTCAAGGGAATCAACAAAGTCCAAGAGGGTAGCATCTTTCAGAAAAAGAAGTGTGCAAGAACAAGGGGGCACAATTTGAAGATAGAGGGGGGCAGCTCAGAGGTAATGTAAGGAAGTATTTTTTCACAGAGAGGGTTGTGGATGCATGAAACGGCCTTCCGGAGGAGGTTGTGGAGTCAAAAACAGTGGTGGAATTCAAGAATGCATGGGACAGTCATAAGGCAATTCTAGGGGGTGGGGGTAAATGGGCAGACTGGGTGGGCCAAGCGGTCCTTATCTGCCATCAAATTCTATGTTTCTATATTTCTATTAGCACCGGCAGGTACAGGTCATTTTTGAGCCAAGGAAGGTTTGAAAGTGCAAATCTTGGGTGTCTCAGAGAGATCAGTGGGTAGTTCATTGTACCGCTTCAGTCCCTGTTACAGGATGGAGTTTTGGGCAAGTTTTGTCCTTTTGAAGGGAATCATCATCCTGTCAGTGGCTGTACTTCGGGTTGATTTCGTAGAGACAGCCAGCCTAAAGTGGCCTCCCAGTGTGAAAGATGACAGACCCAGCAACACCTTTTTTAGAAGTAGGCAGGTTTGATATTGCCCTCAAAGGTTGAGTGGGAGCTACTCAGTGTCTTTGTAGAGCATGCAGATATGGATGTCAATGGCAGCCCCCAGAGTGAGGCGGCAGGCTTTATTGAGGAGTGTGCTGATCCTGTTTAGGGCTGTTTTTGTGCCGGCCCCATAAATAGGCAATCCATAGTCTATGGTAGACAGTATTGAACTATAGTGGCTAGTTTGAGAGCATCAGGAGTCATTGAGTGTCTATGACGGTAAAGTATGCCCAGCTTTGCATCTGCAGTCTTGATAACAGAGTCTATGTGGCTTGAGAAGGTGAGGGTGTCATCAAATGTGATGCCGAGATATTTGAACTTGGTGACTTGGTCTAGAAACTCACCCTTTTGGTTATGTATCAGCCGTGGCAGGTATTTATTTTTGCTTTGAGAGGTGGTGAAGAGCATACTCTTAGTTTTTTTTATGTTTAACAGTAGTTTGTTTTCTGTGAACCACAATTCAAGTTTAAGGAAACTGTTTGGAGATCTGTTTTGATGGAGTGGAGGTCTTTACCACCTACTGATATTACTGTGTCATCAGGATGGAGAACTGTGCTCACTGAGCATGCTGTAGGGGTGGAGTTGGTGAAAATGCTAAAGAGTAGAGGACCAAGGATTGACCCCTACGGGACTCCAAGGGTCACCTCATTAGCTGCAGCTAGGGTATCACCTATTTTGACTCGTTGTGTCCTGTTGGTGAGGTAGCTGCCAAACCAATTTACCGTCCTGGGGATAGACCTGTGGATAGAAGGCAGCTTAGGAGGAGGTTGTGATTTACAGAGTCAAAGGCCTTCATAAGGTCATTGAAGACCGAACCAACTGCATGCCCATTGTCCAATGCATTGTATAAGTGGGATGAGTAGTCCACTAGTGCGGTGAGTGTGGAGTGCTCTTTTCGGAAGCCGTGCTACTGTGCGCAGAGTAGATTATGTTTATCTAGGTATTCCGTAAGTTGCTTTTAGACCATTCTTTCAAGTACTTTAGGTAGGGGAGGGAGGATGGAGATGGGTCTGTAGTTGGATGTTTGTGTCTTGTCTCCTGCTTTAAAGACAGGTGTGACGTTTGCTGACTTCCATAAATCTAGGAAAAACACTTCCTTTTTAAGAGAGGCATTGAAAACCATGGTAAGAGGACCAGAGAATCCATTGAGGAGAAGACCAACCAGCTTCATGTCAAGCATATCCACTCCCATTCTGGTCTTGCCAAGGGCCCCTTTAGTGTGTTTAATTGTTTCAGCCTTGGTGACACATCTAAAGTGAAATGGTGGCATCTCTTTTCTTAATGGGTCATGAGGGGCAGTTTGTCATTGTTGTGCTTGCGCATCCATGAAATAGTCACTGCAAAGTACACTTGAGAGGTCTGTGAAGGTGTTGTTGAGCTCATTGGCAATATCGATGGGTTCCTGCAAGGGTCCCTTTGTGGTAACAAGAAGGTCAGGGGGAGCCTTAGTGGCCATGCCCGTCAGGGATTTCAAGGTCCCCCAAAAGTCTCTTCCAGAGCCCCATGTTTTGTTAGGTAGACCTTGTAGTAGGAGGCTTTGGCCTGTCGGATGAGTTTGGTGCAAGCATTTCTGGCTGCCTTGTAGGTGTTTATTGCAGCAAATGTTCCAGTTGCCTTTGCTATATGCCAAAGATTGTCTCTGTTCCGCTTGAGTCTAATTAGGGCTTTGGAAAGCCAAGGATTGGTGGTTCCCCTAATTGTTTTAATTCTATATGGTGCAAAAATATCACAAGCTCGATTGAAGACCATTATGAAGTAGTTAAAAGCCTCACTACCATCAATATTCCCTGCCAATGGAGACCAATCCATATGCGTCACGTACAGTTTAAAATGCTCGAGTAGCTCTGGACTCAACCAGCATTTTTTGCATACCTTGGGTGGGCTTTTTGTGAAGTTGTTTGACCAGGTACACTTCACAGGGGAGTGGTCACTGAGGCTGTCAGGCAGGACAGCAACGTTGGTTATATACTCCGGGTGAGTGATCAGGAGCCAGTCTATGAGAGAACTGCTCTGTTTTGTAGTTCATCCTGGTGTCTGTAGTGACCATCTGTGTTAGGAAAAGGATGGTTATTAAATCCTTAAGTTTGGCATCCTTCTGTGGGTGCCAGTTAATGTTGAAGTCACCTACAATGATCTCCCAATGGTTGCCTAGTTGCTCTTGGCTTGCGATGACATGGTTTAGCCCATCAGGTTGGTGCCCTGGAGGTATGTATACTGTGGAGACCAGCAGGACTTTATTCTGTGTCCTTATGTTTAATTTGAGGTTCAGAATTTGGGCCTTTTTTGTATTAAGACTGTTATCAAGGGCCTACACCTTTATTCCAGACCTGACATATACTAGGCACCCACCCCCACGTTTAGCAATCCTATCTTGTCAGAACGAGTTGTAGCCATCAAGTGAAATAGATACATGCAGTGTCTTGGGGGAAAGCCAGGTTTCAGTGAGTGCTATAATGTCTGGGTTGATCACCTGCACCCATGCCTGGAATTGTGCAAACTTGGCGAGGAGACTGTTAACATTCAATGATACTATAGTAAGTTGACCTTTAAGCTTAGTCATTTTAGAGTGATGGGGTCCAGAGTTTGAGTGAAAATTCCCTGATAGTAGCAGGAGCAGCAGGATTGGAGAGCAGAGAAAATGACAAAGTACATGCAAAGTTGATTTAAAAGGAAAATGCTGACGGTCAATTGCATCCAGAGGAAATGATGAACTCTCGGGATCCAGGGTCACATAATATTTTAAGATTCCTGAAATCATCCTTACATCAGACAGCATTGTTTCTACGGCTCCAACGCAGGCCAACCCACGGCACCGAGCAGGCCTGGCAAAACCTGGGTACCCAGTCAGGACACAGGGGGATTCTCTGGTACCAGTGGAGGTGGATTACTATGTGTTTGAGACTATGGGCTCAGTTACTTAAAAAAGACAAATATAACCAAACCTCTTTCTAGTCACAGTTTTCCTGTTGCAGGTACCCTCTTCCCTAGCCCTCCCCCCTTTATCAATAAAGCTGTGCTTTTGGTTGTTGCAAATCCAGTGTCATGATCAAGTTCTTGGTATAGGTGTTAATTATGTGTATTTTATGGTGTTGGGGTACATCATGGTATTTAGTGTGTGGGGTGGCTGGAAGGGGAGATGGGTAGGTACAGCATCCCACTGGTTGTACCAAGCAAACACTGGGCCAACTGTTTCTTTACTCTGGGTGGAGGCATCATGCTAGCCTCTTACCAATTTGGGATAGATCCCCCAAATACCACTGTAGCAGGACCCAGGCCCCTTAACCTGTGTGGTAATCAACAGGCAGGGGTAGTAGCCCATTGGCACACAGCACCTGGGCTACACTTGTAAGGACCTGGGATGATCCAGGGCCTGTTCCTGTGGTGGATTTGTGTTTACTTTTTTTCCTTTTTTATATGGAGACTTAGGAGCAGATAGCTCTCCACCTTCCATGACTATGGCATCTGAAGTAGTGACCTCAGACACTTTTACCTTGGGGGCAATTTTTTTCCCCTTTTTCTGGGGCTGAACCCCATCAGTACGGGCAGTTTCCCCACACTGTTTTAGCCTGCTTAATTGGCCAAGGAATATCCTTTCATTTTCTTTTTTATGTTGGCTCGCGCTTGCACGCCAGCCAACATCTTGCAATAGTAGTAGATTTAGAGGTGCAGTCACTGTGGGCGAATGCGGAACATGCATCAGTAGGTGCATCCCTCATTCCCCAATAAGCCAGCATGCAGGTGCTGACACCAGCAACAGGTAAAGTGGCCACCACATCTAACAAAAGTGCCACTGCCATGAGAGGCAAGCTCATCATGCAGCGGCACAATAACACACCTCCTGACATGCCTTTCCTGGTGAAGCAGTTCAATAAACATGGCAGCACTGACTGCGCTGCTTGAGAATGCCGACTTCAGGGTGCCTAGTCCCCGTTGGCATGCCCCAACCAGTTCATTTGCGCGGAGGCCTCCCGTCGCGCGCATAATGCCCTCCCATTCCAGCTGTAGCGTCACGGGGTGCCCAATCCCTCGGCATCATGTGTCCCCTTCTGTGCCGGTGGGGACCCAATCCCTGTCAGCTGCTGTCTCCTCCCCGTACGCAGGTGGTACACTGGGAGCCCACCCAAGTGTACCAAACAACACCTGCAAAAAAAGAAAACCAACCCTCATTGTCTTTTTTTTTTTTCCCTATTAAACAAGAAAATGGTCCCTCACGGTCTCTCCTACCCCCTCCACCACCCACACCCACCCTCTGTGTGCTCTACCTCCCCACACCTCCCTCCTCACCCCATACTTACCTCCGGGGCCCAGCACGACGATCTTCGGAGGACCGGGAACATGTCTGCACCCTTCAAAGCTGACTGCGAACTGAAGAAATGCCGGTAAGCTGTATAATGGCATAAATAGGGTTTTTTCAACTTTGGTGCATATCTTGGGCATTTTTGGGAATTTTGGCACCGAATTTTCAACATGGGGTTATTGGGACACCTCCTCATGAATTCAGTCACCGTCATGGTGTTATTCAGTCCCGAAAGATGATTTCGCAGTCATTGCGCGGAATCACCTTTCAGGACTGATTAACGAAACGACAGTGCCACTGTTCATGAGGTGGGCTCTAAAAAAGCCTAGGTTGCAAATTCGGTGAAAAAAATCAAAAAAATGACTGTTTTAGAGCATGCATTGTGCAGTTTCCACGCATGCTCATAACTTCATGAATTTATAATATTTTCACTCCAAATTTTCAACATTGCCATTTTTCCACCTCATTATGAACAGTATAGCTGTCATTTACATATCCTGGCCGAAATGTGTTTTCACACTTCTGGCACAGAATAGCATGGTTGCTGTGGGAAATCAGTTTTAGGGACAGATTAAGAAAATGACAGTGACACTGTTCATGAGTAGAGGTACTAAAATGCCTATGTTGAAAATTTGGTGACGAAAGTCCATAAAATGACTGTGTTACAAGCATGCATTGCGCAGTTTCCATGCACCCTTGTAGTTTTGCAAATTTGCAATATTTTCATGCCAGATTTTCAACACTGGCACTTTTTCATACCTCCTTATGAACAGTATAGCTGTCATTTTTCACATCCTGCCTGAAATGTGTTTTCGCACCTGTCACGCACAATGGCGTGGTCGCTGTGGGAAATCAGCTTTTGGGACAGATTAACAAAATCACAGTGCCACTGTTCATGAGGGGAGGTCCCAAATCCCTATCCTGAAAATGGGGGTAAAATAAATCCCAAAAATAACTGGGTTATGGACGTGTGTTGCGCAGTTTCTATGCATGCTCATGACTTCACCAATTTTTCATATTTTCACTCAGGATTTTTAAAGTTGCCATTTTTTTACACCTCCTCATGAACAATACAGTTGTCGTTTTTCACATCCTGCCCAAAATGTGTTTCCATACCTGTGGCGCCAAATGGTGCTAACAAACTGATAGTGCTGCTTTTCATGAGGTGGGGTCACAAAAAGCCCATGTTGATAATTTGAAGTGAAAATACCAACAGACGCCTACGGCGTTAGGGTTTCCGACTGTAACACCCCACCCTGTAGAGACTGACAGGCATCAGGGGTGTCACTTGGTATCATCAGTTGTAATGCTCACACCATTCCACCCCTACCCTGCAGCCACTGACATGTATCGAGGTGTGCCTTGGAGTGCTCGGCCCCAAAGTTCACTCCATTCTCCTATACTGCACCCACCTCAGTGTATTTCCTTATGGAATGGGGTAAATATAAGGCCCAAAGACCCCAAAGCACACCACAACATTTGTCAGTGTCTACAGGGTAGGGTGAGGTAAAACAGCATGAGCGTTATAGCTGATGACCCAAAGGCACACCCCAACACTTGTCAGTCTCTGCAGGGTGGGGGTGGGGTTGGCATCAATTCAGTACTTCACTGCCATTCCTATTATGCATCTCTAACTCCTGGACTACCAATGCCAATGCCAGTGAGACAACATTCGGCTTTGACAACTGCTTGTTTTCCTTGCCAAAAGAAACGCTTATATAACTGGGAAACACACCAAAATACATTTCTCTAAACTGGTCACTCTCAAATTCTGTATCTTTATCTGCTCCAAAATATACATCTTTTAATGTATAAAAGAAAGCCCTTGGATTTGGCCCTGTCTGCACATCTGGAAGCAGGCTCAAGTGGTGCCAGTCCACAAGGGAGGCCCTAGGAATACTATAGGCAACTACAGACCTATCTCCTGACTCAGCACCCTGGCAAAAATCCAAGAGAGGCTGGTCTACTGTCAGCTCAGAGACTACCTGGAAGCAAACCAGCTACTGGCGCACACCCAGCTTGTTTTCAGGCAAAAGCATGGGACAGACACTGCTCTCATCAAATTCACCTCTGATGTCCTCTCCGTGCTGGATAAAGGCTTCCAATGGGGGCTGTCTTCATTGACCTGACAAAGGCCTTTGATCTGGTGGATCACAGCCTGCTGATAACTAAACTGGGTAAACTTGGTCTTGAGAAACACTCCCTGAGCTGATTCAGCAACTACCTGTCTAACTGCTTCCAACAGATCAAATGGAGGGGTGCCACCTCTGGATCACTCCCTATAAATGAGGGGGTACTGCAAGGATCTATACTGGGTCCCCTCTTGTTTTCACTATTCGTCAATGACATTAGCTACCACTGCGGTAGCTGCTCTGTGGTTCAGTACACTGACAACGCAGTCCTATCCAGATCTATGAATAGCACAGAAGAAATTAGGACCACAACTCCAGTCAGACTTTGCTATGATTGAAACTTGGCTACTAAAAAATTGCCTGGTTCTAAACTCCAATACAACTAAAGCCCCCCTGTTTGGGCCAGGATCCCTGGGCGCTGACCGTAGCCTCTTACTCCCACTCGTCACAGCATCTGGCTCAACAATAGAGGTGGTGCAGTCCTTCAAGTGTCTTGGCCTGGTTCTGGATCAAGGACACACCCTAAAACCCCACGTGGACACAGTAACCAAAAAGCTCCACCAAAAGCTCAGCTTACTCCACCGCCTAAGTACTTAAATGATTCCTGAGACAAGGCTAGCAATCGCAAAGTGCATCCTCCTCCTGACATTAACTTACGCGGCTCCTATCCTACATAAAATAGCAAAACAGGACCACATTAGGCTACAAACCCTGTATCACAAAATAGCTTGCTCCGCTACACAATCCCAACCAAGGAGCCACTATTGTGATGTACTTGCCTCACTCCACTGGCCATCTTTCAGCCATAGACTTCAATACTCCCTGCTGTGTAGCACTTATCAGCTCCTCGGTGACCACCCCAAAGCGCTCCTGCAAACTGCTCCACACTACAGGAAAAAAGCTACTGGAAGTACCCTGGGTCAGCACCATAGTAGACAGCAAATTCTATGCCTATGCTGTCCCTGTACACTGGAATAAGCTCCCTGGCCACCTACAGGAAGAAACCTCCCTAGTGAATTTCCGCAAGGGGTTACGTGAGCATCTGCTGGACCATAGTCACTGCTCCTGCCCCAGAGAATAACCTCTCCTAAACAGTATCATCCTATCTCTCCTTCCATCACTTCCTAGCTGCTATCTACCTACATACTGCTACAAGACAGTTTCCTTGGCCATAAACCATCAACCTCTTATTTCAAGCTTGTGACTGCTATGAAATGTTATTGCTTTAACTGAATAATCCAGCTGTATATAATCCTATCTGTACCATGTAACTCTGTTTCTCTGTCTTAACTGCAACTCCTGAATGTTCTTGTACGTGTACTATTCTACTCCAGAAGTTTCGCTTTATGTAACTAATCCTGGGTCGCCCCTGAAAAAGGTACCTTCGGGGCTCAGTGGGCCTACCCAGTTATCAAAATTTAATAACTAAATAATTTAGTATGAAACTGACCAAACTCCTTTTTCATTACTTTACACAATTGTTCTACTGTATTTTTTTGCTTTGTAAGTCACTTCAGTATACCATGTTAAGTGTTTAGCAGCAGGGGACCACTTAATTATGTCAGTCTGATCTTTTCTTTTGTTATTTTTAAAGTGGCAACACCTTCTTTCAAATTACATAAATGCTGGTCAATTGTATGGCTAGATTTTTCAGGGTCATATGAGCCTCCATGTAAATCTTTAGTTGCTTTTAATTTTTCAGCCCATTTCTTATTACTAGGTTTTGTTTTAGAAACTCTTTGTTTTTTATTTTTAGACTTTCTAGAGAGTTCTTCCTCAGAGCTAGAACCATCTTCTTCAGAGGAAGAGGTAGTGGAATGTGTAAAACTGCTTTGTGATTCGGAGTCATCAAGAGTTCTTGCCACACTTCCACCTTTACTTTTGTGCTACTTTTTGCATTCATTGTGCTATTTTTTCTTTTAACTGTTCACTTTACGTTTGTATAATTTCTTCTACCTTGTTTATTTAAAGCACTAGTTCCCTTGACCTTGCAACATAGTATTGTCTACTGTTTCTTTCCCCCCTGCTTGTTCTCCCTCTTCAGCACTAGACTGAACAGGACTGAACAATGACTGTGGAAAGGAAAGTTTCTTTTGACATTCTGCAAAGGAAGTTCCCTCTCTAGAAGAACTATTTTCTTTTTCATTCTGATTTTGTTTAAGCTTTTTGTTTTCCATCATTTTCTGCATAAGGTTAAACTCAAGCTTTTCTATCTGATAGGTAGGGTCCTCTACATCTCTAAAAGGGGGTGACACTTTAACTATCTATCTACGATATGCTGCGACATCCAGCAAATAGGCAGTTAACAAATCTATGCAGCAGCAGTAAATGGGTGAAATAGGTTGTAAACCCCAGGGAAACATAGTAACAGGAAAGAACATTAGGAAAGAGAAAGGGAAAGCAGGGTACACCTTATCTGGGGTACATCTATAAGGAAGTTCAGGGTAATGCAGAATGAAGGTAGTAGACTATGAAGGGAAGCAAGAGCAGGAAAAGGAAAGCAGGATAAACCCTATCTAGGGTAGTTTGATAAGCAAGTTCAGGGGTGGCAGAAAAGTGGGGTAAAAGTACACCGAAGTTGGAAGAGGGTAGGGGGTAATCAGAACTAGCATAGGCATTAAGTGAGGGCACTAGAAGGGTAGTGATCATCGGAGTGGAACAGTGTAATAGTTGCGATGCTGCAATCATTCAGGAGAACTTCTGGAGACTGAGGTGCTGTCCCATCTGTGCTCACCTATCTGGGTTGCAGGCACAAGTTGCCAGACTCTGGGCAGAACTGGCAAAGGTACAGAAGATTTTCTATCCCACACAAGCACTACCTAGTCCACCACTGCCCTGCCAGAGGATGCCTAGAGAGGGCGATAGAGCGGATGGACCCTGTTAGGCTCCAGGAGGGGGGGGGCAGTGCACGCTCCTCCACTGATACCTTTGTGGAACACCTTCATCTTACAGGTAAAATGGATCAGTCAAGAGAAGGTTCCACTCCCAGTGGAGGGGCAGTGGGGGATCCTCAGAAATGGAGGCCCAAAGGATGGAGGGAGAGGCCCCAGCCCAAGAGGAAGCGTCTCTGTGTAGGTGACTCTATAGTGAGGAATATAGAGTGGGAAGGTGCGGGGGGAACAGAGAAGGATATTAGGTGCCTGAAGGGTACCAGAGCTTGGAGGGATGGAGAGCAAATCCTGTGGATTGCTAGGGCAGCAGGCACTGGCAGGGAGTGGCAAATGATCTAGCAAGGGAGATGATAAGGGTATAATGGAGAAACTTCAGGGAGTTGGGGAGGGGCCTCAAGCAGACAGCATGCATAGTGACTTTTTTCTAGGGGCTACCTATAAAAGGCAGAGGACAGGCAAAGGTACTCCACACTGGGACCTTTAATGATTGGTTGAAGGCATGGTGCATGGATGAGGGTTTTGGCTACATTGGGACTGGGGACCAACCTGGGAAGAAATGGGCCTCTCTAAGGGAAATGGCAGCATCCTTTTTGGAAGGAGACCACGGTCCTTGGTGGGAGGTTTATATGCTACTTAGATGAGCATTTTAGATAACCAGGGGAGGCAGAAAAAATGAGGTATGCAACAACTGCCTCCCAGTTCATAAAATAACAGAGAGAGAGAGAGAGAGAGAGAGAGAGAGAGAGAGGGCCCGAGGGGCGAAAACACCCTTAGGACACGGACACATTGCAGGGACTGGGACAAGTTGAAAGAAATGGGAGCTACATCTCAGGTAGGGGAGGAATGTGAATAGAAGGGGACAGGAATGGAGAAAGCAAAATGGGAAGAGGTGAGTCAGAGGGGGCTTCAGGTAAAAACACAGGAAAGAAAGGGAGGAAGATGAAGGGCACCAGGCAGGGGGGTGAGAAGGTGTGGAGAGCCATGTGTGTCAACACCAGGAGCCTTGGAAACAAAATCCCAGACACACAGGCTATCATGCTGGAGGCTAACCTGGATATAGTGGCCACAACAGAATCATGGTGCACCAAGCACCATGACTGGGACACGATCATACTGAGTATCTCTTTATTCAGGCAAGACAGGGTTGGGAGGAGTGTGGCATTGTACATACAGGAGGGGATGAGGTTCACAGAGGTGTAGGTGTACCAAGGTGAGGAGGGGCTGGAGGTACTGTGGGTCATTCTGGAAGCAGGCTCTGGGACCACTCTACACATCGGGGTAGTGTACAGACCCCCAACATAAGAGGGGGGAGATGGACAAGGCACTAGGGGAGCTCATCATCAGGATGGCAAGTAAGGGAGGCGCTGTTAGTTAGAGAATTTAGTCTGCCAAATGTGGAGTGGAACCTGGGAGGCAAGATAGGCATCAGGCAGGGCCACCGTCTCTCTGGGATCCATGTAGCTGTTTAGTTTGGAGCTCAGATTAACTTTTAAATCCCTCGCTAACATCTAACATTTTGGGCTTGTGTCTGTATCAGTGTCATGGTATCATTGTTAGCTTCTGTTTTACTTTTGGTGTCATTTGAGTAAGTCCTTATCATGTGCAGTCACTTCCATGTTTATAGAGGTAGTGTTGAGGTTTAGGGATGGAACATAGGTAGTGTGGGACAGCGAGCCAGCTGTAGGAGTCAGCTTTTTTATTTTCAGCCAGGGCTGTTTTGTGCCACCAATTGGGCTTGTTTGCCTTTTATATTGATGATTACCTTGGACTTCTTGTTGGTTCCCTTTGTGAAGAATTCCTGAGAGCTGGCGGCATCAGCGACTGTAACTGACCAGGTGCAGGAGTTTGTTTGAGGACTTGCAGTGGTGCAATGGTTGGGTTCATGTGTGCATAGCGAGCAGTGCTTCAACTATTGGAGGCAGCCTCATGGGCTCCTGGGGCTTCCTGAAGCAGCAGGACCTTTGTGAAGAGGAGAGTGCTTCTCTTTGAAGACATTGATAATTTTGGCTGCCACAAATCCTCTTGACAAGATTTTTGTGAACTTGAACTCCTGACCTGGACCCATAGTTAATACCTGTCTGATATCTCAGTGGTGAGAGCACTGATTCCTAATGAAGGTTTTCTTCAGTGTTTACTTTCTCCTGTTAAACTCCTCTAGCAGTGGTGAGATTGCTGCAGGGAGGGGGGTACTTTGAGTGTCTTTACTTGTTTTTCATCTGTAAAAAATAGACATTTAACGTGGATTTTCATTCAAAACCGTGACAAAAATTGCTTCAAAGTTTGCCCACTGACAGGCACATAACTTGGACCTGGATTTGCTTACTTCTATGTATTGATTATTTGTTGGGTGGGTAGTGGGTTCATATCTGTGGTTGTGTTAGGTTAGTGATTGACTGTATGTGACTGTGTGTGTGTTTTATAGTTATACATTTGTATAGCATGTGTGTGTGTGTGTGTAGCCCCCACCCTTGTCATCCACTTAATGTCGAGGGTAGGGGGCACAGACCAAAGAGTAAATCCAAACAGTTCTTGCAAAAATGAAAATGAGACAGGCTTTACCTACCTGGAGAAACATTCTCTGCACAGGCCTCCTCTTACCAGGTGGCAATAGCTCAGGCACCACGGCTTGTGTTGGCTTCAAAGAAATGGGGGGAAGGGGCCCTTCTTAGGAGGAAATGTGCAAATTAATTCATTAAACAAACTCAGCACCACTAGGTAAAAGCGAAAAATAGGAAATTTAATCTGTATTCAAAATTATTTAGAACAATTTAAATAAAATTAAAGGAGCAACTTCGATTGGGCTAGGAGTTCTGAGAATTAGCAGACAAAAGGGCACTTGCACCAGCCGCAGCTAAAAATATGTTCTGACCTAGAGCTTAGACCAAACTGGCTCCACACTTTCCTAGAATGAGCTTAAAAGTAGCTCAGACCCTCTCCTCTATATTGATTGTCCTTATTCTTTTTAATTACAGGGGAGTGCCTTACTCCTCCCTGCCACCGAAACTTAAAGAGTACCGGGGCATGATGCAGCCTAAATGCCTCATGTGGCTGCTCCCAAACCTTTCTGCCCACTAGAGTCAAAAACGGGTGCCATCCTCCTTTTTCTCTGAGCCAAGGCAAACCTTTAAGGAGCCTAACGATGGTTCCCTCCTTCCACTTCTGTTTCCACTAGGCCACATCCCTTAATGAGTTTAATGGGTCCTGCCCCAGACACAGGCACAGCAGACCCTAAGGAAAGTCCCAGGATGTGGTCCCACCCCTCCTCTTACCTCCAGCAGTGTTCCACCTGGGAATGGCTCCCTGAACCTGCCACCTCTGGGAGAGCCCTGCCGTGGTTCTACCACCATCACGACTGCCCCACTGCCTCGATGCCGCTCCAGCATTTTAGAAACCAGGTCCACGACCTCCAGATGGTTCCATTACCTTTCCACCTCCTAAATCTTTCAGCACAGCTCAGCTGCAGTATCCCTGGTCCCAAACGGCTGATAACTCCTGCCACCTTCCTTCAGACACCTACTTCATGATGCACTGACACTGCCAGCCAACACACTACTGGGCCGGGGAGATTTTAGGTTCCCCATCCTCACTGGCCCTACACCAGCCCGCCAACTCTCCAACTCCCCCTAAACTCCCAGAAACCCAGGCTTAAATTCAGGTGAATTCTGCCACCTACAGGGCAGGCATGGAAATCTCCTCTTAAGCTAGCTGATGGAAAACAAATGGGTGGGCAGACTGCAAGGATAGTAAGCCCACCCCTGAGAGGCGGCTTAAACTCTCCCCCCCTTAGAAACCATTTCCTCCTGGAAATGAGTCAGAAGGAGCTCCCCCAAGGATTCCTCAACCAGAGTGGGTATGCACACTCCCCACCCAGCCCAGGGTCCCCTCAGGCACCCCAAAAGCCAACACCTTAAGCTTACCTCCATCCCACCTCATGGAGCGAGTTCAGTAGGAATTACTTAGGAAACAACACTTAACTTTAAAACTTAAGCAATACACATGCTATGACCAGGCTGTCAGAAAATACTTTAACCTTTTCAAACCTTTAGATTTTCAAGCATGCAAATTGCCTATTACTAGGATAAAAGCATAGATCCAGATGCAAATGATTTGATACCTTTTAATGGACCGACATAGATGTAACAACAAGAACAAAGTGCTCTAGCTTTCGGACCAACTAGTCCTTCTTCAGAAGCTCATGGCAGTTGTTTATAACATCTGCCGCGAGATGCCTGGAAGAAGTTCTAATTTATCTATGATCCGTAAGATATCAATCATTTGCTTCTGGATCTATTCTGGCAAGGACCAATACGGCAACTACTAAATCTAGATTAGGATAAAAGCAGACACCACTTACACACCATACGCTCACCAACCACCCACTACTCCCACACGACTCATCATTCATAAAGAGGTAGAAACTGTACTTTAAACTATCATTATTAGTAGTTGCTCCACAAGGGAGTAACTGCATGGAATGATTTAAATCTCTCTTTTTTTTTTAAAAACACATGAAACATAACAGTCTCAGCAGGTCGGTCCAAGCAAATTCTTCTTTCTTTTCTCCTCCAGAAGGAAGGGATGGTCCTAGGGCGACTTCAGCTGGGCACAGTACTTAAACAACTTTAAAAGTCTCCAAGTATTTTGATTGCAAACAAAGACAGTCCTGGTGAATCACAAAGTGTTGAGCAACTTCCTACTCAGATGGCGGGCCCTTTGCTGTGGGAGTAATAGTAGTCTGGATCCAGCTTTGCAGTCTCCTCAGCAAACAAATCCATGGCAATGATGTAGTATTTCATAGGGCAGCCCACTACATCCTGCACCAAGGTGAAGTGTTTAAATAATACAAAATCACAAATACCCCCATAATGCAAAGCACCATGGGCTGTATATGCAAATCACCACAGTATATTATGTTGGTTCAACTTTTGTTTAAATAATGACAGCCCTGCCTCACTACATCTTGCACAAAGGTGAGGTGCTTAAATAATGTCAGCCCTGCCCAAGGTGAAGAAAACCATAAGGCTCTCGCCTTCCGGATGATAGCCTGGTTGGCCTTCTCAGAGGCCTCTGGTTGCTGCAATAACTTATGGACAATGCCCTGGAATACCCAATCTGCCCTTTTGTCCTCTATGATGTCCCAGAGTCTCTACAATATGCAAGGGTACTCCGCAGTGGGGTATTCTATATGCATTCTTCTCCGAACCCACCTCTCTGCCTATGACCATTCGAACGGGGCCCTCACGCTGGTCCTTCAGGTGGCTCCTGGCTCCAGGCACACCTGGGTGTGGTACAGGATGTTAACAGGATCACTGCTCAGGAAACCATCCATCTTTTCACACAGGGCCTTGCTCTACACTGGAAGGCACAGGGTAGTGTCAGGCAGCTTCACTGCAGGCTGCTGATAAGGCTGGAGAATAGCTCTATATATCTAATGGTTGGCAAACTGAAAATGCTGGAAACCTTGTCCTGAGGGCAATGGAACAGGTGCCTCCCAAACAACTTCATCTCCCACCTCCTCTTCTTTGGCATGACCAGCCTTGTCTGCTTGCAAGGCCTCCTCCTTCGAAGCTCCTGAGGAGCCACTGTTGCCAGACAGAGAACTTGAGGCTGATCCCCTGGGCCCTTTGGGGCTGCTAGCTGCTGTACCATGCCCTCTGCTCTCCATCTCCCATGGGGATAGTCAATGGCAGCAGGCATTGCTGGACTGGGCAGACTTCTGTGTCCCTCATCACCTCACTGGCATGTTCTTCCATAGCTTCCACCACTACGTCCACCTCCAGGGCCTCCAGCTGTGGCACTGAGACAGAGGCCAGTTTCTTAGTCTCTGCTCCCAAATCCAGGCTTCCCTGTGAAAACAATGACATGGTGCCCACAGATATCCCCATGGGGTAAGGCCAAGCATAACCAAAAGGAGTGCTTTCCCAAATGCCCACAGCCGACCCACTGAAGCAGATAGCACACAAGGGCAGCTTAATCATGCCTTCTCCTTGGTATCCACACTAAACACATCTTCTACAGCTGCTCTTTTCCCTGCTGAATTCCACAGCCACAGCAACAGTGACACAGGGACGGTAGTATGGGGATCTTCAGATGGAAATCTTTCAGCTGTTTTAGCAGATTTTTAGCAACATATCTTCTTCTTCACAACAAGCACAGAAAATGGCGCCTCCTGCTCTCTCTCCCACGATGCTGCACAGGTCGAGCCAATCCTGAGCACTGCAGCTCCCCACCTGACCATCCCCATGTTCCATGGCACCCAAGAAACCACGTTGTACTACCATGGCAGCCCACACAACTGCACCATACCAGCAAGGACCACCAAAGCAGTTGGACCCCTTCCAGCTGCTTACCCCCACCAAGCTAGTGATGCTGAAGCTCACAAGCACAGACAAAATCCTGGACAAGCCCCCACAATCTGTAGCACCCCTGTTCTCCACTTAATGTCTAGGGGTCCCTATGTTATAGCAAGGGGAGGGGGCACAGACCCAAGAGTACCTCCAAACACTTCTTGCAAAATTGGTATCGAGACAGGACTAGAGAAACATTCCTTGCACAGGCCTCCTCTTACCAGGTGGAAACATTTCAGGCACTGCAGCTTCTGCTGGCTTCAAAGGAATTGGGGGGGGGGCCCTTCTTAGGAGGAAAAGTGCAAATTAAATCACTAAAAAAACTCAGCACCACTAGGTAAAAGTGAAAAATAGAAAATGTAATCTTTGTTCAAAATGATTTAGAACAATTTCAATAAAATTATAGGAGCAGCTCCAATTAGGCTAGGAGTTCTGAGAATCAGCAGACAAAAGGGCACTTGCACTGGCCACAGCTAAAAAGATTTTCTGGTCTAGAGCTTAGACCTGGGGATCTCCATAACAAATAGTTTTATTGGCTTTCTTTCTCCCAGGATGCCCCCGTCTCATGTGACAGTGATGTAGCCATGCCCTTAGATTTATTTATTTTTTTTATTTATTTGAACAGCAGTTTGAAAAACCTTTGAGCCAGAGGCTCATTTACAAAAGCACCTTGTCACATAAAAGCAGACTCACAATACAACAGCATGTAAATACAAACGAGTACAAAAACAATGTGGTAGAACATCACATTGATACAACGGAGGGAGGACAACAATAATATCATGAGGTACTCTAACTTCAATGGTCATTAGCAGCTTACAAGTGGCATTGTCATATTGTTAGGGCCAGGCAAAAAACTAGTAAGACAACAGCCACTAAATGGCTCTAATTCACTATTTTTGTTTTCTCTTTGCATCAGGTCTAGCTAGCAGGAGTGTTGTAACATCAAAAACACAAATAATGAATTAGAGCTATTTAGTAGCTGTTGTCCTACAGAAACCCCAGTTAGCTTGCTCTCACGTATCTGCGAAACTAATTGTTGCCATTTGTGCTCCCTGGATAAGAAGTTGCAAGGCTCTGCTGTTGCTAAACTAATTTTAAAGCAATACACATGCTAAATCTAAGGGCATGGCTACATCACTGTTACATGAGATGGGGGCATCCTGGGAGAAAGAAAGCCAATAAAACTATTTGTTATGGAGATCCCCAGGGGTCGTAAAACTACCATACAGCTAGCAGGCAATTTAGGAAAAACTCCAAATAGCAGACAGAGGGAAGGACACACTAGGATTTAACATACATATCAAAACACTCTACATAACATATGTTTTTTGCACATTCTGGGTGGACTACTCCTTTAATGGGTCTAATGGGTCCTGCCCCAGACACGGACACAGCAGGCCCTAAGGTGAATCCCAGGATGAGGTCCCACCCCTCCTCTTACCTCCAGCAGCATGCCACTTGGGAATGGCTCCCCAAACCTGCCACCTCTGGGTGTGCCCTGTCATGGTCCTACCACCACCATGACATGTCTACTGCCTCGATGCCACTCCAACATTTTGGAAACTGGGCCCATGACCTCCACATGGTTCCATTACCTTTCCACCTCCTAAATCTTCCAGCACAGCTCAGCCACAGTATCCCTGGTCCGAAACGGCTGCCAACTCCTGCCACCTTCCCTCAGATACCTCCCTCACAACTCACCAACGTTGTCAGCTGACACACTACTGGGCCAAGGAAATTTTAGGCACCCTGGTCACACAGGCTCTACACCAGCCCGCCAACTCTTCAACTCCCCCCAAACTCCCAGAAACCTGGGCTTAAATGCAGGCGAAACCCACCACCTACAGGGCAGACATGGGAATCGCCCCTTAAGCTAGCTGATGGAAAACAAATGGGAGGGAGGACAGCAAGGCTACTATGCCCTTACCGTGAGGGGGGCATACGCGTGTGTAGGATTTAGCCTCATTTGGGTGTGGAGTGAGGGGTTAACTTATTATTGGTTTAATTTGGGTGTTGAGTGGCTGTATTAATTTATTTTATTTTATTGTTGTTCATTCTGTCATCATATCTGATTACAGGAAGGTAGCACAGTAGTGTGGTAAGGTAGTAGGAAGGCTTGTAGGATGCTGCGGTGCACAGGGAGGGGTATCACCAGCAGAAAAAGGGAGGTAGTGTTACCCCTATATAGATCAATGTTGAGGCCACACCTGGAGTACCGTGTCCAGTTCTGGAGGCCCCATCTCAGGAAGAACATAAGGACATAGACCAGGTGGAGGTGGTACAAAGAAGGGCAACCAAAATGATGCATGGCCTGCATCAGAAGCCCTATGAGGAAAGACTCAGGGAATTAAATATGTACTCACTGAAGGAAAGGAGAGAAAGGGGAGACATGATAGAAGCATTCAAATACATCAAGGGTATCAATAAGGTACAGGAGGGTGGCATATTGTACAGAAAGAGATGCTCAAGGACAAGGGAGTATAATATGAAGCTGAAAGGGGGAGACTTAGAGGGGATCTGAGGAAATATTTCTTCATGGAAAGGGTGGTGGATGCCTGGAACAGCTTCCCAGCAGAGGTGGTGGGTACTGAAATGATAACAGGTTTCAAACATGCATTGGATAGACACAGGGGGACCTTAGTAACAGGGCCAGAGGGCAGACTAGGTGGGCCGAGAGGTCCTTTTCTGCGTACAGCTTCTGTGCTTCTCTGTGTTTTTAAGATTGCTTAGAGAGTGGGCTGGGAAGATAAGCTTAAGTATCAGGCCCCTTAGGCTCAGCTTCTTGGCATCCCAGCTGTTGTTCCATTGCCCTTTTGTCAACCTCCCTCTGTAATCCACAGCACTGAGGTGCTGTCGGGAGGTTGGCATTGGAAGGAAGTGGGATGGTAGGCAGTGAGGCACAAGGGTGGTTGATGGGGAGAGCCATGTTAGAGTGGTGAGAACCAGGAAATGCCCCAAGGTGAAATGGGGACTTGGGGAGGGCCAGACATGTTTAGTCCCCATACTCAGGGTTTCCACTGGATCGAGTGGGCATTTAGCCATTTGGCCAGCAGTTGCCTCTAGTCCCCTTTAGGCAGTGCTGTGCAATGCAAGATCAATCAGGAACGAGACTGCAATTATAGTGGGCTTGGTTTCCTCAGTTGATCTCACCTGCATCGTGGAGACCTGGCTAGGAGATAATGCCAGCCCAATTCTGGAGGCATTCATCACTTCTGGATTCTCTGTAGTGCACTGCCCAAGGAGAGACCACAGGGGTGGAGGGGTGGCTATCTGTATTAGAGCTGAGCTGAACTTTTCAGTGCACCCACTAGGTCCTACTTCATCATTTGAATGCGTGGCTGTACAGTGAGGTCTAGGTGCAGATTGCAGAATTCTTCTGATGTACCAGCCTCCAAGGTTGTGAGGGAAATTTCTGCAGGAAGTCACAGACTTTAATACTGAAAGGGTATTGGAGTCACCGAGGTGGTTGATCCTAGGTGACTTCAGTGCCTGGATTGGCACCAAACTGCCACAGTTTGGACAATACTTCCTCCAGATGATGAACTTGCTGAGCATCGCACAAGCATTTGCTACTGTGACTCACACCCATGGACATGCCTTGGACCTAGTATTCTTATGGAGGCTTGAGATCACTGATCTCAAAATTGATCCAGTTGTTTGGTCGGATCATTGCACAGTAAGGTTTTCATTCGGGCCCCCCTCCCGGTAGTCCTTCCCCTGTGGAGATGGTCCACTATTGCCCTTTAAAGGGGTTGTCCCCCAGAGGGACTGTCAGTGATAATGGATCTCTCAGAGGTGAGTATTGCTTGTACAGCAGATGCAAGTAAGGTGGTGGCAGCTTATAATGAGGCTGTGACCTTAGTCCTCCACTCACTTCATCACAGGGCTGGCTGCGTGGGACAGTGGGATAGTTAGTTCAACAGCATGACTGGTAGAAGGATACAAGAGCAACCAGATGAAAAGTAAGAGATCTAACGTATCACAAATTGGAAAAAAAATTATTTATTTTGGCAGTTTGCTTAATCAGGACCTCTAGGTCCCACAGTATTAAGGAAGGTGAGCTGAGAATTTTAAATGCCAGTTGTAGTCGTCGGAAGGACAACCAACAGACTAACTGGTGCTTGTCCCTGTCAAAAAAGTGATAGCCTGGATTTGTCAATCCCGGGGTTGAACCACACTGTACAGTGATCAGTGGTGTTTTGCCCAGGTTTGGAGCTGTTTCATGGGTATGGCTTTTTAACCTTTCACCATGTACGTGGAAATCATCTTCCTGACTTTAATGACTTTCAGAAGAAGCAGACACAGCCAGTAATTGACTTATACTAGGATGCATTCTCACTGGTGTCGCTAAACACAAGGCTGGTAATTCATGATGTTCTGAGCCAATACTATCCCCAGCCTCGACGATGTTGTGATCCTGTTTACTGATTAGAAGTACATTATTTTTGTGTGAGTAAACACTGTTCATTGAAATCTCCCTGGTTTTGATGTTTGTGGATAAACGGAGAAGGACAAAGGTCTTTGCCCAATTGGGCAAAGATTCTGACTAATATACAGTTTAAACCTAAATTACCATGTCTAGGGCAATTATCAATTTTACATAGTTCAGCATCTTCTAACCCAGAATTTAGTTTACACCAACCCACTATTTTGTGAAATGGGACAAGACACTCAGGCTCTGTACAAATCAATAAATGTTTATAAGCTTCTATGGTTAGCTTTAGTGTCCCCAAGTGACCAATATAACAGTGGTCATAGAAAACTCTGTTATTTATTTTATAATCTGCTACTTTATTTTCTACAACTTTGAAATAATTAGTCATATCCATTTCTACGCAATGATTATTCATTAAAACAATTTTTACTGACAGAAACTCATGCAGAAACTAAGCAAAAATAAATTCAAATTATGGATAGAAATGTATTCTTCTACAAATATATTTAATACAAGTCACCCTGTCCTTGCTTATTATAAAGCCAGGAAAAAAATGCAGCTATCTTACAACCTTTAGCCCAAACCAGTTCTCAGATTAATGAAGCCCTGAAGGTAATAATCCTTTGCAGCTGGTCCACGCCAAGCTGACTGGAAGTTCCTTTTACCTTTCTATGTGGTAAATTTAGTATCTATCTTGTTAATCCAAGTCCTTAGCAATGCTTTTCTGTGCACGGTACGGATGCTTTCACTGCCATCGCAAGCCTGATTTTTTATACTATTACAAACTGACAGTCTAAGACTTGGCCTCATTATTTATGTGTTTTAATTAAGTCACAGCCCCTGGCTTTCACAGTCTGTCCATTTCTTGTCAGTCAGCTGAGAAAATAATGCTGTGTTTTTAGCACGCATGTACTTGCTATGCTCTCTCATAGATAAGGAGTCTAAACTTAACCTTCTAAAGTTATTAACTCACTCAACAAAAAAATAATATCTTGGTTAAAAAAACCTTATCTGTCTTAAAGATACACTCAGAGAAGCAGAATAGAGTAAAAATAGCTTGTCTACAAAACCTTCCTTATCTTAAAGACACACTCTACCTCGTAGCTAAAATATCTCTGTTTTAGATTATATTCCTTATGTTATAATACAAGCAGGATGTAGTTAGCAGAATACAGTTCATTAATAAAAATCTTATCTATATTAGAAATACACTTCCACATTGTAACTAAAGCATCTCTGTTTTAGATTATACTTTTACGTTATAAAATTGAACCTGGTGCCTTTTCGCCAGCATACCAGTGCTGTCTCATTTTCATACTCGCTGCTGTCTGCATTCCGCAGCGTACTTTAGTGTCGCAGTGTACTTGCACTAAGAATTTCTGCCAGATCTATAGTTAAAAAAGTCATAGTTTACAAAACCAAAAAGTGTGGTTAAGGTAGGTCCTACATTTCAGGAATTAAATTGTGCTCTTATAGCCCCGCTTTCATCAAGCTTAGCCTGCTTTATTTACACTGTGAAGTGGGGGTATAGGTGCTCCATCCAGCATAGAGTGCAGTCTGTATAACTTTATTGCATGTCTCAGGGACTTGCTTTTGTATCAGTTGTTAACTACTTAACTAATTCATGCTTTGGGGGCTTCAGGAGTTCTGTTTGTAGTTTTGTAAATACAGTCACAGCCTATTTTGCAAGCTTTATTGATGTAGGCTAAAAAAACTCCTTTTTCTATTCCATTTTTTAATCTGGAGTTTTTAAAATGAGTTGCTGTATTTGAAGCATAAGGTGCTAAAGGACTCCCTCCTGCAGTCTTCAAACCCCCTCCTTTCTCTTACCTTCCACTATTTCTCAACCAAGTGCTCTCTCTCTCTCCCTCCCCTTCCCCTTTGTTCTCCTCAGCATCCCTGCTGCCTCTTTGTTACATCATATCTCATACCTCTGTGGCTTTAAGCATTAATTCTCCTTTGTTGTGTTCCTTTCAGGTCAAGACCCCCTCCAACACGTACACCTGCTGCCTAGGGAGCTTCAAAATGCAGCCGCTTAGACTAGCAGGTTATACCCAGCTACCCCTAGAGGTCACTGTTTCCTCCTTTTTCACACACTGAATATTCTCCTGACATTTCTTTCGCTCTTTTGCATAGCTCTTGCTCAGGTTCGGGGTGCTTTGGCTCAGGTTTTGGGGTGTTTTGGCTCAGAGTGGAGGACGCTGCATACTCCTGTTTTAGTGGAGGTGACCCTAACCACCTACATTATCCTACCTCTCTCTCTTTTTCAGTAGATCCTTCTAGATACCCTCTCCAACCACATTTTTCTCCTTCAGGCTTTTCTCTATCTTCCTACTGTTGAATATTTTGGATTCTAATCTGAACTTCTACCTCTTCGTTGACCCATCTTTAAGCTTTAATATGGTGTTGGGTATTGTGCTGGCTTGTACTTATGTACTTCTAGTACTGGGCACAGACCGATTGCTGCTCACTCTCAGACAGGACACAGGGAAGTCCACAGACCCTCTGTACTCCAGTTTCTCATGTATCTACCCCCAAGCCAACCTTAATCCTACCCTTATCACCATATACAGGCTTAGAAAAGGGGGAAACTGCTATATGGTTATGGAATATCCAGTGTCTACAAATGTCAGATCTTCCTCCCCGGGTCACTCCTGAAATTCCTGCTGACCATTAAGTTATTACTTGCTGGGGATATTGGATTTAATCCTGGCCCTCCATGCCCTAATGTTCCAACTGTGTCACCTTCTATGGCTGTCTGGCTAATGCCAAAGGTCAGAAACTAGTCCACATGAATATTAACAGCCTCAGACCTAAAATGCATGAACTCGAGTGATGGATAAATATGCACTCCCCTGACATAATTGCCATTTCTGAAACCTGGCTCAAGCCGAGTATCCTAATGCATGAGGTTGCACTCCAGAGCTTTAAGTCTTTTAGACAAGATAGATGGGGTAGAAAGGGTAGTGGAGTTGTCATTTATGTTAAAAACTCCCTAAATGCCTCCCTGGTGATGACAGACCATACCCAATCAGATGGTGAGGCGGTGTTCATCAAAATACTGCTTGGCGGGACTAAGCCCCTGCTAATAGGCTGCATCTACAACCCACCTAAGACTGCAAAAGACGCCTTAAAGAGCCTTCTGGCTCTGATGGCAGGGCTACCTCAGTGGGAGAAAATAATCCTTGGCGACTTTAACCTCCACTGGGGTCAGCACACCATTAGTGATGTAAAATCCAGCTTGCTAGAAGTCAGTTTGACCCAATTGATCCAAGGACCCACTAGGTTGAACATTAAGTCTGGAAACCACACCACATTAGACTGGATTCTTGCTTCCAGCCGAAGTAGTTTCAAACTCACTGGGACATTTGCAGACTCCATAAGTGACCATGCCCCTATATTCGGCATCTGGAAAAATGACCATCCCAACCCTCCACCCAGAATTTTTTGGGCTTGAGATTATTCCAGTTTCGACACCTGTTCCTTTCTTGAAACCCTAGCAGTGGTGGATTGGACTGAAATCAAGCTAGCCCCCAATCTGGACTCAGCCCTTGATTTGTTCATCAATAACTTCCTCTCAGCTGTCAATAAGCATGCCCACCTAAAACAAATCAGAGTCAAGGGAAAACACTCAAAGTGGCTGTCCAAAGACCTTAAAAAACAAATGAGGGTGAGAGACAAAGCCTGGGAAAAATTAAAATCTACAAATCTAAGTAAAGATTGGGTGAAATATAGAAAACTGAGAAACAAGTGTAAAAAGGAACTAAAATCAGCTAAAAGACAATACCTCCAGAACCTACAAACTAAAAACCTTTCGGACCCTACACAATTTTGGTCCCAAATTAACTCTCTCCTAAAGGAGAACACCACCCATGAGAAAAGTGACATAGTAGCAAATGGTGTCCGCTATACCAACCCTCAAGATTCTGCTAATGCACTAAATGCATTCCTCACTGACCTGGACAAATTTTAAAATAATCTAACTGGGCCTCCCCCCCACCAATACCCAGAATCATCCACAAGAGGAAACCCCTTACCCTAATTTTCACTTCAAACCTGCAACTAAATCTGAGGTCCAAAAATTACTAAAAAAATCAAATCCTCTGGCTCTGCTAGGTTTGACAAGCTAGAGCCTAGACTCCTCAGAATCGCAGACCATGTTATTGCCTCTCCAGTTACTTGGCTCCTAAACAGATCCCTGCTTGAAGGCAAAATCCCCACTGTGCGGAAAGTTGCCTTAGTCACTCCTATCCCTAAAGGTGGAGATACTGAGCTTGTTGACAGTTACAGACCGATATCCATTCTCTGCACTCTAAGTATTAGAGAGGATTGTATACCAGCAGGTGTAGGAATATGTTGAATGGAACAATTTATTAACTGAACAACAACATGGTTTTAGAACAAATCATGGTACCAATACAGCCCTGATTAGCCTTACTGGGGATATCTTCATGGCTCTAGATGATGGCCTTTCAACTGGTACGATCTTTATAGACCTCACCAAGGAAATTGACTTGGTAAATCATCAGCAGCTTATCACAAAACTAACTTCTCTTGGTCTTGATCATCTGTCTACTCAGTGGTTCACAGTCCACCTTAATGGCAGATCACAAACTGTCAAATGGCATGGAGCTATGTCCAGAAAATGCCCTATCATAGATGGAGTGCACCAGGGTTCAATACTGGGACCTCTACTGTTTTCCCTATTTATTAATGATTTGCCTGAACATTGTGGAGGGGCCAAGGTGACCTTATATGCAGATGATGCTGTGCTTTATAGGTCCTCCCAAGACACTGTCCAAATAAACAACCTTCTTAGTCAAGACCTTGGTCTACTTGAGAATTGGTTTCTTGCTAATAAATTAGTTCTAAATAGTAAAAAGACCAAAGTCATGCTATTTGGCCCTAAAAGTCTAGGCCCAACGCGTTTACATTTATTGTCCCCAGCTCTTTCCAATGGCTCAAAAATTGAAGTGATCAATTGTATCAAATGCCTAAGTGTATACATAGACCAAGACTGCTCCTTTAAAGGCCACATCGACCATCTGACCAAGAAACTCAACCAAAATTTAGGTCTATTATATCGCTTCAGCCCTTTCCTCTCTCGTGAATCCGAACTCAAGGCTTCCATTGGTATAATCCTTCCAACTTTGCTATATGGGTCCCTTTTACTACAATCTGTAAGAAGTTCTGAAATGCAAAGGCTAAAAATACTGTATCACAGGATAGGGCGCTTCGCTGCAGGGGTGTCACCACGGGAGCATCACCGCAAGGTACTATTATCTCTTAGGTGGCCTTCTCTAGATGGCAGATTATAATATCCATCACTCTGCCTTGCATGTAAGCTCCAGCAAAATGGCACCCCTCCTAGCCTAATTAACACATTAGCTCCCAAAATAATGGGAGAACACTAAGATCCTCTGGCCGCCAGCTTCCCCATGTCCCTAGTGTTAGGACTTCCCTAGGACTCTGGTCCTATGCTGCCTTCATCCCTCCTGTCTGGAATGGTCTCCCTAGTAATCTCCAGGAATGTACCTCCCTTGGGGGCTTCAAGAAGGGCCTTAAAGCCCACCTGTTGGATTTGAGCCTCTGCAACTACTACCGCTGAATCTATCAGACTCCCTGCTACCGATCTAACCTTATTGGGAAATCAGCTTGATTGTCTTGTGTATCACAGTACTTCTACTCCTATTGATATTGATTGTAATTAACCTGTTATTGTATCCTTGACTAGGTCAGTATGTCTATATTGACTGTTAATTGTGAAATGACATTTATGTATTTTGTTATGTTTATAGATGTATGTAATTAATTCCGGGTCGCCCCTGAAAAAGGGACTGTTTCTGTCTCAGTGGGCCTACCCGGTCACCAAAATTTAAATAAATAAATAAATAAATAAGGTAGAATGCAGTTAGCAGGTTACAGTTTATTAATCTCATTGGTATACTTTCAGCTGAAATAAGTGGTCCAGCAGTAGCACTTTGGTCCCCAAAGCAATGTTAAATAATTTGTTGGAATGTTAAACTACCTCCAATAGCCTCCTTCCAAGAAATAAAAAGTGCCCTTTTGGGCTGCAGATATATTTTATGATAGAATTAGCAACTCATTGTCAATAATTCCCCCACTGGAGTGCCAAAATATAATCAATAGTTTGATCCAATGCCTGGATTTCTTCCTGGGAGTTATTAGGCCAAATCTGGACAGGAAATTCATTGCAGGTAATGCAGTGGTACCCAGGGACTGCCCTCTGTGATATTTGCAATGCTGTCCCTGCTCCTTATTACCAGGTCCAACACTGCCCCATCTCTAGTAGGATCTTTCACTAGTTGACTGAGAAAAGCCCCTTGTAGGGAGTCAAGGATGGCCCTGCTCCTTAGTACCAGGTCCAACACTGCCCCATCTCTAGTAGGATCTTTCACTAGTTGACTGAGAAAAGCCCCTTGTAGCGAGTCAAGGATGGCCCTGCTCCTTAGTACCAGGTCCAACACTGCCCCATCTCTAGTAGGATCTTTCACTAGTTGACTGAGAAAAGCCCCTTGTAGGGAGTCAAGGATGGCCCTGCTCCTTGCTGATGCTGTAGCTGGAAGGCTAGTAAGTAAACATTTATTTATAACATGCCCTATCCCTGAGGTTCAGGGCACTGTACAGTGTACTGATAGTGGCAATGAGTTAAAATAAATACACATCCAAGCTTCCAGAGGGAGCTTAGAAAACACAGAAAGAGTTGTGGAGCCATGCAATAAACTGCCAGCTAAGGTAGTGGAAGCAAAGTCCATGACATCATTAAGACTAGGGTGGGACAAGACTACAGTGCGATCAAAAGCAACAGGAGCAGTAGGAAGCATTAGGCAGAAGGAAGGTTAGGTCCTGGGATCTGAGAAGGCCCAAGGAACACATGGGCAGACTAGATGGACCCTTGGTCTCCTTCTGCTATCCTTTTCCTCTGTTTTCTGTTGTCTATAAATAATAAATTGAAAGCAACATATCCAGAGGAAACAAAATGGCAGCTGGGTGACCAAGGAGTAGGCCAGTGCTAATGCTGGGTCCAAAAGGCTTCCCTAAAAGGGTCTGCTTTAAGGTCCCACTTGAAGATCTCCAGCAAGGGAGCCTCCCTCAAGGACCTTGGAAGTAAATTCCACAGGGCTGGTGTAGCCACTGCAACTGCACAATCACCAGATGTTTTTAGTTGGGCCCTGGGAATTGCTAGGAGGCCCGAGGAGGAGGAGCAGAGAGAGCATTGGCAGTGGTGGGAAGTCAGGAGATCACTCAGATAGCCAGAACCCAGACCGTATAGGGCTCCTCTTTTCCAGGGTGCACATATCGAGATCCCTCAGTCACATTCCTCATAGGGCTTCTGATGCAGTCCCTACAGCATTTTAGTAGCCTCTTCTGGACAGCATCCACCCTGTCTGTGTCCTTCCTGAGATGTGCACTCCAGAACTGGACACAGTACTTCAGATAGGGTCTCACCAGCAGTCTATACATTGGTAACACCAGCTCCCTCTTTCTGCTTGTGATACCCTTCCCTATAGACCCCAGCATTCCACTGGCCCTACCTACTGCCTTGTCACACTGCCTCGCTGCCTAGAGGTCATCCAATATGATTACTCCAAGCTGTCTTTCATGTTCTGTGACCATCAGTACCTCTTCCCCCTTTTTATACTCTGTCTATGAGTTTCTGTGCCCTAGGTGCATGATTTTGTGTTTTTTTGCATGAAACCCAGCTGCCATACCTGAGATCTCTCCTCAACTTTTCTTAGGTCTCTACACATTCTTTCCAGTCCCTTTGGAGTGTCTACCCTATTGCAGATTTTGGTGTCATCTGCAAAGACGCATACTTTCCCTTCCAGCTCTTCCACAATCTCACTTATAAAAACATTAAAGAGGACTGGACCCAGTACTGAGCCAAGAGATATCATTCTGGTCAGCCTCCCTTCCCCCAAGTGAGTGCCATTTACCGCCACCCTCTGTTAGTTATCTATCAACCAATTTTATACCCAGTTTACCACCTTAGGACCCATCCCCAAACTGTCCAGTTTCCTTATGAGCCTCCTATGTGGTACAGTGTTGAAGGCCTTGCTGAAATATAACTAGGCTGTATCCACCACCCCACCCTGATCTATTTCCCTGGTCCCCAGTTGAAGAAATCAGTCAGGTTCATCTGATATGATCCCCCCCCCCAATCTGTGCTGCCTCGGATCTTGTAACCCACTGGATTCAAAATACTGTATAAGCCTTTCCTTTAAAAGCAACTCCTTTAACTTTCCTATCAATGATGTCAGACTGATCTGCCTATAGTTGTCAGCCTCCTCCCTGCTTCTGTCTTCATGAAGCAGGACTACATCTGCCCTCCTCCAATCCTCTGGAACCACTCCTGTTTTCAGTAAGTTGTTGAATAGGGCTGTCAGAGCTGCAGACAGTACCTCCCTGAGCACGCTCAGCAGCCTTGGGTGTACCCCATTCAGCCCCATAGCTATGTCCACTTTCAAATTTGCAAGTCCTGTCAGGATTCTTTCCTTTGTGAATGGACTTCTGTCTTCATTCCTCCAGTGATCCTGCTGCTTTTGTGTGGTCCATCCCCCTCCACATCCACTGTGAAGACCGAGAAGTAATATCTAATCAATATATCTGCTTTTTCCTGATCCTTCTTTGCACAGTTACCTCCTCCCGCTCTTCTTAACCTCACAGTCCCTGACCTTATCTTCCTCTTGTCAATTATGACCCTAAAAAGGTCTTGCCCTATTTAGTTGGCTATCCTTTCCTCATTTTGCACATTTGTGCCCCTCACCGCTTTCCTTAATTCCTTCTGTTTTTCCTGGTACACCCTCCTATCCTCTTCCCTCTCTGTTTCTTTGTACCTCCTGAATGCCACCCCTTTAGCCTTAACATTTCAGCCACTCCACATGAGAACCGTAGGGGTTTCTTGTTTCTCCTGTGTTTGCTCATGTGTTTTGTGCAGAGGTTTGTTGCCTTCACTATGCCATCCCTTAATTTGTCCCAACATTCCTTCACCCCACCAAGGTCATTCCCCTTCTAGGTCATCTGTGAGGCATTCACCCATTTTTTTTTATTTCAGCCCTGTTGACGTCTAGGACCCTCATCCTTGTGTGGTTTGTTTCTGCTGCCTTCTTTATGTTGAATCACGTTGTACGGTGATCGCTGTTTCCCAGGTGGCCTCTCACCTTGGCAAATGCAACACTGTCCCTGTTTGTGAGTACCAGTTCCAGTATTGGCCCATCACAAGTGGGGTTCTTGAGTAGTTGCCTAAGAAATGCCCCCTGTAGGGAGTCTTGGATGTCCCTGTTTTTAGCTGAGGCCTTGAATGGGAGGCTGCAATCTACATCCAGCAGATTTAAGTCCCCCACCAGCAGCACCTCCCCTTTTTCTGCAATAATGCTAATGGCTTCCCCCCCACCTTATCCAGCCCCCACATTAGGGGTCTGTATATCACCCCAGTATGAATAGTGGCTCTGGTTCCTGTCATCAGAGTGGCCCACAGTACCTCCAACCTGTCCTTTCTTTCCAGTATCCTGGCATTTCCATCTCTTTGATACCCTCTCTCCCTTACGTACAGCACAAGCCTTCCTCCCTCCCTTCCTTCCCACCCTGTCCTTCCAGAACTGAGTGTAGCCTGTGCACCATGACTCAGTAATGGCCACAATGACCAGGTCTGCCTACAACATGAGTTTCTATATCTGGAATTTTAATTCCAAGACTCCTTATATTTGGACTCATGATCCTCCACATCTTGCTCCCACTCTGCCTGCAACCACCCCTTTCTCTGTTTTTGCCCTGCCTTGTATTCCCCTCTCTTTTTGCTACTTTTGTTCCAATTCCCCTTGTGCTCTACTTCACTGCTGTTCCTATTAGTCTGCTCCATGACAGATTAACTTTTCCTCAGATCCTCCTTTACTACTGTTCTAGTCTGTGGGGTGGGACAGTTTATTCCTCTTTTTTTCCTTCCACCTCACCTCTCAGCTAGTTTAAATGTTCACCAAAGTAACATTTACACTGTCCACTGAGGGCTGCGGTTCCTCTCCCAGACAGATGGGGCCATCATCTCTGTATAGGCCCATATCCCTCCAGGTTGGTCCCCAGTCCCCAATTCAGTCAAACCCCTCTTCTCTGCACCATTCCTTCGGCCATGAGCTGAAGCTCTGCTGTGGAGTACCCAATTATCTTTCTCCCTTCCCCCGATTGTAGACAGGCAGCACCTCGACGAAAACCACCATGTGAGCTACTTGCCTTAGAGCCCTTTGCAGTTCCCTGAACTCTCCTTGCACAGTCCCAGCCCTGTTCCTTGTTACCGTAGGTCATCACTCACCAGGTAGGCAGTGACATCCAGTTCCCACCTACCCGGCCTCCTTAGCGATCCTTAGGATCTGCTTCCCATCTGTCTGAGCCATGGTGCCAGGTAAACACTGTACCTCCCTCTCCACCATTCCTCTTCCCAAATCTACCACCCTAACAAGTAAAGCCTTCCACCAGAAGCTGCTTCCTCCACTGCTGGGGCTCTTTATCTCCCACTTTGGAGTGCCCTCTATAGAGTGTAAGCATCCTCTCTCTGAGAGGGGCTTACGCTTACCTTTAGGGATCCCACTCATGGTGCCCCCCCCGGTTTAAGGGTTTGATAGGTATTTGGGGGAAGGCATAATTCAGGCTGTGTTATTATATTGCCACTAGGATCGGTCTAATAGTCCATAAAATGAGTCAGCTTGGGTGGTTCTGGGGGGAGAGAGGAGGCTGGCTGGAATATGGCAGGACAGGCAGGCAGAGAAGAGCCCATTGGTCCAGGTTGAACCTGATTCAAGGGGGAACCTGCTCCCCCTTGTAAGTGGAGATAGAGACGTTTCCAGTGACATGGCACTGGTAATGGGTGCTTCATGGGGAGGGCCTCATATAGTCTGCTAGCATTGTGTCAGGAACTGGGGCTCCAGTAAGAGATGAGGTAAGGAGAATGCCCATAGGAGGTAGTGTGGTGGAGTCCCAGGCCCGTAGGAAGTAGGCTTGGACTGCCAGGTCAGGGGGCTTCCTGGTAGAATTCCCCCAGGGGTGGGGTGGTGGCAGCTCAACTCTCAATTCCTAGTGTGGTAGTGTGGTCCAGTACTGTTTAGAGGGGTGCCAGAGGTTTCCCACCCACTAAGGGGCCTGCTTGGGGGGGCAGATCTTGGGGCTCCGGGCACAAGCTGCTCAAGCAGGCCGCAGGTCAAGGAACAAGCCTTGGAAAGTGTTCTGGACCTGGTAAGCTTAAATCAAGCACAGGAGTGATGGCTGAAAGGGATGCGGGTGAGAGGTAGTTCTGAGATTACCCCCCCAATAGCCAGAGAAAGGAGACCGGCGGTTACGCGGCTACCCCCTACAATCAAAGGACTGGTCAGGGAGGGCAAATTCCTGCAATCCTGTGATAAGGGACCAGGTGGAAAAAGCATCTTGCTTCTCCAAAAGGCTAGAAGCTGAGCAGTAAGAGAGAGAGAGAGAAAAGGAAAGGAATAAGTTCAGTGACCAACGTACCAGTGCCAGAGGGTAGGTTTGGCTCTGAGGATCCGGAAGGTTTCAGGTATATCATCCATGGTTATATCAGCTGCCTGAAGTGTGAATGCTGCCTAAGACATCTTGTCTCCCAGTTTTCTCACTCCCAACATGTGAATAGTTGTGCTCCAAGGAGCTGGTTGTTGAACATGTTCTAAGCAAGGAACGGGAACCCCTGGGTCCCAGCAAATCATTAGGATCCCAGATGTAATAAATTGTATTTGCTGCTTAATTTCGAGTGCTTGAGAGTGTTTTTTAAAGCTTAATTAATTGATGACAGGTTGAGTGTTTAATGAATTCCTAATCAGACTTCTTTGGGAGGAGTGTGAAGTTTCAGCCTGTTTTGAGACCTGTGATTCCTGGGCCAGGATACTGGTGGGGGACTTCTAGAGGAGACAGAAAAGGAGAGATTTCCTGTTCCAGCCTGAGTTTCCGAAGAAGTCGTGAGGGGTAACAGTTTCCATTTTATCTGCATTAGAACCTGAGCCATGATAAGAGAAAACCATTTTATTTCTTCATGGTTGTGGATGTTTCTGGTCTGTGTTCCTTCAGGATAGCCCCCCCCTCCCCTCTTGTAACATCAGGAGCCACTAGACATACGGGGAGGTGGAGTGGCTGCAAGAGGGCTCCCAGATCTTCCCTTGCCACTACTATGGGTGCCTCCTCCCAGCAGTCCTGCGCCATCAGAATGGTGAAACAATTTTGTAGTGGTACAGGCTAGGGAATGTGCCCCTGACCTGCCACGACACCATTCAGAGCCCACCACAGTCCTGCCAGCCTTCCTTCTCCTAGGCAGCCTCTGGTGCAATGATAAACTCAGTGGACACTGGGTGGAGGAAGAGGTCCTCTGAATCTTAACCAGCTCAGCCCAGAATCCAGTGATCTCCTCCCTCAATCCAGAGAGGTGCATGCAGGTGGGGCAACACCTCAGCCTCCAAAAGGTCTCCTGGAAAACTGCAGCACTGCATCCATTGCACTGCACCACCCCAATAATTGCCTTTATGTTTCGCTTGCTACAACTTTCAACTGTGCCTCTCCCATATTGCTCACTTCCTGTTGTTTGGTTCCTTCCCTTTGGTCCCTTCCCGCCAATACCTTGTGCCTGTTTTATTCCTTATTAGAAGCTGAAAAATGTTGTGCTTCCCTATATTATTTCAAGTACAGTGATCCCTCTTTATACGGAGCACCTCTGGAGCCAGCCAGTTTGTTCACTACAACTATTGTTCACTATAGTGAGGTATTAATATGCCTAATTAGATAACAATTAGGTAACAATGGGAACCATTACATAGAGATGTTCACTATAGCGAGGGAGCACTGTAGTACAGTAGGCAGTATTTTCTAAGGTCAGACAGCTGGTCTAGAGTGTTGCAACTTAGCTCACTCTGAAGTGTGAATTTTTGTATGAAAAGACTTCAAAGGGATCTGCCCTGAGTTGCAAGAAACTGATTTCCCCAAGGAAGCCTAGCTGTGATGCTTCATCCTATTTCCACTGGGGTCCTGCTTTTGTTGAGGGCAGCTTGACACCACTCAGTACCATCGGTACTTTGATTTATTCTGTACAGTATTTATCAAGGACACTTCAACTGAGATAAAATATCTTGCTTATAGTGGAGTCCTGCTTTACCCATTTTTGCATGTATTGATTCAGGACAGCTCCGGTCCAGGTGGAATGCAAAATCTCATTTTAGTAGGATCCTGCATTCACCCATTTCTACAATCATACCCAAAATAGCTCAGCTGAGATGTGACATCTGTACTTCAGAGAGGCTGTACAGTTACTTATTGTTACACTACATTTACCCAGGATAGCCTAACAGGGATGCAGTACCTTATTTTCAGTAGGCTCCTTCCTTTATCAATTTTACAGTGTAACCTGGTTAGCCCAGCTAAGATGCAACATCTCATTTTCAGAGGGGTCCTGCTGTTACTCATTTTCCATTATGATTACCCATGATAACTGCACTGCAGTTCTGCATCTTGAGTGCAGCCTTGCTTTTGCCCATTTTGTATTTAGAATTTGTTGACTGGGAAAGGCACACTGAGCCAAGATTCAGTTCCAGATGCAGCTGTGGGGGGGGGGGTGGTTAACAAAGGAGGACAAACAACAGAAACTGGCAAATATAAATACTGCAAATACAGTTCCTAGACATATGAGACTCGCTCACCAAGAAATCTTTTCAATAGCTTAGTTTCTATTTAATCCATGACATAACAGTAATGTATCATAGTCAGCCAATGTTTCCAGGAATGAACCTCTTTTTCGGGGCTTTGACAGTTACTAAAAATCAATTAAATATATATTTTACCTTTACATTTTAATGTGCATTTATTTTATTATCTTTTCACTGTTAAATATATCATTTTGTTTATAAAACCCTTAGTCTAACTCTCAGTGCACTAACAGAGAAACAAACATTTCTATATGTAAGGACTCAATTATTCTTGTTATATTATTTTTATATACATATAGCAGTCTTTATATAGGTTAAAATCCATTACGAAGCCTGATATGTCTTATTCAAAACCTTTACCTGTTCACATGGACTTTTTAGGCTCACCTTCACCATTTTAATACTTGTCTTTGAACATACAGTATGTGTCTGCAAACAGGGAAAGGTACTAAATATTTCTTGCATCTTTTTATCCTGCTACACTTTAGCAATTTTTTTCTCTCATGACCTTTTTAAACTAATGTAAACAAGGACTGTACCTTTACAGGCAAACTGCTTCTTTGTTTTGGCAATGTCTCGAACAACTTGTGAGTTAATGTGAAGCCAGAATCTTAAAGGATGCTGGTAGGGACATAATTCAGAATTTCTGGCTATACACATTATATAGTAAAATGCATACATTATATAGTAAAATGCATACATCATATAGTGAAATATATACATCATACAGTAAAACATATTCCATGTAGTGAATGGCATACACTACATAGTGAAATATATACATCATACAGTTAAATGCATATGTTGTATGCTAAAATGTCATATAGTGAAACACATTCATTTTATAGTGAAATGCTTACATTATACAATGAAAAACATACACTATCTAATGAAATACACATACTGAGTATTGAAAAGCCACATACACTATAAACTGAAACAAATACACTGTGTATTGAAACACATACACTACCTACTGAGATACGTACACTACAGATTGAAAAATCCATATACACTAGCTACTGAAATAAATACACTATATTTTGTAACACATGCGCTATATATTGAAAAAATCTGCATACACTACATACTGAAACAAATACTGTACATACTGAAATAAATCCACTATCTATTGAAATACATACACTACACATTGAAAAATCCAAATATACTACATAATGAAACATATACACCATATACTGAAATATGTACACCATCTATTGAAATAAATACACTATACATTGAAACATCTGCATACACTATATACTGAAACAAAAACACTATATACTGAAACAAATACACTATATACTGAAATTAGCTCCACCCCCGGAATGGCCTGCCCCTACACTCATTTACTGCTGCACTCAAGGAACTGCTGGCCTGATAGGATGTCTAAAGCTGCAGAGCAGAAGGTAAACTAAATAGGGCTGTTTCTTCTTCTACTTCTTCATGGGGTGCTCTAGGGGAAGCCATTCAATTCAAAACTACAGTTTTCACAATATAATGCATAGTGAAATGTTTATGATTAGCAGCAAAATGTTTACAGCACAATACTAACAGGATAACAAACATGAAAATGAGTCTATCACACACTGAAATAGGTATGATACCTTCTGAAATGGGTAAGACATATACCAAAATGGGTCGGACACATACCAGACTGGATATGACATACACCAAGATAGAAATAACACTTATTAAAATAAGTATGACATGTAACAAAATGGCTAGGGCACATACTGAAACAGTTAAAATGCATACCAAAATAGATATGACACATACCGAAATGGGCATGTCACACACCAAAATGGATGTGACACAAACTGACATGGATATGCAGTACCAAAATGGGTATGATACATAAAGAAATCATTATGACATGTATTGAAATGGATATTGGCCTATACTGAAGTGGTTATAACACATAGCAAAATGGGTATGGCATATTGAAATGGGTATGACAAACACCAAAATGAATCCGACACAAACTGAAATGAATATAACATTAACCAAAAATGGTATGACCCATGCATGAATTAATAATGATACACACCAAAATGGATATGACCTATGCTGAAATACATATGACCAGGGCCACTGGAAAATTGCACCCACAAGTTTTTTGCGGAATCCGCAATTTTCACCATTCTCCTCAAACACTGACATGTTCCGCAATTTCTTGCAATTTTTCAGTTTTTATATTGAACTGTGTAAAAAGTATTAACATTTTTAATAAAATACTCTCAATATATTGATAATTTTGCATGCAGACTTGGGTTTGGCCGAAACAATGCAGTGTAAGTTAGAGCAAGGGTTTTATGTGACACTGATTTCTTTTGAATCTTTGTCTTGTTTGGTTCAAAATCCACTGGCCAAGCATAAGTACACTTTAACTCTTAACATTTGTTTTGTGTTGAAGCAGTCTATCAGAAAACTTTTTGTTGACCAAAAGACTGAAACAAAACATGAAAGAAAAGGTGCAAATTATCCCATCCACTTAAATGGGATGCTAACTATGAAGCCTTTTTGTAAGTGGCAGGGCAAGTTATTCCTTGTGAGCACACTTTCATTCAGACTAGTTTTGATTCAAACAGCTGAGGATTTTGTAACGATGTTGCAAATTTTAAACTTGAATAAGCTAGTTGGAAACAATGATCTCACTCTTAGCAACTACCCCCTAGATGCTCACATGCAAAGACTACAATAAAAAACTGACTAAAGTCTAAAAACAAGCTTATAAAACACAAAATGTATCTGAACATTTATCTTTAACTAAACAAAATAATTGCAGCCAGAGTAAAACAAAGGTAAATTACAGGGTACTCTGACTATTGTATGATGCAGTGAAACTATAATGGTATTTTATTTACATTTTTGGGGTAACCACGTAAGGCCCACTAGGCACAAGTGCCTGTTTTCATGTACAACCCAGCAGCACTGAGGAGGTTAAATGACTTGTTCAGAATCACACGGTATGCAAGTGGAGGTTGTGGGAGTCAAACCTAGGTCTGCTAGATGTCGTCAGCTCATTCACAGTTTGTTACTCTTACCTCTAGTTTATACTGCCAGCCTCAATAACCCCCAGATTTAATGTTTAAATACATGATTTCAAAAATAGTGTACAGTACCTACAGTACGAATTATGACCATTAAACACTTTAACAACATTTTACTAAAACTCAATTATTTACCACTCTGTCAGCTTATTTTTTCTTGTAACAAAGTGGGTGAATAGCTGGCAGAGCACTGTAAAAAGCTGTTGATTAGGCTTCATTATTCTACAGCCAGAAACAAAAACAAATTTCTTCTGGCTTTATTTAATATTTATTTGCTGTGCCTCACTTTATAGAATCTAATTAGCACTGTATGAGGCAGATGCTTTTACATTTTGGAAAATAGGCAATGCTTACGATAGCTTATCAGTTTAGTATTCTTGTTAGGAACATAAACTTTTCTTTATGTTTTAAACATATTCAGGTGTCAGTATATTCATTAAGCAATTTATACTGACTAATATATGCTGCAGAAAACATTAAAAGATTTATAGTGAAGTACTCAGGGTCTATAGTAGAACCCCCGCAATTTCCTGCAATTTTTGCAAAACGCGTCACAATTTTGGGTAACCTTTTCCACAATTTTCCAGTGGCCCTGCATATAACACATAACAAAACGGGTATGAAATACCGAAAAGGATATGACATAAATTCAAATAGCTATGACACACTGAAATTGGTATGACACAAACTAAAATAATTATGACAAATGTCTAAATGGATATGACCCATATTGAAATGGATAGGACACACGGTGAAATGGTGTGACAAAAACTGAAATGAATATGACACATACTGAAAAAATTATGATACAAACAAAATGGGTATGACACATACTGAAATGGTTATGACAAATACCAAAATGAGTACAACATATACCAAAATGGGTGTGACACACATTGAAATTGGCATGACACACACGGAAATGGGTATCACATACACCAAAATGTTTATGACACATACTGAAATGGGTATGACACACACTAAAATAGGTATAACACATACAGAACTAATTTTGACGTGAAATAATTATGACACATGAAAAAATATGTATGGCACATACCAAAATGGATATGACCCACACTAAAAGGGTATAACACATATTGAAATAATTATGGCATATACTAAAATGGCTATGAAACAAACTGAAATGGTTGTGACATATACTGAAATAATTATGACACATGCTGAAATTGACATGACCTTTACTGACATAGATATGATACCTAACAAAATGATTTATGATACATACTAATATGGGTTCCATGTCATAAGGGTGAACGAATAACAGCGACCCATCAGAAGGGTGCCGAACCCCGAGGGTGACAACATTTAGGATAGTGTTTTCATGTGGGGGGCTTTGCTCCCCACACCTCCCTTATTATAGATTCCTACTCTGGGGGGGACACAACTCAGGGATGGCGGCAAACCCAGGTTGCCCAACTGTGTTGGCGCCGTTGTTCCATCACCCTTTTAACAGGTTGCTGTCAATCACCCTTTTGACGTGTCACCACTAAGATGAATATGGAGCATACTGAAATAGACAGATTATAGGTAGAACACCCTCTAAAATAAGACTAACATACCATAATGAGCGCATTGCAAACAGAATTGCTCCAAGATGGCGGTGGAGTGTGAGCTGCCTGAAGACTGAATTCTACTATGAGAGGCTATTAGTTATATTTGAATGCCGTTTTATGTTTTACAGCTGTTTTACAGTCAGAAAGTGTCTTTAAGTGAGCTTAGTTAGAGTGTGTCTGTAGCACTTTTTTGGTTTTATATAGTTTACATTTTTCCACGACAGACAGCATTTTATTTTTTGGTCTCTTCATTTTGATTTTTTTGGCTGTACTGAGATAACGTGGGGTGAGCCAGGGGTTTAATATCAGTGCTCACCAGCTTTTTCCTTCTCTTTCTGGAAGAAGCGAACTGTGCTGCCAAAAGTGGACCTCAAGTAGATTTGGATTCTGGAGAGAAAGCCAGAAAGGATTTTGTTGCATGGTTTTGTGGAACTGTGTTGGAGGATTTGGATTGCTCCTCAGCCATAATTCTGATAACGAATGAAAGTATGGACTGGGCTGCAAAAATTGCTTTATTGTGAGGAAGTCTGTCTGTTCATAGAGGCTGCTGGTGCAGTGAGAGTGCATCCAACAAATGCTTTGTGGGTTCTCTTTGAGGCAGTAGCGGCTGGGAAGTGTGTTGGGGAGGGGGGGGCTCCTCTAATGTCCTTGGGGCTAGGTGGTGAGCCGGTCTCCTATGACCAAATGGGAGCTACTCAGCGCTTCTGAGGGGAGCCTGGGGGTGGGCTGAGATCTCTCAAGCCTCCTGTAGGTTGTGCCGTGAGGCCACCCCTCTGGGGGTTGCAGTTGTGGGCCGTGGGAGGCTGGCTAACAGGGCCTAGAAGTGATTTCATCTGGAGGGGGAGCCCCCTCCAGTCCCTGTTATTACACACTTTTATCACGCTGTTGTAATATAGATCCCTGTACTACCAGACTATCAAACTGCCAAGACTGCTAGATGAGAAAATCTGTATGGCTTTGGTTATAGTTTGACCGTGGAACTTAATTGCTTTACTGACTGATAAACTCCTGGAGATCAGATACAGCAGACCTAGATTTGCTACAGTGGTAATGGACTGATTTTTACAACGTGCTACTTTTTCTTATTATTTGAGTGATATCTTCCTTAGGTTCTGGCGAGAGCAGAACCAGGGATTGAGAGACTCACTGCTGGACATTTGGCTTTATTATGGACTAATTTCTTATAATTTGTTTTATTTTATTTTTTTATTTTTATTTTAGTTATCCATCTCCCAGGTTTTGGTGAGAGCAGAACCGGGGATTAAGAAGTATTGGCATTTTGCTCAGGGGAGGTGAGATCTTCCCTGGGTTATCTAATTTTCCTTTTGGTTCTAATGATTTGATTTTTTTAACTGTTAGTTATCTTTTTTTTAAAGGTCTGTTGAATTAGATTATGTACTTTGAGGAATTTTAGTAGTATGTAAGAATAACTCTAGTCTCAAACTGTCTGACTGAGATTGTGTGGAATGTGTCAGTTGTCTACCCCCACAGTTGCGCGCGCTACTCACCCTCTGCTCTTTGTGCTCTCCGCCCCTTTTTTACTCCTGCTCTTGAATTCGTTGTCTACCAGTGCTGTAAAGTGCTTGGTATTGTGCGTAAGAGATGGCAGGGGGTGGGGGGTGGTGAACAGCAGAGGGTGAGTGAGCGGGGTCATCCTATCGGGGTGGTGGGAGCCAGGAGATGCCCTCGGGTGAAATGGAACTCAGAACATGGCCCCCCATGCTTGGTTTCCATACCCAAGGGCACGACTGAGTTAAGTCAGCGGGTGGTTCGGGAGGTACGAGGGGTTCGTCCAGCTTGGGTGGTGTTATGCAATGCCAGTTTGGTTAAAAACAAGACCGCAGTTATTGCTGATCTTGTTGAAACAGTTGACCTGGCTTGCATCACCGAGACCTGGCTGGATGAGAATTCTTGCCCCATTTTGGAGGCTTTAATTCCAGCTGGGTACTCGGTGATACACCGCCCAAGATTGGACCGTGGAGGGGGGGGGGTTGCGGTCTGTTTCAAGACCAAACTTAACCTCACGAGCGTACAGGTTGAGGAGACTGAGTCATTCAAATGTAACGTGGTAGCAGGTGTAGGTTGTCGGATCGTTCTCGTCTATCGTCCACCCCGGTGATGAGAAATGATTCCTTCAGGAAGTGGCAGACTTCGTCATTGACATGGCATTCGAGTCACCCAGACTGATGGTTCTGTGTGACTTTAATGCCTGGGTTGATGACAAACTCTCGCAATTTGGTCAGCACTTCCTCCAGTTGATGTCATCTCTGGTCCTGACACAGGTGGTTACAACTGCTACTCACAAACACGGTCATTCCCTTGACTTAGTCTTCCTTCTAGGGATCGAAACTTCTGACTTGGAGGTAGAGCCAGTTGGGTGGTCCGATCGTTGCACCATGGGGTTTAGTTTTTATACCCCCCCAGTAGGCCTACCCCTACGGAGATGGTTAAATACCACCCTTTATGAGATATAAGTTCTCAGAGTCTAACAGTGGTGCTTGACCTATCATCCCCCTCATTTACCAGCAATTATCCTGAGACTCTCGTGACAACCTATAACTTGGCCGGCTTAACGACTATGGCCCCTATCCGAGATCGCCCTCTCTCCCTTTGCTCTCAATCTCCCTGGTTTGATGGGACTTTGAGGGAGATGTGGAGACTAGGTCGAAGGTTAGAGCGTTGCTGGCGGAAGTCCACCCTTGATGCTGACTGCCTTAGATTGATGGACCATTATCAAGTCTATCAAACTACAATCTCCCGTAAGAAGGCAAAATTCCTGTCCAGGGAGATTGCAGCTGCTCAGAAATGACCAGTTCATCTTTTGCGTACTGTGGGAAGACTGTGCAACCCAGCCTGTCTACAGGTACGGAAAGCTTTTTCGCAATTAGAGTGTGATGAAATTGCTCGATTCTTTGCTAATAAGGTGGCTGACATCAGGGCGGGACTCCAGCCGGCACACTCTATGGGCATTGCTTTTGATCAGTACGAGGTCACTATACCTTGACTGTCTTGGAGTACCTTTGGCCGTCCGGAGTTCATAGATGTCGTGCGGATTATCCAGAGTGTGCGCCCTATGTGCTGTAGTTTGGATCCTGGACCGACTTCCCTAATTTTGGGATGTATTGATGTTATCGGTCTGGTCCTAGCACAGATTGTTTGGTGCTCCTTGGAGTCTGGAGAGTTCCCCTGCTCTCTGAAAGAGGCGGTGGTGACACCTCTCTTGAAGAAAGCTTCCTTGGACCCAGACTGCCATGCAAACTACAGACCTATCTCTAACCTTCCTTTTACAGGGAAGGTGATTGAGAAAGTAGTGGCTGCCCAACTGGAAGACCATTTGACCATCCATGACATCTATGAACCACTCCAATCTGGTTTTCATAAGAGACACAGTACCAAGACAGCACTGGTTCGGGTGCTCAATGATCTCCTGATGGCCAGAGATTGGAAGAACCACTCCATCTTGGTTCTTTTAGATCTCTCTTCAGCATTTGACTGTGGACCATGAGGTGTTGTTGAGCCATCTGAGGTTTATCTGTGGACTGTCGGGAACAGTCCTCAGGTGGTTTACATCATTCCTCATGGGTAGATCACAGAAAGTGGTGTCTGGGGTTTATTCCTCAGATCCTACTTCTCTGTTGTGTGGGGTACCTCAAGGCTCTGTTCTTTCACCCATGTTGTTTGCAGTGCACATGCTGCCCATCAAAGACATTGTAAGAAGGTATGGGCTGAGGTTTCACTGCTATGCTGATGATACCCAGCTCTACCTTTCTTTTGCACCCGACCAGAATGGAGCTGTCTCGGTCTTTAATAACTGTCTGAAAGAAATCCAAGATTGAATGGATTCCAGTTGGCTAAAGTTGAACTCGGATAAAACTGAGGTATTGATTGTGGATCCAGGTTGTCGGATAAGGGGGTCGGGGGAGGTTTCGCCCTCGGGAATTTCTCTCGGCGGCATCTCACTCCCGACCTCTGAACAGGGACGTAACCTTGGGGTAATTTTTGATGAAGGGCTAACCCTGCATTCGCAGGTGTCGACTGACATCAAAACTTCCTTCTACCATCTTAGGAATATCACCAGGATTAGGCATCTTGTTCTGTCTGATGACCTTCCTACATTGATCCATGCCTTCATTTCCTCATGCTTAGAATATTGCAACTCCCTCTACCTAGGGCTTCCTGGGGTTGAAATCCGCCGCTTGGCAGCTAGTGAAGAACGCAGTGGCCCGGGTTTTGGCAGGATCTTCACGATCCTGTTATATTTCGCTGGTGCTGCTCGAACTGCACTGGCTGCCTGTACAGTGGTGGATCACCTTCAGAGTCAGTTTGCTGACTTTCAAAGCCCTACACGGACTGGGCCCCGGACTACCTGAAAGAGCTTCTGATTCTCTACTGCCCCAGACGATCACTCCACTCAGCCTGCGAGGGGTTGCTAGAGATTCCAAGGGTATGTTTAAAATCTTCCAGGGCAAGAGCTTTTGAGTTTGCAGCCCCTACCCTTTGGAATTCTCTACCCCATCGGATTTGGGAGTTCACAACTTTGGAGGGATTTAAACAATCATTAAAAACATATTTGTGGTATCAAGTTTTTGATAATTGAGCCTCTTGTTTTTATGGATATCTGTATGATTTTAATGAAGTTTGTAATATTTTATGCTGTTATTGTTGTTTTAAAATGTGAGGCACCTTGGCTTTGGATAAGGCGCCATACAAATAAATATTATTATTATTATTGTATATGTAGCAAAACATGCAAGGCATAGCCTAAATACATTGTAATGTGGACCAAAATGACCATGTAACAAACTGAAATGATTGTAAGACACACCAAGATGAGCATAACATATACTGAACTGAATGTAGCAAGCAAGCAAGTCTTTATTTATATAGCGCCTTTCAATAGCAAGGTGATGTACAGGATATAAAAACATAAATAAACAGGCAGACAGCAATATAACTTTAAAATCTAAAATCAGTCTGGGAAGGCCAATGAAAATAAATAAGTTTTTAGCAGAGATTTAAAACTACTGATGGTCAGGCATTCTCTTAACTGACGAGGTAGAGAATTCCACAGGGTTAGTGCTACAAATGAAAAGGCATGAGCTCCAGATGTTGTAAGACAAACACTGGGAATCTCTAGCAATCCCTCACTGGCAGATCGGAGAGGGCGATTTGGGGAGTAGGGAGTCAGGAAATCTTTCAGGTAATTAGGTCCCTGTTCGTGTAAGGCTTTAAAGGTAAGCAAGCCTACCTTATAGGTAATCCGCCACTGAACTGGCAGCCAGTGCAGTCTGCGCAGCATAGGCGTTATGTGACTGGACCTAGAAATACTAGTCAATAGCCTGGCTGCAGCGTTCTGCACCAGCTGCAAGCAGCAGATATCAACCCTAGATATCCCTAGGCAGAGGGCATTGCAGTAGCCAAGACGGGTAGTAATGAAGGCGTGGACCAAAGTTGGAAGGTCGCCCGGCAGAACGAGGAGTTTCACCTGGGTGATATTCCTCAGATGGTAAAATGAGGATTTAACCACAGCTAACACCTGAGATTTCATGGTCAAGCCATGTATGTAACACATACTGAACCGATTGTAACACACAGTGAAAAACACATGACTTGAGTAATCAATCACAATGTAGCATCACTTCCTGAAATGCTGTAGGACTCCAGTAGTTCTTGTTCAGCTTCACTGCAGCTGTATTTGGGGAGACCTTCTGGAGATTGTGGTGCTGCACCATCTAAAGATACCTCTCTGGGCTAAGGGAGGAAGTTGCTAGACTCAAGGCCAAGCTGGCTTGGGTTAGGAGGACCAACTCCCCCACTCAGGAACCACCAAGTCCACCTCCCCTTCCTCAGAGGACACTGGAAAGGAGGAGCAGATGGATGACGGTGGGCACGTGGAGGGTTAGGGTGGTAGAGTAGAGGCACATCTCTAATCCCATACCACTGAGAAACTCCTACACTGCATTGGCGGGGTGGGACAGTCCCATTGAGGTACCGAGGCAGTGGCTGGGACAGATGTGGAGATCCTCCAGGGTGGAGACCTCAAGCAGGGTAGCAGAGGACCCCAGAGGAGGAGGAGAAAGCAACTCCTGGTGGGAGATGCCATAGTCCG